>CM053793.1:554176971-555493221 GCA_028749045.1 Cupressus sempervirens
TTGCAAATAAACCATATCCATAGATGCATCCACAGACATACCTGCATCTGTATCCAGACTGCAGGAGGCGCATCCTGCAACTTGGGAATAATATCATCTTAAGATGATAAAGTGGCAAGCTAAATTAAATATATTAGGCCATTGGTCATTTTCCACAGTAAAGGGATAAGAATGAAATTTTTCCTTTAGAAATTTGCTCCAGATTTTATTAAATATTCCATGGAACTTTAAACAAACGTGTTGCAACAAAACTGATTTTCATTCATGTAGTAGATTATATTGAAAACCATATAATACAGACTGAAATGGAGGTCTCAAATGAACATTGCCATCAAATAGACAATCATTACAATCTTATTTCCCAATCATATATGAAATACCTCTATTACTACAAGTTTATCTTTTGAATCTTCATAATTATGCCCAACTATGAACTATGTTGTGAATCCACCGCCAATAATGAATTGAGTTTCTGTCCAACTCACCAAGAAATCGTGAAGATTTTCATCCTCAAGCTTTCAAATTGAAAGCCAAATCTTCCCAAAATTCTCCAAGAGAAAACAACAACCAGACATAAACCAAGCATATCCAAAATAAGCCTCTCAATGTTCTTTAATGCCATTTCCCTACGACTCTTCATTTTCCTTCTGCTTGTCTCTTGATATTCCTTTCCTCTGTCTCTTTATTTCCCCTTTTAAATGTAAAATTAAGGAAATAATAATAAAATGACCTATTAGTTTTTACTAAAGTTGCCATTAAAATCAAATACTTTATTAAATAATAAAATAAGTTTTCAGTAAATTTGATGCAATTTGACAACCTAAAACTTAATTATTTAATTGACTTCTAATATCCCAAAAGGGGGACATTATAGTTCTCCCCTCCTAAAGGTTGTTTTCTCCCAAGCAATCTACACCTGCCTGCTGAAACCAAATGCTTGGATCCCATATCAATCTTTGAAAATTTGCTTCGCAAATCTGCTGCACTACTCTGATGTAAATATTACCTTACCCAGAGTTGTGAAGCCACTCATCACAATCCCACTGATGTAAAGCACCAAACGTGGCAATCCTAAAATTCCAAATCATCATCTAGTCACAACTGTCAAATATGAAGAGACAGGAGTATCTCAGATACCTATCAACACCAAACAACTCTCTTAACTCAATGATCTCTCACGAAAGTCCAAAACAACCATCATAGGCACACAAAAAGACATATCGGTCCATCCTAAGTTGCAGGTGTAAACTAGAATGATGTCCATCTTGCTGAGAATATCACTAGTGATGATGCAACTAGTATATCCATGGTGGGAGAAAATAAAATCTCAACACTGTACCAATCTAAAACAAGGAATAGATGAACCCAAACTTCCAAAACTATCCATCCAGCTGTTTTTCCTAAGGACTATGCTAAAACCTTTTTGATTAGGAGTATAAAACCTTCAACTAGCATACATGTAATGGTCCTAACCCAATGTGATAAATATGAGATACTTCTTCACACAACATGCTCCATGATGTTTTTTCTCCATTTATTACATGTCCTCTCCAAATGCGATGTAGAAATGTTGTCATGAAACCAAAATATGGTTATAAGCATTGTAGACCATTTGGTACTTTACACCTCATCACATTTCTTTTTATTATACCTTAGAAAGGGAAACTATGAGAAGATAGATGCCCTCCAAGAATGCACAAATGCAGTGAACTGTTGTTACAAATCTGAAAATCAGAACTTACCTTTACCATGTTTTGTAACATTTTCTTGGTCAACTCCTACATCATTTGCCTTGTTGTGTTGTACCATAGAAGTGGCTGCTATAGAGGATTGATTTTCTTTGAAATCATCATGATCAATGTATGAAGGATTTCCATGAACCATGCCAACACCTGCCTCAAGGAACGGGTTATCAACAAACCTCAAGAATGCACCTTTCCCATCGAACTCATGCACTGACAAGTCATCAAGTCATCATCAGCATATCTATAGGTTGGTTCATTCACCTTACGCTCCTCTTCTATTGTTGTTGTGAAATCATCCCAAAGACAATCTACATTTGTATCTTTTAACATATTTTTCTTCATTGGGTGGTTTGAAACTTTTTTCGCATGTAGGCTGATTAATGACCAGTGAAAACTTCTCATAAGGACTTCGAGATACTCCACTTGTAGTTGCATCATGTCTTTCGATCTTGTTTTGTGATGTTGAAGTGGATTGCCTTGATTGGTACAATGACAGATTATGCATTATTTTTGTATGTTGTAGCGTTCCTCTTTAACTTTGAAAGGTCTTCCATTATTTTCTCCGAGATAGATACCTTTTCCCTTGTTGGTGAAGCGGGAAGGAAAGTAGGTAATAATATTCCATTCTTAATTTTGACCATTGATGTCATTGGCAACTGAAACAAACTGGTTTCTATCCTCAGAGCTTGGAAGATACTAATGTAAGATGCTACCCATGTTTTGACCCAATTTTACAAATCAGCTACTGCAGAATTCTGTCAAACAGTTTGCATGAAACCAAGAATATTTGTTTCCCAATTCCTTCACTGCAAGATCCATGCTGGTATACATGCCAAGAAGTATATACTATATAATATTAGTTCATCAGGAAATCAGCATCTGCTCCAAAATCCTTTAAATATCATTGGGAACTAGTGATCTTTTACAGATTTTGACTCAGAAACATCAATCCAAGAGCAGTTTGAATCCTTGATAAGCAGTTTACAACATTTGCAAACCCCTAGGTCCTATACAAAGGGGCTCAACACATTAAGAGTGATTTTTCCTTATTAAATCAATACTTTCTAATACAGATAATCTGTTAGGGCATGCTCTTCTCTGAACATGTTTCTCTTCTGAAATTAAAGAACTCGGAAACTGCCCTGGTCTTTGTGAATCATAACTCAAAACTACTGCTTAGCTGTCACTACACCAATCTCACTAATATTAATAAATATCTTAATAGGAAACTTGAATGCCGATGTGAGCCAATTCACCTCAGCCTAAAATTAATCTTAATGCCACTGGATGCCTACGTGTCATGTTTGATGTAATGTCCCCATTTTAGAATGACCATGACAATGGATGGATTTAGCATATTACTTGGTCCCTGTAGGCTAAAATTGGTGATTAGAGGACCTTGATGAGGGTTTTAGCTCCCGCTTGGTGGGACTTGCTATTTATAGTAAGTCAATGGATGGTTTTGATGATCACATATGAGTTAGAGGAGTTGAATGATACTCTCAGTTTTTATTTTTGGCTTTTGATTTAGGCTCCAAGAATCTTGCGAGTGTCTATTTTTAGTAACTCACTTCATCAAGTTCATTCATCGCCTTTCTTCATTTTGATCACTCGTGCTGTCAAATTTTGATTGTGATACTTCTTTAGTCATTTTTGTAAGATAGGTGAATTACGATTATTATTTAGTGAAATACACTGAAGTTGCTATTTTTGTTGTTATTATATATTGGCCCCCTTAGTGTCATAGCTCGTTGGAACCGGATTGAAAAGATTTAAATCTTGGGCAGATAAAACAATGAAGTTGTGTCACAATATCATAATATGTTTGAAAAGGTCATTTTTTTGGAGCCAAAATGAATTAATAAATTGTATTATTCAATAATATGCCTAAGTATAAAGGAAAGGGCTTTTAAGTGAAAGGTGTCTTGAAGAAGTTATCATTATTCATTATAAAAGCAATGCTTTGTGAGAAAGGAATTCATTCTATTGCTTATGTTATTTTATTGTGCACTTTGAAAGAAGGGTTTTAACAATGTTGGAGAACTGTGAATTCTTCACCATTTCAGCACTTTGTATTTGTGAAAACACCAGGTGAATTGTGTTTTATCAGCTGAGTATTGGTCTGAGATTCATCTAAGGATTTAATTAATTATCTAACTGCATTTTGGAGACGCAAGTTTTAATGCACAATTACGAAGTTCTCTGCTCTCTTTTTATTGCAACCTATTGCACTACACTGAGTGAATGAATGAATATGTGATCCAATTTTTTTCTAAAGAAGATGAATTAGCAACCTATGAAGACATGACCAAGTAAACAATTAAAATAAAATTTAAATTATGTATCTTGAATCTTAGAATTTCTAGGAATTTATGAAGACAATGTAAGCTAATCGTAATTCTTTTAAACTTAAATTTTCTTGTGATAACACTTTGATTGCAAGGGGCTGCAAAGTTGGGAATTGGCCATGGAGGTACCACCAACTACTAGCATCCTTCCTAAACCGACGACGAAGGGCATCATTACTTAAATTTTTGCATCCACAAGTTGTATGAACTCATCCATAGTCAAATCTTGAATATCATGTCAAGAAAGAGTCTTTTTAATGCTGCCTTGTATCCATTAGACACTTCTTAATCTCTATAGGGTGGAAGCCTTTGTTGGTAGATCAGTTTATTGGGTGCTACAGTATTTTGGCGGCAATGTATAGGCAAACAAATGTAGAGGAGTGCTTGCAATTGTTTGAAGAGAGTCTCTTGAGGATCTTTCTCGTTTTCATTTACAATTTTCTTGATCTTCTCAAGCATTGAGTCTATGCTCCAAGGCAAGGCCTATCCATGTATGCATACCTAAGCATGATTGTAATGGGCTCGGTGAGCTTGATGAGATATTCCACACGTTCCCACCACAAGTCATCCAATATCCAATATTTTGGATGCCCTCTCACTGTTGCTTTTCCTCCATATAGCCCAATTGTTCTTGATTGTCATATTGGAAAATGCCTCTTTCACTTCCACAAGTCATCTCAAGACGATTACATTTGATGCAAAATGTGTTTCAACAACCTATAACATAAAATAGAGCAAAAAAATACAACAATTAGATTCATACTTCAAAAACGAATACACATCACACAATGAAAAAGTTGGAAATTATAAGATACTTTTTAAAAAAAAAAATTAAATAACTAACTTGAGTTCAAGTTTACTTACCTTTAGCAACTCTAAACGTGAGAACATTTTGAATATCCCTTGAGTCATGTGGTTTGTGATGAACATCTAGATGTCCTCAACTTCTGCATACACCTCCTTGATCCACTCAATACTCTTCCCATTCTTTTGTAGCATAAAATTGAGTGAATGAGCTGCACAAAGTATCCAAAAAATATGTTGGTATCTCTCTTCAACCAACAAGCCAATAGCTCTACATTTTTTTGCGTTGTCCGTTACAACTTGGACAATGTTTCTAGCACCTACCTCTTTAATGGCAGAGATGTGAATAGTAGCTATAAATTGCCCATCTTTTACTTGCCCCTCACAATCCACTGCTTTCAAAAACATTGCCCATTCAAGGGACATCGTCAAAACATTTATCAATGAACGATCTCTAGCATCTTTCTACACATTTGAAACAATTGTTACCCCTGTCTCAATCTGTGAATCTTTGATGAGCTTCAATTGCTCATTAATCAACTTGACCTCTTGATCCAAAAAGGTGTTTTGCACTCTCTCAAAACTGGGACCTGAATTCCCTACAGATGCTTCATTGGCACTTCTCAACATCCTCTTGAAATATGGAGAGTGAACAAAATTAAAAGACAACCCATTTGCATACAAGCATCTGGCCACATCAATGTCAGCAATTTCCCTACCCTAGTTTTTAAATGCAATTTCTAGTGGTTCCTTTTTTTGTGTCGAAGGGGCGCTTCATTTTGAGAATTAGGGGCAACTGAGATAGTGTAGAAGGAGTGATCTTCAATCACAACATCTATGGTGGATTTCATTCCCTTTACTCATTTTCTAGTTTTATTGTCCTCAATGGTATTTTACCTAACTTCATCTCTCTCTTCTGCATCCTCGTGCTCTTGAATATATTTTAATACTAATGAATTTGGCATAAGGACATTTCTTTAACTCCTCTTCCTAGGTATCCACACAAATGGCCCACTATACAATAATATGAACTATTTCATTCTACATCACATCCCTAACATTTTCGATGGAAACCACCACCTCCCAGTCAAGGATGTACAATATCCACATACTTCCACAAAGGAGAATCAGATTGAGGTTCTATTCTTTTTGGGGTGTTGACATTGCCTAGTGAGGAAGAGGTAGATCCCATTGATGTTCCTTTTCGTATGGCAAGAAATCGTATACATATTGAAAATGATATCTTAGGGAGTGTAACATCCACTTTTTCCCGATCTTAACTAACAACTAACATATCAAATAAATACTGTTATTACTTCACTTTCATAGGAAGACAGTTATATCAGTTACATTCATGTGAATGAGATTAATGGTTACAATCAGTTAAACGGAAATCTCATAACTAACAATTGAAAACACCATCAATGAATTTACTATGGAAATAAAAATCTATATACCATGGAATTTGGAACCGAAATCAATCTAGGGATGCTTCTGCAAACACCCAGGTTAGTCCACAAATACCACTTAGGATCAAATGATGATTACTATCCAATATCTCTATATCAAAATCAAATAACGATTACGATCAAATACCACTCTATCAATTAAGGCATCAATTACCATTGGATCATTTAGGGCATCACATACCACTATATTAATTAGGGCATCAATTATCATTGGATCATTTAGGGCATTAGATACCACTATATCATTTGAGGCGTCAGATACCACTGTATCATTTAGGGCATCAGATACCACTGTATCATTTAGGACATCAGATACCACTGTATCATTTGGGGCGTCAGATACCTTTGTTTCATTCCGTTTCTTCCTATTGCTAACTATGGCAATAACATGAGATTAGAAGATATACTCATAATCATTATTGTTATAAATGAAAGATTGAAATAACAATCCTATAGATATATTCCATATTCAGTTGGAAGATCAACTGATCTAACTGGTTGCAAATTATATTGATGAGAAAGATTGCTTTCAATAAAGGAAAATATCTGAAACGATGATATATAATAAATCCATTTTATCTTCTTACTTGAATAAACATCACAAAAGTAAAATACCTGTTACCAATAAATGTTTGAATGCTCATCTTTATCTGATGCACGTCCTGACATCTCATGGAAAGGGGAAACATTGTTAGGGGCTTAACCTCCCAACCCCGGACCTTAAACTTATCCCCACACTTTCTTTAATTAGAAAGGCCCTCCCTACCCGGAATAGACATAGAACACCTTGTTAGCCATTGAGCATCCTGGTATCTAATCACACCACTTGACTTGACAACAAGAGAGAACAATAAACATGATCATGCATGAGCTATTAAATGATTCCTTTTAAAAATAATAAACATTGTTATGTCACATCTAATTCTATTTCATGTTATTGCAGATTCCTTTCTCTCACCTCTTCACCCTTTTCCTTGGCTATACAGTCGGGTGAGTCCCAAGTGATTGAATCTCAGAGCAACCAGCTCTTTGTGTTGATCCTCAACTGATATATGAATATTATATGTTTCCAACTCATCACAATTTGTGATTCTGAGTAATGTAATATTTAAGATTTGCAATAAAAATATCATTTGATTTTGACTTTCAATGGTAGAAATAAAATATGATATCATGTCATGGTTACTTGGCTTCTATTTATCATAAACAGCTCTATCTTAGAAATGGTCTATCTAACGATATTTAAGCAAATGATTTGTATCATGATATAAATTGTAGCTTACTACTGTATAATTAGAATGCAGCAACCACTAATAAAGAAAACATATTGCAATACTTGGGTTTCTGTTAACCACATAACCTGATATAATCTGGAAAGAAGATGAAGTCTTGCTGGACACTTAATCAAACCGCCTCACTCTTTATAGTAGAGATTCTTGAATGCCAATCTCCAATATGAATAATGCTCACAATTTCAGCAAAACTATGTATAACAAGGAAATCGTGGAAGGGAAAACAATGCAATGGCTACTAGATGGTAATTGTAGAGGTATTGAATGCTAAGAAAAACATGGTTGGGTGATATGAAGGAGTTGGGTGAAAAGCAAGGAAGTCGGACGCTTCAATAGGGAAGTCGGGTGATGGAAGAAAAAATGAAAAATATTCCGCCTCTCTCCTCAACTGTGGTGATTCATGATTCATACCCATTTACCCAGTGATGGTGATGCTTCTGTGACCGATTCTTTTCTGACAATGCTTCCACCCCTTCGGCGTGCTTCCTACAAGAAAATTCTCCGCGGTTAAATCATATTACCATAACAAGTTATTTAATTATAAATAATCATAATGGCTAACCGCCTTTTCAATTCTATGAATTCGTGATAAATAATCAACTAGCATGTTATCTTCACATGAAATTATAATGACTAACCATCTTACCATTTCGCAAGATTATAACAAATTTAACTTTCAACTGATTTCATGTGAACTTCAATCGTCTATATGAGCATTTTAAATTAGGTCAAAAATTGGGATGTAACAGTGAGAACAATGGCTAGATCTTATTGGCAATGAAAAATAATTTTAAAAAAAAGTTTAAACAAAACAAAAGGAAATGGAACAAGAACTTACCTCTTTCTACCATTGTACAATTGGGAAGGTGTAGGAATGAGGCACAAGCACTTGAAGATAGCTCACAAACCTATCTTCCAACTCCTTGCACAAACAAACTCTTGCTCAACTACCTATTTTCTCTTTCTCAAGATAAAATAACCTGTTTGCACACCACAAATGAGTGTCAAAAGCCAACCTATGCCATTTACATTCACTTTTAGGGTTGTGGAACTCAAAAAACTATAAAATATGTCTAAAAATGACTTTAAAGTTTGTCCCTTGGGAAAAATTCAATGTGGTTCACATGAAATTCAACTTGTTAGAGGCAAATTCACTTGGATCCATTTTTGGCTAGGAGGCATTTGCCTAGGTTCGAACCATGGTCCCAAAATTCAAACCAATCTTCTAACTCCTTGCACAAACAAACTCTTGCCCAACCACCTATTTGCTCTTTCTCAAGATAAAATAACCTGTTTGCACACCACAAATGAATGTCAAAAGCCAACCTATGCCATTTACATTCACTTTTAGGGTTGTGGAACTCAAAAAACTATAAAATATGTTTTAAAATGACTTTAAAGTTTGTCCCTTGGGCAAAATTCAATGTGGTTTGCATGAAATTCGACTTGTTAGAGGAAAATTCACCCGGATCCATTTTTGGCTGGGAGGCATTTGACCGGGTTCAAACCATGGTCCTAAAATTCGAACCCTTCTCGAATTTCTTGGCAAATGGGCCCCAAACTAGGTACTAGTTTGAACCTAGACCTGGTTCGTAGGCCAAACCTGTGAACAAGGATAACTAAGTCTCTATTTAATAAGTTAATTGCATATTGCATTTGTCATTGTAAACATTTGCAAATTTCTTTTAATAAAAAAGTTGGTGTGGGTTGTGAGCTTTTACTCTACATTTCAAGCTTTGACATTATATAAATTGCAAAACTTCAAAAAAGACAAATTCTTCAGCATTGTTTTGGAATGAGCCAGCAAGGCTCATTATAGTGGTAACAAAGCTTGCATGATAAGTGTTTGACAAATTGTCAAACCACTAGAATTGAAGTTAGAACTGGTTGGGCTCATTACACTGGTAGCAAAGCGATTTCCTATCATTCTCGATGATATGGAAAAATATTTATTTTTATCCTGTTCTTATTTGAGTGACCAACACTCTTGTAGTTATTTCTAATATGGACAAATATAGGAAATCTAGTGAATATGGAAACCAATTAAATAGTAGGGATAGTCTCAAAAAGCAAACAAATGTCCTGGTGGAAAGTATGGAAAAGCTTAGACAAAATTCGAAAAGGATGGATGCAATACTCTTGAATTCGATAACTCAGATAATTGTGCAAGGTATATGGTTTCCATTTTTAGAAAGACTCCCTCATCGAGAATACAAGAAGAGAAACTGGAGTTTTGCACAGGTGGGATTGTAGTCTCCCTCTTCTAGTTTCTAGTAATGAACACTGGAACCTCTAGTTGCTTTAATTCTGCAATTGTATCCTCTTCCTCAATATTCAATGTTTTGATCTTAATTGAATTCTTCACATTCCCTCTTAATATAGAACTATATATTTACATATTTTTCCTTTTTTTTAATCTATACCTCTATCATGGATCTTCTCTTATTATTCTTATCAGTACTTGGTACCCATACTAGATTGGTTTTTATCGAGAAGAAATGAAAAAGCATTTAAAAAACTTATTATGATTTGTCTTTAATGTAATATGATGATTTGTCTTGAGTTTTTGTTGGAGTTTTATTGGTGTGCCATTTCAGAAGTGAAAGACCTTCCCTACTTGGCCAGTACCTGTTTTTCCCTCGTCCATACGTCGTACAACCTCCACACTCACCATATGGCAAGATTGCTTCCCCTCTGACTCTATATGATTGTCTAGTAAAGGTGCAATACACCCTTTTTATCCTCTGTATGGTGACCAAGCCTCATCTTTCTGCATATGATGACCAGGCCTCACCTTCCTCCGTACGGTCAGTAACATCCTTTGTACAAGTTGTCTCTTCTACCACTGTCCACCTTCAATACCAACATAAGGTACATCAAACCCACCATATCGCCTCTTCAATATACCGTATGTCCAAATCCAACACCATATATTACTTGGTCCACTATACTAATCCTTTCTTTCCTTCTACAACATCATTTTTCTACTTTGCACTAGGTCGTTTGTCTAGGATATTATAGTGGTATTAGAGTTGGTGATCCTGTCAACTTTTGGACAGTGAATGAAAGTTAATAGATGGAAATGAAGATGGGTCCCACTTAGTTGATAGAATGGGAGATTCACGAGAACACACTCCCGCCGAAGTGATGGTGTTACCGAGGGAGCTCTCAAGGAATTAGACATAGATTAATGACACTCGATAGCTCAATGAAGGAACATTATGAAAACTAGCCAAAGGCAAAATATTTGGTGAACAAATGGTCACAACAACAACTCAGTTGCCAGACAGGCAAATTCACATCTAACACATTCTCAGCCTTTCATGCCAGCTTTCTTTCACTAGTGGAGGTACCTCACAGAGGAAGGGAACCAAGCTTTGAGGAAGTACAAGAATAGTTACAGGAAGATTATGGAGGAATGCAAATATGGAAGGGGATATATCATACAAAGATTACGCGGAATTAAGAATGAGATACTTAGGTAGTGGCAACCATGGGTATTTCAATGATGATCTCAAAAGAAAATTAAGGTGAATCGGTTGCCATTTGATGGATTTGGATGAATATCTGCATAGGCATGCGTAATGAAGGGAAACACCTACTTCTAGCTCAACACGATTCTAGAAGAGGAAGCAATTAAATTTGCCCCACTCCATTTGGAAGGAGTGGTGCACGAATGGTGGCATCACAACATGGTTACTCTCGAACATGACCGAGTAAATACTTATGTCGAGCTTACGGAAAGACTGATAGATCGGTTCAATGGCAATGATCAAAAACTTAAATTTAAAGAATTAACATAGCGAAGGCAGATCGGGTCAATCGACAATTACATCACGGAGTTTCAAAGACTCTCTATAAAGGTAAAGGTTTCAATCTTGTCATCCTCTCAAAAGCTATCAAGAAGGCTCGAATCATGGAATTATCATCAGCCTTGTATTCTTTGAGTTATTCACACACCAAACCATTGTTGGTTCCGAAGAAAAAAGACAACAAATCCCCATTGAAGAAGCCTATGTTGGATGAAGCCACTAGACAAGAACTCAAGAGGAGAAAATTATGTTTCAACTTTAAGAAGCCGTGGGAACTAGGGAACAAATATTTAAGGAAAGGAAAAATACACTACTTTGAGATTATGTCACACAGTGAGGAAGAACCAGAGGATTCAACACTTGAAGGGGTTAATAGACGGGAGGTTAGCCCTAATTGTATAGAGAGGATAGTCGCACTCATGCGACATGGAGGCACCTCGCTCTCGTGAGCAGCTCGAGGTGCACATTTTTTAGGGTACAGGGAACCCTTCAAGGATAGAGAGTCATAGTAATGTTGGACAGTTGAGCCACTCGTAATTTCATAAACTCATCAAATTGTAAAGCGTAGGCACATGTGGGTTTCCAAGTCAAGGTAGTTGGAGGAACACTTTTATCATGCAAACACCTAGTTCTCCAACTAACTATTACCATGGGCAACCACCTGGTGGGAGAGGACTTTTTTATAGTGGATCTGGATGACATGGAGGTTATTCTTAGCATTTAGTGATGGAAATTCTGGATGAGTACACAGAGCTTCCAGCGGATGGACTTCACTTTTGTAGTTGATGGAAAGAAGGTCGTCCTCACGAGATGGCGAATGAAAATCTGAAGGAGGTTCTAGCCCGTCGGATGAAGGCTATCTTCCAGGATGACAATGTTGTCATGGCTGTACATTGCTTTGTTTCGACTAAACCAATAAAAGGGCAATAGGTGTACTATTAAGGTGATGAGCCTCGGGTCATTTTGGATAAACATGATAGGGTTTTTGTAGACATTCTACCTAGTATACCTCCCCATCTTGGTTTTGAGCATATCATTGAATTGGAAGCTGACAACAAGCCAGTCATCACCATGCCATACTACCATCCCAGGAAACAATTTAGAAACTTCTTGACAAGGGATGGATCTATCCTAGTTCTAGCCCCTTTGCATCATCAGTGGTGCTAGCGAAAAGCATGGGATGTTACGTATGTGTGTGGACTACCGTGCATTGAACAAAAGGACAATAAAAAATAGATACCCTATTCCCAGGATTGATGAACTACTTGATGAGTTACATGGCACGATTTATCTTTCTAAAATAGATTTTCATTTCGGATATCATCAAATCCACATGAGAGAAAAATATGTGGGAAAAAAGAATTTTTGGTGTCACTAGAGGCATTATGAGCTTCTAGTCATACTACTTGGGTTAACAAATGCACCCGCTACATTTCAGTCTTGTCTGAATTGCATCTTCAACAAACAACTACATAATATCCTGCTAGTATTTTTTGATGACATTCTTATTCAAAGTAAAACATGGGAAGAGCATTTGAGGCATCCAGATGAAGTCCTCATAATCATGGAGGCCTAGACATTGTTTGCCAAGTAATCCATGTGCAAGTTTGGGATGACAAAAATATTATATGTGGGACATGTTGTCAATTGATACGAAGTACAGGTTCACAAAGAAAAGATCCAGGCTGTGATGACCCCTTTTTCAAAATTTTAACCTGATATTCAATTTTAGGCATAAATTAAGAAATCATCAATTTTAAAAACAACCTAAGATCCTTTCTGCTATTAAGTTATGTGAGGAGTTGAGCATTAACATTAATTTATGGGTTTCCATGGGAGATTTCTCCTCATAGTGTTAGGTCATCTTCTCTTCCTGATTATGATCACTCTGAGACAGTAGAATTATGGTGCAGAGGGTGCGTGAAACAAACTCCAAGCGTATCCGACAAGTGCTCGAAATTACTCCGCCTTTCCCCCCACCAACTCCCTATCTCAGGATTTCATAGCTCAGGGAAAGATACAACCTTCCATACTATAATTCAAAATACTTCACAATGTTATTCAAGCCTTTATGATATATGTATTATACCAATATCCTTTGATTGCACAAACAAGCTTGGAAGAGAAGATGACTAACACTATGAGGAGAAATCTTCCATGGAAACCCATAAATTAATGTTAATGCTCAACTCCTCACATAACTTAATAGCAAAAAGGATCTTAGGTTGTTTTTAAAATTGATGATTTCTTAATTTATGCCTAAAATTGAATATCAGGTTAAAATTTTGAAAAGGGGGTCATCACAATTGGTATCAGAGCCTAATCCTGCCATCCTGAAAAAAAATAGTAAATGACAAGAGGAGCAAAAATGAGTGAGCAATTATCTAATGAAATTAGAAATGTTATGGAACAGACAAACCAAACCTTAAAACAACTATGAGAATGATGTAATATTCCCAACACCTAGTCCATGCATTCAAAATTTCAAAGAAAATAGAGACAATACATTTCATACACCTCCCAAATAGCCATCTCTCAAACACCACGATACCTATGCCACCCATTCATGCTTTCTCCACTTTAAATTCATGATTCAAATTTTAGACATTGTCAATAATTGCAAATATAGGTCTACGCACTTCATAATCTCTAGTGACCTTGTAAATAAAAAATATATAGAATTGGAAAGGGATGCTAAGCCAATGATCACCACCCCTTATCGACATCCTCAAAAATACAGAGATGAAATTGAAAGGCCATCCAAGAACTCCTAGCCATGGGGCATATTCAACCTAGTTCCAGTCCTTTTGCATCCCCAGTAGTACTAGTGAAAAAGAAAGATGGGACAATGAGAATGTGTATAGATTATCGGGCACTAAATAAGAAAACTATAAAAAATTAGTATCCCATTCCTAGGGTGGATGGACTTATAGATGAACTTCATGGAGCAGTATATTTTTCTAAAATTGATTTACGTTCAGGATACCATCAAATTAGAATGAGGGAGGAGGATGTTCCCAAGACAGCATTTAGATGCCATTATGGACATTTTGAATTTCTAGTTCTACCTTTTGGTCTCACTAATGCTCCAGCCACTTTCCAATCATGTATGAATCATATCTTCCGAAAACAACTCAGGAAATTCCTCCTCATTTTCTTTGATGACCTTCTCATCTATAGCAAGTCATGGGAAGAACACCTTCGATATATTGAAGAAGTACTAAGCATATTAGAATTTGAATCATTATTTGCAAAAGCATCAAAATGTGAGTTTGGATTAGAAGAAATTCTTTATCTCGGGCATAAGATCAGTGCCAAGGGTGTAAGCGTGGATGAAGAAAAGGTTAAAGCAATAAGGGAATGGCCAAAACCCAAAATCCTAACTCAACTTAGAGGATTCTTGGGCTTATGCAGCTATTACAAGTGGTTTGTGAAAAACTTTTCCAAGCTAGCATCCCCTTTAATTGACTTAACAAAAAAAGGAAATTTCGGATGGAATGAGGCAACACAGGAGGCTTTTGAAGAGTTAAAAGAAAGAATGAGTTCTTGCCCAGTCTTGGCTATCCCAAATTTTACACAACCCTTTGAATTACAATGTGATGCTTCGAGTGAGGGAATTGGAGCTGTACTCATGCAGAACAAATACCCTATTGCTTTCGAAAGCAGGAAACTAACAAAAACAGAACGACACTACTCAATTTATGATAAAGAAATGTTAGCTATCATGCACGCATTGGCGAAATTCAAACAATACCTATTATGTGGGAGGTTCAATATAAAAACAGACCATAATAGTCTGAGGTTCTTCATGAATCAAAAGGACCTTAGTGATCGCCAACAGAAATGGGTAAGTAAAATCCAAGCATATAATTTTGATATTGACTATGTTAAAGGAATCCATAATGTGGTAGCAGATGCTTTATCTAGAAAGGGCCAATTGAATACCCTTACTAGCATCACAGGCGATTGGAAAAGTGAAATTGTTGCGGAATATGCTAGGGATCCAAGGAGTAAGGAAATCATGGAAGGAGATATAACTAATGATGAAATCAAAATTATTGAAGAACTCATACTATATAGGGGAAGAATACTACTTGCAGCAAATTCCAAAGTTAAATGGAAGGTTATGAAGAAATATCATGACAACCCTCTATTTGGACACACTGGATTCTACAAAACCTACAGGAAGATAAGGGAGAGATACTCATGGAAAGGCCAAAAGAAGGATGTTGTAAAATATGTCCGAGAATGTATGATATACCATGAAATAACAACACAGCAGTCAAAGGAAAGGAGACGAAAGGAATTGTGTGTAGAAAGTCACAGCGAATCATGTAGAGAACACGTAATAGTCATGAGAGATTGAGAAGCATATATGCATGAATAGACAGTAGAAGCAATAGACACAACATAAGAGAGATCAAGTAAATTATTGAAGAATCATAGTGCATGAATATTATTTGGATTGTATAGCTACACATCATAATGGTTTATCAAGGTTTCACTCACTTGTTTATTGGGAAGCAAATTGTATCGTGCATTTAGGGACATGAGTCTGTGCATTGAACAAATTATGGCATGTATTATTTGTTCAGAGAGAGAAAAAGAAAAGAAAAAAGCACAAAAAATAAATGACCTAAAAAAGGGTCATTACATAGGCCATTCTTGATTGGCCTCTACTAAAAACACTCTCAGAGTTTGCGAGGATTCTTCAAACTATACAATTACTATAGGAAGTTTGTAAAGGGTTTCTCTCAACTCAACACACCCTTGACAGATCTAATGGAGAAAGGCTCTTTTTCAGTGGAATGAATGGGCACAACACATCTTCAATAAATTGGAGGCAATGGGTACTTGTATAGCTCTTGCACTACCAGATTTTACTTAACCCTTCATCATTTTGCATTATACCTTTGAGGAGGGCATTAGTGTTGTATTAATGCATGATCAGTACCTGATAGCTTTTTAAAGTCAGAAGCTCACAAAGGGAAAATGACTATACTCCATCTATGATAAATAAATGTTAGTCATTGTGCACACCCTGACCAAGTTTTGACAATATCTAGTGGGTGTGAGGTTTGATGTTCATACCAATCACAACAGTTTGAGACACTTCTTGGAACAAAGGGGTTTGAATGAGAGACAATAGAAATGGGTAAAGTAATACATGCCTTTGACTTGGATATGGAATATGTAAAAGGAAAGAATAATGTCGTGGGAGATGCTCTGTCAAGAAAATTGGCCATCTGTTCGTTATCCCAGATTTCAACTTATTGGTAAGCATACTTGTTGGTGGGATACTCCAAAAATACTTTTGCGTGTATGCTAATGGGTGGCAACATTCAAGACGACCAGTACAATGTAGTTGATGAGATCATCTACTACAAGGACATGACACTTGGTACCTGAATCCACTCTAAAACATAAAATCTTGAAAGAAATGCATGTGTCATTGTTGGCCGGACACCTCAGATTCCTTGAAACCTATCAACAAATCACAAAGAGGTTCTTGTGGACAAGGCTTAAGAATGATGTGTTGCAATATGTGCGGATATCTACAATGTATCAACAAAAAAAATCTGAACACACATTACAAGTGGGCTTGTTACAACCCTTGTGAATACCTAGATTGAAGTGGGATAGTAGTTCCATGCACTATATCACTGGACTTCCAAAGATAAATAGAAGGGATTTCATTTTTGTGGTAGTTGACAAGCTAACGAAGTATGCAAATTTCTTCACCATCCCCACTAAGTTTTAGGCCACACAAGTGGCAGACTTATTCTTCAAGGAGGTTTTCTTCCTACATGGGTTGCCCTGAAACATAGTCAGCAACAAGGACAGTCGTTTTCTTAGCACCTTTTAGAAAGAACTATTTAAGTTGGCAGGGACTAAGTTGTCGCCAAGTACCATCATTCACCCCCAGACCGATGGGCAAACAAAAATTGTGAACAAGTGGCTAGAAGGGTACCTACAAAATCGTGTCTCAGCCAAACAATAGGCATGGGTCAAATGCCTACATCTAGGGGAACACTGAAACAACACAACCTATCACATGTCGATTGGGGTGACACATTTCAAAGCACTTTACGGATATGAACCCCTTTCATTCGTGGACATGGTTTTGGGCAACAACCATGCACCTGGGAAAAGGACTGGCTACAAGGACATGACATTTTTGAGGTTCTTGAAAGAAAATTTGTGGACACAAAACTAGAAAAGGATATATGTTGACTGACATCGAATTGAGAGAAGTTTTGAGGTTGGTGATCTGGTATATTTGTGCCTCCGACCGTATAGGTAGTCATAGCTGACAGTAGGAGGCAAAGAAAAGATGAGGTCGTGTTTCGATGGTCCATACCATGTAACCTGCCACATAGACAAAGTTGCCTATGAACTTGAGCTGCTATAGGGAAGCTGCATCCACAATGTCTTCCACGTTTCTTGCCTGAAGAAAGAAGTGGGGCAAAACATCACCGTATTTGTCGACCTGCCACCTCTCAACAAAGAAGGGAAACTCGTATTAGAACCTGTCAAAATCCCTGACATTAGGGAGAAGAAATTGAGGAACTGCACCATCAAGGAATACTTGGTACATTGGAAGCATTTGCCCCTTGACGCCCCCCTTGGGAAGGTGAACAAATTCTACAACATTTGGCATTGCATATGCTTGAGGGCAATGCAAATTTTGGGATGGGAGGATTGTTATGTTCCTGTCATAAATTAAATAAAGATTTTTTTAAAATTGTTTATGAGATCGATTGATTTAGTATATCTTAGACCCATTTTTTTTTAAATTATTTCGTAGGTTCTTGTCGTGTCTTGTGTCAGCACTTAGTTTCTCCCTCGATGGGGTATTTATGTCTGTTGGGTTGATTTATTTTAGTATGTGACTTGATTTGTTATTTGATTTGTTGGGTTGAAATATTAAAAAAATTGTTTATGAGACCAATTGATTTAGTATATCTCAAACCCATTTTTATTTTAATTATTTCATAGATGTTTTTCGTGTCTTGTGTTGGCACTTAGTTTCTCTCTTGATGGGGTATTTATGTTCGTTGGGTTGATTTGTTTTGGTATGCGACTTGATTTGTTATTTGTATTGCGAACCAATTGGGTTTTGCTAGTGTGTCATTTTGGAAGTCAAAAACCCTCCCTACTTGGCTTATTGCAGTTTTGGTTGATGTTACCCTTGCCCTACTCTTCCTTGGTTTGTTTTGCTCAGATCTTGTGAGTCCGAGTGCCATCTTTGTTTGCAACTATATTTACTGCTTGGTGATAACTGGCTAATCTGAATCGATCTTATTTGGGCATCCATCTTGTTTGTGTTTGTATTATTTGGAGCTATATTCAATAATATTGGCCTTTGACATTCAAGTTCTATTATTCTCTCCTCTATTAGAAGAATGAGAGTTTAGTAAAAGGGACAAAAATAAATCCAATTTGGAGTCATCAATGTTTCAAATTCTTTCCATGTTTTTAGAAGCTTTAGTCCCTTCTAATCACTTTCAAGAGAATTCTTGACATCCAAATATAGCATAGATCCTGCTATGTACTTTAAAATTGTGTAAATTATATCAAATAGTCTGCCTCAGCTGATTTCAATAATGCTTGAACCAAAACTTTAGATATAGTTTTCTTAAGTCAAAAACATCGTATTTGAACATATGCCCTTTTGTTACAGGTAAAGACGTTTATCTTATTCGGTGATGTACATAAAAGCATATATTTCTTAAATTGGAAGGAAGAAGGAACTGCACTAAATTTGCTAGCAAAGGATTTTGGGTTACTCGATTGTTATGCTACAGAGTTTCTAATTGATACGACTACTCTGAGTCTTGTTGTTTCAGATGATCAGAAAAACATCCAGGTAAATGTGACAATCTCCTTCAAAATGCATGTATAGATTATTATGATTGTATTTTATTGGGGATTTTTGTCATTTTTTGTACAGTAATTGTTTCTGGTTCAGATATGAGTGTTGTGATTATTCGCTAAACTGTTTCTCTGGTTTGCTTTTTCAATTGCATTTATTTTGTTTTAATTCATAAAATAACTGTATTTATCAATGTAGCTCATGAAGATCCTTCAATTATCACAATTGCAAATATTTGCATGGTCTTTTCCCAGGTCAAAACTTCTACTCAAGGTATACTACAATAATTCGTACAGGGAAATTGTCTGACTGGAATTATTAACCTACCTGTAGAAGTTGATTGGTGGCACCTTAAACCTTCCAAACTAATGCGAGTTCTACAAGAGAGCAAATGGCAAGAATAGCTTGCTTCATTATGAAGATCGCTTGATTGAATATGAAATATACAATGAGATTTCAGTTTATGAAGGCAAGATAAGAGGGTAGGACTAGACAGGATGTTAACATGCGTCTTAATCCTAGATAGTGAGACAACTACCTAAATCAATTATTTAATGGTCTAACTAGAATTAAATAAAACTAAAAGTCATAAAGATAAGATATTATATGATCTAATCTAAACAACTAAGACTTTTAGAATAACACCTAGAACCTAAGCCAAGTCATGTGAATAAATCCCCATTACGAACTAGCTATTTACAACACCTTACTAGGTACAAAACTTTATTCACACCAACACTACCTTGATGTCATCTCTTGATGCCAAACTATAATGAAATATAGGCATGTAAACATCCATTGTTGATATTTGGTTTCAAAGCTTTCCCTTTCTATGCAATTCTAACAAATTTGACCAATCTTTAGAGCTTTACATTCGGTTTCATTCCCGCCATCAAGAGATTTTCATCTGGCTTCCAGCTAAGGTTGTTGGATTTTATACTAATTGGAGAGGCATACAGGTCAATTTTGAATTGTTAACAATTAACAATTAACAGAAATAAGTTCAACTTTATCCCTAGGGGCATTGCATATTAAATGATACGTGGCAACAACTTCTACGAACACTCCAGGTCCAATAAAAGCATAGCAACCAACTAGGCGCAATGGTTTAGTAAACGTGATTGCGATTAAAAAATCTCACGCATATCTCAATATTATTATTAGAATTATATGTCGTGCAAATTCATAGACCTCCATCCAGTGTCATAAACATCCCTAATCCTACCAAAACAAATTCTAGAGATTTTACTGTCAATATAAGATGTCTATGTTTGCATTCTCTCAAGGCCTTGATGAGTACCACTTTCAACATGCTTCTCTCGGTAGTCTTAGTCCAAGTAAATAGATCAGTAAGGCTGGTGTGATGACTATAAAGTTCTAATTAATGTGATGTGGTCCCTTCTCGTCTGAGTTAATGACCAAATATTTTATTCTCTTTAACCCATCATCTTCTTTGAGCTAACTCTCGTGCATAACGTTATTCAAATGTGAAAACAATTACCAACTACAACGAATAATGTCTGACATGTACATTTGGCAATTTATTTCATCAGATATTCTACTATGCACCCAAAAGCATGGAAAGCTGGAAAGGTCAAAAGCTTCTTCCTAGAGCTGAGTTCCATGTGGGAGCACATGTAACAAAATTTTTACGATTACAGATGCTTCCTACTTCACTTTCTGACCGACCAAATCGCTACGCCCTTTTATGTGGCACGCTTGATGGAAGCATTGGATGTATTGCTCCTCTCGATGAGCTGACTTTCAGGAGGCTCCAAACATTGCAACGCAAACTAGTAGATGCTGTTCCACATGTGGGTGGATTGAATCCAAGGGCATTCAGGCAGTTCCGTGCTAACGGGAAGGCTCATCGGCCAGGGCCCGACAATATTGTGGATTCTGAGCTGCTTTGCTAGTATGTGAAATGTCAACTTGTATATGTTTTTTGCCATTTAAATAAGTAGAAGATTTCAGAGGCTGTAAAACTAATGCTTCTTAGGGAACGTTGTGAATTAACGGCATTAATACTTGTTACTTATGAAATGATGTCCTTTCTATTAACAGCTATGAAATGTTACCACTTGAAGAGCAGTTGGAGATCGCAAATCAAATTGGGACTACACGGGGCCAAATTCTCAATAATGTTAATGACCTCAGCATTGGCACAAGCTTCTTGTAACTCTGTACAAATACTGACTGAATCTCGATAAATGATTGTCAAACGGGAATCTGCTTCTTTTGCAGTTCTACATAAAGATAAATAAAAAATTGCAGTAAAGAAGCTCCATTTCAAATACTTCTAATGTATTATGGAACTTATTTTGATTAATTATACATTTGGGTAAAAGTGTAATTGTAAGCTTCTGGAGAGTTAAGTGGGTGTTGCCACACATGGTGTCCCTTTCTCATATAGCTTCTGGACTTCGACACTAATGGAAAACAGAAGCACAAGTCTCGTCTCCCAATTGCACTGGTTTGATAATGGCTGCATTAAATAATTTTTTAGTTTGTTTACCCGATTCTGTTTGTAAGATTCCAGCTATTTAGTTGAGAGTGCTCAAACATTTTTTTTTAAATATTCTATATTTGCAGTTTGTGCTTATGAACAAAATTTTAGAGGTTTGGAGCTTAACTGTCATAGTTTCTTCTTCTGAGTAAATTTTGTCTAGCAAATTCTACTGCTTTTCTTTTCTGGTAAAGCTTAACTGGTTCATTTGAACAAATTCTAATATAGGAATTTTAGGTGCTTTCAAAGGTTTGAAATTTTACTGGCTCCATTGTTTGGTTTCTCCTGAAATTTGTTTTGTAAAATTAATTGGAGTAGTTATTTGTTGAAAAGATGTTTGAGCTCAGAAGAGCGCAGTCATGGCTGCCCATCTATTGCATATGCATTTGTTCTCATTCTAAGAAACCAGCATTCACGACTTTGTGTGCAATAGGGACATCAAAGAGTAGAAGGTGAATTAGGAAGTATTTTGGTTAAAATTATTTTATATGTTTCTAGTACACTAGGTCAATTGGTAGGTAATTTAGCAGATGATGTGGCTTATGCAGCAAAGGTCTTAAATGCAGAAGCAATATTTAAATCAACTATGTATCTACTTATAGGAAGACAAACAAAATTGTAAAAAAATTTGGAAATGAAGATAATTAGCTGATGTTGCCAATAGGGATAGAGGGGAAAGGTGGAGATAAGAATAGGAAAAGGAAGGTGGAAAGGGGTGAAGAGATGATAGCTAGGGGTATGGAGATGGAGATTGAGATTAAAAGAGAGTGGAAATGATGATGAAAGAGATAAATATAGAGTGGGAAAGAAAAGAGATGGAGAGAGATAAAAATAGGGGTGAGAAATGATAAGATAGAAATAGAGGGACAGATGAAATAACATGGAAAGAAACAAACATAGATGCAAAGGTTTATACAGATGGGGGTGGGGATTCAAGGTGGGATAAGGATAGAGATAGACACGGTAATAGGGTTTGATAGATTTAATTTTCTAAGGTCCTTCGTGTATTTTGTGTAACAAATTTTGTCACTCAAAGATATGAAATAGTGAAGTGTGTTTGTAAGTATGATGTGCAAGAAAATGTTTCATTGATTGAATACAAAAGAAAATATATTTAATACATAACAAATTTTGTGATGTGTGATAGTGTAGAAAAATATTTCATCATCCCTTGAAGAAGCAATATGCAAAGTGTGAAAGTTTGTGGAAGAGGTTGGAGTCTCGTACAAGAGATAGTGTCTCTGATTCAGTTGGTGCTTAATAGTGGGATTGGTGTCTCTAGTAGGTTGCTATTGTAAACACTTGAAAACGATCAATTGCTTATATGTAATGACATTATTAACGTTCTTAAATTGTTGAATAATATTCATTATTTAATCCATGTGTCTTTCTAGGTATATTCTATGATCAATTTAATAAACTCTTATTTATTTAATCATCAACTATTCTTCCAAAGCTAACTCATACTAATTTTCAATTCATTAATTTGTTCTATTTTCTAACTATTCAATAACATTGTTAATTCTTACCGCAACAATCATGTAAGTCTCAATCAATTTAGTCAACTAATTATTTTAAATCAGTTTTTTATTCTTTATAATTTATGCAAATTGCATGCAGTTAGTTCATGTATCCATTCAGTCTTCTAATCAATCAAATCAATTAATATTTAAATCAAGTCTCTTAACAAATCATCATCTCAATTATCTATTCAATCAATCATGTTAACATAACAATCAATTTAGTTGAACTTCCACTCCTTTTAAGTTTAACTCTTCAGTTCACTTATCAATCAATTCAACTCTTCAATCATAGATTTGATTGAAACCCTAAAAATATTATAAATAGAGAGCTAATTCGCTCATTTTAGTAACAACAATTTATTTGAATTCTTATGTTGGTGATTCTTGAGCTCAATACTAAGAGCCCACATAATTCATAAGAATAACACTAGCAATTTACATATCCATGTTGGTTGATGTTTTGATTTTGTGCTTATTGTTTATCTTACATCATTTCTTGAACTAGAAATAATTGCACTAATAAATCACTTTGTGGTTCAAATTTGAATGTTATTGCATGTTTCTATTGGTTCAAAATACTCTATTACAAATGGTGAACTCGATATGAACCACTTGGCTTCTTAAATCTATTTGCATGCATGTGTGGTTTCTATTGGATATTTTCTTTTGCATGTATGTAAATTTTGTAGGTATTACATTATTGAATATTGGAAAGATCTCAAAAGATAAATCATTTATCTCTCATTTTCATCAGGCAGCAAAATCAAATGATTTTGAAAGATTTGGTCATATTTTTCTATCTACTTTGAATTTTGCAATGGAATTTTTTTGGCGGGATTTTGCTCATGTTTAGAGCCTATAGATTGAAATTTAGAACTTTTTGAACTACTTTTATTTTTTGATGTTTTTGATGAGATTTCATAGATAAAAGAGTTTCTAGGCACAAATCAACATTATTCTTTGCAAAACTTATATTTTTTTGAAAGGTCTCAATGTTCTCTGTGATATTTATTTTAATGAAAAATATTTTCAAAAAAAAGGTCTTCAAAAAATGCTTTGTTATGGTAAAATCAGTCCCTAGGACACAAATTATTTTAAAAATTTGTAGGTTGGCATTGATATAAGTAGCTTATATCCAAAAAAATCAGATTTTTTGGATTCATTTTGTGTGATATAATTTTTTATGGTTTTTCATTAAAAAAAATTATAGGAATAAATCATTGGCTTTTTGAAAAAAATACACTTTTAGAAAGGTCTTAAAATTATGTAGGGGTTTTGTTGCAAAAACAATAGATCTTTGAAAAATGATATGTTTTGATAAAATGGGTCTCTAGGACACAAATCAAGGAATTTTGTAAAATTCTTACATTTTTCGAAAGCAAATTAATTTTTAGCAGGGGTTACTTGTCATTTTGGAGGGGTGAGTTAAGCATTCTCTGTTTGTGGGCATGCAAGTGGTGACTGATTTGTCAAACATGTTATTTTTAAACTATAAATAGCATTTGATAAAATCAATTTTGGTATTTTCTACTTCAATTTGTCAATTGTTGTTAAACTTCTAGGTCCTAGTCTTTTTTAGTACTAACATTTTTCTTATTAGCATTTGTCGTGGTTAACCTTTTATAAATGTAAAAATTCATTCATTTTTCATTTGGGCTTAAAACAAATAGTGTATGCACTCACATCATCTTTCACACTTCATTTTGTGCATAAAATGGGCATGGATTAAAATTGAACAAGACAATCAGACACTTGATATTGGTGCTTAAAATTGAACAATACAATTCTCGTATTTTGTTTAGGCTTAAAACTAAACCCTTGTGTTTGTGGATGGTAGAATAGCTCGCATTTGATTTTGGATTTTAATACAATTAACCATGTGTATTGTGTGTTTTGTGAACTTGCACATTTTGTTTAGCATAAAAATCATTTTTCTTTTTTCTTAAAGAGGCCTATTTGGAGGCGTGATTAACCTCCAAAGAACAATCCTTAAACTAGCAAATCCCTCTGACTGGTATATAAATAAAGGATTTCTATAATACTAGCCTTATATACTCAAACTTGGGTGAAGTGCGCTAATGATAGCATGAATTAGGTGAATTATCCCTAAGTAGCCAACATGGTCAACTAGGCTCTTAAGCAAGTCACACACATACAAGCTAATTGGGGAGATGTGAGAGACCTTATTAGAGCCCTGACAATTAGTAGCCTATCTAACTTACCTTTAGAAATTGTCATAATCTTTGTGCAAGGAGAGTAAAGAATCTCCACTAGAGACACCCAACATAAGTATCCCCTTGAGCATTTGGAGGTGGCTAATACGACACATGAGGTCTCATTGTGTAGTCTTCTCCAACCATATTTTGTTTAGCTCTCAGAAAGGTCAAAAACACAAGCGCCCTCTAAGGGAGACATGGTTGTGTGAGCTGGCAAAATATCTGAATTATGGGCAAAGGTTTTGATGAATATGCCAATTCCTTAGGTACATATTGCTTGATTGTCTTCACTTGTGATTGACCCCATGAAAACTTTGCATGTTGAAGAAGTTATTGAACATACACTAACATTTTATTGTTTAGTCTTTAAGAAGCCACTAATTGTGAGTTGTGCTTGAACACCAAAACCAAAAATGAGCATCTAAAAATTGAGTCCTACCCAAAAACTAAAAATTCATACCAACAAAAAACTGAAAACTACGAATATTTGTCCAACATAGAAACTAGAAAGTTGAACAACACTTTGTCCTATTGAGAATACATTGATCATTCTTCATGGTTCCTTGTGGTTAGCATACATAGATAATCATTATCTTGCATTTAGAACCTTTACGTGCTTTGCATAATCATCATTTTAGCCTAAAAAATTCTAAAAAATACAAAAATGTAGTTTGCATATCTTAGGGAGTTATTTTCCAAATCAGGAGGCACATTTTTCTAGAGTATTCCTTTAGTGGTCATGCATATTGTCTTGATTTCACCAACATCATTTATATTCACTGGCCTTGGCTTAGGTACATTGCATTTGTCTCTGGCATACATTCTTATCCCATCTTTGTTCTTTGAAGTCTTAGGATATCTCTACCCTACCTTCCACTAGCTTCGCACAAAATGCTTCCTTAGTCACTACATCTTCCACCACCATTGGCAACTTGTATAAGAATACCCTCTTTCTATTTTCCTTTCACATCTACCTCACCCACCACCACTGTAGTACTGTAGACACTTAAAATTGTCCTAAATACTATATTAATTGATTTAATATTTCCCTTGACACTATAATTGATTACTTATTTATTTATTATATTTGTCATATTCTTCTACTTATTTAATTAAATAGATTCACCTCCCTAAAGTATTTAAATTTAATTTATATGCATTCCCTCTAATGTGTTAAATTTATTTAATGCATAGTGCTCCATAAATCCCCTTTTAAATAAATTCCAATTTATTTAATTCCCTCCACTTTATTACATTCTCTAATCTTGTGATTAAGTTAAATCTTATTTAATTTAATCTTTATCCCTTCCTAAAACCTAGTCTACCACCCATCACTCACATCCTTCTAAGTCTACCCATTAATTAATCCCACTTAATTATCCTAAACACCTTTTAGCTCCTAAGTGTTTGCTCACACGTGTGAACAACTCAAGATCCAATAAAGCTTCCATTTTATTATTTTATTCACACCTCTTGTCCCCCTTTCCTTTCTCCAATATTTCTCACACGTGTGAGCAAACCTTGAGCCATTACTTTCATCAAAAAGGCTTATTTGACCTTTGCATGGCTTGTCCCCTTAGCCCATGTGTATCCCTTGTGGCACCTATGTGGATGCCACATAAATGCTACCTCCTTAAGGCCTCTCTCAAACCTATAAATAGAGCCCTTGTCTCAAGCATTTTCCATTTCCTTCATTTGCATTGTTATCATGCTAGTATAGAGTTAGAGCTTTCATAGTGATTTTTATGCATTTTTACCAACCCTTTGGTAGATGTTAGATTTCTTGTATTTATGCTTGCATCTTTCATGATAGATTATTGTTACTAATTTGGTTCTTTGTGTTTCCATTTCACATCCTAGAATCCTTTGAGATTGGCTCACTTATAGCCATTTCTTGAAGGTGTTCTACACTCATTTAGTCTAGATTCAGATACTCCATATTGCATTTTCATTACATTGGGATTCAATAGTTGTGTTTGGGAGAGCATGTCCACATCCTTCACACTTGAGCAAACCAACAAGGCCTCTTATAGATGTCGTTGTTGAGATGTTTTGAGGTTGCATGAGAATTTTAATTTTCAGTGGCATAAGTTGTTAAACTCAAACTTTTTTTAGTTGTATTTCAATTTGTTTCCAATATTTTATAAGCACATGCACAACTAATGTTTGTTTGTTTACGCATGCTCCTTACAGATTAAGATTTTCCTACATACAAGTACCCTCCAAAACAACCTAACCACAACTTATATGTACCTCATTAGCACCCACAAAAAGTTCATCTAGCACCCTTCCCCAAGGCCTGACACATAGCAACCCATTGTCAAGTATCACACCTCAGCTAACCCAACCACCCAAACAATAGCTCCCTAGTCTCCCCTAAATAAGTGTCTTCTAGTATAACACAACCCTAGGCACCCTCAACCAATACTAATTAGTTAGCCATTTTTAGCATCGTCAAACAATTGATAGTAGATTGGACCTTGATACCTTAGCAAGTCTAGGCACCGCAATATAAGTTAATACCTTAGTATATTTTGGTACACCATCAAGTCTGGCATAACCTGATGCTATGACAAGTAACTTAAATAATAATCCAATCATTGGAAAGTAGATCTCAAGAAAACATGTGGCTAGTCAAAATGTTTCTCTACAAATAGAGCTACATTGTTTGACAAATCAAACTGTGCTTTAATCTAGAGTATAAGGATGCAAGGTTGTCTCAAAAATTCGCAAATAGTTGTGGATACATATCAAGCTTGAATACCTTGTTTTCAACAAGAGCATATTGATTAGGTTGACCAGTTAAAAAATTTAGGTTTTGTGTACATCATTATCTCTTAACTATTTATGAGTTCATGGTTGGCAATTATTGTCGATTGGTAACCTTAACCAATTCAATATGTTGTATTTTTTTATAGTCAAGATGAGTCCTTGATTTTATGTGTCTTACTACATATTTGGTGATTGATAATAAACATATTCTTGCTAAATGTGTTGCAAAATAAGTATACTCTTGTGTTCTATACATATACTAAGATGAAAGAATTCAACACTACTAGCACAAGAACAAGTACAGCTTTCAAGGCTACCAAACATACAAAAGAAGAATAATTTCATGAAGATGATTTGGACAAAGATAGAAATGAATTTTCTAAGGAAAATGAAGAAAGGCATCAGAAAATAAAGATCTAAGTTACCATTTAAATACTTTAGCATTGAGAAGTTTAGGTCATTGTGTTTCTAGATGCTTTGACAAAATTGTGGAACAAAAGAACAAGGAAAGATCAATAGAAAATCTTATTATAGTAGAGAAGATGTTAGGATCTATGATTGAGGAATCTAATTTTGAAGAAGATGATCAATGCTTATTCTTAGCAATTAAGGAAGAGACTTGTACTGCCAATCCTGTCGATGCTCCAAAAATTAACACAAAAGGTATGACCCTAGTGAATTGTGCTTTATATATAAGCAAAAATAGAGATGAATGGCTTATTGATAGTGTTTGCTCAAATTATGACTACCAATAAAAGTAAATTTGTAAACTTGAAAATATGATGGAGGATTTATTTCAATTGGAGTAGATCAAGGATGTAGAATAAGGGGATTGGTTCAATCAACTTTAATGGGAAACACAATACTAATAATGTTTACCATGTGAAAATTATGAATCATAATCTCCAAACTTTTGGGAAAATATGTGAAAATGGATATGACCTTTTGTTTTAGAAAAATAATTGTGAGATTTAAGGAAGAAATCCAAAATTGTAGTTATTGTAGGAAAGAAGATTGGAGGGAACATGTATCGATTGAAGATTGCTAACAAATATTTTTTGATGGCTCAAAATAATGAGAGTTGGTTGAGGCATCAGAGGATGTGTTATATTAATTTTGACAACATGGTTAGGATCAATTCATTAGAAGTGGTAAGAGATCTTTTAAACCTTACCAGGATGATTAACAATATTTGCAAATAAAGTCAAATTGGAAAACATACAAGAACCTTCAAGGAAAAAGAATAATTTACGTTCAAACTATATGAAATGGTACATACTGATCTATGAGAACCAACCAAAATAAGAAGTATACAAGGATAAAGGTATGTTAATGCTCTTAATTGATGATTGTTCTAAAGGGAATTGGATTACTTTCTTAAGAGGAAAATTCAAAGCATTAGATAACTTAAAATATTCAAGGATGTGGTTGAGATTGAGTCAAATAAAAGAATCAAATGTTTGAAATTTAATAGAGGAGGCTTTAGCTCATATGAGTTTAATAGTTAATTTTAGAATCATGGGATTGATAGAATTTTTCTTCTCTTAAAACACTGCAACATAATGGAGTGGCTAAGAGGATGAAACAGATCAATACAATAAGTATTAAGAAACATAACCAAAGAAGAAAACATACCATAAATCTATTAGAAGAAGACAATATTAACTATGTTATACACATTCAATAGATTTTATATCAAAAAGAATCTCAAGAAGACATCATATGAGGTATGATATGGAAGAACTCCTTATGTAAGACATTTCAAAGTATTTGGAAGCGAGTGTTACATTCAAATAGATGAAGAGTATTTAGGAGAATTGACAGTAGAGAAGATAAAGGCATATTCCTTGGGTATTCTGCAAAGAGAAAATATTGCAGATGATATAACAAAAGGTTGAGAATTCTAATTGAGAGCACAAATGTAAAAGTTGATGAAAAAATTCCAAAGAGTACAAAAAATAGAAGTTGGATATGAATTGAATGAGTCTATCAAAAAATGCAAAGCAAAGAAGACTATAGAGAATGGAGATAAAAGTGATGAGATTCCTCCAACAACTACTCCTAAGACTCCTAGATATATGTAAAGGAATCATTCACAATATTAGATAATTGTAAACAAGAACAAAGAACTATTAATAAGAAGAAGATGTATAGAATAACAAGCTAACCTATATTCGATTTCAAGTTCAATTAAAAACTATAAAAAAAAGTCTATAGTGATAAAAATTGGATGATTTACATGAAAAAAGATTTGTATTAGATTGAGAAGAGCATGACTTTTGAATAGGTCCCAAGAATGACAAACAAGAATGTAATGGGTAGAAGTGGGTATTTTGGAACAAATGGATGAAGATGGTAACATTATGAGTAAAATATAAAGACTTGCGTGCAAGGGATACACACAAGTGGAAGGATTTTAATTTGAGGAGATCTATGCCCCTATGGAAAGACTGGAAGATATCATGATGCTTTTAGCTTTGTTGGTACATAAGGATTTCAAAGTATATCAAATAGATGTGAAATCTACATTCCTAAATGGAAAATTGAATGAAGTGTACATAAAAAAATTAGAAGCCTTCAAGTTATCTGAAGGCCTGTATATTATTTACAAGTTGAAAAATACACTATATGGACTTAAGTAATCTCCCACAACTTGGTAAGCAAGACTTGATAAGTATTTGTTGAGGCAAGGATTTCAAAAAGGTATTGTTGATATGATTCTCTATTTTATAATTGAATTGAAAAATATTTGAATTGTAATCTTTTATGTTTTAGATTAAGGTAAAAGCGGGTTTTGAAGGGGCCCTGAAACCCTTTACATCACAAAGAAAGATAAACCATTAAGCACAACCAGTTTTTAAAAGGACCTGAAACCTACTAAACAACTAAACCAAGTTTTACAGGGACCTGTGACCAACAGATGTGACCAGAAAAAACAACCATAAAAACACTGGAACCTGGACAGTCCACTGACTGGAGCAAAGCAGCCTGAAAAACCACCCAAACCAGTATCTAGCAAACTAGAAACACATCCAGTTTACCATCACAATAAAACCAGTCAGCAAAAGGGAACATAGGATTTTCCTTTTGATTTGAAGTGTCCCTTTCGCGACCGAAGGATCATATCTAAAGGGGGAGCAGAAGACTTAGTCTTCTTCCTTTTAACTACAATCCAACCATCCTCTAACTTCATTACCTCAGCATCCCAATCCACAGAAGACAAAGACCCATGGAAACCAAGGGACACAGAAGCCGCAACAAACTCCCTGTGAGAATCGGACAACTTTTGGCCCCTGGGAGGAATATCTGAAATAGGGGGAGAGACCAAAACATCCACCTCAACCACCGGCTCGAGATGAACACTATCCTCAGCCACAGAATCCGCAGGAACATCCAAGGAATGTTCCACCAAAGCATCCTCGTCAACCACTGGTGCAGAATGGATGCTAGCCTCAGTCACAAAATCCAAAGGAGCAGCCCGGGGCTGTTTAACTGTGTAGTGCTCAGAGGAGGCCCCTGACCACCAAGAAGGTGGTTTCCTAGATTTGGATCTCCCAGCAGCACAACGAGAAACAATGTGACCCGTTAAGAGACAGTTCCTGCAACGAAAAGGGATACCCTCGAAATCCAACAATTGTGTCCAAGAACCCCTTGGGGAATATAAGAAAATCGCCTCAAGAAGGCCCTTAGAAACATCCAAGTCAACAAGAAAGCATGCACAGGTCAAATGGAGAATATCCAAAGTGTCAGCATCCACATATAGGAAATCACCAATAGCGTTTCCAATAGTTTCAAAAACTGAATCTTGCCAAAGATGTAACGAAAGATTAGGAAGCCGGACCTGGATAGGGAACTTATTAAAGGATTTCGTGAGTGGATCAAAATCCATATGCCACAGTTTGGCCATAAGTGGAAATTTTCCTAGCCAAGAAAAATTATTGTGACACAAAATAATCTTCCTATCACTGGAACTTTGAAACTTAGCTATAAAAAAACCTTTTGCACACAAGAAGATGTGGACATTATTATCTATAAGTGGCATCCAGTTCTTCGAGATCCAAACATGTAGATCAGCTAGAGAGGGCTAGAAACCTCGGAAGCGAAATATGGTAGCCAAAGAGGAAAGCTCTTCAGCCATATGAAAAATGTCTTCAACAGAATATGGGTCAAGAGAAACCTTAATGGGTTTTAAAGCACTTATAGGCATCACAAGAGGGGGTTTAGATGAACCTGCAAGAGGGGGAGCACCATGTAAGCCGGCTTCGAAGGAAGCCACATCTGCAAAAGACCTGCCCCTTGAACAAGGAGGTGACCCAGGAGCCGAGCGAGGGGTAGAGGAAGCCCTAACCCCACCCGCAGCAAAGGCTGAATGCAAGGCAGCCCCTTCCGTAGATCGCCCAACATCACAACCACCTGCACGACTGGTAGGAGCAAACACTGCAATGAAGGATGAGGATGCAGGAATGTCTAGAGTGGGGACACCAAATTTTGTAGCAGGAGAGGAGGCGTGAACGCCATGAGCAGGAGATCCAACATTTCGAACAGGAGGGGAGATCCAGCTTTTTGAACAAGAGCGGGAGACCCAGCCATTTTCTTTGCAAATTAAATTTTAATCTTTTATGTTAATAATATAATCTTTGTAAGAAATTATAGTATGTGTAAAAATTTGAGGAAATGGCAAAAGAATTTGAAATATCCATGATTGGGAAAATAAAATTTTTGGGCTTACAAGTTAATTGGAAGAGTAAAGGTCTCTATTTCATAATCAAAGTGTGTAAAGGAAATGTTGAGAAAGTTTGGAATGGAAAATTATAAATTGGTATGCACACTCGTGTTTACTGGTTGTAAGTTGAGAAAAGATTATGAACCTATTAAAGTTGATGAAAGAATATACAGATAAATGATTTGAAGCCTACTATACCAAACTATTGTCAAATGTGGTATCATGCATGTTTTTCTTACAGCCATATTTCAAAAAAGATGACAAAGATTCTCATATTGCAATTGTAAAAATAAAATTAGACTCTACCTTGAAGGTTTATAGATGTTAATTGAGTTGGATGTTTTGATAAAATGAAGACTTCCAATGGAGGCACATTCTATCTTAGGCCTTAGTTGCTTGGTCATGTAACAAGAATTTGTATCTCTATCTACTTTTTAAGTTGACTACATTGTTGTTGGTTCATGTTGCACTTGAATATTATGAATGATATAGAGTTTGAAGGACCTTGGAATAATGTTTGGTGAACCTATTCCTAAGTTTTGTGATTGTTGGTGTAAATACGTATTTACTATTTGCACTTACTTAAATTTACTTAGGTTAATGCATTATTTTATTATTTTATTTTGTGAGACACTTAGGAGTTTGTGCACCTTTTTGAGTTGTCATGTTGACAACATAGAAGTATGCAACTCTAATTTAGCACATGGTGTCTACAACACTGATTTGTGTGTTACACCCTTGTAGGCTTATCCTCTCGTCATCACACTTACTTTTGTGCTTAATGGAGGATAACTCATATCTGGTGGACATGTGTCTGGTTGTATGACTTATCATTTAGCTAATTCTGAGGCATTCTAGATGCATCTCAGAGGCCTTTATATACAGGCACTCCTAGTGTACTCTTATTGGATATTGAATGAATATATTGTCATTCTGATCATATTCTGTCTTTCTAATCTATAGTTGTGCTTGTGTTTGAGTTCTTAGTTCTTGGGTGGATTTTTCCCTGAGGAAAATTCTTACAGTGACAATACCAGTGCTATAAAAAATTCAAATAATTCAATATTGCATTCAAGAATAAAACATATTTCAATCTGCTATCAATTTTGGAGAGAATAGATTTTGGAGAATGAGGTGAAGCTTGACTTTATGTCTACAAAATAACAAATTGTTGACATCTTTACCAAGGCATTTCCCAAGGATACTTTTGAGTATCTCAAAGATGAATTGGGGGTGTTGGTGTAATTAAATATTACTAATTACACTTTACTTAAGTTTACTTAGGATAATGCATTTGCATATTAGTTATCATGTAGACGCATAGGAGTTTGCATTTCATTTTAACAATGGTGTTAGAGATTCCCACATTAGGTGGAGTTAGTTGTTATCTCACCTCTCTTTATTTGTGAGATCCCCCTTTGTTCTCTTATCACATTATCATCTTCTCATTGTTGTGCATATTGCACTTACTTTTTTGTATGATGGAGGATGATCCAGCTTTAGTGGACATGTGATTCCACCTTGTGTGGTTGATAGTTTATCTCTTTCATCACTCCTAGTTGACACATATTGCTTGTATATTAAAGAACATCTGCATGTATTGTATTCATTATTTTTTGAATATTTATAATCATTGGATTTAATCATTTGAAGATCATATCATTTTTCTCTCTTATTGTGTTATCTATTGAGCTTCTAGATCTTGCCATTTCATTCTTTTCCTTACGAAATTTCTCATGTGGTATCAAATCCATAAGAGTTTCATTGCGTAACCATTGAGAGTGTTTTTTTTCATCTATTTGGTTGGCCATAATTCGAATCCGGAGGTGCAATAGCTTGTAGGAGCGTCTAGAGAAATATCTAACCTCATCATTATGTCTAAGTGGTTGTTTTGGTGAATTTTGATTATAAATTTGTCTACTTTAGGCAAAAGTCAAATTTGAGGGCAAAAAAAATCTTGCAAATCAAACCTTAGAAACCTAATTTACAAATCGTACATAATTCTTGGATTTTCACTTTATCACATTTTTAGTATTTGATATTATTTTGATTTCAAGTTATATTCTACAAAAATTGGGTTATGTTTCTAAGGTCACCTCTCCTATTATTTGTCAATTTGGGATTTTGTAGACCACAAAAAATTCTAAGATGATAGAAACCCCACCCAGGATCTAACCATAGCACACATCTAACACAAATGCCTTTATTTGTTTAATTTTTGTGGGTTTATGGATAAAAATAGCTTTTAATTACTTCAAACCAAAATGTCAGACTAAAGTCCCACACTAGTGGTGCATCCTCAATACTGACTAGCTTAGCCACTATAGATGACAAAGGTTCCACACATAGAGAAGGAATATGATCCAAAAGACATATTCCTGAGAATAATCTTGCCACACAATCCCAAAAAGAGTCAAGGTGATTTGAGATTTGATCCCTTCTTTACCAACATAGCGATATGTTAGCAACCAAACCCTTTTTTACTAGCTCAATAATCAGACTATGAATTGGTCAATTTACACTAAATTACATTTCATAAGATTTTTACGAGTTTAAAATTGACGAGAGTCAAGGTGTCAGCAAGGATTTTTTCTTTTTGGTTGTGACGGCTATAGGCCATCAAATTTAACACATTGCTTATGTAATCACTTCTTGATATTAAATTTGGCAGGCATATGACCATCAATATTGGGTCATTTTGAAATGTTGTGGAAGTCATTTATCCATCAAATTTAATCATATTGTGTTGCTAACATCATTAGTTTTGGAAAAATTGTAGCCTTTACCATTTGCAGTTTTGGTTTTCCAACTCTACTTTGAGAGGCCATAACTTGGTCATACAAACTCTTTTTTTAGTGTGTGTTTTTATTTTGGATAGAATCTCCTAAACAATTTAATGGTGCAATTCATTTTTAGTTTTGGCACAAAAATTCTATAGAAATGACAAATTTTGGTGATTGTTTCTATCTAATTCTTGATTTTACAACTTAAAGGATTTGTTTGGGCTCATACAGACACATTTTGAGGTGTGAGTTTTTTTTTAAGTGAATAATATTTTGAGTAGTTTTTATATCTTCTATTAGATTATAGTCTTATTTGGGTAAAATATTGCTTTCAATTCTAGGTCTTTGGGACCTTATATGATCAATATAATGTTTGGATTTTGACTAATTTGAGTCCCTTTTGGCCTCATTAAAGTGGTTATAAATATCAATATTAGAAGCTCATTTTGGTCTATTTTGGCAAGTAGAAATTGCACACACACTATATGTAAAGTTCCAAAAGCATCACTTTTGGGGGGCTCTTTGATTGAGTGATTTCTTTTTTTTTAGGGGGGGGATGCAAGGGTGTTTCTTTTGTGCTTGTGTCTCTTTATCTCATGTTCTCTTTTCATTTCACATCGTAGGTTCACCTAAAACTCCACTTTTAACTTCACACAGTTATGCTACATGGAAAGATGTTGTATGGAGAATATTAATAGAAAAAGGTTTAAATCTCTATATAAATGGTACAATTGTAGAGACAGTTGATTATGGCACATAAGTTTATTGGAAAATAAAGACTATGTGGCTTTACAAACTATAAGGAGTTGTTCTCATAAAGATCTCTTCTTACACATTTCAAGCTTATAGGATGGCAAGGGTGCTTGGGAAAAAATTGAAGACTTGTATGGTAAAGTGGATGGGGAAAAGAGATTGTCAATTAAGGATGATCTACTTCTCTTGGATTCTAGGAATTTTGACACAATTTAGGACTATATCAATAAAGCTAATAAGTTGGGAGAACTACTTAAGGATTGTGGTAATCTCGTGAAGGGTGATAGGTTGTTTCATCACATCTTGAAGATGTTACCTTCAAAATATTTAGCTTTTGTCTTGAGTCACAAGGCTCACAAGTTGTCCATGGGAAGTTCCTTCACTAAGCCATCATTTGATGAATTTATAGAAATTTTAATGTTGGAACACTCAAAGTCAATGGATATGGGTATTTTGAAGTCTTCAAATTCTATGACATTGGTAGTTAATAATGAGAACCAAAGAAATAAGGGTGGGAATAGTTTCGACAACAAGAAAAATTAGTGGAATCCAAAGTCACAATCAGGGATACAACAATCTTCCTCCTAACAATATGGAAATTCTTCTTCAACAAGAATAGAAACAACTCCCAAAAGGATAAATTATTTTGAACATATTTTAAGAAACCAAATAAAAATGAGAACAATTACCAAACTAAGAGAATTGATGAGTTGGAAAACTTACACAAGAAGAAAAAAATCAATGTGTCCAATACTTCCAAGGATTCATCTCCATACACTTCAAAGGGAAAGGGCCAAGAACTTATAGAAAGTTCAAGTTCTTTATTGTAATGGACTCTTGACTTAGATTGTGCACATTATATGGGAGCTTCAAAGAGGCAATTCTCTTCATTGGAGCCATGTAGGGTGCCTTACATCTTTGTAGGGAATGGTATACAAGTGGAAGTTAAAGGGAAAGGAAAAGTTTAGATAGAAAATGGAGAGCTCAAAGATGCTCTCTATGTCCCTAACCTTAGCAAAAATATCCCTTCAATTTACCAAGTTACTCACTATGTAGGTTGAAATAAAGTTGATTTCATTCTTGATTTATTAATGGTGTGAAGTATTAAGGATGATTCCTCAGTTGTAGTTGGTAAAGCTAATAATGATACAAGGTGTTATTATTTCTCCCACTTTGTACCTAATTCTCCTTCACATGCCTTTTTGGCACATACATAAGCATAAATTAAATTATCGCATGAGCAGTATGGACATCTTGAGTTATGCTATCTTTAATAGATTAGCTAAAAATATATGGTCAAAGGCATACTTACAATCAAATTTTCCTAGGGTTAATGTTCAACTTGTTCGATGGATCTGCATCTAGAAGATAAGTTTGACAAAGGAGAGTCTTGGAGAGCATCATTTGTTCTTGAGTTGGTTTATAATGTTCTATAAGGCCCCTTTCTAGTGACATTGGTTATCTAGGGTCTCTATGTCCTCACTTTCATTGATGACTTTTCATGCTACACATGGGTTTACTTTTTTTGTCACAAGAATGAATTTTTTTATAGGTTTCTACCCTTCAAGACTCATATTGAGAATAAATAAAGTAAAGCCATCAAGGTTCTTTGTATAGATAATGAAAGCAGAGACAATAAATTAAGACTTGGATACTTTTGTGAAGTTGGGAGTATTGATCCTCAAAACCTAGTTGCATTTAGTCCATGACATCTAAGAGTTGCAAAATTAGGATTAGAACTCTTAAGTCAATAGAAAGATACATGAATCAAGCCAAGTCTCTTGATACATCACTTGAGGTAGAAGCTATAATTAGTTCCAATCACATCCTCGGTAGATCTCATAATGTCTTGGATGAAATGACTTTTTTTTGAGGCATGGTGTAGAATAAAATTGATTGTGAAACACTTCAAAGTATTTGGTTTTCTAGCATGGGAGCACATATCTTCCAAAATATGCAAGGAACCTCCACCAAGGTCTTGTATATTCATTGGATATAAAGAAAGTGCTTAGGCATGTAGTCTTATGGATACTAAGACTCATCAGATCTTCATAGATAGTAATTTTACTTTGAGGAAAGTTTACCTAGGTTATCCTCTACTCCTCTCAATACTTCATACATCATGGACATTGATATTGATAATAGTCACAGTGATTCAGGCAATTCATTTACCTCAACCTTGATACATGGGATTACACCTTTTCTTGGTAAACTTATAGTTCAAGATACTCCTTCATTATCTTTCACTAAACCTAATTGGATTAGAAAGACTCTTTATTTAGTAGTTTCACTTGTAGGGGATCCTTCTAATAGTCAAAGGACAAGGTCACAACATCATTATGTTCTACATGTATACAATGTAGGTTCATGTGATACACCTTTTGTTCTAGTTAAATCTTTAGGAGATGATAACTTGACAAACATTGTAGGCTTATTAGTCCTATATTGAAGACATGGGAGACATCACTGATGATATACATCTTCAATTTGATAAGGATGATCCTTCTTCATTTTTTTTAAGGGAACACTCTAGCCCTCTTGTCTATTCTCTACATGATTAGTGTTAAAGGTTGATGTGATTGTGGATCATTATGTAAACTAGTTGTAGGACTCTTTTTCATTAGGGAAGATACTTGGCTCTTTGGGGCATATTCTACATCCATCCTTGTTAGATCTTTGCTTGTTCTTTTCAATAGTGTTGGAAGGGGAACCCCTACTCTCGACATAGGGATAGTTGAGCAAGTTTTCAAGACATCATTCATCTTGAGGTTTATTCCTACAGATTGGGGAGGCATCTCATCTAGAGCTATGAAATTGTTTCATCCCAAGAATTAGAGGAACATTGTTTAGTATTCATGGACCAACTTCTTCATTCATTGTAGAGTAGCTATCACTAATGGTCATTCTACAATTGGGGGGCTACCTTGTCTCTCTTATTTTTCTTCTACATCTCTCTTATGGGGTGGGTAAATTTATCCTCATATGGGGTTTTGTCCTTTCCATACTTATCTATTGTAATACTAGATGTTGTATGTCATAATGTAGGGGTCTTGATTACTCCACTCATCTATGCATCTTTTTTTTTTTTTTCATCTCTCTTTCTTTCTTTATTTATTTTTGTTGGTGGGGGGTATGATGAGGTTTTCCCTCTTTCTGTTCTTTGTGAGAGATTGCATTTATTTTTTAATTTTTTCCATGGGTTCCTAATATTGAAAAGTAGTTGAGACCCATCATGCATTTTCATCTAGCCTTGTAAGCGTAAGTATAGTTTACTAAGTTTCACTTAAGAGAGGGTGTAAGTATAATTATATTTTACTTAAGTTTACTTAGGGTAATGCATTTGCATATTTGTTTCCATGTAGACACATAGGGTTTTGCATTTCATTTTAGCACATGGCATTGGATATTTCCACATTCAAAGTTAGTTGTTATCTCACACCTCTTTATTTGTGAGATCCACCCTTGTGTTCTTATCGTGTTATCATCATCTTATTATTGTGCTTACTTTTTATATAATGGAGCATGATCCACCTTTGGTGGACATGTGATTTTTCCTTGTGTGGTTGATAGGTTATATGTTGCATCAATCCTAGTTATCATGAATTTCCTATATATTTAGGTACATATACATGTAGCATATCCATTATTATTTGATTATTGATCATAATTCAGTCTATTCATTTCAAGATCGTGTCATTTTGTCTCTCTTGGTGTGCTATATATTGAGCTTCTAGATCTTTCCATTCCATTTTTCTCCTTAAGAAAATTATCTCAAGGTGATACTTCCCATCATGTTATCAAATTTAAAATCCATACAGGTGTGCATTAGTCTAGTAAACTTCATGAATTATTTTCTAGACTAATGGTCTTGGATACCTCTTATACGTGGGTTTTATGTGTGTACATTGATTTGTTTGCACCTCATTGATGTCAAAAGAGGAGATTTGTTGGAAATTTGTTGGCATAGTTGTCATTAATTTGTCACCATAAATGAAATTAGAACGGATTATTTAATAATTGAGTTGAATGAGAAATTATGAGTTGGTTTGGTTGTCATTAATGTCAACATATTGTTGTTCTAGTCATTAGTGACTACTCTTTGTGAAACTGGTTTTGAATTTATTGCTTATCATATTATATATGTTGTGCATTTTTTGTTGACTCTTTGGTATATCATTTAAGACTTTTTGGAGATGTTTATTTTAAGTTTTTATGATTTTCAATCAAGCATAATGGATTTGGCATAGTTGTAACTAACATTGGTCTCTACATGAATGCATGATTCACATTTATCCATGTTATATATTTGATATTTTTCTTTTGAAAACAAGTTATTAATGGCATTATCTTAATTCATTTTATATGGCATGACATTCACAACTTCAAAGACTTGGTTTCAAATTTTGTTGGTGTTTTTTTTCTAGTTTTGGTTGACCATAAGTGTTTAACTTATTTCTTTGGTCTTAGTGAAAAATGGATTGTAATATGTATGGTAATATTTTTGGTCTCATCTATGATGTGGTACAATCAAATTCTAATTTCTCCCTATTGAAGGAATTTTTAGTGTTGACCTAATTCAAATTATATTTTGTTACTTGTTTGGATTATCAAAAGAGACTTTACAAGCTATGGATTGGTATAAAAAATGCTTTTAAAATATAATGTAAGGGGTGGAAATAGTTATACTAGTGAAAAAAAAATTTAAGTGTGTACCCATGAAAAGAGCATGTATGAAAGAGGATGTATCTCCCTCGATGTTTAAGTTATTATGAAGAGTGTTTGAGGAAAGTGCAGATATTGATGTGTTGGCTACTATAAGAAATCAATTGAAGGTATCTGCAGATCATTTGATTGAGTTGCTATTATGAATTAGTGGAGGATCTTTTTTTTTCATCCATCTTATGAAGTGGACCCTCTTTTTTGGCTAGTGAGCCTATCATTGTAAGAATCACCTTGAGCAGTGTCACCCTAATAGGTTTTAATATACTTGAGAATGATCTCTTTGGTTTTCTCTTATTAAGGTTCTCCACATAAATATTATATTTAATGTGTTTGGTGACTATTTTTCTTTCATTTTTACATATTTCTATTATTAAGGGTTAAATAAAGTTGGGTGGAACTAACTTAATTTTTAATCATGTTTTTAAAAAAATGACAAATGATTCACCTCTCCCCTTTCCACCCTTTTCTTAGTTATCTTGCATATTGAACATCTCAATTTAAAACTATGTTTTTTTTGTAGACCATAAAGTCTCACCACCTCTCCAAATAATAACCTTACAACATGAACAACATTAGTAATCTTATCAAAATTAAATAAATATACCATATTTGAGAATCTCTCCACCACCACACAAGTAGAATCGTCTCCTTTTGGATTCCTCTAAAAAAATTAAGAACAAATCCATACTAATAATGTCTTCCCATGGTCTCCCCAATATGGCTAAGGAATAATATAATCATATCTTATGACTTTTTCTTTTTTCCATATCACATACTCTAAAACTTTACCCAAACCTCTTCACATTTTTTGTTATTTTTTACATTAATAATGATCCCTAATAAGGGAAGTGGTCTTATCTTGACTAAAATGTCCAACCAAACCTCCATTAAATTCCTCCTAGTGTATTATTATAAAAAGGTAGGATGTTGAGAGGGGGGTGTGAATCAGTATCCTCAAAAATATTTACTAGCCTTTCGAATATGTTTTCCCCTTAGTAGCTCTATCCACTTGGTAAACACTTATAATTAACCATAATGTTGAAATGAAAGTAAAATTAGCTAGCCTTTCACAACATATGCATGAAAATGTAAAACATTGAATCATAACACATAACACAAGTATTTGGTCATGTAGAAACCCTTGGTTAGAGGGAAAATTGTGGTGAGGATGGTACCCACAAATTCATCAATATAGTAAGAGGGTGCATTGTTAGGGCCATAATGTGGTGTCACTTCTAGTGACTTACTCTGCTAGGAATAATACAGCCATATCTATAAGGATCTACCTTATGAAAGGATTTTACAACACTATACAAAGTGTGTACTCGGTTAAGAGATTTATAATCAGACTGTTAGGGAAACCTTGTGAAAGGATTTTAATTTTCTACAATGGTTAAAGAATATCAATAAATTTATATGTATAATGAAACTTACTTTGCTGATCAAATCCCTCTTTTTCTTACTAATTTATCACCTCTAGTGATTGATATTGAATCCTTCCTTATGTCACTTGAATCTCAAATTAGTGCTTCTGACTTATCCCCTTATCAACATAACATTCACAGAAATGACAAATCTCATCTCAATTTTCTTGTGTAAGTCTCTAAATTTGTAATTCTTTTCCTCTTTATGATCCTTAACTTAACTAGTTTTTAGGAATCATCTTAATCATATCATAGGTCAAAATCAATGATCTGGGAGTAATATGTATCTCTTCCTTTTCATTCCTCTATTTTGATTGGCCTATATCTTACTTGGAATCATGAATAATCAAATCACATTTACAAATAAATCTTACCAAATCATCTCCTCAATCTTTGTAAGCATACTTTTCCACTCAGTGAGATTGTTAGATGTAAGATTTTGTGCTAATATTGACTTGTGTGTGCTTCCCAGATAGCTCAATGTATGCTTTATCTATGCTTGGTAATATTGTTGTAGCATGGTCACTTTATGCTTGATAAAGCTTAATCTTCTCAATGATGTCTATGCTTGGTGAATACTTAGTTTCTTAGTAATGTCGATGCTTGGTTATAATTTTTATACCTTACACTTGAGCTTCTCTTGATTGTTTACTCAGAGATTATAGTATGGCTCAATGACAATGTGTACTGGCCAGTAGTCTCTATCTTTTGTTATCTCTTTTTGTAACTAATGATAACATGAATGTGCAATGCGAGTAAAATTATCTCCCTTTGGCATTAGTGACAAACAAATTGTGCTTTGTAGCTCAAAGTGTATCTCTATGAAAATTTATAGAATTCTCCCTACATATATGTTTTCATCTAAGACTCGGTAGAACTTGTGTTTTTCAAAACCTTTTTCAAAACTCTTTAGTATATACAATCCCTATAATGCTTGAAGCATATTCACACCTTTTCATACATAACTACCATACTCCCGCTTTAAATATACATAGATATCCCTCTGATTGTTCAAAGTAATCACATAATATCCCCCTTTTTTTACACTTATGCCAAAAACAAAACTTCAAAGAAATTTGTAATTACCTTAGCCTTAGTCCAAGTTGATCCAAAATTCTTGATGACTCTTCATCATCACAGTCATTGTTATGCACCAATTTTTCTACAAAATTCATAAATTTTGGTTCCCAAGCTTCAAGTTAGCTTCCAAATCAATCATATGATCTACAATTGATAAGCTCAAGGTAACAATAAGATCTTTGGCCTTTTTAATATGCCTCTACATTACCTCAAGATGAGATAGCATAAATTCTTACATCTGATTGATTTCTATAATAATTTTCTCCTCTTCATGTTGTAGGCCATGTTGAACTCCATTATAAAAATTGAATTTTTCATAGTCATAGAATAAGAATTTGGGTTGGCAATAAGTGTTACAATAGTCTTCAAATCTTCACCCACTTTGTGTAACTTGCCTTTGATGTCTTGGGTGAGACTGGGAGTATCATTTAACTATTGAAATAAATTGATAATTTTGGATAGTGGTGTCCAACTCGATAACGATAGTAGATAGTTCATCTTGTTGCACAATAATGTATTTAGAAGCTTTCTCCAAAACTTTGTTCTCCAATTTTTTCTCTGATTTGTTGATTAACTTTTCTTGAATATTCATATATGATTCATTTACTATTTCAACAATTTGAACAATTTTCTTCCAGATTGAAGTCTTTGTATTAAGAGTGCTATCAAGAACAATCTCTAATAGAATATATTTAAAATCATACAATATTTGCATTTTCTTATGCTCCTTATTCAATCTTTCTTGCTCAGTCTTTCTACTACATAATGCAGTGTATACACCTAAAGCATCAGCATCCAAAGTGTTGGGGTTCTATTTTGGAATGATAATTTCTTGATCCAATGTAATTGGATTGAGCTTAATTAGTTGTAGTATTTGTCTTCATCTTTTTTAGTTTCTAGTCCTTGGTTGGTCGTGCTTGTGCTAGGAGATTGGTTTAGTGGTACTAGATCCTTTTTCTCATAATATTTTTGTTTTAGCTCAATATATTTCTCCATTTAATTTTCCTTACTCTCCGTCTCTTTTTTTTCATCCTTTTCTTCTTGATCAATAGAATCAACAAACATAATTTGCATAGGTGGCACTTGAGGCATAACCTCTTATTACTTCAATTTACCTTATGTGCGTACACTAATACAAATTGGACAAGCAATATAGATGATAGAAAGAGTACAAGTGGTTGAGCATTTTTTCTAGGAAAAAGATTGGTTTCTTGGCTAAGAAAGAAACATGATTGTATTTCACAGAGCACAACAGAAGCAGAGTATGTAGCAGCAACAAATAATTGTAATCAAATTATGTGGATGAAACAAATGTTGAAGGATATTGGAATTGGGTTTACAAAGCCTATTATCTACATTGTGATAACACAAGTACAATGAGTATGTCAAAGAATCTTGTTTTACATTTAAAGACAAAGAACATTTCTATTAAATATCATGTTTTGAGAGAGAAAGTTGCAAAGAAAGAGATTGGATTGGAGTGTATTAGTACAAAAAGAAAATAGAAAGAATATTTACAAAACCTTTTCCAAATGATATGTTCAAATACCTAAGGGGTATACTTGGGGTTATGCCCCTTCCTACTTCTAAGTAGTTGATGCATAAATGGCATCAATCCAATGGTACATAGAACTATTATTTATCTAGATTGGATGCATGAATTCTCCTCTATTGGGGAGTATCTGTGTTTGAGCTGAGTCATGAAGGACTCTTGGTAACTAGTATTTAATAGTTTCTTTGGACACTTGAGCTTATTGAAGATCTTATGTATCAGAATTGACATAATGATGTCTTTGCCATTGATGTCGATGGGGGAAAGTTGTATATGAAAAACATCTTATGGTACATTGGGGAGAGATTGATTGTATGATATTGATGTCAATAGCTTCAGTGTTGTATCATTTATTTATTATATTTCTTTATGTCTTCTTTCTTTTCTTCTAATTATGTAGTAGGTGGAACAACTGATGCATATTGAAAAACTATTAGGGGTGTAACCCCTAGTTTTGTTAGGTCTTCATTCCACTTTTCACTTTTTGAACTTATTGTCCTTTCTCTATATTTCCCTCGGTAGGAGGTCCTTAGGCTTGTGGACTTTCACCTATAGAAGAATCATCTTCATTGTACTCGATTGTATCTCCTTTTGTTTAAGTGTTCTAATTCTCAACATTATTGATATGTTGCTTGGTATTTCAATCTCCCCCTTGAGTAATTTGAGCCTGATACTTAGTTCATATGTCCTTTTTATCTCCATCAATGTCTGTGGGAATACTATCAACTAGAGAATGGAAAGAGCTAAGAGGAACATATAGAGAAATCAAGTTTAGGATATTCCTTTATTTATTCAATGACAAGGACAAATCCTAAGATTATTTGGGGTTGGCTTGGTGTTTGTTTGTTTTCTTGTTTATAATTCAATATCTTCCAGTGTATCCTCATCTTTCTTCACTTTTTCTCCATGATCTTTGTTTGTGATCTCCTCAATAGATATGTTTTCATCTTGACCAATTGTATCTTTATCCATATCTTGCACTTCACTTCTATATTATGACCATAATCATCCTCTTGATTATCAAGTTCAAGATTTTGCTCAGGCTTGGTATTATCAACTTGAATTACTTCCTCAGGTTCTTTAATAGTATGAATTTTCTTCCAAATCATTTGACCATCCTCATCAACATCTTATAGTTATCTTGTCAAAACATGCAATGCTCTTCATTTTTGTACAAATTTTTTATTGTGCTTTTTCATTGCCTTTCTAATTTTAATTATATCAAATGTAGGCATTATAGTTGCAAGTGATCTCTCTCATTTCCTTCTCGGTATTCAAATCATATTTTGATATGTTATCAATCTTCTAGTAAAGATCATCTAGAATCATATCACCTATCCTTATAGGTGCATATTTGAATTTAGCCATCATATATTTAAATCACCCTAATTTTTTTGTTTATCCACATCAATTATACTATCATATTTGAAATATATAAAGGTTGACAAACCTGCATATTCCCTTAGGGAATCTAACATCTCATCAATTGTACTTGGAATTTTATGCACAACAACTCTAAATTGATCAACATCATCAGATACTATTTTCTTACTATTTCTTCTCCCCTTTATTGATTTTCTTGTAGATCTAGTCACTTCTTTAATTTTCTAGTAGGTCTAAACCTATGATTGTGCAAGCTTAGTTACTTTAATAATATCTTTCTTCAATGGGGAGGTAACCTCTAAGACAACTCAAGTCCTTGACCTTGTATTCTTAAGCCCAGTAGGTGTATTCTTCAAATTGTTAATAGTAAATCAAATTATAATCATTAAAATAAATTATATAATGGTTATAAATACATAAGTGTCAATTATATTTAAAAAATATTGTTAGTAAAATACACTTATTATCATTTAATTTAATTATTAATAATGACCAAATATAGTGATTATAAATACATAATGCTCAAAAATGACATATTACTCATACTATCATTTAACCTAATTATTAATACAAAAGAAACAATAAAATTCTAATCATTTAACCTATCTTGGTCTTCCTTTGGGATCCTCACCCCCGGAGTCTTTTTGGAATGGTATTTTGGACAGATTCAACAGGAAGATGGCTGGTTGGAAAGGGGTCTCTCTTAGTCAAGTGGGGAAATGCCTCTTAGTCAAATCTTCTCTTCAAAATCTGCCAATCTACGCCCTGAGCCTCTTTGGTATTCCAGGGAAAATAGCTGAAAGAATGGAGAAAATCCAGAGAGACTTCCTTTGGAATGGTAATGAAGGGAAGAAAAGATACCCTCTTGTTGCTTGGGAGAAGGTTTGCCTCCCTAAGAGGTACGGAGGTCTGGGCATTAGAAAGATCACTCACCTCAATAAGGCTCTCCTAGCTAAACAAATATGGCGAATCTTCAGTAGCACCGGTGAATGGAGGGACACCCTGGTAAACAAGTACCTTAGAAGACCCACTCTTCTTTTCACCCTTTTTAATGAAGATATCCCAAAAGGATCGAACATTTGGAATGGGATCATGAAAGCCAGGGACCTGGCTAAGGCCAGGATATCATGGAAATTGGGAAATGGGAAGGACATCTAGTTCTGGTCGGATAGATGGCTTTCCCAAGATCCACTTATCAATAACCCTATTTTTGAGAGATGGATGCAAGCTTGTACTGATCAAATTGGGTCCAAAGTTTGTGATTATTGGAATGGCCAGGAATGGAGTGACCTATCCCTCATCTCTGAGGACTTGACTCCTATAATGCTTATGCTCAATTCCATGATTCCTATCAATTTGGGGGATGAGCTGGTCTGGAGGGATAATCCCAATGGAAGATACTCTGTTGCCTCAGGCTATAATTCCCTTTGGAGCTTAAAAGAGAAGGCCCCTTGGGCGGAGGCTTGGATTCTGGGTCTCACTCCAAAGATCAACATTTTTTACTGGTTGGCTCTTCAGAACAAAATCCTTACTCATGACAATCTCATGAAGCGAGGACATGTTATGCCCAGTAGATGTCCCTTGTGTAAGAATCAGGCTGAGACCGGAAATCACATTTTCATCTTATGTGACTATTCCAGGGAGCTGTGGAATGTCATCACACATGATATTGAAACCCTCTGGTGCAAACCGGATAATCTCATGGATTTTTTCCATCAGTGAAAAGGTCTTTGTAAGATTGCTGGTCGGCAGGATCACTCGGACTGGATTTTACCCCATTTTTGCTGGGGAATTTGGAAGGAAAGGAATAATAGAATATTTAGAGACAGAGAGGAGCCGGCTATAATCCTTGGCAGGAAGGTCTCGAAGAATATAAAGGAAAATCTCCAAGTGCTGAAGGAGGAAGAAGAAGAAGAAGGGGACAGAAAGATAGCTAAAGAAAAAGACAGGAACCTCAAAAGGCAGGATGCTAGCTAGCTTCTCCCCCCAGATGGTTGGTCAAAAGCCAACTTTGATGGGGCTTCTAAGGGTAACCCAGGCCCTTCAGGTTGCAGTGGAATCATAAGAAATAGCTATGGGGAGGGAATAGCTGCCTTTGCTTCCCCGTTGGGAATCCAGACTATTCATCTGGCTGAAGCAAGAGCTGCGAGTAAGGTGGTCAAGTTGGCTTTTGAAGCCGGGATTACTAAACTCTGGCTTGAGGGGGACTCCAAAAACATTATTAATACCATTAATGGTATTTCCCCCCCCCCTCGTGGACGATTGCGAACATAATTTTTGAGACTTGCGCCACTCTCACAAAATTCGATAAGGTCCACGTCACTCATGTTTACAGAGAGGCAAACCCAGTCGCTGATTGGTTTTCTAATAAAGGGGTTAACGCCACCAATAATCTGACCTGGCATGCCGGAAAAGATTTTTCGGCGGAGGCAAAGTTTCTCATCGACCAAGATAAAATCTTGGGAAGGATGGCTCAAATCCAATGCAATTATGGATAATAAAGATTGCTTAATGAATGGTAAGTGCCATTATTGGCATCGTGATTTTCACCAGCAAAAGGGGTTTCCTCTGACATTTCGACACGTTCGAAAGGACGATACCATTATTTTTAGAAAGGGGTATATTCACGGGTATCATAAAAGAAACATCACCATTTTTTCGAATGCAAATAACTTGCACAGTTCAGAGTTCATGAGAATTGTGGAAGTTGATCAGGTAAACATGACGGGTGAGAGGAGCAGAAAGGAGCCAGTGGGGGAAGTTCAGAAGTGGAAGAACAAGGCCAAAGTTTGGAGAGAGCTGGAAAAGGGTGGGGTTACTAATTTCTTCGAGAAACTTCATGGCTCGGATCCTGAGATCACTAACAGCATGGTGAATTCGTGGAATAATGGTAAGGTTAAGGTGAACAGGGTCTACTTTCAAATTACTGAGGATGTGGTTGCTGAAGTCACGGGGATTCCGATGGAGGGGCATAAATTCTTCAGAGACAAGAAGATGTCTTCTAATGCAATCAAGGATTTTGTGAAAAACACTAAAGAGCTGAACAAGCTTGGCAAGAAAGAGACGTTTTTTGCAACGGATACTATAAAGAAGCTCTGGAGGTATGTTCTCTACGCTGTCATTGAATATATAACCCTAGACCCCAGGTTTGATAGGGTTAGGACTCACCATTTTGTGATTCTGAATCATTTTTGCCATGGTAGTAAGATCTCCTTCCCGTATTATCTTTTTAACTCGATGAACAAGGCCATTTCTAGTTTTAAAAAGAAAGCTACCGTCAACCCGGCACTGCATGAGGGTCTTCTGCTTCTGATTCATGAGCATTTCTACGCTCAAACCATTAGCAAAAACCCTATCTAGGGGGCGGATGTTGACAAGAGCAGCTCCAATTTTTCCTCAGATTCCGACGATGTCGAGAGGTTTTTGAGCATTCAGGTAAGAAGACTAAAAGCCATAAGAAGGATTAACCCTCTATCAAATTACCCAGCAGAAAGAGCCCTAGAGGTCATACCCCAGCTAAAACTGGCTCTGCTGAGGTGGAGGAGGAAATGGATACTGATGATTTTGACAAGGTTTCGAAGGAGGAGCTGGATGAGGAGAAACTGAGAAAAAGACAGAAGAGGGAGGGAGAGAGCAAGGAGCGCTCCAGTAGTCAGGGAAAGGATTCTTTTCCCATTCCCCTCTCCCCTATACATCCTCAGCCTCCTTTGGAGGAAAATGACAACTCTGGACAGATTGAGGGGGAAGTGCAAGTTAATAACAGAAGGAAGGCTTGGAAGAACTTCAATGTGAGAACGGCCACTATGGGAATCTACAGAGAGGCGATGAACCCCCAACTCCTGGTGGACGACCTCGAGAAGCCTAGACTCAATGAGCTAATTGACCCGGCTATGGTGGCTATTTCTGATAATGCAAGAGAAACGGGCATGAATCTGTTGAACAATGCCCGCAATAGCATGATCGAAAAATTTAGATCAATTAAATGGCTTTTCCATGAGCTTGAGGATGTCAGAGATAGGGTTTCCCAAATGGAAAAAATCAAGAGCAAGACAGGTGTAGAAAGCCAAGGCGACCGGAACAGCTGGGAGACTCTGATGGAGAGGAGAGTAAAAAATATTGAGAACTACAATCACAACCTGGCAAGTCAAATGATCTCCCTCCTCGCTTCGATCAACGACAACATCCTCTCTCTCTTGGAAAATCTCAAAGACAGGAACCAGATGGAGGAAGATGATAAATAGAATAGAGACAAAGATAGGCTGGATGTGGATAAAGCCAAGGACAGCACTATGGAGCAGGATTTGACGAACGCCCAGGATCATAAGGCAAAAGAGTAACAAGAGTGCGCCGAAGCTGCCCAGACCATGATCGAGATGGAGAAGTAGTCTGCTAGGTTGGGTCTCTGTCCTTTGGTTTTTGTTTCTCCTAGCTTTGGCTTTTTGTCTGGTCTTTGTTTTTCTGGTTGGTTCTCTGGCCTTTTTAGTGGGCAGTTGTTTCGGGCTGGGCCTTTGGGCTTATTTTCAGCCGTAAGGCTTATGTTTTGGCTGGGCATTTTTTCGCTTATTTTCAGCCTTTCTTGTTGTTAAACTTATGGGTTTCAGGACCCCTTAAAACCTGTTTACCTTATCAAAAACAATAAAATTCAAATTAACAAATGTTTTAATTAATCAAACAGAAGCGGCACGCCGGTTGAGCATAGTATTTTAAGTGGTAAGTGTAAGAGTACAAGAGGAGGTACAAGATTTGATAAGGAAGGAAGGATGGTGGGTTGATAGACAATCAGAATTCATTGTCATAACAGCAAGGAAGGTACATGCCGCAGCAATCATCAGCAAACCACATCTCAAACAGTCACATCACCCAAGCCTCACATTACCAACATAGTGGTAAGGAATAATGGATTAAATTCGTTATACAAAAAGAAACCCTAAATTTGTATATGTGATAACTATTAAATGGACAACGTAATGATATATCATCATAACATTAACTACATTATTAAAAAAGAAACCCTAATTCATATTTGTAATGCATACACCCTAATATCAAATAAACAATCCAATTATATATATAATAAATGAATCAATTATATGAATTGGATATGGATAGACGATTCAATTATATATTAAATAAACAAATTAATTACATGTTTTGATATGGAATAAACAACTCAATTATATATTAAATAAACAAATTAATTATATGTTTAATGTAGAATAAACAATTTAATAAACATGCTTTAATATCAATTATTCCAATTAAGTTGCCACATTATTACAGAAACAAAGATGAATGCATTCATCAAAAAAAAAAAAACATGAACAAATAAATGATACATTTGGTTAATAAATGATGATTCCCAAGAATTACATTAATCAGTAAGAACTAGGTGGATAAGAGGGTAGAGTTGAGTCCTAAGACAAGAGGGGAAAAATACCGTCTCTTGGGTTTAGGTTTATCAAGCTATGGGACCCCACCACAATGTTCGAGGACTAAGGTATGGTATCACACCTAGGCATGTGAGAGATGGAAGGCTCACATTTGAAAGACGAGGACCAAGGTCTTGTCAAGCCTTTAATGTGGTGTCCTTGTCCAACCTCTAGATGACCTAGCCTATGCGTATAGTGTAATAGTCTGGGAAGGGAAAATATATATAAAGAATCATTCTTTTTTTATTGATTAATACCATAATAAACCTTGGATTGATAATTTGGAATTAATAGGACAATATTATAAGTCTTTACAAATAGGGACATTACAGTGGTATCAGAGCAGGACTCCTGCCAACCTGTGAAGGATAGTTAATGCAAACTAATCAAAGGGAGAAAAGAGCATTAGAAAGAAAAATAACGAAGGGAGACACCACCATGAGTGCTCAACTAAGTAAAGATCTTAAAGCCTTCATGGAACAAATGGTCCAAATCACTCAGTCACTCATGGAACAAAATAGGGAAACAAATAAACTCCTCCTCCAAGTCATTCAAAACACAAACAACACAAATTCTAGACCCAACAATGTGAGGGATATTAATTCAAATCACTCTGAGAATAATCATAACCTGCCCACACCTCCTTTTACACCACAAGAAAACCAAGAAGGATGAGGAGAGGAAGCCAATGAAGATTCAAATGATAATGTAGAAAGAATTTTAGAAACATATTCTCAATTAGCTTCGAAATTGAGGAATAATCTACTTTTTAAATATTACTATGATACAAAAATGAAGGACGTCAACAATTGAAAAAGGAAAACTCCATGCAATCGGGATCTATAAAGAAAAATTAACAAGGTAGTTCTACCTAATTTTGATGGAACAGAAAAAAATTTGGTAAAAACATGGGTAGAAAAATTAGACACATATTTATCGTATAGTCCCATGATGGAAGATAATTCATTCAAATTTGTAGTAATACATTTAACTAGAATAGCACATGAATGGTGGCAATATGGACGAATAAACCATGGAGACTAGTACATAACCTCATATCATGAATTCACTCAAAAACTCATTAAAAGATTTGATCAAAAAGATATAGAATGGTACTTCAGGGAACTGACGTTATTAAGACAACAAGCTATAGTTAGTGAATTTGCAAATGAATTCCAAAGATTATCAGCATTTGTACTAAAATATCCCAAAGAAGACTTACCTACCTATTTGTAGAAGCATTAAGAGATTCAATTCGAAGCATGGTGAGTGCCATGGAACCAGTTACACTAGAAGATGCAATTTTCAAAGCCAAGAAATTTGATCTTCCATCATCCAAGGATCGATACAAAAAAATTCCACCTAAAGAGACAGGAAAATCTAGTTACTTTTGCTAATGGAAAAATTGAGCAATGCTCTAAAATTGTTCCCAACTTGGAAAACAAGTTAGGTGAACACACAATCAAAAGAAATTTCTATGTGGTAAACTTACAATATGATGTAATTTCAGGACTACCCTAGATAGACTCCCTGGGGCATTTTATCATGGATCACCCCAACCTAGAAATATTCTTTAAACATGAAAGGAAAGAAATCACCTTAAAGGGGCTACCAAATGGAACTCTTGAAATGGTCTCATGTAACAGATCGAAAAAATATTTTGACACAACCAAGCAGAATGGGTTGCACAATGTATGATTATAGATAAATCTACACATGGAACCAAGTAACTCATGTGGATATCCAACCTATCTTAAAAAAAAACATAAAAGGGTTTTTTAAGAACTCCCTCCAAGACTTCCCCCTAAGAGAGGATTTGAGCATTCAATAGAACTGGAAGCTGGAGCTAAACCTATCATAACTACACCTTATAGACATCCTCATAAATTCAAAGAAGAAATTGAAAAAACCATTAAAGAGTTACTTCAGATGGGCCTCATTCAACCCAATTCCAATCCTTTCACCTCATTCGTATTATTGGTAAAAAAGAAAGATGAAATGTACAGAATTTGCATAGACTACAAGGATCTTGATAAAAAGATAATAAAAAATAGATATCCTATACCAAGGATTGATGAATTAATTGATGAACTACATGGTGCACGGTACTTCTCCAAAATTGATTTATGCTCTAGTTACCATTAAATTCGTATGAAGAAAGAGGACATGCATAAAACTACTTTCAGATGTCACTATGGATATTTTGAATTCTTAGTTCTTCCATTTGGCCTTACTAATGCACCTTCCACCTTTCAATCATGCATGAACCACATTTTTAGGATGCAATTAAGAAAAAATTTACGTGTATTCTTTGATGACATTCTCATTTACAGTAAAACATGGGAAGAACACCTTACACACATTGAATAAATTCTAAATATTTTGGAATCAGAATCATTATTTGCTATAGCCTCAAAACATGAATTTAGATTAGAATAAATCCTTTATCTTGGGCATAAAAGCAATGCTGAGGGAGTGACTATTGATAATGAAAATATCCAAGTCATCAGAGATTGGCCAAAACCCAAAACCCTAACACATCTTAGAGGATTTGTGGGACTGTGTAGCTATTATAGGCACTTTGTTAAGGGATTCTCAAAAATAGCCACCCCTTTAACTAATTTAACCAAAAAGGGAGCATTTTCCTAGAATGACACTGCACAACAAGCATTCAACAAATTAAAAGAAGCAATGAGTACATGACCAGTTTTGGCTATTCCAAATTTCACACTACCCTTTGAACTTCAATGTGATGCATGAGGAGAAGGAATCAGAGTAGTCCTCATGCAGAACAAACATCCCATAGCATTCGAGAGTTGTAAGCTTACAGAAGTTGAAATACACTATTCTATATACAAAAAAGAAATGCTGGCAATAATGCATGCACTAGCTAAATTCAGACAATATTTAGTTTGTGGTAAATTCAACATCAAAATAGACCATAACAACCTAAGATTCTTTATGAACTAGAAGGATCTCAATGATCGTCAACAGAAATGGGTTAGCAAGATTTAGTCTTACGATTTTGACATTGAGTATGTCAAAGGAACCAACAATGTAGTAGCAGACACATTATCACAACAAAATTTTATAAATACAATAACCAACATCACAGCAAATTGGAAAAAAATGATATTATCACAAAATATGTTAAGGATCCCCAAGCTAGAGAAATAATGTAAGGAGCACTACCTAATGATGATTATTAGATAGTGAACGAACTCATCATGCATAAAGGAAGGGTATGGCTAACTTCAAATTCCAAAGTGAAAGGAAAGGTATTAAAAGAACATCATGATAATCCATTAGCAGGACATCAGGGATATTATAAAACCTATAAACAAATAAGAGAAAGATTTTCATGGAAAAGTCTCAAGAAAGATGTATTGAAATATGTCCAAGAATGCATGATATGTCAAAGGAATAAAGTAGAACCAAGACACCTAGCAGGCCTTTTACAACCTTTACCCATTCCTACTAAAAAATGGGAAAGCATTTTAATGGATTTTATAATAGGTCTACCCAAGGTACAAGGGAAGGATTGTATTTATGTAGTAGTGGATCGGTTGACTAAGTATGCACACTTCCTCACAATAAGCATGGACTACAAGGCTCCAAAAATTGTCAAAGTATTCTTTAAAGAAATTTCTAGGCTTCATGGATTACCACATAACATAGTTAGTGATAGAGACAGTAGATTTCTCAGTCAATTTTGGCAGGAATAGAATCAACTCCTAGTATGAGCTATCATCCACAAACCGATGGACAGAAAGAGATCGTAAATAAATGGATAGAAGGTTATCTACAAAATTATGTCATAGGACAAGAAAAGGCTTGGACCAAGTGGTTACATCTGGGGGAGTATTGTTATAATACTACTCACCATATGTCTATAGGCATGACTCCTTTTAAAGCCCAATATGGTTACGAAGCTACATCATTGGGGAATTTGATTCTTACAAATAGTAAAGTACCTAGAGAAAAAGACTTCATTCAACATAATCTAGACCTATTGAAAGCTCTAAAAGATAATCTCCACCATGCCCAGAATTAGTAAAAGTTATATGTCGATAGGAAACATATTGAAAGAACATTTGAAATAGGAGACACAGTTTTCTTGCGACTGCAACCTTATGGACAAACAACAATAAAAGCAAGTGGAACAGAGAAGCTTAAACCTAGATTCTATGAACCGTACAGAGTTATAAGAAGAATTGGTGAAGTAGCATATGAGATTGAATTACTTGGGGATAGCAAGATTTACAATGTTTTTCATGTATCCTGACTAAAGAAAGTTATGGGAAGACAAATTTCCCCATGCAATGGGATAGAAGCAAGGAGTTGGGTCTCAATTTTGTGGAAGTTTGTAGATTAAGATCGTGTTACTTTAGAAATGGGTATCTATTTTTAAAAAATGGGTACCCATTTTAGGCTCGGGCACCCAAACCTAAATTTTAAAAATGGACACCAATTTTTCTAAAAATCAAGTGCCCATTTTTTATTTTCAAAAAATAGGTACCCCTTTTTTTCAAAAAAAAATAAAGGGGGTAAAAACTTTATTAAAACATAGAAAACACTAATACATAGCAATCAAGGACCAAAGGTCCCGAGAGAGAACAAAAGAATAGACCCAGACAAAGGTAAGACAACCAAAATCATCATCTATCACCATTCTCCACCCTATCCTCATCAAGAATGCTCCTTAAGTCTAGGCATAGCTCTTGAGGAACCAGCTCCCATCCCTCAATTCTCCATCCATCACCATGCTCGGAAGCCCATTTTGCCAAGCAATCAGCTGCCCTATTCCACTCCCTTGGAATATGTGCAAAAGTCACCAAGTCCATCAAAGAACTAATATGCAAAATTTGTTGCACAATCCTAGCCAATTGCCAATTAACATCAGTCACTCTCCGTTCATTAAGCAAGTTGATCAAAACCTGGGAGTCAGACTCGCAAACTAATTTTCTCCATCCTAAAGCAAAAGCTTTCTCTAGAGCAGCAAGAATAGCCAAACCCTCCACTAGGTTAATGGTCTGAATCCCATCATAGATGGAAAAGATAAAAATCACTGAACCCATAGCATCTCTACCAATCAAACCAATACCAACTGGACCCAGATTACCCCTTGAAGAACCATCAGTATTGATCTTCAAGATACCTAGGGGGGGTAGCTGCCATCTACCAACCTTGTCAATTTTTTGATTCTCATGATGTCGCCTCTTAGCTTTGGTTAAGATTAAAGAAGAACCCAAAATTCCCAATCTCTCCACCAACTCTGTATCTCGTTTCCCCAAAGGAAAGTCCACTTCGCACTTAGCCTCCACTGTCTCTTGAATCATGCCTAATAACCTCTGCCAAATTTTTTGTACAAGCCTTTGCTCTCCTCGAAAAATCCTACGATTACGCTCCAGCCAAATCTGCCAAAATAAGAAGATAGGCCCCACAAACCACACCTCCTATAGAAAAGGTACCATAGAAGGGGGACGTCCCATCTTTTTCCAAAACTCAATCAAAGATGAAGCATGGACACACGAAACTGCCCAAACTCCCCACCAGAAATGCCAAAGTTGCAAAGTAAAGGAGCAACGAAAAAACAAATGAGAAGAATCCTCCTCATTCACCCCACACATGACACAAATAGAAGGGCCGTGAAACCCTCTCTTTCGAATATTATCCCAAGTCAAACACTTATTCCAAGGCAACATCCAAATAAAACAATTGCATTTTGGCCAAGAAAGCTTGTTCCAAACCTTCTTCCACCATTGCACTTCAGGAAGAACCATCCTATGAGACACCAATCTGCTATATCCAGAGGCAACTATATAGATCCCCTTAGAATTGGGAGACCAGGCAAGAACATCAGCCTCCCGGAGAGCACAACATCTTCTACTAGAGAGGATAGATTGCAGCGTAGCACATTCCTCTTGTAAATCAGCAACTGGCCATTCATCTGGAGACTTCCATTTAGCCATTTCCAACTGCCCACAAGGGAAAAAAGACTTAAAATCACTTACGCAAGACCACCCAGCATCCTGAAACCGCTAACAAAGATACCTTAAGTTGGGAAACTGAGAAATGATTGGGGGATAGTCATCCCAAGAGTCAGACCAGAATTGAGCCTCTGCCCCATTGTTGCAAATCCAAAACAATCCATCCTTAATAAGCTTGGCCCCTTTCATGCTAAGGCATTGAACTGACAAATTCATGCCTTGCCATAATTTTTAGAGGGTCTTCCCGATCAAATTCTTTTATGAAGCAAAGACCCATTAGAGCTCTCAGTATCATGACTTCAAAAATATACATTTTATTGTGCTATGATTTTATTTACTATTTTTACATTTTTTTTAATGAAAGGTGGTACCCAAATGTAGAATACTGAAGTTGACTAAAACTTTAATAACTTTTTTATTTATAATTTTTCTTAAATTAATTTATATGTCATCAATCTACATACAATTCTTTTAAGGTTTAAAAAAAGATTTTTTGAAAAAAGTGAAATGTTGATCAAATTATGGTGTCTGTAGAGGAGAGGTTTTAAAATTTACCTTTATAGCTAATTAATAATTAATTTTAAAAAATTATTCAATAAAAAATTAAGAAAAAATATTTTCATCAATCTTAGGTGTATTAGGTAACTCCCTTTAAAAAGATTTATGAAAATTTATTTATTTGTGTCAAATTATGGTGTTCGTACATGAGTGTGGTATGGTCCTGAAACATGCATGTTGAAAAAGTGATTTTTAAAGATCCATACCAAAAACAAAATCTATCATATGGGTACACAAATAAATTACATATTCAAAAACTAGATTTCAAACACTAAAAAAATTATTTTTGAAGTTTTTTTATATTCAATTTCTAAATGCCTCAAATTTTGACATCAATTGACAAAAAATTTCAAAAACAAAAAAAACACTTCCACTTTTTGCCCAAAAGTGAGACCCAACTTCTTGCACTTACCCAAGGAACTACCACCATTAGATGATGAAGGAAAGCTAGTGTTAGAACTAGAGACTATCATCGATAAGCGAGAAAAAAGACTAAGGAATAGAGTTATTCTAGAATTTTTGGTGAAATAGAAAAATCTTCAAAAGGAAGATGCTACCTAGATGGGCGAAGAAATCTTAGGCCACCCCAAATTGCTTGAAGACAAGAAAATTCGAGAGGGGCAGTCTGTCACAAGCCATCACTGACATTGATATTCAGATATATGTGAACAAATATAAATGAAATACTATTCAAATTGTTAATAGTAAATCAAACTATAATCATTAAAATAAATTATATAATGGTTATAAATACATAAGTGTTAATTATATTTAAAAATATATTGTTAATAAAATACACTTATTATCATTAATTTAATTATTAATAATGACCACATATAGTGATTATAAATACATAATGGTCAAAAATGATATATTACTCATATTGTCATTTAACCTAATTATTAATACAAAAGAAACAATAAAATTCAAATTAACAAATGTTTTCATTAATCAAACAAAAGTGGCACACTGGTTGAGCATAGTATTTTAAATGGTACGTGGAAGAGTACAGGAGGAGGTACAATATTTGATAAGGAAGGAAGGATGGTGGGTTGATAAGCAATCAGAATTCATTGTCATAACAGCAAGAAAGGTGCAGGTCGCAGCAATCATCAGCAAACCACATTTCAAACAGTCACATCACCCAAGCCTCACTTTACCAACACAATGGTAAGGAATAATGGATTAAATTCGTTATACAAAAAGAAACCCTAAATTTGTATACATTATAACTATTAAATGGACAATGTAATGATATGTCATCATAACATTAACTACATTATTCAAAAGAAACCGTAATTCGTATTTGTAATGCATACACCCTAATATCAAATAAATAATCCAATTATATATATAATAAACAAATCAATTATATATATAATAAACAAATCAATTATATGAATTAGATATGAATAGATGATTCAATTATATATTAAATAAACAAATTAATTACATGTTTTTATATGGAATAAACAACTCAATTATATATTAAATAAACAAATTAATTATATGTTTAATATAGAATAAATAATTTAACAAACATGCTTTAATATCAATTATTCCAATTAAGTTCCCACATTATTACAGAAACAAAGATGAATGCATTCATCAAAAGGAAAGAGAAGATGAACAAATAAATGATATATTTGGTTAATAAATGATGATTCCCAAGAATTACATTAATCAGTAAGAACTAGGTGGATAAGAGGGTAGAGCTGAGTCCTAAGACAAGAGGGGGAAAATACCATCTCTTGGGTTTAGGTTTATCAAACTATGGGACCCCACCACAACATTCGAGGACTGAGGTATGGTATAGCACCTAGGCATGGTGAGATATGGAAGGCTCACATTTGAAAGGCAGGGACCAAGGTCTTGTCAAGCCTTTAATGTGGTGTCCTTGTCCAATCTCCAGATGACCTAGCCTATACATACAGTGTAATAGTCTGGGAAGGGAAAATATATATAAATAATCATTCTTTTTTTGATTAATTAATAAAATAATAAACCTTGGACTGATTATTTGGAATTAACAGGACAATATTAAAAGTCCTTACAAATAGGGACATTAAAGATATTTAGCCTCTTGGTATCCAAATTTATATTTATCAATTATAGGAAAGTAATTTTACAAATAGAAAAATGTACATACCAATAGTGTTCCAAATTTATAGGTTTTTGTTTTTGCCACCCGAATTCTCTTCATATTTTCCAACAATTGTTTCAGTTGTAACTTAGCGAGCTCTAGTGTCAATCCTTTCTTCACAATTTTATATGTCAGATCTAGAGCTCCACAAGGCATGCTATTAGGTCTTCTTGATTGCTAGATCTTGTAGGCAACTATATAAGTAGAAAATCTAGTTTTAGGATCTTCAATTGATGCTACTTTCAAGCCTCTACCATCCCACTTGACCCTTGTATTACTTTCAATCTCTTTCTTTGATGATTGTTTGATAGCTTTGACTTTATCTATGATGGTGTAACCCACAACCGTGTGAATTGTATCTCTTGTTATCTTAACTAGCTCAACCAGACACATAGTAAAATTGGGAACATGGCTCAAGATAACACAAATCCACTCAATCTTGAATACCTTAGGAAAATACCAAAAATGTGTAAGCCCCTTTGTTTCTACATGCTTGTGTTCCTCCTTCATCTTTCTATCCACACATAGTTTCTCATAGGTCTATCATAGCTCATGATCTCCTACTTCACCTACTTCAGAGTGATTAAAAATGTGAATAATACATACCATTAAAACCCTTGGTGGAACTACAAACATGGCACCAGATTCATCAATCTTTATTGCTACTTGAGGGTGTATTTTGTGTTTTGGTTGATCACAGTCTTTATTCTTGGTCAATCTAACCCTATTGACATGTGTATCCTTTGTTGATGTTGAGCTTGAAGACATTTTGCAAAGTAGGGTTTTGGTAAGTTCTTGAATTACTAGCTCAATTTGTTCTCCTTTCACTCCAAATCCACCTGGCTCTAAAATTCTAGATCAAATTCACAATCTCAAGCCTCAATTCACAATAATGCACACAATTTTCTCAAAATTATCTTTCCTCTCATGAATGTAGGGTGAAAAATCAATCGATCGATCCTTCTGTTATGTGAAAAAATTTATATTTATTTCTTTTTAGGGTATAATAAATATTCCATACAATGTATTTAGTTCACACACATGTTCACCATTCTTCACTTGATAACTACACAATAATCAGTTGATAGGAATTTTCATTGATAGTCTAGTTTACACATTTGCTTCTCATGCTTAGTTAACCTTAATCTAGCTACTCAAATCAGTGAGACTCATAAAATCTTACTGATATTCAAAACTTCATGAGTTTTTCTCATGCATCTAACAATATGTAGATATGAACTCCATTCCACTATTTATTAGGAACTAGTGTAAGATTTAACAATTTAAGTGTACTTCCATACCTCATTTCATATCTTAGTTTGAAGTGGAGGTTTCACTTCATCCATTGGATGAGGTGTCACCTAATCCATTAGATGAGGTGTCACCAACAATTTTAATTGAAGTTTCATTTCCTTTGGTCTTCTTTCCCCAGGTCTTGTTTATATGACCATGAACTTCATCAACATTAACGTTATCTTTTCCTTTTGTATCTTCTTCCTTAGGTGTTGATACTCAGTACCTACATACAATTTTTTCTTAAGTGATTAACCTTGTGACAATGATAGCATGTCATTCTAGGATTTCTTCAATTTCTAGGTATTCCTTTAAAGTATAATCTCATGCAATTGGAAACAACACGACCATATTTTCCACATGTAGTACAATTATACCATGTATTATAGTCCCAATTTATTGCATTACCTTTCTTGTTCAGTGTCCAACTAGAATTCTTTTGTGATTTTGTAGGTATGTGACTTGTGTCCAAACTTGATACAAGTATAACAATAACCATTGAACTCATATTACCTAGGAGGCTAATTGAAATTTTATCTACATTCATATGTTTGGTGACCATAATTATTATAGTTGTAACACTAACCATCAAATTTAGGAGTAACATTGGACTTACTAGTTTTACTCTTGCAGACATTAGCTGTGTGTCCTAGTTTTCCATTGTGATAGCATGTAGACTTCTTTGGCTTTGGATTTGTATAAACATTCCTTTGTTAAACTTTCTTAGATGATTCTCCTTTCTTGGTAGTTGAATTCTCAGTATAGCCTAGTCTTGAAGCATCTCTTGGTCATCTTTGTCCTCTTAGTTGTTCATCTAGTATTATTACACTTTCTTCTAATCTCTTCAACTTTTAATTGGTTTCTCTCTCTAATGTCAAATCACTTTTTAGTTTTTCATTCTTATTTTAGTTTCACAACTTCTTCTATCATTCTCCCAATCTCATGATTTCACTAAGTAGTTGGTTTACCATGTCATAGTGATTTTGGGTCAACCTCGTGACTTCTTCATCCTTAGCATCCAACCTTGCAACGATTAATCTCTTTTCTTCTTCAACCATTCTTTGTTGGAATAATTTAGAATAATTGAGAGGGGGGATGAATTAGTTATCCAAGGTCTAGATTTATAAATAAAAAAATTCACAACTTAGTGAACCTATAAAACATTTATACTCATGCATGCATCCATAAGATTATGCAATCACTTAAAACTTGCAGGTTACTGTCAAATCAACTTGTAGAAATGTAAAGCATGAAACATAACAAATTCATCAATGCACTTGACACAGTGATTTACATGGAAACCCAATTTTGAAAAAACCACCAGTAACGTGCTACTCTTTTCACTCTTCTAAAGTGATACCCTGTGAAAGGCCAACCCTATTAAAGGTTTCAATACACAATTTTAAATGTGATCTAATTAAAGGATTTCAATCACCTTGTTAGGAGTGAGCCTTGTTAGAGGACTTTAGACCATTCACTTGGAATGTCACCCAGTTAAATGATTTTCAAATGGTTGTTAGGTCAACCTCAATCCAAAGGATTTACCCTGGACTGATACAAGTGTTAGAGAGTAACAATAAGGCTTTGATCTAATACAACTTATAACTTTATCTGTAGATTATAAATCTTTATTTAGTCCTCAATTCTACTTGGCCTTCATACTTTGTAGCTCTGATAGCTTGTTCACCCTTCAAGCACTCATCTCCTTAAGCCTTCTTTCTTAACATGTCATTGGAGACTCTTCTCTTAGGTCACTTGATGAAGCAAAAACCTTGACTCCTTGTCTCCCTTAGGTTCTTCACACATGACAATCTTGCTTCATGACTAGCCATTCCTATAAATAGGAAATTTAGATGTTTTGCCACTCATTCTCCATCGTCCAATTTAAAGTTTGGATGGATTAGGTAGGATATAATGTATCTACCCCATATCTCATATATCTTCTAGAAACTTCTAGAATCCATTTTGAATTCCCCTAAAAATGGTTTTCCTTGAAATTTGTGCCACCATCTCATTAACCTTATCTTCCACTTGGTTCACACAATCCAAGAAAATAAACTTTTTAGCTCAGATTCATCAAATCCATGATCTTTTAAATAATGTAGCATATCAACATTATCAACCTTCTGATGATCGGCACATACTATGTTGCTCAACATCCACTATGAAATTACTCAACATGAACTAAAGTTTACTGGTGCTTGGCATCAACTAAACTTTACTCGACATCCATTGTTCTACTCGACTTGCACTGACTTTGTTCAACACCTACTATTCACTCGATCAAGCTTAGCAGAAAAACGTTATGTAGCTTGTTCTTCTAATCTTTCTTAGTGTAACTAGCCTTGTTAACGTTAAGTAGAGTATCAATGCATCATGTCATCAGTGTCTTAACTGATTCTTGTACTTCATTACATAATCATAACTCAACCTTTCCTCTAAGTGCTATTGTTACATCTTTTGATCAAATCCTTTTCATCAATCAAATAAGTGATAGTACTCAAATCTTATAAGCAGTTGTCTTACCAACAAATAGTAGGTTTGACATCAGTCACAAAACAATGATTGAAACACATAATCTTCTTCAACAATCTCCCTCTTTGGCAGTGATGAAAAACCAAACTGATCAATCAAATCAACCAAATGGTACACACCTTTTTTCAACCAAACTGACTAGGTTAAAATAGTAAGAAAATACCAAAAAAGAAAATAATTAGTTGTATTGAAATCTCTCCCTCTATCAGTAGCTTCCATCTTCTCAATAGGTTACAAAATTTTGTAACTCCCCCTGAGTTTCTTCTTGTATCTTCCTCTTACTAGATAGATTAGGATTGCTCCCTCTTTCTTATATTTTTCTCTATCTCCCTCATCATACATGTGTTCTCTTCTTATTAGCAATATCATCAATTAGCTCCTTCGAAGATCAGTAACACTCTCCATCTCTTTGACAACAATCTCTCAATAACTCCCTCTTGATTGGTAAGCATACTATTGATCAGCAATATCATCTCCTTCTTTGACAAAAATGTCAAAGACATCTACCAAAAACTTGTCGTCTTAACATGTATATATAAACTTTGTTAGGTTCTTTTAGTTTCTCCCTTTATCACCTTGCTTGTGACTAATTTGAAGTTTTAGCTCTATGATTACTTTAGGAAACTCCTAAAGTAAGATCCTCTACATCAATTTGTAACATATGAATATTAGCTTGTTTCATGTAGGGCACTCCTCTTGTTACTTAGATAGTCTTTGATAGGGGTATCACCCCTTGTTTACCTCTTAGATACTCATGAGCATCTTTAGGTAATGTTTTTGTGAAAATATCAGCAATTTGTTCTTTTGTGTTGACATATTCCATCTTCGCCTCTTTATCTTGAACTAACTCTCTCAAGTAATGATACTTGATTGCAATGTGCTTTGTCTTTGTGTGCATCACTGGATTCTTTGATATATTAATAGCATTAGTAATATCACAATAAAGTATCACTAGTTCTGTGATTTCTTCCTTTATACTTTTGAGGAGTTGTTTGATCCATACAATGTTTGTGCAATTTACAATAGCAACAACATATTCAACTTTGGCAGTAGATTATCAAGTACAAATTTGTTTCTTTCTAGTCCATGTAACTAGTCTCTTTCCTAAGAAAAATGCTCCTCCACTAGTCCTTTTTCTGTCATCAATGTTTCCAACCCAATTAGCATCAGTGTAGGCTCTCAATTCAAATTTTTCATTCTTCTAATAGTATAGACCAAACTCTTCTGTTCTTTTCAAATATCTCATTATTCTCTTCACAGCCATTAAATGATTCTTCCTAGGATTAGTAGAGAATCTTGCAACTATCCCTATAGATAATGCAGAATTAGGTCGGTTGTGTATTACATATTGCAATTTGCCAATCATAGACCTATACAATGTTTGATTCACCTCAGCTGAATCAGCATTCTTTGACAACTTGTGTCCTGTCACCATAGGTGTACCTACTAGTTTGGAATCCTTCAATCCAAAAAAAAATTATATTTCCTTGACATATTTTGACTTAGTGATGTATATACCATATTTCATCTGATATACTTGCAAGCCCACAAAAAATTCGATCTCTCCAAACATAGACATTTCAAATTTTTGCTTCATTTGATTTGCAAAATCCTTACATAAAGCATCTTGACCTCCAAATATGATATCATCAACAAAAATTTTAGATAACAAAATACCTTTGTCTTTATTTCTCTTCATGTACAGATTGTTGTTATCATCAGTCCTTTCAAATCCAATCTTCACAAGGTAATTCTAAAGTTTCTCATACCATGCTCTTGGTGCTTGTTTCAAACCATATAGAGCCTTGTGTAGTCTACATACCATGTTCTTATTGTTAACATCAACAAAACCTTCTGGTTTTTCTATGTAAACTTCTTCCTCTAATATACATTCAGAAATGTAGATTGAACATTCATTTGATAGACTTTGAAACTTTTGTATGCAGAATAAGAAATTAAAGTTCTCACTCCTTCCAATCTAGCAATAGGGGCAAATGTCTCTCCATAGTCAATTCCTTCTCCTTGTGCATACCCCTTGCAAACTAATCTTTCTTTTTTCCTTGTGACTTTACCATTATCATCTAGCTTGTTTCTAAATACCCACTTGGTGCCAATCACATTTTTGTCTTCTAGTCGAGGAACTAGACTCCATATTTTGTTCTTCTCTATTTGTTCAATCTCTTCTTCCATGGCTTTACTCCAATCATCATCTTCTAATGCAACTCTTACTAATTTGGGTTCCTTCATGCTCAGCAAGCATGTATCATTTCTCAATCTGTTTCTTGTCATTGGTCTAGCATCTTTATCTCCAATTATTTGAGTAGCAAGATGATGTCTTTTGACATATTTAGACAATCTTGGTTCAACTCTTGTTTCTTCATTTTGTCTTTCAACTTCAGAATCATTGTGTATATCTCTTTCAGGTATCTTAGCATCTCTTTCATGTTCACTAATCTCAAAATCAAAATGTGCATTTACTTCATATGTAACTCGACACCTGAATGTAGCTTGGTTCCTGAATGCAACTCAGCATTCATGGGGTGTGACTTGGCAGTCACTGAAACTTATTTTTGATTTGTAACTTGATTTGCAGCATCTTCTTCAGTGAGCATACCTTCATAAAAGTATAAAAATGATTTGTATTCTTCTAGTTCTTTCATAGGTTCAGCCTCATACACTTCTATATATTCATCAAAGTTCACATTTGCACTTTCTACAATTTTTTTAATGTTAGTATTTAAACACTTATAAGATTTACCTCTTGTGGAGTATCCTAGGAATATACCTTCTTCACTTTTTGCATCAAGCTTTACATTCATAACATCTTTAAGAATGTAACATTTACTTCCAAATACCTTAAAGTATTTTACATTGGGTGAGTATCCATACCATAGTTCAAAAGGTATTGAATGAGTACCTTTCTTAATTTGCACATGGTTCAAGGTATAGATAGTTGTACTTATAGCTTCTCTCTAGTATTTCAAAGAAAAATTCTTCTCCATCATGAATGTTCTAGCACAATCCATTATAGATCTGTTTCTACTTTCAACTATTCCATTTTGTGGAGGTGTTCTAGGGGAAAATGTTTGTCTTTTGATTCCTCTTTCATTACAGAACATCTCAAACTCATTTGATGTGAATTCTCCTCCTCTGTTAGATCTCAAACACTTTAGACTTTTACCTATTTTCTTTTCAACTCTTGTTGAGTACCACTTAAACATTTGGAAAGCGTCAAATTTCTATTTTAGAAACATAATTGTCACCATCCTAGAATATTCATCAACAAATAACATTATTTACTTATCTCCTTTGTAGCTTTGCACATCTATTGGTCCACACAAGTCAATATGAACAATCTCTAGTATTCCCTTAGAGGTATAAGTTTTACTCTTAAAACATAACTTTTTCATTTTGCTTAATTGACATTGTTGCAGATTACATTATCAGACTTCTTCAACTTAGGCAAACCTTTAACATTTTTTATGTTACTGATACTAACTAAGTTATCAAAGTTAACATGACATAACCTCTTGTGCCATAGCCATAGATCATCAAATTTTACAAGACAAGTAGCATCCTCTATATCAAGATAGAATAGATTACTTCTAGTTTGATCACCCTTTCCAATCAGTTTCCCATTTGTCTCATATATCTTAGCAATCTTATTTTCAAAATCAACCTTAAATCCCAAATTATTTAGTTGTGACACACTCAAAAAATTATAGTTAAGTCCTTCAACATAGTAAGTATTGTCACATATAATCTTATTTGTGAGTTTGATAGAACATTTTCCTTTTATCAAACATGGTGCATCATTATCAAATCTTACACTATTTCCATCATAACAATTTAGGGTAATGAACTTAATTTTGTCTCCAGTCATGTGATGTGAACACCCACTTTCAATGATCCATCTATCATTCCTGTTCACACAAGTCACAAGTGCAGTTGCCTCATCTTCATCAAATTTGTCCTTCATTGCAACATACACCACTTCATCATCATGTTCATCAGAATCATCCTTTGTTTCCTCTTCAATATTGTAGCAAGACTTCTTGCCTTTGTCTTTGTAATCTTTGTTGTCTTCATCTCTTCTACTCTTATACTTGTCACCACCTCTGTAGTTCTTCTTCTCTGGACATCTAGCAACAATATGACCAACCTCATTGCAATTGAAACAAATCACGGGTAACTTACCTTGAACTTTCCTTTACCTTTGTGAAATCTTCTTGCTAGTAGTGCTTCAAGTTGTTTGGCATCCTCCTCATTTGTATCACTGTCACTAGACACATACATCTTCTTTTTCTTCTTTTTCTTCTCATTAGGTTTCTTTAATGATACTTTAGCTTTGAAAGTAGATTCAATCTTTTTAATTTTGTAATTATCAAAGTAAGATAGCTCAAAAGAAATGAGTCTACCTACTAGACCTTCAAGTGATAGTTTATTCCTTGGAATACATCTCAGTTCCTAGATTGCAAAAACTCTAATAGCATATACAAGTAATAGTGTTCTTAAAACTCTACTTAAAATAGTATCATCATCTATATTACTAGTAGCTCCTTTTATTGCATTGACAACTTCTTTTATGCTTTCAACATATTGAGCAATATTCTCACCTTCTTCCATTCTCATATCATCAAACTTACTCTGAGATTTTCAACATTGGCTCTTAGAACATTTGCATCTCCTCTATAGATAGTGGTTAGGGCATCCCACATTTTCTTTGCACTATTAAGACCTTTTATATCATCAAATTTGTCATAACTTAGGGCAGAAGCAATCTCCAGCATTGCTTGGTTGCGTTCTTTCTTCTTCATATCTTCAATAGTTGGTGCACCAACAGGATCAACATGCTCCAAAGAAAGGGTAGATTGTGCATGATCTCCAAGTCCTTCAAGGTGAAGCTTCATCAAACTTTTCCATGTAGGAAAGTTTTCTCTATTGAGCTTAGTGAACCCATAAAACATTTATACTCATGCATGCATCCATAAGATTATGCAATCACTTAAAACTTGTAGGTTACTATCAAATCAACTTGCAGAAATGTAAAGCATGAAACATAATAGATTCATCAACACACTTTCAACACAATGATTTATGTGGAAACCCAATTTGGGAAAAACCATTAGTAACATGCTGCTCTTTTCACTCTTTTGAAGTGATGTCTTGTGAAAAGCCAACCCTGTTAAAAGTTACAATACACAATGTTAAATATGACCTGATTAAAGGATTTCAATCACCCTATTAGGAGTGAGCCTTGTTAGAGGACTTTAGACCATTCACTTAGAATTTCATCCAGTTAAAGGATTTACAAATGATTGTTAGGTCAACCTTAATCCAAAGGATTTAACCTAAATTGATACAATTGTTAGAGTGTAATAGTAAGGCTTTGATGTGATACAACTTACAACTTCATTTGCAGATTACAAATCTCTATTCAATCCTCAATTTCGCTTGGTCTTCATACCTTGCAGCTCTGATAGCTTTTTCACCCTTCAAGCATTCATCTCCTTAAGCCTTATTTCTTAAATGTCATTGCAGACTCTTCTCTTAGGTCACTTGATGAATCAAAACCCTTGACTCCTTGTCTCCCTTGGGTTCTTCACACTGACAACCTTACTTCATGACCAACCATCCTATAAATAGGAAATTTAGATATTTTGCCAGTCATTCTCCATCATCTAATTTAGGGTTTGGAAGGATTAGATAGGTTACAATGTATCTACACCATATCTCATATCTCTTCTAGAAACTTCTCCTAGAATCCATTTTGAATTTTCCTACAAAAAAATTACCTTGAAACTTGTGCCACCAACTCATCAACCTTATCTTCCACCTAGTTCACACAATCCAAGAAAATAAACTTATCAGCTCATATTCATCAAATCCATGATCTTTTAAATAATGTAGCAGCTCAGCATTATCAACCTTTTGATGCTTGGCACATATCGCGTTGCATAAAATCCACTATGAAATTACTCAGCATGAACTAAAGTTGTTGGTGCTCAGCATCAACTAAACTTTACTTGGTATCCACTATTCTTCTTGACATACACTGGAATGAACTTTTACTCAGCTCCAACTAATTTTTTGCTTAGCTTGCACTAGCTTTTCTCAACACCTACTATCCACTCGGTCAAGCATGGTATTCAAACTTTGTGTAACTTGTTCTTCTAATCTTTCTTAGTATAACCAGCCTTTGTTACCTTAAGTAGATTATCAATACATCATGTCATCACTATCTTAATTGATTCTTGTACTTCATTACATAATCATAACTCAACCTTTCTTCTAGGTGTTATTATTACATCTTTTGATCAAATCCTCTTCATCAATCAAATAAGTGATAGTAATCAAATCTTATAAGTAGCTGTCTTACCAGCAAATAGTAGGTTTGATATCAGTGACAAAACAATGATTGAAACACATAGTCTTCTTCAACAATCTCCCTCTTTGAATCTAGTTTCAACAATGATCTTTTCAATCTATTTTCAACATTCTTTTCTCATCTTCATCTTGTTTATTGTATTCCACCACTTTACACATCCTAGTAGATTGCAACTTTTTTTCTCCTTTCATTGATTTCATCTTCTCAATAAGATTGTGGTCACATAACAAAAATATTTGGTCACACAGAAACCCTTGGTTAGAGGAAAAACTACAATGGGGCTAGTACCCACAAATCCATCACTACTGCAATAAGAGGGTTCCTTTTTAGGGATACAATGTGGTGTCACTTCTGGCAACCTATCTTTTCTAGGAGTAATACAATTAGATCTGTAAGGATCTACCTTGTGAAAGGATTTTATAACACTATTCAAACTATGTACTCAATTAAGATATTTGCAATCAGATTGTTAGGTCTACCTTGTGAATGGATTTTAATCTTCCACAATGGTTATAAAATAGACGTAAAGTAATCCGTACAATAAAACTTACTTGGTTGATCATATCCCTCTTATACTTACTAATTTCTCACCTCTAGTGACTAATATTGAATCCTTCCTTATGTTTCTTGAATCTTAAATCATACCTTTGACTTATCCCCTTCTTAACATAACATTAATAGCAGAAGCAAATCTCATCTCAAAAATAACTTTGAACTATCCTCTATAGGTCTTTAAATAATTTTATTTTTCCCTCTTTATGATCCATAACCTAATTAGGATTTAGGAATCATCTAGATCATATCATAGATCAAAATCAATGATCTATGGTAATCCTTATCTCTTCCTTTTCCTTCCTCTATTTTTATCGGTTTGTATCTGCCTTGGAATCTTACCAAATCCTTTCCTTGATCTTTTTAAACATAATTTCCCACTTTGTGAGATAGTTAGACTTAAAATTATGTTCCAATACTGACTTGTATGTGCTTCCTGGATAGCACATTGTGTGCTCTTTCTATGCTTGGTAATATTGTTGTAACTCGGTGAATTTTTGCTCATCAAATTAAATCTTAATCTTCTCGATGATTTCTATGCTCAGAAAATATTGAGTTTCTTGGTGATGTCTCCACTTGGTTATAATTATTTTTCCTTACACTTTAACTTCTCTTTCTTGTTTACTCAGGCATTATAGAATGGCTCGGTGACAATTTCTACAGACTAGTAGTCTTTGTATTTTGTTCTATCTTTTTGTAACTAGTGAGAACATAATTTTTTAATGAGAGTAACACCTCCTTAGTAAAGTTCTCCCTCATGTAACTCTTTGAAACAGACAACTAGTTTCTTTTAAATAACACACCATATTGGATCATAAAATCCTACCATGGTATCATATATAAAGTAAGAAGATTTGTGAAATCTATCCAAGCTTTTCCAAAATTAGGATCATTGGGAGACAAAGTCTTGAGTTTGTTAAACCCAGTGACTTTGACTTGCATCTTTGTCAACAAATTCTACCTTATTTGCAAGTTTTTAAGACCTTGCACTTGTCTCTCAAAACAAGAACCATTTTAAATATTATATAGCTTGATGGCTAGTAAAAATAAAACAAATAATATTTTAGCAAATGACAATGTCTCCATTTCTTCAATGCCTAGAATACAACATAAGAATATTGATTATAAATAGAATATTTTCTCCTATAAAATTAATATTTTTAAAAAATTAAGAAATGGTTTCACCTTCTTGACTCAATGCTTCCCCTATAGAATTATCACTAGTACCATAAACTATTTGGAATACCTTAATAAAATTTAGAATTATCAAAAAATGTTACTCCATGCCTTTATTCTTTAACATGGAAAAATTGTGTGTTTCTTCTAATAGTCCACTTAAACTTCATTTTATCCCCTCTCATTTTTTTGCAATTAGGGGTCCACAATGACTAGTAAAAAAATTTATGAGTGTTTTTTTTTAAATCAGCTAAGCCATGAAAAGATATCACCTTAGTAGCACTCATTGGGCTAAGTCATTCAACTATAGTCCTATCCTTCTTTAGTTCATTGTATAACCATCTAGTGAGAACTTAGTGAATAAAAAGCTATTGAGAATTACATTTTTCCCTTTCTTGCAATCAAATTTTTTAATGCATAGTAAATGGTCAAAAACCTCAATTATATTTGTACATGAAGAATTATGGTTACTATACCTATTAAATCATGTTCAAGAAATATATCTTTCTTCTTACATGACATTTATCATTCATGTTATTCTATTATAAAATCCAAAGTTTTATTTTATATCAAGGCGCTAAATTTTGTTTTATAGAACTTTCATGAGAGCTCCATAAATTATTGTTGTTTTCAAGGTTTTAAAAATCTTGGAGATTCTTATAGGATTAAATCAACCCTCAAATTTATCATGGACTATTTATTGACATTGTTTATTCATTTATTAGTCCAATATTAAATATATTATCAAAAAATTTCAACTTATTAATTAGTTTCCAAAACCTCAATATTCATTCACATTTTTTATTGAATCAACTTTTTAGTTGTGGGAACTTCTTTAGTCTAATTTCTTTTCTTTCTTTAGTATTTGTTTCTAAGAATCAAATTTGGCTCCAAAAATTAATTTTTTGGCCACCTTCAATATTTGTTAATTCCTTTTATAGAACTTGGTTTGGTTATGAAACCCTGGTGTCATGTAACATAATCATGAGAGACTATAAAGTTGCCTAAGTAGATGCAATCTACTACAGCAGAAACAAAAACCTAAGTGAGCATTTGTATAAAGCCCAACATTATTTTTAATGCTTATGGATTTAGTTTAATTTGTGGGCATAATTCACAAACTTTAGAGCATTATTTATTATTGGAAAGTAAAGAGTGACATGTTGTGTAATGCCACAAGTTCTCAAAGATTTGTGGGAATTTACTCCTCTGTGATGCATTAATGTGCCTCAAGTTTTTAGTTATGAAATGACTTTCAAGATAACGAAAAATTATTGTGTAAGAATATATTTTCTCCATATTTAGGGTTCATCAATGTTCAAATTCTATAGATTTATTATTATCTCAGCATTGTATGTAAGCAATAAATAGAAATAAAAAACAACTTTTTTTATTTATTTCACCTTTCTTTTTTATATATTCTATTTGTATTTAAATCAAATGCTTTATTTTGTATCAATTCAATGCTTTAGATATTGATTATTCTAATTTTAGGCTTTTATAACTTTAGCATAAGTGTTTTGGCTATAGAATCATGTTTGGACTCTTTCTATTAGTTGTGATTGTTTATGATTTAAAATTTCATTATGCTTTCTACAGAATGAAGATTTAAATTATTGTAATATATTTGATGTATTACTTAGGGTAGGTTTACTTATATTTAATTTATCTTTCCTTTTCCTAAACTAAAAAATGATTACATGGCTTCCGTAATCTTGACAAATTGTCTAGTGCAGTGAAATTTGTCCATGTTCATATAACTTCCCATAATGATTGCTTCTCTCAATGTAAGCTTTAGGGATCAATATTTCTTTTTTTTTGTATGTTCTATGGGACCTATTCATAGTATCTAATATTAAGAGAAATTGTAAGATAAAATATAAATGCTCATTACAAGGTCATAGACCTCAAATATTCCCAGATTTTTGTTGTCTCATTTAATAATTATTGAGAATGCAAGAGCTTATGAATTAGGTGTTGTAGAATCTCAAGAAAAAATCAAGATGGTCACACTAGGACCATGCAATAGTTATATAATATGCAATAGTAATATCCACTAATTAATCATGTTCCTCTAGCAATTTGGGAGCCTATTCTTCCCTCAGCATTGAAGGTACTTCTTAAGTTTGTAGATGAAGATTCAAAAACACTTGTAGAGCATATACAAGTTGTTGAAAATGTGTGCACTATTACAACATCACTGGATAGAATATAGAATATAGGTTGCTTGTAACCTAATTTTAGTATATATATTTTCCTTCCAATTCTATCAGCATGCTAGATCATCCCAATGATTCTATTCAAGAGATTCAATAAGAAAGGGGATCTCTCCTCTTATTTTAGAAGATAATAACAATTAATAAGATTCCCAAAGAAGTCATATGTATATGTATATGTATATGTATATGCACTATAAATTCGGGGTATAGGGTGAAACTCATTCTATACCAAGTGATTTTTCCTAATTTGCTCTAAGGACTTATGACTATGTTTGATCTACCAAATTCCCCTTAGCTGACTTTGTAATGCATATCATCACAAGAAAAAATGGGTAAGAAGGTTGGGTAAATGGGATCTCATTATTCAAACCCATGTTTTAGGAATCAACCTTTAAAATAAAAGGAAATGGCATGATGGAAGATGAAATAGAAACTAGATCCAAAGTTTAAATCACCTTATACCTAGATTGTGCAATGTTTCTTTGGATATGATCACAAATATTGATGTGATAGCTTGATCTAAAAGTAAATAAAGAAATAAATTTCTTGAATGATGAATATGGTAGTTTTCAAACAATGCTAAATGAAGGAGGAATTGACAACTTGGATGCAGAATTGTAGGAGAGATCTTGAACTCCAATTTTCTTACTTGTTCACAAATTCTTGAAAATTTGATATCGAATGTTTGCACAAAATAGTGGATACCAAAGTGAGGAGAGGTAAGGAGTTTTTATACTTAGTCCATACTTTTGGAGGTTAAAACTCAAGCAGATCAACCATGAAGCTAGATCTCCCACTAGTATGCCAACATAGGGCCTATTGGTATGTGTCTTAGAAAACTTCATATTTGTCAGTTAAGTAAGATTATTTCAAAGTTCAATTTTTTCATGAATGCACTCACTTACATAAAAACCTAGTAACCAATTTTTTAAGGAAAAATCCTATTAAAACCATAAAGATGCCCAATTGTTCTAATTCTCTATTACTTTTTTTACTTAGGAGAGGGGGGTCCTTTTCCCTAAGTTATGTTTATAAATGTCGTGCCTAGGTCCTATCACCTTAGGTCTTGACCTTTAATTTTAATCTTTTAAATAAGGGTTTTCATACATAAAAGAGGGCCTAAATGTCTTGCCTAGGAAACATTAACTATAAGTCCCCATGCATTACCTTATTAATGTTTAATAACAGGCACATTTTAATACTCTTTACACCACCTCTTAAAAATATGTGATAAAGATGGAACCAAAAATTGATGGTGTGTATGTCAACATTGAACCATATCCCCAAGGTATTATTTTCATGAGATCATGCCATGTGGACATGGTAGGGCCAAGCACCTTTGTTTTGAACTTTGCAGTATTGGGCAGATCAATGACTGTCATCATCACACAAAATGCCCCTTTCTCTATGGTGATAAAATGCAATGTTGACATGTGTCCCACTAGCAATCCCCATTTAGAAGGTGTTAAAAAGAAGATCAACGACTCATGTTTACTCACTATCTTTAGTTGCCCCCACAATGATGAAGTAGGATGATAAAATGGGGTATTGTCCTCAAAATAAAGTTTATCAGTGGGACCATCATTAGTTAGAGTTGTACTTATAAGATTCATCCACATGTACTTATGTCAGCAAGGGTGGCCAAACAAAGGGTATTAGTTGTAAATTTGGAATGCTCATATGCTACTATGCAGACTAAGGTAAGGCTTTTCCTATATTGAAATGATGGACTCATAATCTAAATGATTCAGTAGTATTATGGCTTGTTGGATGTTGAAATGGGACATGGAAAAAAAAAGAGGAAGTGATACGTTTCATGTGTCAAAGCCAATTTTGAAGTGGCACCTAATTATTCAGCTAGGACCTGATTAGTGATTGGGCCACACAAACCATGTTAGCTTAGATGACATAATTTAGTATCCATACCCATCTTTTAGAAGGAGGAAATCCAATAGCTCACCCTTCTTTGTTGAAGGAAGTTCTTCTCATAGCGATGCAGTGATATGCTTCCATGTGTCTAGTCTACTTAAGATAGAGGCACTACCACATAAGAGAAGAATAATGCATGTGATGTAAACTAATGGATGGGACTTAATCACATGATGAAGATCAATTGTCCATGTATTTTGGAGAGTATTTGGCAAATCAATAGTTTGCATGTTCGTGCAAGGCAGTAGCAACTATATAGCAATGCAACGAGATGCGTCTACATGTCTTGAACACCTAAAAAGAGTTGAATTTTCAAAAGGGGCCTATGTAATCATTTTTCTTATTGTTTATTGGTCAAAAGTGGGTCCTAGGAGCTTATTAGATGGTCAAAAAAGGTCAAGGGAGTTCATAGTTGTCTGATTCATAGATATAAACTAAATCAACAAATGATTTTCAAATTTTGAAGTACAAATCCGAAGGGAGGAGTCTCTCACCACTAGAAATAGGTAGTTAATTTTCACAAGCTCACGATAAATGTTGAAAGAATAGACTTTAAAAGGATATCATCTCACTCAGTCATCACCAAACTATGAAGGATAAATTGGAGAGCTCGAGAGATCTTCAGAATTTGAGGCTAATTTCTTGGAGATTTGCAATTTTAAACTAGTGTAAAATCCCCTACATTTGCTAAAATTGATAATTATGATTGCCTTCTTTTATCTATTGTCATAAATTGTAAGCCTTAGTTGATATCTTCTAGACCTTAGAAGAATTATCTATATTTAAAAGATGCCTCCCAAAAAGTACTTGGGTAAATACCACTATGAGGATAGGATACTTCAAGATGACTTCATAGAAAAAATTCCTCTATCAAAGGAAGGAAAAGAAGAAGTCAAGGGTTGGAAAGTATTGAAGAATGAATTATTGCTAGAATTAAAAGATAAATAGGGGAATGCATGTGATATGAACATGCCAAAAAGGTTTTGGAAATATTCAAATGGTGGTATGGCCAAGCTAATACAAGAATTACACTCAACAATGTATGGTAGTATGATCTAGGAAAATTGGTTGTGCCTACAATCTTTCAAAATGTTAACCTATTGTTAAGGATACTTCTATCAAAATTTGAAAACATATATGGCACTGTAACTGAGAAAATGGGAAGGACAAGAAAGATAAAGTTGGTTGTTGTTGATAATGAGGAGAGCTTGAATGTTTTATTCTAGTTAGCTAATATAGTCCCAAAGGAAAAGAAGGAATAGAAGAGAGCTAGAGGGGAAAAACTAGCCCTTGATATTGAAGTTTGTAAAGAACCTAAAATTCAATAGGGGTTGAGAGCGTATCAGAGGAGAAGATTGGGAGAAAATCATGTTGATCTAAACATGGTTGAAATCCCAAATGTGGAAGCTATCATGGCACATGATCCAGAAAGAAGGCCTGCATCCCCTGAATCACCCACACCACCTCCTAGAGTCCCTCCATGTGAAATGTATGTTGAAGATGTACAAGAAGAAAAGGAGGAAGGGACTCATAGAGAGGAGATTAGAATAGAAACATAACATACTCGTGAAACAAGGCAACTAGGAAAATTGAATCTACCTTATGGTGATGATGATGATGATGATGATGATGATAAAGATTACATATGTGTTCTTGAGAGAGATTTTGTTGGAGAAGAGCTCCAAGTTCCTAGGGAACTGGTCTCAGACATCATTATTTAGGAAATAAGGGGATTATTTCTAAGGGAGCTTTGAACAGAGTTCTACAAAGTTGATGTCTCTAATGATGAGTTTGTTAAATCAGGCCCTTTTGAACAATTACTATGGAAATATTATAAAGAGGATTGTCATAAGATGAGAGGTGAGAAAAGAAGGAAAATCCAAATGATGATCCTGATGATATAGGGATAGAAGTGTAGAAAGAGATGATGATAAAATTTAATGCTATCACTCCATAAGAAGGGAGAAAGATTGTAAAAAAGTATGGGATATAGTTATTACCTAATCTAAACATAGAAGATTCCATTTCCTTTGATTCTATTATGAAAGACATGAGATTGAAGAGGCCTAAAAGAGGGGCATAAATGTCTACTTATGGTATGTACTTCAATGAGGACCTAGTTGTGATGAAAACTTGGTCTATTACTCCTCACCATCTAGGATAGAAAAGTGGTGATGATAGTAGAATAAAAGGTAATGTGGTGGTACACAGAGTTGAAGATGCCAAGCTCACCCAATCTACCATGGATTTGAAAGATCATGAGGCATATGTCCATAATGTGGCAATAGAAGCATCAAAGAAATATGAATAGCTACATGAAAAGTATAATCATGTTTATGTTGCATATGAACACAAACCTAAGGAAAATGTTAATCTGCAAGCCAAGATCAATGCATTAGAAAAGAGAGCAATAGAATTGGAAGAAACAACAACATCCAATGGAGAAGTTGTTACTGCAAGATAGTTAGCAATGGTTCCTTTTGCCCCAACAATTTTTCCAGTACCCCCTACGCCAACTTCATAGAAAAAGGTAAAGTTTGATGATGCCCTAATAAAATAGGTTGTAGACTTCCAAATTTGGTTAGAGAGAAAACAAAGTAAATATGACTATAATAAGGACAAAATAGTTAGAACTATACTTATGTTCTTATTTGAAAGGATCAACTCAAAATTGTTTAGAATTCATGAAGGTTGTAAAAAAAAAATATTTAGCCATTAGTAAGTGGAGGATGACCAGAAAATGGTAAAACCAACATATCAAAGATGGATAGGGAGAGTGGAGAAGATGAAGGAAATTGGGCTTTGTGTTAGAGTTGATCCAAATCCTCCGCCAAATGCTATGGCTACTATCAAAATTGTTAAATCTCTAAAGAATTTTTCACTTTTACCGGATACAATTGAAAATAAAATGGTGGAGTTAAAAAACTAGATAAAATGTTTTAAAGACACTTTGGTCCCACAAATTTTGAACAATGAAAAGGTCATCAAATATTTTTCTAATTGGAGGGTTGAATTATAAATGAGATGAATATTTTGATTAAGAGGATAGAAAAAGATGTTGACATGTCCTTATTTCAAGAATGTATGTCCAAATTGATTAATTCAAAAACATTCTATGCAAGTTTTGAAAAGGAAGTCACACAAGCCATGGTTAAGTATATTTCCTACATACAGGTAGAAAATCAAACCTTGGGACATACATAGCCATCTGATGATGATTTTGAAGAGTAGGTGAAGAAATACACACCATCAGATCTAAAAGATTCCCCACCAGCAAGGTAGTAGTATGAGAACACCTCAAGAAAAGGACAAAGTACTAAGAAGGAGTAGAAGATCACGTGGTCACATAACTGTCACATCAAATTGTTACAAGGTTTCTTCTTGTTGTACATCATTTTGTGAAAGTTAACATGTTATGTCATTTGTTCACATGTGTACCAAGCTCTATGCTTGATGCTTATTGCAACTCATCCTTTATAAGTGAATTCCCAAGGCTAGAGAAGGGTCCGAGTTTTAATTTTTGAATGAATATACACTTTCATACTTTGACTCAGTCCATAGCTATATAATTGTATTTTTCAAGGATGCCATTAGTGGAGGACAAAGTTACATGGTTGTGTCAGTTTTGAGTTTTTTCTAACTATAGTTGGCAGTAAGTTGTATTTTTTCAAAGAAGATAATACAAAGATATTTGCAGTCTAGTTACCTAGTTTGGATCTTGTCTCTTCTTCTAATGCTTTTAATTTTCTAGAATTTGATGGTAATGTCATTTATACTTCAGTAATTCATTTCAAGTTATATCTATGTTCATGTTTTTTTGATAATCTAATGGGTTATGTAAATTCTTTTGAACTAGGGGAAATTGAAAGTTTTCCATAAGAAGATCATTATAAGAATGAGATTTTAGATTGAGTATCATTTTCCTTTTCACAAGGTGGTAGGATAGATTTGGTTCTTTTGTGTCAAACTTATGTGAGTAACAACCCAATGGATAAGGCACTGGTCATATTTTAGGAGTTGATGGACTTTGCGAAAAAATATAAAGTGAAATTTTATTAATCAGATCCTTTATTTTTCAATATTATGGATCCAATGCATAAGCCTATACTTGATTCAAGGTTTTAGAGGTAATGAGAATCAACTATTTCTCATTATGCTTTCAATTTCTTGAATTAGAAGATAAGACATATTCATTGCTTAAATGGGGATTTATGTTATAAAGTGTTGACTATAAGGAAGCCATAAATTCATGGGTGTACCCACCTGGATTTTTTAGAGCTCAAAGAGAAGAAGGCTTGAGTAGTCTTATAAGTTGGTCCTTTTGATTTGTTTCTTGGAAAACCCACCATGGTTTCTTTTGGATAACTCCTAGGTTTTAGAATGTTTGGAATAACTGAGAGGGGGGTGAATCAATTATTCAAGGTCAACTAGTACCAATTGAACACACAAAACACTTGAATAGTCTCTATCCTACTTTATCCTGCAACTCAGTCTCTACTATAGTCTGAATAACAATATGAACTAATAGTTGACTGTCCTAATATAAAATACTTGTTGAATGTAAACATTTGAATTGTAAAACACCATAAAATATTTAACACAAGATTGACACTAGGATTCAACATGGAAACCCAATTTTGGAAAAACCACCAACAATGTGTCACCACTTTTTCACTCTTCTGAAGTGAGCCCATTTAGGAGCCAACCCATTTAAAGGTCACAATACACACTATTAAATGTGACCTAGTTAAAGGGTTTAATCACCCTATTATGAGTGGTCTTGTCAGAGGATTTTAGAACATTCCATTAGAATGTCACTCGGTTAAAGGATTTATACAAACTATTAAGTCCTTAATGACTATTTGGTCAACCTTTAATTAAAAGGATTTAAATACAAATTGTTTACAATGATTAGAAAGAAAATAGTAGGGTTTTATCTATATGATTACAACTCACTTTGCTTGGTCATCACTGAATTGCTCAGTCAGTATAGAGCTTCTAGCTTGGCATCAACACTCTCACTCAATCAATATTGATACTTTCTCAACATTGAATTTTTTTGGCACTTACAGTGGCTTGGTTGAAACTAGCATCACTTGGCATAGACTTCAAAATTCCTTGATCTTTTACTATGTTGCTTGGTCAAACCTTACATAAGAGATCTATCTTGGTTTGCACTATCAAAACTTGAACATTACTATATTCTCCTTTGTCAATATGATTTAAATAATCACTTTGTCTTATCAAAGTCTAACTAATCAAATGTCCATTGTAGCTTCATTTTCATAACTCAACCTTTCCTTTAGTTGCTTTTGTTATGAGAAACTTCTCAAATCCTCTTCATCAATCAAACAAATATGACATTTGGATCAGATAAAAACGTGTCCCATCAGTAGATTTGACATAATTAACAACACAACAATTGTTTCAATTGTAATTTCCAACAATCTCCCTCTTTGGCATTGATGGCAACACCTTAAATATATTATTTTATAAATATAGTCTCTCTCTCTCTCTATTACCATGCAATCCAAAAGATTTCATTTCCACAAGTAACCAATTTCCCAATTTCCTTAGTTTCATTATGATTCTCATCCATGAAATTTCAGAAACTCCCTCTAAGTTTTGAGTTCAAACTTCCTCTGTCATAATCATATTCTCCCTCTTTGACAACAATGTCAAAGACATTATCTCCCTTGGCTTCATTTTCTTCATAAATTGTCATTATGTAGATAATTACATGTCAGGGCTGAATTTTTTTTATGTATATGATTGATCTATTATGTTGTTCTTGTGCTTTACTTTACTTCACTATCTTCGGCACCTCCTAAAGTATAACTAACTACATCAATGTGTAAGGTATCCTGATTAGAAAATTTGGTGCAATTTCTCTTTTTAGCTTAAGTATCTTTGTTTAAGAGAATCACCCCCATTTTACCTCTAAGATGTTCATGAGCATCTTTAGGTAAGGCTTTAGTAAATATGTCTAAAAAATTTTCTTTGGTGTGTACATATTCTAACTTCACTTCTTTTTCTTGAACTAGTTCTCTCAAGTAGTGATACTTGCTAGCAATGTGCTTTTTTTGTGTGTGCACCATAGGATTCTTTGATATATTATTAGCACTTGTGTTATAACAATGGATAACCACTAGCTTTGTAATCTCTTCTTTCATTCCTTTCAATAATTACTTTATCCACATGATGTTTGAACAGTTCACTACAACAACCACATATTCAACTTCAGTTGTTGATTGAGAAATACAATTATGTTTCTTTCTTTTCCATGACACCAATCTCTTTCCTAGAAAGAATGAACCTCCCAATCAGAATCAATGAATACATTTAGTTCAATCTATCACTCCTTGTGTAATACAATCTATAGTCTTATGTACATTTCAGATATCTCAATATCCTTTTCACTACCATCATATGGTTCTCCTTAGGAATTTCTAAAATTCTAGCAACTATTCCAATAGGTAATGAAATATTAGGCCTTCTATAAACAACATATTTCAGTTTTCCAACCATTAATTTATAGAGTTTTTGGTTCCTATCAATAGGTTTATCATTTTTAGATAACTTATGTCCTATAGACATTTGTGTTCTTACTAGTCTTGTTTCTTCCATTCCAGAAGTTTTCAATATCTCCTTATTATATTTGGACTAGGTAATGAAAATACCAAACTTCATTTGATATACTTGCAAACCAACAAAAAAATTGATTTCACCAAACATTGACATTTTAAATTTCTTCTTCATTTCATTAGCAAATGATTTGCATAATGCTTCTTTTCCTCCAAATATAATGTCATCAACAAAGATTTCAGATATCAGTACCTCATTTTTCTTACTAGTCTTCAAGTATAGATTATTGTTATCATTTTTCCTTTCAAAACCAATCTTCACCAACTAATTGTGAATTCTTTCATACCATACTCGTCGAGCTTGCTTCAATACATATAGAGTTTTGTACAATTTACACAAATCCTTCAGGTTGTTTAGTGTATACTTCTTCTTCAAGTACACCATTAAAAAATATGGATTTGACATCCATTTGATATATTTTAAAGTTTTTTAAGGCTAAGTGTGCAAGCAGAGTTTTGACTCTTTCCAGTCTTGCTATGGGAGAAAAAGTTTCTCCATAGCCAACTCCTTCTTGAGCATATCCTTTGCATACCAATCTTGCCCTATTCCTTGTAACTTCACCATTTTCATTTAGCTTATTCCTTAAAATTCACTTTTTTCCAATAACATTTTTGTCCTTTGGTCTAGGTACTAGGGTCCAAGTGTTGTCCTCCTCAATTTTTTCAATTTCTTCATTCATCTTCTGAATCCAATCTTCATTATTGAGAGCATCTTTTACTTACTTGGGCTCAAATTCACAAAGTAAGCATGCATCACTCTTGAGTCTCTTCCTTGTCATAACACTAGATTATTCATCTCTAATGATTTTTTCATGTTTATGATGTCTTCTTACATACTTAGCTAGCACATGTGGTTTCCTTCTCTATTCTTCAACAAGTTCATCTTGAAAAATAGTCTAAGGCTCACTATCTCTTTCTTTTTCAGGTCCTAGTTATAGTTTTGCATTCTCAACATAGTCTACTTGATGGTCGACATTATTTGTATGTGACTTGACTGTTGGCATTAAGTTAGTATTGCCATTAGTGACAACACTTATCCATATTAGTATAGCTACCAAGCTCAGCACTTCATTCTCTACTCTTAGCGAGTATTCCAGTGTTAACCAAGCTTTGAAAGAGTTCTACAGTTTACACCAAGTAGACAATGGCTACCAAGCAAATACAAGATCAGCAATGTCTACTGAGCCTCACAATGTCTACCGAGCAGTAAGTTTGTGTCATGTAGATTCTATGTAAACCAAGCATTGGAAGAATTAGTGTTTACTGAGTGAAGCAAGGTAAACTCAGTATCTACTAAGTAACACTACATCTATCAAGTCACCAATGGTCACCAAGTTCAGAACTACATCGAGTGATTAGTATAGATCAAGTCTTCACTTCTATCGAGTGCATGACAATGACAAGTAATGTAGTGAATGTTGTGTATCAGAAGGTCACCAAGTCAGTTCAGTGAACCCGAGTTATTTATTATTGGGCTGACTTTGTAATGTATTTGTTCACTTATGTTTTGGCCAACCTTGTAGTTTTGTAAATTTGAAAGGTATGTATGTAAGGGGTATTGTAAGATATCACATGAATGGAAGCAATAGCAAAGTAATGAGAAATATATGTGAAAGATTATCAACAGTAATTCAAAGGATACAGCAAAGTCAATACAAAGGCAGAAAAGTTATATCTATCACATAAGGTGATCAGTGCATAAAGGATCTTATCAGCAATCAATTGTAAGTAGATCCACTACTTCATCTTAATAGGTGAATCAATTTTCTAAATCCTCTAACAAGGTAGACTTAATAGTCTTTGTATAAATCTCTTAACCGAGTGCATACTTCATTGTATGTTTGTAAATCCTCTAACAAGGTGGACCTAGAAATCCTTTATGCTCCTAACAGGGCTGATCACCAGAAGTAGTCAATTTAAGCCTTAATAGGCCAACTTTATGCTACAGTATTAAAGTTTTGTGGGTATCATCCCCACCCCAGTTTTACTTTCTATTTGGAAGGTTTCTAGGTCACCAAAATATTGTGTTCTTTTGTGTGATGAATGTTTTTACTTTTAGTATTAATACATACAGTAGCATGGATTGGTTTGTGACTAATTCAAAAGAAGAATTTAAAGTTATTGATTCACCCCTCCCCTCTTAGTAACTTATCATATATTGAATATTTCCAACACTCGACATCTTTTTCCTATTGCTCGGCACCCACTGTCAGCTGCTCGACAATCAATTTTTGCACCTGGGCATTCCCTATCTATTGGAAAACTATAGCTTTCTTTTCTAATTTAGTAGGAGTTTTTTGTGCACCATCATCCACATATTTTAATGTTCTCTAATCTTCAAGTTCTTTCTTACATTTAACATCATTTCTTTCTACAAATTCATCAACTTTCACATTTTCACTTTCCACAACTTTATTAGTGTTAGAGTTTAAACACTTGTAAGCTTTACTCTTGGTGGAATATCCTAAGAATATACCTTTATCACTCTTAGCATCGACTTTTCTATTCCTATTATCTTTAGGTATGTAGCATTTGCTTCCAAATATTTTGAAATATTTCACATTAGGAGCATATCCATACCATAGTTCAAAAGGTGTAGCATTTGTACCTTTCTTGACTTGTACTCTATTCAAGGTATAGATAGATGTATTAATAGCTTCTCTCCAATATTTTTGTCATACCATCTTTCCATCATCAATATTCTAGAATATTTCATTATTGATTTGTTTATCCTTTCATCTATCCCATTCTAAGGAGGGGTCCTTGGTGCTGACATCTATCTCTTAATTCCTCTACCATTTCAGAATGTATTGAACTCATTGGAAATGAATTCATCACCTCTATCAAATCTCAGACACTTCAGAATCTTCACTATTTTTTTCAACTCTGGCCAAATACCACTTAAATAACTAAAAACCATCAAATTTAGCTTTAAGAATATCACAATTATCATCCTAGAGTAATCATCAACATATAGAATAAAATGCATATATCCACAATAGCTTTGAACATCAATAGTTCCATATAGGTTAGTATGAACCAATTCCAAAATATCACTAGATGTTTATGTTTTTCTCTTGAAACTAGACTTTGTCATTTTTTTTAATTGACATTGTTTACACATAGCATTGTCAGGCTTCTTTAGTTTTGGCAACCCTCTTTCTCTTACTTTCTTCATTTTACTAATGTTCACAAAATTGTCAAAATTTACATGACATAACCTTTTGTGCCATAACCAAACATCTTCTTGTTGTGCCAAAAACCATGTCTCATTAGATAAATCTAGATAGAACAAGTTACATCTTATCTTATCACCACTTCCAATTAGTTTACCATCAACATCATATATCTTGACCTTTATGTGATGGAATTCAACTCTATAGCCTAATTTGTTTAACTATGAAACACTCAATAGATTATAGTTAAGTCCTTCCACCCAATAAACATTGTTACACTTGATTTTGTCAATCAATTGAATAGTTCCTTTACCTTTCACAATACATGGAATATCATTACCAAATTTAACACAGCCAACCTTGTATGGTCCAATGTCCTAAAATTTATTTCTATCACTAGTCACATGATTAAAGAAGCCACTATCAATTATCCATCTGTCACTTTTGTTTACATATGAAATTAAAGCAGTTTTGTCATATTCATCAGAATCTTCTTTCATAGCAACATAGACAAATTCATCATCGTTACTTCCATATTTAGTGTCAGTTTCTTCTTTAGCCATGAAATTGGATTTCTTACCTTCATCATCCGTGTTCTTCTTGTAGTCTCGGTCATCTCTCCTTCCTTTGTATTTTCTTTCCTTTCTCTCATCATTGTCTTATCTAGACATCTTGCAGCAATATGACCAACCTTGTTGCATGAAAAACAAATTATAGGTAATTTAGCTTTCTATTTACCTCTACCTCTTCTAAATATTTTTGCAATAAGTGCTTCAAGTTCATCATCAGAAGTGTCACTGTCACTCTTCACATGTATGTCTTTTCTTTTGCTAAGAACCAATAGTGACTTAAAAGTAGATTCAATGGTATTAGGTGTGTAATTATCAAAATTAGACATCTCAAAAATAGTAAGTCTACCAATTACACCTTCCAAAGTCAAACTATTACCTAGAGTACATCTCAACTCTTGGATTATAGAAACCCTATGGCATATCTCAACTCTTGTATTGCAAAACCCCCACTGGTATATACATGAAGTAGAGACCTTAATACCTTTCTTATCACTACTTTGTCTTCAATCACTCCATTTGCACCTCAAATAGAATTTACAACTTTCTTGATTCTTTTGCAATACTACACTATGTTATCACCTACTATCATTCTCATTTCATCAAATTTTCCCCTCAGGCTCTCTGATTTGGCTCTCAAAAAAATTTCATCTCCTCTATATATGTTCTTTACTTTGTCCCACATTTTTTTTGCACTCTCACAATATTTTATGTCATTAAACTTGACATATCTTAGGGCTGAAGCAATCCCCAACATTGTCTGATTATGTTCATTATTGTCTTTTAGTTTTTTGGCATTTAGAGGAATGGTTGTTATCTTCACATATTCATTTTCCACACAGTTTATTTAAGCACCACCAATACTAGATATATGTAACCTCACCAAAATTTTCCATGCAGGAAAGATCTCATCGTTCAGCATTGGTACTTCACTTTTGTGAGTCATGATCTTTAGTTTTGAGTACCTTCAAACTTCTCTTTATAAGCACCAAAGATCTGATACCAATTGTTAGAATGTTTAGAATAATTATGAGGTGGGGGGTGAATCAAGTATTCAAGGTCCATTAGTGCCAATTGAACAAATAAAACACTTGAATAACTTATGTTCTACTTTATCATGTAGCTCGGTCTCTACTATAGTCTAAATAACAATATTAACTAATAGTTTATTGTCCTATATTACAGACTTGTTGAATGTAAACATTTGAAATGTAAAACACAATAAAACATTAAACACAAGTTTGACACTGGGATTTAACATGGAAGCCCAATTCAAAAAAAATCACCAGCAATATGTCACCATTTTTTCATTCTTTTGAAGTGAGCCTTGTTAGGAGCCAACTCTATTAAAGGTTACAATACACATTGTTAAATGTGACCTGGTTAAATGATTTAATCACCCTATTAGGAGTGGCCTTGTTAGATGATTTTAGAACATTACATTAGAATTTCACCCAATTAAAGGATTTATACAAATTTTTAAGTCCTTAATGACTATTAGGTCAACCTTTAATTAAAAGGATTTTAATACAAACTACTTACAATGATTAGAAAGAAAATAGTAGGGTTTGATCTATATGATTACAACTCACTTTTCAATTTAATATCTCTAGTTCATTTCATGTGTTGAATCCCTGATAAGCCTTCCTTGTCACCTTTGTTCTTGATTTTCTTGGCTACCCTTCAAGAATTCACCCTTCTCTTCACAACAAACTTAAGCCTTTTGCTTAGATTTTCTTATCACACTCAGTAGTTTTGTTTTATTTTACTGGAAATATTCCAAACATGCACAACTTCTCTACTCTCTTCTCTTCTTCATGTCTCTCATCTTTTAAGTTTGCCTCTATGCCTCCTTAAATAGATCCTTTTCCATTTTTCACAATCATTGTAGATCTTGGGTTTGTAATTTGATCCAACAAATTCATTTTATCTATTCATCTCTATCTATTTTCTAGAAACTTTTCATGGAATTTGTTCATTAGTTATATTACCTAATCCTCTCCTTGAATTAAATGATCCAACATGTCAGTTCTTATCTTCAACACACTTTTCATATCCCAAGAAAACAACTAAGTCGGCTAGAAATCATGATTTCTTTCAAATAATTAAAATATTGTTCATCTGCCAACACTAAGTTCTGACACTCTTTCATCACTGAATTTCTTGGTTGCTATAATTCTTCTAGCTCAACATCAACACTAAATTTTCTCAACACTTATAGTGACTCAATTCACACTAGCATCACTCGACATAGACTTCAAAATTCCTTGATCTTTTACTCTTTTTCTCGATCAAAACTTACATGAGCAATCTATCTTGGCTTGCACTGTCAAGAATTGAATATTACTATCTTCTCCTTTGTCAATATGATTTAAACAATCACTTTGTCTTGTCAAAGTCTAACTAATCAAATTGTCCATTGTAGCTTCCTTTTCATAACTCAACCTTTCCTCTAGGTGCTTTTTTTATGTGTAACTTCTCAAATCCTCTTCGTCAATCAAATATATATGACATTTAGATCAGATAGCAACATGTCTCATTAGTAGATTTGACATCAATGACAACACAAAAATTATTTCAATTGTAGTTTCAAACACTAGGTTTTCCTTTGCATTTTGAGAGGTAATTTAAATCTTGTCAAATCAAGAGCCAACAAAATGGTGACTCTGTTGGGGAACACATGACATGTGTGTTTTCTTAAATTGTGAAAGGTCATGTGTCACAGTAGTGTCTTGTTGAGGTGACAGAGTATATTCTTTGGTAAAAGGGTTACCAAGTTCCACCACTTCCATATTTCCAAAATTTTAAGTTTCCCAAAATATATTGTGATAGCTTTTTTCTTTTTTATTGGGCCCCTGTGTTAAATCTATTGTCAAAATCCTATTATCCTGGTAGTCTCTTACTTTTAGTCATATTAATTTCTTTCCCCTTATTGGGTGGTGACTTAGTCAAAGGTTTTATTAGTTAGTGTTTCTTTTAAAATATTGTTTAAAATGCTTGAAAAAAGGAGAAACATGAGAGTATATGCGAAAGCAAATCCAAAGATCCATTTATACATAGAACTACCCCAAGTTGGTAGAAACAAATTTCCCAAGAAGAAAGGAGACTATGGCCACACATGGAAACCTCAAGACAATTTCTTAACTCATTAACAATATCATTGTGCAATAGAAAGAGAATCCTCGTCTTTAAGTTCTAAGTCTAAGAATACTAGGATTTTGGGTGAAATTTTCACTACCCCTTTGCTTGAAGAAATATTGTACCAAGATTAAAGTGTTTCTTCCATAAGAGATACCACCTTAAGATCTAATATGTCTAAGGAAGTAGATCAGCACTGAAAATATAAGAACGCCACATATAATAGGAAAAAACTTGGGCATATTCTATTTTTTGAGAGAAATCTTATAGATTTAAGTAATACTAAAGATTTAGAAACCACCTCTGTAGATCTTGGTGACTTACTATCTGAAATTGAAGTGCTTAGAAAAAGGGTTGTAGAAGAGGATACCAAACACATACATTTGGAAAAGGAGAAAGAAGTGATCACCATGAATTCTTTTATAGAAAGGGAAAGTCCATTCAAAATAATGAAAGCACTTAAAGAGAAAAATAGGAAGTTGGAAGAGAAATCTTCAGCTCTACATTCAAATATTTTTGGGGATATGGGAGAAATGAGTTCTAAGATTCAAGATCAAGAATGTGCTCTTCGTGAAAATTAAGGGCTTGTTATTTCCTAAGTCCAGCCTTATAAACCCCTTGAAGAAAATGTGATAGATCTCACTACTAAGATTGTTGATAAAGGAAAGTAGAAATTTGTTCTTCATATCAATGAACCTCCTATTTCTCCTAAGGTTTTTGGTATCTCAAAATTTGATTTAGAATTGGAGAGCGCAAAGAAAGAGAGGGAAGATCTAGCAAAAGAATTGGAGAAAATTGAAAATGAAGCTAAAGAAGCAATAATGAAAAGAAAAATCCAATTCCTAAAATCCACCTCTTGTCTAACAGGAGGAAAAAACCATACTTCATAATGTGTATCCTCTATCATAATTTGTGGTCATGTGATAAGTAGTCAAGGAATTTCCCAATCAGTATCAGCTTCCTCTTTTACCATAACTAGTTAACTAACTATAGCCCAACAAGGAAAATTGTTGTGCAAACTCAAGTTACTGGACCTAGTTCTTCAAATATATTAGGATTTTTTAAAAGGCCTATCTATATGGAAAGTTATATGAAAATATATTTTATAGGTATCCTTGATTTTCCCCATCCTATCCCAAATGAGTTAAGGGATAAAGTCATGAAATTCTCTAGAAATAATTTCATTAGTGGTGAAGAACACCTTAGAAAGTTCACTTATATGTTGAATGATTATGAGGTGGAACATGAAGATGTTTTTATGAAGTTATTTGTGCACTCACTCATAGAAGATGCCAAGGATTGGTTTAGGAGACTCTTAGATGATAGTATTGGTTCATGGGATGATTTAGAGAAATGTTTCAAGGAGCAACATGGAGACAACACTAATGCAAGTTTTGTCTTGAATGAATTTAACAACATCAAGAAGAATCAAAATGAATCCACATTTGATTTTAATGTTAGATTCTAAAAGGGGATGTATAAGCTATTTCAAGTCATGATATTAGGTGAGAATGTATGCTTCAATGCATTTTACAATAAAATGGCTTACATACTAGAAGAAAAATATCCCAAGACATTAAAGCATGCTTTCAAGATAGTTGTCAACATTGAAATAAATAAGAGAGCATCTAGAAAGTTAGGGAGAAGAGATGATCATAAGTTGTTCAATCCTAGGGGTAAAAAGAAAGAAGGAGACAAGCATGGAATGACCAAGAAGCTTGAGGAAGATAAGATAGATTAGGTGTTGAGTTTGCTAAATAATTTGAAGCCTCTAGTCAACAATGTAAATAAGCCTAATACTAGTGAGAAGCTAGAGTTCAACAACAACTACAACAGGAAAAGCAGATTGTAAAACTACCCCTACAACACAATAGAAATCCCATTACTAACCTTGTACAAGGTATAAATGAGAAGAATACACTAGATCCATTATAGAGGAATTCTATAAATATCATAGACGAAATGCCTTGGTGTGTGGTTTTCCAATCCCCCCATTCTTTTGATTATTTTGTTGTATCTCAATCATTTTCTACATCCCAGCAAACACAACTTGAAGAAGGGGAGGAAGAGAAGAGTCATGATGATGTATCCTATAATATGACCATTTCCTATGGAGAGTGTAAAGAATATAATATTGATGAATCTAAAGTGGATGTAAGCAATCAGTGAGATATATATCAGATCTACCATTAGCAAAAAAATTCAGATGACAAAAGTGAAGTCGATGACAAAATATGCAACATGATCTCACGGGTGGAACACATAAACTTGAAAAAACCTTCTAAGGAATAAATTGAAAAGATAACTACTAAGATGATTACTAAGGTTCATTGTACTTATAACCTGAGAAATAGAATAGTAGATAATGTTGTTGGCAAAGCTTCAGGTATCTTAATTAAAGATATAACCCACAAAATGAAGGATGATTACAAAAGAGAGGATCAAATGGTTGTCAAGATCAAGGATGGTAAAGCTAAGAAATGGGAACCTAAGAAGAAGCTACAAACTCAAAATCTAGTAGTAGTCAAGACAAATGTAGATGAAAGGAAGCTAAGGCTTGATGTTGTCAAACAAATTGAGGACTCGGTTGCTCCAGGGAAACTAAACCTCTCTTTTATGATCCTATTGATATGATAACTATGTTGTCATAGATTACTCTGAAAGTTCCTCTGTTTGAGATGTTTAGAATAGAAGAGCCCAAAACCAAAGCCCTCTCTTGGTTGGGAGGAATTGGTAAGGGTAATTCCATTAAGGGAGAGTCATCATTAGGAAAAGGGGTACCAGTCATACTAAAAGGATGATAAGGGAGTGATATCTCAAATACCCCAAATGTATTAAGATAATTCATTAGCAGCATACATAGAAAACATTGACTTATTTCTTAGTCTAATTATGGATGGAAAGATTGTAAAAAATTGTATGATTGATTCAGAAGCCTCGAACATTGTCATCCCATTCAAAATTATGGAGTCTCTTAGTTTGAAAGTAGACACCACACAAGGTAGATGTTATTCCATGGATGCAAGAGAGGTCCCTATCATAGGTACTATTAATGCATTACTATATAGACTAGTTTCATACCCTAACATTGATTTGACCATGAGTTTTTTGGTAGTAGATATCCCTCCCTAATATGGTATGTTATTATCAAGAAAATGGAGTGTTGCAATGGGATGAAGCCTACAAAGTGACCTGTCTTTTGCTACATTCCACATAAATAACAAAGCCATCAAATTCAACATAGAACCTAGAGTTACACATATAATTGAGGACAATGTAGACAAAAATGCCACATGTTTCCTTAATACAGATGTAAATTTTTTTAGGGCTGAAATCATTATTCTAGAAATTAAGAAGTTAGTCCAATTAATTGCACAATAAGTAACTAGGTGTCTTGATTTACAAGGATTATGGGTTATGTATTTTGATGGTGCAAATTATAAAGAAGGATCATGGGCTAGAGTTTTTTTTGTGTCACTAGAAAAGAATGCATTTAGATATTCCTTCACATTGAGCTTTACATGTACAAACAATATAGAAGAGTATGAAGCACTCCTACTTGGATTGAAAGTAGTTTCTAGTCATAGTGGCAAGAAAATGCATTTCACTGGTGATTCTAAGTTAGTGGTATCTTAGATTAGACAGACTTATGCATCCAAAAACAAATGGTTGAAACAATATAAGAATGTTTTTTGGGATGAAATTGAAGCATTTGATGCTTTTGGGATAACTTGGATGGATAGGAAAAATAATAAAATCATTGATCTTCTTACCAATGTAGCTATCAAGCTTGATGATGTGTCTTTTGTTGGGGTCTCATAGATTGAAGCCTAGAATAGGTCATCTATCCCTACTAATGTATAAAATTGGTAGGTATTTGAAGATGACAAGGAAATTATGAAATTCCTTTTAAATGAAGACAAATACCATGGCCAAGAATTAGATTGGAGTGCTTTTTTTGAAAATAGGGATGGGTAGGACACCATTTTTGTCAAGAAATCTTGCAGTTAAAAAAAAAAAGTACCCAAGGGGATGATGGTATTGAAGAGTATTTTTGACAATAAACATAGGGTTCAACCAGAAGTCAAAGATAAGAAACCATAAGAGCTGGAAGAAATTAATCTTGGAAAAAATGAATCTCCAAAAAGGTGTACATATGTAAGACTTTTTCCCCTTCTATAAGAAAATCCTTAGTTGATTTATTGAGAAAATTCAGGCATGTGTTTTTTTGGTCTTATGATGATCTAAAAGCTTATAGGGAGGATTTGTTCAAACATGTTATCCCACTAAAGGAAAACATTAAAACATTTAGGTAGACGCAAAGGCCTGTTAATCCTACATTAGCTCCAAAGATGCAAGAACAGTTAATGAAGCTTATAGATGGATGAATCATCAAGCCTATAAGACATTGTACTTGGGTATCCAATTTAGTACCAGTCAAAAATAAAAATGGAGATATTAGACTATGCATGGACTTTAGGAATCTCAATATAGTCTCTCTAAAAGACAATTATGGCTTTCCAAACATGGAGGCCATGTTGCAACTAGTAACATTTTCTGAACTAATGTAATGATGGATGGTTTCTCTGGTTCAAACCAAGTGTTGGTTGATGAGGTTGAACAATAAAAAATTGCTTTTACAATACCATGGGGAAATTATGTATATGTTAGAATGCCTTTTGGCTTGATTAATATAGGGGCCACTTTTCAAAGAGACATGGATGTTTCTTTTGCAGAGTATATAGACAAATTTATGGTAGTATATCAAGATGATTTAACAGCCTATTCCAAGAAAGTAGAGGATCACTGCAAACATTTGGAGGAGATCTTCTTGAAGGCTTTAGAATGTGGAGTTTCCTTGAATCCAAGGAAATGTACTTTTGGAGTCATAGAGGGAAAGCTTCGTGGCCACATAGTAACAAAGGATGGAGTGAAAATTGATCCAAAAAGAGTTGCAACCATTGACAAAGTTCCCAAGCTCAAAACTGTGACAGGAATTCAATCATTTTTTTCCAAGTAAATTTCTTGAGGAGATTTATAACTAACTTTTTCTGAAATTAGTAGGCCAATTTCCAAGATGTTAAAAAGTGGTGCAGTGATTAAGTGGGATAGTGAACCCTCAGTTTCTTTGTAAGAAATAAAAGATTAAATTAAGAATGCCTCTATACTCATAACTCCTAATTATAGTAAGCCTATGAACATTTTTTCCTTTTCTTCCTTTCACACGGTTGCAATAGTTTTACTTCAAAAGAATGATGAGGGTTTTGAACAAGCTATTGCCTTTTTCAATAAGTCACTCCAACTTGCAGAGCTCAAATATGAAATAAATGAGAAGCATGGCTATCCTCTGGTAAAGGAATTCAAATCTTTTATATGCTACTTGGTTGGTGCAACTATTATAGCTTTTGTCCCAAATGATGTTATAAAAGACATATTTTCTTAGCAAGAGGTATCTCATAGAAGATGTAGGTGGATAAATAGGACTGAAGAATTCAACATAGATGTCCAGATCACAAAATTAGTAAGAGACCAAGTGTTAGCTAATTTGATGGAACACTCTAATTTAGATGCTAATCAAATCAATCTTGTAGATGAGGATCATTGCCCTTATACTTGTGACATGGACTATTGTGAGTGGTATAAGAATGTCATCTACTATTTGCAACACATGGATGCCCCACCTAGACTAACTAATAATGAAAGAGGTCTGTGAAGTTGGAGGTAATCAAATACATTACTATAGATGGAAAAATCTAGTGGAGGAACAAATGAGTGTTGTTAAAATGTGTCGACCATGAAAATTTGGTCAAGATTCTTACTGAGACACATTCTAAAGTATGTGGTGGCCACTACATGGCTAAAAAAAAAGCCCATAAAGTGATGAGGGCTTGTTTTCAGTGGTCAAGTTTATTTAAAGATGTTCACTATCTTGTAAGGAAGTGTGATCATTGTCAAATATTTGCTGGCAAGTTGAATTTCTTTGTAAATACACCATTAAAACCTATAGAAGTTCAAGCCCCTTTCTAGCAATGGGGGGTTTATTTTATTGGAGAGATAGCTAATAACTCTAGCAATGGTTATTCATGGATCCTTTTAGCAACTAATTATTTCACAAAATGGGTAGAATCTATCCCCACCAGATGAGCAACTAGCAAGGTTGTAAACAATTTCCTGCTAAATAATATAATCACTAAGTTTGGATGCCCGAAAAGAATTGTGTCAAATAATGAGATGTGCTTCAAATCAAATGAGTTCATACAATTTTGTGACAAATATGGCATAACAAGATCTACCTCATGTCCATATCATCCTCAAGGAAATGGGCAGCCCAAATCCATAAATAAAATCATGTTGAAGATCATTAAAAGGATTCTGGATGATTAAAAAAGGCATGGAACTTGAAGTTACCTTTAGCAATCTGGGCTGACAGAATAACAATCAACAAGGCTATAGGATGTCACCATTTGACTTGATATATGGGATTTAGGTAAGGATACCCTAGAAAAACTTGATTGGTCCATACAATTTTGTCCAAAAGTATGATGAGGATCTTGCAGATAATATGTAAGAAAGGATGGATGAGCTTGCTAGGTTAAATGAGCACAAAAGAGAAGCATATTCTAGAAACACCAAATTAAAGTTGTAGATGAAACATGTGTTTGATAAAAAGGCACTGGAGAGAAAATTGGAGTCTAAAGACATGATGTTAATGTGAAATGCAAGAATAGAGGATAAGGGGAAGCATGGAAAGTTTGACCCTATATGGCTTGGCCCTTAATAAACTCCAAGCGGGGAGAGGACTCATACATCTTGAAAGAGCTCAGTAGAGATATTCTTGAAAAGTTAGTTCATGGACAATTTTTGAAGAGGCATTTCTTCTAAAAGTACTTCTCTTTTCCATGAATGATAGTTAGGAGTAGTATATATTGTTTCATGTGTATATAGGTTTTTTTTTCTTGTTGTGTGTGCATCACTTTCTAATAATTTTTTCAAGTATGTGGTTTGCTTCATCCAGAGTTTCTTAGCCATTGCATGAACAAAAAAATTTCATCATCCCCATACAGAGCCACTATTGGTTTGTGCCTTACAAAACTTCATCTTTTCCAATTAAGTAGGGTTCTTTCAAAGTTCAATTTGTTCATAAATGCCTTCTCTTACAAAAAAAACCTAGTAACCATGGTTTTTAAGGAAAAACCATTAGGACACCCTAACCATTCTAATTCTCTATTACCTTTTTGTTTTACTTAGGAGAGGGGGGGCCTTTTCCCTAAGTTATTTTTATAAATGTCATGCCTAGGTCCTCTCACCATAAGTCTTACCTTTAATTTTAATCTTTTAAAGAAGGGTTTGCATACATAAAAGAGGGCCTAAAATGTCTTTCCTAGGAAACAATAACCATAAGTCTCCATGCATTACCTTATTAATTTTTAATAAAAGGCACATTTTAATACTCTTTATGCCACCTCTTTAAAAACATGTGATAAAGGAGGGACCAAAAATTGATGGTGTGTGTCTCAACATTGGACCATATCCCCAAGGTAGTGTTGTCATGACATCATGCCATGTGGACATAATGGGGCCAAACACCTATTGGACTAACCACCAACCTTCCCCTTTGAGATTCATTACATGGTTTAACTGCCTTCTATGTTCTATAAGTCTAGTGGTTGTATTAGGCATTAACAGGTCGATCTTTTGGTGCAATGGCAACTCTAGCTTGTAACAAGTGGTATCAAAGCTTGGTCATAGGTTTGAATATCCTCGATAACACTGAGGGGGGAATTGTTGGACTAACTACCAACCTTCCCCTTCGAGATTCATGACATGAATTAACTGCCTCATGTGTTCTATAAGTCTAGTGATTGTATCAAACTTTAACAGGTCGATCTTTTGGTGTAACGACAACTCTAGCTTGTAACAACACCTTTGTTTTGGACTTCATAGTCTTGGTCAGATCAATGGTTGTCATCATTGTGCACATTGTCCCTTTCTCTATGGTGATATAATGCAATGATGACATGCATCCCACTAGCAGTCCCCATATAGCAGATGTAACAAAGAAGATAAATAGCCTGTGTTCACTCATTGTCTTCAACTGCCCCCATAGTGATGAAGCAAGATGATGACACATGGAATTATCCTTAAGATTGAAGTTTCTTAGTGGGACCATCACTAGTTAGATTTGGACTTATAAGATTCATCCACTTGTACTTATGTCACCAAGGGTGGTCGAACAAAGGGTATGAGTTGTAAAGTTGGAATGCTTATACACTACCATGTGGACTAACGTAAAGCTTTTCCTGTATTAATATCATGGAATTATAATCTAAATGATTCAACAGTATCGTGGCTTTTCAGATGTTAAAATAGGACATGGAAAAAAAGTGAGGAAGTGACACATATAATTTGTCAGAGCTAGTTTTGAAGTGGGACATAATCATTGATTGGGCGACATGGACCATGTCAATTTAGATGATGAGCCACATGGACCATGTCAACTTGGATGACATCATTTAGTATCTGCGCCCATATTTTAGAAGGAGGAAATCTAATGACTTGCACTTCTTTGTTGAAGGAGGTTCTTATAGTGATGCAGCGAGATGCTTCCACGTGTCCAATCCACTCAGGATAAAGGTGTTGTCACTTAAGAGAAGAATAATGCATGTGATGTAAATCAACAACTGGGACTTAATCACATGATGAAGATCAGTTGTCCATTTTTTTGAAGAAGAGTTGGAAGATCAATGATTTACGTGTTCACGTAAGGTAGTAGCATCTATATAGCAATACAATGAGATGCACTCACATGTCATGAATGCCTAGAAAGGGTTGAAATTTTAAAGGGACCTACGTAGTCATTTTGTTCATTATTTATTGCTCAAAAATGGGTCCTAGGAGCTTAGTAGGATGGTCAGAAGAGGTCAAGGGGGTTTATAGCCATCTGATTCAAAGATGAAACTAAATCAACAGATGATTTTCAAATTTTGAAGTACATAGCCGAAGGAGGAAGTCTCTCACCACTATAAACAAGTAGTTAATTCGCACAAGGTCATGATAAATGTTGAAAGAACAAACTTTAAAAGGACATCATCTCACTTAGTCATCACCAAACTACAAAGGAGAAATTCCAAAGCTTAAGAGATCTTCAAATTTTGAGGCCAATTGCTTGGAGGATTATGATTTTAAATAAGTAGTGTAAAATCCCCTAAATTTTCTAAAGTTGATAATTGTGATTGCCTTATTTTATTTAGTCATAAATTGGAAGCCATAGTTGATATCTGTCAGACCTTAGAAGAAACCCTAGTTAGAAGAATTATCTATATTTAGAAGATGCCCCCAAAAAGTACTTAGGTAAATATAACTATGAGGATAGGAGACTCCAAGATGACTTCATAGAACAATTGCCTCTATCAAAAGAAAAAAATAGTCAAGGGTTGGAAAGCATTGAAGAAGTAAGTACAACAGGATTAAAAGATAAATACGAGAATGTATGTGATATGAACATGCCAAAAAAGGGTTTGGAAATATTGAGATGGTGGTATGGCTAGGTTAACTCAGGAATTCCACTCAATAATGTATGGCAGTATGATCTAGGAAAATTGGTTGTACCTTCAATCTTTCCAAATGTTGACCTGTTATTAGAATTCATAGAGAGGTATGACCCTCCATCACATGAAATCAAGGATGTTGAAGGAGGATTTCTATTGAAGATAACTATTGAATCAATTAGGGCAGCTTTTGGCCTTTGTTTCCATGAAGATACAATTGATGTTATATACTTCTAGATGTCTGAGGTAGCCTTTGACAAAGTAGGGAAGGATGTATAGTAGAACATGATAATCTCCTTTTTGAAAGAAGTAGATGGGGTTATATTGTCTCCTTTGGCCATTTCATACACTATAGTAAATTGTGAGCATTATAATGATGCTTTGGTCAACACCCACACTACTCTATATCAGGTGTTTGGATTAACAAATAGGAGAAAATTTAACAAAGAAACAATGTGGATGTCATTGGGAATACAAAATATGGTGACCCTATAATTTATGATTTCCCCAAATATTTAGAAAGAAACATCAATGAGAGATTGGCAGTCATAAAGGGAGGAGATTCTAATGATTTAAAGCAATGTTCACTATTGATGCACATGCTACTTTTTCATAATAAAATATTATCTTGCAAAGGAAATGGACCTAGAACTCGAAAGAGATGGAGAGAAATTATTTGTTCAACTATGGTCTACCATTTTATCAATGGATTGGGAAGGCTCAAGTTTTCTATTATTTGAAAATCAATTTGTTATTCTTTTAAGTAAAATAATTCTATAGGTAATTGGTAGGTTTCCTCGGCCCTTAAGACTATTCCTAAGGCCCATTGATTTTAACTCAGTGCCCAAGATGTGTCACCACTAGGGAGATATCTATTTCTATCATGTTACTACGGTCATTAGAATATATGGTTTCCCTAGAAGGCCATTTGTGCTTCCTCAATATGTTCCATTAAGAATAGGTTTCTTGGAGATCATAAGGAAAATTGCAAAGCTACAAGATACTAATTTTCCTCCAAAAAAGGCCAAAAGAGGTACATTATTCCCAAACTTAATAATTTTTCACCATTTTTCTATGATCAAAGATGGGAGAAATAATTTGATCCAATTATTGAGACCTTTCAATGTGATTTTTAGTTCTAAAAGAGTGAAAGACATGGAAGGTTTTTATGAGAGATTGATGTGTAAAATCAAGAAGGCACCAAGGGGTAAACATGAATTTGATTACCCTAAAGACATCATCAGAATTAGGAAAGATACAAAGGTCCAAATGAGGAAGAAATTATATAGGATAATGTATGAGGAAAATTTACAAGAGATTAGAGAAAAGGATCCAAGATATGATCCACTATTAGACTGTAAAACTTTGGAACAAAGGTTAAGGATACTTCTTAAAAACTTTGAAAGACAATATGACTGAGAAAACAGGAAGGACAAGAAAGATAAAGTTGGATGTTGTTGATAATGAGAATATCTTGAATGTGTTATTACAGTTAGCTGATATAGCCCCTAATATTGAATTTTGTAAAGAACCTAAAATTAAAGAGGGGTTGAGAGTGTATCAGAGGAAAATATTAGAAGAAAAGTTTGTTGATCAAAACATAGTTGAAATTCCAGACATGGAAGCTATCATGCCACATGATCCATAAAGAAGTTATTCATCCCCTAAATCCCCCATGCCACCTTCTATAGTCCCTCCATGTGAAATACATGTTGAAGACATACAAGAAGAAAAGGAGGAAGGAGCTCATAGAAAGGATATTACAATGGAAATAGGACATACTCATGAAATAGGGAAACTAGGAGAATTGAATCTGGCTTATGGTGGTGATGGTGGTGGTGGTGGTGATGATAGTGATGATGAATACATATATGTTCCTAAGAGAAATGTTATTGGAGAAGAGCTCAAGTTCCTAGGGCACCAGTCTTAGACATCACTATTTAGGAAATAAGGGGATAATTTCCAAAGGAGCTTCAAACCAAATCCTGCAAAGTTGATGTCTTTGATGATGAGTTTTCTAAATCAATCCCTTTTAAACAATTACTATGGAAATATTTTAGAAAGGATTTTCATAAGATGATAGGTGAGAAAAAATGATAAAATCCAAATGATGATCCTGATGATATTGGGAAACAATTGGAAAAAGAGGTGATGATGAAATTTGATGCTATCACTTTAGAAGAAGGGAGAAATAATGGGATATGGTTATTGGCTAATCTAAACATAGCATATTTTATTGCATTTGATTCTATTATGAAAGACATGAGATTGAAGATGCCTAAAATAGGGTTAGAAATGTTTACTTATGGTATGTACTCTAGTGAGGACTTATTTTTTATAGAAACTTGGTTTATTACTCCTCCCCACCCAGGATAGACAAGTGGTGATGATAGTAGAATCAAAGATAATGTGGTGGTACACAGAATTGAAGATGCCAAGTTCACCAAATCTACCATGAATTTGAATGATCATGTGGCATATGTCCATAGTGTGGTAGGAGAAGCATCAAAGAAACATTAACAGCTATAGGAAAAGTATAATCATGTATATGTTGCATATGAATGCAAAACTAAGGAAAATGTTGATCTACAAGACAAGATCAATGCATTAGAAAAGAGAGTAACAGAATTGGAAGGAGCAGCAAAATGCAGTAGAGAAGTTGTTACTGCAGGACAGTTATCATTGGTTCCTTTTTCCCTAATATTTTTTCCAATACCCCCTAAGCCAACTTCATCAAAAAAGGTAAAGGTTTATGATGCCCTAATAAAAGAGGTTATAGACCTCCAATGCACTTAGAGAGAAAATAAAGTGAATCTAACTATAATAAGGAAATAATAGTTAGAACTACACTTATGTTCCTATTTGAAAGGATCAACTCAAAATTGTTTAGAATTCATGAAGATTACAAAATTATTTATTTATCCATTAGCAAGATGGAGGATGACCACAAAATGGTAAAACCAACATATGAGAAATGGATAGGGAGAGTGGAGAAGATGAGGAAAATTGAGCTTTGTGTTAGGGTTGATCTCAAACCTCCTCCAAATGCTATGGCTACTATCAAAATTGTTAAATCTATTAGAAATATTTAGAATAACTAAGAGGGGGGTTGAATCAGTTACTCAAGGTCCATAAGTACCATTTGAGAAATTAAATATCAAAACAATCAATGTTCTGCTTATCATGTTGTTGCTTAGTGTTTACTGTATTGATAAACAAAATCATTGTCCTAATCATAACATACTTTGTTGAATGTAAAATTTATTAAATATAAAACATATAAAATATTCAACACAAATTTGACACTAGGATTTTATGTGGAAACCCAATTTGGAAAAAACCACCAACAACATGTCACCTCTTTTTCACTCTTTTGAAGTGAGCTCTGTTAGGAGCCAACCCTATTAAAGGTTACAATACATGTGGTTAAATGTGACCTAGTTAGAGGATTTAATCACCCTATTAGGAGTGGCCCTATTAGAGGACTTTGATCATTCCATTTAGATTGTCACCTTTCTAAAGGATTTACATAGATTGTTAAGTCCTTCAAATGACTATTAAGTCAACCTATGCTAAAATGATTTCAATACAAACTATTTTCAATTATTAGAAAAAAAATAGTAGGGTTTTGATCTATATGATTACAACTCACTTTTGTAGTTTTAGATCATTGTTTGGTTCATGTGTTAATTTGTTGATAAGCTCCACATTGTCATTTTTGTTCTTTAACTCACTCGGTAGCTCTTTAAGCGGTTAGCCCCCTTCACATTAAAAATTAATCCTTCTACTCATGTTCACTTATCAAAATCAGTAGCATATGTGCAAGAAATTCCTTTGTCTTTGTCCTTACACTCACACTTGTGTTTACCCTTGTGTATTTTTGTTCTTTGTGCGCATACCCTCTTTTCTTTTCCACACTCTCCAAGTTCTTCTTTATACCTTCTTAAATAGATAATTATTGCTTTATCATTTTGCATGGTCACCATAGATCTTAGGGTTTAAGATTTGGTTCATTAGATTCATTGTATTTGTTCATCTTCCTTCTTTTCTAAAAACTTCTCATCCATCAAATTTGATCATAGATATTGTACCTAATCCTCTCCTTGAATTTAATGATCTAATTCATCAAGTTTAGCTTCAACATAGTTTGCATATCCCAAGAAATCAACTAAGTCGATGAAAAATAATGATTCCTCTAAACATATTCAAAATACTATCACTCAACAATCACTAAGTTCTAATACTCAATGATCACTTAATCACTTGAATGTTGTAGAACTCTTTGGCTTGGCATCAACTAACTTATTTGGTTGATATTGATGCTTGGTCAACACAAAATTTTCTCAACACTTACTATGGCTTAGTTGACACTAGCATCACTCAACATTCCTTAAGATTTTACTTTATTGCTCAGCTTAGCTTGATAAAAACAATCACTTTGTTTTAGTCAAATTCTAACTCAATCTTTGCTCTAGGTGCTAATTTTATGAGTAAGCTCTCAAATCTTCTTCATCAATCAAATAGATATGACATTTAGATTAGGTAGCAATATGTCATATCAGTATATTTGACATCAATGACAAAACAACAATTGTTCCAATAATAAGTTTCCAACAATCTCCCTCTTTGGCATTGATGGAAACTCCTCAATATTGTAACATCTGATTGTATCTTCAAATTTATATCTTTATAGAAATCTCCCTCTTTGTTACCATATAATCCAAAAGGTAATATTCTTAGTTTCATTATGATTTTCATCTCTATAATTTCAAAAAAATTCTATATCGTTTCTCCCTCTTTGGTACATCTCTCTTTTAGTAAATATCTCTCCCTCTTTTGTAGGTGTATATATCTTTTCCTCTTTGGATATATCTCTCCCCCTTTGACAACAATGTCAAGGACACTTAACATTCATGTCTTTAATCAATTCATTCATCTAAATTATGTAGATATTTGCATGTTTGACTGAATTCTCTAGCATCTATCTATGATTGGTATGTTATGTGGTTCTTGACTATCTACCTTAGGCATCTCCCAAAGTAGAGTTGTCTACATCAATGTGTAGGATATTTTGATTACCACATTTGATGTAGTGCACCTCTTCTCCTTAAGTAGCTTTACTTAGGGGAATCACCCCTAATTACCTCTAATATATTCATGAGGATCTTTAGGTAAGGCTTTAGTGAATATGTAAGTATTTTTTTCTTTGGTATGTACATATTCTAACTTCACTTCTTTGTCTTGAACCAGTTCCCTCAAGTAGGATACTTGATAGCAATGTGCTTTATTGTGTGCATCACTAGATTATTCAAAATGTTAATAACACTTGTGTTATCATAATAGATAACCAATGGATTTGTAATCTCTTCTTTCATTCCTTTCAGTAACTACTTGGTCCACATAATATTTGAAGAGATCACTATAGCTACCACATACTCGGCTTCAACTGTTGATTAGGAATTACAATTCTATTTTTTTCTTGTCCATGACACCAATCTCTTTCCTAGAAAAAATGCACCACCACTAGTTTTTTTTTCTGTCATCAATATTTCCTATCTAGACAAAGTTAGTAAATCCCTTCGATTCAAATCTATCACTTCTTTTGTAATACAATTCATAGTCTTTTGTACCTTTCAAGTATCACAATATCCTTTTCACTATCATCATGTGATTTTCCTTAGGTTTTGCTAAAAATATAGCAACTATCCCAATTGCCAAGGCAATATCAGGTCTACTATGAACAACATATTTTAATTTTTGAATCATGGATATGTATAATGTGGGATTCACATCAGTAGATTCATCATTCTTAGATAACTTATGTCCTATAGACATAGGTGTACTCATTGATCTTGAATATTCTATTCCAAAATTCTTTAGTATATCCTTGATGTATTTTGATTGAGTAATGAAAATACCAAACTTCATTTGCTATACTTGCAATCCAACAAAATTTTTGATTTCACCAAACATATGCATTTCAAATTCCTTCTTTATTTCATCAGAAAATGATTTAAAAAGTGTTTCTTTTCCTCCAAATATAATGTCATCAACAAATAATTTAGATAGTAGTACTTCATTGTTCTTGCTAGTCTTCAAATATAGATTAATGTTGTCATTTTTCGTTTCAAATCTAATCTTCACCAAGTAATTATGCAGTCTTTCAAACCATGCTATTGGGGCTTGTTGCGACCAATAAAGAGATTTTTTTAGTTTACATACCATATTCTACTATTTTGGATCTACAAATCCTTCAAGTTTTTCAATGTACACATCTTCCTCAAGTATACCATTTAGAAATGTAGATTTGACATCCATTTGATATACCTTCAAATTCTTGTAAGATGAATATGCAAGAAGGGTTCTAACTACTCCTAGTCTTTCCACAGGAGAAAAAGTTTCTCCTTAGTCAACTCCTCCTTCTTGAGCATATCCCTTGCATACCAATCTTGCCTTGTTCCTTGTAACTTCACCATTTTCATTAATTTTGTTCCCAAAAACCCACCTTTTTTTTCCAATAACATTTTTGTCTTTAAATCTTGGTACTAAGGTCTAAGTATTGTTCTTCTCAATCTATTTAATTTCCTCATTCATTTCCTAAATCCAATCTTCATGGTTGTAACATACAAATTTTCTAGGCTGAAATAAATTACTAAATACTAAAAAATAAAAGTAGTTAGGAAAGAAGTACACATGATCATATTACCAAAGTAAACATTTATGACACCTTACAATCCATTTCATGTGAAAATAACTAAAAAGATGAACTAACTAACTAATTTATACAACATAAACTAAATCATTTCCATTAATTTCAAGAATTATTTATTAATTACAAGAAAGAAAAATACTGCATGATCAAGATTTGAAAAGAAAATATACAATCCTAGTTGAGGTATATGTTGATGTTGTGTGAGCCTTAGATTTTTTGTAAGTGGAGAAGCATTGACTTAGGCTTAACCTCCCAAACATGGACCTTATTAATCCTAACACTGCAATATTTTATCAAGAAAGGCCCTCCCTATCCTGGGGTTGGGTTGGGGCAGTTTAGTCTAGCCATCCGATCATACTGGTGTTTAGAATCTTCACTTAGTAATAGTTGGGCATGCCTAATTAACTAGCACCATCGATATTTTGTGATCAAAATTAGGCAAGCATACCTCTAAAAAAACCTTGGCCAAGGATTTAGATGGGTTCTAGCACCTAATCATCACCACTTGACTTGACAACAAAGTAAAAATGGAAAATCACAAGCTTACTTGGATGTATTAACAACTCATTTTGATCTCAGATATTAAGGTTATGATTCTATGTCTTTTCTTTGTAGGGTTTTCTTCCTCTTTTCCCTTTTCATTGGCTACTCCAGTCGAGTGAGTCCTTCAAGAAAATAACTCCCCTTTAAGAATAGATCATCTTGATCTCAATTCATGTGAGTACTTTAATGGATAGTGGTAAATTTAGTTGTTACAATTTCAAAATGATAGAACAACTTTCACAACAAAGGTAAGTCAAGAAGTGCATAGCTCCTAAGTAATTACACATCTAGCAACTTTTCCTTATTTGAATAGCAGTCAGTTTAGAGAACTCAAATATCATAAATGTTAAGTGAATTTGACTTAGACACATAGTGATGTTGTATGCTATCATAAAACCTGATGCATTATTATAGAATATGTCTTCGGGTTTATAGACGAAATTCATAATATTGAAATTAGATTGTTGCATAGCATGGATATGGAACTATAACTAGAGAGTAATACAAAATCATATAAATCAAATGCATTGATAGAGAGTGCACTATCAGGTGCTAAAATTTAAATCTCATAACCTGGATGATGTTTTCTTTCTAGCTTAGGTGGTGCTCCAACTGCACAGCTTGGAATGACTCTTGTTGTATTATGAAAAAGGTATGAAATGAGATAGAAGCCAATGTATGAATGTGAGAGAGGTTCCCCCAAAAAATCATTCCATGATGTAAAATATATAATATGTTATATCTCAATGAGTCACAACCTATTCTTACTCATTCGAGGTAACTACTACAAGATCATTGGTTTCAAGCTACCAAGACTAAAAAGAAGAGAGAGGTAGCACCAAGTGTATTTGGTTGTTTCACATGGAGAGAAATTATAAGTTAGATTGATAAAATATTCTATATTTAAATCATTTTATATATATATATATATATATATAATTTTTAATTGATTCCATCATGTTATCATTATATCTTAGGTTGCACTTATCAATTTACGTATAGCTATATACAATCATAGTTTGGAGAATTGTGATTTATTGTAACCTCATATCTCCTTGATATATATGCATGTATATATTTATACATATATTAATAGGGATGAACTATAGATACTTTTTTAATATCATGGTGGAATTATACATTTATATACATATATGTGTATATATAAGTGATGATGAAAGAAAAAATAGAGATGCCATCATAGAACAATAAAGGTAATGGTTCTGAATATGAATTTTTGTTACCAATAGATATAGATGTTTGTCCAAGTAGCTCATGTTTGTCCAGTGATGTAGTCTATTTTCAAGCCACTAAATCCTTATCAAGGTAGTTAGAGGTCATACCTGGTGATCAACAAATGGATTAGAATAGTGTCCCATCCCTTGAATCCCATTTAGCAATGCTTTCTCCCTTTCATCTGCTCCTGCAATCACTAATGCAAAATTTCAACAATAATACCAAGTTTTTCCTTTTAAATAAATATTAGAATATAACATAGATAATTGGTTGACTACCATCATCAAGTAAATATAACAAGCAACAATTAACTTCCATCATCAAGTAAATATAAAAAGCAATGGCTGACTACCATCATCAAGTAATTATTCAAACTAATAGTTAACGATCAAGTTCACATGAAATAAATGACTAACTATAGCTTCCCTTTTCACATGATCAAAAGAGAATGAAGGTTTTAATTAATCATCTCAAATGTTATAAATTTATTTTAATAGGTCAAAATTTTGGGATATAAAAATTTTCTAGAGCATCCTTTACTAATTTAGGCTCAACTTGACAAAGTAAACATGTATCATCTTTGAGTAATTTTGTTTTCATAACATTTGATTTAGTATCATCAATGATTTGTTCAAGTTTGTGATGTCTTCTTACAAATTTGGCTAGTACATGTGGTTTACTTCTTTGTTCTTCAATAGGTTCATCTTGAAAAATAATATTGAGCTCATTTTCTCTTTCTTGTTCAAGTTCTAGTCCAATTTCTATATGCTTGTCATTTTCTCTCTGATGATCAACATTTCCTATCTATGACTTGGAATCTTTCGTCAGTTGCTTGGCGTCCACTATATGTTGCTCAAAATTTTTTTTTGCACTTCATCATGTCCTATTTATTGGGAAACTGTAGCTTGGTTTTTTTGACCATTTGGAGTGTTGGGAGCATTATCATCCGCATAGATGAATGTACCATAATCTTTAGGTTCTTCTTTGTATGAAATGCCACGTCTTTCTATAAACTCATCAACTTTCACATTTACACTTTCCACAATTTTTTTAGTGTTAGAATTTAAATACTTGTAAGCTTTACTCTTGGTGGGATATTCTAGGAATATACCTTCATCACTCTTTGCATCTAGTTTTCCCTTCCTATTATCTTTCAGTATATAGAATTTACTTCCATAGGTTTTAAAATATTTCACATTATGAGCATATACATACCATAGTTCAAAAGGTTTAGCATTTTTACCTTTCTTGACTTGTACTATGTTTAGGGTATAGATAGTAGTACTAACAACTTCTCTCCAATACTTATTTGATACACTCTTCTCCATCATCAATGTTCTTTCATAGTCCATTATTGATTCAATTCTCCTTTCATCTATCCCATTCTGAGGAGGGCTCCTTGGTGTTGACATCTATCTTTTGATTCCTCTGTCATTGCATAATGTATTGAATTCATTGGAAATGAATTCACCACCTCTTTTAGATCTCAAACACTTCAATCTCTTCTCTGTTTCTTCTTCAACTCTAGCTAAATACCACTTAAATAACTAAAAAGCATCAGATTTAGCTTTAGGAAATATTAAAATCATCATCCTAGAATAGTCATCAACAAATAGAATGAAATACTTATCTATATAATAACTTTAAACATCAATAGGTCCACATAGGTGGGTATGAACCAATTCCAAAATATCACTAGAAGTGTATGTTTTTCTATTGAAACTAGACTTGGTCATTTTTCCCAATTGATGTTGTTTACACATAGCATTGTCAAGCTTCTTCAGTTTAGGAAACCCTCTTCCTTTCTTCATTTTACTAATGTTTATCATATTGTTAAAATTCATGTGACATAACCTCTTGTGCCATAACCAAACATCTTCTTATTGTGCAAACAAACATGTCTCATTAGATAAATCTAGATAGAAAAAGTTACCTCTTGTCTGTTCACTACTTCCAATCATCTTACCATTAGGATCATATATCTTGGCCTTCTTGAGATGAAATTCAACTCTATAACCTAATTTTTTCAGCTATGAAGCACTCAATAGATTATAGTTCTATCCTTCAACTTAGTAAACATTGTCACATTTGATTTTATCAATCAGTTCAATAGTCTCTTTCTATTTTACAATACATGGAATATCATTACCAAATTTAATACATCCACCTTTGTATGGACCAATATATTAACATTTATCTCTATCACCAGTCATATTATTGGTGCATCCACTATCAATTATCCATCTATCATTGCTGTTCACATATGAGATTAATGCATTTTTCTCGCCTTCATCAAAATTTTATTTCATAGAAACATAGACATTTTCATCATCATTACTTTTAAATTTATTGTTAATTTATTCTTCAGTAATATAACAATATTTCTTACCTTTTTCATCCTTGTTTCTCTTGTAGTCTCATTCATCTCTTCTTCATTTGTATTTGTTTTCCTTTCTTTCATCCTTATCCTCTCTGTTAGGAAACCTAGCAGCAATATGACCAACTTTGTTGCATGAAAAATAAATAATAGGTATTTTAGCTTTGTATTTACCTCTACCTCTTCCAAATATTTTTTGCAATAAGGGTTGCAAGTTCATCATCATAACTATCACTTTCACTCTTTGCATATTTTCCTTTCATTTTGTTAAGAACTAGTTGTGATTTAAAAGCATATTCAATAGTAGCAAGTGTATAGTTATTAAAGTTAGACATCTCAAAAGTAGTATGTCTACCAATGACACCTTCCAAGATCAAAGTCTTACTTGGTGTGTATCTCAGTTCTTGAATAGAAGATATTTTAATGGCATAAAGAGGGAGTAAATTCCTCAATACCTTGCTCATCATTGTTTCATCTTTGATTTCTCCATTTGTATCACAAATAGCATTTATAACTTCTCTGACTCTTGTGTAGTATTTCACTATGTTCTCACCTTCCATCATTCTCTTGTCATCAAATTTACCTCTCAGGCTCTCTGATTTGGCTCTCAAGACATTGTCATTACCTCCATATATGGTCTTCAATTTGTCCCACATTTTCTTTGCACTATCACATTCTTTTATATCATCTAACTTGGAATAGCTTAGGGCTAAGGAAATCTCCAACATTACTTGATTGTGTTCTTTCTTTTGCTTATTTGTGTAATTGTCAGAGGAGTAGTTTTTATCTTCACATACTCATTATCCACAAAGTTGATAGCAACATCACTAATATTGGATATATGCAACCTCGTCAAGATTTTCCATGTAGGGAAATTCTCCTTGTTTAGCTTTGGTACCTCTCTTTTTTGAGTCATTATATTTTTCTTCAAGTACCTTCAAAATTTTCTCTGTAAGCACTGAGCTCTAATACTAATTGTTAGAAATGTTTAGAATAACTGAAAGGGGGGTTGAATCAGTTACTCAAAGTCCATAAGTACCATTTGAACAATTAAACACCAAAAAAATCACTAATATTTTTATCATGTTGTTCCTTAGTCTCTATTGTACTAATAAATAAAATCACTTTCCTAATCATAACATACTTTGATGAATGTAAACTTTATCAAATGTAAAATGTATAAAACATTCAACACAAATTTAACACTAATATTTTACATGGAAACCCAATTTGGGAAAAACCACCAACAACATGTCACCACTTTTTCACTCTTTTGAAGTGAGCTCTGTTAAGAACCAACCATGTTAAAGGTTACAATACACACTATTAAATGTGATCTAATTAGAGGATTTAATCATCATGTTAGGAGTGGCATTGTCAAAGGACTTTGATCATTCCATTTATAATGTCACCTTGCTAAAGGATTTCCATATACTATTAAGTCCTTTGAATGACTGTTAGTGTTGGTGTAAATAAGTATTTACTTATTACGCTTACTTAAGTTTACTTAGGTTTATGCATTATTTAATTATTTTGTATTATTTTATTTGTGAGACACTTAGGAGTTTGTGCACTCTTGTGAGTTGTCATGATGACATCACAGGGGGTCCACACCTCTTTTAAGCACATGTTGTCTACAACATAGGAATCTTCTACACACATATGACACTTTGTCATTCTTATCCATTCATCTAGAATGTTCGATAAGGTGCTTAGTTTTCTTATCTTATGGTTGTTTCTAGAGACATTCTAGGTGCTTCCTGAGAGGCCTTTATATACAGGCACTCCTAGTGTACTCTCAATTATGGCATATTGAATACATTATCATTTTGATCATACTCTCTCTCTCTCTTTGGTCTACTCTGGGCTTGTGTTTGAGTTCTTAGTTCTTGGGTGAATTTTTCCCTTAGGAAAATTCTTACATGGTATCAGAGCTTGGAGACTTTCTCATCACATAGCCATTCGAGACCACACTTGCTTCATCACCTCAGCCTGAATCTAGAGTGTTGTAGAAATTGGAAGTGTCTAGAGCTAGATCTAACCTCACCATTACATCCAGAATGTTGAACCAATGAAAATTGACTATAAACTCGGCTACCTTAGCCCAAAGTCGACTGTGAGGCAATTTTTTTTTGTAAATCAGAACTTGGAGGCCCCAATTTGCAATTTGAGTATGGTTGATTAATTGATCTGATTAATTCTTTTTCAGATCTAAATATTTATTTTATCTCTGCATTTATTTTTCGATCTAGATAATTTCAAATTTATTAATTGCCCTAGCAGAGAAAAAAAAATTGTTGAACTAGGCAGTGACACCCCGGCTTGGCCCTGTATTTTGGTGGGGAATATTCAATTTTTTATTTGCAAGATATTATTATTTAATCAGTAGGTTTAATATTAATTATGCATAATTTTATGAGCAGATTTGCACTTTCGCGGCCCTACGGGCATCTCTGCAAAACTCGACAATCATTTCCCAGGTCGAGCATTTCCTTTCCAGCAACCAACACCAGAATCTGGCAGAAGCCAATCAACAAAATCTAGCGTCAGCATTCCTTGTTTGATTGTTGTGCGCTAAGTCTTTTATAGACTCTGGAAATTACAATTCCCATGCATGTGGGACAAGCCTTTATAAATCCAACAACTGAAAGAGCAAAAACCCAACATTGAAGTAAAAAATTTGGCTTCGTAGGAGCATTTAATTCTCCCACCTACAACTATCACGTCGTGGCCCAATAAACATATCCCACACAAATAGTGCACAGGACATGCGGTGCATGTCCAATTGCCCATGCAGCAACCAACTGTAGAAAATCATGCCATGTGGCTCAATTCGCTGACTCAGAGCTGAATCAGATTGTATAGTCAGAGTACAGTCACTCCATTGCTAGTTGTACACATTGTCTTGTCAGCATCCTTATTAGTGCCCATGTCAACATATAGTCAGCAGACATGTTGAAAGTTCGTACATTTCCATACAGTACAAAAAATCCACGTCATTTGCCACCTCACCGAAGGGACCATTTTTGCTAATGTCATCACATTTATTAGCTCAAATTTGATGCCTATCTGAACATCATTTCCTAGGAAATTGAACTGCTAAGATGGTCATATGACCATCAAATTTAACCCTTTCATTCGTTGATGCAACCCCTCTCTAGATTGATTTTGGATTTTGTAGCCTGACTTTGTGAGCCCATATCTCAAACATCCAGACTCTGATTTAAGTGCAATTTTTTTTGAAATTGGGTAAAATTTCTTGAATGCTCTAGTGGTGGTGTTGTTTTCTTGTTTTGGTGCACAAATTTTGCAAAAATTGCATTTTTTGGTGACTATACCTACATAATCTTGCATTTTGCAACTTCAGAAGCACTATACGGGCACATCTAGTCACTTTTTCAAGTTCTATTTTTTTTGAAAGTGCGTATTTTTCATCTACTTTCTAGATCTGAAGTCAAATTTTAGGGTTATGTGGAAAAATTTCTCACTTTCAGAATTAGGCCTTTTTCAGCATTGTAAAACTTTGATTCTTTTTCAAAATTGTTGTAAATCTGAGCTATAGTGCTTAAGTGATAATTTAAGCCTCATAAGGTAGTTGTAAAAGTAAAATTAGAAAGTCCACTTTGTTTATTTTGACAAGTGGCCCATTGTAAACACACTACTTATAAAGTGCCAACGGCATCTTTTTTGGGGGGGTCTTTTGATTGAGTGAAAAAGGGGGGGGGGGAGCATGTGCTATGTTTTTTTATGTCTCTATATTGTGCTCTTTTAATTTCTGCATCATGGGTTTTAAATGTCCTCCTCTAACTTCATGCAACTATTCTACATGGAAAGATATTGCATGGAGTAGATTAACGGAAAAAGAATATAGTATGTATGTTGATGGTACAATTACTAAACCTAATGATGCTAAAGAATTCATTGATTGGCAAAATCAAGATCGACAGGCTTTAGGTGTTATCAGGAGTTGTGTACATAGCGATCTTCTCTTCTACATTAAAAATTGTTCAAAATCTAAAGAAGCTTGGGATAAACTTGAACAGTTGTATGGTAAGGTTGATGAAGAAAATGGATTTCAGATTGAAGATGATCTACTTCTCTTGGATCCTAAGAATTATGACACAATTCAGGATTACATCATCAAAGTCAATGAGTATAGGGCACTTCTTAGAGATTGTGGAAATCCCATGAAGGATGATAGGTTGATTCATCATATCTTAAAGAGGCTACCTTCTGAGTATGCCAACTTTGTTTTGAGTTTTAATACTCATAGGTTGACCATGGGATCTGCTTACCAGAAGCCTTCCTTTGATGGATTTTCTGAAATGTTGATTGTTGAACAATCTCACTCGGTGGATTTTGGACTTCTCAAATCATCAAAAACCAAAGCCTTGGTGGCTAGTGATGATAAAAAATCAAGTCAAGGGGGGAAAAAAAAAAACAAGAAGTAGTGGAAGCAGAAAACACAATCTAAGACACAACAATCCTCCTCTCAACAAGGCGGTTCTTCTTCAAACAAGAAGGGAAGTAATGAAAAGAAGGATAAACTTTTTTGTGCATACTACAAAAAGCCAAATCATGACGACCATCATTGCAAGACAAAAAGAATCGATGAGTTAGAAAATCTACTCAAGAAGAACAAGATTCAAGTGCCAAGTACTTCCAAGGATTCTACTCCAACCTCTTCAAAGGGTAAAGGTCAAGCACTTATGGCAAACACAAATTCTTCTTCAAAATGGATACTTGACTCAAGTGCCTCTTACCACATGGTTTCTTCAAAAGAAGACTTTTTCTTCGTTGAAGCAGTCAAAGGTGCCACACATCTTCATGGGAGATGATGCTAAGATGGAATTTGAAGGGAAAGGACATGTCGAAATGGAAAATGGGGAATTCAAAGATGTTCTCTACGTTCCAAATCTAAGCTCCAATCTCCTATCAATTTACCAAATCACTCACCTTGGAGATGGTCATAAGGTTGAGTTACTTCTAGATTTTGTGATGGTACGAAGTCTCAAAGATGATTCATTGGTAGCAGTGGAGAAAGTCAATGATGACAAGAGGCATTACTCCTTCTCCCACTTTGTGCTTAAGAGTCCTTCCCAAGCCTTTTTAACTCACTCTACTTCAAACATCAACTTATGGCATGAGCAGTTTGGTCACCTTGACTTCCACTCTCTTCAGTAACTTTTCTCAAAACACATGGTCAAAGGTCTACCTAATATCAACTTTTATAAGGGAGAGTGTTCATCTTGTTCAGTGGATATGAATCTCAAGGAGAAGTATAATAAAGGGAAGTCTTCTTGAGCTCCAGTTGTTCTTCAACTAGTTCACATGGTGTTAGCAAGACCCTTCGTAGTGACTTTAGTCAACCAAGGCTGCTACATACTTACATTTGTTAATGACTTTTTGATATTCGCTTGGGTCTTCTTCCTTAATCACAAGAATGAAGTGGTTCATAAGCTTCAAGACTTCAAGACTCATGTTGAGCACAAATCAAGGAAAGCCATCAAGGTAAGGGTGGACAATGAGAATAGATATGTAGACAGAAGACTTAAGAACTTTTGCAGAATTGAGGGGATTGATCTTCAAAACTCACCAGCATTCAGTCTGCACAAGATTGATGTTGCAGTTATGAGGATTAGGACTCTCAATACCATGGAAAGTTGCATGATAAAGGTCAAGTCTCTCGATCCTACACTTGAATTTGAAGCCATTAGTAGTGCTACTCACATACTTAACAGGTCTCCTCATCTAGCCTTAGATGGAAACACTCCTTTTGAGGCTTGGTGTGGTAGAAAACCAATTGTTAGTCACCTTAGAGTCTTTGGTTGTCCAGCATGGGAAAACCTTTCTTCCAGGAGTTGCAAGGCACTGGCAGCTAGGCCTTGTACCTTCATCATGTATAAAGCCAATGTGAAGACTTATAGACTGATGGATCCAGAGACTCATGAGATCTTTGTGGAGAAGGATGTTCACTTTGAGGAAATTTCACCAAGCTTATCCTATAATCCTCTCTGCAAATCATACACAGTGGAAACTGATAGTGACACAAGCGATAATGCTTCAACAGGTTCAGACACATGGGGTTCTATTGATAGTTGTAGTGAGAGGTCACATCAGTCCAATCCACATGCTTATATTGCCATAGTGAAAGGTCCAACATAGCATGGTACATCTTTCCTTCCACCTATAGCTTCAGTTGACTTGGGAGACAAACTTGAGGACTTACATCTTCTCATTAATGAAGGTGATCCTTCTATAGTTGTTGTGAGGGCTCACTTTGACCTTCATGTCCATTCTCTACATGATCAATCTTCATAGGTTGGCATGATTGTGGATCCTTATGAACAGAAATTAGTGGAGGCCTCTTTTTCAATTGAGGAGACAGATGGTTCAGTGGAACAGGTTCAACAGACATCCTTGACCGATCTGCATTCATTCTTTTCAGCATAGTTGGAAGGAGTGAACATCAGCATCAATACAGGGATACTTGAGTAGGTTTCAGGGCTAGCACACATCTTCAGGAGTGTACCTTTTCCTTTGTTTCTTCCTAAGGGGAGGAACACCATTCTGCATTCATGGACCAGCTTCTTCATCGGAGCGGTTTTCACTTGTTGGCATTCTTCTTTCGGGGGGGGGGAGCCTATTCTGTCTCTCTTCCTTCTTTCATTCTCTTATGTATATAATGGATGTATGTCATAATGGGGGGCTCTTGATTACTCCATCCATCGATGCATCCTTATTTATCTCTCTTTTGGGGGAGGGTTTTCCCCATGAGGTTTTCCCTCTTTCCCCACTTTATGAGATATTTGCATTTTCATTATGTACATGGGTACCTAACATGGCCTAGTAGCCGAGACCCATTCTACATCTTCATCCTAGCTGTCATAAGCTTAAGGGAATTCCCCTAAGTTGCACTTAAGGGGGGGTGTTGGTTTAAATAAGTATTTACTTATTACACTTACTTAAGTTTACTTAGGTTTATGCATTATTTAATTATTTTGCATTATTTTATTTGTGAGACACTTAGGAGTTTGTGCACTCTTGTGAGTTGTCATGATGACATCACAGGGGGTCTACACCTCTTTTAAGCACATGTTGTCTACAACACAGGAATATTCTACACACATATGACACTTTTTCATTCTTGTCCATTCATCTAGAATGTTGGATAAGGTGCTTAGTTGTCTTATCTTCTGGTTGTTTCTAGAGACATTCTAGGTGCTTCCTGAGAGGCCTTTATATATAGGCACTCCTAGTGTACTCTCAATTATGGCATATTGAATACATTTTTATTCTAATCATAGTCTCTCTCTCTTTGGTCTACTGTGTGCTTGTGTTTGAGTTCTTAGTTCGTGCGTGAATTTTGCACTTAGGCAAATTCTTACAGTTAGGTCAACCTCTATTAAAAGGATTACAATACAAATTATTTACAATTATTAGAAAGAAAATAGTAGGGCTTTGATCTATATAATTACAACTCACTTTTGCAAGTTTGAATCACTATTTGGTTCATGTGTTGATTCACTGATAAGCTCCCCATAATCATCTATGTTCCTTAACTCACTTGACAGCTCTTCAAGTGATCATCCCCCTTCACATTAAAAATTAACCCTTCTTCTCATATTCACTTATCAACATCAGCATCATATGTGTAAGAAATTATTTTGATTTGTCCTCACACTCACATTTGTGTTCACCCTTGTGCATTTATGTTCTATGTGCGCATACTCTCTTTTCTTTTCCACACTCTCCAAGTTTGGCTCTATACCTCCTTAAATAGTTAATTCTTGATTTGCCATTTTCCATGATCACCGTAGATCTTAAAGTTTAAGATCTAATTCATTAGATTCATTGCATATATTTTGTAGACACCTCAATCTAATTACATCATTAAGTAATCTTATTTAGTCATCTTCCAGGACATTATTGATTAAATATTTAATATCTAACTAATTAATATGCATTCACTAGTTAATTAATTTGTTTAATTAACCATACCCCGATTGATAAAACCAAATGAGAACCCAAAGGAAAAATTATCAATTAAATCCTTATTCTTCTATTAAATTAAATAATTGCACTATACCTATTTTATTTAATCCCACATCCCCTTTTATTAAATAAATCATTTAATAAATCAATTCCCAACCCCTAACCATTCTTAAACCCTATCATTATCCAAATCCAATTCATTCACCCATGCTAACCTTGCTTAGCCTACTAATTAACCTATCTGATTAATGCTAACCCACTTTCATTCTAATCCCCTCCTAAGATAAGCCTAATCCCCTTCCTAAGCATGTGCACAACTTTAACCAAGGGTTAAGACTTCCTAACCCAAACCAAAGTCAAACTCCCATCCAATCCCTCTTAAATTTATATACAAGAGACTTTAATGCTCTTATAAAGCATTAATGACTCTTTAAGGCCTATTACATCCCTCTTCCACAGTCCTTGTCCCTCATAACTCCCTTTGACCCTTCATTTTGACCCTCTTCTCCCATCCAATCCCCTTATGCCACTTGTCACAAGGCTATAGATTTGAAGAAGCACAATCCATGTGCTTCCCCTTCCTTGCATCATAGCCCTCCCTCATCCTTTTTCCATCCTTGCATCCTAGCCATCCATCTCACCACCTCTTAGCCTATAAATTGGACCCTTCCCCTCTCATAATTCATATCCACTTCCCATGCAAACTTATAATACTATTTTGAGAGCTCACAAACTATCAAAATACCATCTATAATAGAAAAATCCCTCCATGCTTCCATCGTTAAACCCTTCACTCACCCTCATAATCGACCTTAATCCATCACTTGAGACTTGAAGCACATTTGAGCATACATCCCCATCATCAAACACATCTACACAATCAAGGAGGCTTTTTGGGTGCTCTCCCTTTGGTTTTCATTCCCTTTTAAACTTCCTTTTGTCTAATCTACATGTGAGTTTCATTGTTTGGTTTTTGAATGTTATAACTATTGTTAAATGTTCTCTTCATGCTAACTTCCATAGCTCTACATTTTGGCATGCCCGATGGGACCCACATTTGGGTCATTATCTAATCATTCTGCACTTATGCTTACTAATCTAAAAACTAACATATTGTACCTCATGCTTTGCGCGTTAGGTTTTTAACATTGTTTGTAGGTGTATCAATACCAATATAGGCAACATGCTCCCAACCATCTCATCCATTTTCTAACAACAAGACCTAAAAACACTTTATTTTTGTGAGCCCACAGCTGCTAGTTTGAAGGAAACATTTCTTGGGTTCACATTCCCACAAAAGTGGGATCAAGTTCATCATCTAACCTACCTGCTACATGGTCATTTAAGTCTCCTTTTTCATTCTCACCCTCCTCTCTGCGGGATCACTTGGAAATTATAGTGGGTTTTCTTGCAAGACATGTAGGATCATTCTGCCAAAAATATAGTCCCAAAAAATCATGTTAAACTTTTCCCCTCAAACCTACAGTGAAACCTATCAGTGGGAACACTTAACAGAGTCGTGGGATCACTCTATAAGTATCTTTTCTATTACCTACATTTTTTTTTTTTTCACCATTTTTTTAGGTCATGATCTTGCTAAGTTTGATTGTATTCCTACACTGTGGGATCATAAGTTGACACCTATGGGTTCATTGGTACTTCTAACTTTTATGTTGAATTCTTACAAGAAGAACAACATGCAGGTGTTTCTTTATCTTTTGTTTTCTTAATAGTCTACTTGAAATTTTTACTTTGGTTTTAAAATAAAAAACTCCAATTCAATCTCGATTTCCATAAGAAAAAATTGCAATGCTTTCAAATGGAATGAATAGTTAAATAATGAACAAAATCTTGAATGCTAAAAGTTAAAAAGAACGAATGCAATGAACATTTAATTTGGGTATTAAAGAACATTTTGGATCAAACACTTCAAATTAGTGCTTAAAATAAATTCATACAATCTTTAATAACTTAAGGAAAAATGTTCTTATTCCCATCCTTTTCAAAGCTTTCACACACTTGATTTCTTATGTTGACTTTATTTATTATGTTGACCATCACTATCAAGTTGGAATAAACTTTTCATAGTAATCACGAGTGTTTTTACATTATCAATAGGAAAGATGAATTAAAAGCTTCAAAAATAGAATGAACCAAGTGTCTTACATGTATTAAGATTGTGTCTTTTATCACATCTTTAAGTTCTCCCTTTTTTCAAAATAGAACAATTTAAATATGTGATGCATGTACCAAAATTTTCTAGCAAGATCATTCGCAACAACCTAAGAGTGCTTCTAGCAAGTTCATCATCCTCTAGGAAGTGTGTCCCCTTTGGATAGAAGCTCAAACTGGTAAAATCCTCTGGACGGTATATAAATGAGAAGAGTAAAATTTCTTGCTCCATCAAGCAAGTTTGGGCGGTGCATTTTTGAGGGTAGCCTAAGGTGGGAAAAATGTCCCATGATTTCAACATGTCTAAAATAGATTTTTAAGTGAATCATGTACATAACAACTAATTGGTTGACTCCATAGATCTAATTATGAACCAACTTAGTAGACACCCTTTTATCCTTGGTGTGTTACTCATTGTGCAAGAGAATATAATGCTTCTCTAAAGTTACCTAACATATGTGTTTTCCCTAGTAGAGGCATAAGGCTACTTGGGTTTCATCTACAAGAGTTGTTTTCCCCAGAGAAGGGGAGATTCTATTTGTCATACCTTGAAGGATCATTGACGTGTAAGTTTTTTGATCGACTTTTCTATTGACTCACCTCTTCAGTTAGAGATAAACATCACACTCTATCTAGAAAACACCAATATGGGCTCCTCCTATAGGCCTAATGAGTAACACATTGAAACCAAATTGACCTTAGGGATAAAAGTGTGCTTAAATTATCTTATTTTTGCAATAGACCTCATGAAAAACATTTGTAAAATATAAACATTGGTTACTATCAAATCCTTTTGCTAGAGAGATCACTTGTATGTCTCTCTCAAAGTTGCTTTGTCCTTTGAGAGATTATTTTCTCACAATACATCATATCCATTATCGAAAGAGTCTTATCCTTGTTGTTTCAAAATGGTTGTTAGCAAGTCTATTTACAACAACCCTAAGTCTAGTTGGTTTTTTTTTACTTCACCTATTTTTAACAAAAAATTGTTATACCATCCTTTGATAAAAAGCCATTTCTTATCTACTTAGACCCATTTATTATCCATAAGATTCATGATGTCCAACCTAAAGTAAAAGGTATACTTAGCATAGTCACCATCTTAACCCACAGTTGAGATAAACCTAGTGGAAACCTTATGCTAGACCAACCAAAACCCAAGTTCAAAAAACTCAAACTTCTACAACTAGCAATTTATAAAGAAATAGAAGTAGAACATAAAAAGTACACACCAAATCCAAGACTTTCTAAGCTAAATCAAATTGACAAAGAAGTTATTGAAGTTTCTCTACAAACCAAGTGGGACCATAAAATTTAGAACTTAACCTTAAGAGGTGGGATCAATCAAAGCCTTATCAACTACACTAGTTATACCCACTTTGATTAGGTTCCTTTTCTTCCACACACACTTTTCATTTATCGTATCATAGATTTAGGTCTTCATATAGATTCTTATCCTACTTAGGCATTTTATAGATTCATCATTTTTTATGTTAGGCTTTAGAAATCCAATTGCATCCAAATCAAAAATCATAGATCAAAGTCCTCCATCATCTCCATCATACTTGAGCATTTTGTGTCCCTTTGTTGAGAATTATCTACCCTACATCCTACATCAATCACAATATCTCAGTTATCCCTTAACTAATCATTTTTTAGGGTAATCTATCTTTGTCATTTTTTTCCCTCATCACCTTGAGAAAAAGTTTGGGCTCCACTCTTGATCATCATTTATCTTCCAAAAGGTCACAAGTCTACCTTAGAGTTGACATAACCATCACATCTCAAGCTTATACATAGGGAAAAATATCCTATTTTACTTTGACATCACATCACCCATCCTTTAAAACCCCTAAGTATTGTATCATTAGAATTCATATCCTTCCCACACATCTATCATCTATGTTTATAGTTGTTATATCCTTAGAAAGTTTAGCAAAACCATCCACCCACATATACTTGTTCTTATTGTCCTACCATCTTGCATTTCATCCTTAGGAACATCATCATTTCATGCCACCTACCACACATCTCACTAATAATAAAAAGGAAGAAGAAAGACATGGATCCTAATCTTAGTGGTATTTCAGCTAGCACACAACCATATCCAATGGTCTCCGTAATTACACATGATCCACCACCACAAACTCTAGAAGATTTGGGTTCCTCACTAGACATATATTCAAGTTTATGAACCAACCAATACATGTAACCATTGTCAATGCCTTCATAGATAGGAATAGGGAAACCATTATGGTGAGCTTCCTAAGAGACAATGTTGGTGTCTTTGGCTTTGGAAGACCACCACCTTTGGACATATCTGATACTTCTCATCTCTTGTTTGGAAGACTACCACCACCAATTATCCCATCTGATCCTAATGACCCCTTTTCATACCAAAATGAGGATATCAAATGATACAACCAAAACTCATGGATCTAAATATACCATCAACCCAACTTGGTGCTCTTATTCCACAAAGTAATCAACCCACCATAGCACAATCATTATTCCACACAACATCCCAACATACTACTACTACACCACCTATGTCTACAAACACCACCACCATCACCACTCCAATATTGCAATCTAATTCTTTCCCACTTAGTAGTGCTACATCCTCTCTCCCTCAATTTTCCAATTCCACTTCATATAAACCTACTAGCACTATAGTCAATCCCTCTCAATAGCACATCCATTTAGCACTGCATTACACCATAGGGATGCCTTCCTTAGGTTCTCGCAATCCACCTTTTATCTCACCCACTATGAGTATCAACGCATTGTCTTCCAATCAAAACACTGCCACATCATTTCCACTAGGTCCTTGGAATTTTACATAATCACAAGGACCACCTACAAATCTTTTTACTAGCAATTTGTTCATGCCTAATTTAAAACCACCACCACTATCCTCTATGAACCCCACACCTACCATCATGAATTATTTTTCCATGCCACCTCTAGGAAGCAACCAAACAATACCATGCTAGTCAGTGCTAGCAATAGGCACATTTCCTTACACTAACTATTTGGATCCATACAACTCCCAGTCACCACCTCAACCAAGCACACAATCCCAAAGTGTAGCATTGTTATATCCACCACCACCACCCTTCCAAAAAATCCCACTTCAATCATTACATGTCAAAACCTCCATACAAAATCCTCTAATTGAACAACAATCTCACATCTACCCTCTACCACAACAACCACCCTGTCAAAACTACATCTAGCAAGCACAAAAATATGTACAACCACCATTCCAACAACCCATAAATTCCATCCGAGTGATAGCACAATCCACATTTCATCCACCATAGTATGCAAGCCAAAGTCATCCACATTCACCTGCAACATTTGATACATACCCTCTATCAGGGGCATCAGGATTAGGAGCACCGACAATAACACCTATCAACCCTGAGTGGGAAGAAATGAAAAGTGCCCTAAAAGAACTCAAGGATGGAACCAAATCCAAAAACTTCAACTTTCATAATGACTTTTCATAGCCATTTGACAAGACTATAATAATGACACCCTTCCGTAAACACTTTAAAGTCCCTAAATTTGATAAATTCAAGGGGAAAGGAGATCCAATCACACATGTTAAAGATTTTTATATGCACTACCAAGAAGTGTCTTAGAATGATATATTCCTCATGCATATTTTCCCAAAAAGTCTAGGAGGCCCTACTCTTGAACGGTTTTGTCTCATACCCCAGGGCACATTTAGTACCTTCATTGATCTTTCAAAAGCCTTTGTGACCCAATATATTCACCTAGTTGAAATTGGGTTATTTGTAGTAGATCTAGTCCACACCAAACAAAAGGGAGGGGAAAGCCTTATTGATTACTTACATCGATGTAAAACTATCACAACTTGAATCTCATGTATGATACTCGAATGCCACCTTGTCAAGATGTTCTTTAACAACACACAACCTAATCTTGCACATTGCATGGTTATGAATTTCTTCAAACATACAAAGATTTCAAGGAAAAGAGGATGGGCCTTGAGCAAGGACTCACTAAATATTGTATCATCAAAATTTACAAGGAAAACACCCAAGAATGAGGATAATAAAATGACAAACCACAATTTTGGAACAAGAACAAAAGCATAGTCACCAATGGTCCCACAAATACCTGAAAAGTTCATGTGGTTGAAGTAGCACCTAGCACACAAAATACTCCTTATCAACAAATACCTCAACAACAATAGTCATCCTATCAACAGAGTGCATACCAACAATCCTATCAATAGCCTCTATGATAGCACAATCAGCACAATACACAAGCACCAAATCCTCAAAATCAAACCAACAACATTACTATCATAGTTGGGCCAAAGCCACATATCTAAATGCAATCCTAAGTATGCATCCCTTTGTGGGAGCCCCTTGATGTCATTCTTGAAAAATTGACCAAAGAAATCGTATCCAACATCCACAAACACAACCATTAGATCACAATCAATCAAGAGAATCCTAGTATAGAGAAAGTGAGTTTTGCAAATTTCATCGTGTTAAAGGACATCCCACCCTTAACTATATGCAACTCAAGGACTATGTACAAGACCTTATTGATCAAAAGGAAATCACAATGGGGGCACAAGCCTCTCCAAATGTAGGATTGTTGATCTACCAAAATTCATTTCCCCCACAACAAAAACATTAGCAAGACCCCTATAAATAATAACACCACCAATAAAACCAATAAAGAAAATACTATTCAGACCAAACAAGGTGGTAATCATGATAAATCACAAAACTATACATCAACATACTTAGACTACAGTAATTTGATTGGTTGTATATATTAGATAGAGCCTTCTGTAAATGTGATAAATATCAAAGGCTCGGGTAACCAATGTGTAGTTACCACAAGAAGGACTTGACTCAACATAGTTGGGCCATCTACGCCTACCCCATCTAGACCATAGTATAATATCTTGGAACACCTTGAGAATATGCTAGTCCAAATATATATTCTAGATCTTCTTTACACTGGCCCACATTACAAGGAAATCCTTGATAATACTCTCCATAAGTCTTGCATCCCTATTGATATCAATGCCATAGAATTTCAAAACTTGGTAGGCCATCTCTTCACATCATGTGCATTTTCCTTCAAAACCTCTAACATCCCACCTATTGAGCTAAATCGTGTCCTTCAAGTCAGCATAGTTGTCATGGTTTTTTACTTTGTTGTTAAAAGAGTCATGATAGATAATGGATCATCCTTAAATATATGTACTTTAAAATTCATCAAACAAGTAGGATACACTAAGTTAGATATCATAAATGAATTCATCACTATCAATTTCTATAATAACTTGGAGTGGACCACCAAAGGAACTATCTTGCTACCTTTCAGAGTTGGCTCCACTACTTAAGAAATAGTTTGTCATGTAGTTGATCTTAACCTATCCTTCAACATCCTCCTTAGTCCCCTCGACTTATCATCAGTGTGTCAAATTTCTACATCATGGCACTGAGATAACCATCCACACTAATCCTGAACCCTTTGCATATTTCAATATGGCAAAAGCATCCTATAATAACTATTGCCCCAAAATTGAGATTGGTACCACCATGTCTAGATTCTCCAGTACTTTCCATGATCTTGACACCATATTAGCCTCCACACTCTCCACAATTAAGATCAACTACCAAGGTTGTGGTGAATATAGTCTCTCAAATTCCTTTTTTGTTGGTGCTCTACCACTTGACCCACATACTCAGGGGTGCCTAACCTATTAGGGGCCAAAGCCATACACAGCTCCTTAGCTCAAACAACTCAAACCCACCACATTTTTTGCCAATGGGATCCTTAATGGAGAAGAAACAACCCCTGACATCAATATATGGTTATACAAGGACCACCTCCAAAAGGTAAAGAGCTCCTTCACTATTTCAGAGAAAAATATCCACATTCACACCGCCTTGCTACTGAATAGTGGGATTAGCAAGGAGGTGGCCTAGGGTGTGAAGAGTAGGGCATCAAACAACCTATAGAAGCATACAAAGAGGAGAAGAAGATAGTTTAAGGCTATGGACTCCTTGTAACTCAAGGCACTACTAAAGATGATCATGCCTTTTTAAACATCCAAAACAACCTTGTAGAAGTCGAGGACATCCCTGAGGAAGTCAAAAAGAAAGCCTATGACAATATTTTCCTTGATGAGCTTTTCTTAGGAGCCTTTGTGCTCTATGAACTATCCATCAATTTCATAGACCTTCCCCTCACTCATCCTTAACTCATTGATTGGGACCAACCAAGTGTTATTGATGTCAACAAATTCTTGACGAACCATGCGCTCCTCAAATTCATCAAAGCATAAATACCACACAAAAAAACCACCATCAAAATCATCTTACATCTACAAATTAGACCCTAAAGGTTACTTTGGGGAGGATGAAATATCTAGTCACAAAAATGATCAGAAGAAAAATAGTAAAAATCAAAAAAGAAAAGGAAAGGTATCCCCTAGTGAAAATTCTTCTAGAGCACCATTAGATCATTCAAACAATGAAATAAAGATAAAGGATGTATCCAGTGATGAAAACCTCTCTAAGGCACCTAAGGATGGAGATTTTGTCCTTCCCCCACACACTTGTAGGCCTTCAGTATGATCAATCCTAACAAAGGACACCAAACTAGTCAACATCAATCTAATAGAGACCCCAAGGATCACATACATTGTAACATCCTTACCATTAGGACAAGCAGATCCTCTCATTGAGGAACTTTGAGAAAACATTGGTTGATTTTTATGGTCTTATCAAGACATGCTAGGACTAGATCCTAAGTTAGTGGTACATCATTTGGCAGTAGACCCAAAGGTCAAACTAGTCAAGCAAAAACTCTGAAAGATGCATCCCAAGGTTGCTTTACTAGTCAAATCAAAGTTAGAAAAGATGCTAGATGTGAAGATCATTCACCCAATTGATTATTCAAATTGGATTCTAACATCGTACTTGTCACCAAGCCCTCTAGTGATATCATAATTTGCACAAATTTTAGGGATCTCAATAAGGCTTCTCCCAAGCATGATTTCCCTTTACGAAATATTGACATGGTTGTCAACCTCATAGCAGGCTATGAGCTATTATCTCTCATGGATGGTTTCTCTAGGTATAATCAGATATATATAGTAGAAGAATATCAACATAAGATAGCATTCACCACTTCTTGGGAACCTTTTGTTACAACATGATTCCATTTAGGTTAAAGAAAATAGGGGCTACCTATCAATGAGCTATAATGATCATCTTCCATGACCTCATCCATAAAACCCTTGAAGATTATGTGGATGATATCTTGGTCAAATCTCTTAATGCCCTCGATCACTTACCTCACCCCCAGGAAGTGTTTGATCGATTGGTCAAGTATGGTCTCATGCTCAACCCCAAGAAATGTGTCTTTGGTATCAGATCTAGCAAGCTCCTAGGTTTTATTGTATCAAGGCATGACATTGAAATTGACCCCCAAAAGATCAAAGCCATCATGGATATGTCTCCTTCCAAAAAATTGTCATAGCTTCACTCTCTCCAAGGAAAGTCACAATCAATGAAAATATTTATCTCACAACTAGTAGATAAATGTTAGCCATTCACACATTTTCTCAAAAAGGATCAAAATTTTAGATAGGATCCTATTTGTTAGCACACCTTCAAGAAGATCTAGAAATAGTTGGCCAACCCACCTATCTTGGTTCCACCAACTTTTGGGAGACCAATGGTAATATATATAATACCTACCCCAAAGCATTAGGTACACTTCTAGCACAAATTGATGACAAAGGGAAAGAAAGGTGTATCTACTACATCAGATGCACTCTAGTTGATTATGAGCTTAATTACATGTGTATGGAAAAAGCTTAATTAGCTGTGGTTTTTGCCACTCAAAAGATCTTCCATTACATGTTAAGTCATACTATGCAAATTATCTCTAAGATTAATCCTTTGAAATACATGCTATCACACACAGCACTCATAGGTCACCTAGCAAAATGGGTCATGCTTCTTAGTGAATTTGACATCCAATATGTTAGTAGAAAGGCAATAAAAGGACAAGCTATAGTAGATCACTTGGCTAATGCACCCTTTCTGGATACTCATCCTCTAATTATGGAGTTTCTAGATGAACATCTCTACATGATATAATAACAATTATCATGGAAGCTATACTTTGATTGATCTTATACATCCCATGGCTCGGGAGTAGCATATTGTTGGTCACCTCTCAAGGAGATTATATTCCTATGTCTTTCAAACTTCAATTCCATTTCACAAATAACATATCAAAGTATGAAGCTCTTATTGCAAGGCTCAAGATAGTAGTTGAGTGGAACATCATAGAGCTATAGGTCTTTGGATACTCACAATGGATTATCAAGAAAGTCCTTGATGAGTACAAAATAAAAGATGATAAACTCCAACCCTACAAAGAATTGGTTGATCACTTAAAGAAACATTTCATTTAGATCCAATTCATTTAGGTATCGTGGTTGCAAAACAAGGCTACAAATGCCATGGCCACTATCGGCTCACTCTTGGATATGCCTCAGGAAGCTACATAATATGAGTTCTTATTCAAGTAGCTACATGCACCCACATATGAGAATGATCAATCAACATGGGTATGTGTCTTGATTGGTCCCCAATCCACGTGGTACCATGAAATTTATACTTATCTAAAAAATGGTATCATATCTCCTCATCTCACAAGAACCCAATGCCAAAACCTCATTTGTAGAGTATCTTGCTACATTATCATAGCTAACACCCTATATCGTTGAGGTTGTCATGATACTCCCTCTTAGTGTTTAGACCAAAATGAGGCTACTATGGCATTAAAAGAGGTACACTCCAGACATTTTGGTGCTCACATGACCAGTATAGCCCTAGCTAAATAAATACTTAAAGTTGGATACTAGTGGCCTACTATAGAACATGATTTATGTGTGTTTGTCAAAAGATGTCTACCATGTCAGCAGCATACAAATTTGATATGAGCTCTGGCTCAAGATCTTCAACCCATTGCATTTTCATGGTCATTCTCATGCTAGGGGTTTGACCTTGTTGGTGTTATTACACCTCTATCTTTAGAAGACCACAAATGGATCGTCACTACAATGGATTATTTCACCAAGTGGGTTGAGACAGTCTTATTTGCCACTACCATAGAAGTTCAAGTATCTGAATTCATCCTCTATCATATTATATGTCACTTTGGTATCCTTGCTACCATTTTTATAAACCATGGAGGTAACTTTGAAAACCTCAATATGGAAGAGTTGTGCACCTCCATCCACATTCACCACCATTTTTCCAACCCATGCTTCCCACAAGGTAATGGTTAGGCTGAGGCAACTAACAAAACTCTACCCAAAATTCTCAAAAAAGTTGTCAATCATTCAAGTCATGATTGGAATTTATAAATCAACCCCACCATATGGGCTTACCACACCTCATTCCACACATCCGTAGGTACAACTCCATACTACATGGTTTATGGTGTTGAATCAGTCCTACCTATTGAAGTTGAACTCCCATACTTACACATCTCTTTATGAGGACAAATATCAAATGAGGATTATAGAGTCACCAAACTCACACAACTAGATCTACTTGATCAAAAAAGGAAATAGGCCTATGATCATCTCACAATATTTTAGAATTGCCTCAAGTGAAACTTCAATAAGAAGTTTTACCCACAAAAATTTCAAGTAAGTGACATGGTCCTCAAAAAAACATGAAAGTCCAAGAAGACCAAGAAAAGAAGGACATGTTTGAGCCCACATGGCTTGGTCCATATGTCTCAAGACCATATTAGCTATCAACACTTAAAGGTGAAACATTGAATGATCACACCAACATCATTCACCTCAAGAATTTCTATGCATAATCTCCTTAGTGTATCCTACTAATCCTACAAAAAGACCAAAAATTTCAAAAAAGAAAAAGAAAATAATAAAGAATAATAAGCTTCTAATGGTAAAAACTTGACAATTCGAGCACCTTGGATAGGAACCTTGGTAAAAACCTAGAAAATAGGTGCCATGTATACTTGGCCTTTCCATTAAATGTCAATGATCTACATTATTTTTGAATGATCTACATTCATCCACCTTCTCTACCCACATCTCATCGTCCATCTCCCCAAGGTGTTCCAAAAATCCCATCACCGCACTATCACTATCACTATCCCCATCCCTAAGCTTGGAAATTGAATCAAAGTAGTTTATCATATCATGGCACTTCCCATGTGTATCATATCCATGTATCCTATCATTGGTATCCTATCCCATGTGTCCTATTCACTGTATCATAGCCATATATCATGTCCTACATATACATATCCATGTATCCTATCACTTATATCATATCTCCTACACCATACCCGTGTATCATACTCCTTGTATTGTAAAATAGTATACCATATTTATTTTTCTGCCATCTCCTCATCCTAAGCTTTTTTCACATTGTACTGTATCAAATCAATTCATGTTATCTCCTCATCTTGAGCTTGTTCCATTGTAAATAAAGTCACTCACCCATCATACTAAAGTGTCTCATCACACTGAGATTTTTGTATAGTAGTCCTTGTACATATCTTGGTTAGTTTGTTGTACATACTAGTTTCAATTTGTCTCATCTAGTCCCCTTGTACATATCTTGTTTTCTCTTTCAGGTCAATTTGTGTATGGTTATAGGTCACATTTATCCTTAAAAAGTCATTTTTTTAAACCCTCCAGTGAGATCCCTTGTCATCAAATAGTTTTCCTAGAACAATTATGTTTGCCAAATTCACTGTAATCCCAAATACTACCAATAGATCCTTGCAGGAAGCATCCTTCCTCATGTCTAATCTTGGTCCATCAGTATCCAATTCTACCGACCTCTTTGGAAAAAGGTTACTTTTTATGGATTCATTCTTTCTTTCGATATTGGATTTCACTTTTTGATTCCAATAAATTTGGCTATTCCCTCCTCAAGGTCACCAAAATCTTTTATGTCATGTGTGCTACTAATGGGGTAATTAGAGCATGAGGTTTTGATCACATCTTTTGTTCTTGTGAGTTAGTCAGATGTGATTCTTGCATATTCCAAACATATGATCACATGATACAATTGGGAAATATCATTTTCTTGTGTATTACCTAGTATAATTTCCACTTTGATTCCTCTATGATTCATGTGTGATGTTGGGTCAATCCTTTCATGGTTGTTTCGAGTCAGTCCTATGTAATATTGGTGAATAGGCCTTGATGTTCTTGGTAACCTTGGCATATCCTCAATATTCCTATATCAAACTAAGTGTTCAAACTACATAGTGGTCCTTCTTTATGAAGTACCCCACCTTCAAGCTTCAAGCAAAATTCCCCCTCTCCTTATAACTTTATTTTCATGAAAGAAACTCTCTCCCATCTCACATTACCACATCAATCCTACCAATTGTACAAGCTCCTATCTTACCATAGACATCTATCCTACCTATCTTATAGTTCCTATCCCTAAAGAATCCACAGTTCTTATTTTCCCACCCCCATTTCACCCAACTTCAAAGGTCCAAATTTCCAAAGCTACCTCTTCCTTTCTACTCAATCCCCTCACCCATCAAAACTCACTTGATCCCAAATCTCAAACTCTAATCAAAGTTGTATACATTGTTTTACCCCCGCATTTGAGGCTATGGTCAATCAGTGATATGCTACAAGTCCATCCTACCCATCTCCCTACTCCCACATTCATTTCCCTATCATTATACTTGCATATATGTTATCCCCATTCATTTAATTAACATTTGCATCACCATAGTCTTTTTAGGTTCATTTGCATCATCATAATCTTTTTAGGATCATTTGCCTCATCATAGTCTTTTTAGGTTCATTTGCATCATTATAGTCTTTTTAGGTTGATTTGTATCAACATAGTCTTTTTACGTTCATTTGCATCATCATAGTATTTCTAGGTTCATTTGCATCATCATAGTCTTTTTAGATTCATTTGCATCATCATAGTCTCTTTAGGTTCATTTTCATTTTCATTTTACAACATCATAGTCATTTTAGTTATCCTTTTCATCATCATAGTCTTTTTAGATCCATTTCAGCTATCATTTTCATCATCATAGTTTTTAGATTCATTTTAGGTTCGTTTTCATTATCATAATCTTTTTAGATAGATTTCAGTTATCATTTGCATCATCATAGTTTTTTAAGATTCATTGGCATCATCATATTTTTTTTTACTAATTTTAGGTTCATCAGTCTTCTTAGGATCATTTTAGTTATCATTTCACATCATCATAGTTTTTTAGATTCCTTTCAGTTATCATGTGTATCATCATAGTCTGTTTAAAATCATTTTTAATTGTCCATTGTATCTATTATTTATAATACATTTTAGGTGTCCTTTGTTCCGGTCCATTTTTCATTATCATTCTTTTCATTTTTTCATCTATAACCAACATCACATCTTGCATCAAAAATGTTAGTACCATCATGCATCTCATATATCTCATAAACAACATCACATCCTGCATCACAAACAACATGTTAGTACCATCATGCATCTCATATATCTCATAAACAACATCACATCCTACATCACAAACATTAGTAGCATCATGCATATCATCCATCTCATATAAAGCACCACATCCTACATAACACATATCATTCCACCTCATACATATATCTAAATTCATCTCATAAAAGCATACAGCACAATAAGATCACATGGGCACAATACTCATTACACACATATCTCATACCAAAGAATTCTCAACATATATCATACCCTCCAAAGAATAAAGAATGCTTCACCCACCTTGAATCTATACAAAAATGTCCATTATAGTCCAATACAGTGTCCATATAGTACATATCTCAATACAAGTGCATCCAAGTTTGTGCCTATAGAAATAAATATCTATACAAAAAAAAATATTTTCAATAAAAAATTGCAAAATCACTGCTCATTCACATCCTTGTTCATCATCTCCTCTCCATGGGACACATAAGGTTCCCTCTCTAAACCTTGTGTTGTTGGTGGTGGTGGTGGCCTCATCCTCTGTCTCTCTCCTCCTCCTCTTGTCCTTGAGCTCTCCCCATCATCTCTCCTCCCTAAGGTCCCCCTATCCCACCTCTAGCTCTGCCCTAATCTATAGATCTGTCTTGTCCATTATGATCCACCAATCCTCTATGATCCCCAGTGCTCCACCCACTCTCCCCACCACCCTGCATCCATGTGTGCATGTTAGATGTCCCCAATTATATTGGTCATCTATAATGCTTGATCTAATCTTCTAGCATGGTTGCATAATATCTACCCTAGTAAAATCCTACCCTCTCTCATACCTTCTCTACCTCCCCCTCAATAGCCTCAGCTCCTCCAAACCTCCCCCCACTGCCATCTGTGCCCTGAGGGTCACCACCTCCACCATCATCATGTCTCTCTCCTCCTATAAAATATCCACCCTCCCTTGGAGTCTATCTCTCTTTGACTACACTGCCTCCAACCTCCCCTCCAACTACCTTCAACTCTAGCTACAATCTCCCCATCTCAATATCTACTCTATCTATTTGTCCCTGGGTAGTGTCGTGCTCCCTCTAGAACTACTCTTGCTCATCTCTGATCTGGTCTCTTCTGCTATATATCCCAAAGCACCTGATGGCATTGTAGGGAGGCATGTCTCCCCACCAATCCACCATCATCTCCTCTAGCAAATGACCCTCCTCCTCCTCCCCTAACAAACCCCTGGGACCTTGTCCTCTCCCCTATTGTAGCCTATCCTGATGTAGCCTCTCTGCCTCCTACCTCCTGCCTCCTCCTACCTACTCTCCTCTTCCTCTCCCTCCCTTCATCTCCTCCTCTATGGCACCTCCCCCTGCACCACAGCCTCCACTCATTTCCTCAGCCCCCTTGCCTCATACCCCCCTCTCCTCAACACTCGGGCGATCTCCCCTACCACCACTGCCACCATAGTAACTTATGCTCTCCCTATTGGCCTTGGACACTAGAACTAATCCATGTAGCCCTATGTGGACCCAACATCTATTAACCCATTGAACTAGTCCCAATTCTAGGTCACCATGTCTCACCATGCCTATAAAAGTCCCTCTCTCTAAGGGTGGCCCAAATAGAGTCACAAACTCCATTGTTACCAAAAAAAATCTCCTGGCACATCCTATGGCCATCCAAACTATCGCCTCACCTTGTTTGGTTGATATTGCTTGGATATGTAGTCTCATCACCCAAAAATAAATCATAGAGATATCATGTATGGTAGTTATTGCCTCTCCTCTACCCATGGCTCAAGACCTATATACAACCTCCAAGTCACCACCTAGATCTCATCTATCTAGAATCACCAGTAATCCACCTCCTCTGTGTGGTGGTATGTCAAGGGATTTCCCTAGTTGTACACCACTAGCTCCTCAAGTTATCTATCCCTTTGTCCAATCAATCTAAATGCAGTAATATGCTCCCAAGCCCATACTTGTAGTAGGGTTGACAAGCCCACACTCCTCCCCTGGTGTCACACTACACCCTGATATATGATCTAGTGTAAATCTTTGTATATCTTTGCGAGCATCAATGAGCCCCATGCAGTTGGAACTCCCTCATCTATGATCTAGATGCTTATAGGAATCAATGCCAATGTCACTCTTGTACTACCAATATCTAGGGAAATGTACCCTAATACTAGCCTACACACATAGAAATATATCCGTCAATTTGTAGCCACTCGATCCAAGTGCTCATCCAGTCCAAACTAACCTCTTCAAATCCAAAACTGAACCCTGGGCCCATTAGTCACTGCACTGCTCTCTCCCTTGTGACTCTTTTTACTACCATCACTGGCATCCCCTGCACTAGTAGCCAAAAGATCATGTACACATCCTCTAGGGTAATGGTCATCTCACCTGTCGGTAGATGGAGCATCCTTGTCTCACTATGATAGTACTTGCACAATGCCATCACCATCACCATAAATGTTTGCATATGTGGTATCCTAGCTAAATACCCTAGCCCAATAGCATCGATCCTTGCCTAGCCAGCTAGTGTGAACTACTCTCCAACACATAGTACCCTAGTGCATCACTCTCATGACACCAATGTATCTAGTAACCATTGCATCTAGAAAACCAATCTCATGTTAGTTCTCCTTTCCACTAATCCCTTCTTCCCATGTTCCATAAACTCTCTTTACCCATCAAAACTAACCCTATGACTGCATTCTTGCAACCCATCCCTACCCTTGCATTCTCACAGCTATAGATTACAGCAGGAGTGTGTCTCACATTTTTACCCCTTGGTCAAACTTACCTTCATTCTCATGTTGACTTTACACTAACCCACCCGTAATTGATAGGACAACATTCTTGGCTAATGGGAACACTTTTCCATGTCCAAACTTGTAAGCCAATTTCACTTTCTCGTGAAAGCAACTTAACACCTCCCTTTTCACCCTTTACCCTTGGCCCTTTTGTGGGATTGCAATCCCACTAGACCTATGCCTGTTCAAACACACTTTTTTTTTCTAGGAACACTAGAAAACTAAAATACAAAATCTAAAGAGAAAAATTTTAGCACCTATCAAATGGTTCAGTATCCATCATTCTCACATGTGTCATACTACTTTTGTCCAATTCTCTAGTCATCCCTGCACAAAAAACACGTTGTCTAATCTAGAGCTCACAAATGGCTATATATCGCTATGAATATGAGAGTAGTTACTCCTTTCTGGCCCTCATAGACCCTCTTATAGGTCCCTATTGTGCCTTACTTCCCTCTTTGACCCCTCTAGCAACCATTTTTCATCCAGCCCTATTATTTTTGTAATTTTATTACAATTTTAACCCTCTTTTAGTCCCTCTATGTCCTCCTGCTTGCCCCGATTTGATGTACCTTTTCAAGAAGTTGTCGAGCCTCATTTTCTCTCCCTGCCTCCTTCTTAAGGGGGCATTACATAGTCTAGTCTCTCCTCTTTCTATTCGAGACTGGGGCAACTATTTTTCTTTAAAAATCTTCTTTGTGTCATTTACATCCAAACTTCTTTCAAATAGTGTTGTCCCAAAACTATGTCAAAGAAGGACAAAATGTAGACACCTAAATCTAATTACATCATTAAGTAATCTTATTTAGTCATCTTCTAGGATATTATTAATTAAATATTTAATATTTAATTAATTAATCATCATCCCCTAGTTTATTTATTTATTTAATTAATTATATCCCAATTGATAAAATCAAATGACAAAACAAGTCAAAATTATCAATTAAATCATTATTCTGCTATAAAATTAAATAATTGCACTATACCTATTTTATTTAATCCTACATCCCCTTTTATTAAATAAATCATTTAATAAATCAATTCCCAGCTCCTAACCATTCCTTAACCCTGTCATTATCAAATCTAACCCATTCACCATGCTAACCTCGCTTAGCCAACTAATTAACCTATCTCATTAATGCTAACCCACTTTCATCCTAATCCCCTCCTAAGCTAGGTCTAATCCCCTTCGTAAGCATGTGAACAACTTTAACCAAGGGTTAAGACTTCCTAACCCAAACCAAATTCAAACTCTCATCCCATCCCTCTTACATTTCTATCCAAGAGACTTTAATGCTCTTAAAAAGAATTAATGACTCTTTGAGGCCTCTTACATCCCTCTCCCACACTCCTTCTCCCTCATAACTCCCTTTGACCCTCTTCCCCCATCCAATCCCCTTGCAATATTTGTCACAAGACTATAGATTTGAAGTTCAACAAAATCCATGTGTTTCCCCTTCCTTGGATTCTATCTCTCCCTCATCCTTTTCCAGTCCTAGCCATTCATCTCACCACCCCTTAACCTATAAATTGGACCCTTCCCCTCTCACAATTCATATTCACATCCCATGCAAACTTATAATGTTATTTTGAGAGCTCACAAACTATCAAAATATCACCTATAATGGAAAAACCCCTCCATGCTCCCATTTTTAAACCCTTCACTCACCCTCATAATAAACCTTAATCCATCACATGAGGCTTGAAGCATATTTGAGCATACATCTCCATCATTGGACAAATCTACACAATCAAGGAGTATTGTTGGGTGTCCTCCCTTTGGTTTGCATTCCCTTTTACACTTTATTTTGTCTAATCTACATATGAGTTTTCTTGTTTGGTTTGTGAATGTTATAATTGTCATTAAATTTTCTTTGCATGCTAACTTCCATAACTCTACATGATTCATCTCCCTTCTTTTCTAGAGACTTCTCATTCATTGAATCTAATCATAGATATAATACCTAATCTTCCCCTTGAATTTAATGATCCAACTCATCAAATTTATCTTCAACACAGTTTACATATCATAAGAAATCAACTTAGTCATTTGGAAATCATGATTCCTCAAAACATATTCAAAATATTGTCACTCGGCAATCACTAAGTTCTAACACTGGATCATCACTTAATCACTTAGTCGTTCTTAAACTCTTTGGCTCAGCATCAACTAACTTGCTTAGTTGATACTAATGCTTGGTCAACACTAAATTTTCTTGGTACTTACTATGGCATGGTTGACACTATCATTACTTGGAATACCTTAAGCTTTTACTTTATTGCTCGGCTTAGCTTGATAAAAATAATCACTTTGTCCTGTCAAAGTCTAACTAATCAAATGTCCATTGCAGCTTCCTTTCCATAACTCAACCTTTTCTCTAGGTGTTATTGTTATGAGTAATCTCTCAAATCATCTTCATCAATAAAATAGATATGACATTTAGATTATGTAGCAGTATGTCTTATCAATAGATTTGACCTCAATGACAAAACAACAATTATTCCAATTGTAAGTTTCCAACAAAATCTCTAAAGAATTTTTCATTTTTCCCAGATGCAATTGAAAATAAAATGGTGGAGTTAAAATACCAGATAAAAGGTTTTAAAGACACTTTGGTCCCACCAATTTTGAACAATGACAAGGTCATCAAAGATTTTTCTAATTGGAGGGTTGAAGCAATAATTGAAATTAATGTTTTGGCTAGGAGGATATTAGAAGATGTTGACTTGTCCTTATTTCAAGAATGTATGTCCAAATTGATTAATTCAGAAAAATTCTATAATTTTTTTGAAAATGAAGTCTCACAAGCCACAATTAAGTATATTTCCTACAGACAGCTAGCAAATCAAATCTTGGGACATACGTGACCATATGATGATGGTTTTGAAGAGTGGGTGAAGAAATACACACCATCAGATCTAGAAGATTCCCCACTAGCAAGGTAGTAGTATGAGAACACCTTGAGAAAAAGGACAAAGTGCTATGAAGAAATAGAAGATCAAGTGATCACATAACTATCACATCATCTTCTTATGAGGTTTCTTCTTTTTGTATACCATTTTGTGAGAGTTGATGGGTTATTTTAGATGTTAACATGTGTACCAATCTCTATTCTTGAAGCTTGTTGCAACTCATCCTTTATAAGTGAGTTCCCAAGGCTAGAGAAGGGTTCGAGTTTCAATTTTTGAATGAATATACACTTTCATATTTTGAGTTGGTCCATAGTTGTATAATTGTATTTTTTAAGGATACCATTAATGGAGGACAAATTTACATGGTTGAGTCTATTTTGATTTTTTTCTGACTGAAGTTGGCATGAAGTTGTATCTTTTCAAAGAAGATAATACAAAGATATATGCAGTCTAGTTACCCAGTTTGAATCTTGTCTCTTCTTTTGATGTTTTTAATTTGTTGGAATTTGATGATAATATCATTTAAACTCCAGTTATAATTTATTTTAAGTTATATCTATGTTCGTTTTTTGCCGATAATCTAATGGGTTATGTAAATGCTTGATATGAATTAGGGGAAATTTAAAAATTTCTAAAAGAAGATCATTATAAGAATGATATTTTATATTGAGTATTATTTTCCTTTTCACAAGGTGATAGGATAGATTTATTTCTTTTGTGTCAAACTTCATTGAGTAACAACCCAATGGATAATGCACTTGTCATATTTTAGGAGTTGATGGACTTTGGGAGAAAGTATACAGTGAAAATTTATTAATCAAATCTTTTACTTTTCAGTATTATTGATCTAATGCATAAGTCTACACTTGATTGAAGGTTTTAGAGGTAATGAGAATCAACCATTTATCATTCTCTTTTCAAATTCTTGAATTAGAAGAAGATAAGGCATATTCATATACTTAAATGAGGATTTATGTTATAAAGTGTTGACTGTAAGGAAGTCATTGATTATTGGGTGTACATGCTTAGATTTTGTAGAGCTCAAAGAGAAGAAGGCTTGAGAAGTCTTATTAGTCGGTCGTTTTGATTTGTTTCTTGGAAAATCCACCATGGTTTCTTTTAGGTAACTCCTAGGTTTTCCTTTTCATTTTAAGAGGTTGTTTAAATCTTGTCAAATCAAGAGCCATCAGGGCCCTAGGCTAGATATGGGCCTAACTCCTAGGACTTGGGAAAATAAGCACACTTAGTGTTTTTTTTTGTGGTGCTCATTCAACCATGGCTATTTATATTCCCTCACAACCATATGCAATACATGATTGTCTTCCCTAGGTGTTATTACTTTTCCATAATGAAAATTGAATCTAGTATTCATTATTCCAAGAAAGGAAGATTCACTTTTCCTCCATATCCTTTAGTGATGTTTGTTCACCGTGGGTTGCCACTCTTCCACAATGGCTCAAATATAATTATATCAATATATAACTTGTATGTATGTTAATTTATATTTGATAATATTATCACAATACATATATTACTTGTGAGCCTCTTATCTAGGAGGTATTGTGTTCGAATCTACTAGACATTAGTGAAAAATAATAAGTAATTGCAAAACATAATAATAAAAATGAATCTTGGCTTCATCCTCTAACCGATCAAAAAAAAATCTTCACAATAACAATATAGTAATTATATTATCAATATAATTATTATATCACAATAATTATATTATCACAACCATTCTGTTATCTATGTCAACCTAAAGAAATTTGAACATAACAATAATAACATTAATAGATTTTAAAATGTTGGATTTTCAAGTACAACCTAATCTAAGGTCAAAATAGGTTGTGAAGGCCAAAAATAGGGATATAGGGCCAAAGTGATTAAGTGAATTGTTTGATTGGAGGAAAATAGAGAAACACACTTAGAAATAAGGGTTAACCTTGAGTTTTGAATAAATTGAATCAATATAGAACTCATAATATGAATTTGAAGGTCCAATAAGTGTTAGGAGTGTATAACCAATGTGGGAATCCATACATACTAAAATGGGCCTAAATTGAGAACCTAATTAAGGGTGCTTAATTTTTAGGATGATACAAAAAATATCTCAAAAGATTCCCATATTTTTTGTAAGATGATTTTCAGGGAGACAAACAACACGAATAATAAACATAGGTGGTCTAGAGAATTTTAAAGAAAAGGTAAAATTTACCAACCCAAGCAAGTGACTTGGTTGTCTAGTAGGCCATCTTTTTTCTAAATTCTAAGGAGGTTGTATTTAAAAGGTCCAATAGAGAGACCTAGAAACCAAACAAAATACATGAAAATTGACATATCACCATGTCTTATTAATTTTCACCCATATTAAAGAACCTGAGGGGGCAGGGGGGAGGATTATCAATAAAATTGGGTTTTTTTTTCATTGAATAGCTGAAATAGAGGCTAAACAAAAAGGTTTCAAGGCATTAGACAGCCTCCCAAATAGTGTGCTCATCTTTGAAAAGGGTAAGAAAAACATCATCTACAAAATGGTGTATAGTTTACACATAGTGAGTGTGCAATACTTGCCTAGTCACCACAAACTAATAATCTCCCACTTGGAGACTAATTGGGCTCCACACCAAATAATCTCCCATGTAGAGATAGTTTTTTTTAGAAATACCACTACTGTTGAAGCTCCCATTGGATTGATGAATATGGAATTAAATTTTTCTCATTTCCATTATGATCAAGCTTGAAGATGAATAGAAATTAACTAGAAAGTCATTCTCTCTTGAGTTATTATGTTTGTCAACATATTTTTAGGTTTCCTTCTAGTATATATCTTCTTCATCTTTAATTATCCATGCTCTAAAATAATAATATGAAGTAATACTATAGTTGGATGTGTTTAGTCTTAGAGTAAAGGATATAGCTCTTTGAAAGGTGAATTGTACTCTAACTTCCAATTTATTATTAGGATTAGGGAGCGTCGAGAGAGGGGTGAAGCAATGTAGCAATATTCTTAACTTTCTTAAACCTAAACCAAAACTTAAATCCACTAATAACATAAAGTAAACTCAATAATATAAAAAATATGAATATAATCATAACACCATGATTTTTTATAGAGGAAATCTAGCTAAGGGGAAAACCCCAATGGAAATTGTGCCCATAAAATATCCCATAACTACAATAATATGAACCAAATAAAAGGTATAAGTACAAAAAAAATAGGGGTATGCATCTACATTTAGGCTTAGATCCTATAGCTCACTTCTCAAATACAAAAACAAAGTACATGATAACATATTGACACTTTATATAGCATAAAGGACTTACAGCCCAAGAGTGAACTGACTAGTAGCATTCATTATGTCAATAGAATTCCAATGAATATTTTTATCAATACAGCATTAGAAAATCTCATTATTCTCATATATCATGCACTAACAAGTAACTCTTTCCAACAATCTCCCCCTTTCACATTAATGGCAAAACTTAGTGAAATAGCCAGATTTCCATCCAAAATGCCAAGTCTTGAAAGACTCTCCAAAAATCCTAAAGCCCCCTATGGTAAACATCTTTCCTTTGATATTTTTTTTCACATATCTCACCCCTTTGACATCAATTAGAAATATGGGGCAAAAAAAACTAAATCCTCTACCAAAATCCAATATTGTCTACATATATACAAATAATGATAGCATACTCACAACAATTTGAATAAATATGAAAAATTTTCCTTCAACGTAATAAAATTAGAATCCGAAATCTTCCTCAAAATATCCAAATATTAAATTTTTCTACATATGGAATAATTAAATTCCTTGTCATGAATGATATCTGGTTAGGGTGACAATTTGCTTTGCCTCTTTTCTTCCTCCAAACTCATCTACATGATGTCTAACTTAGGAACTATAAGACTCCTAAAGCCACAAAACCTTCCAAGAATTCTCTTCCTCTCATCATATAAACATCTAATCTTGTCATTGATCTTGACAAATATGCCGATGAAATAGAAAGAAAATCCCTTTGATGAATCAAATTAATTTTCTCTATTTGTTAGTTCCCCCTCACTTTTCTTAATGATTTTGTCAACATTAGAGACTTTAGAAAAGAAATATATGAATAATCTTAGTGTATTGCTTCATTCCTCAATAGATTCTTTCAATTGACTGACTCCAACATTCAAATAAATTATATCTTGTGCAATAAGAGAACATTAATGATGAAATCTATTTGAAAAATGTTCCTTCTTAACTTTCTCTTTTTTTGTTTTCTTCCATGATTAAAAATAAATGTCAAAATTATTCATAAGTTCTTTTAACTGACCAAGAACAAAAATACCTTGACTAACTTGATATTTTTGAATCACTTTTCCAAGCACATAAACTACTCTAGAAAATATTATGCTTCCTTTCTCACTCTTGCTTAAAGATTTTGTCTTAGATTTGGCATGATCCAAAACTAAAACTTTCGTTAGCTCTTCTTCTTCCATACTTTCTAAATCAATAGTTCCATGCAAATCTAACAACTAAAATGAATAAAAGGAATCTTGTGCCAACAATGTTTTAGTCTTACCAAAAGATGTCTTAAACTTTTTGTAAACTTGCTCTTGATTTTCTTTTGTTTTTCCTATTTTCCTTCATAATGATCTTTTGAATATTTTTTATTCTCCCCTTTTCTCCATTGATGATCTCAATATACATAATATAAAGATCATGAACATCATCAATATGTTCATCAATATCATTTTTAGGTTTAACCTCAAGTTTAATGGCTTATCTGTTGTATATCCTCTCCCAGACATAATCTTTCTTATGATATCCTCTCCCATCACATTTTTGGATCAATGTAAGGGTATTTTTCTTTTTTAACTTCAAGTTCCTCATCATTACCCATTGTATCAAGGGATATATATATATATATATATCAATTTCCTTAATCATATAAATGAATTGACCTATCTACAGAGTTGTCAAAGTAGATGCATCATCAAAACTAGATTTATCTTCTCTCTTTGTTTTCTAGGTTCCTTCTTGTTTAGTGAATTTTCTCTAACTTTAAGAAGAATCTTTTTGATAACATCATTTTTCTCTACAATGATTTCTTCATTTTTTCCATCCATCAACATATTAATTCATTTTTTTTGTTAACAACCTCTTTTCTTCTTCTTCAAGTAGATTTCTCATATTGTAAATTTTGAATTAAAATAAATATTATGTATATGGTCTCCTATATAATCATATTATCTTAATCTAATTCATCTAATCTCCTTGATTCCAATTTAGCATACACATGATCAAGTATCAAATCCTTAATCTCAACCAAAGTCTTGCTAAATTTATTCAAATGTACAACAAATCAATCTTATATTCTCTTTATCTTATCCTCATCTAATACATCGAAATATTTATTTAACTTGATCTAAATTTTAATATTTAATTACATGGTTTAATATTTCATCAGTAGTGTCCTCATTTTCATCGACACTCATAGGTTAGCTTATGACCACTCTTACTATTATATCCTCTACAATGTTTATCTTCTTCTTTCACTAATTTGAATCAATAGAAGAATAATCATGATCTTTCATTCCTATCTTCTTACTAGGATTTCTACCCTTCTACTTAGTCCTTCTCCTCATAGGTTTCTATTATTATTTCTTAACCTTAGTCCTAAAAACATTCAGTGAAGGAGTTGACTTCTTTATAGGAGGATGAAGCTTTAGTAGTACTCTTGGTGATCTTTTGACTAGGTGACATAGAAATGGGAGGAGAAGGAGTTTCCTCCATCTCAAATCAATTGGTATTTTTGTGTCCTTACTCTTATTTATATTTTCTTATTTCATCCTTATCTCCTCCATATTCTCTTCCAAGTTTTCATTAAATTTATCAATGTGTTTCAACTTATTTTCCAGATCAAGGATGCAAGAATTAGATTTGTCTATATCTTCAAGTGTATTCAAAAGATGAGTTTTAATATTTCTAGGTGTTATCAGTAGGATCTCCCTTAAGTTTTTAGACATCTTCCAAGGAACTAGGATCTGATACCATTTTTTAGGAATAGGGAGAACTAAGAGGACTTGAATTAGTGTAGCAATATTCTTAACCATCTTAAACCAAAACCTAAACTTAAATCCACTTATAATAGATGTATCATCTTAAAAGGGAAAAGCCCATTATTTAAGATATTTTAGTTCCCTACCTGGAGTGATCTTATAGACCATGGATGGATTTGTGCTCAATCAATTGTTTCTCTCATTTAGTCTTATTTCTTTCATTTTCATTTGCATAGTTTTTGAGACCTTAGGGTTACCCCTTCTTGGGAAAACCTTGGAGTATGTTGACCTAGATCAACCTATTTTTGGCCTATTCACTAAGGATTTTGAGTCTTGGGGCCAACTTTGTCTTAGGGGTTCAATTTTGATATTTGATTGACTTCATCATCTTGCTTTATTTTTGTGCCTAAAAACTAATATAAAGGGAAGCCTGGGCACCTCATTTTATGATCCATTAAGATCCATAAGATATAAATAATTTTACATGTAGGTAGACTCAAGAAAACACATTTTCTTAAGGAATTTCAAGCATTCAATTTTCAAGGATCCTTTATGAGCATTTCCTCTTCAAGATCTACCAATTTGTTGGCCATCAAGGAAGGAGATCTACATTATAGAATTCATGATCTTCTTATTTTGTCTACATGTACATCCATCGATCTATGATGTGATTTTTTAATATTTCTTTCATTTTTGGAGATTTCTTACATTCTTGGTTGAAAATTGAACATTTACAATATTCAAGAATTGCAAGATCTATATTGACAATTTTTTATCAAGTGAGGTGAATATTTACATTGTTCTTTCTTCCTTTCATGTTTCACATTTAATTTCATTTCAAGTTTGATTCCTCAATCTAGGACTTGACCAAGGAAATCCCTCCCAAAAAAAAAAAAACCATTTTTTAATGTGTGTAGGAGTGGGATATCAGGATTGTGACTTCAGATCCAAAAACTATTCATCTTGAGATTTTTGGAGAACCTGGGTCAATTTTTCTATAGTATCCTAGGAACATTTCCATCATCCTATAAATATTTTGGACACCTTTCCTTTAGGTTGACATGTTCTTGGAGATCTAGGATAAAAAAGGGTTTTTTTGTCTTGATTACATATCTACAATCTGAATTGCAATCATAGTTTCATATCCATAAGATTTTAAGTGAAAAAGCATATTCTCTAACATATTTCAAGTTAATTTCATCATCCCTTATTTATCCCTTACCATAAACCTATTTTCATATTTTAATTAGGTAGATTGCATATATTTAGTGCTTAGATCTATCTTACTCTTGTCATTAAATCAATTTATGCTCACATTGCACATGCACCTTAAAGTTTATTAACCTTACATGAAAGAGGAATTTTTGGTTTACTTACTTGATATAATTCAGGTTTAGTATTGGAATACCTTCATCATACTTGAGTTTTTCTAATGCAACTTGGGTTATTTGAGAGTTATGTTTGGAATCCCCTCTTTCTCTTGTATTGAATGATTTAGAGCAAATGGTTGGTTAATGAATTGAGCTCATCTAGTTTATATTATCAAATTTATTAGCACTTTTTTTTTTCACTAAAAATATTTATTAACCCAACTTGTGCACTTCTTCCTTTTGGAGTTAGATTTCTTCTTTGTGCATTATCTCCTTTGTGTTATTTGTCGAGCTATATTTTTCTATCTTCCCGGGTTAGATCTCTCTATCTTTTATTCTACTTGTTACATCGATATTTGTTACATAATTGTTTTGGTTATATCTCAATGGAGTCTCCTTTTTTGATCTCCCCTTTTACGATATTTATCACATCAAGTCTAGCCTAGCATTCTTGTTAGGATATCTATAGACATGTGAGCTCTTTTGATCATGATTCTTCTTTCCTTCCTAGGACCCATTATGATACAAATATTCTCACTCTTCCCATGATGAATGTGAAGCCTTAATATTTCCTCCTTCTCGACTCGATAAGCTCTCTCATGAGTTTGACAAGTTATAAAATGGGCTTGTACAAGAGAATAAAAATCATGATATTGTTGTCTCTATTGAGGCTATTAAGAAGCTTATTACTCATAATGGAAAAAAAATTTCCATTTTTTGTGTCATATCTCACCTTATTAACACTCATACTAAGCATTTGATGAAATATGCTCAAAAGTGAGGATATACTCCTCCTTCCACAACTGTTGAAAATCACATTCCTATTTTGACCTCCATTCCTAGTATTCCCACTTATGTGTGACTTCTCATTATTACTTCTACACAAGTCTCTAACCCTCTTAGTATTTTTCTTCCTAACCCCATTCTTCCCATTAGTATTCCTCCTACTTAGATATATTATCCATTACCTTCACATAATGTTGTGTCTTTCATGTATTCCAATCCTCTTCCTGTGACTTCTATTCCTCTACTAATATCTTTTCATATTCCATTTTCTTCCTACAAAAGCTTCATTAACACATTTAATGTGTTTATGTCTATTATTGCATCTTCTAATCCCACCATTAGTATATTGGTTCAAACCATCACCTCCTCACAATAGCAAGTGGCTCAATTTACTCAATCTAATTTTAACATCCCTAGACTTGGCATTGCTAATCCCCTTTACTTAGACATCCTTCATGTTGTTATCTTTCAACATACTGAGATACCTCTTCTTTAAACTTATCATGGTAAGGGTGATCCTGTTGTTGGTGTAAATAAGTATTTAGTTATTACACTTTACTTAAGTTTACTTAGGTCAATGTATTATTTTATTATTTCTTAGGTGAGATACTTAGGAGTTTGTGTACTCTTATGAGTTGTCTTTTTGACAACACTGGAGTAATCAACTCTAATTTAGCACATGGTGTCTACACCACTAGAGTTTGCATAATTAACTGAGTTGTCATGTAGACAACATAGTTATTCACACTCTTATTTAAGCACATGGTGTCTACAACATAATTTTACATGGTACATCTTTGTAGGCTTATCCTCTCATCATCGCACTAACTCCTATGCTTAATGGAGGATAATCCACTCCTGGTGGACATGTGCCTTGTTGTAAGACTTATCAGTGTGCTAACTCCTAGACATTCTAGAAGCATTCTAGAGGCCTTTATATATAGGTACTCCTAGTGTACTTGTACATGAATTCAATATCATATTTTTATTCCAATCATACTCTAGTCTATTATGTGCTTGTGCTTGAGTTCCTTGATCTTGGGTGATTTTTCCCTAAGGCAAATTCTTACTCCTGTGATTCATGTTAGGACTTTCCAAACCATATGTAATGATTTTTCTCATGACCCTAGGCTCATGGCTAAGTTGTTCATGTGTACCTTTAGGGAAAAATATTTTCAATGGTATTTCTCTTTACCCCCTTATTAATTACTTTCAAAATATTGCTAACACCTCCATTCAACAATTTCAAAATAACATTGGTCCTCAAATTTCTTTAACTGATTTGATGCATTATAAACAAAATGTTAAAGAAAAATTTAGTGACTTTATTGGTAGATTCAAATATTTCTATGCTCAAATATCTTATCTTGTTCTCTATAATTATTTTCAACATATTTATATTTATAATTTGAAAAAGGACATTAGAGATAAGAGTCTCCTTACTGAGTATACTTCATTCTCATTTCTTCATACAATGCTTCACCATTATCAATTATAAGTGAGCCATCTTGAGAGAACCACTCCAATGGCTCTTTTTATTATTGATAAAAGTTACATTACCATTCATGAAAATAAGTTTTATAAGCCTAACTACATTCAAATTAACAAGACAAAAAAATAGTAGATGATAAAGTGGCTACTGCATCTAAAGGTGTGGCTACTTTTTCATTTCCTAATTATAAATACACCACTTTGTTTGAACCTTTGCATAATGTTAACATTATTAAAATTCCTCATATCCATCCTATTGATAGTAGTAAACCAATGCCCAAGTCATTTGATAAAAATGTTTTTTGGTCAATATCATCGTTATCCTAGCCATGATACTCAAAAGTGATGTGCTTTGAAAAATGTTATTCAAGACCTTATTGATTCCAATGTTATATTTGTTGATGCTACACTTAATAGTAAAAATAATTATATTGCACCTCCTAATAAGATCTTTCAAATTTACACTAACCCTTTTCCTTCGCATTCATCAAATGTTATTAATCAACCTTCTTCTCTTCCTACTTGTGTTATTTATGGTAACAAGATAGGAGATAATAATTATGCAGTTAATCATGTTGATTTGCAACCTCAACCTTGAATTTTTCCTCCACCCAAGCCTAAACCTTCACTTTTTATCACCTTTTACCACCCCAAGCTGATTAAAGAACTTGACGATCCTCTTTATAATTTTACTAGGGTTGCTCATATCCTTTCATGTGGTTTTCGTATTGATGCATCTTCCTCTATGAATGTTATCGCTGAAGAATTTCATTTTAATAAATAATTACACAAGGATACCTATGTCACATCTGATGTTTATGGTTAAACTTTTAATGGTTTCATTTATCACCCTCAACGTTATATCTCTCTTCTTATGACCCTTCCTAGTAAGGTTATGCATACTACCTTTGTTGTCATCGCTACCTCTAATCAGATTCAAGTTAATATTGGTATTTTTTGACTCTATTCTATGCAAGTTGTAGTTTCTCCCATTCAAAAATACATTAAATTTCCTCACCATGGAGAATTTATCACTATTAATAATTCTCTTTATAAACCTTTACGTCCTTGAGATTGTGCTAATATAGAATTCTATTGGTCTTCTCTCCCTCAAAAACTACCCACTCATTATGATCATCTTTATCTATCTTATCAGTGATACAAGGTAGATAAGATTATTGAGCTTATCCTAATGTAGGGAGGGGAAAATTATTTTATTGATTCATAAGAGTTTTTGATCTTCTTCCTCCTTTGGTTTTTGTTCTTGTGTTGTGTTTCCACTATGTTAACTCTTGCATGGTGGTTTGGATACTTGGGTAGTCCTTTGGCCCTAGTTATTTCCCCCTCCCTGCATCATATCCTTCCTAACATTGATCCTCTTATATATACCTTACCTAATCCAATATTTGATCCTTTTCATAAAATCTCACAGACAATAGTTGCTCCCTCTTTGGAACCTATGTCAATTGACCCTAATTGCTCAAATTTATCTCATAAGACCATTCACAATCAACATTATTGTAAGTGTCACAAGTATTTTAAAGATAATGGCAAGGCTCATTCTTTGGCTTCTCAAATTGCACCTTCTTCTCAACCTTTATCTTCCTTTGATAAATTCATGATTGATAATTTGGAGGGAACTAATAATAGTAATAGCATACAGATAGATTAACATGATGATTATTTTGCATATTGGATTATATTAATCTTGATATGGAAGATTCTCTTGATAATAATGTTATTGATTCTAATAATAATGCACATGTTAGTGATGATGAATATGAAAATATTGTTATGGATTATGATTTTCCTAACATGCTTTCTAAATGGCTAACACTTACCCTAGTATCGAGCATAATAACTCCCACTAGAGTCATTTCTTGGATTTGGTCATGGTTCCTATAATGTTAGATGTTGTTCCTCTTGTGAGTTTTCCACCTTTCCCTAATGATACAAGCCAAGATGGGGGGGGGGGGGGAGGTGGAACACTTGAAGTATACTTCTATATCATTGTAGTCTTTATGTGTTTTTTTTTGTTAGTGTAGTTTTTTATTTTTCCTATTTTGCTAGGTTTTTCCTATACTTTTAATAATCTCACTTAGGTTAATAAAGCATGTCTTATTAGGTGAATGGTTGTGAGGTGTCACCTTCCTACATGTGAGCATCCATTAGCTATCTTGGGAAGATACTTTGCTATCTTTAGTCCGATAGATGGTTGCTCCTCATTGGTTGGTGTTGTCACCTCCTCCCTCTTCCTAGCCTATATAAGCATGCTATCTGGCTTGTATTTGTATCTCTTACTTTTGCATCCTCTTAATGCTATTTTGCTTCCAGCATTTGCATTACTCTCTTGGAGACTAACTCTATGATGCTATTTTGATTTTGTATCATTTGCATTCATAGTTTAGATATTTATTCTTTGCACTAGTTTTCTGAGTTATTAATCTTATTAGATTCTAACATGGTATCAGAGCTTTTCTATGTGCAAGAGTAGATTTTAGTTTCCTTATTTGAGAGATTCGAGGGGGGCAAATAAACTTTATTGTAGTTTTTTGAAAAAGAAGTATGCTCTTCTCTTGCATCTTTGGATGATCCTGAGAATCAGAAAAGTTTTGACAAAAACGGTTTTTCTCTGGGGTTTCAATCTCAAATCTGACAACCAACTTGCATATTTGGAGTTTTCAATCAGTTTTGCAGGTTTCAGCATGCCATTGATGGACTTAGGAAGCTGATCCATCATTTTCATGTCATATTCTGGTTGTTGGGGTCATTTTTTGATTTTTGGAGCAGTTTTTTACTGTTAAAGGCGTTTGATTTACACTATAGAAACATCTTCTCTACATCAGCAAGAAAAATGCTTTCTGGGTTTTGTTCGCAGCCCTGAAAAACCATTTGGGTATCTTTTAGATTTTGCATGCAAGCTATATATTTTGCAGAATCAAGCATGAAAAGCTACAGTCATACCCCTCTCCATTGGCAGTCGCAGATTTGAACGCAATTTTCAAATGTCTCATTCTTGCTCATACGGACTCCAATTTTGATGATTCTTGTTATGAACTTCGCTATTTTTTTGTGCTCTATCCACTAGTGGAGTTGTTTTTTGATTTTCATGCATGAATTCTTCAGAAATTGCAGATTCTCAGTCGTGACTGTGCACAGTTCTCGTTTTGGAAACTCCGGAGGATCATAACTTTCTCATACGACCTCGTATCGAGGCGATTCTTTTTTTGAAAGTGCATGATTTTTTGAGTAAATTGCAGTGGTGCTATTTGTTTCCTTGATTATTGTGCCCAAGTTTCACTTTTAGCATATGCTCTTCATGACGAGGCCCTGTCAATTTTTCTTCCGTAACTTGAGCATACGGACATTTTTTTTTATCCAAAAAATTCATCAGAAAGTTAGTTCTAAGACGGAGATGACGGTACAGGTTTTTTTTATTTTTGCTACAGTCTGGTTGCCTATTTTGGCAGTCAAAGCCAAATGTTCTATTTTGCCTTTCGAGAGCCATATCTCACTCATTCAGACTCTTTTTTGGGCTTGCCAGATATCGTTGGAAAGCTGGTTCTGTGAGTTATTCAGTTGCAAAGGTCTTTTATCCAGATTCTACTCTAGGTTCTTTCTCCTTCGAGTTTTGCACTTTTGCACTCTGGCGGATTACTTGGATTCTACAGGTCCTGGAATCTCTTCTTTTGTTCTTTTGGCTCACTCTTCTTTCTGACTTCTGAGCATTGTATGCTTCTATTCTGTTGCATTCCTTTTTTCTGTAAACGCACTGAGATAAAGTGCCTGCTTTTGCATATATGGGATCTTGTACACCTTGTGTTTGTTTGTACTCGCACTTAGTTATAAAGTGTCATGGGGGGTCATGATGTTTTGCCATTTTGTGCTCATCCACCTTTGTCAAGTGAATTTTTCTTCCATGAAATTAGCCCATGCAGTGTGTCGGTGACACCACCCTTTATCCTGTGCTTGTACTTCTATTGCACTATTGGTGTTCTTGATTCTTCTTCTCGTAGATGTTTTTGGCATTGCATTTCAGTGTTCCTGTCACCCCTCTCCCTGTTCAGCATTATGGGGGGGTTCACCTATTGGCTCTATTGCTTCTTTGGTTTGGTTGAGTGATCTACGTATTCAATTTTTGTTCCTATGTACTAGGCGGATGCAGTGGCTAGGCACCTATGCATTTCGGTGAGATGGTTCATCTACTATATAGACACTCATTCATTCCTACCTTTGGAGGTCACCTCTTCGATTGATCAGCTCTTCAGACTTTGTCTTCTCTACCTGGTCATGCACTATTTCAATGGGGGTTTCAGTAGTTTCTTCTGACAGTGTTTGCAGCTTCATGCTTCGGAGATGCTTCATGCTCTTTTTTGTTCCTCTCTTTGGGATATTTCCTAGATTGGAGGCTTAGTTTCCTTCATCTAGTTCTTTTTCTTGTATTGGGTACCTAATCAGGCCTTGTTGCCGGAACCCATTTTCTTACTTTCATAGCTTTGCTAGGTTAGCGTCCACCTAAGCTTCGCTTATGAGGGGGTGTTAGTGTAGTTTTTTATTTTTCCTATTTTGCTAGGTTTTTCCTACACTTTTAATAATCTCACTTAGGTTAATAAAGCATGTCTTATTAGGTGAATGGTTGTGAGGTGTCACCTTCCTACATGTGAGCATCCATTAGCTATCTTGGGAAGATACTTTGCTATCTTTAGTCTGATAGATGGTTGTTCCTCATTGGTTGGTGTTGTCACCTCCTCCCTCTTCCTAGCCTATATAAGCATGCTATCTGGCTTGTATTTGTATCTCTTATTTTTACATCCTCTTAATGCTATTTTGCTTTCAGCATTTGCATTACTCTCTTGGAAACTAACTCTATGATGCTATTTTGATTTTGTATCATTTGCATTCATAGTTTAGATATTTATTCTTTGCACTAGTTTTCTTGGTTATTAATCTTATCAGATTCTAACATTTTTGCGATTCCCCCATGTTTTTCTCTTTGCTATATGTTTTGTCTAGATTAATTTAGAGGATTCTTGTTTCTCTTTTGATATATGATGATAATTGAACATGTCATACACATTATTTTGTTTGTATATCTCTTCTTCTATATGTTGTGACATGTTTTTTTTCCTATGTGTTACTATTTATGCACATGCATGTATGTAGTCTTTATGAATACTTGCGACATGGTACCACTGATTCTTTTTGGTCTTTATTTTTCTAGCCCAAAATTACTATTCTTCATATCTCTTATGCTATTTTCCTCCTTTGTTTTGTAGTTTCAATTCTTTTGGGTAATGATGACATTTTATACTTGATATAATATTGCATATTATCACATGATTATATAGACTCCAAAATTAGTAGATCACTTTTGTGATCTCTCTTTTTGTAATATGTTTATTTCCCTTGAAGTGTTCTCTCTTGGGGGTATTTCATAGTGGAAATGTTTCTAGTGTATGCATATACACTTTTGTTAAATATATTTTTCTCATTAAGGTATTTTCAGCTTCTTTGACATGGGGACATGTACTCCACTCTTTTGTACACACTTTGATGATTGGTTTCTTCAAGCTCCTTGGATCCCTCCATAAAAATATTAAAGTTTAAGGGGATTGATCCATGTAGCTCATCTTGTATCCCTCTATCAAACTATCAACAATTTAGGGGTATTAATCTTCATTGTTCTTTTTGGATCCCATTTGGATTACTAACAACCCGGGAGGCCTCATCATTGTATTTTATCCTTCTTTGGACTATTGATAGTCCAAGAATCTTGATCTTGTTTTTTATCCCTTAAGGAAACTTACATCTCTATGCCTAGATCATTTTTAATTCTCCTTTTGGGACATGGAGTTCCCTTGATGATGAACCTTTTTTTATGGATTGACCAACATGTCACACATACTTTCTAGATCATTCAATTCATCTTTTAGGGGTTGACTAGCACACCAAAAAAACTTTCTAGGCCATTCAATGTCATCTTTTATAGTAGTGTGTCTTTTCATGTAGTTCATAGTAAGGAATGCAAACCTTATTGGGAAAGTTGACTACAATTTCTTTCTTCTCCTTTTGTCAGTGAAATGTCTCTTCTTAAGATTTTGGATATGATGAAGACTCGGGTCTTTTGGGGGATTGGTAGTTTTTTTTCTCCTTAGTCTTGATAAGATTGACTCTTGCTCTTGATCTACTTTATCACAAGTATGAGGTAACTCATACTCTCATTAAATTGGAGGCTAAATCTACACTATTTGAATAGAATAACCCATTATTTAATGACCTTATGGACCATGGATGTATTTCTACTCAATTAGATCTCTCTCCTATTTAGTCATGTTTCTTTCATTTTATTTTTGAGACCTTGGAATTATCCCTTCTCACGATAACCCTGGAATAGGTTAACCTATTCTAGAATAGGTCAACCCAAATTGACCTATTATGGAATAGGATGATCTAGGTTGACCTATACTCTAAGGACTTTGATTCTTAGGGTGAGTTTTGCCTCAGGGATTAAAATTTGAAAATTAGGTGACCCTTGTTAGCTTACTTTGCTTTTGCACCTAAAAATTAGCATAAGAGGCAGTCTAGGAACCTAATTTTTAAATCAATGATTATCCACAAGCTATAAATCAAGAAATATTATTTTCTAAGGCATTTCAAGCATTTAGGATTCAATTATCCTTTGTGAGTATTTAATCTTCAAGATCTAGAATTTTTTTGTCTATCAAGGTAGGAGATCTACATTGTGCCATTCATCATCTTATTCTTTGGTTCACATTTACATCCATGGCTCCATGATGTTTTTTTGGTAGATCCATTTAATTTTTGGAGATTTCCTACTTTTTTCATTGCAAATTTAACAATTACAATATTTAAGGATTCCAAGATCCTTATTAACAAGGGTTTTATCATACAATGTGAAAAATTACATTTTGATTTCTTCCTTTCATACTTTAAATTTAATTTTATTCCATGTTTGATTCATAAATCTATGGTTTGGCCAAGGAAATACCTCCCCAAATAAACAAAACCAAATTTTCTTTTGTGTAGGAGTAGGATATCAAGATTATGACTTCAAATCCAAAGACTAGTTGTCGATGACTTTTTGGAGAACCTAGATCAATTTTCTATAATGTCAAGAAAAATTCCATTATCTTCCAAAAATGTTTCCTTGAGGTTGACCTCTTTCTAGAGATGTGGAGAAATTATAGTTTTCTGGGTTTTATGTCCCGACCATAGATCCACAATCAAAATCATAGCTACAATTTTATCTCCACAACTTAGAAGTGAAAATGCATCTTCACTAGCATATTTCAAGGTAGTTTATTCATCTCTTATTTTTTCCCATAGCATAAACCTATTTCCATATTTTAATTAAATTGATTTATTATATTTAGTGCCTAGATCTATCTTACTCTTGTCATTAAATCAATTGTCTCAATTTATGTTTACATTGCACATATTTAAGTTAATTAAATTGCATGAAAATGGACTTAATTGTGTACTTGATATAATTTGAGTTTATTATTGGCATCCCTTCATACTACTTTGATTTTTCCAATCTAGCTTGGTTTATTTGAGAGTTATGTTTGGAAGCCCCTCTTTCTCTTGTATTCAATGGTTTAGTGTATAAATGGTTTCTTAATGAATTCATCTCATCTAGTTTATATTATCAAATTAATTAGCACCTTCATTTTTTTTCACTAAATAATAGATATTAAAGTGAATAATATAGATTATATGAAAAACATCATAACACCATGATCTGTTATCTAGGAAAACTTGATAAAGGGAAAATCCCCAGCATAGTATTAAGTGCCCTATTAAAGGTATCCACAAAATATCTATGTACTGAAGTGATAAGTGCCATATTAAAGGTATAAGTGAAAAATAAGGTGAACACACCTTTATTTAGGATTATATCCTTGAGGTCATTAATCAAATATAAAACCAAAGTACATTGAGGCATATATAAACTTTTAAAAGCATAAAGGACTTACAATCCAAGATTGAAATGACTAGTAACATCAATTATGCCAATATAGTTCAAATGGAGTTATATATTGATACCAAATCACAAAACATAATTATTATCATGTATCATTTCCATTAATTTGCATCATATCATCATATCATCATAATATCATACATCTTCACATCCAAAAACTTGATCTTAAATATATGCGTGTATATATACACATATATATGTAGAAGTTGGTGTACAAATAATGCAAGACCCAACTTCACAGAATCCAAAAAGATCACCTACAAGAAAATAACCTATTACAAGGAAGAGAGAAGAGTGACTCTCAAAGATGAAAATATATTCAAGAGAGAAAATAATGAATCAAAATTCTTACAAAAGACAAGGGGATTGTTCCTTATAAAAAGAGATCAACCACTCTCAAAAAGGAAACCCTAAAAGAAACCCTAAAGAGATAATGTGACATTTAATAAAATGAAACAAATATTAAATGTTGCCTTCATGAAGAGATAAAATTCAAACTTCAATAGTGAAATCTTAAAAGTAAAATATAATAAACCTTTTACTCTAACACCCCCAATTAAGATGAGTGACAATGCAGCTACAGATAATGCATTTAAAAGCAAGGAAACTACAATGCAAAAGGAAACTTGGGTCCTAGCAACAAAGCTTGATTAGGTACCCAATCACAACCAAATCTCTGTAAAGTTGAGAAATAAAGAAAACCTCATGGGAAAAAATCTACTCCATGAGAAAACATGTTCAAAAACATGAAAGGAAGGAAGGCATCACTAAGAACCCCCAAGGACAACCTCCTTCACTTGAAGCATGGTACGTAACTAAAGATAGAGCAATGATGTAAAAGATTTTGTGAATATGTTGCCAACATACCCTTCTATAGGAATGTACTCAAAGAGGAGAACACCATCCCGAATCAATTGTCTAATGAAGTGCATGCGGATATTGATATTCTTAGTACATTAATGCTCCAATGGGTTGCGAGAAATATGTATGGTACACTTATTGTCATACCAGAGCATAGTGGGACTATCAGGAGGAAACCCAAACTCAATCATCAACTCTCAAAGCCACAAAATATCCTGACTAGCTAATAATGTTGCTTGATACTCCACCTCTATAGATGATAATGCAATAGTAGACTACTTCTTACAAGACCATGTGATAGGACCAAAGCCGGGATAGAAACTAAAGCCAAAGGTAGACTTCCTATCATCATTTTCATCAGCCCAATCAGAGTAAGTAAAGCCAACAATGTGTGGAGATCTTGTAGTGTAGTGAATATCAAAATGTTTAGTGCCTTGATTGTACCTCAAAATACAATTTTTTAATTTCCAATGACTCTCATGAGGATCATGGGAAAACTAAGAAATAAGACCAAATGCAAAGGAGAGATTAGCATGAGTGTCTATCAGGTACAACAAACTACCAACCAATTGTTGATATAAAATGGGATCCACAAAATTGGTAGGAAAAGTGATAGGTAAAACAACACCTGATTGAAATGATGTAGGGGAAATCTTGCATTCAAGTATGCTGAAGTGTTGGATCATATCAAGGGCATACTTTTGCTGACATATGGAAATACCATCAAAAGTCTAAGAAACTTCTAGGCCTAAAAATAGTGTAGAAGATTGAGATATGTCATCTCAAACTACTTCATCAATTCTCTTTGAATACATTGAATCAAGGAGGATGCTTTACCAATAATGATGAGATCATCAACATAGAGCACGAGTATCACAATATCAATCTCCTTGATATTGAATGTGCATTGTATGATTGGAATGATAGCATGTGAAGTGTCTAGAAATAAAGAACATGTCCATCTTCTCATACCAAGCTTAAGGAGCTTGTTTGAGACCATGTAATGAATGTCAAAGATTGTAAACTAAGGAAGAGTTTTGCACAAATCCCTGAGGCTTCTCCATATAGATCTCCTCATCAATATTTCCATGCAAGAACACACTCTTCACATCCATCTAAAAGGTTGTCCATCCCTATGAAGTTGGAAGCTACTAGTGAAAGTACAAAGTGAATAAAGTTCATCTTGGAATTGGGGGAAAGGTCTCAAAATAGTTAATACCCTCAACCTAAGAGAATCCCTTCATAACAAGATGTGCCTTATACTTATTAATACAGCCATCTACAATATACTTGGTACGATAAAACCACTTGCACCAAACCAACTTTCTTCCTTTCGGAAGAGTACAAAGATCCCCAGTGTGATTCTTCATCAAAGAAGAATACTCATCATCCATATCAAAATCCCACTCTAGATGTCCCTTCACCTTTGAAAATCTCTAAGGATCTGTGTAAATAGCATGACTCAGAAGACTAGAGCCATATGTTTGAGCTTGAGTATGGTGTATATCTGTGGGATCCCTTGCCAAAGGGCTAGCTACCTCAACTATAACACAGACCCACCTAGGAAAAGGTGGAGCAATTGGTGGTGGTGGTAATGAAGGATCATCATCTGCATCATCCTCAAGAAATTTGGAATCCTTAAGAGATGAAGGAGGATGAATCCTAAGATGGAGAAGCTAAAAGAGGAAAGCGCTCATCAAACTGGACATCTCATTGAAAGAATACCTCTCTAGAATTAGGATTAAACAACCTATAGGCTTTCACATCTTCACAATATATAACAAAGATAAGTGGTCAACTCTTCTTCTCCATGTATTTCCTTTGAGCATTGGGAATAAGAGCCCATGCCTCACTACCAAAAACTTGGAATCTAGAAACATCGAGCTTAGCCTGAGACCAAGCCTCCTCAGAAGTCATATGTTGCAATACCTTATGGGGCATCCAATTTTGAATACAGTTTACACAATTGACTATTTCATCCCAAAATGAAGACTACATATCCTGTGAATAATTATGTTGGCTATCTCTTGTAAGGTTTTATTCTTTCTCTCGACAAAACCATTATGTTGAGGGGTGTGTGGAACTAAAAACTAATGTAGTAAACCATGCTTAGTGCAAAAAAATCTAAATTCTTGATTCACATACTCCCCCCCATTATTTTTACATATTTATCTAAGAGAAAAACCATATTGCTTCTCCACGAAGGTCTTAAAGATTCAAAAGATGCATCCACGACAAACATCATCAATGCAAGAGATCTATGGTAGCCCAAAAATAAGTGCTTATGTACTCATCTGTTGTAAATATTTGTAGTTGACATGGCCCAAACACTCATAACAAAGCTTTCTAGTTGAATCTACATGAGAAATAAGAGAAGAAATCAAACTATTTGAACTCTCAAAGCCATCAAACTGATATAAGTGAGACTAGGGATCAACATGGCTAGTAGCAATAATTGAATCAGGATCAAGGAGATCTCAAATAACCATATCACGTGGTGAGAAATCAACTATCTTATCAGAGCTAGAAAGAAAAATCTAATAAATTGAAAGAAGGTTTGCAGAAATGTTAGGAACTAGAAGGACATCCTGAAGAGAACCACCATCCAATTAAACTGAACCTAAGCCAAGAATTGGGACTTGTATAGAGTCACTAACTACAATGTATGATGTATCACTATGAAAAAGTGAGGTGACCAAATCCTATAAGTGATTCATGTGGTGTGAAGTACCAGAATCAATGATCCAAGATGATCCCAAAGATAAGGCTTGTGCATGGAGATCATGACCCTTACCTATAGAAGGGGAAGGAGGATGAGGAGAGGAGATGTGATGTTTTTTTATAGCATCCTCTTAAGCCTCTAACAATTTCCAACACCTAGAAATTGGATGTCCTTCCTTGCCACAGAAACTGTAAGGATTGCCTATGAACTTCTTAGTCTTGGAGGAAGACTCACCAGACTTAGAAGAGTTACCCTTCTTAGGATTGATTTGTGGTTTGGAAGGAGATAGTGTATATGTCTTGGAGGAACCCCCATGACCAACTAAATCTCTCTTCAACTTTGGTGGCTGCTTCTTCTTCACTGTAGATGATTGTGCAATTAATTTTGTGTTCTTTGATTTTGATAGAGAATCCAACTAGGAAAGCTTGGTCTTCTCTCTAGTCAATCAATCACAAAAAATATCAAATGAATACATGGTGAAAGAAGGGCCCAATGCATCCATAGTAGAGTGAAATGTAAAAGAGAAGATCTCAAAGTTAACCCAAAGCTTAGATAGGATTAAGAAAATGCACACTTTATCTATCTTCACCTTGCCACAAACATGTAACAACAATATTTGTTTCTTAAATTTCATTAGAAATTCCTCAATGGAGGGGAAAGAATCATGTATTAGCAATGTATACTCTACCTCAAGCTGAAGTTCCTTGAACTCGTTGACTGTACCAAAAAAGTCCTTGAACTTGACCCATATCTCTCAAGGAGTATCACACTCATCAAGTTGAAATTATGAGTTGTCTTAAATACTCAAAGAAATAAAACCCATGGCCTCATCCATCTTACTATTGTGCTAGTATGTCTGATAGGGACTCTAAATAATAGGTTGATCTTCATCTAAACAAGACCACAAACTCTTGGAATGAAGTAACTGTGTCATGGTGACTATCCATGTGTGATATTTATGTGGGTTTAGAGGAGCTAAACAAGAAGAGGCCTCTGCCATTGTTTTAGAGAAGGTGTTTTAGTTTTGAGAGATTTATGTTGTACTAAAGTAACTAACAGAAACAATGTTTAAAAAAACACCCCCTACAATACAATAAACTAAACCCCAGTATCTCAAAGGAATGTATATAGAATGAGAAGAGAAAAAAGGCTTCAATTGAGTGATTTGTGTACCTTTGAAAAAAATTGATGAAAAGAACACAAGATCTAGATAAATAACTACAAGCTTTCCAACACCTTTTTGTTGGCCAAAATTGGAGCTAAGACGTAAAAGATATGAACCCTAGAGTGCAAAAAAAATGTTATGTCTTTGATAGTAAAAATAGATACCTAACCAACATCACAATCTAATGAAACCAACACCATGGTGACAAGTTCAGAACCATCTTTCCAGTGATATCTTGTTTGCCCAATTTGGACACCATATGCTTAAAGTATGAGCAAACAAAACTAAGTGTTGGTCCTTATTGTTAGAAAAAATAGTCCACCAAGATAATTGAGAGGGGGTGGGGGGGCGGGGGGGGGGGGGTGAATCAATCATCCAGCAACTAAAACATTTATCTTCTTTAAACAACCTTAACCATTCAACCAAAGTAAACAACAACCATAATAAGATGCACATAGACAATTACACCAGATTTATTAACTAGGAAAGCCCTTGATCAGAGGGAAAATCCTAGTGGGAGTGATGCCCATAGATGATGTACTAATATAAATATTGCTTGTTATAGGATGGATTGTATTAGGATTCTATTACAACATTTAGTACATAGAGTCCATGTTAGGAGACTCTGAATCCCTGTTAGGAGTTGTAGTGAAATGTATGCAAGAAGAGCCCATTGCCCAAACATGCAATTTCAACTACAAGAAGAGCTCACTGCTCAAACATGAAATTTACTATTATGTTCTTCTTTCCTTTATTTTTTCAACTGAACCAAATAATGTGAGACCTTGTAGACTAGGTCACAAACCTCAGATCTAGATAACAAATCTTGGATCACTCAGCAAAGCCTCGGTAATGAAGCTTCCTTCACTTCCACTCTGCTCTGCTCAACTTCACATTTTTTTCTCTCTTCTGGTTAACAATTCCATACAATACCATATCCGTCCATATCATGATAAATGAAAATGTCCTTCCTTTATACTAAGTCCATAAAATGATTCCCTGAGTCGACTGTTAGATCTTCTCAATAGGACCACATGAAGAACATGTTACACTTAATGATAACATTAATCTTCCACCTTGAAACTTGAATATCTTTCCATACACCTAATATTATGATGAGTGAACTTATCCATGTGATCGCTAACATGTCTTCTACACATACTCAACCTTGATTCTCAAGATAACAACTCTACTAAGAGATATAACAAGTTTACCAAAACATGCCTCTATAAACTCTATCTCAGAATAGACATCACCAAAACTTACATAACTTCTTCCAGACTTATCATTTCTTTTTCTGATGTTAACTACATGTACTAGATACTTAAATGTATCTCTCATAACCTTGGATAGTGATAATACTCAACTACTCATTCGCACCAACTTGATTTTTCCATTGTTTATCTGTTAGATACCACAAAAAATTACTATGTTGACATCAATGACAAACTCAATCATAAATGTAACATATAATCATCATAACATATTTACAATACTCACCCATAGGAATATCATTAGCATTCATGCTTCCAAAAATCTCTCAACAATCTCCCCTTTGGCATTGATGACAACATAGATGAAAAATATCTAGTTTCAAGAATACCAACAAAAGATTGTTCATCTTTCTTTTTAAATCCTCTTCATCAATCATTCTCCCCATTGATATAACTCAATGTGTTTTTCTGTCAAACTATCATTCCATGTTTTACTTCTTCCAAACATACTATTCTTCCTCATGATCTTCTCATGATGTAGTAATTCTCCCCAACATGTTTTTCATGCTAAACTTCTCCCCCATTGACATCAATGTCAAAGGTTTTAGTAACCAAATTTACTACATCAAACTCTACAACAACTGATTCTTACTAGCTCAAGTATCCAAAGGCATTTTTTAAAACAACATCCAACAAGAGCCCTAGATGACTCTGTCCATCATAGATACTCTCTGACACAAGAAGCATCAGCATTCAATCTAGACAAACAATGGTGCTTTGTTACACTGATCTAATGCACTCTTGCATCTTCTACTCTAATGTAGGAAGGGGCATAACCCCTAGCATACCTCACAAATACTCAAAAGTCTCTTTGGGAAGAGGCTTAGTCAATATATCTACAATCTATTCATTAGTGTTCACATACTCCAATCTAATTTCCTTTTCTGCAACTTTCTCTCTCAACATGTGATACTTAATAGAAATGTTTTTAGTCTTTGAATGCAATACTAGATTCTTAGACATATTTATTGTGCTTGTGTTGTCAAAATGTATGAAAACAAGTTCATTAATTTCTATCCTTATATTTTTTAGCATTTGCTTCATCCAAACAACTTGATTGCAATTATTTTTTGCTGTAACATATTCTACTTCCACTATACTTTGTGATGTACAATCTTGTTTCTTTCTTAGCTAAGAAACCAATCTTCCTCCAAGAAAGAAGGCTCCACCATTGGTGCTCTTTCTATCATCCATAATACCTACCCAATCAGCATCAATATAAGCACTTAGAGTAAAATCATTAGATCTATCATACCACAATCTGAACTCTGATGTTCCTTTTAGATATCTAAATATCCTTTTGACCACTGCATAATGTGCTTCTCTAGGATCAGCTTGAAATATTGAAACAATTCTTACTACATTTTCTATATCTAGCCTTGTGTGAGTCAGATATTTCAAACCAGATCTATACTTATTCTGCTCAATAGTAGGTGTCTCATCTTTTTAGATAACTTGTGTCTAGTTACCATAGGTGTTCCAATGGGTTTGCATGTTTCCAAACCAAACCTTTTCAGTAAATCCTTCAAGCACTTAGTTTGAGAAATAAATATTCCTTCTTTATTCTGTATAATCTATAATCCTAGAAAATATTTCATTTCTCCTATCATACTCATTTCAAATTCTTTCTTCATCTCTTCTGCAAACTTCTCACTTTACTCATCTTTTTCTCCAAATATGATATCATCAAAAAATATTACCAAAATCATCAAACCATCATCAATTTCTTTCCAGTATAGATTATTTTCTATCATACCTTTTCTATATCCAAGCTTTGTCAAATTCTTGTCCAACCTTGCATAGCAAGTTCTTAGTGCTTGCTTCAAGCCATACAATGCTTTCTTCAATTTGCATACTATGTCCTTATCATCTGTTAAAGGAAAACTTTAGGTTGTTCAATGTATACCTCTTCTTCAAGCTCTCCATTTAGAAATGTTGACTTGGCATCCATATGATATATTTTGAATTTATTTTGTGCTGCATAAGCTAAGAATTGTCTTACTACTTCTATTCTAGCCACTAGAGCATAGGTATCATCACAGTCTATTCCTTCGTACTGTGAATAACCTTTACATACCAATCTTTCCTTGTTCCTTACAACTTCACCTTGTTCATTCATCTTGTTCTTGAATACCTATTTAGTTCCTATCACATTCTTGTCTACTAGTCTGGGACCAATTCCCATGTCTCGTTCTTTACTATCTGATCAATTCCTCTTTCATAGCTTATTTCTAGTAATCATCTTTACATGCTTCATCTACATTCTTATGTTCAACTTGAGATATCAAACATGGTTCTTCATTCACTTTGCTTCTTGTTATCACACCTTTATCTCAGCTTGTGATGATCTTCTTAGATAGGTGATCTTTATCATATTCTTTCCCAAAGTAGGAGTTGTTATCTCAACTCTTGGCTCTATTGGAGGTTTTGAGCTTTATTTACGCCTTGGCTTTCCTTAATTCTAAAAATCATTGTTAGTCTCAAGAAATACTTCATCATTCCTTGGTTTAGTAAGAACATCATCATCTAAATTGTAATCAACTATTCTCTCTTGTATCCTAAATTTCTCATTAATTCTCACATTTGCATTTTCCATAATAGTCTCCAAAGTTGTCTCTCTTATTACTTTCTTTTAATTAATAAATCTAGCCTCATTATCATAGTCATCCAAGGATCTTTCCATAATTTCTTTAAATTCTTCAACTTGATTAGAAAGAAAACTTTTCCTAGTTTTCCTTAATCTCTTGGGATATCTGGATGAAAAATGACCAAATTCTTTACATGTCCAACAAACAAAAATTTTCATACCTTATGGTTCTCTATTTGTAATTAGATCAATACCTTCCTCTATCTTTATATCTTCTTCAGATCTGGATCTATCTTTGCTTGGGCTTCTATTCTTATGTATAAAATAGAAGGATTTTGGATCAGAAAACTCAATACTCTACTCTTTACACAAATTTGATAACTCACCAAGAATTTCCACCATCCAGGTGTCAAAATTTCCTCTATCATATGTAGGACTATATTTCCTTAACATGCTTTCCATGGATCTCCCAAAGTTGTTAAACTTTATCTTCAAGGACCTAATGCTCTAATACCAATTGTTAGAAACAATAACCCACCAAGATAATTGAGAGGGGGGAGAGGGTGTGAATCATTTATCCAACAAATAAAACATTTATCTTCTTTAAACAAACTTAACCTTCCAAAAAAAGTAAATAGAAACCATAATAAAATGCACATAGACATTTACACCAGATATGTTAACTAGGGAAACCCTTGATCAGAGGGAAAACCCCGGTGTGAATGATGCCCACAAGATGATGTACTAATGTAAATATTCCTTGTTAGAGGATAGAACCTATTAGGAGTCTATTATAATATTTAGTACATAGAGTCCCTATTAGGAGACTTTGAATCCCTATTAGGAGTTGTAGTGCAATGTATGCAAGAAGAGCCCACTACCCAAACATGCAATTTAAACTACAAGAAGAGCTCACTGCTCAAACATGCAATTTACTATTATGTTCTTTTCTTCATTTTTTCAATTGAACCAATCATTGTCAAACCTTTTAGACTGGGTCATGAACCTCAGATCCAAATAACAAACCTTGGATCACTTAGCAAAACCTCGGCAATGAAGTTTCCTTCACTTTCGCTCTGTACTTTGCATTCTGCTCTCTCTGCTGCTTACAATTCCATACAATACCATATCCATACATATCATGATAAATGAAAATGTCCTTCCTTTATACCAAGTCCATAAAAAAAATTCCCTGAGTCAGTTGTTAGACCTTCTCAATAGGACCACATTAAGAACACATTGATCTTAGTGATAACATTAATCTTCCTCCTTACAACTTGAATATCTTTCTGCACACATAATATTATGATGAGAAAACTTAGCCACATCATCACCAACATGTCTTCTATACATTCTTACCCTCGATTCTCAAGATAACAACTCTGTTAAGAGATATAACAAGTTTACCAAACCATGCCTCTATAAACTCTATCTCAAAATAGACATCACCAAAACTTAGATAACTTATTCCAAACTTATCATTTCTTATTCCAATGTTAACTACATATACTAGATACTCAGACATATCTCCCATAACCTTAGATAGTGATAATACTAAACTAGTTGTTCGTACCAACTTGATCTTTTTGTTGTTCTTCTGTCAGATACCACAAAAAATTGCTATGTTGACATCAATAACAAACTCAGTCATGAATGTAACATATCATCATAGTAACATATCTACAATACTCCCCCATAGAAATATCATCAACATTCATGCTTCCAACAATATCTCAACACTTATGGCCTTGAAGGGCATGCAAACTACTTATGTAGTGCCGATGTCAACAAGTCATTACACTAAATTTGATGGGTGTATAACCATCATAGACAAAAAAAAGACCATGTTGACATGGAAAGTTGACTAGGAAGTGATGTGGTTGTAGTTGCTAATGTGTCAAAGCCACGTGTCATGATGACATGTGTATGTGAGGTGTGTAGGTGATGTGGCAGCTAAAGTTACGTCCCTGGACTCTAGGGTGTCACGTGGTGATACCAAAAGTTGCTATGTGAGTAGTGGAGTAGGTGGCCGCAGGTGGGGTCACTTATGCTTGTTAGTTTGTGGTGACTAATTAGGGAAGTATTGTACATACTTCATAAACTCTTTGGGGTTCAGGGCATCACCTTGAAAAAAAATTGGACTACTATTCGCCAATGGCTAATATTTTCCAATTGGTTATTGCTTATATTCACTAATTTATGGCTGACATGTTGTAACTAATTTTAACCCTAAAGCAGAAAAAATAATTTTATAAAACGGCTTAGGGTTAGGGATTATTCTATAAGGTGATGCAAGAATTGGTTATTGTGGTGGTATTGAGTTGTAAGGTATTACAGATTGTAATAAGGTTGTAATCACTAGATTGTAATAATATTGGACTTGTTGTTTGATGGATGTAGCCCAAGGATTGAGTGAACCACATTAAATCTTGGTGTCTTGTGTTCTTTTCTATGTGATCTATTATTTTGTGATATTCTTTACATTTGCATGCAATTGTTCTTTTCTTTTCAAGGTTTAATCCTAACAATGTTATGGTGGCAAATGGATGGTGTCACTCAGGTGGTCATGGGCGACAGTGTCAAGGAGTGGAATAGGTGGCCACAAGTAGGGCCACTCATCTAGTTGTGGCAGGTGGGTGGTGTCACTTGGGTGGTATTTTCGATGGTGTTTTCAATGTGCAGTGGTGTCTAGCGGCAAGGCTAGTGCCCCTACCAAGTAGCAGTGGGGTCGTAACTGCAAGTTGGTGGCACACACAAGACGCTCATGGGATGCCATGTCACAACATGCTTGTGGTCTGCCCCAATTTTTATTTTTATTTTTATTTTTTAATTTCTTTGTGTGTCGAGGCTTTGGGCAAAATAAATTTGCCTCAAATTTTGAAACTATCCAAACGATACATGTTTTATATGGAAATGGGGGTTCTTGGGCTCCCTAGATCCAATGGTGAGGTTTGTTTGGGCTCAAAGTGCTTCAAAAAATAGCACCCCTCTAGATCCAACTAAAAACATACAAAAAAAGAAAAAAAAAACTCCAACCATAACTTTGTTCAAAATAGACACATTATATATGAAATCAGGGTTTTTGATATCATTGAATCCAACGATGAGGTCTGTTTGGACTCAAAATGCACCAAAAAAGACCCCTTCAAATCCCAACAAAAGGGGTATTTGAAACCTTCAAGTCATAAGCTTCAACAAAGAACTTCAAACAAGAATAAGAAGTTGCATGAAGCGCTCTGATACCGTGTAGAAATTGGTGTACAAATGATGCAAAACCCAACTTCATAGAATCTAGAAAGACCACCTATAAGAAAATAACCTGGTACAAGGAAGAGAGAAGTAGAGGAGAGAAGAGTGCCTCTCAAAGATGAAAATATATTAAAGAGAGAAAATAAGGAATCAAAAGTTCTTACAAAATAAAAGAGGATCATTCCTTATAAAAGCAAATCAACCATTCTTAAAAAAGAAACCCTAATGAGATAATGTGACATTTAATAAAAGGAAACAAATATTAAATGTCACTTTCATGAAGAGACAAAGGTCAAACTTCAATAGTAAAATTTTAAGAGTAAATAAAATATAATAAACAATTTATAGTAACACCCCCCCTTAAGATGAGTGAAATACAGCTACAAATAATGTGTGCAAAAGTAAGGAAACTACAATGTAGAAGGAAACTTGGGTCCTGGCAACAAGGCTTGATTAGGTACTCAATCACAACCAAAACTCTATAAAGTGGAAAAATGGAGAAAACCTCATGGGATAAAATCTACTCCAAAAAGAGATGAAAAACATGTTCAAAAACATGAAAAGAAGGAAGGCCTCGCTAAGACCACACAAGGACAACTTCCTTCACCCCAAGCATGGTGTACAATTGAAGATAGTGTGGTGATGCAAAAGATTTAGTGAATATGTTAGAAACATGCGCTTCTATAGGAATGTACTCCAAGAAGAGAACACCATCCCAAATCAATTGTCTAATGAAGTACATGTGGATCTCAATATGTTTAGTATGTTAATGCTCCATAGGGTTGTGAGAAATATGTATGGCACTCTGATTGTCACACAAAGCATAGTGGGACTATTGGGAGGAAACCTTAACTCATTCATCAACTATCAAAGCCACAAAATCTCCTAACTAGATAATATTGTTGCTTGATACTCAACCTCCATAGAGGCTAATGCCATAGCATAATTCTTCTTACAAGACCATTTGATAGGACCAAAGCCATGATAGAAAACAAAGCCAAAGGTAGATTTCCTATCATCAATATCATTGGCCAAATCAGAGTCAGTAAAGCCAACAATGTGTGGGGATCATGTAGTGTAGTGATGCCAAAATGTGTAGTTCCCTTAATGTACCTCAAGATATGTTTGGCTTCTTGCCAATGGCTCTCATGAGGATCATGGGAAACTCATAAACAAGACCAAAGGAAAAAGAGAGATCAGGATGAGTGTGTGTCAGGTGCAACAAACTTCCAACTAACTATCGATATAAAGTGTGATCTATAGAAGTAGTAGGACAAGTGATAGATAAGACAACACCTGACAAAAATGGTGTAGGAGTAGGCTTGCAGTCAAGAATGTTGAAGTGCTAGAGCATATGAAGGGAATACTTATGTTGTGAGATGGAAATACCATCAGAAGTTTGAGCAACATATAGGCCTAAAAAATAGTGTAGAAGACCGAGATCTATCATCTTAAATTGATCCATTCATGCTCTCTTAATACTCTAAATCAAGGAGGATGAGCTACTGGTAATGATGAGATCATCAACATAGAGCACAAGTATCACAATGTCAACCCCCTAACATTGAATGTATATTGTATGATCGAAATGATAGTGTGTGAAGCGTGTAGAAAGAAAGAACAAGTTCATCTTCTCATACCAAGCCCGAGGGACTTGTTTGAGACCATACAATGAATGTCAAAGCCTAAAAACTAAGGAAGAGTCCTTCACAAATCCTTGAGGCTTCTCCATATAGATCTCCTCATGAAGATCACCATGCAAGAATGCACTCTTTACATCCATCTAAAAGATTGTCCATCCTTGTGAAGCTACTAGTGAAAGTACAAAGTGATTAGAGTTCATCTTGGCAATGGGGGCAAAGGTCTCAGAGTAGTCAATAACCTTAACCTACAAGAATCCCTTTGCAACAAGACATGCCTTATACTTATCAATAGAGCCATATGCAACATACTTGGTATGGTACAACCACTTGCATCGAACCAACTTTCTTCTTTTTAGAAGAGTACAAAGATCCCAAGTGTGATTCTTTGTCAAAGAAGAATACTCCTCATCTGTAACCAAATCCCACTTTGGGTGTCTCATTACCTCTGATAATATCTGAGGGTCTACAAAAATAGCATGACTTGTAATAATGGATCTAGATGTCTGAGCTCGAGTATGATGTGTATCTGTAGGATCCCCAACCAAATGGCCAATTGCTTAAACTGTAACATGGGATTGCCTAGAAAAAGATGGAGCAAATGGTAGAGTTGGTAATGATGGATCATCACCTACATCACCCTCAAAATATGTGGAATCCTCAAGATATGAAGGAGTAAGAAATGGGGAGGAATACTAAGACATAGAAGTTGAAAGAGGAAAGCACTCATCAAACTGGACATCTCTTCAAAATAAGACCTCTCTAAAATTAGGATCAAACAACATGTAGGTTTTCACATCTTCACAATATCCAAAAAAGATGAGTGGTCGACTATTCTTCTCCATAGATTTCCTCTAAGTATCAGGAATAAAATCCCATGCCTAACTACCAAAAACTCATAATGTAGAAACATTGAGCTTGCAATGAGACCAAGCCTCCTCAAGAGTCATGTGTTGCAATGCCTTATAGGGCATCCAATTTTGAATATAGTTGGCACAATTAACTACATCATCCTAATATAAATACTGCATATCTCATGACTAAATCATGCAATTGGCCATATCCTATAAGGTTCTATTCTTTCTCTTGGCAACACCATTCTACTAAGGGGTGTGTGGGGATACAAAACTAATGTAATAAATCATGTTTAGTGCAAAAATATTTGAATGTCTAATTCACATACACCCCCCATTATCTATGTGTATATGTGTGAGAGAAAAAACAAATTTCTTCTCCACAAAGGTCTTAAAGATTTGAAAGGAATCAAAGACATTAGATATCTACTTAAGAAATTACACCCATGTATGTCTAGGGAAGTCATCAATAAAAGTGAGCACATAGAGAGCCCTAAGAAAGAGGGAGTAGGAAATGACATAAGGTCATTGTGGACCAACTCTGAGGGTGCCTTAGCATGTGTGGTTATTCCTAAAGGAAAGGGATCTCGATGATGCTTTCCAAGAATGCATCTAGGACAAACATCATCAATGAAAGAGATCTGGGGTATCGTAGAAATAAGTGTCTATGCACTCATCTACTATAAATATTTGTAGTTGAAATGTCCCAAATTCTCATGCCAAATATTTCTCACTGATTCTACATAAGCAATAAGAGAAGAATGCAAACTATCTTAACTCTCAAAGCCATAAAACTGATATAAGTGAGACTGGGGATCAACATGGCTCGTAGCAATAAATAAATTAGGATTGAGGAGATATCAAATAACCACATCATGTGATGAGAACTCAATTGTCTTACTAGAGCTAAAAAGGAAAATCTAATAAACTAAAAGAAGTTTCAGAGAAATGTCAAGAGCTAGAAGAACATCTTGAAGAGAACCACCGTCTAATGAAACTAAACCTAAGCCAATAACTAGGAGTTGTGTAGAGTCACCAACTAAAATATGTGATGTATCATTGTGAACAAGTGTGGTGACCAAATCCTATGAGTGAGTCATGTGGTGTGAAGTACCAAAATCAATGATCCAAAAGATAAGGCTCATACATGAAGAGCTTGACCCTTCCTTGTAGAAGAGGAAGGGGGCTAAGGAGAGGAGATGTGATACTACTACATGGTATTTTCTAAAGTCTCTAACCATTTCCAATACCCAAAAACTAGATGTCCTTCCTTGCCACAAAAACTGTAAGGATCACCTATGAACTTCTTAGTTTTGGAGGAAGACTCACCACACTTAGAAGAGTTTCCCTTCTTAGGATCGGGTTGTGGTTTGGAAGGAGACTACATAGATGGTTTGGAGGAATGATCATGACCAACTAAATCACCCTTCAACTTTGGTGGTTGCTTCTTCTTCCCTATAGATGATTGTGTAACCAATGTCATATTCTTTGATATTGATACAGAATCCAATTAGGAAATCTTGGCTTGCTCTCTAGTCAATCGACCACAAAGAATCTCAAATGAAGGCATGGTGAAAGAGGAAACCAATGCATCCATAGTAGAGTGAAATGTAAAGGAGAAGATTTGAAAGTTACCTCGAAGCTTAGACAAGATTTAAAAAATGCACTCTTTATCTATCTTCAACTTGCCACAACCCTGTATCATTAACCTTTATTGCTTAAATTTCATCAAAAATTCCTCAATGGAGAGGAAAGAATCAAGTACTAGTGATGTAAGCTCTACCTCAAGTTGAGGTGCCCTAAATTCATTGACTATACCAAACAAGTCCTTGAACTTGACCCAGATCTCTCACACTCATCAAGATGAAACTATAAGTTGTTTGAAATACTCAAATAAATCAAACCCATGGCCTCATCCATCTTATCCCAATGCTAGTATGTCTAATAGGGACTCTTAAAAATAGGTTGGTCTTCATCTAAACAAGACCACAAACCCTTGGAATGAAGTAACCATGTAATCATGATTGTCCATGTATGATAGTTATGTGGGTTTAGAGGAGCTAGACAAGAAGAGGTCCTATCCATTGTTTTAGAGAAGATGTTTTAGTTTTGAGAGATTTCTATTGTATTGAAGTAAATGATAGAAACAACTAATAAAAAAACACCCCCCTACAAAACAAGAAACTGAACCCCAATAGCTAAAAAAAATGTATATAGAATGAGAAGAGAAAAAAGGCTTTAGTTGAGTGGCTTATGTACCTTCGAAAAAATCTAATAAAAAGAACACATGATCTGGATAGAGCAATGCAATGGCTTTCAATGCCTTTTCATTGGCCAAAAATAAAGCTTGAACATAAAACATATGGCCCCCAGAGTGCACAAACAAAGTTATGTCTTTGATAGTAAAAATAAGTACCTATGTAGCATCATAATCTAATGAAACCAATACATTCACGACAAGTTCAAAACCAGCTTTTCGATGATATCTTGTTTGCCCAATTTTGACATCGTATACTCAAGTTATGAGAAAAAAATTGAATGATGCCCCTATGGCCTTGAAGGGCATGCAAATTGCTTATGCAGTGGTATCGTCAACAAGTCACTACATTAAATTTGACAGTCATATGACCATTGTAGGCAAAAAAAGGGCCATGCTCACATGGCAACCTGACTAGGCAGTGATGTGGCTAGAGCTATTGATGTAGAAGAGCCATGTGTCAGGATGATGTGTCTATGCTAGGTGTGTAGGTGATGTGGTAGCTAAAGCCATTTGGTTGGGGCCCTAGGGTGCCATGTGGTGGCACCAAAACTGGCCATGTGGGTGGTGGAGTAGGTGGCCATAGGTGGGGCTTCTTAGGAGGTGGTGACAGATGGGTGGTGTCACTCTGGTAGTGGTGGCAACAAATGGTACTATCAAGGGGCGAAGCTAGTGTCGTTGTCAAGCAGCGATGGGGTCACGGTTACCAATTGGTGGCATGTGTGAGACACTTATGGGATGCCATGTGGTGATGTGTAGGTGGTATACCCAAAAAAAATTGTTTTTATTTTTTTCCATTTTGCATGCGAAGGCCTTAGGGCAAAAAAAAATCCTCAAATTTTGACATCGTCCAAATTGTGCATGTTTTATATGGAAATGGAAGTTGTTGGGCTCTCTGAATCCAACAGTGAGGTCTATTTAGGCTCAAAGTGCTCCAAAAAATAACACCCCTCTAGATCCAACTAAAAACATGAAAACAAAACAAAATAAGCCTCCAACCACAACTTTGTCCAACGGACAAACTATATATAAAAATGGGGGTTTTGAAGCTCTCTAAATCCAATGGTGAGGTCTGTTTGGACTCAAACTGCACCAAAAAATGACTGCTTTTTATCCCAACAAAAAGGGTATTTGAAACCTTCAAACTATAAGCTTCAAAAAAGAACTTCAAATAAGAACAGGAAGTTGCAAGAAGTGCTCTAATACCATGTAGAAGTTGGTGGACAAATGATGTAAAACCCAACTTCACTTAATCCAAAAAGATCACCTACAAGAAAATAACCTATTACAGGGAAGAGAGAAGCAAAGAAGAGAAGAGGGGCTCTCAAAGATGAAAATCTATTCAAGAGAGAGAATAATTTTTCAAAAGTCTTACAAAATACAAGGGGGTCATTCCTTATAAAAGGAGACCAACCACTCTCAAAAAGGAAACCCCAAAAGAAACCCTAAAGAGATAATGTGACATTTAATAAAAGGAAACAAATAATAAATGTCACCTTCATGAAGAGACAAAAGTCGAATTTCAATAGTGAAATCTTAAAAGTAAAATATAATAAATCTTTTACTCTAACTATATATATATATACACACACACACACACACACACACACACACATATATTTGTATGTGTGTGTGTGTGTATGTATGTATGTATGTATGTATATGTATATACATATATATGTGTGTGTGTTTATATATTTATACATTTATACATATATGTGTATATGTATATTATATACATATATACATATATATACATAATATAATATACATATTTACATATGTATATGTATATGTAGAATTTTAGGGTCACCCCTCCACCATTTTATAGGCATATTATTGTTATCTATTTTTGTTCAGTCGTAGGGGCCGTAGAATAGTAGGGGCCCTACTATTCTAAGGCGATTATTGCAGGCTCCTACTATTAAAGTAATAATTCTATCCCTACTATTCTATGGGGATAGTTGGCCCCTACAATTTGATAGGATCCCCTACCCCTACAATTGATAGGATAGGCCCCCTACCCTGAAATTTATAAGGATAGGCCCACTAAAATATAGGGCCCTACCCCTACCCCCTTAGGTAGGAAGACCCAACGGACGAACGTCAAGCTTCAAGAACAAAGAAAATGGAGGAATCCAATGAACGCTTAGCCAACTTCCCTGAAGGCTTAATGGTTAGGGACTCTCCCAAGAGAGGCTTGAACCTTAAGATGAGGGGAAGGCAAGTTCAGTGTTATTTGACTCACCTAGCCTGCCTCTAAGGAGCGATGGGACTCATAGCTCAAAAAGAGAAGAGGGCCCAGTGCGAACTATAGAGGAAGGCTAGGCTAGTCAAAATCAATGAATGATAAAAGGATAGTAGGAATCCCATCCCAACATCAACAAAAAAAACCAACACAAGAATGTTAGGGCCAGCTTTAAGAAAGAAAAGGTAGGAATCCCAAGAATGCTAGGGGATGAATCCCAAGAATGCTATACATATGTATATGTATATTATATACATATATACATATGTATATGTATATTATATACATATATATATGTATATATGTACATATATATATGTATATATGTACATATAGATATGTATATATGTATATATATATGTACCTATATATAATATATCTATATATCTATATATAATAAACATATATACATATATGTATATATTTATATATGTGTGTGTGTATGTGTATGTATATGTATATATGTGTGTATATGTATGTATATGTGTGTGTGTCTATATATACATATGTATATGCATATTGTTGTCAATATTGTCTAAAGGTATTTAACTTACAATAACCAATATTAACATAGAGTCGTGTCTCTTCTACTCCTATGTATATACACTTAGATCTCCATTTGAAAAATACATACTGAATAGGTAGTATTATTACATTTGTGATGATCCTTCATGACTCAATATGGTATTAGAACCATGTTGCAAATATAAGAAAATAAGAAATATATTAACAATACATACTTCAAGAAGGAGATAAAAGCAAATATGGAATAATACACACTAGAAGAGAAAGGCTAAAGATTTCATCTTTGGAGCTCGATTAGAATGGCATGGAATCCATAGCTTAGGAAGGCCACGGATTCAAGCTTTCAATGTCTACCACCATTTTTTAATCCAAATGATGATCTTCATTCATTTCTCATTTATTGAATTGAAAAGAATAAAGATGGAAGATGTAAATAATTTGAAGAAAAGATATTAAGGTGTAAGATGAATCAAAATTTGATGAAAAGGTTGACAAATCTATTCAAGAATCTAGCATTGCATTCAAAGTCATGAAGATAGAGTTTGAAGGGAACTTCTATATAAATTTTTGATAGAGAAATACTTTAAGTAGAATGTGAAGATGAAGATGGATCTATATGAAAATATAAATGATTTGTATGAAATTATGTAGTGTTACTTTTGTATGGTTAGCGTTGAGGCAAAGGAGAAAGACTATTTCCCTGTCATTTTGGTCGAGGTTTCTTGTCTAGAAGAATTTCCATTTCAACCCCCTTTTTTATCTATGTGCTTACCCCCATGTTTAGGTTTCATAGTCATATGACCATTGGGGGTGCAATTTGCATAGACATTTTGATTCTCTATGGGTGGAGTCAATCAATTTTGATAGAGATCATGGTGGTTGTGGTACAATAGCTGATTGCAAAGGAAAATTTGATAGGAGAATGGGTTATATTGGTAGTAACTAATCTTCCAGGTAAGATGAAGTCAATTAAAATTCCAACATAAGGGTATATGGTATTAGGAGATTCACAGAAACCTTCAATATGCTCAAATGGAAAATATTTTACAAATGGAATACATGTTTGTAATAATTTATCCACTCTAGTTTTTAGCCACAATCATTTCCATGCTACTGTTGGAAGTATAAGCATAGGGGTTATCAAATTTGGTGAAATGTTATCTAAAGGGTATTCTAATAAATTCAAAATTATATTTAGTTTTTATTTCTGATCATAAGGTTTTTATAAGGGGTTTTCAACCACTTATAAAGCAAAAGATCATGGGACACATAAAATTGGCATTTGGTAAAAGAGATTGAATCGATATTATGAAAAACTAAGTCAATGTTGATTAAGATGAGATTGGTCAAATATAAACTCATGAGGGGAGATATCAAGAGACATTATTAGAGTTCCAAGTTTTAGCCATCCTTAGTGGAGAAATGATTCAAAAGAGGATATGTCTCTCAAACAATCTCCAAAGGCATTTTTTATTTGATGTATATGGATCTTCATTGAAGTAACATGTATTAAGGATGTGCAGAAAATTATATCTTGAGAACTAGCTTTATTTACTTCTTTTAGTCAATGTCTTATTTTAATTTATACCTACTATAAGATTTATTTGCCTTGATCCTTTCCTTTCTCTCTGATCATGTTCTTCTAGGAAAAGGAAGACTCATATTAACTTCAAAGGGAGACTGACACTTCATCATAGGCAACATTAGATTAAGAGTTTAGAATATTGATATTTAGAGAATATAAAAATTTGTGTGTGTGAATACATGATTCTAATGGGAACTTCCCCTATGTACATCATGAGGAATTGATGACTTCCAAATGTTCATCACTTATAACTGTAGAATTTATTGAAAGGTGATGATCTTACAAGAACTTTATCTTTTATTATGATGGGCATCTTATGATATCTAAGTAGTTCATGATAGATTATAACTTGTATGTTGTATTAAGTTCCTTAAACATGCCATGGTCTTCTATTGTGATGGGCATTTTATGATGTCTAAGCAAATCATGATAGATGATAACTTTCATGGTGATCAAGTTCCTTAAACAGACCATGGCCTTCTATTGTGATGGACATTTTATGATGTCTAAGAAGATCATGATAGATGATAACTTACATGGTGGATTAAATTCCTTAAATAGACCATGAATGTTTCTATGGTAATTATTAGTAAGGATAGATTATATATGGACATTTTTTAGTACTTGGTGAATATCATGTGACTTCATATTCTAGGGCCAATACTCCTGATACCTGGATTGTGAGTATCATTTGATGAAAGATCTTCTTAATCATGTCAACTTGATATTATATTGAGGTAATATCTAACAATCTATTTATCCTCTTTAGCTAAGAGGGGGTGTTGATGTTCTACCTCCAATCAGATTGGATTGATCTAGAGACGATCCCTCTATGGGTATTGGTTAAACATTATTGCATTTGATTGATCATCAACTAGACATGGCTACTTATATATGTCTATGTGTATATATATTATTTATTTTTATTTATTTATTTATTTTCTAATGGAAATAAACTTGCAATAACCAATATTGATTAACATAGAGGCGTGTCTCTTCATGAGACATGTCTCTTCTACTCCAATATATGTGTGTGTATGTATATATGCATGCATATGTGTGTATATATATACATGTATATACATATACACATACATATATATACATATATATATATATATATATATACATATATAAATTTGTATATATATATATATATATATGTATGTATGTATATGTATATGTATATGTATATATATGTATATATACATATATACACATATTTGTGTGTGTATGCATATGTGTATATATATATATATATTCATGCATACATATATGTACGTATGTATGCATTCATATGTGTGTATACGTATACATGCATAAATGCATATATGTATATATGTATACATACATACACACACACACACATATATGTCTCTATGTATGTATGTATATATATATATATATATATATATATATATATATTTACATATATATGTATCTATGTATATATACATACATATATGTGTATGTGTGTATCTATGTATATGTGTGTGTGTATGTATACATACATATATGTGTACCTACCTACCTACCTAAAATGATAGGGGGATAGGGCCCTATCCCTAGCCTAGAATTTTATTGAGGGGATTTGAGGGAGTTATAGATTTTAGTTAGTTAGTTCCCTACTATTCTAATGGGTGGGTCATCCATTATATACATGATATGACCCACTATAGAAAGAAAGGGATAGGTTGTATTAGGAAATAGGACATAAAAGGGGTCCCCCCCCCATAAAATTATAGGCCATAAAATTTTAGGGTGGGGCTAGGGGCAGGGATATAATAGTAGAGCTGAAACAACCCACCACCATATCCCCATATAGAGAGTAGGGAGTTGGATAGTGGAAGTGACGACTTGACTATCCATCTATTGTATAAGATCCATTGTGAATCCATTATTTTTATAGGTGAACTGGGCCACCCTATTATTCTAAGGCAATGATTCCTAGATATTCTCCCAACCTAAAATTCTATGGGCAATAGGGCCCGATGCAGAGAGGCCTCGATTGATAGATTGAGTGCCCCCTCCCTTTCTATAGTTCTTGTTCATCACAATTGCCCTCTAAAACTATTAACAGATTGAGATAGCCATAAGATAGATATATAGGGCCCACAAATCCTGATAGTTGGTCCATAGAAACTATGTATATTTTCATAAATAGATATATCCACTAATCCCATGTTCCAGATCCTGTCCTGATAGTTGGGTCCCAATACTATCATTCCCATGTTACTAAGGGCGGGTCCATCTATCCTACCCTCTTCTATAGTAGTTTGTCCCACCCTATGATCTATATATAATCCCATGTTTCTAAAACTAGTCCTTTTCCTCGAGGTCCAACCGACTACTAGTCCCCCCTTACCCCATATACCATAATTACATCTACCTCTACATGGGGCACTCCCTGCACCATCATAATTTAGTTGTTTCCCCCTCCTCCCCACCCTTATAATAGTAGGGTCAAGGCCAAGGGATAAAGGGTGGGGCTAAATATGAGAAAACCATTCCAACCCTACTCTCTATATGCCTCGAAAATAGGGCAAGCATTTAGTCCAACATTTATTCCACCCACAATAATTTATGCAGTAGTAGGGCTATAAACTAAGATTCCCAATGCCAACTAGAGTTCCCTCCTAGCTCCCATTTCCATATTTCAATTAGATCCTTTCTCTCATTAAATTTTCCCCCTTGTTATAAAGGGCTAAAGGTTGGGATACCTTTCATGTGGATGGTGAGAAAAAATAGAGGGTGTTGGAGAGGGGGACCAACTGGCAGGGAGATAGAGATACAGATAGAAACCCAAAAGTAGGAGAAGCAAGGGTTATGGTTGGTTTAATTGACTAAGAAAAGGCTATGGTAGCATCATACATATATAGGAATCATGCACAGAAGCAAGGCATAGGTCACAGAGAAATCCTAGGTCCAAGGAGGGACCAATGAATGCATCCAAGTGAAGCTGCTATATAAATAGGTGAAGCCAAACTGCATTGGTTGAAATAGAACCTCCCTCTCCTTAGAGCAAAAAAAATTGTTTTGGAGCCCCTACCCACAAATTATAATTTTTTGAGCATGCTTTTCCCTCACTTGACCCTTTAGAATAGTAGGGATCCCACAAGAATATTGTTGGAGGGAATAATGTGGTTGGTTGTTGAACTATTATTTTTCTTTTTTGGGGGGCCACCATGATACCGATTAGAAGAGGGAATGTGTTATGTAGGTCAGATGGGTATACCCACCCAATAGATTGGCAGGTATGCCCCTGCATGTAGAGGAATAATTGGGGATTAGGTAGTGAGCACCTTGAGTGGTAATCAACTAAGCATCAGACCCCATCAGCCATTTAGTTTATGTAATTATTGTCCAAAAAGTAAGACATCCCACCCAAAACATAGGCAACACTGGATCTCTATTGAGAAATGACATAGACAGTAGTCATGGATAATAGTCCTATAGACATCACAACAATCTGGGCAATTTGAGCATTGGGACTAACCGTATAATCCCTTTAGGCATGGCTGAGGTTAGCAAAGTTACTCTAAGCGATAATCGATAACCATCTTTCTGTTATTACCCCCAAGTGGATGGAAAGTTGCTGCCAATTTTGTTGGGTGAGGTAGCAAGGTGGATTAATGGCATTAGTAAATTAAATTGTGCCCCGTAGCCTCCTCCCACCCACCCCTAGGGTGAGCCCCTACTATTATATATAAAGGAATCAACTCACTAACCCTACTATTCTATGCGGATAACTTAGAGGAAATAAACTTTCTTTGTAAGCTCAAGCCTAGTGGGTGACCTAGTGGAGATGGAATAATTGAGACCCCTAGTAGGAGCCTTATCTTATCTACATTCTCTTGCTACTACTTCTAGATAAATTTTGTTAATACTAGTCTCAAAGCTAACACTGCATCCCCACCAAGTTTAATACCCTACTAATAATCCCCTACCCTTTTACTCTTGTCAGTGCTATGGAGCTAGAATAGTGAGCTATTACACTTTCTTCGAAGGATGGTTGCTTCCAAGCCCACCTCCTAGTTTTCATCACTCAATTATTATTTTTTCCACTAAGTGACTGCTTAGGGACCTTAGCCTACGATCTAGGTTGTTTCCCTCTCAACTCTAGATCTCCTTAACCTTTTGAAGTCAGCTTGTCACGGCAGAAAGCTTGTCAATCCTAAAGGGTTTAGTGTCCTATTGCATACATAAAGGTCCTACTGGGAACCAGGCATTTGACTCAATTTGGTTTATTCGACCACTTTACTCTATAACCTAATATTTTACCCTCTATATTTGTGGCATAAAGGTCCTACCAGGAACCAACCATTTGACTCGATTTGGTTTCTTTCATTGTAGTGTGCATCAATCGAAGCATCCATCTAGAAAGGATATGTGGGAAAGGAACACAATGCATTATGACAAGAAGCTATCTCCTTTAGACATCCGAGTGGTGACTACAATTAGGAGGTTGAGCCCCGATGTCTATAGTATGCCCTACTATTCTAAGGGGGATATCTTCCTTAGAATGGTAGGGATCACCGGTCAATCGAGCACAATTAAATGGCTCCCCTTACCTCCTATAGCCCATAGAAACAATGGGTAGGAAGGTACTATTCTAAGGGGTAGGTCCCTACAAGTCTCATGGGCTTATAGCCTATAGAAGCAATGGAGTGGGCTTATCCCCTATAGAAGAATTTTAGGCAGGCCATTCAGGTCCTACAATTCTATGGATAGAAAAAAAGGGCCCTTAGAATACTAGGGCTCATGGGCCTATAGCCTATAGAAACAATGGGGTGAGCTTAGAATAGTAAGGGGATCAACAAGGGGACAAGCCGGCCCCAAAGGGTCCCTTACAATTCTATGGGTGAAGGGTCTCTAAGGTTTGTAATCTGCCCCATAGAATAGTAGGACTATATTTCCAAACTTAGGGATAGTGTAAGGTCGATATACATACATACATATGCATAGATATACATACATATGTGTGTGTGTGTGTGTGTGTGTGTGTGTGTGTGTGTGTGTGTGTGTGTGTGTGTGTGTGTGTGTGTGTGTGTGTGTGTGTGTGTGTGTGTGTGTGTGTGTGTGTGTGTGTGTGTGTGTGTGTGTATCTATGTATATGTATGTATGTATGTATATATACATAGATACATACACACACACACACACACACACACACACGTGCATTCAGGTTTGCATTTGAAAAAAAATATCAAACATTTAGTGCTATTACATTCATAGTGATCCTTCATGACTCAACAACTATAAACTTGACAATATAAATATGTTGGCCCAAAACATAAATAGTGAAACATGTAGAACATCTCATCATAGCTTGATCAAAATATTACACTATAGCTTTCTATGAAAGTGTAACATCCTACAAAGTTGGCTCTATCATTAAAAATCATCAAACTAAAAATTCATACTGAATTACAAATATTTCCAAACCAAAATTGTCATGTTCTTTCCAAAATATTGTTAAATAAATATTTGTTAGAGAATATCTTACTCATCTAGTAACACCAAGTCCTACAATGATCAGATTGGACATAACATGATGTCTACTTTTATGTTATCTCTTTGTACCATCTAACTCTCTGATCTCTGATATTACCAAGATTATTTTTCTAACTAAATACTTCTCTACTTAGTGGACTTATTATTTTTATTGAATCAAATCCTTTGGTTATCAAATCATTTTTCAAGATTTAAGGATTCATTGTAAGTATTTCCTCTTCAAGATCTCGCATTTTGTCCATTCTCAAGGGAGGAGATATACATTGAGGAATCATTCTTCTTCCTTTATGAACATCTACATATATGGATCCATGATTTAGTGTTGATTAGATCCATTGTATTTGTGGATATTTCCTAGATTTCTCGTTGAATACTCAACATCAAAACATTGTGAAGCTCTTCCAAATAAGGGTTTGATCAAGTAAGGTGAATTTCTACATTTTTATTACTTTTTTACATTATTTTGTGTACTTATATCTTTCAATTTTAATTCCTAAATGGGAGATTCACTAAGGAAATATCCTCATCCCCCAACAAAATTTTATTTTTCTTTGTGCAAGAATAGGTCATTAGAATTGAAAATTCAAAATTTGAAACCTATTTTTAGGAGCTTTCAAAAGATCTAAGATCAAATGATCTTCTACCTTCTAGGAACATGTCAATTTGGTGGAACATATACTAGTATAGATCAAACAGGTGACATGTACCATGAGATTTCACTTTTTATATTTTTCTAGGTTTTTTTTCTTGATTTGAAATTTGGTCTTAGTTTATACCCTACAGTTTTGAGTTTGTTATTTTTTGAATTGAAATCTATCTTCCACTACACATATTTAAGGTTAGTCACTTTCTCTCTCTTTTCTTTATTTCTTAGATCTGATTCCTTTCTTTGATATGGTTATACATGTGTTTCTTGCATTTAAATAAATAACCCTAGGCAAGTTAATCAATCAATCCAATCAATTCAACCTAATCACATTACAAATATAAGGTTAATTAACATTGCATGAAAGAGGAATTTATTGCATAATTCCTTTATATAATTTAGGTTAGGTATTGGCATCCCTTCACCTCACTTAGGTTGTTCTAATCTAACTTGAGTTATATTGAGATTTATGTTTTGAAGTCCATCTTTCTCTTGTAGTAAATGGTTTAGGGTGAATATGTTTAACTAATAGACTCATCTCAAAATCTTTACAAAAAAATCATCTCCTTTTTATCATCTATATTAGCAAAATATTATACTTTTGTGGTTGAGAGTGATACAATATTTTTTAATCTTAAAATCCAGCTAATTATTGTGTCACTTAAAGTAAAAACATATCTTATAGTCCTCCTCTTGCTATCAATATCTCATGTTAAATCTAAATCATCATAGCCTTTGAAATTGGAATGGGAGTCTTGGAAACATAAATACTAAGTTGTCGTACCTCTCAAATATAAGAGAATGCACTTTACTGAATTCCAATGCTCTTTTATAAACTTTCTTATATCCTTGCTTACAAATCACATTGAATATGGAATAGAGGGTCTTGTACACACCATGGAATACATAAAATTACCAACTATTAAAGATTATATAGCCTTAGACATGTAATAAATCTCATCCTTTGTCTTGGGGATCACCTATTTGGACAATTTAAAATGACTAGGTAAAGGTATACTAATTGGTTTTGCATCTTGCATCTAAAAACTGTTCAACACCATTTCTATGTAATCACTCTTAGACAATGTCTGTAATGTATGAATTTTCTTCTCCCTACTTGTCATCATATTAATTTTTTTTTTTTTTAGTACCCAAATCCTTCATAGAAAATGATTTCACTAATTTCTATTAAGGTTATTTTTATGTTGCATATTATAATTGAGAATAAGCATATTGTCAACATATAGTAATAGGATAAAATAGGTATCATAGTCAAATATCTTTAATAAACATAATGATTATAATGAAATATATTGTAACCTTGTTCAACCATGAAACTATCAAATTCCAAATACCATAATTAGGATGCTTGTTTCATCCCATACAAACTCTTCTTCAAAATGCACACTAAATTTCCCTTACCCTTAACTTCATATCCTTATGTTCGTTGCATATAAGTATCCTCCTCCAAATCTCCATGGAGAAAAGTTGTATTGAAATATGATCGTTCCAAATGTAAATATTTTATGGTCACAAGATATAATATTTTAAATTTAAGTCATTATAATAATAGGAGAAAATATATCATCAAAAGCAATACCCTTTTTATGTGCTCACAAGTTTATCCTTGTATAGTTTATTTCCTCCATGTTATTCCTTTAACCTATTAACCCATTTGTAAGGAAATTCTCTTTTACCTTTAGAAAATTAAACTAACTCCCAATATTGATTTTGTATCAATAAATCTATCTCCTCTTTCATTCCTTGCTTCCACTTTTTCCTAGTTTCTACTTGTATTGTTTTTGCATAACTTTCTAGTTCAGAAAAAATAGTTATTAATACATAATTCAATGAAAAATAATATTGTTCATGAGGTCTAGTTATCATGGAATATAATCTTCCTAGGGTTTGAGGAACCTACTAAAATTCTAGATGTTCTATATTTTCTAGCACTATTAGACTACATTTACTGGGATTTTATCAAACACCATGTGTTTTGTGTTTTACTCTTCTTTCTTCTTTCCTTATATTTGTTCTTTGTATGTGATGTCTTCCCTAGAGATCCTTGGAAATGTGAATAAACTAACATTTTTTAATTAAACCAAAGCATAAGCACTAGCATAAAAAAATAATAGGAATACAAAGATCACAAAGGAAGACTAAACACCAAACCACCAAAGACCCCCAAGCATTCATTACTTACAAATATATACATTTCCATCTATAGTAACTAATAAAACAAGGTTAATTTTATTAATCATGTACTAACATTATAATTGATCTTCATTTAAAATCCCAAATGAAAGTTCATAAATGATTAATTCGCACAAGTTCATGAACTAGGTTAAAATGTAAAAATGAGGAGACATCATACAAATGAACCCAAAAATGTCCAATAAGCAGGCTATTATGGATTTGGAAGGTACATCTCTCAAAAAAGGTGTCCAAAACACAAAAATGCATCCTCCAAACATATCAGGAAGTGCTCATTATTTGGGGTACATACTTTCCAAAACTACATCATATAATGGAACTCCACAAATAGTGTGATGAAATGCCTAGACTATGTACGATACTTCTAAAATATCATACGATCAAATGTTAGGGATAGGCATGATAATTCCTTGCTTCATATGATAAAATTCATAACTAGAGGGCATGAAACTCTGATCTAGGTGTAATGAAACTCTTTCATCATTTCACTGTACAATATGCTAGCCCAAACTTGTCCCAAAAACCAAACAATGAGATAAGGAACAATATGCAAACCTACACTTAGACGTAAATCAAACCTCCACATTGGGGAGTACCAGACACACACTTATCAAGGAGTGAACATATATATATATATATATATATATATATATATATATATATATATATATATATATATATATATATATAGATCTAGCATACTACCTTGTGAGTACACATCTACTCTAATCCAATATAAATCATCATGATAAATAAATAAGCACCAAGTATAACATGTGCATCAAGATTAGCTTAAGTCCCAAGTAATCTATAAACATCAAAGCAATGTAATCACAAACATTTAACATGATATTCTACCTACAACATCTTTATTCCATAGCAATGATAATAAGACATCAAGATATAGGAATACATCAATAAACAAAACCAAAAGGTACATCAATATGTAACATGATATTAAATGCATCAAAAATAAAGAATAAAACACAAGGAACATACTTTAGATAACAAAGAGTCCAAGTGAGCATCAAGCTTCATCCATGAACTAGAAGATGATCATCTTTGTACATTGATCCCCAATAGTGGTATAGGTATCTACACCTCCTAACCACATGATACCCTTAGGCACACATCGATCATGTTGATGGAGATAGTGACTTAAACACACTCACATAAGATAATCATCCAAGGCTAACACTCACACTTATTAGTGCATGATAAAAATAACTATTTAATCATGAATATAATGTAATACATCAGGTCATTGGTTAGACACACTATAATAAAACTATGTATGGACTATAGTGGAGTGTAAACCTCTTGACATTGATAATCCCAATCTTTATGTGGTATGGCTCAACTCCATCCTGGAGGCCACATACCTGGCATTGATTAACTCCAATAGGAGGCCTCACATTATGCTCTCGCACCAACTTTTTTAGAAGACCAGAGAACATATAGACACCACACCCTCACACCAGCTCCCTTGGGATGCTTGGAGAACATACATGTGTTTACGTATCTTATCATTAAGTTTTATCATCCCATTTATTAATTTTGGTAATCATATATTTAAACCTCTTCATGTTACCTAGTCGATCACTTTCAGGTTGGGTTACATGAGCGAAGTCACTCCACACATCTACTCTACATACCCATGCTCATCACATGATGAGTATCCCTAGGCAATAAAAATTTCCAACTCAACCCCCAATTGAATAATCTCCTGACTAGCCTATATTCGAGAGTTTGGGTCTCACAAGATGTCATCATACACATGTTCTTGTGCTCGTGTGTGGTCACAACATGTTAGCCCCAACTAATAATATTGTTAAAGTATGTGAAAGGTTCATATCAATTTTTATAGTGACATTGATGTCAATCCTTAATTGGTGAGACATTATGCTAATTCAATAGAGTGCCATATCATTTGATTGATGAAGAGGATTTGAAGAAAGTATAATAATGATCTAAGTGGTGATAAGTGTATGGTATTCAATAGTAACTTAAATGAGTTGGACTCTAACAGCATAATATTGATTTTATTATTTTACATGATTTCATTAAGTGTTTAGATCATGTATAAGCAATACAGTTGGGTCAGTGAAAGAAGAATCCTAGTATTAACCAAGCTAATATGGTTGTCACTAAGAACCTGATCAAGAAGTGAAGAATGTGTTGTATTAATTGAGAAAGAAAGGTGTTAATTGATCCTAGTGTTGACCAAGTGGATGTAATGTTAACTGAGCAAGGAAAAGGAAGAATAATTTTGAAAATATCTAATCTAAGGCCAACATTTGGTAAAAATAAAGATTTTTGGAGAAGTTCTAAAGATAAGGATGAAGTTAGTTATGAGATCATCAGGTGGAGAAATTCAAAGAAGATTTGATGAGGGAGATTTTATGATTTTAATTGAAGCACAAAGTTCAAGGTGAAAGTGTGTTACCCAAGTGTCTACTAGATTTAATGAATCTGAGCTAGATTAAGATCAAATGATTGTCATTAAGTGGAAAAACATGGAAGAATCTATTGAAGTCAGAAAAATGTTTCTTTTTTAAGGGATGAATAAATTGTTCATTATTTATGATCAAGTTGAAGAAATAAGTTGATAACCAGAGGATAACTAAGTTGAACTACATTGAGAAGATCAAGAAAGAGAAGTGTTAACTAGATATGTTAGTGATTAGATCATCCAAAAGGGAGTATAAGGAAGAAAGAGCATGAATAGAGGAAAGAGATAGAGTGAAATAGAGATTTTATCAAGAAAAGGTAGTGCTAAACTAAACAAATCATTTTGTTGTTTCTCTCTAACCATTATAGAAGAAAATATCTTCATTGAGTAGAACTAATAGTCTTATTTCTAAATGAATTATAGGGTGACATTCATTTGGATGTTTTAAAAGTTATTTAAACTAGACCAAACTATGTATACTCAAAAGTGATAAGGTCTAGATGATCTTTAGTGAAAATCCTCTAACAAGGTCACATTAATAATGTGTTTGTAATGTTTAACAAGGTTATCTCCTAATAGAGCTCACTACAGAAGAGTGAAATATTTGGGTTGTCAATCCCAAGTGGTTTTTTCCTTAACAGGGTTTCCATGTTAAATACTTGTGTCAAAATTGTGTAGATGCTTGTTGTGTTGCATATTATTTCAAGTTTATTGTTTATTGTTGCAATAAAGTATAAGCTAATAGTTTACTTTGATACTTGATATATGAAGTTAATTTTTTATTGATATGTTTTACCGAGATAGTGATCTAAAAGTTTAAAGAGTTTAAGTTTGTTAAAAATTATTGAAGGCCTGCAAGATAATTGGTTGTACTTGATTAACCCCCCTCTCAGTTATCTAACAATTGGTATCAAAATTGAGTACTTGAAGGATAAACTTTGAAGGGACTTGAGCTAAAGATCTAAAGATGCATAAGAAGGAGGTTCTTAAGCTAAACAAGGAGAACTTTGCATTATGGAAAGGAAGAATGATATTGTACGTATCATGCATTGGAGACAATGTATTACATTATTTGGATACTCATTATGTACCTCCTAATCCACCTATGACTATAAATCAGGTGAGGGAAAAATAAGATCACAACACCCTGATGGCAGAGATTGGTTCTTCTCTTAGCGATGCTTATTTTGATGATATCAAAGACTATGATACTATAAAAGAAATGTGGGATAAGCTTACACTTGTCCCTAGTGGAGATCTAAATGTGTTGAGAGCCAAATTTGAAAGCCTAAGAGAAAATTATGATGACATGAAGATGAAAGAAAGAGATTACATTGTGTAATACAATAATCAAATCAAAGAAGGTATTAGTACCATAAAATTTATTGTAGGAGTCAAATTCTAGATGTAAGAGCAATCTTGCATCACCCAAAAATATTTCCTTTTTATTTCTTGAATAAGGGTTGTCTTAGTGAAGAGTTGTTATTTCTAGAGGCTTGCTACGTAGTAAGTCAGTCATATGAGCTCAGAATGTCCTAATTTTAGAGGTGGATGTTCATCTTGCATGTATCAGCCTACTAGTTGAGGCATAGTTCCATTTCATGAGTATTCATGGATTTATTGTGGATTTTTGGTGTGCAATTTTGGTATAAAAACTTCATGCTCAGCATTGAAGGCCTTAACCTCCCTAAATGAGGCTCAAAAATTTGATGGATAGGCACTTGCATAGAATTGAGCCTATAGATTAGAACCTGAGGATTCCAAGAAGTGGTTATAATAACCACTTAGAGAAATAGTTCAAAAGTTATGGCCTTTTGAAGTTGGGCCAACCAAAACTTCCAAAATAAATGTCAAAAATTTATTTGGCTAACTCTATATGTATTGTTAGGGTTTGTCATCCCTAGATATTAAGTTTTGAGTGTCTAGAACCTTCCTGGGTAGCATAAAAATTATCTATTTAAGAAATGTTTGTACATTGTTTAGGACAGCTCTAATGATAGTTCACAGATTTGTCTTGCAAATTACTGTAATGAAGGTGCCCATGTGGGTTAGCATATTATAATTCTAAATTATGCAATTTCGCATTTGTGGCTATAATAAGAAGCCCATATTTTGTTCTCACTAATTGTTGTTATTTCTTTGTCTCTATTATGTTTTTATGGTATTAAGGGAAGTACCCTTCATCAAGTGTTATCAGAGCAGGAATTCTTGAGTGTGTAAACAGATCGCCGATTGTGAGGCAATTGTTGAACCCTTGGTATTTGGTCTTCGATTGTTGTCATTGATGTCAATAATGAGCATATGGTATGGTTAACATCATGTAATTGTCTTATTTTATGTCCTTCAATATTGTTCAAAACATATTCAAGAAAAATACTTAAATGTTATACAATTAACACTTAATGTTCACATTGGTTTTGAAAATGGATTTAAAAAAATAGTTTTGGTCTATTAGAAAGTTGACAATTTTTTTTATCATATAGATCCCAACTATCATACCTTTTTGGAAAGGCCTCAGAGTTAGCTAAAATGGGTCTTTGTTAGTTTTTGCATAACACATGCATGGAAAGAGAAAAAGTCTGTTTATCAGAAATAATTACCAAATTGTTATGACAGTTTTAGCAGTTTTGAGCAGCTTTGGTCTAATGGAAGTTTGGGATATGTAACTACCTCCAAAATTTTGACTTTCTTGGTTTATAAGTAGAGGATACATTACTATAAAACATCCAATAGGTGGTTTTGATAGAAGTTGCAAAATTGGTGTGGAAATCCTTATAGACCGAACAGTTTGCAGGCAGATTTTTAAGAGCAAAGAAGAGGGTAATGATTTAAGTTTCTATGTTCATATTTGTGATTTGATTTTCATTGTGAAATTTTATCAGAGGTAGAAGAAGGGTTATATATTGCTTCTTCATTCATTCATATCATTATTTGATCAGATCTTTTAATGGAAAAAGAAAATATATTTAGATATTGAATGTTTTGAGGAGAATAGAAGTATATTCTACATTGTGTTTTCAACAAGAAGTTGAAACTATTGATTCATGATTTGTGTTGTAACAGAGATGATCCTCTAATTTTATATGTCACTTGTTCATTTTTGAAGTTGGTGCTTCTTGTATTCATGAAGTTGGTGCTTCAGGTGTAAGGGATTGGTGTTCCTTGAAATTGGTGTTTCTAGAATAGGGTGTTGGTGCTTCCTAGAGTTCTAGCTCTAAAAGGTTTTCCCAAGAGGCCAATAAAGTTTTAGATTCAAAGTGGTTTTTTACCCTAAGGGTTTTACCATGTTAAAATATTATGTCACTTTGTTATTCATTAACTATCTTGCTCATGTGTTAAGTTTTTATAACTTGTAATTGTTTCAAGTTTTTAAAAGTATTTTAAGCCACTAATTCACACCACCCCCCCCCCCCCAGTGGTGTTTGTATTGCAACAAGTGGTGCTAGAGCAAGGTTTCCTATATCAAGTTTAACAACTTTAGGTAGATTTTGGTTTAGTCGAATGCTTATCTTTTATGGCTCAAGATAGTTCTTCAAAGCTTCCTATTTTTGATGGATTAGATTGTGCTTTTTGGGAAGTAATGATGCAAACATATTTGTTATCTATTAATGTTGATGTTTGGGCTTTAGTTGTTAATAGTTATAAAGTTCCTAATACTTTACCTATAGATCCTGATGAAAAGAGGAAGTATGAAACTGATATGAAAGCTAAATTTTCTATACTTAATAGTTTATCTAAAGATGTTTTTGTTAAGGTAATGCATTGCAGTTCTTCTAAAGAAGTATGGGACAAATTGAAAAACACATATCATGGTGATAGAGTTAAAGAAGCCAAGATACAATATTTGAAATCAAGATTTGAAGACCTTAAGATGGGTAATGATGAAAAGGTAGAAGACTATCTCCTTAAGATAGATGAAATTGTAAATGGCATAAGAGGACTTGGTGAAAAAATTGATGATATTGATGTTGTAAAGAAAGTTTTGAGATCTCTTCTTGATAAATTTGATTCTAATATATGTTCTATAGAAGAAACTAGAGATATTAATAAGTATACAATGGAAGATATTCATGGAGCACTTGTAGCTTATGAAATGAGAAAGTGTGGCAAACAAGAATCCACAAGGAAAGAAGTAGCATTCAAGGTGGAAAAGAAAGTAAAGAAAGTCTCTTCAAAATTAGAAGATCTTGATGTTCTTGAAGTACATTTATCAAGGAAATTAAATAAAGGAGCAGGTAAAATTCCTTTCAAATGCTTTAATTGTAGTAAAATAGGACACTTTTCATCTAAACATCCTTATACTAGTCATGATGAAGTAGATGATCAGAAAGAGAAATCAAGTAAAAGGAAATTCTATAACAAAAAGAAGTTCTTTAAGAAGAAGTAGAGTTTTATTGCTGATGTATCAGATAATGACTCTAGTAGTTTGAATGTGATGAAAATGAAGTTTTATTCATGGCTATAGAAACTACTTGTCAAGAATCAAATAGTGATGATGATGTTGAACTTGTTGAGGCTAATTTCGAATGTGAATTTCTTTATGCAATTAAAAAGATCAAGGAATTTAGTGTTCAAGAAAATCAAATCTTAAAAGAAAAGGAGAACTTTGAAAAAGAAACTAAGGACTTAAATCAACAAGTTATAGAATTGAAATTACAAGTTGAGGAACAAAAGAGAATTGTCTTTGTCACTAAGGAAGAGTTAAGTTCTAAAGATCGGGAATGTACAAAGTTAATGAATGAAGTAGTATCATATAGAATAAAATTAGAAAAATATGAGAACACTACTTTGGATGATATGTTAAGGAAACAAAGAAGAACTGATGATCTAATAGGAATTAGTTTTGAACTTGGACAATGTTCTAGTGACAAGAAAGATAAATATTTATTCGAGATATTTAAATCTAAAAGTAAAGGATACAAATAAGAATGCTACCACTTCAAATGAAAGTAAAAATACAGATTTTAATCAGATTTCTAATGATAAAAATCAGGTTATATCAAGCACTTCATTCATGGGTAAAAGATACTCAAACAAGTTCACTTCTTTCTTTGATGGGTATTGCTTCATTTGTCATCAATATGGACATAGAAGAAGCAATTGTAGATACATGTCAAGGAGGTATTCAAAGTTTCATTTTGGTTATTCCTTTCCTAAAATGAATAGTCTAAGACTTTAAAAATGCAATCTCTTTGGTCATGTTATGAGTAATTGCAAAACTAAGTTAATTTAGAATGATCAATCTTATGCTAGTCTACAAGTTGATAAAGAATTTGATACTAAAGTGACTAAGATATGGAGCCCTAAGATTAATAAGTCTATGTTTGTTAAAATGGCTCTACATTTTGAAGAAAAGGACTTTTGGATAATTGATAATGATTTTTCTAGACACATGACAGGAGATAGAACAAAGTTTGACAAATTGATTAACTACAAAGGTGGCAATGTTAGTTTCGGTGATGATTCTTCAAGGCAAATTAAAGGTTTGGGTTCGTTTATGCTTAGTGAAAAAATGTCCATTCATGATGTGCATTATATTGATGGATTAAAGTAAAATCTTCTAAGTGTTAGTCAAATTTCTGATCATGGATATGAAGTTATTTTTGATGACCATGTTTGCCAAATTAAATTAAAATCTGGATAGTTGGTTGCATTAGGCAAAAGATCTAAAGGGAATGTATACAATTTAAAAGATATCACAAATACTAACAATCATGAAGACGTGTGTTTTATGGGACAAGTAAATGAAAGCTAGTTATGATACAAAAGGGTTGGGCACTTGAATTTTGACAACTTGGTAAAAGTTAGTAAGCATCAGAAAGTAAGAGGTATGCCATGTATAAGAAAGCCAAAGAATGTTATTTGTGAAGGGTGTCAACATTGTAAACAAAGAGAGATAGACAATGTTGAGCGAGAGTGGAGGGAGTGGAGGGAATGGAGATTTCCAAAATTTGAATTCACATAAGGGTGTGACTTCTCTAGATCATCGGGATTGGATCCCTAGATTGGAACACGGGTCACAGGGGAGGGACGATTAGGCAGCTTTAGGTACTGGGGACCATTCAAAGATCATGGATGGGGACCTAGATGTCCGCCCCAAGGAAGTGGTCAAGATTCCTTTGATTCCTAAAGCAGACCAGCAAGGAGCTACAAAATGGTCCTCTCTTTTTAGGGTCAAACCCTTAGGTAAGTCCTCTTTCCTGCCTGTCAAAACTCTACCTAAATCTGAGAAAGGCTCTTGTGCCATTGCCATCCCAAATGAGATTGTGGATCACAGCATTCAATCCATGGATTCAACACTGATTGGGAAATTTCTGGGGCCTAGACCAAACATTGATGATGTCAAGACTTACATCAAGAAGCATTGGGCACTCAAAGGCCAAGTCTTGGTCATAGCTATGGCGAAGGGTTTCATGTAATTTGATTTTACATGCATGGAAGATTTGGCCAATATTCTTTGTGAAGGACAATGGGCTTTTGGTCGATCCACTCTGGTGTTGCAGAAGTGGTCCTCCAAACTAAATTTGAGTGACTCCTTTTTTGTTCAAGCCCCTGTCTGGGTTAGATTACCCAAGCTGCCTTTAGAATTTTGGAACAAGGATGTTTTTGTGGGGCTTGTGAGGACTTTTCATGAACTCCTCTCTATGGATCTGATAATGGCTTCCAAGTGTCATCTCAACTATGCATGCATCTACATAGGTGTTAGAGAAGGCACAAACATGCCTGAGATTGTGGCCTTTCATTCCAAACTTGGAGTGCACATCCAGAAATTGATATATGAAACTATTCCTTTTGTCTGCTTTCTTTTCTTGAAGGTTGGTCATAAGGCTCATCAATGCCACAAGGTGGAAAAATAGAAGACCAAGGAGCTAACCACCTTAGACAAAGCTAAGAAGAAATCTATCCCTTCTTGCTCTTTTGCCAAAGGAAAGAAGAAGTTGATATGGAGGTGAAAACCCTCCAAGCCTTCAAAGTCATGGGAGAGCAAGGAAGAAAAGTAGAACGCATCTAGGCAGATTGATACTAATGTGGGTGATCCAACTCAAATGGTGTCAACTGATGCAGCCCCCCCCACCCCCCCCCCCCCCCCCCCCCCACCCCCAAGGAAGCCGCAGCTGAAGAAGGAGGTATATCATGAAAAGATCTTGAACAACATGACAAGAGGCAGGAAACATCCCTCTCCAACGAGAGAGAAACTTTGAGGATGGAGACCCCCTACTCCAATGGCAGGTAGGACTCTCCTCAGAAGATTTCCTCCAGACCTTTGGCTTCCCCGATCCATCCCTCCAGAATAGATTCTGGGTAGGAGATTGCCCCATCTGTTCCCAAGGGATTGGAGGAAAAACTCCTTCAACTCATCAATAACACATCTCTTGACCAGATCTCTCATTGGGAAGAATGGATTGATAGTGTCTCTCCTGACAGCCTTAATAGCTGGTGCATGACAAAAAAGAAAAAGAAGAACCAACTTCGTGACCACCCCGCTTTGTCCCCTATGACAACTAGAAGTAAGGTTAGGGCTAACGTTGAGACAACCCCCAAGCAACAAGGAAGGAAGAAATCCAATCAACTGTTGCAAGAAGAAATCAAAAGGAACCTGGCAGACAGAAGCTAGAGAACCATCAAGGAATTCTTAGGAAGTAAGAAATGAAGGTCATTTCTTGGAACATAAGGGGCCTTAATGGGGCTCATAAATAGGAACTAGTTAGAAATTTGATCAGAGATCAAAGACCCAATTTTTTTTTGATCTAGGAGACCAAGATGAAAAGGGAGTTGGTTAAAAAGATTTCTTTTAGCAAACTCATGAACTGTGAGGCCACTGACTCGGACGGTGCCTCAGGAGGGGTGATGATTCTTTTTAACAATTGGGCATTTAGGTTGATCCCATCTTCAATGATGATAATGCTCTCCTATGCAAGGTGTCTCATATCCATAGCGATGACTCTTGGTTTATCTTGAACTTGTATGCCCACAACTCTAAAAGGGAAAGGAAAGCCTACTAGGATAAGATCTTTGTTGTCATCACCAACAATGACATCAACAAAGGGATCATCATGGGGGACGTTAACTCTCCTCTCACTAATGATGACAAATGTGGTGGTCTCGTCCCGGATCAGGATAGCAAGCTTGACCTCTCCAACTTCATCCTCAACCTGGCTTTCATGGATGTGGACCTCCATGGAGGAAGATTCACTTGGTCTAATAGAAGAGTTGGAGGTGAATGTATCTAAGTCCATCTTGATAGAGCCCTCATCTCTCCTGGGTGGCTATAGACATAGTCCTGTAAACTTTCCCTTCTCCCTAGTATAGGCTCAGACCATTCTCCTATTTCTCTCTTTGTGTCTCCTTTTGTTGTCAAAAGGACGTTCCCTTTTCAGTTTGAGAAAATGTGGATTACCCACCCAGCTCTAGAATCCAAGATCTCTTCATGGTGGAATATTGAGATCGAAGGCACTGCTATGTACAGAGTTGCCCAGAAATTGAAAAATGTGAAGAGAAACATTAAGATCTGGAATAAGTTAAACTTTGGCCACATTTTCCAGGATAAAGATGAGAAAACCAACCAGCTCTGTATCATCCACGAAGAAATTCAACATTCTGGATATAATGACCAAAATAGGATGGAAGAGAGGGCCATCCTCTTTGATCTCCACAACATTATATCAAAGAAAGAAAATTTTTGGAAACAAAGATCTAGAGTCAACTGGTTGAGAGAGGTTGACCAGAACTCAAGATTCTTCCACTTGACCACTCTTAAACACAGGGCAAACAATAGGATCTCTATCATTAAGAAGGGCTAGGCTCAATTATTCAAAGACGATGAGATTGCGGATGAAGCTATTCAATTCTTCTCTTCCCTCCTCTCTAAGGACCCTTCTCTCTTGGTGCCTGATCAAGCAAACATTTCATCTGCTATTCCTTCCTTGTTGCAAGCGTGTTGGTAAACAGATTGTTCTTTTCAATGTAACTCTTACATGCCCGAACCTGTGAGAAACAATTTGATGCCAACAATTGGATAATCTATCATGAGATTGATAGATTTCCTCTAAATTGAAAGGTACAAATCCCTTATCAATGATATTCAATGAATTTGTTTGTTCCTAAACTAATTGGGTACGTTCTTAACCTGAGAACGGAAGAGAAAAACCAAGCCAGCCCTAGACAGAACTAACTCAGGCAAATTTTAACTCCTAAATCTAGCCAATGCCAAGAATCCACAACTCCTATGACTTCTTGATATCGGTAATGCAATATAGATGAAAATTATGTGAATGCAATGAAGAAATGAAGATTTAATATTCAGATTTATGCAATAGGAATACGTGCAAATACTCTGATCTACAACACATTCATTATTTGACGCAAGATGCAAGATAATGTCCAAAACTGAACACAACAATACTCTGATTGAATATATTCAAAAAATAATACTCAAATTCTCTGATTTGAAGCAAAAATATTCTTTGTTTTGAACACAACAAATACAATGCTCTGATTTTTATTTGCCTGCAACTCTGGCCAAATCTATTACAGAAATCAATGCATGAAATGAAATGCATAAAATAAACTATTGTCTTCCCTCTAATCTAGCAATACCTACTCTTGCAGAAAAGACGCCCCTCTCAATGGAAAAGGTTTTACAATAAATACATTCTCCAGCAACCGTTTGGTTTCTTCCAGTGACTTTTCAATTGTGTAACTGATCTTGTCTCTTCAACTTCTCATATTTTTCCTTTTGAAAACTGATATGCTTATTAACTTTTAAAGTTAATAATGATAGATATTAACATATTTAAATTATATGTTAACAATTGACATTTAAATATGTTAAATCAATATCAAAATCTTTCCTTCATTTAGTGGACAGCAAAATAAATAATTCTGCCAGGTAAAAATGAGCCATTTTTCGTGGGGCATATCTTTTTATTCCACCGTTGGATTGAGTTCATTTTTTGATATGTTCTTCTAAACTTAGTTATCTTCATCTTGACTAGAGCGATCGGAAAAATAATCAATGAGTAAAAAGATATGAATTTCTGAATTCTTCTCTATATGACTGCAACAAAATCAGAATTAATAAAATAAAATTTCCAGCCATTGTTCTTTCAATGCTCTATAATCCATGTCTTCAATCTGCAACAATGTTATCTTCAATGCTTACAATGTTAATTCTCTGCTAAAATTTGGGAGAAATTCTCTGGAATTCTTATAGCGGATATCTGACTCTTGTCTTCTCCCTTTGGTGGAAAATTCAACTTTGACTGCGAAAGTCGCAGTGGAAAATGAATTTTCCATTTCCATGTAATGGGCACAAGTTTTATGTAGATTGATTCACAAATTATTTTTCTAGAGTAATCTTGATGCTAGACCCCATATACCTTCATCTTGGATTAAGATTTGCCTTTTCTCTCCTCATGTGGAAAATTGGACTTTGCCTGCGAAAGTCGTAGTGGAAAATGAATTTTCCGCTATGCATTTCATTTTTCCTTTGGTGAAAAATCTCGAGTTGACTTTTCCATTGCGGAAAATCAGAAAAGTGCTTCTCCATGAAAAATTAGAAAATGACTGCGAAAGGCGAAGCAGAAAATGAGTTTTCCATTACACATTTTTCCTTTGGTGGAAAATCCCAAGTTGACTTCTCCATTGCGGAAAATCAGAAAAGTGCTTCTCCATGGAAAATTAGGAAATGACTTCTCCATGTGGAAAATTAGAAAAGTGCTTCTCCATGGTGGAAAATTAGAAAAGTGCTACGAAAGTTGTAGTGGAAAATGAGTTTTCCACTACACTTCATTTTTCCTTTGGTGGAAAACCCCAAGTTGACTTCTCCATTGTGGAAAATTAGAAAAGTGCTTCTCCATGGTGGAAAAATGAACTTTGGCTTCTATTTGCTTCCACATTTGTATATTTGGACCTAGAAATAATTCAATCCTTCATAGAAACTTTGTTATGCATACTGGGAACAATTTTTGGGAAATTCTTTATGGTAGGCAACTTTAAAAGTTTTAAAAAAATGGCGTACTGAAAGTGCACCTACAAAGCGCAACACAATTTGATGTTGAAAGCTATTCCCTCCCTAGGGGAAATCTTCCAAGCTCTCAACTCTCTTCTGTGGGACAAAGCTCCTGACCCAGACCATTTCCTGACCTTCTTTTTTCAGGTCTATTAGGAGGTGGTCAATAGGGATGTGATTAATGTTGTTCAAGAATTCTTTGGAGCCAAAAATCTTTTGAAAGAACTCAATGCCATGTTCATAGTTCTCATTCCCAAGATTCTGGGAGCTGACTCAATGGACAAGTTCAGGCCTATTAGCCTTTGCATATTCTTTCTACAAAATCATATCTAAGGTCCTTATTTCTAGGGTCCTCAGCATTCTTCACTTGATCATTTCTCCTCAGCAAACTGGCTTTGTCCTTGGAAGGCAAATTCTTGACTCCATTTTCATGGTCCACAAGGTCATCCACTCTCTTGAGGCTAGTAAGAAGGAAGGTTTTCTACTCAAACTGGATATGTCTAAAGCTTATGACATGGTGGACTAGAATTTCCTTATGGTTGTCCTTCAGGCTTTCGAGTTTGATGCTCAGGTTTGTAAGCTCATCTCTCAACTTGTTACTTCTCCTTCGAGTTTGATGCTCAGGTTTGTAAGCTCATCTCTCATCTATTTTGGTTAATGACTCCCCCTCTCTTTTCTTCTTCACTTCAAGAGGATTGAGGCAGGGTGATCCCTTATCCCCTGTCCTCTTTATCATCTTGGTTGAATGCTTAGGAACACTTATCCAGAGGAGAAGTCAAGACAGAATCTTACAAGGGCTCAAACCCTGTTTGAGTCCCTATTCCTTAACTCATCAAAAATTTGTGGATGACACTATCTTGGGAGGAGAAGCCTTTGTTAGAGAGACCAGAGTTTTTAAGGATCTCCTCAACACCTATACCAGGGGCTCAAGTCAGGCTATCAATTGGGAGAAGAGCTCAGTTTACTTTATCAATACCCCTTTGGAGAGACAGAGGAAAATTTCTTGCATCCTGGGAAGTGGCATTGGGTCCTTTCCAGCCAACTATCTTGGCCTACCTCTGGGCACTAGACCCCTAGATTCATTCTGGAATAGCATCATTGATAGATTCAATAGGAAGCTCACTAACTGGAAATGGGCCACCCTAAGTCACGCTGGCAAGTGTACTCTTGTTAAATTCATATTCTAGAACCTCCCTACCTATGCCTTAAGCCTCTTTGGTATCCTGGCCAAATATGTGGACAAAATGGAGAAGATTCAGAGGGACTTCCTCTAGTCTGGGTCTAAAGATCACAAGAGATACCACCTTATTACTTGGGACCTCGTTTGCCTTCCCAAATGCCATGAGGGGCTAGGTATTAGAAAAATTGGACATCTCAATAATGCTTTTTTAGCTAAATAGCTATGGCACATTTTTCAAAGCACAGGTGTTTGGAGGGATATCCTATTTGAGAAATATCTGAGAAGACAATCCCTCATTTTTTCTAATTTATGAGACTGAGATTCCCCAGGGGTCCTACATTTGGAATGGGATCTTGAAGGCCAAATCCAAGGCCAAATAGAAAGTAGGCAAAGGTGACAAATTTTTATTTTGGCGGGACAATTGGACATGTCAGGGACCACTAATCAACCACCCTAGCTATGGAAGATGGGTAGAGCAATGCATAGAAAGGTTTGGCATGAACGTTAGTGAGTATAGATCAAAGAACGGCTCGCACAACCTATCTGTGATATCCCTAGACCTTAACCCCCTGATGGTTTTACTAAATGCCACCTTCATTAACAATGATAGGGACTCCATCATTTGGGGAGACACCTCAAACAGGCTTTATTCTGTTGCTTCTGGCTATTTGTATTTATGGGACAAGATGGAGAAACCTATTTGGGCCAAAGCTTGGATTTCTGGTCTCACACCTAAAATTAACATTTTCTTTTGGCTCCTCCTGCAAGACAAAATTCTCACCTTGGATAATTTAGCCAAGAGAGGCCAAATTATCTCCAATAGATGTTTCCTCTACAAGCATGAACTGGAAATGGTCAATCATTTATTCATCCACTGCCCCTACTCTTCCAAGGTGTGAATCTTCCTAACTAAGGATATTGGATTAAGTTGGTGCCCCTCGGCCAGTATCTTGGATTTCTTCTACCAGTGGAGAAGCCATCACTCTAGTGTGAACTCTCAATTAATGAGCTCCTAGACTATCCCGCACTTTTGCTAGGGAATCTAGAAAGAGCGCAACAACAGAATATTCAGAGAAAGAGAGTCTCCAAAGTTCATAATTGTTGATAAAATAGAAGGTCTCATTCTAGAGAACTTTGCAATAACTAAAGGAGGAAATATCAAGGAAGGTGGAATCAGAAAAAACTAGTAAGAAAGACAGGGCCATGAGAAGACAGGAAGCAAGATGGTCTTTTCCCCCTGAGGAATGGCACATAGCCAACTTTGACGGGGTGGCAAAAGGGAACCCCAATCCAGCCAAAAGTGGAGGCATAATTAGAAATAGATTGGAAAGAGGAATTGCAGTCATTTTGTTCCCTCTTGGTCACCAAACAAACCACTTTGCTGAAGCCAGTGTGGCTAAACATATTGTTAAGCTGGCCTTGGCCTCCAGGATCGAGCACCTGTGGCTTGACGGCAACTCCCTAAACATCATCAATTGCATCAAAGGTCAATCTGTGCCTTCCTTGACGATTGCCAACATCATAGAGGACATCAACTCTGACTTGGGCAAGTTCAAAAAGACTCACGTCAGCCACGCTTACCAGGAAGCGAACTCAGTTGCTAACTGGTTTGCCAATGATGTCATTGCTAGAAACTCGATGATGACATGGATGAATGGAGACAAAATTCTAGTTACGATGATTGAGTTGATCCGGCAGGATAGAATCTAGGGTACAAATATAATTCCATTTTAATAATGAAAGGATTTTCTAAATTGCACATCAGAGGGGGAGTTATTAGAAATCATGTGAAGCCCTTTTCAAGTCAAAATTATGCATATGAAAGGCACACTTTGAGGGCTGGCAAGAACAAAACCACTAAATATCATAAAAACATTTTCATTTTAAGCACCCCAAGGAAAATTGAGCACTATAAAATAGCTAGTGGTATAGGGTTTGCAAAGCTAAAGGCAACCATGATCAGAGAGAGGATTAGAAGAGAGCCCTAGGGGGAGTCAGAGAGCTAGAAGGAGAAGAAGAAGGTGTGGCACAAACTCAAAAAAGGCGGCATAACCAAGTTCATGGAGAAGCTTCATGACTTCGAAGCTAGGGTTACCAAGATCATGGTGGAAACATGGAGCAATGGAGAGTCAAAATTGATGGTGTCAAATTTTTGAGGACTTGATCACAGAGGTGATGGACATTCCCTAGGAAGGCATGAATTTCTATAGGGACAAAAACATGTCAGCCAATGCAATTAGTGATTTTGTCAAGGATGAAATGGAGAAAGATAAACTTGTCAAGATTGACACCTACTATGACAAAGAATCCATCAAAAAAATTTGGAGGTATGTTCTCAGGATCCTCATTGAGTATATCACTCTCGACCCAAGGTTTGACAGGATAAGAACGCACCATTTTGTTTTGTTAAACGACTTTAGGCATGGTGTTAAAATCTCTCTTCCCTTTTATCTTTACACTTCCATGTCCAAGAGTATTGAGGATTTCAAGAAAAAACATGTTACCAACCCTGCCCTCCATGAAGGCCTTCTTCTCCTGGTTTACGAGTTTTTGAAAACTCAAACCAGAGGAAAATCCATTGGTGACCCAAATTGTGCTTCAGAGGACACTGCCAGTTCCAATTTTGGGGATGTTCAAGTAGTGAAAACTCAAGATGAGGAAAATGCCACCAATGCCATCTCTACCTGCAATCCCCGCATTCCTAGTAGAAAGAGCCCTAGATGCCTCCCTCCCCCTCTCCCCAAGCCTGAGCCTTAGGAGGCAGATAGTGAGGAAGAAGAGGAGACTGACACGAACTTTGAGGATGAGGATAAGGTGCTAGGGAAGGATAATTTGATAGAAGAGGAGAAGGGGAGAGAAAGTGACATGGAGGAGGTGGCTCTTGATGCCCCCCCGAGAAACCCAGGAAAAGAAAAGCTGACCAGGCCCTACCCCAGGTAGACCTAAAAGCCTAGTGTGTTAAGACCCTTGGCCCTATCCCGCGCACATCACCACCTAAGGAGATGATTGAAATTATGGTGGAAAAAAGTGGGAAGGTGATTAGGAAGAACAGGAGGAGGGCTTGGAGGAATTTGAACTTGGATACTACAAGTTTGGGTATTGTTAGAGAGTTAATGAACATCCAGGTGTTGGAAGACCTTGACAACAGAACCCACTATGATAAGCTAATTGACCCTACTCTGTTGGTCATTTCTGACAATGCGTGGGAAATCGGCTTCAACCTCTTGAATAACATGAAGAATAGCTTGATTGATAACTTTCATTCCATCAAATGGTTGTTTCAAGAAATTGAGGCTCTAAAGGATAAGAAAAACTAGGACAGTAGCCAGAACATCCGCAGGGACCAGGTGACCACAGGAAGGAAGAGAGATCAAGAAGGCGGTCAAAATATCTGTAGTGGCTAGGACACTAGAGATGAATAGGAGGATAGACCCTCCTTGGTTGAACAGAAAGTCTAGAGGTTTGATTCCATCCACCCGATCATGACAAAACAAATCGTGGACACTCTGCACACCCTAAATGAGAATATTGTCAATCTAGGGGATTCTGTGATGAGAGTTGACCTTGGTGGGGACACAATGTAGAAGACCAAGCTAGACTTTGGCCAAGAAGAGGCTGCTCGGAAAGACTCCAGGGACCAAGTGGAAACCTAGAACAAAAACTAGGAAGGAACCAACAATTAGAAGGATAACGAAGCTGCAGAAACTCTGCAGGATCTGGATAATGACAACCATTAGTCTATTTCTCTTTTGGTTTTTCTCATAGTTTTTTTGGGTGTTGGCTTTTGCCTCCTGGCCTTGGGCCTTTTTTTGGTTTTGGCTTTTCATAGCATTTTTATGTTAGCTAGACTTTTTTAATTTCTATCTTTATGTTGTAAAAATTTTGGGTTTCAAGATCCCTGTAAAACCTATTTTACTTAATCAAAAACATTGTAAACAAAAAAAGGCATCTTTTCCTTCAAAAGAATTTTTTTCTTCTAAACCATTGCAATTAGTACATACTAATTTATGTGGTCCTACAAGGATAATTTTGTTAAATGGTGAAAATTATTTCATTCTTTTTATAGATGATTATACAAGAATGACATGGGTAACATTCTTAAACATAAATCAAAGGTATTTAACAAGTTTAAGATTTTCAGGAAAATGGTTGAAAATTAGTCAGATATGAAGATTAAATGCTTACAATCAGATAAAGGTGGTGAGTTTACTTCAGATGAATTTGTTGATTATTATGAAAAACATGGCATCAAAAGACAATATGCAGCATCTAGGACACCTCAACAAAATGGAGTTGTTGAAAGAAAGAACTGAACAATGAAAGAAATGGAAAGGACTATGTTAGATGAATCTAAAGTACTAAATAGGTATTGGAAAGAAGCAATTCAAACAGCAGTATATATTTTAAACAAGGCACAACTAAGGGTAAAAACTAAGTACACTCCTTATGAGTTATGGTATGGACATCCAACATTTGTTAAGCTTAGAATTTTTGGAAGTAGATGCTTCATTAAGAATTCTAATGATAAAATAGGAAGCTTTGATTCAAGATGTGATGAAGGAATATTTTTAGGATATTCTTCTCAAAGTAAAGCTTACAAATTTTTTAATAAAAGGTTGAATAAACTTGTTGAAACTATACATGTGAAAGTGGATGAAGTTGTGCTGGATAAAAAGGAAATGTGGGATAAAAAGGAAACAAGAATGGATAATACTTTCCAACAAGATAGTGATAAAGACTTGAAAGAAGCATATAATAAAGTTGTTGAAGCTGAAGAAGAGATAAAAGATCAAATAGAAACACCAGGACCCACAAGTACAAAGGCTACAGGAACAAGATTGAAGAAGTATCATCCTCAAGAACAGATTATAGGAGATAAACATGTAGGTATTCAAACAAGAACAAGAACTACATCTAGTGAATGTGCTAATCTATGTTTGTTATCTCAAATTGAACCTAAATCATATAAAGAAGCTAGTATGGATGAGTTTTGTGTTAATGCTACGAAAGAGGAACTAAGTCAAACAAAAAAAAAAAAAAAAAAACTTGGGAATTAGTGCCTAGACCTAAAGATAAAAATGTAATATGTGCTAAATGGGTCTTTAGAAATAAACTTGATGAAAATGGAAAGATATCAAGGAATAAGGTTGGATTGGTTTGTAAGGTTTATGCACAAATAGAAGGTGTGGACTTTGATGAAACTTTTGCACCGATGGCTAGAATTGAAGCAATAAAAATCTTTATTGCATATTCAGCTTTCAGGGGCTTTAAAATGTACCAAATGGATATTAAAACGGCATTTCTTAATGGTTATCTTAATGAAGAGGTTTATATGGATCAACTTGAAGGATTTGAAAACAAACACTATCCTAATCATGTATACAGGTTTAAAAAGGCTCTTTATGGTTTGAAACAAGCTCCGAGGGCTTGGTATTCTAGGTTGGATCAGTATCTTATCAAAAATGGCTTCAGAAGAGGTGGTGTTGATAGCAATTTTTACATATATGGTACATGTGATGATGTTCTCATTGTTCTTGTTTATGTTGATGATATAGTATTTGGATCCAATGATGATGCTTTAAGTCAAGGTTTTTCAAAGTTTATGCAAGCTCAATTTGAAATTTCCATGCTTGGGGAACTATCCTATTTTCTCTGGTTGCAAATTTCTCAATTGGAAAATGGTATATTCTTATCCCAAACTAAGTATGCAAAAGAAATGTTAAAGAAATTTCATATGGAAGATTGTAAGCCAATGGGAACACCAATGATAACAAGATCTAAACTTACTAAAAATGATGATTCTCCTAATGTTGATCAAACTACTTATAGATCCATGATTAGTAGTGTACTATATCTCATAGCTTCAAGGTTCGATATCATGCATGTTGTATGTTTGGTTGCAAGATTTCAATCTTCACCTAAAGAATCTCATATTATGGCAGTTAAAAGAATTTTCAGATATATTCAAGGTACTTTGGATTATGGGATTTTGTATATTAAACATGATGATTTTAGATTTGTTGCTTATACTAACTCAAATTGGGCAGGTTGTCTAGATGAAAGAAAAAGTACTTCACGAGCAACATTTTTCTTGGGTAATAGGCTAGTGTGTTGGCATAGTAACAAGCAAGAATCTACTACACTTTCTACTGCAGAGGTTGAATATATAGCCACATGTTCTTGTTGTCAACAAGTTCTTTGGATGGTTCAAACCTTATCAACTACGAAAGTAATAGTGTCTAAATCACTTCCTATCTACTGTGATAATCAGAGTACAATTAGTATTTCTAAGAATTTAGTTATGCATTCATGCACCAAGCACATTGATGTTCATTATCATTTCATAAGGAAACATGTATGGAATGGTAATTTTGAATTAGAAATTGTTTCTTATTCAGGTCATCTTGCTGACATATTTACAAAACCTCTCTCAAGAGCCACATTTGAAGGGTTAAGATCAAGATTGGGGGTTTTATCCCTATCTTCTCTTGCATAATTTTTTAAATGAGTGAGAGGTTTCAGGGGGAGCATATTTTGCTTATCTTTGTGTTACATTGAAACCTTAGTATATCTCCTTTGTCATTGATGTCAAAGGGGGAGAAAAATGAAGATGTCTACATGATGGATATATAGGTATAGGTACACATGGATATATAGGTATACAAGTACAGATGTAGGATATACAGGTACACATGGATATATAGGCAAAATTTGGTATTGACATCAATGCCCGAAGGGGGAGTATGTTGAACCCTTGGTATTTGGTCTTCAATTGTTGTCATTGATGTCAATAATGAGCATATGGTGTAGATAACATCATGTAATTATCTTATTTGATGTCCTTAAATATTGTTTAAAACATATTCAAGACAAACACTTAAATGTTACACAATTAACACTTAATGTTCACATTGGTTTTGAAAACGGATATAAAAAAATAGTTTTGGTCTATTAGAAAGTTGACAAGATTTTTTATTAGATAGACCCCAACTATCATACCTTTTTGGAAAGGTCTTGAAGTTAGGTAAAATGAGACTTTGTTAGTTTTTGCATAACACATGCATGGAAAAAGAAAAAGTCAGTTTATCAAAAATAGTTACCAAATTGTTATGACAGTTTTAGCAGTTTTGAGAGGTTTTGGTCTAATAGAAGTTTGGGGTATGTAACTACCTCCAAAATTTTGAATTTATTGGTTTATAAGTAGAGGATACATTCCTCTAAAACATCAAATAGGTGGTTTTGATAGAATTTTCAAAATTGGTGTGGAATTCCTTGTAGATCAAACAGTTTGCAAGCAAATTTTTAATAGCAAAGAAGACGGTAACGATTTATGTTTATATTTTCATATTTGTGATTTGATTTTCATTGCAAAAGCTTATCAGAGGTAGAAGAAGGTTTATATATTACTTCTTCATGCATTCATATCAGTATTTGATCAAATCTTTTAATGGAAAAAGAAAATATATTTGGATATTGAATGTTTTGGGGAGAATAGAGGTATATCCTGCGTTGTGTTTTCAACAAGAAGTTGAAACTAGTGATTCATGATTTGTGTTGTAACAGAGATGATCCTCTGATTTTATATCTCACTTTTTCATTTTTGAAGTTTGTGCTTCTTGTATTCATGATTTTTGGTGCTTCAGGTGTAAGAGATTGGTGTTTCTAAAACAAGGTGTTGGTGTTTCCTAGAGTTGTAGCTCTAAAATACTTGCCCAAGAGGCCAATAAAGTTTTAAATTCAAAGTTTTTTTTTACCCTAAGTGGTTTTCCATGTTAAAATATTGTGTCACTTTTTTATTTATTAACTATCTTTCTCATGTGTAAAATTTGTAAACTTGTAATTATTTCAAGTTTTTAAAAGTATTTTAAACCACTAATTCACACCCCCCCCCCCTCTCAATAGTGTTTGTATTCCAATAGAAATTACACTAGGACCATGGTTTGGGTTGTGTGTGTAGATATATCACCAATTGTGAGTCTGTTTGCACTAGGGTTTTAGGGAAAGCGTGAAGATGCCTCTATGAAGAGAGTGTGGTGGGAGAGGCATAGGTGTTACACCTTATGGTTTTAGAGCCCTCCAGAGGAAAATGCAAGCACTACAAGAACAAATTTGGAGAGGAATGAATCTTTTCATAGAAGATGATGAAAGTGAGGATGAAAGAAAAGAAGAAGGAAATTTTGATCAAGCGGTAGTAGATGAATTTCTTAACCCAGAGGAGGAAAATATTTTTAAGGCCATTTCTAAGATTGGAAAAGGACCTAAGTTTTATGTTCCCACATTTTTGGGAAAACTCAATATTGGATCAATGAATTGGAGGAATACTTTGAGTATGAAGATATTGAGCATCTTGATAGGGTCAAGTTTGTGAAGGAAAAACTGAAGGGACATGTGAAGATCAGGTGGCAAGAGATTTAGTTGGAGTGAAATAGAAGAGGAAAGGAAAAAATCACAGAGTGTGATCCAAAACATTGATGTAAAAAAATTGTTCACACTGTCAAATCCAGAAAACAAATCACAACACTAATGGATTGTGAAAATTCAATATCTCTAAAGGAAAAAATCACTTGACGGGACCAGATGATAGCTAAATTTAAGCATGAACATATGTGTTTTTTTGTAATCCCAAAAGATGGTAAAGAATAAGTAGAGAAGGTACCTACAAAAGTTGCAGATTTATTCAAAGATTTTCTTGATATTGTGTCAAATAATGTACCTAATGGATTACCCCTAGTGAGGAAGATCAATCACCAGATGGATTTGATTCTAGCCAGATTTCTAAATAAGGCAACGCACAAAATGACACGAGTAGAAAGTGAAGAGTTGAATAGACAAGTTTATGAGTTTTTGTAAAAGGGGTTGATTTGATAGAGTCTAAGTCCATGTGTTGTACTAGTAGTATTAGCACCAAAGAATAATGGAGAATAGAGGATGTGCACAAATTTATGGGCTATCAACAAAATCACAATCAAGTACAAATTTCCATTGTCAAGGATGGATGATATTATGGACTATTTTAGTAGAGATGTGTATTTCACAAAGATAAATCGCACGAGTAAGTTCCATCATATTCACATTATAGAAGGAGATGAGTGGAAGAATGCCTTCAAGACAAGGGAAGGATTGTACAAATGGTTATTCATTCCTTTTGGGATAATCAATACACCCAACACTTTCATGAGGCTCATGAATCAAGTACTGAAGGATTTTCTAGGTAAGTTTGTCATTTTTTACCTAGATGATATTTTGATCTTTAGCAAGACATTAGAGTAGCATTTGATGCATATTTGAAAGGTGTTTGATAAGTGGATAGAAGAAAGGTTGTTGATAAATCTAAAGAAGTGCAGTTTTGTGAAGAAGGAGTTGGTTTACCTAGGATTTATAATCTTGGCAGAAGGTCTAAAAATGGACCTAAAGAAAGTGAAGGCTATCCCTGAATAGCCTATTCCAAAAAGTACTACAGAGGTAAGATCTTTTCATGGACCTGCTAGTTTTTACAGAATGTTCATAAGAGGTTTTAGCAGTATTTGTGGACCCTTGACTAAAAAAATGAGAGGGGATAGGAAAGAATTTAAGTGGACTGTAGGAGTAGATAAGAGTTTTAATCTATTGAAACAAAAAGTTAGAGAGAAGCCTATTTTAACACTTCCAAATTTTAATGATGTGTTTCAACAAGATTGTGATGTAAGTGGTACTACAATAGGAGTTGTTTTGAGCCAAGAAAGTAGACCTATTGCTTATTTTAGTGAGAAGTTGAATGATGTCAAAATAAGATATTATGTTTATGATCAAGAATTTTATGCTATAGTTCAGGCATTGAAGAAGTGGAGACATTGTCTTCTTCCTAAGGAGTTTGTTTTGTATACTAATCATCAAGCTTTACAATTTTTGAATAGTTGAGGAAAATTAAACCAAAGGCTTTTGAAGTGGGTTGAGTTTTTGTAGAGTTATACATTTGTTTTGAAACAAAGGAGTGGGAAAAAATAGAGTTGTAAATTATCTTAGTATAAGATAACATTTTCTAAAAGAGATACAAATAGAGGTGCTTGGGTTTAAGGAACTTAGTACTTTATATCTTGAGGATTGTGATTTTTGCAAAGCTTAGAAGGCTTGTACAAAACCTATTACACTTGACAAGAGAAAGTGATTGGATTTCCTAATCCAAGATGGTATCATGTTCAGAGGTAGTCAGTTGTGCATTCCCAGAAGTTCTATGAGAGAGAATATCATCAAGGATAGTAGAGGATTGGCTAGACATTTGGGAGAGATAAGACTATTGCTTTGGTTGCTGAGAATTATTATTGGCCATAGTTATAGAAAGATGTGAAGAAGTTTGTATAGAGTTATAGAGTATGGCAAATGGGAAAATTAGTGAAGTAGAATACAAGGTTATATTGATCATTACATGTACCAGAGAAGTCGTGAGAGGATATCAACATGGATTTCATTCTTGGATTACCAAGTACTCAACAAGGGCATGATTCTATTTTTTTGGTAGTTGACATTTTTTCAAAGATGGCACATTTTATTCCAGCAAGAAGACTAGTGATGTTGTTCATATGGCAGAGTCAGTTTTCAAAGAAGTGATGAGACTACATGGTCTGCCAAAGAGTATAGTTTCAAATTGAGATACAAAATTTATGGGGTATTTCTGGTATAGGTTGTAGAAGAAATTGAAGATAGATTTGAAGTTTAGTTCATCACATCATCCACATACTGATGGACAAATAGAGGTGGTGAATAGGAGTTTGGGGAATTTGTTGAGATGCTTGGTTAGAGATAAACCAAAGGGATGGGATTTGATTATACCACAAGAAGAATTTTCATATAATAATTATGTTAATAGGAGTATTATTAAATTACCATTCCAAATTGTATATGCGAGCAATCCTATAAATGCTTCTAAATAGAGGCAATTGAAAAAAGGAGAAATAAGTAGTGCCAAAGCAAAAGAATTTACTAAACATTTGAAAAACATCCATAAGGAGGTGACAAAGTACCTTATAAAGATGAATACATAGTACAAGGCTAAGGCAGATGTGAAAAGGAGGTATAAGGAATTTCATATTGGAGATGAAGTCATGGTTCATTTGAGAAAGGAGGTTTTTTCCAGTGGTACATAAAATAAGTTAAAAATGAAGAAGTTTGGACCATGCAAGATAGTGAAAAGGGCATGATTCTAGAAATGCCTATGAAGTGGAGTTGCCTACTGAATTAAATATTTCACCAATATTTAACATTTAATATTTGGTAGATTATTATGAAGGAGGTGATTGAGATGAAGTTGTAGAAGTGCAATGGAGTATTCTGGCAGCTAGTTCGGCTACAAAGGAGATTGAGGAGATATTGGACAGTCATGTTGAAAAAAGTACAAGGAACATAACTTGTGAAGAATACCCAATCAAATGGAAAGGGAATCCAATAGAAGATTCATCATGGCTAGAAAGGGAGGAGGATAACAATCTCGGTTTTCCTTTGAATACTTGAGACGTGATGGGGTCACTTCTCAAATTGCCCTGGGTGTCTAATGCAGGAGCATCCTGGGTGTAAGAGCAATCTTGCATCACCCAAGAATATATCCTTTTTATTTCTTGAATAAAGGTTGTCTCGATGTAGAGTTTTCCTTTCTAAAGGATTTCTACTTAGTAAGTCAGTCATACAAACTCAAAATGTCCTAATTTCAGAGGTGGGTGTTCATCTTGGCTATATCAGCCTACTAGTTCAGGCTCAGTGCCATATCATGAGTACTAATGGATTTGTTGTAGATTCTTGGGGTGTAATTTTGGTATTAAAAATTTAGGCTCACTATTGAAGGCCTAAACATTCCCTAATGAGGCTCAAGAACTCGATTGATGGGCGCTTGCATAGATTCAATCTTGTAGATCAAAAACTGAGGATTTTGAGAAGAGATTATAATAGCCAATCAGAGCAATGGTTTGAAAGTTATGGTCTTCTGAAGTTGGGTTGACCAAAAATTATAAAATAAATGTCAAAAATGTATTTGGCTAACTCTATATGTATTGCTAGGGTCTGTCGGCCCTAGTATTAAGTTTGAGTCTCTAAAACCTTCCCAAGCAACATAAAAATTGCAAATTTAAGAAATGTGTGTACATTGTCTAGGACAACTCTAGTGATAGCTCATAGCTTTATCTTACAGATTATTGTAATGAAGGTTCTCATGTGGGTTACCATATTGTAATTCTAAATTCTATAATTCTACATTTGCGGCAATAATAAGAAGTCCATTTTTGTTCTCACAAATTGTTGTTATTTCTTTGTCTCTATTATGTGTTTATCATATTAAGGGGAGCAGCCTTCATCAAGTTGTAAGTAAATTAATGAGAACCTTACTACCTATTTATGCGATTAGAGTATTTGATATTCACAAATTCATAGCTATGTCTGGTAACATTCTTACTCTTGATGCCCTAGTTGGTAGATTGACTGCATTTGATTTTATTTGATATTCAAAAATTCATAGCTATGCCTGGTAACATTCTTACTCTTGATGCCCTAGTTGGTAGATTTACTGCATTTGAGTTGAGTAACTTTGAAAATAGTATACCTAAAGTTGAGAATGCTTTCAAGAAATTACTAACTATTGGAAGTTCAAAGAAAGGCAAGTATAGAAAGCATGAGATTGACTCAAATTCAAATGAAAATGAGATGAATGAGATTAAAGCAATACTGGCTAGAAGGCTACCGAGAGGTAAAGGAAGATTCAAAGGTAAATTATCTTTCATATGTTTCAAATTTAATGAAGTTGGTCATATTTCTGCTATATGTCCTAACAAGAGAAGGAGTGACAAGAATAATGAGATGGAGATAAAATACCAAAGGAACAAGGATTACAAAGATAAACAAAAGAAGTCATGCTACATCATTGAGGAAGAGAACACTAAGTCAGGATTAGATGATGGAAATGAAGGTGAGGAAGTTATATATGTTTCTATAAAAGAAGATTCACATAAGGAAAGGTATGAAGATGAAAAATCTCTAATTTATATCATGTTAGTAAAAATGATACATGGATTATTAATAGTGGATGTTCACATCACACAGCTGGTGATAATGATAAGTTTAACAAGTTAGAGGAATATGATAGTGGTATTGTTAAGTTGGAAATGATGTTCCATGTTCAGTGAAAGGTAGAGGATAACTTGTTTGTAAAGGTTATGCACAAGAAGAAGGAATTGACTATGGTGAGACCTTTGCACCTATTTCTAGATTGAAGGAGTTAGAACTCTATTGGCCTATGCAATTTACAAGAGATTCAAACTTGATCAAATGGATGTTAATTCTACATTTCTTAATGGAATTTTGGAGGAAAAAGTCTATATCAAACAACTAGAAATATTTGTGGATCCAAATCAGAAGCACATGGTATGTAAATTGAACAAATTCCTTTATGGATTGGAGCAAGTACCAAGAGCATGCTATGCAAGATTGCATTCATATTTAATTAGAATTGGATTTGTTTGAATAAGTGATAATATCAATTTGTACTTGAAGAGTAAGGTTGAAGATAATGTACTAATTATAGAAATAGTTGTTGATGATATAAAATTTGTTGGTAATGATTTCTTGTTCAAGACATTTTTAGATTAGATGAGTAAAGATTTTGAAATGTCTATGTTTGGTGATATTAAATTTTTCATTGGTTTATAAGTTTATCAAACAAAGGGAGGAATATATGTGACTCAATCTAAATACATAAAGGACATATTGAAAACATTTGGTATTGATGATTCAAGGCCAGTTGGAACCCCTATGGTCACTAGATGCAAATTATCTAAAGAGGACAACACGGAAGAAGTGAATAAACATAGTATAGATCAAGGATTAGAAATTTGTAGTATGTTCTACACAGAAGACCTAATATTGCGCATGTAGTTTGTATAGTTCCAATATTCTCAACCAATCCTAAGGAGACACATATGACTACAGTAAAGAGGATATTCAAATATTTAAAAGAAACCAAAGAATGTGTTTTATGGTATAAGAAAGAAGATTATTTGAGCTAAGATTTTATATTGATGTTGCTTGGGCTGGAAATGTTGATGACAAAAAGAGTACAAGTGGTAGAGCTTTCTTTTTAGGAGAAAGGTTGGCCACGTGGATAGGAAAGAAAAAAATTGTATTTCTTGGTCCAATGTTGAAGTTGAGTATGTTGTTGCAATTAACTATTCAAATATTGTATGGATTAAGCAATTGTTGGAAGGTATGCAAGAGGACATCGCTAAACCTATCACTATCTATTATGAAAATACAAGTGTTATTAATATATCAAAGAACCATGTGATGTATGAAAAAAAAAACAAATATATATCAAGTATCGCTACTTGAGGGAGAAAGCTCAAGATAAACAAATTAGATTGGAGTATGTGAATTCCAAGTAGAAGATTGCAAATATATTCACAAAGCCACTACCTAAGGATGCTTTTGACTATTTGAGAAGAAAGTTAGGGGTCCTTCTATTGGAAATATAAGAGGAGTAACTAAGAGGGGGGGTGAATCAGTTACCACTAAAATAAATCCTAGATCCCTTATATGTCAACTGTAAAATTCAGGCTGATAAGATTGATTACTGTTGATACTTGGTAAGCATACAGAAGTTGTTGTAACTTGATAAATGAAAAGTGTGAATTACTTTAGCAGATCTTAAGATGTTATCAGTAATTACTTGCAAAAATGAAAGAAATAACATGAGACACCAGGATTTAACGTGGAAACCCAATTTGGGAAAAACCACCAATGTAACTAATTACTATTTTTCACTCTTTTGAAGTGAGCCCTGTTAGGAGCCAACCCTATTAAAGGTTACAAAATACACTGTTAGGTGTGACCCTATTAAAGGATTTAATCACCCTGTTAGGAGTGGCCTTGCAAAAGGTCTTAAAACAATTCAATGGAATTTCCACCTTGTTAGAGGATTTACAAATGGATGTTAAACCAACTTTGTTAAGAGATTTTAGTTCACTGCTACAACGGTTAGAGAGTAACAATGAAATGACCTGATTGTGATGCAACTGAATTATTAATTACATATCTCTGCTCTGGTTCATACTTGATCCTTCCTGAAAGAATAACACTTTTCTACTCCATAAGGATATCTACTTATCCTTCAAGTTTGCTTCCTCTTTTCTTATCTCTTTCAACTCATTCAACTTGCATATCACACTTTAGGAATCACAACTTGACCTTTTACTTATACCTTTCAGATTGTCAAGTCAGCTTAAATACAAATTAGAATTACCAATATTCATCACCTTAGTTGGATAGAATCAATAGGAAAAATAATTAAGCTTTATATGCCAAAAATAAGAAAATTCTTTGGTAGCTGACCCAGCTCTATAGAAACTGATTCTGAAGTGATTTCCTGTGTTAGCCAACAGAAGCTCGGTTAACACTACAAACTTACAAAATTTCTTTTGTAACCGAGTGAAATTAGTTAGCACTAACTCTGTTCAAATTTTCCTTTGTTAACCGAGTGATCTCAGTTTACACTCTTTTCTACATAACTTCCTTCATCACCTGAGTGATCTCGATAGATACTACCTTCTGCACAGAGTAAACTTAGGAACGCTCAGTAGACTAAGAAAACTATCTTCGCTGACCAAGTGAGCTCAGCATGCATTGACTGTCAACTGATATGACATTTGTGTAACATCAAAGACAACACACAATTAATCAATTGTATCCAACAATCTCCCTCTTTCGCATTAATGGCAACACAACATGTCATAGCACAATGAAATCATGAGAACAAGACTCCCTCTATTAGAAAGTTTTTGATTTTATGCAGAAAACTTCTCTCATAGTATTCTCCCTCTTGAAGGAACTGCTTAACTTCTCCCTCTACAAAATTTTAGAAAGATATGATAGTAAACTTCTCCCTCTTTGAAAACACATGCCAAAGATAATTCTAATTAGTGCCAATGTACCTTGAGTGTAGATTCATCTGCAATATGTCCTTGTCAATACTGCATCAACTAATTGATCTTCAACTTTGTTCTTGTTGATGCATCACTAAACTTTTATTTAGTGAGCTTCAGATAGGGGAATGACCCTTAGCTTACCTCTTAGATACAAAAACGCATCCTTAGGTAATGGCTTGGTGAATATATCTATAATTTGTTCTTTTGTATGCACATATTCCAATCTGATTTCTTCATCCTATACTAATTCTCTTACAAAGTGATATTTTATAACAATGTGCTTTATTTTGGAATGCATCATTGGATTCTTTGATATGTTGATTGCACTGGTGTTATCACAATACATCACTATTGGCTCTTTGATTTCAACCTTCATTCCTTCCAACAACTGTTTGAACCAAACAATGTTAGAACAATTCACTGCCATTGCTATATATTTTGCTCCTGCTATGGATTGAGATGTGTAGTTTTGCTTCTTGCTTGTCCAAGATACTAGCCTTTTACTAAGAAAAAATGCTCCACCACTAGTGCTTTTTCTGTCATCAAGATTTCCTGCCCAATTAGCATTATTAAATACTTTTAGGGCAAGGTTTCCTCCAAGTTTTTACCATAAGCCATAGTCTTCAGTACCTTTCAAATATCTTAAGATTCTTTTTATTTCCATCATGTAATTTTCTTTGGGTTTAGCTGAGAATCTTGCTACTATCCCAACTGGTAAAGCAATATCAGGCCCTATATGTACCACATACTATAATTTCTCAATCATTGATCTGTATAAGGTCTGATCTACTTCTTTGGAGTCATCATTTTTTGTAAACTTAAGTCCAGTACCCATGGGGGTTCCAACTGGTTTTGAATCTTCCATTCCAAATTTCTTGAGTATCTCTTTGATGTACTTAGATTAAGTGATATAGATGCCATTTCTATTCTATTGAATCTCCAACCCAACAAAGAATTTTATTTTACTAAACATACATTTTAAATTCTTTATTCATTTGTCCTAAAAATGCTTTGCATAACTCATCATTTCCATTGAATAGAGTATCATCCACAAATATTTATACCAATACAATCTTCCTATCTGATCCTACCTTGATGTATAGGTTGATGTTATCATTTGTTCTTTGAAAACCAATCTATATCAAATAGCTATGTAGTCTTTCATACCAAGCTCGAGGAGCTTGTTTGAGACCATTTAGGGCTTTGTGTAATTTGCAAACCATATCCTTTTTGTCTGGATCAACAAAACCTCATGGTTATTCAATGTAGACTTCCTCATCAAGAATTCCATTCAAGAATGCAGATTTAACATCCATCTGATATACTTTGAATCCTTTGTGAGTTGCATAAGCCAGTAAAGTCCTAACACCTTCTAATCTTGCAACAGGGACAAAAGTTTCACTGTAATCAATACCTTCTTCTTGAAAATAGCCTTTATATACCAATCTTGCTTTGTTTCTTGACACTTTTCCATCTTCATTTAGCTTATTTCTGAATACTCATTTTGTACCAATCATATTTGTATTTTTGGGCCTAGGTACAAGAGTCCAAGTTTTATTCTTTTTTATCTGTTCTATTTCTTCATTCATAGCCTCAATCCAACTTTCATTTTCCAGTGCATCTTTGACACCTCTAGGTTCAAAATTAGCAAGCAAACATTACCTTTTAGTTTGCTTCTTGTCATTGTTCCATCTAATTTGTCTCCAATGATCTGATCAGGTGCATGATGCCTTCTGACATATTTAGCCAATATAGGTTCTTTGACCTTTGAATGAACTACACTGTCTTCATTTTGAATCTCAACTTCAGATTCGGGTTCTTCTATCTATGGCTCGGATTCTTCAGATTCGATATGCACTAACTCGGTAGCCTCTGAATGTGACTCTGGTTGCACTTCCTACAACTCAGTAACTAATGAAGATTTGAAGAGCTTGGGAGATGAAGTCTCCTTTTTGTCAAATGTCTTTGGCAATGTATCAAGTTCATAGTAGAAAAATCTTCTATAATCTTTTGGCTCCTTTTTGCTTTCTTCTTTAGTATTTTCTACAAACTCGTCAATTCTCACATGTGCACTTTGTATGATTTTGTGAGTGGAAAAATTCAAACATTTGTATGCTTTACTTCTGCAGGAATATCTTAGAAATATACCTTCATCAACTTTTACACCAAATTTTCCTTTTCTAGATTGTTTCAAGATACAACATTTTTTGCCAAATACTTTCAAGTAACTTACATTGGGTTTGTAGCCATACCATAGTTCATAGGGAGTTTTGTTTGAGTCCTTCTTCAATTGAACTTGGTTCAAAGTATGGACTGTAGTGTTGATAGCTTCGTTCCAATATTTGATAGCAACATTCGTCTCAATCATTAGTGTCCTTGTACAATCCATAATGGATCTATTTCTTCTTTCAGCTATTCCATTCTACTCAAGAGTACTAGGGGTTGATACTTGTCTTTTGATTCATCTTTCAATGTAGAAATTGTTGAATTCATTTGAGATGAATTCACCGCCTCTATATGATCTTAAGCATTTCAATATTTTTCCAGTTTCCTTTTCTACTCTAGCCAAATACCATTTGAATTTCTCAAAAGCTTCCAATTTTTCTTTTAGATACATAACAGTCATCATTCTAGAACAATCATCAACAAAAAGAATGAAAAACTTTTCTCCACTATAAGTTTCTATTCTAGTCGTTCCACATAAATTAGTATGCACAATTTCCAAGACATCTTCTGACTGATAGGTTTTTCTTTTAAAACTAGTGTTTCCCATTTTACCAATTTGGCGATTCTTGCATAATCCAACATCGGGTTTCTTCAAACTAGGAAGACCTCTTACTCTTCTGAGTTTGTTTATCTTGACCATATTATCAAAGTTTACATGACATAGTCTTCTGTGTCATAGCCAGCTTTCTTCTAATTGAGCAATAAAACATGAACAATCACCAAGATCAAGATAAAATAGGTTACCTTTTGTTTGCATGTCTAATCCAATTAGATTTCCTTGGTTATCCAGTAGTCTTGCCTTGACATTAATGAATTTTACCTTGAATCCAATGTTTTTTAGTTGTGCCACACTCAGTAAATTATGTTTTAGTCCTTCAACCCAATAGGCATTGTCACATACAAGTTCATTGGTTAATGAGATTCGACCTTTTCCTTTTATGCAACAAGGTTTATTATTCCAAACCTTACACTACCTCCATCATAGTGTTCAAAATGTTTAAACTTAGTTTTGTCTCCAGTCATATGGTGAGAACATCCACTATCTATGATCCATGTGTCATTTTTGCTAACATGAGAGACAAGTGCCATCTTATCTCCTTCATCATCGGATTCATCTTTTACAGCAATATTTACTATTTCATCTTCACTGTTATCAGAATCTTTAGCCGTAAAACAAGTTTTCTTACCTTTATCTTTGTAGGATTTGTGACCTTTGAATTCCTTCTTGCCTTTGTACTTGTGGCTTTTCTTTTCTTCCTTGCCTTCTTTGTTTGGACACATAGCTGCAATATGACCAATTTCTTCAAAAGAAAAATAGATTAGAGGGATTTTACCTTTGTGCTTTCCTCTACTCCTGGAATATTTCTTTGCAAGTAGAGCTTCAAGAATTTCAAGATCACTATCAGAACTTTCTTCGATTTCTTCCTCACTTTGTAATTGATTATCTTTTATTTTCTTGCCCTTTTCTTTGAGTGAGAGTTTAACTTCAAATGCGGACTCAATATTCTTGGAAGCAGGAACATAGTTGTCAAAGTTGTCTAGTTCAAAAGCTATCAATCTTCCTACTAGGGCATCAAAGCCTATCTTGTTATTTGGATCACATCTCTTTTCTTGAATAGCAGACACTCTGATTGCATAGATGGGAAGTAAAGTTCTAATAATTTTACTTAAAATAGTTTCTTCTTTGATTTCTCCTCCTAATGCTCTGATTGCACTAACACTAGCCTTGATTCTTTCCACATATTTTGCAACAGTTTCATCTTCTCTCATCCTCATTTGATCAAATTGTCCTCAAAGGCTTTCTGCTTTGGCTCTTCTTACATTGTCATCTCCTCCATAGATTTCTTTCAATTTGTTCCACATATCAAAAGAAGTTTTATAGTCTTTGACCTCATCAAAATCAGCATAACTAAGAGCAAATGTAATGTCAATCATCATAATGTTATGGTTCTTCTTCTCAACAATATCTTCAACTGATAATGTTCCAGCGGGAGTTTTATATTCTTCATCAAGATATTTGCATCCTAAATCACCGATAGTAGCTAGGTGAAGCCTCATAAGTCCTTGCCATGCTGCAAAGTTATCTATGTTCAGCTTTGGAATCTCTCTCTTGTAAGACATCCTGATCTTTGGCTTAGGTCCTTGAAACCTTCTCTGCAAGCACCAAAAGCTCTGATACCAATTGTTGGAAATATAAGAGGAGTAACTGGGAGGGGAGGTGAATTAGCTACCACTAAAATAAATCATAGATCCCTTAGATGTCAACTATAAAATTTAGGCCGATAAAACTAATTACTGCTGATACTTGCTAAGCATATAGAAATTGTTGTAACTTGGTAAATGTAGAGTGTGAATTACTTTAGTAGATCTTAAGATGTTATTAGTAATTACTTGCAAACATGAAAGAAATTACATGAACACATGAGACACTAGGATTTAACGTGGAAACCCATTTTGGGAAAAACCACCAATGTAACTAGTTACAGTTTTTCACTCTTTTGAAGTGAGCCTTGTTAGGAGCCAACCCTATTAAAAGTTACAAAACACATTGTTAGGTGTGATCTTGTTAAAGGATTTAATCACCTTATTAGGAGTGGCCTTGCAAAAGGTCTTAAAACAATTCAATGGAATTTCCACCTTGTTAGAAGATTTACAAATGGCTATTAAACCAACTCTATTAAGAGATTTTAGTTCACTGCTACAATGGTTAGAGAGTAACAATGAAATGACCTGATTGTGATGCAACTAAATTGCTGATTATAGATCTCTGCTCTAGTTCATACTTGATCCTTCCTAATTGAATAACACTTTTCTACTCCACAAGGATATCTGCTTATCCTTCAAGTTCACTTCCTCTTTTCTTATCTCTTTCAACTCATTCAACTTGCATATCACACTTTAGAAATCACAACTTGACCTTTTACTTATACCTTCTAGATTTTTGAGTCAGCTCAAATACAAATTAGGATAACCTATATTCATCACCTCAGTCGACTAGAATCAATAGGTAAAATAATTAAGCTTTATATGCCAAAATAAGAAAATTCTTTGGTAGTCGACCCAGCTCGACAAAAATTGATTCTGAAGTGATTTCCTGTGTTAACCAATAGAAGCTCAATTAACACTATGAACTTACAAAATTCCTTTAGTAACCTAGTGAACTCGGTTAGCACTTACTCTATTTAAATTTTCCTTTGCTAACCAAGTGAGCTCGATTTACACTCTTTTTTGCATAACTTCCTTCATCGCTTGAGTAAGCTCGGTAGATACTGCCTTCTGTACAGAGTAACTTAGGAATGCTTAATAGACTAGGAAAACTATCTTCACTAACCAAGTGAGCTAAGCATGCACTGATTGTCAACTGATATGACATTTTTGTATCAAAGACAACACACAATTAATCAATTGTATCCAACACCTTCCCCTATCCAAGATTTAGTATAAGGATGTGTGTTGTATAAATTCACGGATGATCAAAATATATTTATGGAGTTTATGTAGGAGTTCACTCTTTAGGTCTAGTTCTAGAGTTGTGAAATTGATTATAGTGAAGCACATGTATTTAGTACATGGAAGTACAAGGTATAACTACAATTTTTCATAATTTTCTCATTGAATCTTATAATTACCTTTGGCATTGTTGTTAAAGGGGGAGAATCTCAGTAGGCGGTATGATACCCTTAGGGAGAGTGAGTAATATATTGCATGAAATAATGAAGTTAAATATTTGTTGATATGTTTACAAAGCTAGTGATCTGAAAATTTAAGTGATTGAGTTTATTGAAAAGTATTTTAAATGCTTGTAGGATAATTGGTTAAAATTGATTCACCCCCTATCCCCATCTTAGTTATCTAACACAACCAACTTCATGAATATAATCAAGTAATACCAATGCAAGGGTTTGATATGAGAAATACAAAAAATGATACAAGTACAATAAACTCACTCAATTGAGCATCTTTCAAGGAGTATGGATTCATCACAAATAATCCAATAATGCAACACATCACCAAGAACAATATAAATCACTCAGCCAACCTAAATTTGGGAGTTCAAAATTGACATGAATCTTAATGTCCACAAGGTACAACCATGACATGAAAGGAAACATGGAATACAATCCATTTTTACAATCTAAAAAAATGTTTCCAAAATCCCAACAAAATATGGATGGCATGCAAAACAATGCAAAAGGAAATTTCCCAAAATTCAAACTTCTCAAATTCCAATGAAACTAAAACCCATTACTAAAATATGGTCAAACAAACAAGGGTTCAATAAAAATCACAGACCGAGTTCAAATTCACAATCCAACAAATATAGTAAGAATCACAACTCCACCAAGACCAATTTGAAAATATGACTTTGGATTGTGAAATAAAATACCCTAGAATATCCTCTAATAATTCTGACTCCATGATCCTAATCATTATAGAAAATTCAACTAAATCAAAACTCTAACCAAGCTAGATAAGGCAAGGAGAAAAAGGATAGCCCAGAAAAATGAAGCGATGCCAAGAACACTCAAAATTTAAACATCTTGGAATTCGATGAAATTGAAAGCTCATTTCACAAGCCTACCCAAACTAAGGAAAATCAAATAAAATTCAATTTCCAGGCATGTACACAAAAATTGGCAACATAACAGTGCCAAAACTTACATTTCTAAAAACCTATGATAAAGAAATGTTCATCCATGTCCAACCAAGTGATAAAATTGGATAAAAACAAAGGGGAATTTATGTTCTCCACTCCCTACTATTTACCAATAAAAAATAGAAATTAAAACAAAGTAAAACTAATTAAACAAGAGAGCTCTACCTCTCACATTTGATTAAAAAAACCAAGAATGGAAGGAACTAAATAAATACTCTATCAAATCAAATGAAACCTTCAAGAAAAATAGAGCAAACCTGACAAGAATCCAATGAGATCGATCTTGTAAAGATTCACCAAGCCATACTCCCACAATCAAAAAAATAGTAAAATTCTTGAAAGAGGGTTTGGAGAAATTTATCCAAAACTGTGAAATAACAAAGTGAGAAGCAAGTGTTAAAACTGAATTTTTCCTAATATAAGCACTTTTATTAAAGTGACTTATAAATTAGAGTATTGAATCACTTTATAGACTAATTGGCTCCTTTCTCACATTAAATAAATCAATAAAAACTATTTGGAATTCAACTATGACAAATTAGAAGGCTATAAAATAAAATTAAATCAATTATTTAGAATCTCCCAAATCAATTAAATGGGCATATAATTTACTAATTTCTACAACAACTACAAAACCGTAATTCCAAATACACACTCATGAGCTTAATCACATAATGCATTATGAATCAAGATTTACCAATTATCAAAGGGTTAATAGTATCATCTAGACAGATATGTCACTCATATAGGGACAAAATTGGCTTGAATAGATGAAATCACTAACTCCATGTGTCTCTGTCAGGGATATAAGTCATGTACAGTAAACAAACAATATCAAGTGTAGAAGCATAATATATAATAGTTGAAGAAACAAGTATGTGCATTCACATAATAAAGCATCTAATTAATTTTATTTAAATAATCATTATTCATTATTTCATAATTCTACTAATGGAACAAGATAAACATCCATAGAGAAATCATCCAAATGAGCACATTTTAAATACAATTGAAGTCCATAATCGTGAACCCAATATGGATAGCTCATTTTCCAATTATTTTAAGCATTTAATAATGGAATTAATAACTAAATACCCAATACTATATAAGGCATAATAGAACATAAGATCTCAGATAATCACCCTATAGCAACATAACGTCATAAGGCACCATCATATGATATGGTCAACATATTACTTATCAACATAATTAGACACATGAGTCAACACTTTTGTAGGAGCCAAGTCAGCTGCAATAGGCCAAATAACACATAGTGAAACCATTGTTCACATCTGAGGAGGTAATCAAGGAACAACATGTTGGAATACTTTAGAATAACTAAGAGGGGGGGTGGATCAGTTATCCAAGGTCTAGATGTATAAATGAAACTTTTCACAACTTAGTGAACCCATAAAACATTCATACTCATGCATGCATCCATTATGTAATAACTAAAACTTGTATGTTACTATCAAATCAACTTGTAGAAATGTAAAGCATGAACCACAATAGATTCATTAGCACACTTGACACAATGATTTACGTAGAAACTCAATTTGGGAAAACCCACCAATAACATGCTACTCATTTTCACTCTTCTAAAGTGATGCCCTGTGAAAGGCCAACCCTGTTAAAGGTTACAATACACACTGTTAAATGTGACTCGGTTAAGGGATTTCAATCACCCTATTAGAAGTGAGACTTGTTAGGGGACTTTAGGCCATTCACTTGGAATGCCACCTAGTTAAAGGATTTGCAAATGATTGTTAAGTCAACCTTGATCTAAAGGATTTACCCTAGATTGATACAATTGTTAGAGAGTAATAGTAGAGCATTGATATGATACAACTTACAACTTTTCTTGCAAATTCTAGATCTCTGTTCAATCCTCAATTCTGCTTGGCCTTCATACTTTGCAACTCTGATAGCTTGTTTACCCTTCAAGCATTCATCTCCTTAAGCCTTCTTTCTTAACATGCCATTGTAGACTCTTCTCTTCTTAGGTCACTTGATGAAGCAAAATCCTTAATTCCTTCTCCTCCTTAGGTTTTCGTATATGACATATTTTGCTTCATGACTAGACATTCCTATAAATAGGAAATTAGGATATTTTCCCACTCATTTTCCATCATCCAATTTAGGGTTTCGATGGATTAGGTAAGATACAATGTATCTACCCCATACCTTATCTTTCTTCTAGAAATTTCTCCTAGAATCCATTTGAATTTGCCTCAAAATGGTTTACATCAAATTTTATGTCACCAGCTCATCAACCTTATCTTCTTCTGGTTCAATGGTATCAAGAAAATAAACTTGTCAACTTAGATTCGACGAATCTTTGATCTTTAACATAATGCAACAACTCGGTTATCAACTTTTTGATGCTCAGCACATACTGCGTTGCTTGGCATCAACTACAAAATCACTCGGTATCAACTAAATTTTACTAATGCTCGACATCAACTAAACTTTACTCAGCTTGAATTTCTTGCTTAGCATCCACTAGAATTTTCTTTCACTCGGCTCCAACTGAATTTTTGCTCAACTTGCACTGACTTTTCTCGGCACCTGCTATCCACTCAATCAAGCTTGGTAGACAAAATTTGTGTAACTTGTTCTTCTAAACTATCTTAGTGTAGCCAACATTTGTAACCTTAAGTAGATTAACAATACATCATGTCATCACTATCCTAACTGATTCTTGTACTTCATTACATAATCATAACTCAACCTTTCCTCTAGGTGCTATTGTTACCTCTTATTGATCAAATCCTCTTCATCAATCAACTAAGTGATAGTACTTGAATTTTATAAGCAGTTGTCTTACCAACAAATAGCAGGTTTGACATCAGTTTCAAGACAATGATTGAAACACATAATCTTTTTCAACAATCTCCTCTTTCAATAATCTCTCTTAATAATGATCTTTTCAATCATATCTCAACAATCTCCCTCTTTGGCATTGATGGCAAACCAAACTGATCAACCAAGTTAATCAAATGATGAACATCTTGTTCAAGAAAACTGACTAGGTTAAAATAGTACGACAATATCAAAAAAGAAAACTTGTATCAAAATTTCTCCCTCTATCAGCAACTTCCATCTTCTAATTAGGTTACAAAACTCTTTCTTATAATCCCTCTAAGTTCCTTCTTGTATCTCCCTCTTACTAGGTAGATTAAGATGTCTCCCTCTTTCTTTCATACATGTATCTTCTTCTAATCGGCAACATCAGCAATTATCTAATCTCCATCTAAGATCAGTCTTGTTCAACTTCTTTGACAACAATCTCTTGCACTTTCTCCCTCAACATTTATAAGGAATATCTCCCCATGTGATTATACATTTTGACTCGATAATGAATATCTCCTTCCTCTTCTTACACTTTCTCTCTTTCTAATTAGCAAATCTCCCTTTCTGATGTTGATCAATTTAATGTACTTTCTCCCTCTTTGACAACAATGCCAAAGATAATACCAAAAACTTGTCATCTTAAAATATGCAGATATAAGCTTTTGCAATTTCTTTAGTTTCTCCTTCTATCACCTTGCTTGTGACTGATTTGAAGTTTCAACTCTGTAATTACCTTAGGCAGCTCCTAAATTAAGATCCTCTACATCAATGTGTATTATATGAATATCAGCTTGTTTGATGTAGCACACTCCTCTTGTTACTTAGATAGCCTTTAATAGGGGTATCGCCCCTACTTTACCTCTTAGATACTCATGAGCATCCTTAGGTAATGGTTTTGTAAAGATATCAACAATTTGCTCCTTTGAGGTAACATATTCCATCTTCACTTCTTTGTCTTGAACTAACTCTCTCAAGTAATGATACTTGATTGCAATGTGCTTTTTCTTTGTGTGCATCACTGGATTCTTTGATATATTGATAGCACTTGTATTATCACAATAAAGTATCACTGGTTCTATGATTTCTTCCTTCATTCCTTTGAGTAGTTGTTTGATCCATAAAATGTTTGTGCAATTGACAGTAGCAGCAACATATTTAGCTTCAGTAGTAGATAGTGAAGTACAACTATGTTTCTTACTAGTCCATGTAACTAGTTTCTTGCCTAAGAAAAATGCTCCTCCACTGGTGCTCTTTCTGTCATCAATGTTTTTAGCCCAACCAACATCAGTGTAGGCTCTCAATTCATACTTTTCATTCTTCTTGTAGTATAGACCAAACTCTTCTGTTCCTTTTAGATATCTCATTATTCTCTTCATAGCCATTAAATGGTTCTCCCTAGGATTAGCAAAGAATCTTGCAACTATCCTTATAGATAATGCAATATCAGGTTTGCTATGTACTACGTATTGCAATTTACCAATCATAAACCTGTATAATGTTTGATTCACCTCAGCTGAATCATCATTCTTTGACAACTTGTGCCCTATCACCATAGGTGTACTTATTGGATTGGAATCTTCTAGTCCAAAAGTCTTCAATATTTCTTTGGCATACTTTGAATGAGTGATGTATATACCATACTTTATCTAGTATACTTGCAATCCCACAAAAAAATTGATTTCTCCAAACATAGACATTTCAAATTCTTGCTTCATCTGATTTGCAAAATCCTTACATAAATAATCTTGTCCTCCAAATATGATATCATCAACAAATATTTTAGATAGTAAAATACTTTTTCCTTTTCTTGTCTTTATGTACAAATTGTTATTATCATTAGTCCTTTCAAATCCAATTTTCACAAGATAAGTATGAAGTCTCTCATACCATGCTCTTGGTGCTTGTTTCAAGCCATATACATACCATGTTCTTATTTTTATCATCAAAAAAACCTTTTGGTTGTTTTATGTAAAATTCTTCTTCTAGTATGTCATTCAAAAATGCAGATTTAACATCCATCTGATAAACTTTGAAACCTTTGTATGCAGCATAAGCAAGTAGAGTTCTTACTCCTTCCATTCTAGCAATAGGAGCAAATGTCTCCCCATAGTGAATTCCTTCTTCTTGTATGTATCCCTTGCAAACTAATCTTGCTTTGTTTCTTGTGACTTCACCATTTTCATCTAGCTTGTTTCTAAATACCTGCTTGGTGCTAATCACATTCTTGTTTTCTAGTCTAGGAACTAGACTCCGTGTTTTTTTCTTCTTTATCTTTTCAATCTCTTCTTCCATGGCTTTGTACCAATCCACATCTTCTAATGCATCTTTCACTATTTTGGGCTCCTTCATATTCAATAAACATGATTCACTTTTGAATTTGTTTCTTGTCATTGGCCTAGCATTTTTATCTCCAATGATTTGATTAGTAGGATGATGTCTTTTGACATATTTAGACAATCTTGACTCATCTCTTGTTTCTTCATTTTGTCTTTTAGCTTTAGAATCACTATGTATATCTCTATCAGATATCTCAGCATCTCTTTCATGTGTACTAATCTCAGAATCAGAATATGCACCCACTTCATTCTGTAACTTGGCATCTAAATGTAGCTCAGTTCAAGAATGTAACTTGGCATTCATAGGATGTGCCTCGGTAGTTATTGAAATTTACTATTGATTTCCAACTTGATTTATAGCATCTTCTTTAGTAGGCATTCCTTCATAAAAGTATACAAATGATTTGTATTCTTCTAGTTCTTTCATAGGTTTAGCCTCATGTACCTTTGCAAATTCATCAAATTCCCATTTGCACTTTCCACAATTTTGTTAGTGTTAGTATTCAAACACTTATTAGCTTTACTTCTTGTGGAGTAGCCAAGGAATATACCTTCTTCACTTTTTGCATCAAGCTTTCCATTCCTAACATCTTTAAGAATGTAACACTTACTTCCAAATACCCTAAAGTATTTTACATTGAGTGGATATCCATACCATAGTTCAAAAGTTGTTGAATGAGTACCTTTCTTGATTTGCACATGGTTTAAGGTATATATAGCAGTACTTACAGCATCTCTCTAATATTTTAGAGCAATATTATTCTCCATCATAAGTGTTTTGGCATAGTCCATTATAGACCTATTTCTCCTTTCAGCAATTCCATTTTGTGGAGGGGTCCTAGTAGCAGATGTCTGTCTTTTGATTCCTTTGTCATTACAGAACATCTCAAACTCATTTGATGCAAATTCTTCTCCTCTATTTGATCTCAATCATTTCAAATGTTTACCTATTTCTTTCTAAACTCTGGCCAAGTACCACTTGAACATTTGAAAAGCATCAGATTTCTATTGCAAAAATATAACTGTCATCATCCTAGAATAATCATCAACGAATAGCATTTTGTACTTATCTCCTCTATAGCTTTGTACTTCAATTGGTCCACACAAGTCAATATGAACAATCTCTAGTATTTTTTTAGAGGTATAAGCTTTACTCTCAAAGCTTGACTTTGTCATTTTGCCTAACTGACATTGTTTGCACACTACATTATCAGGCTTCTTCAACTTAGGCAAACCTCTAACCTTTTTCATGTTGCTAATACTAACCAAGTTATCAAAATTAACATGACATAATCTCTTGTGCCAAAGCCATACATCATCAAATTTTGCAACAAGACAAGTAGCATCATCTATATCAAGATAGAATAGATTACTTCTAGTTTGATCACCTTTTCCAATCAGTTTTCCATTTATGTTATATATCTTAGCAGCCTTATTTCCAAATACAACGTTGCATCCCAAATTATTCAATTGTGACACATTCAACAAGTTATAATTTAGTCCTTCAACATAGTAAGCATTGTCACATGAAATCTTACCTGTGAGTTTGATAGAACCTTTTCCTTTTATCAAACATGGTGCATCATTACCAAATCTTACACTATTTTCATCATAACAATCTAAGGTAATGAACTTACTTTTGTCTTCAGTCATGTGATGTGAGCATCCATTGTCAATGATCCATCTATCATTTTTTTTCACACAAGTCACAAGTGCAGTCACTTCATCTTCATTAGATTCGTCCTTCATTGCAACATACACCACTTCATCATCATGTTCATCAGAATCATTCCTGATTTCTTCTTCAACAATGTAGCATGACTTCTTGCCTTTGTCTTTGTAATCTTTGCTATCATTTTCTCTTTATTCTTGTACTTGTTTCCATCTCTATAGTTCTTCTTATGTGTAAATCTTGCAACAATATGACCAACCTCATTGCAATTGAAACAAATGATCATTTGAACTTGCCTTTACCTTTGTGAAATCTTCTTGCCACTAGTGCTTCCAATTGTTCAACATCCTCCTCATCTACATCACTATCACTTGATACATACTTTATGCTTCTCTTCTTCTTCTTCTACTTCAACTCATCAGAGTCCTCCAATAACAACTCAGCTTTGAATGCAGATTCAAGGCTCTCAGGTTTGTAATTATCAAAGTTAGATAGCTCAAAAGTAGTGAGTCTACCTACCAAACCTTCAAGAGTTAGATCATTTCCTCGAATACATCTCAACTCTTGAATTGCATAAACTCTAATAGCATAAATAGGCAGTAGTGTTCTCAAGACTTTACTTAACACAACATCATCATCTATATGACCAGTATCTCCTCTTATTGCACTAACAACTTCTTTTATTCTAGCAACATATTGAGCAATATTTTCACCTTCTTCCATTCTCATATCATCAAACTTACCTCTGAAGCTCTCAAATTTGGCTCTTTGTACATTTTTGTCTCATCCATAGATAGTGTGTAGGGCATCCCACATTTTCTTTTCAATGTCACAACCTTTGATATCATCAAATTAGGCATAGCTTAGGGTAGAGGCAATCTCCAACATCACCTGATTGTGTTCTTTCTTATTCTTCATATCTTTAGTAGTTAGGGCTCCAACTGGATCAACATGTTCCACTATAATGATAGATTGTGCATGATCTCCAAGTCCTCCAAGGTGTAGCTTCATAAAACTTTGCCATGCAGGAAAGTTATCTTTGTTGAGCTTGGGTACTCCTCTTTTAGACATCTCGATCTTTGTGCTTCTAGTACCTTGAAACTAATCCTCTTAAGTAGATGGCTTTGATACCAATTTTTGGAATACTTTAGAATAATTGAGATGGGGGTGAGGGGGGTGAATCAGTTATACAAGGTCCAAATGTATAAATGAAACTTTTCACAACTTAGTGAACCCATAAAACATTCATACTCATGCATGCATCCGTTATGTAATAACTAAAACTTGTATGTTACTGTCAAATCGACTTGCAGAAATGTAAAGCATGAAACACAACATATTCATCAACACACTTGACATAATGATTTACATAGAAACCCATTTTGGGAAAAACCACCAATAACATGCTAGTCCTTTTCACTCTTCTAAAATGATGCCCTATGAAAGGCCAACCCTATTAAAGGTTACAATACACACTGTTAAATGCGACCCAATTAAGGGATTTCAATCACCATGTTAGAAGTGAGCCCTGTTAGAGGACTTTAGTTCATTCACTTGGAATTTGGTTAAAGGATTTAAAAATGACTGTTAGATCAACCTTAATCCAAAGGATTTACCCTAGACTGATACAATTGTTAAAGAGTAACAGTAGAGCTTTGATCTGATACAACTTACAACTTTTCTTACATATTTTAGATCTCTGTTCAGTCCTCAATTCTGCTTGGCCTTCATACTTTTCAGCTCTAATAGCTTGTTCACCCTTCAAGCATTCATCTTCTTAAGCCTTCTTTCTTAACATTCCATTGTAGGCTCTTCTCTTCTTGGGTCATTTGATGAAGCAAAATCCTTAATTCACCTCAAAATGGTTTACATCAAAGTCTGTGTCACTAGCTCATCAACCTTATCTTCTTCTAGTTCACAAGTTTCAAGAAAACAAATTTTTCAGCTTAGATTTAGCAAATCTTTAGTCTTTAACATTATGCAACAGCTCGACATTATCAACCTTCTAATGCTCAGCACATATTGCATTGCTTGGCATCAACTACAAAATCACTCGGCACCAACTAAAGTTTACTAATGCTCGGCATCAACTAAACTTTACATGGCATCAACTATTTTTCTCGGCATCCACTAGAATTTTCTTTCACTCGGCTCCAACTAACTTTCTGCTTGACTTGCACTGACTTTGCTTGGCACCTACTATTCCACTCGGTCAAGCTTGGTAGACAAACTTTGTGTAACTTGTTCTGCTAAACTTTCTTAGTGTAGCCAACATTTGTAACCTTAAGTAGATTAACAATACATCATGTCATCACTGTCTTAACTGATCCTTGTACTTCATTATAGAATCATAACTCAACTTTTCCTCGAAATGATATTGTTACCTCTTATTGATCAAATCCTCTTCATTAATCAACTAAGTGATAGTATTTGAATCTTATAAGCTACTGTCTATAAGGAAACTTGGCAATAAAAAATATAACCGTTTCCACATAACCCATAATAGATCTAAAATAAACACAGAATTAAAATCTACATGCAAGAGAATAGAAAACATACCCACAAAATTGTGACACAAGATATACCCTGGGAAACCCTCATCGAGGGAAAAAACCCAGCCTCCAAAAGCATCCATCATCATATATTATTCAGCAAAAATACCATTGCCATACAACCATGGAAGCCTTCATGGCCATAGCCACAACCGATAAAACTATCTTAACAAGCATGAATCCACACATCCCATGCCATGCTTCTAACCTTCACAAATGCTCCCTTGGCTAACCTGTCAAGCCTTGTCCTGCTCGACTCTTGCCTTTTATCTTCTCCTTGTCACTCTCTATCTCTCTCTACAACAACTACCCTTGTGGCTGCTTATATAGTAGCAAGTCCCACAAAACCACTAAGTGGTATTACATAAACCATGTGCTAAAACCATGTGCTACCTAACCCACTAACCCCACATTTAATATTGGGCATTTAATTCTTTTCCCCAATATTAAATAATTACATGAAATATTATCACAATGTTACAATACAACTCATCAAGAATATTCTATGGGAATCTTTACATGTTGCACGTCCATCTAGGTACAACATTACATAAAAATAAAATAATAAAATAACAATATTATGCAATGTGTGCAACACCCATTATCTCAACACTGTCTTACTAGCAAATAGCAGGTTTGACATCAGTGACAAGATAATGATTGAAACACGTAGTCTTTTTCAACAATCTCCCTCTTTTAATAATCTCTCTTAACAATGATCTTTTCAATCATATCTCAACACAACATCATGATACCATATAAATCCAAGTAACCATTGGCACAAACCTAGTGAGACCATCTAATACATCATAATCTCATAAATTAGGCATAAAGCATAACTAACCTACTAATAAAACAACATAAATCAAATAATCTGAGGGGTGAAAACCACTCATGGGTGCTTACATGATCACTTGGAAAGTGGGAACATCAAGGTTGCATCCATGAGGATGGCTTACATAAATCAAATGGGAGAGGTACTACATTTTACATGACTTTTTTGTTGAATATGACATCTCTACTCCTAATAATTTTATGATTTTCAAAATAACATAAATGATAACAAAAATCATTAACATCCATACCTAATAAAAAGTACACTTCTTGGATTTTTCCTCAAGCATTGGTCAATTTTATATATCGATATGAAGATATTCTTCACAACCAAAAGTTTTCAAGAGTGGGTAGTTCATCTTTTTCTTGTCCACACCTTGTTCTTACACCACCATCCAAGAAACTTAAAGGCCCTTTGTTTATCAAGTAAACAAAAGTATCTATAAAATCTTCCTCTAAATTAAAATGTGATTCTACATATAATTGTACACTTCTTAGACACTCTGTGATAGTTATGTTCATCCTTGTAGACACCATTTTCTTCTAAGGTTCTAGGAATTGTCTTTTGTCTCAGACCCCATGTTATGTAAAATAATTATCAAACTCTTTATTGAAATATTCACCTTCTCTATTTAATCTAAGATACTTTATCTTGCTTATTGTCTCATTCTCAACCAAACCTCCCCATTTCTCAAAGACTTCAAATACATCATTTTTTTGGGAATAGAATTAACTCAATTTTTTTGAGTCGCATAATCAATCAAATCAACATGGTAATAAGATTCACCATGAGATGGTACTTGATTTGCTCCCTATACATCAAAATGCACAAGTTCTAACTTTTCGCTTTTAGTTTCCTTGTCAACTTTAAGAAATTTGATGCTCTTTTATTTTCCACAAACATAATTTTTATAAAATCCAAATCAAATTATTTCAAACATGGCAATAAATTATTTGAATGGATAAGCTGCATCTCATTCTCACTCATGTGTCAATGTCATAGAGTTTTATATATTCTTGTAGAAGCTAGGAAAATGGAATAATCTTTTTTACTAGTGCATAAATACAATGTACCTACCTTTTCTCCTTTTTCTATTATCAATGAGCCTTTAGTGACCTTCCAAAAATTGTCTATGAATATTATTGTGTATTCTTCACTTCCAAGTTGTCCTATTGATATTAAAATTCTTCTAAAATTGGGAAAGGGTCTCACTTCTTTCAATAATAGTTGATTAATATTTGGTAATTTTATCTTTACATTACCCTAATCAAGAACTTTTCATTGATCATCCTCACCTAAATAAACCTATTGAACATCACCTTGAACATATTCTAGAGAATATTTCCTATGGTGTCCTCTGTGACAACAACATCCTATATCTAACAATTGAGAATCAATAATAATATCCAAAGAAATAATCAAATAATTTGAAACACATTAAATGCTACATTTTCTTCCTTGATTATTTTATTATTTTATTTTCTTTCTATCCCCTTATTTTATGGTCTAGCAAAGAGTGAATTACAATTTGATAATTTCACATTACACTACCACTAATTTGAGGAGTTTTAGGTGCTTTATCAATTCTAATAAACAATTAACCTTTAAAAATTTTGATGAGTTATCTTATGTAAATCTTTGATGAGTTACCCAAAATGACATATGTGAAGTGTATAGTACTTGCCTAATCAATCACCACAAACTAACAAATGGCTATTGACAAGCTATGAAGGCGACTCCAGAAGGGAATATACTTGACCTTTATTATGGAATGAATTTTCCAAGAAATATCTAAAGCTTTCAGCATCAAAAATACACAAGGAAGGAGATTAATAGAACCCTTGGGGAATACATTTTACAATTGAAAAGGTTTAAGACTAGTCGTTGTTGATATTGACACCTACAAAAAACGGCCAAACAACATTTTCATAAACTAGATAAAGAGAGGGCTAAAACCAAAAGCACCTAACATGGTTACAATAAAAGGTCATTAATATGGTAATAGGCCTTTGAAAAGTCAATTTTGACAAATATGACACTCTATTTATAATTGGGGCCCATTTTATACCTTTACATCAACCAATAATATTATCCAAAATAAAACTAGACTTAATGAAACCAGTATATTCAGTATTAACAATCTACAAAAGAAAATAATGGATCTCCAAAGCTAGGACTCTAGCTATAATATTGTAGGAGACATTGAAGGAGGTAATAGGTTATTGGTTGTAAATTATTAAAATTTCACTTGCATTCGATATGAATTTAATATTTCCCTTGTTGATTAATTGAAAAAGAAATTGAGAGTGGAAAGCTTCAAAGTATACCTTATGAAAATTACATCCCACACAAGACTAGAAGGATTTATACAATTAAAGAGGAAATTCATCACAACCAAGGGCCATGTCATCAACCATGGAGAAAATTTCTTGCTTGAGATCTTCAATGGAAAAAAGTTGGTCACAAAAACCTTTTTCAACTTCAAAAAGTCAATCATAGATTATTAATCTAAGACAACTTCATCATATCATAGTGGCTTAAAACATCATGTTATCTTCTTCATTAGATTTTAAAAATTATTTTATCCCCATTTTGTTTTTTCTTAAGGTTTCATTGTATCCCTTACAAATGATGAAGGTTAAAATATGTTAATACTACAAGATGGGAGAACACGTTATGTTGTCCCCATTCTGCAGTTTTACATGTAGACATTTTTCTTTAAAAAAATTTTAAAATGTAATATTTATTTAATTTTATAAGTGATACATACAATAAAAGATAATTTAATCATTCACATGAGTTATAGAAAAGAAATCATAACTTATTATCTAAAATATGAGAGAAGCAACATTCCAATTTGTAAAGGACAATTATAGGTTAATAGGATTTGAGTATTTTTCTAGTTTTAATATATAAACTGTGAAGGGTAAAAAAGAACCTTACAAACTAAAAGGTGGATAGTATCTCAAATGACTCAATTGTGTTGTCCCAAGTGATGAAGGAACAAGCTTATTAATTAGTTGATAATTTGTTCATCTAGGTCCTAATTGTACCATTCAAGAGTTAAATTATTTGTTTGAGATGTACTTGATAGTTTTCATTTAGAAACAAGAGAAAAATAGATGTGTTCATGGTAGACCATGGCAGTGTGCACAATGTCTTTATTCTTTATTAATTTCCTTGTTTTGAATTGTCCCAAATATAAGTTTACTCTTTCTTTAAATAAATCTATAAGAACTTAGATACAACATTTGTTTTCTCTAGTCCCTTGGCCAAGGTCAATAGTTACGGATGTTGCACTTGAATTTCCTTGGCCATAATGTCATAAAGCACTTATACATCTTGTGTATCTCAATTAACATGATTGTTATCCTAATGAACTATCATATCAGTAAGACTAGAAAATGTCTTTCAAAAAATCTTCTTCTTTACATAGATGAATATGTGTTCTGAGATTTTGGTGAGACCTAAGAGATGTTTTATTAATAGTCTACTATGTCGAGGAGATGAAAAATATAACATATTGTCCCATATTACAAAGAAACACTTTTTTTTTTTCCTAACAAGGTATTATCCCATTGTTTTGACATCTTGGATTAGATATCTATGATGGGATGATGGTGGGAAAATATTTAACAATTACCAAATGATGCCCTTAGCTTTAAGCATGTACATTTCTCATTCATTAAATATTCAATAATAAATAATTATTAAATATTCAATAATAAATATTTATTTTTTCTTTTCTCAAATAATTTTTAATATTTTATAGATTACCACAAAAAAGGTGTGAATATTTGGTAGATTGATCATTGTATCCAAATAGTGCTCATTTTTAACTCACTTTTATTTTATTGTTGCAATTTCTAGTCTCAAAAACTTGATGCAAGATCTAGTTTTCCTAAGTAAATTTGTTAAGAAAAGTTGACAGTGGGTGTATATGTAAATTTGATTCATGTTTCCACTTAATTTTCAAAGAGTCCAAATTTAATTGAACATACAATTGATAACTGGGTGGAAATTGTGTGCAAGGAATAAGTTTCTTGATGTCATATTTCATGAACAATCATAGTCAAGTATTCTATATTTGTCTATTATTTGGATACAAGTTTATCATCATTTTTAATATAATGGTTTCACATATCAAAGAGATAAACCAATAATTATGTATCTAAGCCAGTATTTGTCCAAAAAGTCTAACATATTTTTGGTAGATTGAGATACATGTTCCTTAAAGTCAATTTGTTCCTCAAAGTCGATTTGTACATAAAGATCATGAAAAAAGTTATAGTAAAAGTTCACTTGCTAAACAAAAATATAGGAGAGTTTCAGTGTATATCATAGATGAAGATATAAATATTTGGAAATGGTGAAAAAAAAATAGATGCTCAAATTATGACACAAAATGTGTTGTGACTGACTAACCTTTTGATCTAAAGCCTATTGTTGAGGTCATTCCTAGTAATAAGTAGAACACAAGAAATATAGGAAAAAAGAATTTTCAAATCCAACGTGATCGACATGATTCTTAAATGAATTTTCTATGATTAGGGAATAACTTTTTTAGATACAAAAAAAAAAAAAAAAATCCATCTTGTTGAAACTTTTGAAGGTAGCTGATCAAAATCTTGATCTATTCAAGTCTACAAATATCTTATCAGTTTTAATTAGAAGAAATGAATATATATATATACATATATATGTATATATGTATATATGTATATATGTATATATGTATATATATATGTATATATCTATATATATCTATATATATCTATATATGTATATATATATAGATATATACATATATATATACATACATATATATATATAGATATATATATACATATATACATATATATATATACATATATATGTATATATGTATATATATATACATATATATGTATATATCTATATATATATCTATATATATATATATATCTATATGTATATATATATGTGTGTATATAGGTATATATATATATATGTATATATGTATATATATGTATATACATATGTACATATGTATATACATATATCTATATATATACATATATCTATATATATACATATATATATATATACCTATATATACACATATATACATATATATATATATATATCTATATATATACATATATATGTATATATATATATATATATATATTATACATATGTATGTATGTATATATATATATTATACATATGTATGTATGTATATATATATATATTATACATATATATATATATTATACATATGTATATATATATATATTATACATATATATATATATATTATACATATGTATATATATATATACATATACATATGTAGACATATATATACATATACATATGTAGAAATATATATACATATACATATGTAGACATATATATACATATACATATGTAGACATATATATACATATACATATGTAGACATATATATACATATACATATGTAGACATATATATACATATACATATGTAGACATATATATACATATACATATGTATATACATATATATATCTATATATATATATATATATATATATATATATATATATATATATATATATATATATATATATATATATATATATATATATATATATATGATTTTTTAGCCAATAGCATGACAAATTTGTTATGGTACATAGTTAGAACTCTTTCAAGGATGGCTATCAAGTATTTCTTCTAAGATGCCACTTAATTAGACATGAGTAAGAAGTAAATATTTTACAATCTAGATTGTGAGTGATCTATTTCTTTTTAATTTTTGTAATTATGATATATTAATCTCTATTATGAACCATATCTATAATAGGAAGAAAGGCACAAAGTTATGTTATTTATATTAAAATTTCTTACTTTAGATTTTACTCATTCTAATCTCAAAGCATATAATTTTTCAAAATTATTTCTGGTCACTAATACTAATTTAATTAATTTATCAATTGATTTTTAATTTACCTATTGAAAAAAAACATAACTAGATCCTTGGGCAGTAGATCTTTTGATCCTTTTCTTTCAAAATCCATTGTGAATTCTTTTTTGCAATACAAATGTTCTAATTTTTGTTTCTATTAATTTTTACTAATAGGAGGGAGAGAGTCATCTTATGCTACATGAATAGAGGGGCTCTAATTTTGTGTGATGGGAGTATGCAAATATTTATGGAAGTCATAAATGAGAAAATTTTATTAAAATCAACTTTTAGAAAACATCCAAAATAGAAAATAGCTTTAAAAAAATTACTTGAAGAAATTTTCTTTCATGCCCTTTAGTAATTACCTATCACCAATGAGGGACTCATCCTCTCCTCTCCCCTTAGTTCACAACAGACCTTACAATGAATGTTACTTTTTTGTGATAGTGATTGTTAAAAATACTTATTGTGTAGAATAGAGTGTGCACAGGAAAAATGTTTGAGATGTAAATGTAGTATTCTAATGTTTGACGTGTGAATGGTGGGTGAGACTTTTAAGTGATCAATACAGGGATTAAAATTATGGAAAGTCAAAATGAAATTGCAAACAAAAATTTATAAATAAAACATCTCAAATGGTAGTGGAACCATCAAGATTTAAGTGTTAAGGATGGGCCTGACCACCTCAGAAACTCAATTCTTAAAGTGTGTGAATTAAGTTGGGTCATGACTTATGGTTAATGACCATTGATTTGTCTTGTCTTTTCCTTATGTTGATCAAAAATTTATTAATATTTCATTTTATATTATTTGAATGTGAACACACACACACACATATATTGGTTTATATATAGTATATTTATGTATATAGTCATTACATTTAAATATTATACATTGAAATGTTAATAATAGATTATTATATTAATAGATTATATTAATTATTAATTATTTTATTATTCTAATATTATAATTGTGAATGTGTTGCTATTTATTTAATTTCATCTTTGAGAAAGGGGACATCATGGACTCTTGGTGATCATCATCCCATCTTTCAATGAATGTTTCATCAAACTCAGTTATATCACAGCCAAGGTGTCCTTTCCTAGTTCCTCACTTGTATACTTAGAAGTCAATAATATTTTTCTTCTATCCAATTATTCTCTATAAACATTCTTTAAATTTTTGGGACATACAAGTTATAGGATTATGACATGCTAGTGCATTATAAAAATTTAGCAATGGGGACTAAGATCCAACATGCTCAGGAGATAAATCTATAAAGATATTTGGTGATGGTTGAGGATGACTTCTTCTTTATTTCTTATATAGTATGATTGGTGAAGGACAACATTAAATTTTTTATCTAAGAAACCATCAAAGTTGAAATCCTGAAATTCACATAGGAGGAATAAGTCAAGATGGCCAACTTTGAACATAATAATAATTCTTCTTTGCATTTGTTCAAAGTTACACCTATTCTTTTGAATATTGTAGAAATATATCTATAAGCCTTGAGTAATAGAAGCCTATCTAGGAATATGGTGTGAAGTATAATGACTCTTTAGTAAAATTTGTAGTACTAATTATAGTAATAATCAGCCTTATATAACCAACCTATTTGTGTTTTACACTTTTCCAACTGATATGTTTTTAATCTTGTAAGCCTACCTTCATCAATTTTATCTAGAAGGGTCTGTAGAGAAGGCCTTACAAAACTTTCTGCAAAGGTGTCATAATCATAAGGCCAATATTAAACATGATTCCAAAGAGAGAATGATTCATTTCATTGGTTTGAATCCCATAATATCTAATTGAATAAGTCTTTTAAAGACATTGATATTTGGTATAAGAGTGTATGGATCAGAAGAGATGGGTACATGAATATCAAAGTAATTTAAGAATATTTCTATTTTTGACTTACATATTCTTCTATAAGGTCTAGAAAATCATATCAAACAATAATATTTGAGAATGCATTCAATTGGTAGGAAATTTCTACCTAAAATTATTCTACTACCACATCCTCATCCAAGTGTAGCCAAATCTATAATAGAGAAGATATCCTCTGAATCATTTTTAAAATATCCATGCACTAATGTAGAACTGGGTAGAACTACTTCACTAGTTTCCATTTATTTTTTAATGGAATTAAGGGGTTTATTTTCATATTCCCAAACATAGTCAAATCTTGTCTTGTCAAATATCATTGCATTATCTAAGTCATGAGGAATATAGAGTATGTTCCTCACTTGGTATAGGTTTATCATAATATTTAGCTCTCCATGCTAAATAATCCCCTCCTCTACATCAAAATGGTCAATCCTGGCTTCAATTAACTTATTTCATGGGTGAAAATTGACACTATTGTAAAAAATTTGAGAGTGTTATTCCACCCTTAAGGGTTTTCCACTATAAACATTATGTAAAACATGTTTGATGGATTGTATGTTTCTTATCAATTGCCTCACCTTATCATGTGTTAAATATTTATCAAGTTTGAGTTATTTGGGAGGTTATATTGGTTTAAAATTATATCATTGATTCACCACCCCTTCTCCCCCCTCCCAAGTGACTTTGGTATTCCAACAAACATATATTAGGCCAACCTAATTTACCAAATTCTTGACCCCACATTGGCATACTTTCTACTTTTCCTTCTTCGGAATGATCCTTACTTTAAGCCTTTAGATTTTATGGCTAGTAATGCATCTTGATTATTGTAGGATAGATTCATAGCTTTTACAAATGATACAGTTGTTATACATCCATTGTTATTGTAGAAAAATCAAGGACATAAATCCTTCAACTTGAGGATCCTCCCTCAAAATCCATCTTTCATGACTTCTATTGATTACTATTCTACAACTCAAGTATGGAATTCTCAATTGTAATATTTTTTCTCTTACAACTTATTTTGACTCTAATTTAACTTCACATGGACATAATGAAATACAAGGATTTTTGGGTGCTAGCTAATCATTTGTGCACATTAATTTCTTTGGTTCTCATAGAAGTTTACAGATCAAGGGAGTTAAACAAATTACCTAGATTCTTTTCCATTACCCATAAATGAGGCATTGATAATCATGGAGGGATTGACATGATAGCCTAGTGAATTATCATTTCAAAATGTATAGGACTAAGTGCACCTACATATAGGGAAAAACCATGACTAGAGACCAATATCAAAGGAAATGTACTTATTAGTACTTGTTAAGCACAAAGAATGACTAACCTATTATATACATGATGGAAGGAGAACCCATTAATGTAAATGTTTAAGGTGGATCTCATTTATCAAGATCTTGAAGGAATTATTTTTTATATCCTCTTATTAAAAATAATTGTTTTCTTTGTAGTGAGAAATGTGAAAAGGGATTTTCCATAAAGTGTTAGAATTCACATGTTAACCTGGCTTAGCCTCACTTTCATTTTACTTTAAGACCAAATCATTATCTTTTAAGATGGGTTCTAAGGATATCTTGTAAAACCATCTCTCGACTACTCTTTCGTGAGACATCATCATATCATATTCCTTTTCATGTGCCTTTTGTAGACTCAACAGTCTAATCATGGCTCCATCTTCCTTAACTTTAATTGATTGAGAAGTTCCTAAGATTGAATTTTCATTGAGATGAGAAGAAAAACCTCCCTTCCATAAACTATTTCATATGGAGAGGCCTCAAGAATTTTTTTGGATGAATCTAGTCCACCCACAAGGTTGTTTTTAGATGTTTGTGTCATTCCCATCATTGTTCAAAGCTTATTCTCTTGATAATTTTCATCATTTTTTTGTCAATTGATTCAACTAGACCAATTCCTTGAGGGTAATTGATATAAAAATTTCTTGAGAAAGTATCATGTTTTACTAAAAATTTTGACATATTCTCCCCAACAAAATCTTTATAAATTATCAAAGACGAGGTCCAAACCATGAAACTAGTTCCTTTAGGAAATTTGCAATTTTGCTTTTTTGTGGCATTCTTTGATGACTCCACTTGTTCCCTTCTGATGAAATAATGTGTGGTAGTAAAAATCTATGTATGTCTTGCATTGGAAAAGGGGTTAATCACCTCAATAAAATCTAACTCTCATTGGGAAAAAGGTTCACCATGTATTATAGGGATCAATACCATTGTTAATTTTTTCATGTCCTTGAAGAAGTGAAATTATGTACAATTTTTTACAAACTAAAAATTATTTAAAATATCTATATGTCAAGAAAAACAAGGTGCATAATTTTGAGTACAGTGGTTTTTCTTGAGAAATATCTAACAAATGGACCATTGTGCATTGCCTCAAAAATATTCAAATTTTGAATTTTAGTATCACATCTTAATGTAACACAACCTTAAAATTTATTTTTAAACTTACCCCTCAATTAGTAGTTATTCCACTCCTTAAAATCTATAGTATCTCTATTTTAACATTGGAGAGTGAGATGGGTACTTTTCTATCTACATAAAATATATCCTATCTATGACCCAATATTCAAATTCAACTCCCTAATTAATTATTACTCTTTTTTTCATTCAAATTCCTTGTAAATATATTCACATATCATGTTTTCTTGGATTGCCTCAATAGGTTTGAATTATATCACATAATCCATGATTTCATTAATCTAATATGCTATTTTCTCATTGATTTCTCCTTCCATGATATATTCTCACACACTTGGAAGAGAGACATACACCATAGTTTTACTTCTAACTACCATATCTCATAATTTCTTAAGCCATTTGACAAAGGTTAATGTTTATTTTTCAACAAGGTTGTACTTGGTTTCATAATGCTTGAGGGATCTTGAGTAGAAAGTAGTTGGATACTCCTCCTAATCTATTCCCATTTGAGTTAATACAACAACAATATTATATTCACTTCCATAAACATATATTATGAAATCATTTCAAAAATTATGATTAGTTATCATGAGTGTAGTAGTTATGGCTTCCTTAATCTTTCAACATTGACATTTCCTTCCATTTTTCATTTGAAAATTTATTCCTTATGCAAAATCAAAGTAATTGGTCTTTACATTCCAGTAAATTTTAGAATGAACATTCTAATAAGATAAATCTTTCCTAAGAAATATTGAAATCCCTTCTTGTTCACCAAATAGTGAAAGTTCTAAGATGGCCTTCACCTATTCTAAGTCAATAGAAGTCATATCTTTAGAAACTACATATCCCAAGATTTTTGCTTGAGGATCCCAAACATGCACTTCTTGGGATCAATTGATACTTTGTACTCTTAATGCCTCTAAAAAACTTTTTCTACGTGCTCTTCCTTTTTTCTTGAGAATATGGTTAAGTAATTCAAGTAAATCAAATGATTATATTACGAGCTCTTTGAAAGTGATACCCACAACCTTCTAAAAAGTATCTCTTGTATTAGAAAAATTGAATGACTTTTGATATAGGAAAATATGCCCAAATTAGTGGTGAAAATTGGTTCATATTCACTAGCTTCAACTAGCCAACCTTAATTATACCTTAAGAAACCATCCAATAAAGAAATATCTTGATCCATCAAGTGTTCATATAGTATGCTTTATTGAGGCCAAAGGATGTTGGCCCTTTAAAGAAGCTTTATTTAGATTATAAAAGTCCATTTAGAGGTAGGTATCATCATTCTTCATTCAAACTAACACTAGGTTTGACACCCTTGGATTATGTTTAATAGGATAATGATTTTTCGATAATTTAACTTCAATTCTCGCACCATTAGAGACTTAATATTTGGATTAATTTATTTTTATATTTATTTTTATTTTTATCTAATAGTGTTGGCTTCCTCTATTGTCTTTGTGGTAATCTTGACTATGTTGCAATGTATGCTTCATGGTGTCCTAGTTGTAACCTATCAAAACATTGTAAGTCAAAGATATGACTACTTGGTGATTTGTACATATGGACTTAAAAATTTATTTGTCATGGTAGATATATTCATACCTACTTTAATTTTTTTATCATCGCCACCTTCTAGATCTTCATAATCTTTTTTATCATCAACACAATAATTTTTGTCCTATATAGCATCATCATAATCAAAAATATTTTCTAAGGTTATTAAACCTTGTGGTAAATTGTTTCCTTTTAACTAGATAATCTAATCTTTATATTATTATTATATCTTTGAGTGTTTTTTTTTTATAAAATTGCTCACTTGTTGGATAAATAGGGAATTTTTTTCTTTATTGTGAAAGACCCATTAGTTCTTATCATTATCAAGTATGTTTGGTGTACCAATTACTCACACTGAATACTATTTCCTAAGAAAATATATACATGTTTAAATTAGGAACCAATTGTAGTTATTTGGTTATCTTTTTAATTGTCTCTTCTTGGGATCACCTGAATATTGAAAGTATTGAAACTTCAAATCAGTTCTCGTACCTTATGGAAGTAAGATATTGTAAGGAAATTTTTTAGCTTAAGTGTTGATACCTTGTTTCACCACCAACTTAGAGTTTCCAAACACTTAGAATTTTTTTTATTCCAATTATTTTATCTAGATATAACCTTGAGACTAATCCTTCATATTATGGTTCACTATTTGTAGAACTATGTTGGCCCCAACTAGTACTATGAGGGACGGTGAATCAATACAAACTTTCTTGCTAGTTAACCTTGTTCCTAGCTGGATAAACTTTACAGAAAGTATTCTAAACATAAATAAAATAATAATGCAAAATTATAAAATAAATTAAACTCACACACAAATTCATACATCAATGACATAGATATTTTGTATGTGGAAATCCTTAGTGAGAGGATGAAAACCATAATGGGAGTAATAGACCAACTAGCCCTTATAATACATGTAAAGGTTTTCCTAATGAAAGGATATAGTTAGTCCTTCTAAGAACACATTCTATTAAGAATGTTCATAACCTATGAGGATTAAAAAAATCTTATTAAAGCTACCTGATTAGAGGATTTTCAAACACTCTTTCTAAGAAATACCTTGTGAGAGGATTTATAAATTTTGCTATTGAAGCTTGGACAGTTAAGAGCTTACAAATAGATGCAATGGTAAGGAAGAAATATAAGATTATGATCTAATAATAACACTATATTTCCTTGTAGACCCCTAGGGTGACTCCTTGTCAATTCACCGATCTTCTTCCTTTCTCTTGCTTGTCTTGTGAACTGCACTAGTTCACCTCTTTCTCTCTGTCTTTGATAGCCAGTTTAATTTTCATCTTTTTCCTCTAAAAATATGGTTTCCTTCACTCACTTGCACTATTCATTTGAGCATCAACTTAAAGAACAACTTGAAAAATGAAGGTTGAGTATCTTTATACACTCTCTAATATCTAGGCATCATTACCCAAAAAAAAATCCTATTCAAATTTGAGTTTGAATTGCATACTCAAGTTGATCATAGAATATCCATGACACCTAATAGTAGGGTTCTAGAGTAGTAGGATTACCAGTTTCTCTATGAACCTATAACTAGTGTATTTCCTTGTGTCCATCAGTTGTTACTTCCTAAATACCTATCACGTCAATATTTTTAACTATCCTTTTATCTTGTTACATCATTAGTGACCCTTTATGCTTGATCGTTGATTTACCACATGCTTCACCTTCTTACCTATCATGACTTTGACTAAGTCACCATACATATGTTAACTAATAGACTCTTCTACAAATGGTTGCATTATCTTGGAATGTCTCAATCTTCTTCAATCGATTTAGAATCAATGACAACACTCAGTCTTGTGATGCATCAATCTAGTTATCACCATTTGCTAGTCAGTCATGCTAAGTGGACTTGTTAAGTCCAACAAGCTCCCCCTTTCACATTGATGGAAAAACCTATAACCATCATTATATCATTCTATAAGGACCTTTGTCTTTAATTTTCTTCTTCTTTATTTTGTGTGACTATAGCTATAGAAAACCCTTATACCGGTGAGGACTTAGTCAAAAAGTGTTGAAACTCTCCTTCAATGCAATCTCTACTACCTTTTTTACTTTCCTTCTATTTTTATTCTTTGTACCTACTTTTCTATTATGCTCTTCATGTGTTTATGCTTCCCCTTTTCATTTCCATTCTTCATTCTCTCCTTTTCATTTTACTTTTTTTTCCTCCCCTATTTCACTACTCATTTCCTCCTATTCTACTATCTTTGTTCATTTGCCTATTTTATTCATCAATGGAAAAGGGTTATAGCCTGTCAAATATATACATACAAGGTAGGAAACCTATAATTCCTTTAGTTTGGTGAGAGAAATGGTCTCACTCCTGATATCTTCCATGTGTTCTTTAATTCCATCCAGTGTATTGACTGGTAATTTGGTAATTACTATTTTTACATCCATAATGCGTGCTTGGATAATACCTATCAGGGTTAGGGTGACAGTATACTTTGAAGTTCCACAAGCCTTAGAGTTCACTTTACTTGTTCTTCCATATATGTTGTAGTAGAATCTGTTATTGCACTAAATGTCCTTTGCATTTGTTGAATCTCTTGTTGAGATTGTTGGATTGTCTATTATAAGTCACTTTTAAATTAAAAAAATTGGGTTAGATACTATTTTTTAGTATGGTTTGTGTTTCCTTGAGCTCCTTAATCATTTCATCTATTACCTCTTATATTGTTCCTTTCTAAGCTCAACAAGTTTTATGAGTTTCTCAATTTTCTTTTCTTCAACTTTCTTCACTATTACATTCTTAATATCTCTAAGTTTTTTTATCCAATATTATCAACTAAATGAGTGATATGATTGATTATATCTACATTAGGATAATAGGTGGCCTTTTCACTAGTTCAATGATTATTTCTCTAGTTGTGACTAGTGTTCTAGCCCTTTGTTATCTCTTTCTCACTACGTTGAGCTTTTATCTCTTCTATAGGATCTTTGTGTACTTCTTAAGTTCTTTGAGACTCATTTTCTTTACTTTAGGTTTCATTCTTGTAATTAATTTTTCGAGAGATTCCTTCTCTCCTTATGTTTATGCATCTCATTCAAATAGTTCTCCTTCATCTTATGTATTAGATGAAAATAATGATAATGAAGATAAGCATTGACCCTTTCGTTTTATCTTCATGATGGGTTCACTTCCTTCAATCCTTGACTTACTTCTTATACTCCTCCTACTTCTTTGTCCAATCATTCTTCTTTTAGACACCTTAGATCTTGATGGTGTCACTTTTCTCATAGTTGTCTCTACATATTCAGGTAGCACTTCCTCTACTATTGAGTCAGACTTTCCTTTTACCTATGACTCTTTCTATTTTTTGTTGGAAATACAATGGGAAAAGTAAACTCTAAGAGGGGGGGTGAATAAACACTTAAAACTTCAACCTTAAAATTATTCACCACACATCCATCACACAATCTTTGCATGTAAATTGAAATACCAAATTAAGCATATGCATCCATAACTTGAAAGTAAATAAACATTCAACACATGTATGACACAAGATATTTGATTACCCAAAAACCCTCCAAGGAGAAGGTAAAATTGGGGTGGGGATAACACCCACAAATCTCCATTACTACAGTAATAAACTGTATCCAATGAAGGTTACAATGTTTGATCATGAAACATGATCTACCCTGTGAAAGGTTTTTCCTATTAAAGGCTTACAAGATTGTTAGATCTTACCCTATTAAAGGATTTCAAGACCCTATTAGAAGTGTGCCTAGTAAAAGGACTTTAACTTACAATGAAAGGATGATGATGGTGAAGATGACTAGGAAAAAGAGGACAAAGATGATGAAGAAGAAACTAGTGGTGAGAATAAAGATGATGAGGAACAAGAACAGGAAGCTACTAAGGAGAATCTCCCTAAGATTCAGAGCATTGAGGAGACTGGCCATGAAAAGATTGCAGAAATAGTTATAGCCTCACTTCCTCACTCTCCAAGTAAATCTTTAAGGCCATATAGCTCAGAGAAAGGTACTACCAAGTTGGTTGTGTCAAATACTACAAATCCAAGCACTCAACCAATCTTTGCACCTATTCAGCTCATTACTTCATTGACTGTAGTGACTAGCACTTCATCTATTGAGTAGTCAGTGATTCCTCCTTCATCAACTTTAGTCACTCAGTAACAAGGTATTCCTTCAACAAGTGCAATATCTACTTTTATTGTTAGTCCTTTAATTTCCACCATTGTTTCTATTTCAAGCATGCAAATGATAAGTACTAAGACAGTTGAGTGCAAGCCTCAACTAAGTACAAAAGTTTCTAGCAAAGACAAAGAAAAGGAAGAAGTCATTGATCTTGGCGAGGATATAGTTATCCCAAATTGGGATATCTCTACTCTAAATCCTAATCAAATGCATATATTAGGAGAGCTTATATAGAAGAAAGCTAAGCAACATAGACTTAGAGAAGAAAGGAACAGAGAGCATCAAGTGCTTGAAGATGCAAAGAACATTCTAGTAGATGCACTCAACACTGAGGTTGATACTTCTCAACCTATTTTGGCTCAACTAGCGGAAGTGGTCCAGAATTTCAATGAAGATTTGAATGGACAAGAATTTTTTTGGCAAAGAGTAGAGAAGAAATTTGAAAATAAAGTATTGGAGCTAGTAGCGCAAAAGATTGTCATTTACCAAGTAGACTTGTCTACTATTCTTAGCTCACTGGAAACTTCTGCCAACAATGTGATTTCTCTATTTGGTAAAATTTGTGATACATCTATCGTCATGCATGACATCAAAGATAAACTCTCCAAGATGGAAAAAGATCTGAAGGCAAGTGCACGCCAGTTGTCACTTGACCCAAGCTACAATTTTGCTCACTATACAAAGATCAGATTTCTAACTAATATGCAGGAAAAATTGCTAAGGGAAGAAGCTAGGATAAGTGCTATACTTGTAGATATATAAGGCATGCTTCTCCTAAACATGGGTGCATTGCAAAAACATATTACAAATGCTAAAACTCTCATCCATGATAACAACTTCTCCGTAGCTGATCATATGATGCAATTATCAACAGAAGTTCATATTGCATTGCATACAAGCAAGGTGTTGCGAGAAAATTGTGACAAGACAATATCACTAATTCTAAAGGTACACTTCTTGTCACATTTTGGAATAAAAATGTAGCATACACCTCTAATATTTATGTCAAAAAGGGGGAGAAGATGTATATAACATGTAAAGCATAAAAGATAAGAAGATGTAATATAAGATGCGATATAAAAAAAAGGGGGGGGGAGAAGATGAGAAGATGTATATAACATGTAAAGTATATATATGTATGGGGGAGCATCATAATATTATACATGTACAAATATTCAGTTAAACATCTCTTAAAAAAGCAATTCTGAAAAATCTTTAAAACAAAGTATGTCACCAAGTTGGAGACACAAGATGGAGACTAAAATTGTTTTGAACTTTTTGAGAATTTGATTTTGATTGATAAGTGTTTTTGTCACTAATGCCAAAGGTGGAGATTGTTGATATTTCAGTCAAGTTTGTTTATTAGTGACACACACACACTTAATCAGAAAACTAGTAGTTACCAAGATTATTGTACAATTAACAGTGTTAACCAAGTAATTCAGGCTCTACCGAGTTCTACAGTTGCTACCAAGTACCAGGAACAATATTTAGTTTGTGCCAAGCAGTTTCTGCCAAGTTAGTGATTATTAGTGTAAATAGAGCTTCATAATGTTTACTGAGTTTCTCAGTGCAAACCAAGTTCTACAGTGGTTATCGAGTTTGCAGTTTCATTGATGTGAATCCAGTGTTGACCGAGCTATATAGTGACAACCAAGTGATTCAGTTTATACCAAGCTCATAGTGATAGTGTTGACCGAGCTATGTAGTGTCAACCAAGTGATTCAATTTATATGTCAAGTTTCACTGTTTTCATCAAGTCATCAGTGCAGACCAAGTTTAGACTACTTGGAAGTGATTAGTATAAGTCAAGCTTCTATGTCTATCGAGTGCATGATGATGTCGAGCATTAATAATGGTTGCCAAGTGTTAGAACCTCATCGAGTTTATCTTCAAAACTCGAGTACCTACAGTTGGGCTGACTTTATGTATTTTAGTGAAACTTGTATTGTAGCCAACTTTGATGAATTATAAATTGGATTGGTATGTATGTAATGCATTGTATCACATCCAAAGATATATTGCAAGTATGACAAGAAGATTCTTAAGCAGGAGTGTGAAGTAAAAAGGCTACAATGGTATAAGGAGAAGAATAGATTTATCTATCACAACAAGGTGATCATTACACTCAAAGGAATCTCATTTAGCAAATTAAGTTGCAGATTTGAGATTAGCCACTGGTTCATCCTAACAAGTGGAACAGTTAAATCCTTTCACAAGGTAGACTTAATAGTCTTTTGTAAATCTCTTTACCGAGTGCATACTTCATTGTATGTTTGTAAATCCTTTTGCAAGGTGGACATAGCAGTCCTTATTACGCCTAACATGGCAAATCATTAGAAGTGATTATTGTAAGCCTTAACAGGCCAACTTTATACCGCAATACTAAGCTTGTGGGTATCATCCTCACCCCAATTTTACTTTCTATTTGGAAGGTTTTTGGGTCACCATATTGTGTGTTAAAGTGTTATGAATGTTTTAATGCTTTCACTTTTTCATGCATGCAATTAGATTAGAATTCAAATCAAGGATTAATTGGTGAATAAGATTAAGTTTTCTTAGTTACTGATTCACCCCTCCCCTCTCAGCAACTTAGCCTATCTCATATTTCCAATAGTAAGCACCCTATAAAAGGATTTACAACAGCCTGTTAAAACTACTCTATTAAGAGATTTAACTAATTCACCTGTTAGAATGTCTTAGCAATGATCCTACGGTTAGCACTTTGTTGCTAGATAAAAAATCACCTATTTTTTGATGTGTACTTGATCCTTTCTGATTAGATGTATCTCTTCTCTCCTCTAACTATTTTCCTTTGTTATCCTTTAACTAATTTTGCAATGTATCTCAATTTATCATACCTTAGTCACCATGAATTCTCTATTTCCACATGCAAACTTCTTTCCTTTCTCCTTCTACGATCATTAAATTTTTTAGGGTTTTTCCTTCTTAAGAAGGCCTAGGTGACTTAGGGTTAGGTATGAATCAACAATTGTGATTCACCCATATTGTCGCTTAATCCTTCCCTTTTTCTGATTGGCTACATGTACTACATAAGGATTCTCGATAAAGATCCATCCTTATCATCTAAGATTGCAAAACAATCCTTAAGTCAGCTCCAAAATGGTTTTCATAGTAGTTTGTGCCATTACAAACAACTATGTCAAAATTGTATTACTCGGCACTTCAAGTCCCTGATGCTCGGCATCAACTGCAACTTCAATGATGTAACTCGGCCTCTGAATGAGTCAGCATCCATTGATCACTAGGCATTTGAATGACTTGGCACTTACTATCTACTCAACACTTGAGTGACTCGACGCTTGTTGTATATCTCTCACTCAACATATACTATCTAGCAACTTATGCTCAGCATGTATTACTTGTTCGGCATGAACTAAGTAAATGACTTAAGTATATTGTAACTCATATGTCAAAACCAATCTAAGATTAACAATCTTCCCCTTTGACATGAGTGGTAAAAATACTTGGTCATGCATGAATGATCTTAACTCATGAGCATGGGTCAGTGCAAGAAATTAGGTCTCACTTTTGGCCAAAAAGTGGAAGTGTTTTCCTATTTTTGAAATATTTTATCAATTGATGCCAAAATTTGAGCCATTTAGAGATTAAATATAAAAAAACTTCAAAAATAAAAATTGTAGTGCCTAGGATCTTCTTTTTGAATATGTAATTTATTTATATACCCATATGATAGATTATTTTTTTGGTATGGATCTTTAAAAAACACTTTTTCAAAATGCTTGTTTCAGGACCATACCATGCTCGTGTACAAATACCATAATTTGACACAACTAAATGATTTTTTGTGAATCCTTTTAAATGGAGTTACTTGACACACCAAAGATTGATGAGAATATTTTTCTTGAATTTTTTTATGAATATTTTTTTTATTAATTTTTAATTGGCTATAAAGGTAAATTTTAAAACCTCTCGTCTACAGACACCATAATTTGATCAAAATTTCACTTTTTTCATTTTATTTTTTTTAACTTCAAAAGAATTGAATGTAGATTGATGACATATAAATTAATTTAAGAAAAATCATAAAATAAAAAAGTTATTAAAGTTTTAGTGAACGTCACTATTTTACATTTAGGTACCACCTTTGATTAAAAACTAACACAAAAATAGTAAATAAAATCATAACACTATAAAAAAAAAATATTTCTAAAATCAGGACAATGAGAGCTCTAATGGGTTTTTGTTTCGTAAAAAAATTTGATTAGGAAGACCCTCTAAAAATTATGGCAAGGCATGAATTTGTTAGTTCAATGCCTTAGCCAAATCTTGAGAGGCCAAGGCATAGGCTTGGTCTCACCAAGCCTATCCCAAACCAAAATCCAAGGCAGGAAAAAAAAAATCTTGCCTCATGTTGTAAGAAACGAGCATCCATTATTTGAAATTCAAAAAATGGGTACCCATTTTGAAAAACTAAAAACGGCATGTGAAATCCCCCCAAAACTTAAAAAATTGAATTTTTTAGAAACGAGTACCCCTTTTTTACTTTTAAAAAATGGGTACTCAATTTTTTTTAAAAGGGTGCCCATTTTTTAAATTTAGGCTCAGGTACTCAAGCTGAAAATGGGTGCCCATTTTTTAAAATCGGTTACCCATTTCAAAGAGGTCTCATTCCGTGGATTTGACTTCCACAGAACTGCGACCCAACTTTGTGCATTCACCTGCATAACTCAGATACTCACTATCTCTGTTTGACATATGTACAAATTAACATAAATATGATTCGAAACGTTGATGACAAAAATCTCCACACAATCTAATCCAGAAACTGATTAACATAACATAAATATGTACAAATTTTCAAATTTTCAAAATTTTGCAAAAACTTGACTTAACAATCATACCTCAAAATCTTATAACTCCCACTAAGTTGATTATGATGTTCTGAATTTGAACCAATACTCCTGCTAAGTAAATATGCATATGTTGAACTATGTTGTACTATGTTTCTGCCTTTGACTACCTCTTTGGTTGGTCTCTCCCAAAATTGTATCTATTCTTTCCTTGGTGTCATTGTCACTCACAAAACTTAGTACTCCTCTTTGCTTATTTCTCCCCCTTTTCAACACTTATGTCAAAGGGTTATACATGTGTAGTGTGTTTATATGAGAAATATTTATGGATCTCAAGTATTAACTTCAGAGTTGCATCCTAGTTATCACAAGTGACCTCCAATGATTTAATTTGGATGGCTAACTCGGTAGTAAGATGAACTAAGCCTTCAACTGTAGAAAGATGGGGATCTTTCTGCATTAATGTCCTTGCAAAAGCTAGCTCCTTGTGAAATATTTCCATGTGAGGGGTCAACATGGATTGGATGTTGATCAGTGTAGATCAAATATTTGCATCTTGAGCATGCAAATATGCCAACTAACCTTGGGAACTCATTAAATTCCTGAAGTGCTTCTAACTTTGAACTAGAGAATTTGGTAGAGTACTACCTATTAGCTTTATATCTCCCTCTGTATTTTCAATATGGCATTGCACTTCTTGTGTGAACAGAGTTATATCACACAACTTGGTGTAAAGTGAGAAAATATTCTCTAAAACTTTCTTTACACTTTCAATCTTGGTTGCTAGCTCAACTTGACTAAGTGCAATAGCACTTGATATCTTTTCATTGACTTTTCCTTGAAATTTTCTTTCAGACCATTCAGTTAATTTTACATTGAAATCCAAGTCTACATCATTGATTTGTTCTACAATGTTTAACAATTGCTCCATGATAGGCTTGTCTTCTTCAAGTGCTAGTAGGTTGAATGCATCAAGAAATATATCCTTGATGTCTTGCAATGCTTGCTTCTTCGTATGCTCCCTTCTGATCAACTATTGATGCTTTTTCCTTGCAAGTGCATCTTGTAGTATGCTCATTTGTTCAATAGTGATTGTTTCAAGGTCAAACTTTGGTAAAACAATCACTTCGTCTAAGTTGACATCACCAAATGATGTAACCTCATCTACCTTGGATGTACTAGGACTAGGCCTTGATGACTAGAGTGGTGTGGCTTCTACACTTGTCCTGTGAAGTGCTTGACTTGGAGGAGTAGCAATTGTTGGAAAAGTAATCAGTGTTTGTATTGATATTTGCTCCTTAGGCTTTGTAGTCATGTCTAACTCTTCAGTCCTCTCCTCTTCTTGCCTTTTAATTTCAATTACACCTTGAACTTGTGTTCCAACTTGTGTTGATGTAGCAACTTCTGGTACTGACATAGTGTGCACCAATTTGTTGATGTTTGTCATGGATGTATCTTTTCTTTGATACACTACAATGGATAATGTAGATTATATAACAGTAAATTGAGAGTTTTTTTATATGTCTTGTGCTTCCACCTCTACAAATGTCTTCTCTACCTTCTTAAGTTCATCTACACTCACCAATATAGGATGACTACATAGTTGTGCCTTGGTGGTGGTGTCTAGCAATATCTTCTCCATGTCCTATGTTAGGTGATTGATGTTCTAAGGCAAATTGTCAGAAACATCCTTGATTTGTGTAATTTCAGTGTCTACTTTTGTCACATGTTGTGGACTAGCACTCAACATCTATGTGTTTGGTATACTCTATTTTGTTTGTTCCTCATCTTTAGTTGTTTCTTGTGTATCTGCATTTATCTTAGTGCCTTCCAGATGTGCATCTTTCCTAGTATCAACTTTAGTAACCTCAGTTACTCCTTGTTCACCTTTTTCATCACCTACCTCAACAGGTGTTTGCTCAATTACCTTGGGTGTTGTCAACCCATAAATTACCTTCCATGTTTGGGTACTCTGTTGAACAACATCTTCAATTTTATTTTGCAAAATATTGAATGCTTAGTACTTTGGTGAAAATCTTCCCGTGTACTTCTTAATGGCCTTTTTCATCTCATATGTATCTAAATCTAACATCACTCTTGCAAGTGTATTTTCTCATATATTTCTCTTTGTTGTGAGACTATAACTCCACCTTTGTTCAACTCTATCATATAGGTTCTTTGGTAGAGAGTTGGAAATATCAATTGGAGTCATCTTAAATGTTGCCATCATAGCATATACTAACTCTTATACCTTATTCATCTCTAGATTTCCAAGCTTATCAAATTCAATATGTGAAAATCCACTTAAATCTACATTAGTCTTTATATTTTCACATAGATTATCCAAATCAAAAAACTGATTGTGACTTACCACTTTGAATTGGCTATTATCATCAAATTTTGTCCTCTCCTCATTTGATTCAGCGGGAGCAATGTACTTTCTCCTTTATCTCTTCTTAGACTCATCATCTTGTATTGCTTTTCTAGCCTTCTTTTCTTTTGGCTTTGCCACTTCTTGAGCTTTCTTAACAGTTTCTCTTATGTTGGTTTTGGTAGCTAGAACTCAAGGCTTAGGTTTTACAACCTTCTTTGGTTTGCTAATTTTTGGAGCTTTAGCTTACCTCTTCTTCTTCTCTATGGCTATAGGTGCTTCTTCTCCCTTGGCACCTTCTTCAAGCTCGACTTCCTCTTCACCTTGATCTTCTCCTTGATCTTAGGTTAGGACTAGCAGTGCTTGAGTAGGGACATCTTTTTCTTTTATCATTTTCATTTTCTTTCTCTACTTCATCTTCCTCTACTCCTTTACCAAATATTTCTTTAAGCTTCTTAACTATTTTTTTCTTCTTTCTTAATATTGATGTTGTCTACAAGTCCATAGTTTTCTTTGATTTTGCAACATCATAATTAGTAAAGGCAGTAGTCTTATTATCTACTTCTTCTACAAGAAAAGTTGTAATTGCTATAGATGCCTCATCCACATTAATCTCGTATCCTAGAGGTCTTAACCATCTTGCCCTTGGAGTTGTAGCCTGTACATATGCGAAATCAATATCAACTAGAAAGAAAACATCATTAAAAAAAATTTCAACTATCCTCAAAATAACTAGTCATAATAGACTCATTATCTCCCATTTTCTCAATGGATTCACCTATTTATACTGCAATAGATCTGTTTGTCTTCTATTCACCTTTACCAAAGGAATAAAATGTGTTCTGGACATAGAAAAATATACATACAAGTATTGATCCAAACTTGTATTGTGCACTCTTGGTTTTCCTTATGGCTCCCAAGTTTTCTATTAATCATTGCAACTATAGCTCAGCAAGGTCATAAGAATGATCCTTCTTCACTATCTTGTATCCTACGTCAATAGCAATACAAGGTACATTGTTCAACATACTTGATTGAAAGAATTTCTGTGAAATAATCCTTACTGTAAAAGTAATTAGGGGATCTATGATGGTATCAATTATCATTCCTCTCTTGTTCCACATTGCCCCTGTGTTTTTCTCAATAACCTTTTTTGCATCACTTCTCATGGTTTAGGGTTTATCTAGGGTTAGATGCCCTATTACCCTTTGCATAATCTTCTTAGTAATCTTGATAGGTTCATCTTCTAACCATACAAAATTTTCATAAATTATACTCAGAACAATCTTTATCCACTATCTCTTAAAAATGTTGTCGAAATATAGGGCACGAGTTAACCCTTTTCTTTCTACAATATTGTATTCTTCCTTTAGTATTATGTTTTCACATAGTTTTCCATATAGGTCTTTGATTTTTATGTCACCTATGCTACCCACCTTGCATGTGTAACAACATCTCACATCTTGAATCATTAAGACTTGTGGTGGTTTCATGGATAATGCCCCAGACAGGTCTTGTTTATAAGAAATGTCTAATCTCATTGTTGATTAATTGAACATTTAAAATTTCCTTTCTCTCTTTGACCTTAGTAGTAGAAGAACTAGATGCCATATTTAATACCTAAGATTTTCTCAAATTCAAATAGCATAGCTTGGCACATGATAAATATCTTCACAAATTTAATGAATGGTGTTGAACTGTGGTTGACTTCACTCTACAAATTCTTGGAATGACCTCTTCAATTTTCCTTTAGCTCTTTGTGCTCTCTCTAGATTTGAATGATGTCAAATGAGTCAAAAATTGATCATATAGACCTTAAAAATTTGCAATTAATGTGCAATGCTTACATAGTTGTAAGCTCGGCTTGAATAGAAATTTCAACTCACTCGACTTCCATGTAATTTTCTTCAAGCTTGGCAACCACTATGAGCTCATTCAACACTATCACTTATGATAGCTTGGCATTAACTAGATTTCACTCAATAGCTTAAGTGAAACTTTTCATGCTTGGCAGTAACATGAAAACTGACAAAACTTAAAGATTTCTTCCAGATTCTAAACAATACTTTGCATCTTTCTTCATGCAAATATAATATTTTTAGAACTAAACCCTTGGAATTGATGTATAGTATATCTTTTAAATATCAATCCCACACATACCTCTTGATTGCTTAATTGGAGGTGGTGTGATCACCTGACCCATTGGGTGAAGTGATCCCATCTGAACTTGATGTGTTGCAATCTTCCTTTCTCTTCCATGTCTTGTTCATCTCATCTCTAACATTCTCAACATCTACCTTTCCTTTTCCTTTGTAGAACTCACTGCTTGGTGCTCTTAACCTTTTTGGACAATTCTTACTTATGTGACTAGTCTTTAAGCAACTAAGACATGTAGTTTGACTCAACCATCTTTTGTAGTCACTTTTGAAATGTGTCCTACTGCAATTTTCAGCAACATGTCTTTACAATAGTGACAACTATACCTAGTATTATAATCTCAATTATAAGAGTTGTCATTGTGCGTTACCTTTGTCTACTTGTTTGATGACCATTTGGGCCTGGATCTACATTCATATGCTTTTTGTTCATACTTCTAATAGTTATAGTAGTATCCTTCAAATCTTTGTGTGTGTATGGTCTTGGTTCTGCATTCATGTGCCTGATGTTCTTATTTGTTGCATTTGTGGTAGTGACCCATGAACTTCTGCTAAGGATTCTAATTTGTAGTCTTGCTCCTACAAACATTGGTAGCATGACCTATCTTATCACAATTATGACAGGAAGGTTTTGAGTTCTTACCATTGGCATTCCTTTGTTCACAACTTTTAGATGATTCTCCTTCTTCAATACTAGTATAACCCAATCCGGCAGTATCACTGTTGGATCTAGGAGATCTTGTCAATTGCTCAAAATACTTGATGGCTTCACTAGGTTTGTTGAAACTTTCAACAAATTATTTTTCTCTTTTTAGATCATTTCTCAGTTATTCATTATGCAACTTCAATGTTGTGATCTCAATATCATTTCCATTCAAATCATGATTTGCAATCATCATTTGATTCAATGTTTCCAATTGCATGTGAGCAATCCTATTCACCTCTGATGTCTTCTCTTCCATTTTGTTGGTCAGTATCCTTTTTTCATCTTCAATCATGACTTTTTCTTCTTCAACTTTCTTCTTCTGCTTAGTCACCTCACATAGCAATATTGATTGGACTTCTTGTTCTTTTTTGAGATTTCTAACCTCTTCATTTAGGGATCCATTCTTTTCCATCATATCGGCAATTACTGCATCAAATTCACTTGTGTTTCCTTCAGTAAATAGTCTAGTAGTGTCAATCTCTTGGTATTGTGTGTCATTCTCCTCAATGGGTAAATCTTTCCTTCTCTTGAGTGAACACTTTAGATTATGTCTTGCTTCATTAGCTAACTTAGAGCAAGTTGTATTTCATTTTTTTGGTTCTCAGTAGTCTTTCCCAAGTTGTAGACTTCCATCTCCAAGATCTATCCTCAAAGTTGTAAAGCTTTACTTTCCAGATAATAAGGCTTTGATACCAATTTTTGGAAATGCAATGGGAAAAGTTAACTCTAAGAGGAGGGGTGAATCAACACTTAAAACTTCAACCTTAAAATCATTCACCACACATCCATCTCACAATCTATGCATGTAAACTGAAATACCAAATTAAGCATATGCATCCATAACTTGAAAGTACATAAACATTGAACACATGTATGACACAAGATATTTGGTTACCCAGAAACCCTCCAAGGAGAAGGTAAAACTAGGGTGGGGATGACACCCAAAAATCTCCACTAGTTCAATAATAACATGTATCTAATGAAGGTTACAATGTTTGATCATGAAACATGATCTACCCTGTAAAAGGTCTGCCCTATTAAAGGCTTACAAGATTGTTAGATATTACCCTGTTAAGGATTTTAACACCCTATTAGAAGTGTGCATGGTAAAAGGACTTTAACTTAAAATGAAATAAACACCCTATAAAAGGATTTACAACAACCTGCTAAGACTACTTTGTTAAGAGATTTAACTGATTCACCTGTTAGAATGTCTCAGCAATGATCTTGTAGTTAGCACTTTGCTGCTAGATAATATATCACCTCTTTCCTTATGTGTACTTGATCCTTTCTAATCAAACATGTCTCTCCTCTCCTCTAACTCTCTTCCTATGTTCTCCTTTAACTGAATTTGCAATGTATCTCAATTCACCATATCCTAGTCACCATGAATGCTCTATTTTTGCATGCAAACTTCTCTCTTTTCTCCTTCTACATTCATTAAAAAGTTTAGGTTTTGTCCTCCTTAAGAAGACCTAGATGACTTAGGGTTAGGTATGAATCAACGATTTTGATTCACCCATATTGTCACTTAATCCTTCCCTTTTTTCTCATTGGCTACATGTACTGCATAGGGATTCTCAATAAAGATTTGTCCTTATCATCTAAGATCACAAAACAATCCTTAATTCGGCTCCAAAATGGTTTACATAGTAATTTTTTCCATTACAAACAATTGAGTCAAAACTGTATTACTCGAAAATTGAAGTCCCTGATGCTCAGCATCAACTACAACTTCAATGTTGTAACTCAGCCTCTAAATGACTCGGTACTTACTATCTTCTCGACACTTGATTAACTCGGCACTTACTAGTTACTCAATACTTACTGTATATCTCTTGCTCGGCATCTACTATCTAGCAACTTATGCTTGGCATGTATTACTTGTTTGGCATGAACTCAGTAAATGAATTAAGTATATTATCACTCATATGCCAAAACCAATACGAGATTAACATTTTTTCTCCTTAGGATTTTTCTCTTTTTGTGGTGCTTCTTCCTTGACCAAGACTTGAGTCTACTTAGGTGCATTTTCCTTTTCTAGGTCCTAAAAATTTTCAAGAGAGGACTCAACTTGTTGTGTTGCTTTCCTGATGGTCTCATCTATCTATGATTGAGACATGATGAAAAGTGACTCAATGTTATCTTTACTTTTTTTTCTCCTTGGGAGTTAATTTTTGGTGTAGTGCCTTGTGGGATTTGTGGAACATTACTTTTCTATTTAGAATGAAGAGTTTGAATTTTTGGTGCATTTTGTTTCCTTAGTGGTTCAAGAAACTTCTCCTTAGTTACATCTTCTTTTTTCTCTGTGGTGTCCACCTCTTGTGGTGCCTATTCTCTTTTAGTACTTGATGTGAATTCTACTTGGCCTACATCACCTATGCCTTAACCCACTCTATATTCTTCTTACTTTCTCTATTTTTCCTTAGCCACTTCATTTGTGCTTTTTCTTTTTTATTCTAGTTGTTACTCGATGCCTTCTTGTTGGTTCTTATAAATTAACTCATCTATCTCCTTCGCTACCTCTTCCCAATTATTAACTATAATTTTACAAGATACTTTTATTTAATAGGTTAGTATACTAGTTATACTTTCATGCATGCTAAACTCAGGCTTGTATACTTCTATTAGTGTTCTCTTATTCATTTCTTTTATATTAGGTGTCATTTTGGATAAAGTATCATAGATAATTTTTCCAAAGATATGCACACCTGTACTCCAATCGTCATAGATTATTTTGCATAGTTCTATGGGTATAAAGATTCTAATTTTAGATGGTCTTTTATCAGTTTTTGTTATACTTGTTAGTATGACTTTTACAATATTTTTCTTATTCTCTTTATTAAACTTAGAGAATATTTTTTTCAGTATAGCATAATTGATGTTATTTGGTATTTCATCTAATGGGAGTGATTTTTTCTTCCTCTTACCTTTATTTTCTATCTCCTTTACCTCAGAATCAGTTAAAGTATCAGATGATCATTTTTCCAATGGTGTCAATGATGATTCTTTTTATTCTATCCATGCTTTAGACTTTGGTGGGGATTCCCTGGCAAGTTTGACCTTCATCTCTTAATCTCTTATCTCTTTGATCACTATAAATTTGGATGACCTCATTTCTTAACTTTGTGTCACCTTATTTGGCATACTCTAATCTTCCTTCACCTACTTAAGAATCACATTTTGTATCTTCGTGGAAGTGATAAACCTTGGCAGAATTGGACTTCCTAGCGTAGCTAGAAATTGCTCTATGTGTGGCTTTGTCACTTCTTCACTCACCTCATATTGAAAAGGTTTCAACTAGTGAGTCCTTGGTTGCACAACTTGTATGATACATTTTTCCTCATTTGTAGTCAAACATAGCTTCCTTTTGCATATCTCCACTAGTCTGATAGGAATTCTTTCTCGCTTGTGCATTTCTATTTGAAAACTTCTAAAATATTCCCACATGATAGCCTTGCCTCTACCCTCAATTTTTATGAACATTCTTCTTATATGTGTGGTAATTGATCTCTCTTATGGCCACTTTAATGGTAAGAATCTATGGAATTATCCTCCAAAATATAAGAATGTGCATACTAATATTGAAGCAAACTTAATAACTTGGTTGCTAAAATATTTCTTATCATACCTTAATTCTCAGAGTTTTGACCATGCATCCATCTACTTAGGTAAAGTGTAGTATTTTCATCTATGATCTGATGAGATCTATATGTTGCTCCATTAGGGATACTATTTTCCTTGCGTGAGTAATTAATTCTATAGTTTACCATTGTCATGAATCTTACTTCCGAGTTTGGGATGTCATTTACTGTGTATGCCCTTCCATTATGAGATAGATGTCATCCTATGATCTCTACAGCTTGTCAAAATAAAATTTGCGGTTGGCTCATTTGCAATAATGTTGAATCTAGTTACATTATGTATTGTTGACTTCTTGATTTTATATGGCTTATCTAGCCACATATATTGATCATGAATCCTAGTCATCATAGATCTCACCCATTCTCCATGAAATAACTTTAATATATCTACAAATCATCTTAGGGTAGAATTCTCTAATTTCTTGTTTTCATCCTTCAAATCCCCTTTTGTGCAAAGGATTTTGTATAACTCACAAATTATCTAGTTGTCCAATTCTTGTATCTTGACATCCAGATATATAATTACATATTATATAATTAGAACATCAGTTGGTAGTGATCAAAATCCTCCTTCATCTTCTACATTTTCTCGCTTCAATAGTATGCCCTCATATTGAGGATAAATAATCTCTCTTTCATTGATCAGTGTTACTTTGTTAACCATTTTAGCCATTAGATCCTTTACTTTCAACTGGTTACACTCTACTTAATTCATCACTATTTCTTATTCACTAATCTGCTTCTCTACACTTTACTATTTTCCCAATCGCAATACTCATAGATTTACTAGATATTTGCAAATACGAAACTTGGAGAGATTTCAATCTTGCAAAGTGGTAAATGTCTCATAATGAATCTATAAATCTACATATATATCATGTAATTGTAAAGTTAGGGTTGAAATGGTAAGAAAAACCTTCACCTACCTCAAGACTTGAGTCATTTAATGCTTTCAATCTATTAAGAAACAGTCATAATTTACCTCTTTCTATGAGTTGCATTTTGTCTATATACTTAGCACTTAACAACCTTTGTGTCACACTTTATGACTTACTAGTTTAGACTCGAGGACTAGTTTAGGATTTCTCTTGTCTTTTATAGCCCCTTAAGCTATAGATTAGCTTATTTCATCTTTAAGGTCTCACAACTGATAAGTGAGCTTACAACCTTTGTAGGCTTTACTTCCTCTACTTCATCGCTCTTCTTGGTCCATATCTTAGCAAAGTCCTTCCTAACTTTCTTTTTGTCTATAGTCTTTCTCTTCCCTTTCCTATCTGGGGATTTATTGTTTGGTCTTCTACTACTTTAGCAATCTCTTGTGAAATGCCTAGTCTTGTGATATTTGAAGTACACCACTCTGGTACCTTTCCATAGTTTGGTTTTGTTCCTCTAGATCACCCTTAACTTGTAATGTGTTGTAGAATGACCATCATTCTCATAGGTAGTGCAAACTAGTGTAGCAAACTTGTCCCTTTCAGTGTGACTCGTTATCTTTGGAGATGACTATTTGGATCTAGCTCTCAATCTATAGTCCTTAGCTCTATGCCCATACTTGTTAAATTAATAGTCGTTTCCATCTATTATTTTCTCAGTAAAGTGAGGTATACATATTTATGTGGTATGGCCATATAGATGGCAATTATTGTAGTACCCATCAAAGGTACATTGCTTGACAGGTGATATTTTGTTAAACCAACATACATTTAATGTATGTCTCTTCTTACTAAAGTAATAAAATTGGGTTTAGCAGGTTTCTTACCTTTGAGATGTCCTTCCTAACTCCTTAAATTCCAGTTTATTACCTTCAAATGACTCTCCATCTTCAATCTTGATGTCATCTACATAGCCAAGATCGGTGGTACTTTTTTTCTTTTATGAGCTCATAATTGTTCATAAATATTACATGAGCTCTTTTTAAATATTCTTAGCTTCTCATTCCTTTCATTCATACTCCTTATCTATTCATTTAGCTTGAGTAATTTCTCAATCAATTTTGTGAACTGCTCCATTTGAGGTTGATTATTCTCCATACCTATCTCTTCTCTCTATGTGTGATGTCCCCAATTTCAGAATAGGTTTTAATAGGAATTAAGGATTAATTACCAATATTAGATTATTAAAATAAAATAATTACTATTATAATTATCTATTTTAAAATACAAATATTATTTATAAATAAGATAAATAATATTAAATATCTTTAATATATATTATTGGATATATTTAGATCTAATATATTTATAATAATATTAAGGTTAAACATAAATTATAATATATATTTTGTATATAATAACATATCATTATAGACAAATACATATTGAAATAATAATAACATAATATATATAGAAATATATATCAACTATTATTATATTTTACTATACAATAATAAATATTAATATATTAAGCATATAGGTTATGAGTTATATAATTAATGTTGGAAATGATTGAAAAGATCATGAGGAAAATTGTTGGAATGATCATATGGAATTGGTAAAGAATTTTCTCAATCATTGTTTTGTCATTGATGTCAAACTTGCTATTTGAAGGAATGACAATTGCTTTAGTGATCCAAATACTATCAAGTGGTTGATTGACAAGGAGGAGGCAATCAATAAGATGTAACTAGAACACCTAGAGAAATGCTGAAGTTATGATGTTGGAATGAAGTAGAAGGATCAGCTAAGCCATTGATGAAAAAGTGTATTGATGACATACTCTAAGACATAGAGAATGGGCACACTGAAACATATCAAAGAAGTGAGGTTTTAGCTAAGACATCTGTAAAGCCTAACTAAAGTTCATTAGAGAGAGGGAGCCGAGCAAGCTAATAGGTGCCGAACAGATTCTTAGTTGAAGCCGAGCAAGTTCAACTTCAAGTGCCGAGTGAACTTCAGATGCCGAGTGAACTTCAAGTGCAAAGTGAACTTTAGATGCCAAGTGAACTTTAGATGCCGAGTAAAATCAAGTACCGAGCAGATACAAGTGCCGAGCAGAAATAGATACCGAGCATCAGTAAATCAATAATGCTGAGTTGCTGCATTATTTTGAAAATCAAAGATTCACCAGATCTAAGCCGACAAGGTTGTTATCTAGAAATCTATGAATTAAATGAAAGATAAGAATGATGAGCTGGTGGCACAGAACACCATGTAGAACACTTTTGGAGATTTCAACTGGACTCTAGACGAATTTTTCTAGATAAGAACAAGATATGGGGTAGATATATTGTATCCTACCTAATCCATTTGAAACCCTAAAATTGGAGAGGGAGAATTGAGCGAAAAAGGAAAATCAGATTTCTATTTAAAGAGTCATAAGGTCATGAAGTACAGAGAGAGAGAAGGTGGTCGAGCACAAAAGCATGAAGTGTTGAAGAAGGTGCTAAGGAGAAGAAAGCATAGAAAGTCTATTTGGATAGACGACCACAAGGATGATTGCATTGGTATGATGAGTAAGAAGACTCAAGGAGACGAAGCTTGAGATGACAAGTTGTAAGAACTGAAGTGATTAAAAGCCAAGCAAAAGGATTGAACTGAAGAGTGATCTAAAATCTACAAAGTATTTTGTAAGTTGTATCAGATCAACAATCCATTATTGTTACTCTCTAGAAATTGTAACAGTTAGTTTAAATCCTATGGACTTAGGTTGGTTTAATAGCCATGTTGTAAATCCTTTAACAGGGTGACATTCCAAGTGAATGTTCTAAAGTCCTTTGATCAGGCCCATTCCTAACAGTTTGGTGAAATCCTCTAACAAGGTCACATTTAATAGTGTGTTGTAAGCCTTTAACAGGGCAGGCTTTTAACAAGGCATCACTTTAGAAGAGTGAAAATCAAGTAGCATGTTACTGGTGGTTTTTTCCAAATTGGGTTTCCACGTAAATCATTGTGTCATGTGTTAATCTTGCATGTTTTATTGCTACATGTTGATTTGTTGTTGTATCACCTATTTTAGTAGAGTAAAATGGACGCTAATCTATAAAAAGCATTCTCAATACTAAAAACAAATAAACACTTAAGATAGGACCAAAGAAGACAAAATTGAGGAAAGTAGACCAAAAATGGTAAACTCCTCAAGTGCTTCTCATGATGACGAAGCTATGTTACTAATGGATGGTGGATGTATGCTCATGATGTGCTCAAGCTCCAAATGGATGAGTGATAATCAAATATGAGTGTGGATGAATGATTCAACAATGAAGGTATGGAGGGTTTTCAACATTATAATAGTATTTTGGTAGTTTTTAGGCTCTCAAAATAGCATTATAAGTTTGCTTCAAAAGTGGATGATTTTAGTGAAGGGAGAGGCTTCTATTTATAGGCCAAGGGGTGGAAGGATGGACGGTCACGATGCAAGGATGGCAGTATGGTGAGGGAGGGCTAGGATGCACTTAAAGGGGAGCACATGGATTGTGCTTGTTTAAAGCCAATTAGGAGGTGACACATGTCACAAGGTGATTGGATGTGAGAGAGTAGGATATGGGTTGGTCAAAGGAGTAATGAGGGAGGTTGAGCCATAAATGGGGATGGTTGGGTCAAATAGAGATGGTTGGGTCATAAATAGAGATGGTTGGGAGGAGGATGAGTTGTTGACTTTGGCTTGGGTTATAAATAGAGGTGGTTGGGAGGAGGATGAGATTATTGACTTTGGCTTGGGTTAGCAAGTCTTAACCCTTGCTTAAGTTGTGCACATGATTAGAAGAGGGATTAGGATTAGCTTAGGAGTTGGCTAACCTTGTTTAGGGAATGTGACAAGGTTAGAGGGGGGATTAGGATTAGAATTGACATCTTCTAGAAGAGTATAGGCTTCTAGGATGAGGATAAATAAGGTTTTTTATAAAATAAATAAAGTTTTATTTATTTCAAGGGTTTGGGTTGAGGAGATATTTATTAAAATATTTTTAATAAATATGAGGATTAATATTTAATCTTAATTAAATATTTTGAGTTGGGATTAGGGTTAGGAAAATATGAGATTAGCCTTTAATTGAAATTAAAGAAGGATTAAAAGATTTTGGAAGAGGTTAGTGGTCTTAAGGAAATTGGCCAAGTTTTGGGCAAAAAATAAATAAATTATTTATTTTGGGATTTTTGGTCAATTTATTAATTAAATAATTAATAAATAAGGAAATAATGTTTAAATAAGATTTAAACATTTTTGGGAGGGATTTCTTAATTAAATATTTTTAATTAAGATAAAGGGATTTAATGGCATAAAAATAAATTAATTAATTAATAAATGATGATGTCATCAGGGATTTTTTTTAGAAAATAAAAATACTTTATTTTCTAAAGAATTTTTAGGTGTCTACAGTTGTAACTTGCTAAGATGGTTGATTTAAGTTTGGATGGATGAAAAGTGTATGGATTCATTATAAGTTGTGAAAAAGTATTATTAGTGCATTTGGACTTTGGATAACTAATTCACCCCCCCTCAGTTATTCTAAAGAATTCTAACAATTGGTATCAGAGCCAAACTGTTGATTTAGTTTAAAGGGACTATAAGTAGGAAAGATCAAAATGTCTAAGAGAGTAGTCCCCAAGCTCAACAAAGACAACTTTGTTGCATGGAAAAGTTTGATGAAGCTACATCTTGGATCCATAGGAGATTATGCCCAAAATTTAATTGTTACTGAACATGTTGATCCAACTGGTACTCTTACTGCAGAAGATATGAAAAACAAACAGGAACACAATCAGACAATATTGGAGATTGCTTCTGCACTCAACTATGCTGAATTTGATGATATCAAAGGATGTGATACTACATTCAAAATGTGGAAAGCCCTATCAAACATCTATGGAGGAGATAAGAATGTCCAAAGAGCAAAAAGAGAAAGCCTCAGAGGAAAGTTTGATGATATGAAAATGGAAGAAAATGAGAATGCTACTCAGTATGGCGCAAGAATAAAGGAAGTGGTAAGTGCAATAAGATGTTTGAGTGGTCAATTGGATGAAGATACTATTAATAGTAAGTTCTTAAGAACCTTGTTCCCTATCTATGCTATTAGAGTATCTACAATACAAGAACTAAGATGTGTACCAGGAAACAATCTAAGTTTTGAAGGTATAGTGGGTAGACTCATTGCATTTGAGTTATCTAACTTTGACAACTGCAAACCTGAGAATGTTGAATCTGCTTTCAAGGCCAAGCTATGACTAAAAGATGTTGAACAGGTAAAATCAAAAAAGGAAAGAAAGATGAAATATGTATCCAGTGACAGTAGCACTGATGAGGAAGATGTGGAACAATTGGAAGCTTTGCTAGCTAGAAAATTTCACAGAGGCAAAGGAAAATTCAAAGGTAAGATGCCTATCATTTGTTTCAATTGTAACGAAGTAGGAGATATTACTGCCAAATGTACACAGAAGAGAAGATAATAAGAGAGATTACAAAGACAAAGGCAAGAAGTGTTATATTGTTGAAAAAAATTCTGATGATAATGATGATGAAGTTGTTTACGTAGCCATGAAGGACCAATCTGATGAAGAAGAGCCTATAGCACTGGTAACATGTATGAACAAGAATGACAGATGGATCATAGACAGTGGATGCTCACATCACATGACATGAGACAAAAGTAAGTTTGTTAACTTTACTCAGTATGATGGAAATAGTGTTAGATTTGGTAATGATGCTCCATGCCAAATAAAAGGAAAAGGTTCCATTAAGCTTACAGAACAAATTTCATGTGATAATGCATACTATGTTGAAGGATTAAACTACAATTTGCTAAGTGTCTCACAGTTAGGCAATATAGGATGCAAAGTAGAATTTGGAAACAAAACTGGAAAAATCTATGATATTGATGGTAAAGTGATAGGAAAAGGAGATCAAACAAGGAGTAATATGTTTTACCTTGATATGGATGATGTCTCTTGTTTTGTTGCAAAATTTGATGATGAATGGTTATGGCACAAAAGGCTATGTCATGTCAACTTTGACAATCTGATCAATATTAGTAAAATGAAGAAAGTCAGAGGTTTACCAAAATTGAAGAAGCCTGATAATACCATGTGCAAACAATGTCAGCTAGGAAAGATGACAAAGTCAAGTTTCAAAAGCAAAAAGTATACATCTAAAGAAGTACTTGAGTTAGTTCATACTGACTTATGTGGTCCAATGGAAGTACAAAGCTATAGAGGAGATAAGTACATAATGTTGTTTGTTGATGACTATTCCAGGATGATGACTATTATGTTCTTAAGACAAAAATCTGATGCCTTTCAAATGTTTAAGTGGTATGTGGCTAGAGTTGAAAAGGAAACAGGAAAGAGCTTGAAATGCTTGAGATCAGGCAAAGGTGGTGAATTCACATCAAAAGAATTCGAGATACTTTGTAATGACAAAGGAATCAAAAGACAAATGTTAGCTCCCAGAACTCTCCCACAGAATGGAATTGCTGAAAGAAGAAATAGATCTGTGATTGACTGTGCTAGAACATTAATGATGGAAAAGACTGTTGCTCTAAAATACTGGAGAGAAGCTATAAGTGTAGCTGTTCATACACTGAACCGAGTACAAGTCAAGAAAGGTACAAATACAACACCTTTTGAATTATAGTATGGTCACTCACCTAACGTAAAACATTTCAAAGTGTTTGGTTGCAAGTGCTTTATCCTTAAAGATGCTAGAAATGGAAATTTTGATGCAAAAAGTGATGAAGGCATATTCCTTGGTTACTCCACTAGAAGTAAAGCATATAAGTGTTTGAATACTAACACTAACAAAATTATGGAAAGTGCAAATGTAAATTTTGATGAGCATACAGAAGTCCAAGTTGAAGAACCAAAGAGAATAAATGAATACAAAATTTTTGTATATTCTCATGAAGGAATGACTGTTGACGAGGATGTTGTCAATCAAATTGAAACTCAACAACAAATTTCAGTTTCAGCCGAGTCACAACCAATGAATGCCGAGTTGCATTCAGAAGCCAAGTTACAGAATGAAGGAAATGCACAATCTGATTCTGAAGATAGCACACATGAAATAGATGAAGAACAACCTGACAACTCAATACATAGTGACCCTGAATCAGAAAGATCAAACATGAAAACAAGGACAAAACCAAGATTATCAAAATATGTAAAAAGACATCACCCTGCTAAATAGATAATTGGGGACAAAGATGCAAGACCAATGACAAAGAACAGACTGAGACATGAATCATGTTTGATTAGCAAATCTGAACCTAAAATAGTATATGGTGCATTACAAGATGATGATTGGTATAAAGCTATGGAAAAAGAGATTGATCAAATAAAGAAGAACAAAACCTGGAGTTTAGTTCCCAGACCAGTTGACAAGAATGTGATTGGCACCAAGTGGGTATTCAGGAACAAGCTAGATGAGAATGGTGAGATTACTAGAAACAAAGCTAGACTAGTATGCAAGGGTTATGCTCAAGAAGAAGGACTAGACTATGGGGAAACACTCACCCCTGTTGTTAGAATGGAAGGAGTAAGAACTTTACTTGCATATGCTGCATATAAAGATTTCAAAGTTTATCATATGGATGTAAAGTCTGCTTTTCTAAATGGTATACTAGAAGAAAAAGTCTACATTGAACAACCAAAGGGATTTGTTGATGAGAACAACAGGGATATGGTTTGTGAATTACATAAAGCACTCTATAGTCTGAAACAAGCACCCAGAGCATTGTATGAGAGACTTCACAAGTATCTAGTGCAAATAGGATTTGAAAGAACAGATGATAACAACAACATGTACATCAAAGTAGAAGAAGGTAAGGATATTATTGTATCTGAAATCTTTGTGGATGACATAGTGTTTGGAGGAAAGGAAGTGCTTTGTAAAGGTTTTGCTGACAAAATGAAACATGAGTTTGAAATGTCTATGTTTGGAGAGATCAAATTTTTTGTTGGATTGCAAGTACATCAACTAAAACATGGTATATTTGTGACACAATCAAAGTATATCAAAGAAATACTCAAAACGTTTGGATTGGAGGAGTCCAAACTAGTCATCACACCAATGGCGATAGGAAATAAGCTATCCAAAAATGATGAATCAGCTGAAGTCAATCAAACAATGTATAGATCCATGATTGGAAAACTACAATATGTTGTACATAGCAGACTAGCATAGCATTAGCAGTTGGAATAGTGGCTAGATTCTCTGCTAATCCCAAAGAAAATCATCTCATAGTAGTAAAAAGAATAATGAGATATCTTAAAGGAACTAATGACTTTGGTCTATACTACAAAAAGAATGGAAAGTTTGAACTCAATGCATATACAGATGCATATTGGGGAGGCAACATTGATGATAGAAAAAGCACAAGTGGAGGTGCATTATTTTTAGGTAAAAGGCTAGTTACTTGGACTAGCAAGAAACAAACATGCACATCCCAGTCCACTACAGAATTAGAGTATGTGGCAGCAGCAGTCAATTGTACAAACATTGTGTGGCTCACACATCTATTGAGAGGAATGAAAGAAGAGGTAATAAAACCTGTGATATTGTATTGTGATAATACAAGTGCTATAAACATATCCAAAAATTCAGTAATGCATGCAAAAACCAAGCACATTGCAATCAAGTATCACTATGTCAGAGAATTGGTAGAAGACAAACAAGAGAAGTTGGAATACATTCACACAAAGGAACAAACTGCAGATATCTTCACTAAACCATTACGCAAAGATACTTATGAATATCTTAGAGGCAAGTTGGGGGTAATACCCCTAACTCAAGCAGTTTAAAGCAACAAGGATGTTGCCCTGCATCAACAGAAACAAATCATTGAAATATCAGGAGAATGATGCAGAGGGTGACAGCAGGAGCAGAAACTCCAAATCAGTCACAAGCATGGTGACAGAGGGAGAAGACATCAAGAAGCCAAAGCTTATATTTAGCATGATAAAGATGCTACATATTTGGCATTTATGTCAAAGAGGGAGAAATATATAGAAACTTGATCAATACAAAGCAAGAGGGAGATATATGAGATCAGTAGTAAAGATGCAGCGGCCAAGAAAAGTAGCAGACAACATATATAATCTTGGTGGTAACTAAGTTAATCAATTGATTAGTTTGGTTTTGCCATCAATGCCAAAGAGGGAGATTGTTGGAAATGATTGAAAAGATCATGAGGAAAATTGTTGGAATGATCATATGGAACTGGTAAAGAATGTTCTCAATCATTGTTTTGTCATTGATATCAAACTTGCTATTTGCAGGAATGACAATTGCTTTAGTGATCCAAATACTATCAAGTGGTTGTTTGACAAGGAGGAGGCAATCAATAAGATGTAACTAGAACACCTAGAGAAAGGTTGAAGTTATGATGTTGGAATGAAGTAGAAAGATCAGCTAAGTCATTGATGAAAAAGTGTATTGATGACATACTCTAAGACATAGAGAATGGGCACACTGAAACATATCAAAGAAGTAAGGTTTTAGCTAAGACATCTGTAAAGCCTAACTAAAGTTCATTAGAGAGAGGGAGCCGAGCAAGCTAGTAGGTGTTGAATAGATTCCTAGTTGAAGCTGAGCAAGTTCAACTTCAAGTGCCGAGTCAACTTCAAGTGTTGAGTGAACTTCAGATGTCGAGTGAACTTCAGATGCCGAGTGAGCTTCAAGTGCAGAGTGAACTTCAAATGCTGAGTGAACTTCAGATGCTGAGTAAAATCAAGTGCTGAGCAGATACAAGTGTTGAGCAAAAATAGATGTCGAGCATTAGAAAACCAATAGTGCCGAGTAACACAGAGATGTCGAGTATCAGTAAATCAATAATGCCGAGTTGCTGCATTATTTTGAAAATCGAAGATTCACCAGATCCAAGCCGACAAGGTTGTTATCTAGAAATCTGTGAATTAAATGGAAGATAAGAATGATGAGCTGGTGGCATAGAACACCATGTAGAACGTTTTTGGAGATTACAACTGGACTCTAGACGAAGTTTTCTAGATAAGAGCAAGATATGGGGTAGATACATTGTATCCTACCTAATCCATTTGAAACCCTAAAATTGGAGAGGGAGAATTGAGCGAAAAAGGCAAATTAGATTTCTATTTAAAGAGTCATAAGGTCATGAAGTACACAGAGAGAGAGAGAAGGTGGTCAAGCATAAAAGCATGAAGTGCTGAAAAAGGTGCTAAGGAGAAGAAAGCATAGAAACTCTGTTTGGATAGACGACCACAAGGATGATTGCATTGGTATGATAAGTAAGAAGACTCAAGGAGACGAAGCTTGAGATGACAAGCTGTAAGAACTAAAGTGATTAAAAGCCAAGCAAAAGGACTGAACTGAAGAGTGATCTGAAATCTGCAAAGTATGTTGTAAGTTGTATCAGATCAACAATCCATTATTGTTACTCTCTAGCAATTGTAACAGTTAGTTTGAATCCTATGGACTTAGGTTGGTTTAATAGCCATGTTGTAAATTCTTTAACAAGGTGACATTCCAAGTGAATGTTCTAAAGTCCTTTGATCAGGCCCATTCCTAATAGTTTGGTGAAATCCTCTAACAAGGTCACATTTAACAGTGTGTTGTAAGCCTTTAATAGGGTAGGCTTTTAACAAGGCATCACTTTAGAAGAGTGAAAATCAAGTAGCATGTTACTGGTGGTTTTTCCCAAATTGGGTTTCCACGTAAATCATTGTGTCATGTGTTAATATTGCATGTTTTGTTGTTGCATGTTGATTTGTTGTAACTTGCTAAGATGGTTTATTTAAGTTTGGATGGATGAAAAGTGTACGGATTCATTATAAGTTGTGAAAAAGTATTATTAGTGCATTTGGACCTTAGATAACTAATTCACCCCCCCTCTTAGTTATTCTAAAGAATTCTAACAATTAAATTATATATAATGAATTAATATTAATAATATTATATTAATAAATAATAATATAATATTTATATTGATAATATAATATAAAAAATAAATGAAAAGAAGTGTCTCTCCTCTTATTACTATATAAAAAGAAGTATCATGTTAGTATGGGGGGATATGGAAAAAAAAAGGAAAAAATATATAATTCTGGACTCAAAATTTATGTTATCAAACATGGATGGAGAAAGGGGTCATCACAATTGGTATCAGGTCTAGTTTTCCTGCCAACCTATGAGAGTGTGTATGAGCAATAAAAAATGCAGTTCATTTGTTTGGAGCAGAGGATAGATTGTAGTTTAGAAGGATAACTAGTACATTGAACAATTAATTGGTTTGCAATAATCCATTCTAAAGCTGGTATTTTAACTGATTGAAATATGGAAGCTATTACAAGCTTTATAATTTTTATATGTGAAAAGGCAATACTAAACCATTTGTTATTTCTGAGAAAGAGTGTGTCGGGCATATAACATTGGCATAAATTAAAGGAATATTTCCTAAGGAACCAATAACCTGAAGTTGCACATTTTTAGTGTGGGTCCAACTCATCTAGAGATTGGTATATGAAATTATTTTTGAAACCAAAGAAAGGATTTTAGAAGTTTACAAAAAATATTTGTATCGAGATAGCGTTTGTGGCTACTATATTGAAAGAAAAACCATGGAAGTGGAATATTTTATTCTAATAACTAAGTCCAACTTAGATGTTCGGGTTGAGCAACAAACTTATTAGTCGTGGACAATTTTGAGAAATTGTTAAACAAAGACAATAGCAAAAAAACAACACTTAAGCAAAAAGCACCACATTTCAAAGACAAAGATACATTATAGCCATTATTGGAGTCAAAATTAGATCAACTCATATATCAGATTAACTAGATATAGAACTACAATATATTATATCTATTGTAGATTGCTACAATAATAATAATACTAGTTTCAGTATTTTGATTGCAAAGTGGCAATTGCAGCACAATAGGGTGAATTGGAAGAAACAACGAGGAGTGGCTTCAATACATAAACATTCTGAGAAGCGATGGCTTTAGTAAATTCATTCACATAATCTGAAAGCCTTCTGTGAGCTTCCCCCATAGACATCAAAGTTGTGGAGATTGATACAAGTCATTTTAGTCTTCATCTAATGTGCTCAATAGGAATAGACAAGTTTTAAACTTCATTGTGTTGCTTGCGTGTGCATTTATCTAACAACCTACTAAGGTTATTTCTTGGCATGGAAACAATAGTAGTGATCATAAACTAATCTTCTGCTACAACATATTGATTATTTAATGTCTATATTAAAGCAATACTAAATGAACATGGATGCACTTTGTCAATTATAGTGGTCACTAGAAGAGACAAAACAAAGGAGCATTGTGATGTCATATATAGAAGATTATAATTATATTCGTGGGCCATCTGATATGTATAGTGTAAAGAAGTAATATAATATCAATGATATCAAATGTTATTGCATCAAGAAAGTATTTAGTTTGTAGACTGGTTCATTGTAGCATGTTAAGAGCCTTTTATCTCTTATTCATGTATGGATCTACTATTTGATTTTCTACACATCTAGCATATCAGGAGCCATTATGGAGCAACTAGGAAAATTATAATCTAAAGGAGAAAAGATATTGGGATGTTAACAACGAATAGTAGCTCTAATTAACATCTTACCAAATAGACATTCTATTATCATCCAACCAACTTAAGGAAGTTTACAAATTGAGTCTGAAGTGTTGATTTGGTACAACCAAATAACATTGGAAATCTTATTACACAACGAACAATGAATATGAAACATGCATTGAAGAACCAAGGTCATGTTAGACTACGAACTCGATATGCATATCAGCATGCAAAATTGCAAATCAATCGCGGAGGACCAAGTCAAACATATAGCAGAGTCAAAAATAAAGAATTTTTCTATTGGTGACGTCTTGAGTTATTATAGATGGTGTGATTTTTAAAGAGAAGGAACATAATACAAACCCCAAAAAAGATAAGTTATTTCTTCTAAGATCTTTTTTTTTTTTTTTTTTTTTGATAGATAAACAACTAAAGCCTAGGTTATTTTTTATTATTAAGATTAATTATTATCATGTGTTAATCACGAGTAGATTTGAACCCAAGACCTCCCTGATGAGAGGCTCGCAATTTACCAATGCATTGTAGGCTCTTGCCTACTTCTGAGATTTGATTCTATTAAATATTTTATTTTGTTATAAAATCATATTTTAAATAGTTTTCTCTCAATTAAAGATGGAATTATTATACTCAAGCTTAAAAATCTAAGTAGATTGTAAGCAAAGACATTATAGTGATATCATCCTCTAATTTATTTATTTTTGGATTTTAAGATGACCTTTATGAGATTCCTTATTTGATGTATTTAGATTTTCATTGTAAGGTCAAATTATTATCTTAGGATCAAATTAAAGGGAGATCTCAAGTGGATATGATACTAAAAATTGGCATGAATAGTTATAAGTTGCAAACTCAAGGAACAATTTTTTTTGAAATTATAAAGAAAGGTCTTAAAAGGGGACATTATTAAAAATCTTTGTGCTTAAGTTCATGATGGATAGGGACTGTGCATAGGGGGAGGTGTAAATCAATCATGTTGGGGTATAAGAATCCCAATATGGATTTTAAGATCTGGGGGAGCCCCAAGTTAAGCGTGTCCAACCTTGAGAAGCAATAAATCTTCCATCCACATCAAAATTAAACATGTTCCTAGTGGGTAGGGAATGTGCATAGGGGGAGGAGTAAATTGGTCACATTGGGGCAAGAGAATCCCAATATGGATCAAGATCTAAGAAAGCCCCAAGCTAAGTGTGTCCAAACTCAAGCAACAGTAAATCTACCATCCACAATGGAATAAAACATCTACCTAGTGGGTAGGGAGTGCGTACAAGGAGAGGAGTAAATCGGTCACATTAGGGCAAAAGGATCCCAATATGGATAAAGATGTAAGTGAGCCCCAAGCTGAGCGTGTCCAAACTCGAGCAGCAGTAAATCTACAATCCATTAGGGAATTAGACATCCTATTATAGTATTAACTTTAAAGAAAAGTTTCTAAAAGACACATCTTCAAGAACTTTTGATTTCGAGACATGGGAAAGGAGTACGAAATTCATGATCAAAGTGGTAAAAAATTTCCTTACCTTTTCTTATTTCAAATTGTAAGCAAGATTCTAACAGGTATACTATGTGTCTACATTGTGTCTTCATGCATCAATGTGTTTGCTTCGTGTCTTCTTTGTGTCTTCCTACATTCGTGTGTCTACCTCGTGTTTGCATCATGTCTTCATGCATTAATGTGTCTAATTTGTGTCTTCATTCATAAACCATAATATACTTTGCAAGTATTTTTTAACACATATGCAGGGAAAAAAAAGAATTTGAGCTATAAATTGCTTGAGGACAAGCAAATTTGAGAGGGGAGGATTGTGATGTCCCCAATTTCAGAATAGGTTTTAATAGGAAATAAGGATTAATTACCAATATTAGATTATTAAAATAATATAATAATTATAATTATTATCTATTTTAAAATACAAATATTATTTAAAATAAATAAGATAAATAATATTAAATATCTTTAATATATACTATTGGATATATTTAAATCTAAAATATATATAATAATATTAAGGTTAAATATAAATTATAATATATATTTTATATATAATAACATATCATTATAGACATGTACATATTGAAATAATAATAACATAATATATATAGAAATATATATCAACTATTATTATATTTTACTGTACAATAATAAATATTAATATATTAAGCATATAGGTTATTTGTTATCTAATTAAAGTATATATAATGAATTAATATTAATAATATTCTATTAATAAATAATAGTATAATATTAATATTAATAATATAATATACAAATTAAATGAAAAGATGTGTCTCTTCTCTTATTAATATACAAAAAGAAGTATTATGTCAATATGCGGGGGTATGGAAAAAAAAAAGGAAAAATATATGATTCTGGACTCAAAATTTATGTTATCAGACATGGATGGAGAAAGGGGTCATCACACTATGAATCTTTTCTTCTTGTTGCTTCATCGATTCCTTTAGACTTGTGGTATATTTTTAGAGCTTCCTTGACTTCCTCTCTTGGCCAAAATAGAATTATCTTATTCCTCTTATTCTTTTCATTGCTTCTTCCTTTTCTTTCATCATCAGTGCTATGGTTTCCTTCAACTTCTCATTAACTATCATGAGATAAAATATAGCTTCATCTAACTCCTCTAATCTTCTTTGATCTTATATATTTTCAATGGTCTCTTGAATCTCACTAATTTTCTTCATTAGTTTCTTCCTCTTGCCTAATGACTCGCTCAACTTATCCTTTAAACCTTCAATGGTATCAAAAGCTTTGTCGAGTTGTCTCTGCAATCTAAAGGCTTCCATTAGATATCTCCTAAAGTTGTTAAGTGTATTGCAATTTAGGTATGGGATATGATACTAATTATTGGCCCCAACTAGTACTAAGAAGGGGGGGTGTTAAATAAATACAAGCTTTCTTACCAATTAATCTTGTTCCTAGATGAATAAACTTTACTGCCATTGTTCTACACAATAATAAAATAATGAATACAATATTGTAAAATCAAGTGAACTCACACACAAATTCATACATAAATAACACAAATATTTTATACATGGAAACCCTCAGCGAGAGGATTAAAATCACGGTGGGAGTAATATACCCACTAGCCCTTATAATGCATGTACAAGGTTGCCTAATGAAAGGCTACAATTGTTCCTTCTGAGAATATATTATGTTAGGAATGTTCATAACCTACGAAGACTGAAAAAAATGTCAAAGCTACCTGGTTAGAGGATTTTCAAACTATCCTTCTAGGAGGTTCCTTGTGAGAGGATTTATAAAGTTGTCTATTTAAACTTTCTCAATTAAGAACTTACAAAGAGATATGGTGAGAAAGAAATCTAAGAGTATGATCTAATAACAATATTATTTATACCATGTAGATCTTCATGATGACTCCTTGAAGAATCACTAATATTACTCCTTTCTCTGGCTTATCTCATGAACTATTCTAGTTCACCTCTCTCTCTCTCTCTCTCTCTCTCTCTCTCTCTATATATATATATATATATATATATATATATATATATATATATATATATATATATATATATATATATATATATATATATATATATATATATATATATATATATATATATATATATATAATTGGTCTACTGTTCAGCTCTTTCCTCTACAATTGTGTGGTTTCCTTCACTAGCTTGTACTCTTCATTTAGACATCAAATTGACAACTCCAAAAATGAAGTTTGAGTGTATTTATACACTCTTGAATATTTGCGCACCATTACCCAAAAAAAAATCCCACTCAAATTCAAAATTGAATTCCATACTCAATATGCTCATAGAATATATGTGACACCTACTAGTAGGGGTCTAGATTGGTAGGCTTGTCAATCCCTCTATGAACCTACAACCAACTTCTATTGCAATGAACTTTGATTAAGTCATGTATTAAGTAGAAAATATGATTTCATTATCATAGATGTACAAGTAGTTATTCATAAATAAAATTAATACAATTTATTAATCAAGTTATTCCTATGATAGAATTATCTTTTAGTTGTATGCTAAATAATATTTTACATAATAATATAAATGTTGACACTTCTCATATAATCTCACACTATAATGTCACTCCTCCACTGTTATCATTGACTAGAGAATGGGATTTACTACATGCAAAGTACATACAATCACATGATTAAAGGATTTGAACACCAACATAAATAAAGGAAACTAACTAATCTATAAACTAATAAATCATAGGTTGTGAAAATGGTTGGGAGTACCACAAATCACATCACTTGTGGGGATGCCCAATCACATATTAATGGTGCAAAATTGTGAGATAGTGAGCATCAAATTTGGGAATTGAATAGTTTTGTAAAATGACATAGTGATCCAAGCATCCAAGTCAAAATTTGGGCCCTGCCAATAGATGAAGTCATTCCCCAATTACATCTAACTTGGAGAAAATGTTGACAAGATACAAACATCAATTGGAGTGCTAGACCATAGAAGACTGAGTCCCACCAATTAATTCAATTCAAGCACATTGAAGGTATAAATGACTTCTAGTTACTAAGGAATGTGAGAACATTTATTTTTGAATGACCTACTAAGGCAAGGATATTATATTTAAAGTATGATTATTTATTATGAAATCATGAATGTTTATATACAAGGTATCTCTCTCTCTCTCTCTCTCTCTCTCTCTCTCTCTCTGTGTGTGTGTGTGTGTGTGTGTGTGTGTGTGTGTGTGTGTGTGTGTGTGTGTGTGTGTGTGTGTGTGTGTGTGTGTGTGTTGGAAAAATAATTATTTATTAATATCAAGAGAGTCCTTTTGGGAAGAGATTGATCTTATTGGCTTGAGATCAAGAGAGTTCCATCAAGAAGAGAGTGATCTTAACATGGTTATAAGGCTAGAATATTTCATAGATGTTAACCTATGCATATGTGATAAGGGACCTAGATAGAGAATATCTATTCTAGGAAGGAACTTGAAGTGATCACTTCATAGAAGATAGAGAAGTAACCAAGGACCTAAGGGTACTTAAGAGGGTTATCAATCTTGATATGGAGATGTATTTAAGATTGGAGCTAAGATAGAGGGTAGAACAGTGAAATATAAGTTATTATTTTATAAGTTCTAACAATGGTTTTGTAGGTAGCCTTACCCTAATTAGCAGGGACAATATAGTGGTATCAAGGCATAATCCTGTCATCCTATGATTCTTGTTCCATACAAACTATCAATAGATTAGAAAAATGGCCAAACAACTAGCACAATAATTGAGAAGTTTCATGGAGAGAACTAATCATAGATTCAAGAGTGCAAACAAAATGATCCTCCAAGTATACAAAAATTGGGCAATAAGAATTAGGTCAAAAGAGCCAATCCTAATTCAAGAAGGGAGACCTATTCTAATCTTTCAAAAAATGTACCTTCAATAGAAGACTTATCTTTTTGAGATACACTTCCCTCATTTCTTCCAAGAGGGGAACCAATTATAGAAGAAGAGGAACTAGACTCAAATAGTGTGGAAGAAATTGCACACATTAATATACGTAAGATTAGACCCACAAGTTAGGAACATTATTCCTTTTAAGGAATACCATGAAAGAAAACTATTAGAAAGAAAAAAGGAAATCTTTGTAGATAAAGATCTCAAAATTGAGTTTTAACAAGTATCACTTCTAGGATTTGACAAATTGGGGAAAGAAATTGTTTAATCATGTGTTCAAAATTTGGATATGTATTTATCTTTTATCCCAATGAAGGAAGAAGGTGTCATCAATTTACTATAATTCATTTAAGAGGACCAACTCATGATTGGTGGCATTATGGTCACAAAACACTAGGACATAAGAAAATTACTACTTATAATGAATTCACACAAAGGCTTATTAATAGATTTGATGATAAAGATTCTAAATGGTATTTCCAAGAATTAACCCTCCTAAAACAAATAGGAGCCATAGGAGAATACTCATGTAAATTCATGGAATTATCTATCTTTACTCTTGATCTTCCTCAAAAAAGGCTCACCCATATGTTTATTGAAGGACTTAAGGACCCTATTAAGAGCTCAGTAAAACCTCTTGAACCCTAGAACTTAGGAGAAGTCATTCTAAAAGATTAAAAAAATTAGATTAATAAACCTAAAGAAAGGTCCAAATATTTTATGTATAAAACATAGATCACCAAAATAAAAGAGTTCAAGGGGATCAAGGAAGACCTTTCTATATATGTAAAGAACCATGGAGCAGAGAACATTGTTGTCCAAAAAGAGAAGAGTTGTACCAAAAGAACCTATGATTTAAATGGAAGTCACCATGGAGCCATAACCATCAATGCAAAAGAGGGCCAATGAATAATATAGAATAATCAATTGAAGAAAATGCATCTAGAAAAAGAAAAAGAAAAAAGATTGAGGACCATAAGCATGGGGTAATTGTTTCTATTGCAAAAGAGAATGAGAATAGAGCTTTTTGATTAAAGGGGACACTTAGAGGACATAAAATAATTGCCTTGGTCAATTTAGGATCTACACAGTGCTGCAATGGCAGATCAAACAAATGCTAGAGGAACTCACATGGTTGAAAATGCTACAAGAAGTTAATGAAATGTTCTACGTGTGTTTTCAATTCCAATGTTTGTAATAAAGTCATATGTGTAGTGGCATAAATGGAGTATTAATTCGATTAACTCTCCAGATATAGCCACCTAGGAAAATGTGTGTTTCATTTTTAGTTGAGTTAGTTTTCTTTAAAGTCAGTGTTTTTGAGTGTTTAATAATTAAGCCAACTAAGCATTGACAGCTACAAGAAGTTGGCGGCAGTTTTGGATTCCTCATGATTTGTAAAATGACTCTTTATTCTTGATTTTTTATGACGTTTCATCTTCCTACATTAGAGAGAGGAAAGTATTGAAAAGGCAGATTTTTGAAATATAATGAGGGTTATCAAAGACATAAAAGAGGAATAGAAAGTTTGAAGTTTTTTTTTTTTGGATGATTTTTGAGTTGGATGTGTGATTTTTGTTTTATTTTTCGAGAATTTGAGATTCTACATTTAGAGAATACACTGATGTTCTAATTCCTACATAATAGTATGTAATTTAGTTTATTTTGAATCTCATCTAAGTTTTCAGATTGGGTTTCTTTACAGAGTAGTCGATTTATTATATTGGTGAATGTGATTATATACTATCTTGAGGGTCGTAATATTCCATGGGAGTCTTTTAGACTCTCTAGGATCTATTTTCTATGATCATAGAAGATTTATGTATAATATGTTTTAGTTTTTCTTTTATTTCCTTGTATCTTTTATTTTTGCTCATAGCCATGCAGAATCCAACCTCTAAATTGGGAGAATGTGTTCATCTACTCATTGAAATGTTAAATCATATGACTACTTTTAGTGAAGATAAGCATCAAACTGAAGCATGAAATGGTAGTGTGAATTCATATCAAAGAAATTATCTTCAACGACCGACTTGGGTTCGAGTTTTAATTTTGCATGCAGACATGCAGAGAGGAATTGAACATGGTTATCATTGATTAGAAGACAGTTTGTATTCTTGTTGATATTCAGTTTTATAATCGAAGGTGATAAGTCTATCTATGTTTTGCAAGTACATTGTGGAAGAGTCTGGTCAACCTAGGTTAATTTGAGGCAGAAAACAAATGTTGCTATAGGAGGTCAAGAAAGCTCCTGTTGCATGTCAGGGTTATGAGTTGTTAACAAGAAAATCAATTGAATAACAATATGAGACAAGTTAGAATTGATCCTAGAAGGTGTATGTGCCCCTTTGAAGCAACTTAGTTGAATAATTGATTTTCTTCTAAATTTTCTAAGGTGAGGCTCTGCATCATTTTTGGTATTAGAGCTAAAGAGTTTGCATATTGTTTCCTAATAGGGGCACTTACCATTTTTTCGACAAAAGGATTACAAAATCACTTGAGAAAGATAATTTATGTTTATTATTTTAAATATAACCCAATAATTATGTTTAAGTTGGTAAAGATGAATTTTGAATTAAGGCAATAAAGGAAGGACTATAACATTTAAAAAGAACAAAACTTGGGAGTTAGATCCTAGACCTGAAGAGAAGAGTGTAATATGTTCCAAATGGGTCTTCAAAAGCAAATTGGATGAGAATGAAAAGATAGACATGAACAAATCTAGACCAGTTTTCAAGGATATTCTCAAATAAAAGGTATTAATTTTAGCTAAACCTTTCTACCTTTGGACAAGATTGAGGCTATTATAATCTTTCTACTATTTCCAACTTATCAAGTATTTAAAATATATCAAATGGATGTCTAAACACAATTTCAAATTTTTTATCTTGATGGGGAGATATACATGAAACAACCTAAAGGATTTTTGAAAAAATAACTTCCCGTGTCTACATATTAAATAATACTATTTATGGTTTAAAGCAAGCCCCAAGAGCATGGTACTCTAGGCTAGACAAGAATCTTGTGATAAATAGATTTACAAAAGGTAGAGATGACAATAATTTACATGTCAAAGTTAAAGGCGATGATGTTCTTGTGATACTTGTTTATGTTGATGTTATTGTGCTAGATTCCAATAATGATGGATTAAATCAAATCAAAACTTATTTAATCTTGCACAACTTGAATTTAAAATGTCTATGATTAGAGAGATGCCCTATTTTATTTGATTATGAATTTCATAGTTTAATAATGGGGTCTTCTTATCTCAAATAAAGTATTTCAAAGAGATGCTTAAAAGTTTCATTTGAAATATTTAAACAAACAAGAATATCAATGGTAACAAAATACAAACTAAGTTAGATTATTATCCTAATGCAAATCAAACCAGGTATAGATCAAAGATTTGAATATTTGTTTATCTTATTGCTTCAAGGCCAAATGTATTGCATATTGTATGTCTTGTTGTTGTATTTCAATCTTCACATAAAGAGTCTCGTGTTACTACTATTAAAATCAAATTTTGATACATTGAATGGAACTTGGATTATGGTTTATGGTATCCAATGAATGATACTTTCCTACTACTACTTACACTGACTCAGATTAGGGAGGATATTTGGTTGATAGAAAAATTACTTTTGGGACAACATTCTTCTTGGGATATCACCCAGTGTGTTGGCATAACAAGAGACAAGAAACTACAACTCTATCAATAGTAGGGGCAAAATACCTTGTTGCACGATCTTGTCGTACACAAGTCCTTTGAATGTTGCACACATTATTAGATATGAAGGTGACTATGTCTAAACCAATCTCTATTCTATATGATAACACCAACACAATTGACATTTAAAAAAAATATAGTAATGCATTCACACACTGAACATATTTATATTCATTATTACTTTCTTAGAGATCATGTGTTGAATGGTAATGTTGTTTTGAAATATGTTCATTTTGCTAACTAGTTGACTAATATTTTGACTAAACCTTTGTCCAAGGATTTTTTTGATGGTTTAAGATAGAAGTTAGGGGTCTTATCTGTCTCTTATTTCCATTAGCTCCACAAAAACTTGGATAGGTTCTAGGGGGAGTTTCCATGTTTTTATTTATACTAATACGAACCTTGATATTGCCTCCTTGCCATTGATGTCATAAGGGGAGAATGAGACAACATGGTGGCAATAATTTCAGTTCAAAATATTCGTAACATCGTAGGAGTATGTATTTATATATTTTGCAGAATGTTTTGGAGAAAGGGGGAGTGCTTCTACATGTATTGACATCAATGCCAAAGGGAGAGTTTGTTGACGCCTTTGATATTATCATTGATTTCAATAAGAAAGATTGTTGTTATTGATTTTATATAGAGAAGTTGGTTATTGTAGTTGTGACAACGATCATAATGTTTCTTTGATGATAAAGCTTTTGTAAGTAAGCATGATTACACATGTTCGTATCAACATAGTCTTTAAGCTTCTTACTATTCTTTGCACATGTTAAATCATGTTTATATTAGTGACATGATATGTTTGTATTAGAACTTGAGGGATAATAAAAGAATGGTATCGAGATTATCTTCCTTATTAATAACAACATGCATTCACAATTCATTTATGTAGACTAGAATAGGTGACTATATTCAATTGTGTGATAACAACATGTTCAAGTTTATTATATTTGTAATGCCTACCCCTATACGACTTTTCTGATTTGTTTTGACTGGATTCTTTTAGCCCTATTCTATTATTATGTTTTATGATAAGCGGTGTTGGATTACCAGAATTGATAAGTTGTATATATATATATTGGCACTAAGTACCTCAACACACACACACACACACACACACACGTGTGTGTGTGTGTGTGTGTGTGTGTGTGTGTTGAGGTACTTAGTGCCAATTATTTCAATTATTGAATGATGTTAGTTAGACAAATGATTTTTATGTGTTTTCTATGGATACTTACCCCATACTTGCATGTGTGTGGTGTATGTGTATGTTTTCTTTATGTATGACGTTTCTGATGTGGTTAAGGAAGGGAGTTGTAGTCACCTGCCGGTCAGGATCTACACAATGAACCACTTCCTGCCATTGCCTGTTTAGTTTAGAATATTGTGTTTGTACATGTGTGGATTTTATGTAGATTGTAGGTACCGGGTATTGACTTCCTTGAATTGCCAGGATGAGTGTACCCTATCATAGTATTTCAATGGTATAAGTGGGGAGATAACTCTTGAGTCCAAATCCTAAACTTTAAGCCAATTGTCCTAGAAAATAGGACAAGTATCTGAGTTAGTTTACTTGTCTGAATTCGTCAAGTGACATGAATTCGTGATTTTAACCCTGGAATTTTATTTTTGTCATATGTCTTCAGTTGAGTTGTTGTATTTGATTTTGTGGGTCTATTGTGATTTTCTGTTATAATTAAATAAAATTAAAAAACAATTTAATGGTTTAATTTAATGAATTTTTAATAAAGAAATTTGATATTTAATTAATTGAAAAAATAATTAAATAAACAAATTAAATTTAAAGATTTTATTAAAGTTTTATTTTTGACGTATTTATATTTATTTAATTTAATGATAATTATTTAGGAATTTTATTTTAATAATAAATTCTAAATAATGTTATTAATTGAGTTAAAAATATATATTATTAAAAATGTCTGTGAATTTAATTAAATAAAAGAATAAAATTTAAAAGATTAAATTAAAGTTCCAATTTTAACATATTTATATTTATTTAATTTAATAATTATTATTTAAGAGTTTTATTTTAATAATACACTCTAAATAATATTATTAGTTGAGTAATAAATATTATTTGATTAAAAAGAAAAATATTAAAATATGTGAATATTTGATTAGTTAAAAACTAATTAAATTTATGCTTTAAATAAAAAGTCTAAAATTAGAAGTCTAAATTAGAGGTATCAATTTAGAAAACTGGTTAAAGAAAGATTAGAATATAATGTTATTTAATTAATTAGAAATTAATTAAATATGTACTTTAGTTTAAAATATTTATTTTACAAGTCTAATTTAAGAAGTTGAATAAAAATAGAATAAAAATATTAAAAGATTAAAGATTTAAAATTATTTTATTATGATTATTTAATTAATAATTATTAGATTAGAGTTGCATTTAAATAATAAGCTTTAATATTCTTATTAATTTAAATAACAAACTATGCTTTAAATAGTGCTTGCACTAATTAATAAAGTGGAGGAAAAGGAAATATAAAAGAATATTTCAATAAAAAAAGTTCTTTAAATGTGCACGAAATAATTAAATTTAAAAGATTTGATTACAGTTCTAATTTAGGTGTATTTATATTTATTTAATTTAATAATAATTTATTTAGGAGTTTTATTTTTAATAAACTCTAAATAATATTATTAGTTAAATTAATAAATATTATATTAAAAATGTTGCATGATTTAATAAGGGAGAGAAAGCTTTAATTTAATAAAGTTTATTTTAATTAAATTGCATAAAGTGTGTGCACGAAAATTAAAATATAGTAATTAAAGACAACAGGTTTTCTCATGATTGCATGATCAAAGCCTTGATTTGGGGGAAAAACTCTTTATTAAAGAAATTAGAGCTCATTTCTAGATACACAGGTTTGGAGGAGCCAATTTTAAAAAAGAGGGTTTTTGAAGGAAAAGGAAGATTCTTGCGTTGTTTGTGCGTTAATTGTTTTAGCATAAAATCTAGGTAGGATCTTGTGGGTTTGTGCAGTAGTTGCTCATTCTTCAAATTCTTATCTTCTCCGTGTCTGTTGTGTTTTTATTTTCAGAATTTCTCTGGGTTGAAACCCTTTTTGAGAAAATTGATTTCCATTATAGAATTGTCCGTGATTTAATCTAAAAACCTGTAGTGAACATTGAACTTATGTGTTTTCAAAACAAAATGAATTATGAAAGTTACTTTTGTATGTACTCTTTTAATGATGTGTGATTTTACTGTTGGGTGTCAGGTTGACTTAGCTTTGACTAGTCAGGATGTTTACCAGAGGCTTGGGAGTTTTGTCTATGATGTCATGATGATGGATTGTATACAATATTTTATACTCAACCATCGTAATGTATCTGGTATGCTCTATGATGTGTGTTGATCTATTGATTGTTATTGCTTTCCAGTGTTCTTTTGTGAAACTAAGGTGAATGGTGTGACCTATCTGATATAACCTTTTTGAGTCTTCTTTCACTTGTATTTGGATTGCTTTTCAATCATTTTTATAGGACTAATGTGTTTGCATGATTTGTTCTTGGTGATGCCATGTTATGACATGTTTGACTGAACCTTTGCGAGTCTTCAATCAATATTTTTGGGATGCTTTCTAGTTGCTTGTAAATAAATGATGGGTTATTGTGAATTACCTTTTTATGTTTTCCAGTCACTTGTATAGGACCGAGGTGAAATACTATGATTCTTTGATTTGTGATTTTTCTGAGCTTAAGGTAGGTTATCTATATGTCATGTCAGAAAGTGGTTTGCAATGGAGGCTAAGGCCCAAAGTGGTTGCGAGGGTAACCCATTATAAGTTGTTTAATAAGTGAAAACACTACACTAAATGGGAATAAAATGAACCTAATAAGAGTCTTTGTATGTTCTCGCCCATGCTTCGAGTGCTAGTACAAACTAGGATGAGAGTAGATAGAACGCTTGGTTGCAACCATGCATCGTTAGTATGCCTTGTCTGTACAAAATGATACTAGTGCTGCATAGAGTCACTAGGGGACCAGAGTCAAGTTAGATTGCCAGGGTAACTCTAGCATTGATTCGTGCGATGACACTTGCCCACTTGCATAGTAGATTTCCTAAGTGTCTGTGTTGCCTCTAGGATTAGTTGATACTTGTGCCTTGGTACCTTTGAGTTAGATTGCTTTTAGGTGATTCCTTGAACCTAGATGTTGAATTTGATTGTTGAGTTTGTTATCATGTTTGGGACTTGAGACTGTCTCCTCAGCACGGTGGGAGTGGGCCATTTAGGTTCCACAAGATCGGGTGGTAGTGCTTTTTCTTATACCATTGAGATCCAACCATTAGATGCCGCTGTTGGATGTGTTTGTGCAGATGTTCCTTTCTATCTGTTCTTGTATTTCTATGATGGATGGTTGCACTATTGTATTGTATTTGATTTCATAAGATCCTAAGAGATGATGCAATTTATTTCATGATGTATATTATTTCAGTCTATCATACCTTGTGACCTGTACAGTGGATGATTGTGCATTATGTTTATTGTCAAGTGGCATCATATATAATTGTATATTATTTAAATGGATTCATACTGGTAAATTATTATTTGATGTGAATTTATTATATAGTAGATTTATTATTAATTAAACTTAAATGTGATTCAACGTCATGGGACCCTTAAGAATTGTAATCTATTTCATGGTATGTGTTTATGTGAATGTTAATTGCTTCTGCTATGTCATAACTGTTGTTGTTAAGTTATTATCTTTAACTTAAAAAAAATGTTCGTCAAACTTAGTAAAACTTTAGGTTAACTTATTTTGGGTCACATGGCGGGGCATTACAATATTCATCTTTTGTGGTATTAGTCATCCTAGTCATATTCTCTATTTCAAATGATGACAATATCGATCTTCACAATAAACTTCTCATTTATCTCGCAAAGGTAAAATACATACATTAAAATTCAACTTCCCATCACCTAGGCAAGAAGAACTTTGCGTATGGTGACAACAACTTATAAAATAATCTTCATAAATAACAAAGAACAAAGTGTTTGTTGAAGTGACGAGCGGATATTAATAACTTGACAAATGATCATCATTTAATCATGGTTGGTCTTCATCTATATTTTTTAATTGAATGTACATATGTAATATATCTTTAAAAATCAATTATACATTTTGAGTAATAATTGTTATAAATTGTTGATGTTAACATTTTTTTATTAATAGTGTTAGTTATATAGCAATAATTCAAAAGAGTAATGGATGTTTTTGAATCCACATTGAGTTGAATATAGAAATAATGATTTTTTAGTTAGATGAATATAATTTTGCATTGAGATTACAGTTTGTTGTTTTGTAATAGATAAAACTGTTACGATGTAACCAATTTAATTGTTAGAGATAAAATGCATTACACCATATATGCATAAAAGGACGATCAAATAAAGGCAAGATTAACAATGAGAAAGGGATAATATGAGAACATTTGTTGATTATATGATACTGATTGGAATGTGGTTTCAATCGATCAATACAAAAATTGTAAGGGTTTAATATCCAAATGATTGTATTTGTTTTATAAACATGTCCTTATGATGTTTATCTTCCAAAATAATATGTAATAATTTGAGTGTGGTGTTTATGATAGAGTGAAGGTTTGAATACATGATGTATGTGATAGCTATACTTCGGTTTAAGTATTTTTTTTTTAAATATAGTTTAATGTGAGATTAATCTTTAATGAACAATCTGCAGAATAGTCTACTAAATATGTAGAGAAAAATTGTAAGTTTCTCAAGGAGTGGATTATTTTTGTGCTCAACAATTTGTCAAGATCTATGAGGCGTTGTCACATATCTAGTGGAATGTTAACAAACTGCTCATTTGATTTAAACTTATTTTTATATCTAATCAGAAGTGGGTGCTTCTAGATTGAAGGGATTTGTTTTTCTTGGGGTGGGTGCTCCTAAAAATATATAAGGTATTGGTGTTCCTTGGGGCAGGTTCTCCCAAAAGTTATAAGGGGTTGGTGCTCTAAGAGTGGGTGCTCTAAAAATTTGCCAATATTGAGAGTGATTTTTTGCTCCTAGGGTGATTGGAAGTTTCTCTAAGAGTGGATTATTTTTGTGTTGAGCAGTTTGTCAAGGATCTATGAGGCGTTGTTACACATCGAGTACAATGTATTGTAGCAAACTGTTCATCTGATTTAAAATTATTTTTATATCTAGTTAGAAGTGGTGCTTCTAGATTGTAAGGGATTGGTGTTCCTTGGGCTGGGTGCTCCTAAAAGTGTATTAGGGGCTGGTGGTCTTATTCAAATAAAAGACAATTTGAGAGTAGTTTTTTGCCCTTAGGGGTATTCCACTATAAATCGTTGTGTCAAGTGCCTTTGTGGATTTAGATCCTTGTCTATTGTCTTATCTTGTTATTGTTGCACATTAACTTCCACATCTTATATTGTGTTTAACTTTGATTTTTTGAAGAGTTATCCTTGGTTTAAAAATATACCACCAATTCACCCCCACCCCCACCCACCCCCTCACTCAATGGCTTCAATATTCTGACACCATGTGCTCTCTATTGGGTGTATCCCTACCCTTCTCAACCTTTGCATTTCTACCTTCCATTGGCCTTGCCTCTTGCTTATAAAGTGAGGCCTCATTCTTTCACAAATCATCCACATCTTTCATATTGTCATAATGCCATTCTGACTTCACAACCATAACATTATATCCTTTTAATGTCATAATCTCTCCACATTTGAAGCTTGAAGCACAACAAATTGAGTACAGATCCAAACTATTTGGACAAATCTACTTATCAAAAGAACATTTCTTAAATTTATAGAGGTTTGTAAATCTTGTTGTTATTGTTTTCAAGCTTTCTTTTATGTCTCATCATATATGTATCCGTGTTAAATTAGTTCTTTCAATGATTAACTAGTTCATGTATTCCATTTAACCATTATTTCCTTGCATGTAGGTAGGTTTGTTGATGATTAATTTCTCATAGCTTGTTGTCAACCTCAAAAATAAAGAGTTAACTTCCAAAATATCAGAGGTTGTTTTGTGAAATGTAATCTCTCCCCTAATTCACAATACATCCTATGAGAGTTGTTTCTCTCAGTGCAAGCTTTAGGGATAATAACCTACAAAGTATTTTAGTGACAACTCAAGTACACAAGCCTTACTTTTACTAATTGCAAACATTGTCATAGGAATGTCAGGCTATAATGCATTATTGAAATCCTCCTCAAGTGTTGAAATATGTTTTGGAACAATCTTTAACGGAGGAAAAAATGTAAAAAACATTTTCAAAGGCTTTACAATTTTTTTTTTTTTGCATTTTAGATACCTCAAATTTGACCAAGAGAAAGATTTTATGAATACCTCAACTCTTTGAGACATGATAGCAACAACATATTATTATCAAAATACACCTATGGATAATTTAGGAATAGGCATAAATAAATGTATGCAAACAAACACATGGGAAATGAGACTCACATTTGTAAGATATTGTGCCACTTGTCACTATCTAAATGTATAAAGATACTTCTATGAGAATTGAAACATGAATGTTAATTTCACCAATACATTACGATGTAGAAACAAAATGAAGATTAAACCTTTTCCCATTAACATTAAATATAACAATTTTTTCCCATTGACAAGTGACATAGCCTTTTCTTTTTCTTATTAAAAAAGATTCAAACTCCCCATTATTCTAAATGTCCACAGCATAAACTTCACAATTAGATGAAATTTCCATTTAATTAAACTTTAAGATTTAAACTCCCCATTATTAGTTCCTACCGACGGCAGGATACTAACGCAATTGTTGAGGCCGAATAGACATAATTGCTTAGCCAATAAGCTTTACATATTTTTTGATGACTTTAATTTATGCTAAAGTTTAAACTTTTCAAGTATTTATTATAAATAAAAAATGCTATTAATCTAACATCTTATTGGCTGTATCAGAAAATAGTAAGGGTGAAAATTACTTTTCACCCAAAAAAATTATCCCAAAAAACAATTGTGCAAACTTTAGCATTAATATATGTTAACTGTTGCAATTAATGTTATTCTTTCGGAAGACTCCATAACTTCCATTATTTCTCCTTTCATTCCCCTTTGTTTCTGGAAGACTCCAGAACTTCCATTATTTCTCCTTTCATTCCCCTTCGTTGCCGCCATAGCTCTCACTTTTGCTACAGAAGCATCTGCCACTAAGGATGAGAGAAGATAGAAGGATGAAGATATAGAAGATCACATAAACTAATGAATTATTCAATATTCTGCAATTTTGGATGGAATTTATAATAAAACATTTCTTATCCACACATGAAAGAAAATCTGTACAGAGATAGTATGTGCACACCTTGAAACCACAGAAAATCTGTGTCCTTTCTACTTACACTACAATCTTTGTCACTATCCAAGGCATAGAATATTCTAACAAGATCCTCTCTTTATATGTTACGCTTAATTTGTTTGTTCTCAGAATGTGGGCACTGGTCATTTGACAGAAATTTTGATTTGTTTTCATTTTCAGAATGTGGGCATTGGTCATTTGGCAGAAATTCTGATTTTTTTCATTCCCAGAATGTGAGCAGTGGTCATTTGACATAATGTCTATACATTTTCCATTGCTAATGCCAAAAACATTCTGGTTTTTTCATCTGAGCTACACAAACATAAACTCGAGTGCACTAGAATTGCATGATGAAACAAATGACAGATAAAATAATGCTCTCCAAACATATAAACTTGAAAGAAACATGAAAATACGCACAGTTGCTGATGATATCGAGCACTATCTTGAGAATAGTGCTGAATTGATAAAGGAGTTCAAAGCAATTTGTGCTATGAAGAATGGTTGTTAAAGCAATCTACCCCTCCTCGTTATAAAGTCCTTTGGTTGACAATTAGGAGTTTCCTTGGTGTAGGGCTGAAACACCCAGTTAATGAGCAGGGCAAAGAAGCCCTCGAATTCAGAGACATGCAATGGGAAGGTATGAAACCCACTCACTTTAGCTTCGTAAAGTGCCTTAGGTGCATGTTGTTGCATTGGAGATTTGAAAGTGGGATGTGCCTTAATTAATATGTATGAAAAATGTGGTAGCTTGGAAGATCCAAAACAATTGTTTGACAGAGTGCATGAAGCTATGAGATAGCTTCATGGTCACATTCTCAAAATTCACGATGAAGTTAGATATTACTTTCATGAATTCCCTTCTCACAGTGTATGCTAAATGCTAGAACATAAATGATCCAAAGATAACTTTTGAGAAAATGCCCAAACAAAATGTTTTCTCATGGACCTGAATGACTGCAGGATATGCCTAGCATGGCTACGCCGTGGCAACACAAGTGTGTTGCATGCAAACTATAAAAGTATGTAGCAAGCCATGTATACATCTTCAAATAACAACATTTAATTCAAAATCTACCTTATAATTTGGATCAAAATTATTCTAAAATATAATCTTTACATGTGGTAAGCTTGCTGGAGCTAGAAACTTCAAACTATCAGCATTGGACAATGATAACTGCTTATAATAGAATTAAAAAGCACTTCAAAAAACTACAAACATTGCAAAAAAGAAAAATTGGTTTTTAAAAACTAGGAATAGTGACAACAGAAAACGCTAATCTTTAAAAAGTTTTGTTGAATCAAAGTTATTTTAAAAAAAAATATAAATTTTTAGTTTCAATGATTTTATTGGATTTGTAAACCTCCAACACAGGAGAAGGAACAACTATACCTGAAGAGCTTCATAACGATACAAACAAATCAATACATGTTACACTAATTTTGGTATTTCTAAATATTAGTATTTGACTTATCTATCTTCTCTCATATTTTTGTTGTGACATCATCTATCTTCTCTCATCCTTATTAATTACAACTTTATTTTTTCCACGAATTAACTTTTTTAAAAACAATCATTTTTATCTAATCAATATTAATTGTTACTATCTAATTTTCTTACCAAGTTCAAATATAGATATTTTAATCAAGTATAGAGTTAAATGTTATATCTTTATATTTGAATTTCTAATTTTTTAAAAACTTTGTTTTTTAATAAAAGTAGTTAAATATTACTATTATTTTACTTTTATAAAAATAAATTAAGCAATATTATTTTTTAATTATATTTTATAATAGTATTTGTAATATGTATAATCGATAAGTGTTACAATTTAAAAATTATATCATTTATTATTATTAAAATAATTTATCATTTAGTTTAAATATATTTAAAACTTAAATATATATTAATATTAAATTAATAATTATATTTTATATCAAAAAAGCATCCTAAAGGAAATAATCACAAAAAAGAAATAATTCAATTCTAAAAGATATATAAATTATTATTAAGTTTTTATAAACTATGTATTAAAATTAAATACTTATATTCTATTTCTTATTTAGTACGTCATATTTATTCATTAACATTGAATTTATATGAATTATATTTATTTACTATTTACAAATGTACATATTAAATTATATAAGTATTATTTCATAATAAAAAATTACTTTATTTTATGAATAATTTGGAAATACAAAACATTAAATAGTAAACCTTCTCTAATTGTGTAAAATTAAACAATTATTAGTTTTACTTATAAAATCTTTTTATATTTCAATACATTTCATTTTTTCTTATAGAAATGTGAGTTTTCATATAAAAATAACATGACAAACATTTTACAATAGTAGAGAGCTTCTAAGAGATCAACATAATTCTTTAAAAAAAATTAAAACCAAATTCACTTATTTAACATAAGCTTTATGAGAAAAACAAAAAGCTCAATTCACCTATTAAGTACTTAGTGCCATATTGGGGACTTTGGCCTCTTATTCTTGACACAAAGATATAATAATATAAGACGAGAACTTAACAACAAATAATGCATTCACAATGCTAATTTAGAACTATTTAACCTTATTCTCACTCATCTACACCTCTACAACCATAATGCATTAGGCATGAACTATGACGCATTGGTCTCTTGTTCTAAATGTCCACAACATAAACTTCACAATTAGACAATGTCCATTTAATTAAACTTTCCACTAATAAAGATTACCCTCACCACAAAACTACTAAATTTTAATTGAGACCCAATACTACTTGAAAACCAACCCTCACCACAAAACTATAAATTTTAATTAAGACCGACTAATACTTGAAAGCTAAAACATATATTTGCTTCCGTACGACCCTCATAAGTATGAGGCAAAAAAATACATTGCTGGCATGTATTTTAAATTTTAAATCTGGGGAAAAAATGCAAAACGCTGGATGGGGTTAAGCCAGGGACTAGGAAGAAATCACAATAGGTAAGAAACCTACGTTGCATTGTATTTTCAAATGAGCGCTGTGATATGCGTACAGTGGCAGGTTTTGAATTAGCGAAGGTCTTTTTGGCATACAATAATCTAGGGTTCCCCTGCGTCCTCATCAATGGCAGAGCCATCTCCTCATTCTGTCTCCGACGAGATTACAATGGAGAAAGAGCAAGAGGAAGAGAAAGATGAGGACGATGATGAGGAACAGGAGCATGAAAGGGAGGTTAAAGTAGGGCAAGTTAACAAACTCATCCAGCGATTATCCCAGGAGAAAGTACCAATACGCGTTCACGACATTAAGATAAAAGGTAACACAAAGACTAAGGATTCTGTGCTGGAATGCGAGCTCGAGGAAGTAAGGAACGCGCAGACGCTGCAGGAGCTGGTGCAGGCAGCTACCCGGGCCAATGCTCGCCTCCACAGGTTGGGAATCTTCCAGTCTGCCAACATTACCCTCGACGCTGGTCCCCCTGATCTTCCCGACACTGCCAATGTCATCGTAGTGGTTGAAGAAGACACCAGTCCTTTCACTGGTGACATCGGCATTTTCTCTAAACCCCAGGTATTTCGATTCTTCAATTTTCCTCACACCTCCTCAACACCATACAAATACTTTCAGGGCTACATAAATATCTTTCAAAGCACAAATACATACAATTTCAGCTGTCTTTAACGTGGGAAAAACCTTGTAATGCCTTCACTGACACGATGAAGCAAAACAATGCGAAGAAACTAGATTAACCCATAGTCGATAAAAGCAACAGAAAACTCAGAGCACAAGCTTTTTCTAATTATTCTAGTTGCAATGACTTCATTAAAGGGAATAAAATAATTGGAAAGAAAACCTCAAATGCAAAGTGGCTGATTGTTTTCCTTTAAGTTAAATAAAGAATGTTAGATTAAAGGATGCAACTTTTGATTTCTTAAATCACACAAATGCCGAATTTAATTTTCTTAATAACAATTCAAGGAAATCCTTGAAATGATGGTTATAATTTTTGGTAAAGGAAGGAGAACGAGAATGAACACAGTTCCATCACTTCCATCTGTTACAGGGTCTGTGGTTATCCCCGGCATGAGAGTCGAGACACAATCAATGGTCCATTCCTAATATTGCAAAACTGAAATAAAAGAGATTTGCTAATTTTCTGAAAGGCACATTTCTCTTAACAATTATTGTACTGACCTTTAGAAGTCCAAAAGAGTTAGATCGCTTACTGAAATTTTGGGGTCTGATGGCCATGCGATAGATTAAGGTAGGAAGGTATTGGTGGTCCTTGTTGTGAGGTCTAGCTACTGGTCAACCACATCGTATCCAAGGTATGCGCAGATTGCCCTAGATCAGTGGGGAGGACTGGTCGAACAGGGCTTCCATGATAATTCAAATGCAGAATGAGGGATAATCTAATATCTTAGGCATTAGAATTTGAACATGTAACTGATAGAATGCGAGTGGTGGAGATAAGACCACAATGGCATGATCTTGACAATGACCTGGTGAGTGAATTCAGTAGATCATTATAGGAAACTTAGCACTGTGAAAATCATTATTATTCAATAAATTCCAAGGATGTAAATTGTGTGCATGCGTGTGCGTGCGTGTATTTACATTGCAGGTGGAAATCCTAAAAGTAAGGAAAACAGCTGCTAAGGTGACTAAGGTTGATGAGGACATAAATTGGGATATTGCCTCATCTGCCTCCAAACATTAAAATGTGATTCATCTGCTTCCAAACCCTAAAATGATATTATTATGCACCATATATTCTCCAAAAGTCGCTGGGTGGCACTGTTGATTGACCTTGGGAAGTCTAATAAGGGGCTCAAGTGATTGCATGGGACCTGACATGAATCAAATAACTTTGTACGATGTTGTAAAATGAGTTAAGAAACCAAAGGTATCTGATATAATCATAAACCTATTGAGAGCTGTGGCAGATCCATCGAAATGTAGATGTTGCCACAAGGACCATTGAGGTTGACTCCAGGACATAAGTGGGTCTGGCAACCTATTTGTTATTTATATAGAGGACTCACAGTAAATTTTTTTTTTTTTTTAATATATGAGACCAATATTTTATCTTACAAGTACCCTTCTTTTCAATCATATCAATGATTTAATCATCACCAACAATTGATCATGTTGTTGTTTGCATGTTCAATATATTCATCGTGTAAAATATTGGTATGCCCAGCTGAACAAACCATTCATTTGTTCTATATTTCTGTTTTATCTTCAACAGTTTTAGCATATATAAAAAGAGTAACAATCAGAAGCCTTTTCACTCTTGTCTGTATCAATTTTGTTTTGATAGGAATGATGCTCTCATTACAATCTTCTGAGTTTGACAAAGAAGGGTGTCCATAAGCGAGCCACAATATGCTTCTATAACAATTTTGGCATTCCATAAACCTAGCCAAATCACATGACACCTGTATACCACCTCCCTTCTCTCGCTGGTTTCATTTTTTGTCTTTTCCTTGTGCTGCTATATTGGTTTCTTTATCATTTTTCCTCCCAAAGATGCTGATGTTAAAGCCGCACTCTCTTTTTAAGGCCCTTCATTTATGTTAGAAGCTTCCAGTTCCTCCCTTAAATACATTCCTGGGAAGTATTTTAGCTCATTCCCAATGTATCTGCATGTTCCTTTCTATAAACTTATCTGCTGTACTGGTTACAGTGCCCATGGCTATTACCATGTGGGAAGTACTTCATGTATTTCAGGCAAGCATATTGTTTCATAAAGTCATTCACATAGCTAATACTTTTCTTAGGAATTTTTGAATTGGCCAATGAAGTTTGAAATTTCATATGAAATTATCCCTTAGATTTGAAATTTTGAAAATAAGAATTAGGTCCAAAGTCCAATCTGACGAGTCTCAACCAATGTTTCATATGAAAGTTTTATAGATTTTGAAGGGCTTATTCTCTTTGAAACGTAAAGCTGTCTCAAGTTGTCCTGACTAACGAACTTTTTAGAACTCTGTGATCTACTTAGCAGACTCTCATTGCATGAGATTGGGAAAATTTGAAGGGATGGGATTTCTGAACAAGTATACATTAGTAAATTTCAACATGTGTTTCTTATTTGAAAAGATTAAAAAAATGAGAAATATCATATATTTTCTTTTTTTGATAGGTAAGCTGCAGCATAAGTCTGCTCTGTATATTGATCAGAATATATTTTTTTATATTGCCTTAGGCTCCTGCCCTTACGTTGCAGAACCAGGTGAACTTGGACTTCTTTGACTGTTATAGTCTATTTACTGTTTCTTCGAGCTGTAATAAAATTGCAGGCTATTAAGTAGTCTCTCTGATTTACATTCTCAGTATATAATTATTAATGTACACTATAATTTTACCTTAATTCCAGTTCCTGTTTCTGGTTGATGAATTCATACATTCATTCAAGACTGTAGGTCGGTTCCAAATTCGTTTCTTTCTTTTGGAAGAAGCACCCTTTTCAGCATTATGTCTTTGTTGCATCAAGGTTGTGGTTCTGAAATGCAAGAACGGGGAACCATTGAACTAGTGCCTCAGCCTTGAGGAACCTGTTGATGTTTTGAGGCATTGGAATCCCAAGCTACCAATTTTGCCTCTTGAACCATGTTGTTCATATTACCGAAGAATGATTTCTTTATTGGCTCTTATAAGAGAGGCCTAACCGTTTCCTTTGACTCTTTGAGTTGCAATAACGATGCCACAAATCTAGAAGAAATACTTATGTTCACCTTGTGCTAGTTGTCCACAATCTTGAAGTTGTCACCAAGAACTCACTTCATGGCCAACAATATTGTTGGGATAAGGTGACCCAACCATAGGATTCTTTATTGGTTTTTTATGTATGCATTTTTGGAAGATGCTAAATAAGACCAAATCTTCCAAAGGGATAAACTTGGAGCAAAAAAGAGTGTTTTTTGGGCTATATTCTCTTTGCTTTGTTTCTTTTGCAAGAGTTGTGCATAATAAGACCAAATCTTCCAAAGGGATAAACTTGGAGCAAAAAAGAGTATGTATTTTTGGGCTTTATTATCTTTGCTTTGTTTCTTATGCAAGAGTTGTGCATAAAGAAAGTTTCTAAATAAGTTGTAAATACATTGAATGTAGATGCTTTAGAAATTATTTCCTTTTGTATGAAAACTCTATAAATACAAAGAGTTGCTGAAGAGATGTAAGAGAGAGATGAGAAGTTCTTTACACCGGGTTATGCTGCCAGATTTCCTCTAGGATGGAGCAAGATGTAAATCTTCATGTGAAGGCTGTAAATGTATTGGTAACTTCTTGTTGAATAATACATTGGCTTGATGGTTTGGAGGGTGGGGTTTTTACTTGAAAATATTTTCCCCACATGTATCTGTGTTTTCTTTTCTGTCTCATTCTTCTGGTTTCATGATTGTGGAATATTAATTCTATATGTTGTAATGCTGCTGAAATTGATTAGATTTGTAGATTGTAATCACTTTCCTTTAAGGTTTTAATTGTGGAAAATCAAGTATGTTTGTTTCCTCTTTAATTGCATAGCAATATGTGCTTGTATTTGCTTATTAGAAGCTATTCAAGAAATCTTTAGATACTGGATGTGCATATTGATCTCAAATGGCTTTTTGGTATGTTTTCATTTCCCTTCAATTGATATTAGAGCTCAGTTTTATGAATTGCATGTTGCTTGGATGTGAGGATTCACAATGTTTTTGGTTTTGGGTATTTCTTTTGTTAAGTCTTTTTAGCTTGCAAAGCTTGAAGGATTTTGTTTTGAAGAAATTGGCAAATAATTAATCCTTTGATGAGTGAAAGTCTTGCAATTGATTTAGTCTTTCAGGAGACAACAAACATTACTTGAAGGACGGTGAAGATAAAGAAAATAGAGTTGGTCATGTTGAAATGACATTGATCTGGAGCTCTTGATTGACAGTGAAATAATTCCTGATACATGGGTATTGGAAGGTTTCCTTTTTGTTACCTGCAATGCGTAGAGTTTATGGAGTTGATCATTGGATTATCTGGAAGCGTCTGGATAACCTATCTATGTTAGATGCATGTGCTAGTAGTGGTTGTGGAGTTGGTCTACAAGTGGACCTAGAGTTCTTGTACTACGTTTTTCTTCTTGGATGCTTGTACATGCATGGCTTGGATTCTTGTTCGTTGGATTTGAGGGGTTTATAGATTTTCCTTTAAAATCTATGACAATGCTCATCTGTGATAATCCATTATTCTGGGTTCAGTCGTTTGGTGTTTTTTTAATACTTTTGAGATTTCCATATGAGAAGTGGATGTGGATGTGCATGGGTGTTCTTCAACACAGTGGTTTTGCAGGTTTTGCATGCTCAAGAGAAACTTGTTATTTTTTGTGGATCTATTGAAGAGCTATTATCTAGACTCTGGTTCCTTTAGGGTGTAACTAGATGAGATAGTTGTAGTTCTACATGCATGCATGCTTTGTGCATGGAGAGAGGAGGTGTGTTTCTCTGCACGGAGATGTTGGTATGTGATTAGTCACTCAACATTTCTGTGGTGATGTTTTTTTTGAATTTTGGACTATGGCGCTCGATATGGACATAATTGACAAATCAGATTTGTGCTTGATTTGGTGTTTGAGTTATGTTGTCTACATTATTGTTCTATATGATCTCATTTTTACGTGTCACTGATGTGTTAGTGGGTTTGCATGTTGCAATGATTGGATCTACAAGTCATGTAGTCAGGTGTGTAGGCCACCCATTTGATTGCAGTGGGCTAACTTGGATGTGGATTGTCTATATTCACCAGATTTGGTTCAGTGTTGGTGCAAACTTTTTAGCTGGCCTTGTCTGTGGTTGCTTATGCATTGGTGCGGTTGCTTTGGGATGAGCGAGTGGATGATAAGTGAGTACTTGGATAGTCGGTTATGGTGTCCTATATCATGGTGAATTTCCTTAGTTTGGAAATCTTGGCTTCACTCAGTGTGATGTGTGTGCTTGGATGATTTTCAGATTTGGGGAATGGTTTGTCATATGCTTGGAGAGCTCGGTATTACATTTCAATGGGAGCTTTAGCAGTGGCTGTATTTTTCATCACATGGTGATGGATGATCTTTGTTAGTGTTACAAATGTTGGAGGATGCCTTAGATCTTGTTGCTGCAGAAGGGTCTTTTACATTTGTTGTTTCACTAGTTGGAGATGGTATCTTCATGTGATTGGAGATGTTGACATCTTTAGGATTTAAGGGATCCTTGGTAGAGATGTGGTTTATGCTTTCATTTGATATGTAATCATGGTAGCTTTTATGTCATTGTTTTTTCTTTATTACTAGTTTAGAGTTGTGACATGATAGATTCATTTGATATGATCATGTTATCTTTTCGAAGATGTTTTAGATCATGTTGTCATGTTTATGTTCCTGATTCCATGGTTGGAGCTTTGGCATTGATCTTGGTATTGAGTACTTTGATCATTGCCTTGATACTTCATGATAGTGATATGTTGCATTGGAGTTTGGCATGGAGTGATTGATTACAGGTGCTCATGGATACTCAGAGACTTAGGTGAGGCTAGAGTTCTCTTGATATGAGAGACATGTTGTTGAGATGTATACGCTTGATGATATTTCAGTAGAAAGTTCGAGGAGCCTACATCTTGGTTGGACGTGAGTTTAATAGAGACGTATGAGGAGGTTGTTCTTGGATAAGTCACGGTGACTTGCATATCTTGGAGGAGCATTCTCATCCCCCGCTCGTGGTCTACTCAACAATTTATCACTTGAGAGGTATCACTGAATGTTACTTTCAAGTGCTTTATGTTTTCTTTCATATCCATGGATCTTGAGCTAAAGTTAGATGGTTTTAGAGGATTCACTTTGAAAGATGGATAACATGGTTATCTCCTTGAGGTGTTTTTTTTTCATTTATGATGATAGTAGGAGATGGTAGTGGGCCGATTTTCTGAAAAGGAAATGGAATTGTTTGGTCTTCTTTGAGAGGCTTACATCTATGTAGAATCATGATATCATGTCATGTTTGATCTCTTAAGGTTGATTGGTTTTGGATGTTGTGATAGCTTTTCTCTTGGGGTTGTGAAGGGGATCATACTTTGCACAACTGACATTTAGAAGTGTTTGTGGAAGCATATGGTACATGCTTATGATTTGCTAGTTCTCTCTTTGGTCTTGGTTATTTTCTTGGATGTTTGGGTTCACAAAACATTATTTTTTGAGATCTATTGGAGCTATGGTGGTCACTATTTTGTGGTCATATGTTATCAGTTGTACTTCACTGTTTTTTGGTAATGACATGGTGCTTCATTTATCTATTTTCTTTGTTGGATGTGGAGAACATGGGAGAGTTGTGTAGACTGGATGAGAGATGTTTTTTTTTGCAGCAATTTTGCTACATGATTTTGCATATTTTTGTGGATGGTTCTTGGTACTACATGGTTACACTTTCTGTGTGTTGTTATAAGTAGACTCGCTATGCCTTTGATTTTTCAGATTTGACATTACCTATGCAGTGGGATTTCTTGTATGTGTTTGGTCTTCATCGACTAGTTTGCACATAGAGCTTGAGGTTGCATATTATGGGTTGGTCATGTTGCTGGCATGAGTTTTTTAATGTCGAATATCTTTGAGGTATGAGCGATTGGATGGGTTAGCATTTGTAGTGGATGTTATTTCCAATCTTGTGGGTTTATCAGTTGAATTGGAGCAATTAGTCTGTTTGTTGTTCTGGTTGATGTTTTATCTTGTTTTCTAGAGGATACTTCGCAGTTGTGTTGGGCTAAGAAGTTGATGTTGTTGATGCTTCTTTGTAGCTCATGAGCACAGTGGAGTGGTGGTGGTATTCTGTAGCCTCTGTTATCATTGGTCTTATGCTTGTGTTGTTTGGACAGGTGTCTAGTTGGAGCTGGAGAGCATGTGTCATTTCTATTGGGTCCCATCCAAGTTTGTTCTCTTTTGTTTGTTGCCAAATTAGCCAAAGAATTTGCTTCAACACTGGCCTCACAATATACATGATCTGCTATGTAGTCTTCTAACTAAGTAGTGTTATTCAATGCTGCATTAAGGAGGGCCTTCAATTTTGAATTCGTTTAGATTCTTTTCAAGGGCCTTTATTACTACAAACGAGTCTCTTTCGATTTCTAGTTTACTTATTTTTAATTTTGAAGCCCTGCATATGACTTGCCTATTCCAATCCTTTATGATGCATTGAGCCTCAAATATGCCAAGGTTACCTCTTGATACTCCATCAAAATCTAGCCTATAGTACCTAAATTGTGGTGGTTGAAATTTTACCATAATTCCTTTATTGTGGGACTCAACTCCCCAACCCCATTAACGAAGGAAATAAGAGTTTCATATTGCACATGAATATGAAAGGAAAAGCATAGACTCCATCACACGTATAGAACAAGATGTTACTGGAATGTTTCTCCCTGATTTGGATTCCTTTTTGCTTTTGGTTTTAAAGTTCTAATAGTTGATTATTATAGGTTGCCTTTTTAATTTTTTTCTACAATATAATGGGGGAACTATAGAGGCCTTTACAAAAGAAAAGAGCTTCAAAATCAAATACGATATAACAATTTAAACTATTGAGATGATAAGAAAAACTCGTCAAGGAAGAAACCAAGACCACGTAGGGTAAGTGAAAAATCCAAGTCTTAGTCCTAAGGGATCAAATTACTGAGAGGGGGGTGAAATAGTAATTAACCAAATAATCAACTTTTTAACTTTTAAACCTTTATTTCAAGAACAACTTAATAGCAACACATAAGAGCATTTAGCACATAAGAACATCCACAAGATTGACATTGAGATCTTGTCAACTTCTCAACCTTTAAACCTTTATCTTGAGAACAACTTAATAGCAGCACATAAGAGCATTCAACACATAAGAACATCCACAAGATTGACACATAGATTTTGGTGTCGCAAAAACCCAACTTCGGTGAAAACCGTGGAGGGGATTAATACCCACAAATTGTGCACTCTTTTGAAGTATGCCATGTGAGGAGCTTAATCTTGTTAGGAGTTACAAAAATACTATTAGGTGCCACCTTGCTAGGGGATTTACCTTTAGCCATCTTAGGAGGTTTACCCCGTCAAGAGTAGCCTAGTTAAAGGACTCTAAATACTAGTTAAAGTGCCATCTTGTTAAAGGATTTACAATAAAGGACCGGTTAGGATCGACTCGGTTAAGGGGTTTTGACTGCTGTAACTATTACAAAACAACATAAAGAATGATTTGTGGAATAGCACTACCTCTGCTTGATTAGATCCATTGAGGCTCAAACACACTTTATAACATACTCAACTCTACCTTGGCTTGACTGTGCCTTGCGCCCTTCACCGCACTTGCTTGACCACGATCAACGACAACAAACGTTTCAGCCTTTATGATTACATATTGGACTTTCAAGTTCACCACCTTAATGAAGCTCTAGAATTTGAAATCAATACGTATTTCAAATTCACACTCAGATCCAACTACCATAAGACAAATCTTAAACCACAAAACACGTTTACAAGACTACACCAATCCATTCTTAGAAATTTATGCCAAGAGCTCAAACATGTTTTGACCAAACACTTGCTTCCTCTAAATCTTCTCCATACATTGACATCAAACAATGTGATGCCAAATCATCACCTCTAGTTGTGTATTCATGTCACCGGATTATAATTGACTTAACTAAATACATCGCCACCTTAACATCAATCATCGATCATCAATTTACTGACTATTGTTGGAGAGCACATTTACTCTTTAACCTGTTCAACAACTCTGTCACTACTTCACCGATCACCTTTCCATTCTGTCACTGTTTCATCGATCATACTAACAATTTGTGATCATAATTGTATTAGCTTTACTACCTTGTTTACATCATCCTGAAATCGCTCTACTTGAATCGTCGCAGATTTGACAAACCAATAAATCACCAATCACTTGTCACTAATTGTTCGAGCAGTTGCATTGTCAATTCACTTGATCATCCCTTTCTTCACTTCATCAGTAGTGGTCATATCATGGACTTTTAGAGACATCCTTAATGCTCTCTTAATGATCAAAACCATTGTAACACTTTGCTCATCATGTTTATACTTGGCAGCATACTAGAAACATTAGGTTAGTAGTTGACATCAATCACAACCCAATAACTGATCATCATGCATTCAAATTTGTACCATGATAATGCTAACATAACCTGTGATTGCAACATCAATTATGCCACTAATCCTCCTCTTTGGCATTGATAGCAACGCTTGCTATACTTCAATGCTCTTACTTTGTGCACAAACGTGTTCATCAACAATCAACACTAGGAAACACAAAATGTTTTCATTTATGTCTTTCACCACTTCTTCAGATGCCCCCTCTTACATTGAACTTCACTCTTTTGTAATTTTGCATATAATATCTCCCTTTGTTAGCACATTATTCTCCCCCTTTATTAGTGCACTCTCTCCCCCTTTCACAACAATGCCAAAGGTGCCTAAACATATATGATATTTGTTCTTCTAATTCTGACTTGCTAGTACTCATTACAATTGCCCCCCCCTAAGGAGTAGCCTCTAAACATCAATACAAAGCATAAGGATATTTAATGAATACATTTGAATCAATGCAACTGCATCTTCTTCTAGTTCAACTCAGGTGGGGAATTACTCCTAACCTACCTCTTTGATACTCGAATGTATCCTTTGACAATGGCTTTGTGAATGTCTGCAATCTGTTCCTTAGTTGGCATATATTTCAACCTTACTTCCTTTCCCTGAACCCGCTATCTATATGCTTGGTCTTAGAGTGCATCATTGTGTTCTTTAAGATGTTAATGACACTTGTATTATCATAGTAGATAACCATTGGGTTAGTTACCTTCTCTTGAATTCCTTTCAGAATTAATTGCAGTGGCCACATACTCAGCTTTAGTTGTTGATTGAGATACATAGTTTTGTTTCTTACTTGTCCAGGATATAAGCCTATCACTGAGAAAGATTACACCACCACTTGTGCTCTTCTAATCATCTACGTTGCCTACCCAATCAACATTAGTGAATACATTTAATGTGGAATCACCTTTATGTCCATACCACAGGCCATAATCTTTAGTCCACTTGAGATATCTGAAGATTCTCTTTTTTGCAACCAAATGAGATTCCTTGGGATTAGAGGAAATTCTAGTAACCGAATTGCCTGTGCTATATTCAGTGTGTTGTGTACCACATATTGTAGCTTATCGATCATCGATTTGTATAGTGTCTTATCCTCTACTTTTGAGTCATCTTCTTTGGACATTTTACAACCTATTATGATCTGAGTACCAAAGGGTTTTGAGTCTTCTAATCCAAAGGTCTTCAAGATCTCTTTCACATGCTTGGTTTGACTTATGTAGATGTCATCTTTTAGTTGGTATACCTGTAATCCAATGAAGGATTTAATCTCACTGTTCACAAACATTTCAAACTCCTTCGCAAATGCAACAATCATCCCATCATTTCCTCCAAAAATGATATCATCCACGAATATTTGTGCAATCAATAGCTTGTCATTGCTCTTAACCTTCAAGTACACATTACTGTTATCACTTGTTCTTATGAAGCTAATCTTGATCAAGTACGAATGCAGTCTTTTATACCATGCCCTAGGAGCTTGCTTCAATCCATACAAGACTTTTTGTAGCTTTCACACCATATTCTTGCCTTTTGAATTAGCAAAACCTTCACGTTGTTCAGTGTATACTTCTCCTAAGATACTATTGAGAAATGCTGACTTGACATCCATTTGATATACTTTTAATCCTTTGTAAGCAACAAATGCAAGTAATATTCTTACTCCTTCAAGTTTGGCCATAGGTGCAAATGTCTCTCCATAATCTAGGTCTTCTTCTTGTGTATACACTTTGCACACTAGTCTTGCCTTATTCCTGACTACTTCACCTATCTCATTCATTTTGTTTTTGAAAACCCACTTGGTACCAATCACATTATTATCAACCGTTTTGGGCACTAATGTGCAAGTTTGTAATTTCTTAATTTGTTCCAGTTCTTCTAACATAGCTTTTCTCTAATCATCATCTTTCAATCCATTTCTTACCGTTTTTGGTTCAAATTTAGATATGAAACAGGTACCTTTTGTTGCCTTTCTTCTTGTTAGCACACCAACATTTTTGTCACCAATAATTTGATCAAGGGAATGATTCAACTTTACATACCTTAGCAACACTGATTCCCCTCTAGGTGCTTTCTCAACTGCTTAGATCAACTCTTGCTCATCCACCTGGTCTTCCATCGGTTCTGTGTTGGCATTCTGCTCAACCAGTTGCACATAAACAAGCGATGATAAATCTTAGATCCCCTTTTGCTGGATTCATCATTTTGTTACGAGTATTCATTAATCTTCACGTTTGTACTGCGTTGGCATTCTGCTCAACCAGTTGCACATAAACAAGCGATGATAAATCTTAGCTCCCCTTTTGCTGGATTCATCATTTTGTTACGAGTATTTATTAATCTTCACGTTTGTTCTCTTGTTTAGACATTTGTATGCCTTGCTCTTAGTAGAAATACCCCAAGAATATTCCCTTGTCACTTCTTGAGTCAAGCTTGCTTGTATGATCATCCTTCTTTATGTAGTATCTGATTCCAAATACTGTGAATTAACTTACACAGGGTGAACAAACATACCATAGATCATAGGGGGTTTTGTTTGTACCTTTCTTCAATTGGACCCTGTTCAATGTGTAAACTGCAGTATTCATCACTTCTCTCCAAAATGTTCGAGCAACACGTTTCTGTAACATTAATGTCCCTACACAATCAATGATGGACATGTTTCTTCTTTCAACAATACCAATATGCTGATGTGTTCTTGGAGCTGACATCTGCCTTATGATTCCTTGTTCTTCACAGTATGCAGTAAACTAATGTGATGTAAACTTACCTCCTCTATCTGATTTATGTCATTTTAACCTTTTACCGATCTCCCTCATTACTCTAACTTTGAAGATCTTAAACATGTGCAAAGCTTCGAATTTGCATTTTAGAACTACAACCCACATCATTCTGGAATAATCATCCACAAACGACATGAAGTATTTGTTCCCATGATAACTTTGAGTTCCCAGTGGACCACACAGATTGGTATGAACTACATCTAGGATTCCTTCAGAAGAATGACTTTTATTGATGAAACTAGAACTAGTTAACTAACCAAGCTCACATTCTCTGCACATTACGTTGTTTGGTTTTACTAGATTAGGCATACCTTTGACTATCTTCATCTTACTTTGATCAGATTATCAAAATTAACATGACAAAACCTCTTATGTCATAACCAACAATCTTTCACTCTAGCAATCAGACAACTCTTAACAGTAAAATTCAGATGGAAGAAGTTACCTGTCGTTTGTTCGCCAGTAGCAATCATGTCTTGCAGATGCCTCAATTGAACTCCATATGTACCCTTTGTTATTCAATTGAACAACACTGAACAAATTGTATTTCAAACCTTCAACCTTGTAAACATCATCACAATTTGTTTTATTGTCCAAAGTAATGGATCCTTTACCTTTGACTACACAAGGAGCATCGTTACCAAACCTTACTGATCCTCCATCACATTCTTCCATCTTGATGAATTTGCTTTCATCACTAGTTATGTGATGAGAGCAACCACTATCAATTATCTAATCTTTATTGTGATTCATATTGGAAACTAATGCTTCCTCACCATCTTCAGAGGGATCTTTCATTAGAAAAACAAAGACAATTTCTTCTTCATCTCTTCCATCAAATTTCTCATCGGTAACACCTTCCTTGGCTAGGAAGCATGCTTTCTTGTTGTGCTCTTTGGATCTTCTTTCCTTTTCCTTCTTTACCTCATCAGGGTATTTGAAAGAAAGATGTCCAATCTTTTGCATGAAAAGTACTTTAAAGGCAATATACCTTTGTATTTACCACTTCCCCTAGGTAACCTCCTAGCAAGCAACACTTCCAATTTCTCCTGTTCCTTTTTGGCAGACAAAAAAAAATTCATAAACATTGGAGCAATAAGCAAAGGGATTACTTCAAATATCCTTTCCTTTTCTTGCAAGAGCAAGAGTCGTAAATGACTTGAATGCAACTTCAATCTTAGGCAGACTATTATCAAAGTTACTCAATTCAAAAGCAGTCAACTTGCCAATTAATGCATCCAAAGTAACAACACCAATACTTAAGGATTTGACTTCTTGAATGCTTGAAACCCTAATACCATATTGAGGTAATAGAGTTACAAGTATTTTGATTACCGCATCCTCTTCCTCAAGAGTTCCACCAGCACCTATGATAGCAACAACCACATCTTTGATCCTTTAATTGTATTGTTCAATGTTTTCATTCTCCATCATCTTCATCTTATCAAATTTCCCTTTCAGGCTATCTGCCTTAGCTTTGTGCACATGTGAGTCTCCACCATAGGCTTTCTCTAGTTTTTGTCACATGTCATGAGCAGTCTCTAGATCTTGGACATTGATGTACTTTGCATCAAAATGAGTGCTAGCTATGGCCTCCATAGTAGCAGTACGCTCCAGTTGTGTCTTCGATTGATCTGCATAAATTCCTGCAAGAACAATGTAACAACCATCTTTTCTACCCTTAGTTTTCCTATATTTTAACATTCAAAAACAAACTATCGACATATTCATAATATGGTTGTGTTCTTTAACAATGCATGAGATGGTTGAGTTCTGATATGATGGTATCTTTATATCACAATAGGGGCATTGACAGGATAATGATGGACCTAATTTTGAGTCGTAATATTGTTATAATCATTGTTCAATGTTAACAACCACACCATTACTTTATTGCTTAGTTATCGGTTCGAGTTCGAGTTTGAAGAACTAGTTCGCATGTACAACAAACATTTGGAAAGGGGTTTTGGTTTGTTTGTAAAAAAACATGTAAAATTTATAAAGAATTATATATATGCATATTTATGAAGCCTAGAAGCATAAGTTAAAATTAGAATGTCACATAGTATCATAAATTCAAATGATTTAATCATCTAAACAACAAAAATACCATAGGCATAAACTTTGAACTTGTAATCATACAATCATGAATTGTGATGATACCATCATATATTTCAAGTTCAACATCAAAGATTCAAAACATCAAAATTAAATCATGATTCATAACAAGTTCAAGTATCATTGTTTCAAGTTCAACTTCTATTTATATTCATCTTCTTCATCTTCTTCTTCATCAACATCATCATCATTATCATCTTCTTCTTCTCCTCGTAGTTCTTCGACATTAATTGACTCAGCAATAGAGCTAAGGCCAATGGGATCGGCAGCAACAATAATAGGATTGCAATTAGAATCTTCAAAATCTTCAATGAAAAGTTGAGAAGTAGAAGCATCCAAGTCCACCAACTCTGAATTTACATCCCACCTCTTCATCTCCCCTTTTTTGCATTCTTTAGTCTTGTGCAAGAGGGGATGCAAGTTGCAATACACAAATACCAAAGTCTTTGCTCATTTTGATTGCTACCTATTGCGCTTCATTGAGTGGATGAAAGAATATGTGCTCCAATTTCTTTTCAAAGGAGATGAACTAGCAACCTATGAAGACATGGCCAAGTAAACAATTAAAATAAAATTTAAATTATGTTTATTGAATCTTGGAATTTTTAGCAATTTATGAAGACAAAGTAAACTAATAGTAATTTTTTAAAACTTAAACATAGTTGTGATATCACTTTGATTGCAAGGGGCTGCAACGTTTGGAATCTTTGGCCATGGAGGTACCACCAACTATGAGCATCCTTCTTAAATCGATGACAAAGAGCATCCTTCTTAAATCGATGACAAAGAGCATCATTACTTAGATTTTTCACATCCACAAAACGTATGAACTCATATGTAATTAAATCTCACATATCATCACCAAGAAAGAGTTTTTCAAATGCTTGCCTTGTATCCATCAGGCACTTCTAAATCTCTATATGGTGGTAGCCTTCTTGGGAGATCAATATATTGGGTATATGAGCATCAGTGCATAGGAAAGCAGATGTAGAGGAGTGGTCATTTTGTTCCATCGTTCTACAACAATTGCTGCAGTTGTTTGAAGAAAGTCTCTTGAGGAACTTGCTCTTTTTCATTTACAATTTTCTTGATTTTCTCAAGCATCGAGTCTATGCCATCATAGATCTCTCCAAGGCAAAGCTTATCTATGTCAGCATATCTAAGCATGATCATAATGGGCTCCGTGAGCTTAATGAGATATTCCACACATTCCCACCACAAGTCATGCAATATCTCAAGCTTTATTTTGGATGTCCTCTCATTGTTGCTTTGCCTGCATATAGCCCAATTGTTGCTGATTACCATATTGGAAAGTGCCTCTTTCACTTTTGTAAGTCATCTCAAGACGATTACATTTGATGCAAAATGTGTTTTAGCAACTTGTAACAAAAAATAGAGCAAATAAATACAACTATTACATACATACTTCAAAAAAGAATAAATAGTACACAATAAAAAATCAGAAATTATAAGATTAAATACTAACTTGAGTTCAAGTTCACTTACCTTCAGCAACTCCAAACGTGAGAAGATTTTGAATATTCCTTGAGTCATGTGGTGGTTTGTGATGAACATTTGGATGTCCTCAACTTTTGCATACACCTCCTTGATCCACTCAATACTCTTCCTAATCTTTTGTAGCATAAGATTGAGTGAATGAACTACACAAGCTGTCCAAAAAATATGATGGTATCTCTCTTCAACCAACAAATCAGCAATGGTCTGTTACAACTTGGAGAACGTTTCTAGCACCGACTTCTTCAATGGTACAGATGAGAGTATTAGCAATAAATTGCCCATCTTTTACTTGCCCCTCACAATCCACTAATTTAAAAAACATTGCCCCTTTAGGGTATACCGGCAAAACATTGATCAATGGACGATTTCTAGCATCTTTCCACCCATTTGAAACAATTGTTACCCTTCTTTCCAATCCATGAATCCTTTACGGGCTTCAATTGCTCATCAATCAACTTGAACTCTTGATCCAACAAGGTGGTTCATACTCTCTCAACATTGGGATCTGAATACCCTGCAGGAGCTTTATTAACACTTTTCAACATCCTCATGAAATATAGAGAGCGAACAAGATTTAAAGACAACTCATTTGTATACAAGCATCTTGTTGCATTAATGTCGACAATTTCCTTGCTTTGATTTTGAAATGCAGCAGTGGTCCCTTTCTTTTGTGTGTAAGGGGTGCTTCATTTTGAGAATCAGGGGCAATTGAAGTAGTATAGAAGGGGTGATCTATCAGAACATCTGTGGTGAATTTCATTCCCTTTTCTCTCTCTTTTTAGTTTTATTGCTACTGCCATCAATGATATTTTGCCTACGTTCTTCTCTCTCTTTTGCTTCTTCATGCTCTTGAATATATAATAATTCTAATGAATTTGGCACAAGCGAAATTTTTTTTTGAGGACATTTCTTGACTCCTGTTCAAGGGTATCCACACAAATGGCTCACCACATGGTAATATGAATTATTTCCTTCTACATCACAACCCTAACATTTCCAACGAAAAGCACCACCTCTTGGAAGAGGACGTACAATATCCACATACTTCTACAAAGGAGGATCAGAATTGGGTTCTATTCTTTGTTGGGTATTGGCATTGCCTACTGAGGAAGGGGTAGATTCCATTAAAGTTCCTTTTCCTATGGCAATAAATTGTATACATATTGAGAATGAAATTTGAGAGAAAACAATGGCTAGATCTTTGGCAATGAAAGATAAATGAAAGAAAAAAAACTTAAACAAAACAAAAAATGAAACAAGGACTTACTTCTTGTTGCCATTGTAAGCTTGCAAAGGTGTAGGAATGAGGCATAAGCACTTATAGCTCACAAACCAATCTTCCAGCTCCTCGCACAAACTAACTTTTGCTCAACCACCTATTTGCTCTTGCTCAAGACGAAATAACCTACTTGCACAACACAAATGAGTGTTAGAAGCCAACATAAGCCTTTCATGTTCAATTTTTAGGGCTAAGGAACTCAAAATATTATAAAATATGTGAAAAAAAACTTTTTTTGCCATCTGTTGGGCCCAGTTTGACGCAGTTCGAACTAGTATGCCAAAAAGGGAGCCTTGGTTGAACTGTACCTGAACTAAGTACCAGTTTGAACCCTTGCCTGGTCCAAAGGGTAAAACAACAAACTAGGGTAACTAAGCATTATTGGCATTTACAGTAGTGGTTTTGTAGGAATTCCTGGCTATGGTGAAGGAACTCAAAATATTATAAAATATGTGAAAAAAAACTTTTTTGCCATCTGTTGGGCCCAGTTTGACGCAGTTTGAACTAGTATGCCAAAAAGAGAACCTTGGTTGAACTGTACCTGAACTAAGTACCAATTTGAACCCTTGCCTGGTCCGGAGGGTAAAACAACAAACTAGGGTAACTGAGCATTATTGGCATTTACACAAGTGGTTTTGTAGGAATTCTTGGCTATGGTGAAGAGCAATTATGGTTAATAACTTCTGATGAAGAGTTCTTAGTCTATGTATGGCTTTTTCCCACTCCTATAGTGATCAAATAACTGATTTTTGTATAGGTTTTGTTGTGGAGCGCAATCATCACAATGATAAGGAAGAGCAAGTGGTTACAAGAGGTTGCCAATATAGTAGATGGATACACGGAATGCAACAACTTCTATGCCATGGGAGAGTTCAATATGAAGTTGAAACCCAAAGGAGAGGTTGTAGAACTTTAAAGCAAATGCTGTAGGGTACTTTGATTAGAAAGAATCTGCCTTCTATGCCTTATGGCTAAAAGACCAGCAGATCCAGCGAAATCTTATACCTGGTATATCAATTTAGAGGCTTCTCTGCATTTTACTCATCGTCAAGATTTGTTTACAAAATTTGAACGATTTTCAAATTTAGTGATCTTTGGAGGGGAGGATTATACTGTTGTTGATAAGGGCAACATGCAAATTCACGCCGAGGGAAAAGTTTATTATTTCTTGATGTATACTATCTTCCAAGCATGGAACTACATCTTCTCTTAGTCAAATTATGAGACATTCTTCCTTGTTGAATATTGTTTTCAGTTCTCATACTTGCATCATTGATGATAGGGAGTCCCACACTACAGTGGCTATGGAACTTGAGGATTATAGTCTTTATAGAGTTGTTGATTCAAGTGAATCTGGCTATGGGACTTGAGGATTATGGTCTTTATAGAGTTGTTGATTCAAGTGAATCTCTGGAGCACACCTTGGTAGCCAAAAGTTCATCCAACAATCTTTGGCATTAGTGTTATGGGTACTTGACTGTGCACTAGCTCTCATAGTTATCTCGGAAGGGTTTGGTCATCGGGCTACTTGATATCCAAATACAAAATCATGGAGTTTGCGGAGCCTATTAAGTTGGAAAGCAACATCAAATTCCATTTTCAGATGGTGACACTTGGAGAGCTTCCAAGGTTTTACAATTGGTTTATGCTGAAGTAAGTTAACCAATGATTACTCGTTTAGTTATTGGGTCCAAGTACCTTTTATTATTTGTCAATGATTTTAGTAGAAAAATGTTGGTGTATTTTCTTAAGAATAAATTAGATGCACTCCATACATTTCAGCAATTTAAGACCTCAAGTGTGAAAGAATTAGGTTCTTAGATTGTTATTCAAAAGTTAGATAATAGGTAGAATTTTGTTTGTCTAATTTTTCCACCTTTTGCGGTGCACATGCCATTAAGTGCCAATTGACCACACCATATAGTCCTCAACAGATTGGTGTAGTTGAGCATCAAAATTGAACCATTATAAAAGCAATTTATACTTACGTTTTTCTTCTGGATCAATCCACTACATAGGCTGTTAAGAAGAGGATTCCTAAAGAGCTTGGTTAGGAGAAAAGCCTAAGGTAGGCAATCAGAAAATTCTCAATTTTACTACTCATGTATGCATTCCAAGAGCCAAAAAATAAGTCAATTGGTTTCGATGACAGTCATAAGGCATACTGGCAGATTGATATAGATATAGATTGTCTCATATTCAACCGTGTTGTTTGTGGTTGATGAGACAAGTGTTCGTTTTCTTTTGTCTACTACTATTCATTGTAAGGATCAGTTTGATTTTGGTATTTTTCTTCCCTTAGGATTACCTGATGGTAGGGCTTTAGATCACTATGACTCTGACGATGATGAGTTTACTCAGCTTGGATTTGCACAAATTGATTTTTTCCTTGTGATCTACATTCAAGTGCCTTTGTTCCAACAACTGTAGGAGATGATGTTCCTTGTATACCTAATGTTGGTACATCTCTCCGACCTAAGTGGTGGGCTTAGAATATAGGGGATCTTCATAATGATGAGCTTATTGAGGGAAAACTAGTTTGCAGGAAGAGCAATCAACCAAACATAGTCAATTTTGCTATTTCGACCAACATCCATAGCATATGTGAGTCTCAAACCTATTCAGAGGCTAAGGAATTCCTGAGTTGGAGAAGGCTATGGAAGCTGAATAGCATAGTCTTCTGAAAAATAACACTTTAGTCCTTTCTTTTCTTTCAGTTGCAAAGATATCTATTAATTGTAAATGGGTTTGCAAATGGATTTACAAGGTCAACTATCGTGCATATGTTACATTAGATAAATGCAAGGCAAGGTTGGTAGCTATAGAGGATTCTCACAATAGTAAAGCATTGACTATGAGGAGACTTTCTTGTTTATTGCCAAGATGAGCATAATTCATCGTCTTCTCACTATTGCATCTCACTTTGGATAGAAATTCCAACATATACTGCCTAAAGCGCATTCTTAAATGGTGAGTTGCAGAAAGAAGTTTATATGACGAAACCTCCTATTTCTGAGGTTGCTGATAAAGAACATTATTGATGCAGACTAATGAAAACACTCTATGACTTGAAATAGACTCTTTGGGCTTGGTACATCAGTATTGGTCATCGTAACATGGGGACGCGTCCCCCCCCCTTTTTGCCCCACGTCCCGAAGACTTCAATGCACCGGGGACTTGGGGACTCTGTCCTCTCGTCCCCAGCGGCGCCACCAGATTCCGCCACCTCCACCTTGAATGGGGGACATCCCAATGTTGACTATTTGTAGATTCAACTATTTATGTTTAATGTTCGATGTTCCAATTCAATGCAATGTTCAAGTATTTACTCCTTTACATCTTTATATCATATATTGCAATACATATTTTCATAACTAGAATTTTAAGTACCATATATATATATATATATATATATATATATATATATATATATATATATAGCCCCCTCATGTCCCTTGCCGTCACCCCCTCGCTATCCCCAAATTGAGGCCCCTCCGTCCCCTTGTCCCGAAAACTTCTACCCCCGTTCCACCGTCCTCTCATCCCCCAAGGCAGTGTAACTATGGTATTGGTACATAAGTATTTGGTTGATTATGATTTTGAGCACAATCACTCTACTACTAGTCTTTATGTCAAACACTTTGGTGATGATATTCTTTTTCTTGTTGTCCATGTTGATGACTTGATCATACTGGCAGTTCAACACGTTTTATTGCAACAATCAAATAGGATTTGTGCTAGTCTTTTGACATGATAGATATGGAGCTTCTCCATCATTGCTCAGGTGTTGAGGCTTTCCAGACAAATGGTAGTATTTCTATCTCTCACTCTAAGTACTTGCTTGACAAGTATTTGATTTAGGATTGTAAACTTGTTTCCACACTCATGGGGAAAGGGCTGAAGTTGTCAGCCAAATCTGATTTGCCTGTGGTGAATGAAAGAACATTTAGGTAACTAGTGGGCAATCTAATCTACCTCATTGCTATTAGGCTTGATCTTAGTTTTACTGTGAGCTACGTTACGAGCTTTGTGACAACTCCAAAAGATGATCAATGGGTTGTAGCAAAGTATGTGCTTTGATATGTGAAGGGCTCTTCAAATTTTGGCATTCTGCATAGCAGATGCAAAGGATGCAAAGCTGATCATTTTTACTGACTCGAATTGGCCAAGTCTAGTCAATGATAGAATATCCACCTTTGGGTATGTGCTCAACTTGGGTATAGGTGTAGTTGCATAGCTGTAATGTCCCCTTTTTCTGGGACATTATAATTCTTTGTGGCCAGCTCACTTCGCTTAGGTTTCAGGGGCGAAAAGGTTCTGTGCGGGGTTCAATTCGAGATTTGGCTTAGACATTTCCAGTTCCAGACCCATCGGAGCAGTTTTGGCAGGTTGTCCAGATACTTACTATTTTTAGTAAGTAATCAGAGCTCAATATTTTCAGTACTTCAGTGTTGGGTTGGAAGTGTCTTGCCGAGAGCTTTTCAACGAGCTATAGCACAAGCTTATTCGAGTTCGTTTGGTCAGTTATTTTAATGCCTGACGATTTTATGGTTTATTGGCTAAGTGACTTTAAAGGTTTATTTAACTTGTCACTTTATTTTAAAAAGGTACATTGTTCACTTAAGTGACTAAAGGACAAAAAGTTGCTTTATCCCACATTGCTTGAATGAGTGTACATCTCATTGGGAAAAGTAATAAAAGTACAACAATCTCCACTTGAGAGGATATATATGAAGATTATAATATCCAAACAAATATTAATCTGGGAATTGGAAACAGTTGCTGGTTTTTTCTTCTAGGACACAAACCCTTGGAGAAGCGTTTGAAGGTTGGACGCAAACCTAGCCTTCTTACAGGTTTCATTTATATTTCCAATTTGACTATCATTTTTTGTTTATAAGATTGGATAATTGAGTTATTGCACGTTATTGTATTGCTGATGTATGATACAGTAGCGCATTTTGAGTTATTTGAGTTAACTCCTGGTTTTCATATGTACTTCTGATTATTGGAGAAATAAAACAAGTTTTTCTGAGTTTCCTTGATGCAAATCTCCGGGTTACAAATTGTTTTAAGTTCTGAAATTTATATCAAGTGTCAGTTTATTGTTCGGTTTTAAATCTGCAAGTCTATATCTCGGTTTTTAGTAGAATATTCGGAAAAGGGATATTATAATAGCCTAACAAGTAGTAGTAGGCAGTGGCTCTTTCCTTGACTGAATCAGGATATCAGGGAACTGATAAGGCAGTTCGTGATGTAATCTGGTTTTGAAGGATGCTCTTCAACATGCAAATGTTGCAAGTAGAACCTTTTTTATACACTTACAATCAAGGGGTGCTCAAACCAGCCTGAAATCTGGTCTTCCATGAACATACCAAGTATATTTAGCTTCATTGTCATTACATCTGCAAGCTGGTAGAAGATGACTCAGTCTAGTTGCAATATGTTTCAACTGAGGATAAACTGTAGACATTCTCTACAATTGTTGGAGCTCGAATAAGTTTGTCAAATTTAGGGGGCAACTTGGTGTAGTTGTCAAATTGATCATTAATGGAGGGTATTAGAATAATACTTTACACATATTAATGGTCAATATTGCATTTTATTAGTTTAGATTTTGACACTTTTGTTTAGTTAGAATATTTTTATTTTCTTCTTTCAATTATCTTTATTTTTTTAAGAAACTTGGTCAATGTAACTGCCTAAAAATTAATCTCATTTTTCAGTTTAATATGCATTTGATAGCAAAAAGATATGAAAATCAATGAGAGTGATAGTAGTAGTGAGAATGAAGTGGAAGTAGTTGGAAGAAATGAAAACACAAGTGTTGTGGGTAGTAGTGGACAACAACCAAACCCATTTAAGTGCCGTTCAAAAACATTAGAAAGATATGCAAAGGGCCCCTTTTAAAAAGAAAAAAATCAATCACAAACTTGTTACACTTGTGGCCAAAACGCATAAAAATCCAGGGGGAGGTAGTGCGTGGCTTTGTCACATCTTCAAGGAAGACTTAGAGGCAGCTACACAAGGGGTCAATCTCATTTTTTGGGTTTTACAGGCGATGAAGCTAAATTTTTTCTGAAACTAAAAGAAAATGAAAAGATGTCCCATAGATTGCACATGGAGGTGGAAATGGGGGCTCAAGGTGTGACAATTATCTATGGCTATGTCACCCAAGGTTGACAGTAGTGAAGTTGTCCCAAGAGGAAAGAGGAAGATGAGTGACAATGAGAAGTCAAGGTTCATTGAAGCTAAGTTTTATGTGCAAGGACAGGGAGATGCAAAGTTTTCCATTGCCAAATTTTATTTTTCTCAAGTTATATGCTACACACTACCTTCTTAGAGATGTTGAAGTATAGCATCAGTCGAAGTGATATGCTCATTACATTGAGTATTTGTATTCATGATTTATATGAACATTGTTTTATGTCTCATATTGTTGATATATATATATATATATATATATGACTTAACTAATCAAGTTCTTATAATCAAAAGAGACTATTATGTTATGAAGTTCCTGAATGTAATTGTTTTACCACCACATGATTGTCGATTGAGAAGCAAACTAAATTGTGTTTGCTTATACATTGACAATGATCGAATAGGGACATGATCCTACGTAGCCTTTGGTCACGTAGAGTCACGTCTCTATGGGACGTGACTTTGTTGTAGCTTCTGTTGGATTAATTTGATCTTAAGATACCTCGTTGATGGTAAATTATTGTTAAGATAAATATCTTATATATATATATATATATATATATATATATATATATATATATATATATATATATATATATATATATAATGCATTATATATCTTATATATATAATTTATATTATATATGTAATATATTACATATATATATTATGCATTATATATTATTATATAATAATCTAATAATATAATAATATATTACATATATGGTTAATATATTAATATTATATATATGCTTAAAGGTAAGTTATACATATAGTTATTTATTAACTAAATGATTATTAACTATAGGGACATGTCTCTTGAAGAGACATGTCGTCTCCTCTTATATTTATATGAGATCTAAATCTGCATTTAAAAATCATCAATCACATTGGCAATGTTACTACATTTGTAGAAACGATCCTAGAAAAACAACATGGTATCAGAGCCAACTGCAAATGTAACTTCAATTAATTACTTCAAAACTGGAGAGTATTATAATGCATTAAGTGCTTATAATACATGAAGTTATTAATGGACATTGACTAGGCCTGGGGGTCAATTGTTGAAATCTTTTTGAAGGGCATGGGGTCAGCCTGTTACATCAAATGTAGTAGAGCACGTCAAGCCTAAATAAAGTTGCACCATCTTCTTGAAAAACTGGGCCTTGCCCAAGTACTAACCTTTATACGTTAGGTATAGATATCTGCAAAATGAAATAGCTAGGAAGCAACAAATAGAAAGGAAGATAAGAAGAGTTAAGGGAAATGACAGCCCCAATGAGATTGGTGGGTAATATTGGGAAGCTTACAGACACGAGAAGAAATGTGAATGTGGAATAAATCAGGGCCAAATGAAATAGGGAGGAAGATGCATAAAATAGAGATTCATATATCTACATTTGAAATAAAGACACAAAAAGATCCATGCACGTAATCATGAATATTGTTGGGACACCAGAGTATACAAGCATTGAAATTTATGGTTTGAAGCAAATCAGATCATTGTTAGAGAATGACTAAATGTTGACGATTGGATTTCATGCCAATACTTTGAAGTATTCATTTCAGAAATTAAGCGGTGCATAATTTTGTGAACTAATGTAAGGATGATTCTATCTGGCATGCACCAATAACATGAAGCCTCAAAATGATAGTCTTATCATCGATTATCTACACTTTGTCGAAGGATTGTTCCTACATAGAGATTTATATCGCAATAGTTATTTTCTAATAAAAAGTTTGAACAAAGTTAACAAAAAAAAAGAATGTATTCTATTTTTTTTTTAAAGCATCTTGGAGGAGGTACCAAATAGAGGATTCAAGGACATAATTCATCTGTGCCTATTGTGGTTAGGGGTTATAGATCTCTATCATCTTGGAGGATCGTGTTCAGTCCCTTTTCATTTAAGAACAATGTTGCTTCGATGGATAAAACACACGTTACCTTCCAGCATGAATGAACAAAGTGGAAAGGGTGCACAATATAAACATAGTTCAGGAAGGTACCGCCAAGTATGACCGATGCTCAGGTTGAGCTTTTTGAGTTCAGTGACCCTTGTTACCTGACCCATAGTTTGGGTCAAACCCATATGTCACCCTAAGAGCATGGTAACAAATATCAAATTAGGTATAAAGAAGCCCTCCAAATATAATCATCTGTCTCGGGAATATTCACCTAATCCCCTTCAAACATTGACATAAGCAAGGTAAGTAGAATTATCATGTGAATGTTAACCTTTATTTAAGAATTTAAATTGTTAATGATTTTGCGAATTTTCTAATATTTCCATTTCGAATATATAGGAAATCAAATCTAATCATGATCATTGAATTTTAATATTTAAAGTACTAGAATAAAATTCTTATAGATTAGGGATTGTATCTGACCTTGTATAAATGGCTTCCAACCAGTGTAAGATTTGGGGTCTTCAATATATAAATGAGTAAGTTGAGCATTATATTAGTCTCTCTCTTATTTATTTTTGTATTTCTACATGTACTATAAGAGCCTTGTGCCTTGATCTTTTCCTCTGAGCATGTTCTTGTAGGAAAAAGAGGTAGATTGAGTTTCAGAGGGAGGCTGGCATTTCTAGCAACCTTGAAAGAGAGGGAGCAGGTAGAGGATATGGTTTTGTCAACCATTAGTGATATCAATCATATTGATTCCGAGGGAGTAGACCAATGATGTGATGGAATCTTTAGTGATCGATAAATTATAATAGTCAAGAGGACTGTAATTCATGCAACAATGTGAATGGGCCTACCCCTTGTGTACATCATAAGAAAGTTGTGACTTTAATTAACCTATCTATGAATGTTTGGAGCTTCAATGGATGAAAAGAGCAAGTTGGAACTTAGAAAGGAGCTGTCATATTTGATACAAAATTGTTCAAATGAGTGGAAATTTTACATTGTGGGGGAGTCAATGTTTCATTCCCACTTGAACCTTATTTAGAGGGGAGATGTTCCGTTCTCAAATAATCTAAAAAGACAATTTCTAAATCTTCATGTGCAGATAAGTAGTATTCTTATCTTTTACATTTATCTACTTTTTGTAGTCTATCTTATTTGTAATTCTATACATACTATAAGGGTTATTTGCCTTGATCTTTTCATTTACGTTTGAGAATATTCTTACAGGAGAAGGTTGGTACTTTACATATGCTATCTAATATTATGCAGACTTAATCTAATAATAGTAGCTCCAAAGACCCTAATGATCAATGTAGATAAATTGAGGCTCTTGAAGCAAACATCCTCAATGATTGAAATTATGGGGTTCTTCTACATTAAGAGGGAGTATGACACTTCTTCTAAGACAACGCAAGAGCTTAGAAGATTGATACTCAGAGGGAGTCTGGAAATACATGTGGGTGATTGCATGATGTGATGGGCCTACTCCTATGTATATCATGAGGAAGTGATGAATTATCACCAAAAAATTAGACAATTGATTCAGAGTGAGTTCGACAGACATCCTTGGGAAAAGAGAATTTATGTGGAAGTAACTAGAGGACTTGACGTCCTAGGATCGATGTTTAGAGGGAGAAATTTTGAGATGCAATCCTTTGTGAATGATATCTTCTCAATGAGAAGAAGTTCTAAGTGAAATTCCTTGAAATGCATTCTTCTTTGTGAGAGAGAATTGAGGTGAAAGCCTTTGTACCACCCTCTGACTGGGCTCATGGTGGTTACTATTTCGCATATGATATGTAATGAAAGGTGACGATCTTTCATTGACATATATAAACAAAAGGTAACCATTATAAGATGACAATCTTATAAATGGTAGACCTGTTATCATGACATACTTCATTAAGTTGTTGTCCCCGAGTGTTGGAAATCGTGATATGAACAGACAAAAGGTAATCTTTGTAAGATGACGATTTTGCAAATAATAGGCCTGTTATTGTGACAGTTTTGTTCCAAATACGTCGGAAGTCATTGATAACGAAAGCATTATGATTACTCTAGATATTGTTTCAAACAATTAGAGATCATAATATATGTAATGATAGTGTTCATAACATTGTGATTGTAGTTATTTGACAAGTCACTATTTTAGAGTGTTAAAGTCAGATAATATGTTATTTATAGATATCCTTGATTCTAATATCTCATAAAATGTTTTTGTCACTTCTCCCCCGCTAAGAGGGAGTGTTGAAGTATATCATGAGTCGAAGTGATATACTCATTACATTGAGTATTTGTATTCATGATTTATATGAACATTGTTTTATGTCTCATATTGTTGATAAGAATATATATATATATATATATATATATATATATATATATATATATATATGTTTATTTATTTATAAATGACTTTACTTAACTAATGAGGCTCTTATAATCAGAAGAGACTATTATGTTATTGTCATGTTCCCTTCTCAGTTCTAGTGTTTTGCGCTAGATTAATCTATCTCCACATCCAGATAGATTAACGGCCTTAGCTAACAGGATGCCTACCAGTCACATCGAAGGTTTATTTTATATAATTCAGTATTTTATTAAAGTTTGTGGATAAGTTACTTTATGTTATAAAGTTATTTACTTAATAAAGTGACTTAAGTGACTACAGGACGAAAATTGTGTTTTATTCCACATTCCTTGCTTCTTTGTTTTTCCCTCACTTTGAGGTTATAAAAGAAGGAGCTCGCATTGGGATTTGGACACACAAGAATTTATGAACTCAACACATTGGTATTTTTTGGTTGCTTAAATGTGACTAGTTGCTTTGAGGACGCAAACCCTTGGAGCAAATGCGAGACGTTGGACGTAGCCCCAACTTCTCGTTGAACACTCTAATTTGTGGATGGATTTAATGAAGATTTTTTTTTGCAAGTCATCTCAGTTCCTGAGTAAGTGTGAATTATTGGCTGCAATAATATCTAAGCTCAGATTATATTAAGTTGAGTCATTGCTGGGTAGGAAGTAGGTTGGATAAGATTTTAATCACGGATAGTATTAGCCGCGAGGTTGCGAAACAAGCTAGTATTAACGTGGAACCAAGTGCCTGGTTAGCAACGTTAACAAGAGTTCGGCCAGTAGCAAGGAATCCACAAGTGGTATTTGCGTGGATGGGTTGCATGGTCGGCCTGATCAAATACAACAATCTAATCTGAGATAGCCAACAGTATAGGTTATATCACAATAAACCAGACACGGGCTGATAGACTAACAACTGGTAAAAGGTTTGAGCAGAGCTTACGTGCATGGGTTGCTCTACATATAACAACCGACAGTGTGTTACGGCAAACCAAAAGCCTTGTAAGTTGAAGGTTCTCAGTAGTGGTGGTGGTAAGAAAAGGGCCGCTCAGTATCATTACTTCATCATGTTGCAAGTGTCAGCAAAAGAATCACCATCAATGTAGTGTGTTGAAGGTGCATTGTACCAACTCATTTCTTCTATAAAATGTTGATTATAATTTTTGAAGTGTATTTCTTATTCCATCACCATAAGCAGTGTCCAAACAACCTAGCATTATCAGTTTAATAGCATAACATTTAGTATTTCTTGTTGTAACATGTGGTACTGTGAATATATGGTTTTCTAATGGAATGAATGCAAACTGTTTGACGGAAGTTCTTTAGTTACATTCTCATTTGTTGGTCCTCCCAAGTTAAGAAGTGTTATTACAGAGGTATCAGAACATACCTAGGGTGTCTGAGAACTGTTCAACAAAAAATCCTCTCAGCTTTACAGCAGCATTTGACTATTAAATTTTAAGCTCGGATTATTACAGTGGTATCAGAGCCACAAGACCTGCCATCTTGTGGGTAATAACAAATTTTTGCAAACCATTTTACTCGAAAATGATAGCTAGGAATGAGTAGAAGACAACATAAATTCAGTCACCTATAGCCGGAACAAGCAAACTCTTCAGATCATATTGACATTGAAGACAGTTTTACAGTGGATGAGGAAATAACTTTTGGAACAGGTGAACAAGCTGATATTACTCAACAGGTTGATCATTTGGGACTTACTAAAACTGAAAACAACGTTCAAATGACACATAATGAAACTGGACAGGACAGGGAAGTTCGAGAGATGTTGCAGGCTATCAGAGATGGACAGAACAACATTGCCAATGCTCTTCAGTAGTGAGCAGGTACTATGCAACAGTTTGCTTCGGTCCATAGAAGAGCTCCAAGCCATCACAGTGGAGGCGAAAGTATAGTTGGATCTCCCCGAGCAGCTAGAGCTCCTACACATAACACCGATAAAGGCCTTTAATGCCGGTTTTTAATGTAGAAGAGGAAGCTGTACCACCAGCAGCTCCAAATTTATTACAGGACAATGTTATGGCAACGTTTGATGAGTGAGATTTGTTTCTGGATCCAGTTAAACAAAATCTGATCTTTGTTTAGTATTTAAATCAGAAAAGAGAGACTGATAGGCAGCAGCAAGATAGAAGACCGAGAACACCTAACAGGGATCTAAAACACGCAATGAACAAACTAACTCTCCCCACCTTTGATGGCAATGGTGAGACATCCGCTAGGGCTTGGATTCACAAGCTGGATACCTATTTGACACTTAAGCCCATGGTTGAAGTGGAAGCCATCAGATTTGCAACTATGCACCTAGAGGGAGCTACGTATGATTGGTGGCATCATGGATTAGTCACCTAGAATCATGGCCTCATAACTTCATACGAGATTTTCAGCTCCAAGCTGATTACCCACTTTGACAGGAAAGATGTTGAAGTCTATTATAGGGATTTGGCTCAGTTACATCAGAGTGGATCTTTGGATAAGTTCATTGACGAGTTTCAACGTATATCAGTTATGGTGCCAGATATGTCAGAGCAGCGGAAGGTGATGTTATTCACAGAGGGGTTATAGGATAGGTTTAGGGGTTTGGTTAAGGTCCTTAAACCAAATAGCCTGGATGACGCGATCAAGATAGCTCATGATTTAGATTCACCTTCATCGATATTACAGCCTCCAAAGAAACCTTACAGAGGATCTACATCGAGCCAAGGAAACAAAAACCAGCAGAAACCAAATCCTCCTAGATTGGATTTTGAAATGCGTAATGAACTCAGGAGGAAGAAATTGTGCTTTACTTGTAGGGAGCCTTGGACCCCCGATCACAGATGCCTTGGTAAAGGCAAGATACATTGTGTTGAGGTTCTCTTAGAGGATGAAGGGGAGCAACAAGAAGGTGAAGATGTTGAGGACAGCGAGGAAGAAGAAGTTGAAGAGCAATCCCTTAATGATAAAAAGAAGAAAGCCGTCACGGAACAACCTCTAGTTATAGCCACTCTTTCTAGTGATCGAACATGTCATCCTTTTAGAGTGAAGGGTGTGGTTAAGAGTCAACACATTGTTTGCCTCTTGGATACAGGGGCCTCTCATAATTTCATTAGTACACGGATGGTATCTAGGAGAGGTTTGTAGATAGTTGACATACCCGAGTTTGAGGTGAAGGTAGTAGGCGGTGAAGTTTTGAGGTGTACAGAGAAAGTAGCCGGTCTTTAGATATAGTTTGACGATTATCTTTTGGAGATTGATTTCTACGTTGTTGATTTGGATGGTTTGGATGCCGTTCTAGGTAGACAGTTGTTAAGGACTCTTTGCAGGTATACTTTTGATCACGAGACCATGCAGTTGGAATTCTCATAGGGTGATTGATTAGTAGTCCTAAAAGCCATACCGGATAGTGGACTTAAATTGATTACAACTCACAGGATGGAGGCCATTTTGAGACATGATAATATAGAGTGGGTGACATAGTGCTTCATCTTCTCAAAGGAGACACAGGATACAGGGCAGTAGTATCATTGTGACATTCTAATAGTTTTAGACAAGCATAGGAGGATGTTTGAGGATATACCTCCAGGAATCCCACTAGATAGAGGGTTTGAGCATATCGTTGAGCTAGAAGAGGGTGCCAAACCCGTCATTACCACTCCTTTTCGTCATCCCATCCCAGGCACTACAAGGAAGAGATAGAGAACATGATCAAGGAGCTTTTAGATATGGGACATATCAGACCTAGCTCTAGCTCCTTTGACTCTTCAGTGATGTTGGTTAAGAAGAAGGACGACACCCTTCAGATGTGTATAGACTACCGCGCCTTGAACAAAAGAACCATTACAAACAGGTATCCAATTCCTTGTATTGCTGAGTTACTCGATGAGCTTCATGGGGCTGTTAATTTCTTGAAGATAGACCTTCGATCAAGATACCGCCAGATACGAGTCCGAGAGGAGGATGTGCATAAGACAACTTTCAGATGCCACTACAAACATTACGAGTTATTGGTGATGCCATTTGGGCTCACTAACGCATTAGCCACTTTTTAGTCATGCATGAACCATATTTTCAAAGAACAGCTAAGGAAGAGTGTGTTGGTTTTCTTTGATGACATATTAATCTTTAGCAAGACCTGGGAAGAACATTTGCAGCTTTTGGATGAGGTCCTTAGTCTCATGGAGGAACATTTTTTATTCACAAAAGAGTCTAAGTGCAAATTTGGGTTAACCGAGATTCTCTATTTGGGCCATGTGATTGGTGTCGAGGGGGTTAAGGTAGATCAGGATAAGATACAGGCAATCCTGGATTGGCCACCACCGAGAGATGTGTCTGAGTTGCGGGGTTTCTTTGGTCTTTGTTCCTATTATCAACAGTTTGCCAAAGTTTTTCCCAGGTAGCGACACCCCTTACCGGTCTGACATGGAAAGGGGCATTTAGCTGGACAGAAGATTCTGAGGCAGCCTTTGATAAACTGAAACAGGTGATGAGTACATGTCCAGTGCTAGCACTTCTTGATTTTTCTAGACCCTTCGTTCTAGAGTGTGATTCTTCGAGAAGCGGAATAGGGGTCGTATTGATGCAGGACCATCATCTTATTGCTTTTGAGAGTAGGAAACTTAGGGGCAGTGAGTTACTATACTCCACTTATGATAAGGAGATGCTGGCCATAATGCATGCCTTAGCTAAATTTAGGCAATACTTGATGGGAAGTAAATTTATAGTAAAGACGGATCATAACAGCTTATGCTACTTCCTAGAGCAGGAGGAGTTGAATGAAAGGCAACAAAAATGGGTCAGCAAGATTCAAGCTTACGATTTTGACATTGAGTATGTCAAAGGGAAAAATACAATAGTTGTTGATACTCTTTCCCCAAGACCCCCAGTGCTAGAGTGTTACTCCATTTTTGAGATTTCAGTGGATTGGAGGTCCCAGCTATTAGTGGAGTATTCCAAAAATGCTTACGCATGTCAGATTATGGATGGTATACTTCAAGACGAGCGGTACAAGGTGAGATTATGGATGGTATACTTCAGGACAAGCGGTACAAGGTGATGAATGATGTTATATATTACAAAAATAGAATCTACCTAGTACTCGAATCTAAACTAAAAGGGGATATTATGCACACCATACACGATGCACCATCAGCAGGGCACCTAGGGTTTTTTAAAACCTACAGGCAGATCAGGGAGAGATTCTCTTGGAAGGGGCTAAAGGAGGATGTATTGCAGCATGTTAGAGAGTGCCAGACTTGTCAGTAGAACAAGTCTGAATAGGGCTTTCCTATAGGTTTACTTGAGCCTCTCCCTATTCTATGTTACATCCCAGTTTTTTACCTAATTTGAAATATAGCCGTTGAGGTTCGCATGAAGTCAGTTGATAGTTTAATTTGATATAATCTGGAAAAATGGTAAGTTAGTTGGTCGTTATGATTTCAAATGCAGATGACATGTTAGTTGATTGTTAATTGCAAATTCATGGAATTAAGATGAAAGGTTAACTTATATGATTATTTATAATTTATAGTTTAATTACAGAGAAATTCCTTGCAAGGAGCATGTCGAAGGGGTGGAAGCATTGTCAGAAAAGAATTAGGCAGGGCATCGCCATCACTGGCAGACAGGTAAAGGACCTAGCGATTTGAAATAGGATACACCCGTGGAATTGCATGAGTTATTTAAATAAATAATTTAAATAAAATAATTGAGTTAAAATATAAAAACGTATCTTAAAGGGTTTTAAATTATCTTTTGTCGTAGTATTTTTAATAATTGTTATAAATGTTCTTTTAAATATAAAATCATTGAGCACCATTATAATTTAATAATCAAATAAGTGATGTACATTTTAGATTTTAATTATAATAACCTTTAAACCTTTCATCTTCTTTCTTTCCTTCTTTTCCCTCCTTTCTTTCTTTATTTTTCTTTAAATTGATTTGAGAGTCTTTTCGAATAGCTTCTTGTAACTGATGGTAGCCCACAAGAGCCAAGCATCTCTTTTAAATAGTCTCTTTGATTGTATTTTGATATAATTCTTACCTTTGTGTGCAACCCGTAACTTCTTCTTTTCATCTGTCTATATGTTATTGTTTATGTGTTTAATGTGAGGGAGTAATTCTGAGTTTTTAGGGAGCTGACTCTCTTAATTCCTTAGCCATCACGATTCTTGTCTTTGTCTTTTGCGACTGAACTAGTTCGGCGGCTTATCTTGCATTGCCAAAATAATACAATCATCCACGGGTGATTGATTGAGGACAACGGTTTACATAAATACAAGTTCAATTTCAGAATCAGGTGACAGGGAAGGAGTCAAGTAAAACTTTTAATCCAATTCATCAACCTGTTTATGCTTTCCTTCTTATTTTATTATTGCAGAACCAACGGATTAGAATTTGGTCATTTTCATTATAAGTATGTGAAACCTGTACTGTAATTAGGTTCATCAATTTCTCAATTGCAAGTGCGTCTACTTTCCTGAGATTTAAGATAGCGAATTGAGCTTGAAGTCGACTGTTTTTCATTAGAATCTGTCGTCTGTCTTTTTGTGATATGAGCATTGATAATAGAGCATATTTCCCTTCAAGATTGTGGTGTACCTGGAAAAGACTTCCGACTATCCTAAGAATAGCAAAGTGTTAATTTATACCCAAGTCTATCATACTCCTTATTAAGTTTGTCGTCTTCCTTGAAAGGTCTGCCGGCTGCTATTTATGTTATTTACTGCAATGATATATATTCAGATCTGAGTTTTTTTTATATTGGAATATGTAAAATTTCTCAGAAATATTTAAGAAAGTTATCATCTTAGATAAAATCAATCTCATCCTGATATGAAAATACATAACTGAGAGAGAGATATTGAACCCAGAACACCAAGGAAATGCAATGAAGTTTAGATTCTAAATTATTCCATTTTTACTCAATCTGGAGATGAATATGAAATCATGAAAAATCCAATGTAATGGAACTAATATAAACACAGACTGAAATATGGTGAACAGTATTTGATTTCTAGTGATTGAAAATTGTTCTTATATTGTAAATGATTCTTAATTCATAAAAGTGTATCAATTATGCATATAAGAGATTGAAGTGCAATGTAAGTTGCGAGAAATTATATTTAGCTTAGGAAGTTATACATTCATTCATGCCATACAAAGATGAAAATATTATCAATAAATCCAAACACGATGAAATTCACCAGGCGTTATGGTGAAGTGATGGAATTAATTAAGTAGACATTCAACATGAGATCTTTAAAGAACATAATTATGTAATCACAGTCAATGAAATGCTGGAAGCATGTAAAACAGACAGAACCAGTTGTTTGAGGATTCCAAACACCCAGGACTCGCTCAACTGTGTAGCTAAGAAAATGGGTGATGAGGTGAGATAAAGGAAATCTACAACAACATGAAACAGTAATCAGTTATGACATTTGTTATCATTTAAATATGAGTTAATAGCTCATGCACATTCCTGCTACTATGATCTCCTGCTGCAAAGTCGTATGGTGTGTTGTATACCATGATGCCCAGTGGATGGTAAGATGTACCTTGTCAATTCTGGGTAGGGAGGGCCTTTCTCATTAGAGATTGTGTGGGGATATGTTGTGGTCCGAGTTTGAGTGGTTGAGCCCTTGACAATGTTTCACCTCTCTCAAGATGTCGGATATGCGTCATACAGAGATAAGCCATGCATTCAATTGTTAATCGGAAACAGGTATTATCATTTTTATTTATGAGGAGGTAAGATTAAATTGAAGTATATGATTGTTATCATTACTTTACACCTGGATTGATTTGTGAATTGTTTTCATTTATATGAATATTGAATATAAGTATTTATCTAATCTTGAGAAACTGTCACAGATAAGTAATCGGAAGGAAAAGAAATTCGAAGCCCTAATTGATTGAGTGACAGCTGGAACTTTAAATGATACAGTGGTATTGGAAGCTCTAAATTGAATCCGTGGTCGCGGAAACCCTAAAATGAATTCGTGGTATTGGAAGCCCTAAATTGAATCTGTGGTCGTGGAAGCCCTAAAATGAATTCGTGGTATTGGAAGCCCTAAGTGAGATAGCAGTATCAGAAGCCCTAAATGAACCGAAGGTAAACAATGCCCTATTTGATACAGTGGTAAGTAATAATATAAGTATTTAATTTGATTTTAAGAAAGCAGTTTCTAGATGATAGTTGTCATATGAAGTTGTTATAGTGTATTTGTGGACTAACCCATGTGGTTGCAGAGGCAACCCTAGTTTGATTCGAACTCATTTTTCCGAGGTATGTGGTTTTCACTTTTTGTAGTAATTTCATTTGATGGTAATTCAAGTTTTTAGTTAAGAAAATTTTGTATAATTGTTTTTAAGAGTAAATCATATTCACATGAACATGAATGATGAAACTGCCTTCCTATGAAATTGAAATTATAATTGTATTCCTTGAGTATGTTAGATGTTAATTTAGACCTGGGAAAACCAGATGCTACATTCCAGTTCAGAGATTGGAGAGCATCTCCATGGATTTTATTACAGGGTTGCCTAGGGTCCAGGGCAGGGATTGCATCTTTGTGGTGGTCGACAGATTGACCAAGTACGTGCATTTCTTCACGATCGCCGTGGATTGGTCAGCCTCTCAGGTAGCTGAGTTTTTTTTCGAGAGGTTTTTCATCTCCATGTGTTACCCAGGACTATTGTGAGTGACAGAGACAGTAGGTTGCTCATCACCTTTTGGCAGGAGATTTTCAGATTGACAGGTGCAGAGTTGACTCCCAACACTAGCTATCACCCACAGACGGATGGTCAGATCGAAATAGTGAATAAATGGGTGGAAGGGTACTTGAGAAATTACATTTCAGGCCAACAGAGAGCTTGGGTTAAGTGGCTATATTTGGGGGAGTATTGTTATAACTCCACTTATCATATGTCCATTCAGATGACTCCTTTTCATGCCCTTTATGGTTATTGCCTTATAGGACAGTAGGGTGCCCTTGGCCAAAGACTGGATTGAGGACCAGTAGGATATCCTCCGAGCTCTCAGAGATAATATTCAGCAGGCACAGAACCAGCAGAAGTTATATGCTGATTGACATCATATTGAGTGGAATTTTGAGTTGGGTGAGAGTTTTTCTTCATCTACAACCATATAGACAAAGCTCCTTGAAGAAAAGTGGGTCAGAGAAACTTAAGCCCATATTTTACGGACCTTACTGTGTCACTAGGAGGGTGGGAGAGGTCGCATATGAGTTGGATTCGCTAGGTGACAGTCGAATCCACAACGATTTTCATGTTTCATGCCTCAAGAAGGCTATGGGCTAGTAGATTGTACCTTTAGAGAGTTTTCCCTCACTTGATGAGGTGGGTAAGCTAATTTTGGTGCTAGAGGAAGTGATTGAAACTAGGGAGAGGAAGCTGCGTAACAAAACTGTCAGGGAATATCTAGTCCGATGGAAAGACTTACCATATGAGGACGCCACTTGGGAAGCTGAATCTATATTGCAGCACCTAGCATTGAGATTGCTTGAGGGCAAGCAATCTCGGGAAGGGAGGACTGTCATGTTCCCTTCTCAGCTCTATTGTTTTGGTGCCAGGTTAATCTATCTCCACATCCGGATAGATTAACGACTTTCGCTAACAGGATGCCTACCAGTCACATCAGAGGTTTATTTTATATACTTAAGTATTTTATTAAAGTCTGTGGATAAGTTACTTTATGTTATAAAGTTATTTACTTAATAAAGTGACTTAAGTGACTACAGGACGAAAATTGTATTTTATCCCACATTCCTTGCTTCTTTGTGTTTCCCTCACTTCGAGGTTATAAAAGAAGGAGCTCGCATTGGGATTTGGACACACAAGAATTTATGAACTCAACACATTGGTATTTTCTGGTTGCTTAAATGTGACTAGTTGCTTTGAGGACGCAAACCCTTGGAGCAAATGCGAGACGTTGGACGTAGCCCCAACTTCTCTTTGAACACTTTAATTTGTGGATGGATTTAATGAAGGTTTTTTTTGCAAGTCATCTCAGTTGCTGAGTAAGTGCGAATTACTAGCTGCAATAATATCTAAGTTCAGATTATATTAAGTTGAGTCATTGTCGGGTAGGAAACAGGTTGGTAAGATTTTAATCACGGATTGTATTAGCCGTGGGGTTGCCAAACAAGCTAGTATTAATGTGGAACCAAGTGCCTGGTTAGCAGCATTAACAAGAGTTCGGTTGGTAGTAAGGAATCCACGAGTGGTATTTGCGTGGATGGGTTGCATGGTCGGCCTGATCGAATACGACAATCTAATCTGAGATAGCCGACAATATAGGTTATATCACGATAAACCAGACATGGGTTGATAGATTTGTTACAAGATTCAAGAAGAGTTGGCAGATTAATGGATTTCCGGATGATTGATTAATTAACAGAGGAACAAATGTGTTCCTTATAAAGAATTACAAGGACGTTGTTTCTATAAGAAACAATGTAGATTGAATACGGAATTAGAAACAAAACTAGAGACAGGATAGGAAACATTCCTCTCTGGACTGAAGAAAAAAAAGACGGGATAGGAAACATTCCTATCTAGACTGGAAGACGGACTACAGACAAGTAGTTGACTATTATAGAAAGTATAAGATATTATCTTAATACCCTCCCTTAATGGTCAACGTACGAATGTCGGAACATTCTGGGATAATTGAGACCCTTCTTGGATCTACAGAATGCTGAAACCAAGAAGCTTTGCCAGAAGAGTGCTATGACTCAAAATAAGTTGCAATTACAAAACTTGGTTTTTGTGGAAAAAATAGTAAAACCCAGAACCTCACGCAACCTTGCGTATTACAGACAACTTGAAATGATTTTTGAGGAGAAAATCAACAAACCCAGAATCTCACACAACCTTACGTATTACAGACAACTTGAAATGATTTTTGAGAAGAAAATCAACAAACCCAGAATCTCACACAACCTTGCGTATTACAGACAACTTGAAATGATTTTTGAGGAGAAAATCAACAAACCCAAAATTTCAGAAACAAATTCAGAAGGTGAAAAATGCAGCTTCGCCTTTATCAGGACCCGGAGAAGTCGGACGCTGCGTAACACCCAGAACAAGTTGATCGGTGTTTCGATATTCGAAGATTGCGATGATGCGCTGCTTCCAGGTTCCATAATTGCGACCATTGAATTTGGAATTATGCTCGAGCAAAATATTTGTCAGAGATGCCATGGCACGTTTTTCAATGAAAAACTGTGAAAATCTGTGAAGGCATATTCTTTGAGGCAAAAATACGAAAGACCCAGAAGAATCAAAGAATGACCCAGAAGAGAGCTCGAAAAACCCAAAAGGAATCTGTTGTCGTTTTCTGGATCTGCTGGCTCGAAAATTGAGGCACAAAAATCGAGGCACCTAGAAAAAACAGACGACAACCCAGTGGAGCTCTCGAAAAACTCACCAAAGATTTGCAAACAAAATATTTTTTCGACCCCAAAAATTAGGGTTTCGAAAAAAAAGGCCCTAGCTGAAAAAAGCTTGAAAAAACTTCAGATTTCTTGATAAAAAATGGTAGATTTTTCTTCAAGGATCGATGTGCATGGACGAATGGGGCTAGAGTGTGCTGAACAAACACAGGCAGACTTGAGTTCGGGAATTTCTCTAGGCCGAAAACCCTAAGCGGGTTTTAGAGAAATTCAACAGAAATAATTTTGAAAAAATTTAAACAAATAATTTCTTGAAGAAATTATAAATTTTTTCTAAAAAATTTAAGTAATAGCTCTGATACCATGTTACAAGATTCAAGAAGAGTTGGCAGATTAACGGATTTCCGGATGATTGATTAATTAACAGAGGAACAAATGTGTTCCTTATAAAGAATTACAAGGACGTTGTTTCTAAAAGAAACAACGTAGACTGAATACAGAATTAGAAACAAAACTAGAGACAAGATAGGAAACATTCTTATCTGGACTGAAGAAAAAAAAGACGGGATAGGAAACATTCCTATCTAGACTGAAAGACGGACTACAGACAAGTAGTTGACTATTATAGAAAGTATAAGATATTATCTTAATAAGATTGACGGGTGGTAAAAGGTTTGAGTAGAGCTTACATGCATGGGTAGCTACATATAACAACCAGCAGTGTGTTACGGCGGACCAAAAGCCTTGTACGTTGAAGGTTCTCAGTAGTGGTGGTGGTAAGAAAAGGGCCGCTCAGTATCATTACTTCATCACGTTGCCAGGTGTCAGCAAAAGACTCACCATCAATGTAGTGTATTGAAGGTGCACTGTATCAACTCATTTCTTCTATAAAATGTTGATTATAATCTCTGAAGTTTATTTCTTATTCCTTCATCGTAAGCAGTGTCCAAACAGCCTAGCATTATCAATTTAATAACATAACATTAAGTATTTCTTGCTGTAACATGTGGTACTATGAACATATGGTTTTCTAATGGAATGAATGCAAATTGTTTGACAGAAGTTCTTTAGTTAGATTCTCATTTGTTGGTCCTGCCAAGTTAAGAAGTGTTATTACAGAGGTATCAAAACATACCCAGGGTCTCTGAGAACTGTTCGACAAAAAATTCTCTCAACTTTACAGCAGCATTTGACTATAAAATTTTAAGCTTAGATTATTACAATTATGAAGTTCCAGAATGTAATTGTTTTACCACCACATGATTGTCGATTGAGAAGCAAACTAACTGTATTTGCCTATACACTAACAGTGATCAAATAGGGACATGAGCCTATGTAGCCTTTGGTCATGTAGAGTCATGTCTCTAGACATGACTTTGTTGTAGCTTCTGTCGGATTAATTTTATCTTAAGATACCTCGTTGATGGTAAATTATCTCTAAGATAAATATCTTGTACATATATAATATAATATTTATTATATATATTATGCATTATATATCTTATATATATGATATATCTTATATATATGATATATATTATACATGTAATATATTACGTATTATATATAATTATATAATAATATATTACATATATGGTTAATATATTAATATTATATATATGCTTAAAGGTGAGTTATGCATATAGTTATTTATTAACTAAATGATTATTAACCATAGGGACATGTCTCTTGAAGAGACATGTGGTCTCCTCTCATATTCATATGAGATCTAAATCTGCTTTTGAAAATCACCAATCACATTGACAGTGTTACTACATTTGCAGAAACTATCCTAGGAAAACAACAAAAGAAAGAGTATTTGAAGCCTAATGTGCTAGTGGAGGAAATAAGGCAAAGTTGGATGAGAACAAGTTACTTTATTGTAATGGATGGGTGGATTGGTGTTAGACATTAGGCATTCATCAATATCATAGTCACATGGCTTGCCGGTTCTTATTTTCTCAAAATCATGAATATCAATATTATGGTGGGAGGGCCCCGACAATTCTATGGGCTAGCAGGTAATTAATATTAATGTTCAAGGAAGCACAAGGATAGAGACTTCCACTTCACTATTTTGAGAAATATCATATAGGAGGTTGGGCCCTCATGTTTTTGTGTGATCACAATCACCAAATCTAAACATGTGTGCAAATCAGCTAATTACAAGTACACCTTTCGGACCCCAAATTTTGTTCATGCATTGAACAATATACTGAAAGACAGACAAATAGATTGGGTGAATCAAGTGGTGGTAAAAGCTAGAGACATTCAAATGTACATTGATAATCGCCACTCTTCACTTGCTCTTTTTAGGACATTTTCAAAGGAATTCCTTAAACTAGTTGAGATAGTGTATGGCATTTCATTTTGTTTCAATATATGGAAAATAAAATTTTGAAACTTAAAACATTTGTATTCCATTTACATTTGAGCCTTATATTGCTTTTAATTAATATAGGTATGGTACTTCATTTTGTTTGAGAGGATGCTTGAGGTGCATGAGCCTCTACAATTGATAATGGTGAAGATAAAGTGGATTAGTTGGATTAATTCGATGTCAAATCCACCTTTTGAAACTATGAGCATATTATAGGTCTTATTTGGTGTGGCTGCCAAATGCTTCTTATATATTGATTATCATGATGGAGACTGCATTTGAAAGGAATCGATAACATGGAGAGCAATCATTGTATGACTAAGATGCTATCATAATTAGAATAATATTTACATATTAATCAAATGGTTAATATTGTATTTTTAGGTAGATTAGATTTGTTTCCGATTTAGTCTTCTATGTTAAATTGTTTCTTTAGATACATTGAAATTGTAATTTCCTATATATGTACATTTCATTTTTTAATGAAATCAAGCAATTACCATTATAACATGGTATAAAGGTGGTAATCTAAATCATGGACAATTTTTTGGTCTTGTAGTTTGTTCTTTTATGCAAGGGACTTCTTCTAGTTTCTATTGCCAATTTTTCCTAGTTGGTGTTTGTGAGTGTGTATAGGTTTGATGACAAGTGTTTTCCATTTGCATTGGGAATTTAAAAGCACAATCCGTGTCTTCAAGGAGTTGCGCGATCTACGTTTGTCTTTGTTTTGCTCTTGGTGGCCACTTTTCCCAAAATCAGGGTACCCTTTTTATTTGTAGTTCATATGATAGGGTCGTTTTTCTTTTGCTGCATTTATATTTACAAAAGTTTTCTTCAAGGGGTTTTGCTTTTTCATGCTTCCCTTTATTTACTGCGTCCGTATCTAAGACTTAATAACAAAGGTTCTTTTTATCCACACGATCTGGTGTCTTCACACATTCTAGTGTTTTTTGCTGTTTTGTCTTCACTCACGTTCTGATCTTTGCCCTCACAACTCTTGTGTTTAGACTTGATTTCCATTGCGTGCTTGGTGTCTATATAGACGCTACAAATATTTTTATACGTTCTTTTTTTTTTGCATGATTTTATGCAGCAAATCGTTAGCTTTGAATTTGTTTCTTAAAAATTGACAATCATTTTGGCAAATTAAGTGTCTGTTAATATGTCATAGGGTGGCTAGGGTTTTACTGTAATTATTTTTTACCCCAGGTTTTGCAGAATTATTTCTAGATTTTCATGATGCTCATTTAATTTTGCCTTGGAATTTGTGCTCCAAAATCTATCGCTATTTTTTGTGCATTGGGATTTGTGCAACTAGAGTCAAGACTATTTAGTTTTACCTCGTTTTTTGTTCCTTGAAAAGCATGAAAGATGGCTTGTTGACCAAGATAATGTTGGAAGGCAGCTAGAAGTTCAACGACTGTGAATATCAATGACTTGACTAGATTGTTCTAGGCAAGTCTACTCGTTCTACAAGGACAGGTCAAGATTATGATAAAATTGATGAGCAGAATCACGAAATCGTGATGCTCATAAATTTGTTAGTCACAAACGATCATTTACCTTTGGTACCCTTTGACAAGATAACTATTGAAATATGAGATTATTGAAGGCCTTACATGAAATGTTTGACAAGAGTTGTGCATATTTTTTGAAGAACATGATTTTCTTGACCATATTGGATGAGAGGATGTACCTATAGGTTACATCTTACAATAATCATGGACATCCATGATTATTTGGAATCAATTGGTCGAATGATGGAGGAAGAGGAAATTGCAATAATCACTTTGAAATGTCTACCAAAGTCCTATGAGCATTTTATTGAGAGATTAAATACTACCTCAACTAATGTTTGCTTGAAGTTTCCAGATCTTTGTTCCAAACGTCTGCAACAGGATCGATGGAGACAACAGTTCGATAGCGGTGCTAGTTAGTCTTCCCCAGAACAACCTTTACCACACACTCCTATGCTTAAGTAAAAGGAACATTCTATTCTCTTAGTAGAAAGGCCTAGGTCTATTCGAAAACAATTCCAAGAAGAAAAACATTCATTACAATTATTGCCACAAGTATGGTTACATAAAGGAAGATTGTTGGTGTTGATGTTTTGTAGCTTTACTTGGATAAATTACATCAAGGTATATCTATACACACACACACACACATAAGGGGAGTCTACAGTTGGAATACATACCAAATACATAACAATGCCTATTACATCTACACACACACACACACACACGCACGCACATATAAGGGGAGTCTGTAGTTGGAATACATAGCAAATACATAACAATGGCTATTACATCGGCAAGTGATCCTGGAAAACTAATATGGTATCATAGCAAGGTTCCTTCTATAAAGTCTAAACGACTTGAAGGTAGATCTACTAATCATTGTTAAATAAGGAGCAAACAAATTTAGAGAGAAAGCATTGCTCACTGTCAACGAAAAGTAGGTTTAAATGTTGAATGAACCTTTCAACATCCCATGAAGGCTCTAACAAATCCCTTTGTAATCATAAAATCCTCACCAATGGTCATTGTCAAATTTGAACATGGATGATTCTTAGGCACCGAACAAGTAAGGAATAATCAACAAGTTTTGCATACATCGTTAGTATGAATACTCATAGATGTTAAGAGTAGAAGACTTAACTATGTCATGGATGTTGCGATATCATTGCCAATGTAATTAAAACCGTCTGATGTTTCTATGCTATCGAATTACAACTAATGCGAATAATGAAATGTCTCCATTGATCGCTATAACTAGAACATTATATGTTGAATGCCCAATGTGGCAACTGCCAGAGCTCCTAATGTAGGTTGATTGCAGCGACACCAATATTTGCATCACACGAGTGACACATACCTCATCCCTTGACCGCACTTTGCAACCAATATTCTACCTTCCATCTAGCATTTGAGATCTCCAAGTCATGTATTCTGCATACTTTGGATACAACCACGAGATTCCAAGATCCTCTCCAACACACTTATGACTTCTACGAACTCATTAGACTATTTCAAGTCTGAACATGGAGTTCTTATTTTGTGCGACACTTTTTCTTCTTTGCAAGATCTGAATAGGCACCTCTACAAGGTTTCCACTCAATCGACTAGATCTCCTTTGTTCTTGTGTGCCAACTCGCATCTCTAAGATTAAGATTGTATACTACTCCTTGGTGATCATAGTCTTCTTTGAAATCAATTGGGACCATGTCAACACTTCAATTCATCTCTCTAACTTCTCCTTCACACAAGGTGTTTTTTGATACTCTTTTCAACATAAAATGGATTGAGAAGCGTATACTTGGAAATTCAAAGCACAAGTTGCAAGCGTTGTGGATGATATATGAATATCTCCAAAGTGAATCAATGCTCATTAATATAGAGGATAATTCCTAAAGGTATTATGTATTGGCAGTCTAGCTTCTTGTGATCTCTATGTATTGCCAAGCAGATACGATGAGGCCATTGGAGTTCTCTACAATGATACCAAAAGATCATAAATGGTTTCAAGTCGCAGAACTTGAAATATCATGGGATGACATGTGCCATTGAGTATTAAGAAATATTGTTGGCGACTTGCATCAAAGTTGTTCCAATATATTGGATCCATACCAATTAGAACCACTGTTGAAAGTATATCAACCACCATCAAAGGAAGAAACCACTTATATCGAAACCCTTGAAAAGAAGGTGACAGTTGACACGTCATCTGTCATGGGAATGAATGGATCTTGACATAAGTGCTTGAACTGATAGATAATGTACCCTAGTACGATAACTACTTAAATTACATTATTAGAGTAAACATAATCCTCAAACATGGATATGACGTGGCTTAGAAATGGGTTTCTAAACACATTCTCTAATAATTAAGAGTACATTGAAATAAAGATTTAAGGTTAAATACACACTCCATCCCAATGTTTAGAAAGGTGGTGGTCTAGACCATTCAACTACGAGTATAGAAAAGGTAAGTATTGAGGTAAGTTAATCGTGTTGATTAATTTGTGTTAAGTTTTCTTGTGTAAAGCAGTAATGATTTATTATTTATGTGTATTTATTTAAAATTAACATATAAATTGAAAGTTTGAATATGTTATATATATTTGCATACATGTATTCATTTATATATATGCATAATTGTATTTGAATTATATATTTGTTCACGATATTTAATAAATTTGATATAATGCTTGTCCAATATAAAGAGATTCGTTATGGGAGCATAAAAGAGCTATGTGCCTTGATCTTTTCCTCCAAGAATGTTATTGCAAGAAGAGGGAGATTGAATATTAGAGGGAGTGTGACTTTTCATTAGAGACAACCTTGAAAGAGAGGGAGCAGATAAAGGATACGATTCAGTCAACTTTTGGTTATTTCGGTCATATTGATTCGGAGGGAGTTGAGATGGATTCTTCAGTGATAAAAAAATTGGAGCAGTCAAGAGAATTGCAATTCATGAATATACCTCGTGACTATGTGATTTAATGGGCCTACCCCCTGTGTACATCATGAGGAAGTGACAACTTCCAAATGATAGCACTTGTATTTGCAGAAATTATTGAAAGGTAATGATCTTACAATATGGTAAACATTATGAGAATGTGTGTGGACATACCTTATAAACGTTTTTTTAGTACAAGGTGACTGTTATGCAAATTGATGTTTTGGAGGGCCATTACACAGATTACTTGGTAAATATCATGCGACTTGATGTTTTGGAAGATCATTACTCACAGTATTTGGGTGAATATCTTTCATCTCAACATTCTGGAAGGCCATACTCAAAGAGTATTTGGTGAATATCATTGATATTCTGGGAGACCAATACTCATGATATCAGATGTGATATCAAACATTTTTGAGTAATTGGTGAATATCATGTATTTTGGGAGACCAATACTCATCATATCAGATGTGATATAAAAACCTTTTGAGTACTTGGTGAATATCGAATGTCAATATTCTGGGAGACCAATACTCACGATATTAGATGTGATATCAAACCTTATTGAGTAAGTGGTTAATATCATAGGTTGATATTTTGGAAGACCGATACTCATGATATCAAAATGTTGAATATCTTTTGATCAAAGATATTCATATATTACATTGAGGTAATATATGGTCATGTGTTTATCCTCCCTAGCTAAGAGGGAGTGTTGATGTTTTGCAGCCTTACTCAGATAAATTACATCAAGATATATATCAGAGTTAAATTATGATAAGGAACAGACATGAAGGGTCATAAAGGGACACGTCTATTCTCACTCTCTTATAAATATAAGTGGAGATTGCAGTTGGAAAGCACATACCAAATGCATGGCAATGCTTATTACGTTTGCAAGAAATCTCAGAAAACTAATAGTTGGGACCATTTTGTTTCTTAACAAAAGGAGGGAGGGTTCCAATAGATGGCCAATGTAGTAGAGCACACTAAGGACACAAAGTAGGAGTTTTTCCTATATGCCTTTATGGAAATGTCTAATAGATCACATCAAGTTGTTTGGTTGGTACATTGACTTAGGTGCTTCTTTGCACTAACTCATTGTTGAGATTGGTTGATTGACTACCACGCACCATTCACTAATTCAGTTATTTTTGGGGAAGAGTATACTGATGTCGGAAAGGGCAACCCAATAATACAATATATAGGAAGGACTTCAATTATCCTCAATATATACTAAGTTCAAGGCATGGAACTCAACCTTCTCTCTATCAACCATACTATGAGACACTCTCCTCCACTGGATGCGATATTCAATGCACAAATTTAGTATCGTTGATGGGTATTGAGGATCATTGTCTTTATAGGCTTGTTGACATTGGGGGTTCTTAGGAGCTTGCCATGGCAACCGGAAGTTCCTCATCAACAATCTCTAGCATCAACGAGGTGGGCATCTAAACATACACTAGCTCTTGAATTGGTTTGAGAGGTTCTAGTTTTTGGCTTACTTGAGATTCAGATTTAGAAACATGGAGTTTGTGGGGCTTGTTAGGTTGGAAAACCACGTTGCATACTTGGTGAGCTGCTAAGGTATTACAATTGGTTCATTCTAATGTATGTGGATTGATGAACACTCCTTCAATTGCTGGGTCCTAGTATTTTCTATTTTTTGTTGATAATTTTAGTTGCAAAGTGTGGGTGTATTTCCTTAAACAAAAACGAAATGTGTTTAACATGTTTCAAAAGTTAAGGCATTCATAGAAGAAGAGCCAGGTCAACAAATAATAATTCGTACATCAAACGGGGGGGGGGGGGTGTTGTGTCCTTCCGATCTATGTGATGATGAGCTCATTTAGGGTAGATCAGCTAGGAAATAGAGCAAGCAACAAAATACAATTAATTTCACTCATATGGCCAACATTCACAATATTTAATGGGTCATAGTCGTATTGAGAGGTTAAAGGAATACATGAGTAAGAACATGTTATAGAAGTTGAATCCCATGGCCTTTTGGAGAACAAAACTTGGGTCCTTTTTGATCTTTAATCTGGGAAGAAGACGTGGTTACAATTGAGTATATATAGTTAAGTTCAAGGCTAATGAACCTTGGATAAGTACAAGGCTCAACTAGTTGCTAGCAAGGTCTCACATAAAAATGGCGTTGAGTATGAGGAGACTTTTGCTCCCACAGCCAAAATAAGCACCGTTTGTGTTGTCCTCACCATTTCAACGTAGTTTGGATGGAAAGTACATCAAATGGACATTAAGAGTGCATTTCTCAATGGCAAGTTGTAGGAAAATGTCTATATAACACAACCTCATGGTTTAGGGCTGCCAATAAATAATACCAAGTATGGAGGCTAGTGAAAGCACTCTATGGCTTGAAACAAGCTCCTCAGACTTGGTGCACAAAGATTGATAAATACCTCAGCAATCAAAGCTTTCCTAAGAGTCTTGATTCCAATTGGTATATCGAATCTATTAGTGGTGATATTCTTCTACTTGTCATCCATGTTGATGAACCGATTATTACTAGTACATTTGAGTAGGCAAATGAAACTAAGTTTGTGCCAGTGCCTTGACATGATAAATTTGGGACTTCTCTATTACTGCTTAGACGTTGAGGTTTTGTAGACAAATGACAAGTTCTTTATATCTTAGTCGACGCATGGTACGAGTTTGCTAGATAAATTTCAAATTCAGTACCACAAACTTGGATCTATTCCTATGGAGAAAGGACATAAGTTGTCTACCAAATCAGATTCACCTATGGTTGATGAATTCACATACAGACAACTAGTGGATAGTCTCATCTATTTCATTGCCACTAGAGTTGACCTTAGTTTTACTCTGAGCCACATTTCTTGCTTCATGACAAGCCCTAGAGGTGAACATCGAGTTGCAACAAAGAATGTGCTAAGGTATGTGAAGGACACTCTATTGTCCCCACTAAGTAGGGTTAGCTTGGGACGAGTAATAGCTGCATAATACATTTAAAAATTCAAACAACAATAAGTCTAACTATACTATTCTATCCTCTAACCCCCAACCTTCAAGACGTCTCTAGATCGGGGTTCCTAACCCCTTAGTTGTTCCACCGTCTTCTCTAGAGTGCCCCACTTAAGGTTCTTCTTGGGGGGACATCCTCTACCCAAGGCCAATCCCATATGCATATGTTGACTCATCATAATATTTTGGCAATGATATAATTCTCATCTAGCCATTCATATAGGGTTGTACTAATCTCTTCCATTGATATAATAGCAATTCATACGAGGATCCAAGCTCCTGCACTGGCACTATGAAATACCATTTATCACTCATCTATCCATTCATATGGGGTTGTACTAATCTCTCGCATTGACACGATAGCCATTCATATGAGGATTACACTAACCTCTTGCACTGGCATTACGAGATTCCATCTAACCATTCATATAAAGACAACCTCAAACTCTACACTGGCACACAATCATTCATATAGAGATGAGTGCGGTCCTTACAATGGCACTATGGAAGTTTTAATTAATTAATTAGATCCACAAGAAATTATATGTTATCTTGTTACACATCAATTTTACATTTAATAATGTGAAATTATCATATCTCATTATTGAATAAGAATATTATCCCCATATATTTTCACATATATATATATATGTTTCCATATTTATTAAAATGCTTACTATTTATATACTAAGATATTAGTGATATAACAAACTTAAATAATATACTTCATAAGAATGTGAGAAGAAAAACATAATTAATATACCATAGTTACTTACCTTAAGATGGTTGATATCCAAGCCCTTAGTAATGCCCCTATGCTATGTTTTCAACACTAAAACAGCTATCCTTATTATTGGGTACAACCTTTTTGTTGGATGGCATTGGCTCAAGGTCTTTGCCTTGTAGTCACTGCTGGTCCAAGCTCTCTACGATACCCTTGTCTTATCAGTCATGTGGGACCCCAATGTTACTCTTGTCTGTCTACTAAATCTTGATATAGATATTACATAGCATTATTGGTCATGTTTGGTTCATTCCTCCAAATATTATTTTTGTCTTATTTGGTATAAGAGTTTGTAGTGTTCCATATATCCGCTGATGACTGTAAACTTCTCCTTTTGTATGTGATCCACAGATCGCTTATGAACAGGTGCAGCTGTATCATTTCCTTAGCATGTTATCGTTTCTTGATTATGTTATTATATTCCATAAAATTATAGTTATTATAATATTAACTATATAATTATCATATAACTATATTATTTTTAGTAACTATGTTATTGTATTCACAATAATATAGTTATTATTGTTATTGAAGGGACTATAAATATTGGTTAATTAAATATTAGTAATTGATTATCTTGACGATATTATTTATTTAATATTTGATAGCATAGCTATATTAGAAAATAAGGTTAACATTATTGGACAGCTTCTGTCTACATCTGGGTTTGTCTTCAGTATGGGAATTGGTGCAGTCACATGTACCGACAAGATACAACAAGCGATAGCTCTTTCTTGGACTGAAGTTAAATATCGAGGAGCTGTAAAAGCAACTTGTGAGACAGTTTGGCTTCGACGAATGCTTTCTGACATGCACATGTCTCAAGCAGGTTGTTCACCTCTATTTTGTCAATGAAGGGGTGCTTGAACGTTCCAAAAATCCAGTCTTCACTAAGCGGACATGGCATGTTGAGTTTCACTATAATTACATCAGCAAGCTTGTTGAGGATGGATTGATACAATTGTATCATGTTCCAACTGAGTATCAGACCGTAGACGTCCTAAACAAGTCTCTGGGCCCTGACAAGTTTGTAAAATTCAAGGGGCAACTTCTTGTAGTTGACAGATTGACAATGAAGGGAGGTATTAGAATAATATATGCATATATAATTTAATGGGTAATATGGTATGTTTAGGTAGATTAGATTTGTTTCTAATTTAATCTTCATAGTTTGATTGTTTCTTTAGGAAGAATCAACTGTGTAATCACCTATATATGTACATTTAATTTTATCAATAATATCAAGCAATTACTATTTTAACAATTGTGACTAGTTATTAAGAAATGGAAATTGCTAAGAAATACATCTTGAATATGATAAAATAGGTAATATACCACAATATTGAGAGTGACTATGTTGTAGTTGATTATATATGATGTTCCCATACATGTCCATCATTTGCAGAGATTATCGTGGAGACTAATGGCAATATCAAATTAAAGGAATTGACTTGTCCAATTGTTAGTCATTTCTTATGGATAGTAGTGGGATACTGAATAATTATTTATGGATAATAATATCTATCAGAGAAGGCAATTTGTCTTAGGTATGATTTAGATTAATTTTCATAAAACATATGGCAGTGGTTACAAGTAAAGGACTAATGTGTTATGGAATAATGCGATGGTAGGAGTAACTAGTCTGTGATAAAGGAAACACGATTAGTTATGAAGGATGATAATTATGAAAGGATATGGGACATGCCTTTACCACGTCTTATCACTCAAAACACAGAGTATGTAGAGGCAGTCCCATCATTCATTGAAGGAGGCACTGAAAGAGGAACTTGGAATGGATTAAGATGATCATAAGGATCAGAAATCAATTATTTATTTCTAAATAGAGAATCAGAAGTTATAAAATATATTTGATATTCTTCACAAGGAAGAGAAAAGAAAGGAAATGAGTTATTCACATTGCTGACAAGCATTGCGTGACAGCAAGCAATTCTGTAATGTATCTATGGGTAAGACATATATGTGACAATGTAGGAGGTAACTCCCATGATGGGGCAAGGACATATATCACAAATCCTTGCGGGAGATTTCTCAAGATAGGTAGGCATATGTGTTCTAGAAAGCTTGAGGGAGCCTGCTTGTAGTTTGGTTTAAAAGTGCCCTAAAGACAAGTAAACCCCCATCTTCCTTAAGGTTATTAATTAGGAGAGGAGTACGGAATCAGAGCTCAAGTATGTATTCTGAATCAGTGATTGTTTTTTAATTTAATTTGATTTAAGTGCATAGTGATGTATGTTAATATTGGGGAATTGGCAACCTCCTGTTAAAGTTGTAGCTTCAGTCGGATTGATTCAGTCTGATATACATTATTGTTATTGGTAATCATCATTTCCTATATACACTTATCCATGTTCATAATATATATTATTGTATATAATATATATATATTATATGGTTATTTATATTACTAATATATTAATATGTTAACTGGTGATTATTAACTGTAGAGACATGTCTCTTCATGAGACATGTCTCCTCCTCTCTCATTTATAAGCCTTCATTTGCATTTGGAACACAATCAGTACAATGATAATTCTTAGTTCATTTGCAGCGATCTTAGAAAACAACATGGTATCAGAGCCAACTGCAAATGTAACAAATTAAAAAAAAACAGGTTGGTCTAGCAGTTATTTTCTGAGTAGTTATAATTTATACTTCATGCCATCAACTTAACTTAGGCCCTGTATGGAGGGGGATAGGACAGTGATTGGTGGAGAGACGAATGTTTTATTATGAGTGGAATAGACAAAACCAAAAGGAGTCAACATTCAAGGCAGCCTCATAGCAGATTGGCAAAAGCCAGAACGACTGTCATACCAAGTGAGGGTTAGAAGAAACTGACTGGAAATCAGTACAGTCAGAACCAACAAACGAAATCAAAGAGCAGTAGCAGTTTTCCTCAAATCGAAGCAAAAAAAGAGAAGAAGGTACCACCATCTCGTGTTGGTAGAAAGCAGCAAAAGCATAAAGGCCCTGAGGCGTGCACATACCTTATGCAATCAACATTGTTTTATTATTATTATTTTGTTATAGTGGGCAATGCATGTAAATTAACTTAAAAAAATTGGATAAATATACGTGATATCAAAGGAGAGTGTTTGATCAAACATGCTGACCGTTAAATTAACACACGAGGACAGAACTCCCTGTGGAAATGACCACTGCAAAGTCATTGGATTATTAAGATGGTGTTTGTAAAATAGTTTAAAATGATTGAAATAGCCGTGTCGCCAAAGGAAGTGCCGGTTGATGTATGCTCAAGATGCCAGATTCTATGAGCACGTGTGATTAATAACCACTTTAAATTGGCCTCAAAAATGTTTATTGAGGTCTCTAAATCTTAAAATTAGTATGCACAAAAGAAAACACAGTTATGTTCAGATAGTGGGTCCGCCATGTGGGGAAGGAGGACCTGCGACAAAGACACAACAACAACATGGAATACCAAGTTGTTTGAAAGTAGACTTCTCTACTATATCTTGAACTGATAGCTTTATTCAGTTGCCTTAGTACAGTGAACATGGTATTACAAGCCATATCATTATGGGAATAAATCGAAGTAATAAAATGATTCATATCAAATAGATCGATTTGGCATATGTAAAAAAAATGATCAATAAAACTACGCATTTTCCAAATCAGACGTGCATTCTTCCATAGCACATCTTGTACAGGCTCATGCCAATCAATAAATTGACTTTGTACATAAAAGTTCGAGAAGCCAGTGTTATGCCTTGGGGTGTACCGGGAGCGTAACTATTGAAATTCAAATTGCCCACGCAGTTTCCCTCACAGATTCTATGCATCGTCACTACCTTGACTATGGACAAAACAACAGAGAAACATTGAGGCAGAAAGTTAGAAAAACGAGATTCAAGAAAATAGTGGGTGGAGGATGAGACTCGGTTGTCAGGTGATCATGGATTAATTCATGTGTCTAAGTCAAATTATTAAGACTAGGCATTGCATTAGAAGAGACATTAGTGTTGCTAAAATAAAAGGATATTAAATACATAGGCTCTGGTACGTTGGGGACCCACCTATCAAAGTGACTCAACTCTATCTTATTCCTATACTTATCATATGTAGAAGATGCAGAGTTATTCATATAAGAGAGATCGACAAAGGCGATCAATTTAAGGCAACGAAGATGTAAGGATGTAGAATATAACATTAGAGGTATGATTATATATTGTTCATAACTTAAGGGCCCGTTTGGTTGTAGGCATAGGAATTGGAAAATTAGAAATGGGAATGGGAATGGGGAAAGGGAATGGAAAATGACAATTCCAGTCCCGTTTGGTTCACCTGGAATTTGATTGGGAATAAATTAATCCCTTGTTTGGTTGTACGAAATTGGAATTAGAATAAGATTAAGAAATATATCTTTTTGTTTAAATTTATTAATTTTAAATTAATTTTTCCAATAATATAATGAATACATTCATCCATGAAATTAGCCATGGCATAAAATCAGCTGTTGCACATCGAAGTCAGTGGCCTTGATGTTGACTTTGAAATGTATAAGAAGCACAAATCTCCTTTCTGCTTCAGAAGACTACAAACGAAAACTATGCAACGAATTGCAACGAGACTGGAGGAGGAGAAATTGAAGGTTGGAATGGTACTCATAATCATAAAATCTCAGAATAGGAAGTTGAATTGGAGCTTCTTCATTCCTCCCAACAAATTGAGAGCTCTACTTCTTTGCATATGATAATGTTGGAAGAGATAAAAGCATTGAGACACGCACCCTAGTTGGAATATAAACCTGATGCCGGCGTGGAAGATGACTCGAAGCCTACACAAGTAACATATTCAAGATTTTTTTGTATGATTTGAATAATTACTGTTACAATGGGATTTTTCTTTGTAGATTTTAAGACTTTATTACTTATATTTAGCAGTTTTTAGAATTGCTCAAATTTTGGAGAAAGAAAGACCTCGACACCAAGTCGTGCCGATGTGTGCATGGCAACAACAGTCGGCAAGCCATTTTTATTTGCAATCCCCTTCCCTCTCCTGGCTAGTGTTCATTCACATCGATGCCCTATGTTTTCCCTGTTTGTGTTCTTAGCAAATTTTCGCCTGTAATTGCACTTGCACAGATGTAAACTTGTGATGTCTGCTTGCAAAAACAAAGATCTCGGGTATAGAGAAAAAACCTTGAAAAATATAGACATAGTAAAAATCAACTCATTGTCAAATTAGTGATGGGAAATCTTCCGACTCATAAATGTTTTTTTTCCCTTCTTGCACAACCACAAATTCCAAAATATAATGCAATATGAGAAATGCAAATTGAGAATAGGAATGGCCTATTCCACTAACATGTTTTTTTTGGAATGGAAATAAGCTCATTTTGCGGTCAAAATGAGTATACGTATTCTTATTCCCAATTCTAATTTGGTGCACCAAACAGAGAATACAAAATAATTTCTAATTTTCTATTCCTATTCTTGTTGTATTCCAACAGCCAAACAGGCCATAAGAGTATTATATATTATGAACTCTCATTTAGTACAGGCATATTTCTTTTATTTATTTAATAATTGATATTTAAAAGAAAAGATATTACTAGATGATAATTCATTGAAAAGATTAATAAAATCTCTTATGAAGGGATGACCATAAGCTTCTAGTGCTAATATAAGAGATGGATACATTCCTATTTGGCTGCCATGATGGAGTTAAATGCAACTCTTAGTGTCACTATGGGAGATGGGTATTGTTACTCAATTGATCAACTCTACTTAAAGTAATTATCATTATATCCAGAAGGTGAAGCTAAGAATAAAATTATCTCATCATGAATTACGTAGAAAATCAAAATTCTAATGTTTTTATATTTAAAATCAATAACATTATTTAGAATAATTATTAATTGATTTTTATTACTATAAGAGCTATTTTCCTTGATCTTTTCCTCCAAGAATGTTATTACAGAAAGAGGGAGATTTGAGATTTGGAGGGAGCCTGGCATTTCATAGAGGCAACCTTGAAAGAGAGGGAGCATATAGAGTATATGATTCAGTCACCCTTCAGTGATCTCCGTCATATTGATTCAGAGGGAGTAAACTATGTTGGAATGGAATCTCCAGTGATCAATAAATTGTAGCAATCAAGAGGACCATGATTCATGAATTTACCTCAAGTCTACATAATATCAACATATGATATTCATCAATGATACAAATTTGGAATACATAGATTGCAAGATGTGCATAATATAGTTTTGATCAAAAGATCAAACAAATACCTTTGCATGAACAAAGGAAATTTGAGTTGTTGTGAGACGTTAATGAAGCTTTTAAGAATTCATTTGAACCATCTATGAGTCTCTCTTTGATGATTGAAACTCGATGTATGAGTTGTAGATTCATACATGTGGCACAATCATACTCAATCAAGATATTGGCGTATTGTGGATGAGTTTGAGAAAATGGAAGGACATGTTTGCTTCTACTATTAAGCTAAATGAATGTTTGGACCTTCAATGGATGAAAAGAGCAAGTTGGAACTTAGAAAGGAATTGTCATACCTGATACAAAATTGTTCAACAATATAAGAATGAGTGGGAGTTTTACATTGTGGGGGGAATAATAGTCAATGTTCCATTTCCACTTGAACCTTCTTTAGAGGGGAGATGTGATGTTTGGACCTTCAATGGATGAAAAGAGCAAGTTGGAACTTAGAAAGGAATTGTCATATTTGATACAAAATTGTTTAACAATATAAGAATGAGTGGGAGTTTTACATTGTGGGGGGAATAATAGTCGATGTTCCATTCCCACTTGAACCTTCTTTAGAGGGGAGATGTTCCATTCTCAAATAATCTAAGAAGACAATTTCTGAATCTTCATGTGCAAATAAGTATTCTTATCTTTTTACATTTATCTACTCATTGTAGTCTCTCTTATTTGTAATTCTATACATACTATAAGGGTTATTTGTCCTTGATATTTTCCTTCATGTTTGAGAAAGTTCTTAAAGGAAAGAAGGTTGGTACTTTACATATGCTACCAAATATTGCGCAGACTCAATCTAATGATAGTAGCTCCAAAGACCTTGATAATCAAGATGGATAAAGTGAGGCTATTTAAGCAAACATCTTTGATGATTGAGATTAAGAGGGAGTATGACACTTCTTCTAAGGCAACGCAGGAGCTTAGAAGATTGATACTCAAAGGGAGTCTAGAAATACGTGTGTGTGACTGCATGATTTTGATGCGCCTACTCCTATGTATATCATGAGGAAGTGATGACTTATCACTAGAAAATCAAAAAATTGATATCAGATTCAGAGTAAGTTTGACAAGAATCCTTTGGGGAAAAGAGCCTCTAAGGGAGTAACTACTAGACTTGACTTCCTAGGATCATTGTTTAGAGGGAGATTTTTGAGGTGCAATCTTCTGTGAATGGTATCTTCTCTACGAGGAGAAGTTTTAAGTGAAATTCCTTGTAATGCGTTCTTCTAGAATGAGATAGAATTGAGGTGAGAGCCTTTGCACCACCCTTTGACTTGGTTCATGGTGGTTACTATTTCACATATAACCATTGTAAGGTCACGATCTTATGAATGGTAGACCTATTATCATTACAAGCTTCATTAAGTTGTTCCAGAGTGCTGGAAGTCATGATAACGAATGTATCAACTAGAAGGTAACCATTGTAAGGTGACAACCTTATCAATAGTTTGATCTATCTCCTAGATACACTATATTAACTTGTAGCACGTAAATGTGTTGGAGCAAGTGTTATCATATGGTTCTTCGGGCCGAATTTTGCCAGAAACCTTGATAACCAACTTATCATGGCTCATTGGGCTGAATTTTGCCACCTTGATAATCAACTCATCATGGTTCTTTGAGTCGGATTTTTTCGAACACCATGAAAATCAATTGTTATGGTTCTTCGGGCCAGATCTTGTTGGACACCATAACTTAAATTTGTTATAGACCACACTTTAAGTGGTGTTCAAATCTTGTATTATAATTGCTTGAATTCCTTTTTGCTAAAGAGGGAGTGTTGAGAAATTTAGCCTAATAGTGAATTGAATATCATACTGAGATGATATCTCTTCATATACTTGAGAGCATAATTGTTCTGCAAATCCTCTATAGGTAAGAGGGAGTGTTAAAGTCGGATTTATTTGATCTGATATACATTATTGTTATTGGCAATCATCATTTCCTATATATACTTATCCATGTTCATAATATATATATATATATATATATATATATATATATATATATATATATATATATATATATATATATATATATATATATATATATATATATATAAAGTAGTATATAATATATATTATATATGGTTATTTATATCACTAATATATTAATATGTTAACTAGTGATGATTAACTATAGAGACACGTCTCTTCATGAGACTTGTATCCTCCTCTCTTATTTATAAGCCCTCATTTGGATTTGGAACACAATCAATACAATGACAATTGTTAGTACATTTGCAGCAATCTTAGAAAACAACATCTCCTAGTAGGGAATGTTAGAGATTGCCAATCCCAAGTGCAATCCAAACCCTAATGGGGAATTTTGGGGTAAATCAAGGACATTACATTTGGACTCTACTAAAGAAAATAGATAAAATAAGAACCTTGATGAGGATTGGTGGTCCATTATGTGGCATGACATTGCTGATTTTGATATTAAATTCTAATTTTAATATTTAAGTTTATTGTCCAATGCTACAACTTTTGAACTTTCTAGCTTGTCAATTAAATCGTTAATTAAGTTTTTGTAATTTCTCATTAGCTTTTGGCAGATGTTATCGCTCTTTCATTTCACCTATGGTAGATACTTTAGATTTGCTGATACAAATTCAGTCTTGGAGAGATATGTGAGACATCGAGAGCATACTTAGGTAGATGAAACATCCAATTTCGGCGAAGGATCCTACTTTGGGATTATATGAGCAACATATTAGGCCCATTACAATGAACACTTCGCTTCAAATGGAAGCCTTTGCTCTGAAGCCCACATTTTATGCACAAAGGGATAGAAGGGTGCCTCCATGTGAAGACCAAGAGGTTTTAGATGGGTTCACATTGGCCATTGACAAGATGTATCCAAGGAGGAGACTAAAGTTCATTCCTACAATTCCTTGATTTTGCAATTCTTCACGGTCCATCTTTAATTAGATTTTAGGAAGGTTGGATATAGCTATATTAGCTCAAATTGAGAGATACACCAAAATTTAAAATTATTGGAATTTGCATGTGTACAAGTTTCCAGTTTTTATGCTGCAACAAGGAATTGGTCCACATGGCTTTATCCACTCCATCAAGAGGAATAGACTTTAGACGAGCATAGAAGCTAGTGGCCGTGCATAGTCTCTTCGACTTGAGAATTGTTAGCCTGTAGAGTATTCACAAGTCTCTAGCTTTATATTGGGATGTTGATCTTGAAGACGTTACCTAGGTTGATGAGGTGGAGAGATTAAAGGGATTGGTTGTGTTCTAGTTGGATGAGGTAGACCATCACATTGGAAATGACTCACATGAGGACTTCAATTTTGACACAATGTTGGGAGATGCAGATTAAGGTTAGGAGTGTACTTTTTTTTTTGTATTTTGATTTGAAATTTTCATATTGTAACTGAAAGTGAAACTGCGGCAGCTGTGCAGCCTTTGGGCATTTAATGAAGTTTATAACTTTTTTTTTTCATCACATGCGTATTGAAAATGAATTCTGGAAGCACTTCGAATTAAGTATTCTGAATTACTAATTATGCTTGAATTGTTGAATTAATGTCTCAATTGAACACAGATTTTATACGTTAAGGTTCCTAAGTGTATATATCCATGCTTTTTCCATATTTTCATATGAACATTTAATATTTTCCTATATACTGTCTCCTAGCTGTAGTCAAAATTGGCTTGAATGTGGGGCTGAGATATGGAACCCTTTTTTACGGAGGGGCAGATTGTTAACTTTAAGAGAAATAATTGAAGGGTAGAGGAAGCAAAAGCATTAGGTGGGGCTACATTTGATGATGATATGTTTGTGGATGAATTTGTTTTGAACCGGAGTTTTTATCATCTAATATGATGGAGCAGTCAATGGCGAACTTCTGGTGGAGAAGCATATTATTTATCTGTAGTGTCACGTCATGCTGTTTAAACGTCACACAACATTCTGACTTTTGTTGTACTCCTGTTAAGCCTAACTAACAGAAAGTGTTATATTTTCTCTGAATTCTCTTATAAGCTATATGATGACATTTTACAAGTTTTTTCAATAGATTGATTGATTGTTCTACGGAGGATTTCATCCAAAGTTAATAAAGAGGAAAACAATATAGGGCAGAAAATCTGACGAAAAACAAGGAGACCACATACAACATTTAGAGCTAAAATGGCCAGGACAAGAACATTTTTTTAGTTAGAACACAATGAGCAGTTAACACCATACAAAAATTAATACAGCAAAATACGCTCACACCTAGAAGTGGAAATCAACATGAGCGTACCATTGTTGATTTCTCTGAGTCTGGATGCAGCTTAGCTCTAGACCTAAGGAAGAGTGATGCGAGTTGCAACAGATTTCACTTTTCTAAAGTGATTTAAAGTTTAGACAGCTTGAAGCATCATTACTCCCATTTCAGAGAACCGCATGGAGATTAATCAGATGTAGGGCCAAGTCCTGACAATACAAAGCCAATTTTGCATTTTATTTTGGTAGGGACTAAGAAATATGATTTAAATATGAAATTTGCTCCCTGTGCTGCAAGGATACAAGTGTTTCCTCCATCTCTGGCTTTATAAACTCAGAGCAGTCGCTGAAGAAGATTCCATCACAATTGGAAACTAAAACAGCTGAAAATTAAATTCTTGTGTATAGGAGTCTGATTGCTTAGCCTGACTATACAATCTTTAACAGTGGAGGCGCTGGTATGCATACATTTAATATGACAATAGCTCTCATCCCCCAAAAACTGTTTGACACAGTTGAGAGTGATTGAATTAGGACTGCAAATATTCTATGGATGTGGTGGTCAGAAACTGGCCTGCCTATAAAAAAATCCCCAGTGAAGAGCTATGTTTCATAATCCTGCAACCTACAGATTTAAGAGAACAAAACAAAATTGAAATTACGGTGGCTTGAAATTCAAAGGCAGGCACTGATTAAAAGTGGGGGCGGTCCAAATTCTCATGCTTTTTGCTAACAATGAAAATTCCAGATTATCCAATTTTTAAATAGTTGGGGCCAAACGAGAAGGAGATAAAACCTATTTTGTAAGGGAGAGTGTCCTTCCAAAGCACAGGAATTATCTCTTATTTGTCAGAGAGGTTGTTGACTTCAGTCACGAAACTGGAATTAGTCAATGACAGCATTTGCTAGATTATCAAAAACCTGATTCCATTCTTTAAAACAGTGCCCAAAAGAAATGATCTCAAAGCCTTGAGCTAACAAATTCTTGTTGTGTAATATTTCACAATCTCCAACCTTTGGATAGTTATTTCATAGCTGGAATAACTATTAATATAGTCTCCTTCCACTTCTAAGTTTTAATACTTTAAGGTGACAGCCATTTTGAGAGCTTCCAAATGGCCAATGCCTCTGCTTCGTTGTTCAATTGGAACCTAACTAGAAGGGCCTGCCTCTGATAAAACAATCCGGGCTGTTGGATGATCACATTCTTACCTCCTTGACTATGATCACCTCTGGCTATTCCATCAAAATTAGTTTCAGAACTGTCCTTGGGCAGTTTGCAATTGACAATATTCTGCTTCGAATAATTAAAGGTTGGCCCATTAGCAGGGGAATGCAATTTTGTATGTGATTTTATCTGATTAGCTGGATACACTCATTCCCCTTTGTACCACCGTATTTGATTCGAATATGGTTCAGATGCATGTCAAATACTGTATCCACGCGCCAAAAAAGTTCTAGTATTCTAGCTGTATAGGAATATTGTGTGATTTCATTTTCAAAAGTTTGACATAAAACTTCCTAAACTTGATTAAAGAAACTTCATTTGTGCAATTTTTTTTTCATTTTTCTGCTTGTTTGGAATACTATTTTATTTTAGAATACAATTATTTATCTATAACATTTTTTTAAATTTTAGATTATTTTATTTATTTTAGTTTTCTATATTTAAATTTGAATTTATTTAGATATTTCTCAGTTCTAATTTATATTCAAATGTTACTTTAATTCATCTTAATTTAGATTTGAATGATATTGTTGGTGATTTATTATAGATCCTGGTTTGATATTATTTTGTAAATTGCAGATTGTTAAATCAAATCCATAATAATTTATGGAGCACTTAGGTGTCTGTTGCTTTTAAAGTAATGAAAATATCAACTAAACTTAGTCGTGTGCAATATATGTGCATGTGTTTTTTATGAATGTCATATCCAGCCGTTGCTTCTGAAGTAATGAAAATCTCATCTAAACTTAGAAAGTTGTGTGAAATATATGTGCATGTGTTTTTTATGAATGTCATATCCAGCTGTTGCTTTTTGAAGTAATGAAAATCTCATCTAAACTTAGAAAGTTGTGAAAAATATATGTACATGTGTTTTTTATGAATGCCATATCCAGCTGTTGCTTTTAAAGTAATGAAAATCTCATCTAAACTTAGAAAGTTGTGTGAAATATATGTTCATGTGTTTTTTATGAATGTCATATCCAGCTGTTGCTTTTAAAGTAATGAAAATCTCGTCTAAACTTAGAAAGTTGTGTGAAATATATGTGCATGTGTTTTTGATGAATATCATGTCCAGCTGTACCAATGTAAGCGGTCTTCAAAAATGGCTGTATCCATATCCAATACTGTATCCATATTTGTATCCCAATATGTGTCCATGCAACTTTGGATTTTGTCTATTTTATGAATTTATGCAAATTTTGAATATTCAATTTTCTAACGTGTCCTGACTCTGAAGTGCAAGTCAAGACTTTGGCCTGCTTAAATTTTCGCTGACTTCAAGTTGTAAACTATGGTCATGAGGCCTTTTGCTTTTTATACGTGTTTCACCCTGTCTTGCTTATTATGGCGCATTAACTTCTACTGTGTGTTACTCATGCAATTAAAGCATCTGATATGAAACTTTTCATCTTAAACGTTTTGAATTCATGGTCCATATTTAAATCTGATTCACATGGCACCTGAGGTTGGCAGCAATAAATCTAGACTTACTCCCACAGTATAAGAAATTCATTATTCCTTTTGTCTTCTCCTAGTATGTCAGCAGGTTGGAACTATACTTCTAATTTTCTAAATGAGTGGCTCTACCTTAAAAAAACTCAGGTGATAGCCTGTAAAATTGGATCCAGAATTGGGAATTTATATGATGGGCTGTTCATGGTCTGAAATTTCAAATATTCCAAGTAGGGAATAATGCAAAATCTTTTAGTACAGCCTCTAAACTGTTCTCCAAATTAATATTTCAACTCAGTAAATCAAGAATGTTATATTTTTGGGCCCGGTTCTATATGTAGCTTGTGGACCTATTTGGGACCACATTTTCAAAATTGTATTGGGCTGACATGTCATTTTTTTTAATGGGGGTGCGAACTTCATATTTATTTGTCTTCTGGGAAGCGATTGTTACCATCGTGGATTGTCTCATATCGATTGTATTTCTCATTTCAGATTGGAATTGGATCCCTGATTTCAAATTTTGGAGGTGCAATATGCTCCCTAGCCTGTAATTGTAGTTTCAGTGGACTCCTTAAATTAGTTTGTCGATATCACCAAATTCGTGAAGTCTTTGTTAGAGACAATTATGTAATCAATCGTCAACATTATCGCAGATCTGACGCTATATATTCCGTATTCAGAAATTTGATTTATGGTCATATATTCTATTTATTTGACCTAATTACAAATATTTATTGCTGGTATAAATCTTTATATCTAAAGCTGGTATTGTTTATCAAGGATAGCTCTTGATTAAATCTGAATTTTTTGGCGAGACAATTGTCATTGATGGTCATCAACAATAACAAATGTTTTGTTCAAAGATCAACTACCTTGTGTTTGTTAGGAATAGAGGACATTATTGGCGCTTGGGAGTTTTGCAGAGATGTTGTATTAGTGACATGTTTTATCATTGATGCCTACATATATTCTTTGGCTCATGACAGACTTAGATTCTATTATTGCAGGCTACTTAACAGTTCAACGCAAACAGTGATTGACAGATTTGGATATGCGAGCTTAGATTTGTGTAGAAGAATGAGTATAGACATCATGTCTATGTTTTCTGTACTTTATGTGATATTCTGGAAGAGTGATAGTTTGTTTGTGAAGACTGGTAGCAAACCAGTGAGTAGGAATATGTGATGGAGCCAGTTATAGTATTTTTGCTATATCTTAATGGCAAGAAGGAATTAATGCTGGCGAGTATGGAAGATGGTAGAAGACTGGTTTGTGCACATATGTTCAAACTTTTAAGTCATTGGACTTATTTTGGAAAGGTCACTGGTGTGTAACGTGCAATACATTTTACCAGCAGCCCACTGTGTTGATGTAGTGTGTGAATTACCATTGGCAAATGTTCTATTCTCATTTTAATGTGTGAGTCACTCTTGTAATGGTTGTATATATGCTTATGAAGGTGTGTATGCCTTAGCATGGCTTTATGTAATTAATTGTATATTGGGGAAGCTCTAATAGGCTGACCTAATTAATTATTTGTAAAGAACATAAAGGAAAGATATGTTCCTTGTTTGGAGTGTGTGAACTGAATATATGGTATGTTTGGGTACATGATGCAAGCCTTGATGCTGGATTATCAGAGCACAACAAGGAATTTGTTTGGATGATTATTGGACATCAAAGGAACTGTTTTGGCAAGTAAGTTGCAGATCAGTTAGTTCATGCTTATTGGATAAGTTATCCTTAAAGATCTTTCACTTTTCTTAGAGCACTTGGTTAGTGGGTCTACTTGTTTTTATTAACCTTTTACAGGGTTAGAACCTTCTAGGAAGGTTCAAGGTCTCCTAACAAGGATTTGTCCTTTAACAGGGACTGGTGTACCAAATGAGTTGTATTTGACTCCTAACAGAGTCGCATCCTTTCACCAGGAATTCATGTATTAGTACATTGTATTGTGGGTACCATCTATATTGGGGTTATCCCTCTAATCAAGGGTTTTCCTAGTCAACACAATCATTGTGTTATGGTGTATGGTTTCTTATTGTTGTGCATCATTGTTCTAGTTGTTGGTGATCAGTTTTTATAAGCTTGGATTTAATTATATTTGTTGACAACTGATTCACCCCCCCTTGCTCCCTCTAGTTGTTTGTGGACTTTACTTAATAGTGTTGACTTGGCTCCTTGCTTGGGCGAAGACAGAGTAACCAAAGTTTAATATACTAACTTGTATATATTTGCATATCTGTGGGTATTGGATCATTGAGTTTTGAAGATGGTAACATAAGTCTAGACAAAGTGAGATTGAATAGTCAATAACAACATAATTCTTATTCAATCCTGATTGATATCAAAGTAAATCACAAGGGATCAAACGCAGGATATATTGATAAATCCGAACATCACAATTACTATACTGCAAGCCTTGGTGAGATTGAATTCGCAAGTCTCAGGGCGATTTTCCCAAATTTTGATATTAACGAGGGATCACCATTGTCTATATCTATGGCTGCATTGCTGGTAACAATAATCACCATTGTGATCACAATTTCATAACTCGATTTGATTTTTGAGATACAACATTTGAAGCTAGTCGTTGCTTGGAGTTTTAAGCGATGTCATACACACTTGATAGTGATTGAGTCATCACCTTATAGGAGGGGCGAGCGACACTCCTTTCACATTCTTTGATACATTTTGCATTAATTTCTCCTCCATTTGGAGACATGACTAGGATCATTTTGTGTGCCATATATTCTATATGGGGCTTGTATTCAACAACATACTCCCTGATTGAAGTGAACTATAGAGATGACATTGTAGTATCATAGTTGAGTAAATTGCATCAAGAGCTAGTGCTTGTCATATACTCAAACTTGACTAACACAATAAATAACATTCGTTCGCAAGAGACATTATCAACATCATTAAGATCAAAGCATTTGAGACAATATTGTCGTGGCAGTTCCTTCCATTGCCATCATCTTTGCAAGGAAGTTGGTTGGCGTGGTCTAGGTAACAAATATTAGATGCCACTAAACTTCAAATCTGATTGAAGATATATTTTGATAATATAAGAAAAGCTTATGATATTTTATTGTTTTAAAGATATCAAATTGTATCAGAAGACTATTGAGCAGAGGATTAAGACATCATTAATCAACCACTAATTGCTTGACGACTTCAACGCCAATTATATCTTAGGATGGTTGCTTGTACTGATCAGCAGAGGCGAGACATTAAAGTGGTACAATAGTTTTTGATCTTGCCAGCTTGTTGGGAAGTTCAGGTTGTCGATCATAATATGGCATGAAGCGATAGCCAGTGGTAGTTGAAGGCATTACAAAGAAATGGCCAGGAGCTCAAGGTTGGTGTTGACATCCCATTTGATATATTGGAGGCATGCTTGAGTAGTAAGGTGGATAAGTCACCTTCAATGTTCATGTAACAAGTCCTTGCTCCTACTGAGACTGCCTTAAGACAACCAGGATTCTTGAGACACTCTGACAAGGAAATCGAGTTGGCAACTATTTTCTTGCGTAAGTGAGATTCCGAGGATCTCAACTCGAGTGCCATATGATGATGACTCCACAAAGGAGATATAGCACTTGGTAATTGACAACATTCAGAGCCTTGTTAACATCAGTAGCGATCCTTTCACAATGAGGTTTGCAATACTGGAGATTTGTGGAAAATTCAAAGTAACCAATCTTCTTTTGGATCTGTGATTGTAAGATTTGATCTACAACATGTTTCATCACTTCTTGGTCACAATCAAGGAGTAACATGATAACAAGGTTTTTGCTGCCATGGAGAGCATAATGATTTAATCAAAAAGTATTATTAATGTTTTTTAGTTTATGATTTTTGTATCAATTCTGTTTTTTCACTTCTTGGCAGTATTCTATATTATAATTTTATCTGTATATTTTTAGGTCTTACATTTTGTGTTCAAATCTGAGAATAGCTACCTGTCAACTACTTTTTGCTCTCATTTGAATCGAACCTGTTGTGCGTAACTGCTGTAGACTGTTTTTCGTTGAGTTAAATGGCCTATTAAGCAACTGGGTTGTTGATTATACCTTCTCAGGGAAGTTTCTTGTCCTTTTATGGACTGGAATTGTTTTTCCATGATGTGCTTTTAATGATTCTTGATTTTTTAATCTGCCTCTCCCAAATATTTTAGATATTGTCTTTGAATTCCTGATCAAATTCTAAGAAACAAAAAGAAAATTGTCCTCCCATTTCATGCTTAATGTTCTAGATCCTTGTTCATTTCAGAAATAGTTTGAATCTCCATGAGATAGCTGTTGTTTCAGCCTTTTTTATTGACTTTTAAAACCAGAGGAACTTAATGCATCTTGGGTGAGCCTGGTGCTGATGGCACGTGCACTCTATAAAGGTGTTCACATGTTTGAAATTAGAAGGGGCAGGGTTCTACACCATAGAAATAATTCTTTTGTCGGGTTCCACAAGGCATATCTCATATCAAATTGGTCTCTTGCTTGGCAGTGACCTGAAAATACCTTTACTTTTACCTTAGTGCCTTTTGTTTAACTGTTTAAGCCAAAAATTATTTGCTTGAGATTCTAACATTAGTATTTTCCAAAGATGTGGCACCGTCTATGAGTAGGTTTTACACTCTAGAAACAATTCTGTTGTCAGGTTCCACAAGGCTTGTCTCACACCAAATTGGTGTCTTGATTGGCAGTGACATGAAAATGCCTTTACTTTTACCTTAAATGGCATATATTTGAGCAATTTTTTTTTACTTGAGGTTCTAAATTAGTATTTGTAAAAGATGTGGCACATGTATGAGTAGCATTTGCTATAATTCTGTATGATTATGGATGTTATAAAATGAATTTGTATTTTATGTTTTAATCCATGTTTTACTCATGTGATATTATGTGTAAGGAAATGTAGGCACAGACTTGGACGGTCGAGGGCTCATTGAAATCAAAAAATTGGCTTGGATATGGAGAGACCTGGGATGGCACAGGGTCCTATGGGTGGGACAAGACATCAGAAATGAGTGTTGGATTGTCTTATCCTAGATTTAAGGGGTTACCAGCTGTGTTATTGACCAGATTATCCCTACTTACAGAAGACTGGGTAAAGTGGTCATCTTACAAAGAGAGACTATTTGGACTCTCTGTTGGATTGGTTACAGATGAACACCATGATTTGACTTACAATCTCACTTGGCGTTCCTTAGTGGATCCTTCTCATCGAGCCTCTAGGTCAATACGGAGGCAACTGGGTCACACTTTGCTTTCTTCAATAAAGTACACCTACAAAATTGATGAAAGAGATTCTCCTGTGAGACCAACTCGTGGTTTTGCATTTGCTTCTACATCGCAAATCGCTGGCATTGGTCCAGATAGCCGACTTCTACGGTTTGTGCGCCAGGTGGAATTTTCTTCTTCCATATTATATTTGCATCTTAATGTATTTTATATTCATATTTTGATGTTAATTGTCAAGATCAGAACTATTTTGCTCCACGTATCTATTTGTGTTGGTTTTTGTGATCATATTTAATTAATGACCATCTTAGGCACAACAAAGCTGCTGAATTAAAAGTTTATTTTGCATATTGTGTTGAACCAGAATAGGGCTAATTTTTTGTTAAAGTGTACACTTCTATCTGAGGTGGAATTATGATTGGGTGTTAAATACATAGAGATGTATGTTGTATGACAGAGATTTAATTGTCTTTTGCATGTACTTATTTTGACAGCATCGTGCGTTTTTCATTTTTTGTTTCCTCCTCTTCTTGGTTTTTTTCTTGCTTTATGCTGGGAATTTTGTAGAAGAGTGTTAAAAACTTAAATGTATAATAATTAGTTCTTTGTGTCTTGACTTTGACTTCTTTTTTGTGCCTACGTTTTTCTGGGACAGCATTTCGTTACTAACTTTATCAGTCTTCTTGCTAACTGTTAGCTGCCAACTTGTATACCTATGCCAAGGATCCCCTGTAATTTGCCATTCTGTGCGAGCTTCCCTTTTTCACACTATTTCTTTTAAATTTGGCTTTCTATTTTGTTGAAATTTTTGTTACCTACTACATATGCACTTTGGGGATAATGAATTCAATAAATATATCGTCTTTAAAGTTTGGTTTATATTTCATTTTAACCTTTCCATGAACTATTGTTAGTTTTGTTCTGTTGTCTTCTCTGCATATGTAGATTATGTACTGCTGTGCTGCGTGAAGTTAAAACTGTAGGTCCCATTGTTTTTAACTTGAAAGGTTTGCTGTAGTTGTATGCAAAAATATAAGTTTTTTATTTACTGTAGCAATTTCTTGTTCTCGCATGCACAGCTTGAAAGAGTAATAGACAATTAGAAAACACGAAACAAATTGAATGTTTTTTTACCACTCTTCTCAATTTTCCAATTTTATTTACCTTGTCTGTTAACCAGTTTTTTTTTTGTTGTGCCACACCTCTTACTATTGAATGTGAGAAAAGTGAACTGTTTGATATAAATTACTTTGAGATACTTTTGGGCAAGAAATTAAGTTCGAGTTTCACAGTGCGTGCATATACAATGTAATAAACAATTAGAAAACAAGAAGAAATAAAATCGATTTCTTTCTCTCAACTGTGTTTACCTTGTCTGTCTGCCAGAGTTTATTTGTACTTTAATGCCACTCCCGAATGCAAACAATTGACAGCAAAAGTGAGAGGAGTGATTCAGATAAAAAATGTTGACAAGACTTTTGAGCAAGAAAAGTTAAAGAGTTTGACAGTCTTAATTTATTTCCTCAAATTGTATCAATTTATAGGACTATTAGGCGGTCTTGTAAGAGCTGCACCAGAAAGTCCCTTAAGCAATATCAACTCTGAAGGAGTGATTTTTTTCTTCTTCTACTTGAAAAAAGGAGTAGAATGATCTTCAACAAATGATGCTCTGAAGTGCAATGTGTATGATTTCCTTCGATCAATCTTTACAGGATGACAAGAACATTGTTGGAGTTAATATCAAAGCTTTTAAATGAGAAGAGTACATATTATTTTTATCAAATAGTTATGCATACTAGATTGCATGACATACATTCTTTAAAAAAAGTCATAGAGATATTAATTTGTATGCACTGCATCACATTTCAACAGTCCTAGAGTGGATTTTTGGAGCACAAATATGGGTATAGGAAACAAGTTTTGGTATAATTCATGGCAAGTGAATTTTCAGTAAAAGAAAGATTTCATGCAATCTGAAATGTATTTTGCTACAACTACCATAGAAGAATAAAGTCAATCCAACATGTAAAAGAAGTTGGGAAAGTCTGTTTCCTGTAGGGGTATAGAGCTATGCTACTTGGGGATATGGTTCCACCCCTGAATCCAAGGTCTTGGAAATGGTCTCGGTTTTGGGGACGAGGGGACGACTAGGGACATTTCCAACCCATCCCTGACCAACTTGAAAAATTAGAAATGCGTTCAGGTACTCTGGAAATGGTTGATGCATTTCTGATAGCCATTGACCGTTCCCTAACCAACTCGAGGACAGTTCACCATTTCCGATGGCTAAAAAAAAACCGAACTCTTTTATTAAACCCTTTTGTAGGCCCTAGGGGTCATACAACATTATAAAATTTATGATGGGAATGATACAGGGTTTATCGCAAAGTATTTGCCTTTTCCTTTGTTTTCAATGTTCATGCTCTCAAACAGATGATGGTAGGAAGAAAGTGTTATGGTAAATCGATGTTGCTGTAGTTATATTAAACAAAGGAGATGAAAGCTCCTTATATAGATTTACAAAGACAATATTTCTAAAAGAAACAATTATGAACTAAAGATGGAAATAGAAACTACTTAACAAACTAAAGACTTAACTAAGATGACCATTAAAGAAACACTAGAATATTCTAATATCCTCTATTAATGTTCATTGTCTAACGACTGTCTTTTTGGTCACAAATTCTACAAAACATTTTGCTGCTGCTGAGACCCTCTCTAGATCTTTAAAATGTTAATTGACCAAGAAACCAAAATTCATCCAGAAAAGATTAGACAAGGGTGCCCCCTTCTTGAATGCTCTACAAAATGAGACGAGAGCTTTCCAATGACTTTGCCATTGAGATAAGTCTGCCACAAACCCTCCCAGAATCATCAAAACATTTGACCATAAATCATCATAAAATATCCAACTTGATGTTGAATAACGAAGCTGCTCTTCCCTAGAGACAGAGACAAACATTGAGAATAGCTCGCACAATTTTGCAAAAAGGTCACCAAATCTTCCAAACTTTGTAGATGATGATGCCCCAAAATAGACTGCAAAAAGGTCTAATTTTTTAGGAGATAAATTGGAAAAAACCGAACATGAATTTTGAAGTGAAAGATTGATCAAAACCCAACATGATTTTTGAAGTGAAAAATCAATCAAAACCGGGCAATACAAAGCTTCGTTTCTTAAAGGAAAAACAGTAAAACCTGCCAAATAATTTTTGAGGAAAAAATTATAAACGAACAACGGAATCCCTTGCAACTTTGTGAATTACAGAATGAAAAAATTTCAAGGAAAAAATTATAGAAAACCCATTCAAATATTTTTAAGGGAAAAAATTATGCAAATCCATCAAAAAATTTTCAAGGGTGGCAAAACATGAGACTTCACATGGTAAGCCAACACATGCAAGCAAGATGCAAGTAGACACAACCCTAAAAAAACAGAGAATTTTGCTGCAACCGAGAAATCATGGGATAAAAACCCTCAACCAGGCTTGTGATTTTTAGCAAAAATCCACGAAGATGAACAACAAAAGTTTCATAAAATACCTCCAGCGATTTTTATTTCTAAAAATCGAAAAACAAATTTGTGGAAAAAATTCCAGATTAGAAGAGGTCTAAATTTTCTTTAAAAAATTTGCCAAATTTTATGAAATCCCATCGACTTGCTCTGATACCATGTTATGGTAAATTGATGTTGTTATGGTTGTATTCAACAAAGGAGATTAAAGCTCCTTATATAGATTTACAAAGACAATGTTTCTAAAAGAAACAATCGTGAACTAAAGATGGAAATAGAAACTACTTAATAAACTAAAGACTTAACTAAGATGACCATTAACGAAACACTAGAACATCTAATAGAAAGAATGCAAATAGATTATAGCCTACTTTATAATGGTACTGTATACTATATAATGAAAAAGTCTATCTGAATGTTTGATTGCAAAGTACCATTATTTAAAATACAGTAACTATAATGCAATGTTATCATTGCTATGTAATTTTGAAATTCATGGATATATTTGAAAATTCAAAAGTCATGCTCACGCACGCACTCAAGCACACACACATGCACCCACACACACACACACACGCATGCATGCACACTCGCACATAGACACACGCACACATCCCATGCATGCACATACACACATAGACACACGTGCACACACATGTATCCACATGCACACACACACACACACATGCACACACATGCATTGGCACACTTGCGCACGCGTGCACACATACACAATTGTCCCTTGCTGTGACAAAACAAAGTCTTAGAAACTTGTAACCCTGAGAAACTTGGTGTAGTATATAGAGTAATTTTGTTTCTTACCTTTTTATCATATGCCAAATTATATTATTTCTCTGACAAAAAAGTCTCAGAAACTTGTATCCCTGACCCGAGTCCCATATATTCAGTGAAATATGAAGTAATTTTATTTCTTACTTTTTTATCATATGCCAAATTATATTATTATCAGCATTGGTAGGTACATAAAACTGCACGTGATTGTTTCTCTTTGCATTCCACATTGCTTTGCCACTATGGTGTTATACTTTTGTCATGCTATGTTTTTCTTGCATCAAGAGAATTTGGGAAATTCCCTTACTTGTAGGGATGTAGAGTAATTTTGTTTCTTACATTAAATTATTATGAAGAACAATATGCATGGTAAATGATATGCAATTTCTTTTACATCCCAGTTAAGCTGGTTTTCTTCTAGCAAGAATTATGATGGCACTGCACTTTTGTGAAGCACAATAAACCTAGGCATTATTGTTAGGAAGGCCAAGGTTGCCATTGCACCAAAAGATCGACTTGTCAATGCCCGAACCAATAGTCTTATAGAACCATAGGAGGTGGTTAAGCCATGTTGCGGATCCTGTGAGGGTGTTGGCCCATTGCCAACAATCCCCCTCCCAGCATCACTTGCCGTGGCCTGCGAGATTCGAACCTGTGACCAAGCTCTGATACCAATTTTTAGAAAGGCCAAGATTGCTGTTGTACCAAAAGATCAACCTGTCAATGCCCGATACAACCAATAGTCTTATAGAACCACAGGAGGTGGTTAAGCCATGTTGCAAATCCTGCGAGGGATGCTGGCTCACTGCCAACAGTTATTTCATGCTATGTTTGTTTAATATATCCCTACTTGTTACTTACTGTTTGGTAATTGCACATTTTTATCAATGAAGGCGTAACTGTAAAGTGAATGCTCAATACGCAAGAATCCAGTCATAACTGTACTTGAAATTTGCACATGTATAAGCCATTGATTGCAATGGTATTTTGTCACTCGTGAATAATATTGTTTCAAGAGTTACCACTCTTTGAATATAGATGACAGACTTTGGCTTTGCTTCAGAGAAAGTTGCTTGGCACCAGATTTTACTTTATGCAGGGCAAATATTAGTCATGGAGAATTTGGTGTTGCTACTGGATTATTGCAAGTATGATATTTTAATTCATTTGACGTGAAGAATATTTGGCATAAGTTTGGCTGTGCAGTCTAAAATTTCTGTCAATGATTTCAATGGGATGAAAAATTATTATTTTTGGCCAAGGCTCGGATCATATATAATAAGAGGTACAAATGTTCATTTAGGAAGGGGAAAATATAAATTATCGAGCTGCCTTTGATATGAACCCAAACTATAATTGGGCAAGATATATTGTGCGGGTGGAATTCATTTGATATAAGGTCACTTTAAATATTTCTGGTTGTAATACTTTATAGCCCCAAAATCTTCTAAATATAATATCAATGCATTATCGTGGGTCCCAACTATATAAAGAAAAGCATTAGAGGGTGGCAGTTATTCTAAAGTGTGGGTGAGTTTTCTAATTTGTTGTAGAACATTGCAATTTCCGGCATATTGCAATAAAATTGAGATTAATTTGGAAATAAGTTTTTATGGCACCTATATGCTGCAAGTTGCAGGAAGACATTGGTCTGACAACCATTAGTTGGAGTGGAAGTCTTTGATTGTATCACAGATGCTTGACCCAAATTATGGCTTCTCTTTGCATTACGAAATCTTATCTTTTAAATTGCAGAGAAATGGTAGGAAGAAATCATATGACTTGGTTGCCATCATGAAGCTTGCGGGAGTTTCTTGAAACAGAAATTGGAAAGACTATTCAGAAAATCTTGTAGAAGCCCTTTTACATTCTGAGTCGAACTGCTAAAGGTATTGTGTTTTGAGCTTCCTATGAGTTGGCTTGGAGTGTTTGATTGAGGCAAATGCTGGAGGTCTCCAAGGGTCAGATTTGTGCCTGTTTGGATGCTCTGCTAAAAGTGTTGGATTAACAACACTGAATCCCTCCTTTAACATGTCTATTGCGAATGAAGAGGCTGAACTCATATTGCTTGGTATCATTGTTTAAAATGTAACAAACAGTGCATTGTCAGTATGTGCAAACTTTTATTTAAATCTGAATCCTGCAAGTGTATTACCATTGAAATTTTGCATAATATATTAGCCTGCTGGTTAGTTCATGCTGAGATGTTTAAGGGTAACACTTGAAAATAAATTGAGCAACCTTCAGAGTTAGACCTTGACAGTTGGTTTTAGTTTGCGTGGAAATGTGAAGTCAGTTCGTTTTGTGATATCACAGTTACATTCAGATTTGTGCAGTATTACAGTCAAATTTGAACAACGCTATTGAAGGTCCTGTTCCAGCATGCCAATTTTTTGAGAAAAAGATTAGGAGAATCTACGATAGGAAAAAAGATATATGATCTTGAAAAAGTCAAGAAAGATCTTGTAAAGATACAACAACAGTTAGCCCAAACTTTTCAACCGCATGCAAGAACTGAAATACTTGGCATAAATGATGAGTATAACAAACTTCCTCTACAGGTTCAAAAAGAACTACCCTTCAGTTATTATATGGGCATTCATCCAAAGCTTCAAAACAAGAATGATGTGGTAAATAATAAGCACCACGAGTTGGCCAACGATCTTCTTGCAAAAGACAGGTGCAGATTTTTGTATGAGGGAGACAATAATCAGCTTATTGGTAGTTCTGTAAAAGAAGAGCAGCCAACTACCATCAAATCACAGCCTTCTCATGATCATTTAGAAGATGTTAAACATGATATAGGTCTATTGATTGGTAGTACGAAGGTAGAGGTTTCTTGCGGGGGTGCCTACACTAGTATTCTTGATGAACATGATGATAACACAGAAGACTATTCAATCAACCAATGATGAGTACTGGATATCTTTTGAGAGTGCTGATGCTGATTTTAATTTCGACTTAATGGTCTCTACATATGGTATGGATTCTCCTTGTGAATTTATCTATGCTTCATGATTCACGGAGTTTCTAGGACGGGGACATTATAGGGGATGGGGATGTGTTTCTGGTATAGGTACAGGTCAAAGCCAAAATTTAGGGGATGGAACATTAAGAGATGACTATTAAAAAAGTAGGAATATTTTTATAGAGAGAGAATCAAATATGAATATCATAACATTGATAAACCATTCACTATAGACATTTTAGAAGCTCAATACATAGAAAGTTAACAAATTTCAAACATTTTAGAAGCTCAATACATCAAAAGTTAACAAATTTCAACTACTTTCATTGTAAAAATATGGTGTACATATAACAAAAATGCCCAGAGTCTCCAAGTTTCATGCATGAAATGACATAAAATATTGAAATGTAAACAGTGGACATTCTATTATAGCTAAAATACTTAACAACAAACAATAACATTAGAGTCCAACTCTATAATCAGTTGTCCATAATATTTAATTGTAAATACTATAACTAAACTACTAAATAGTAAATATTGAAGTTCGCACTAATATATAGTTATCCATAATCAATAGATGGTATGTCTAAGAGTCTAAATCAAGTAAATTTGATGTCATAACCTCCTCTTTCAACTATTGTTCATTCCTTGACCAGCTGCTCCTCTTGGTGCTCTTCTCCTTTGCGAATGTGAAAATGAACTTCTTTTTCATTTTTTGCTTATTTTATCTTTAGATTAGGTTTTGATATTGTCAAATGTGGTTTGCGTGTCTTCGAGACCAACCAACCTTTTTTTCATATAAAAAATTTCTTACTTTTTAACACCGATAGTCTAAAATGGCTTAAGCCATAGGGGACGGCTAGAAGTTTAGGGGACTTCTAGCTGTCCCCAAACTGTCCTTGGGACTTATAGTCGTACCCCTGTACCCTGCTGTTCTGAAAGTGTCGTTTCAAAAACATACTCTTTTTCCAAAAAAAGGAAACAAATTTGGGGATGGAAAATTCTTGTCCCTATTACGAGGTAATTGGTAAATACTTGCTTGTTAATAACAGAGACCGAAAGGTCAATTTATACAAAAGAATGAGACGATGTTTCCTTAGGAAACAATCGTAAAGAATAGAAACATTCTATTCCAGAGAAAGCAAAAAACGAAAGCAAACTAAAGCTAAAGATATTTACAAGATAACCATTAACTAATAATAGACGTCTTATCTATTATTGTAATACCCTCCCTTAATGGTTAATCTATCTAACACACCAAGCTGTCCTTTGAATTTGACAAACTTATCAGGACCAAGAGGCTTGGTGAGAATGTCTGCAGTCTGATCTGTGGTAGGAACATACTGCAGATCTATAGTCCCGTCTTCAACCAGCTGTCGTATGTAATGACAATGAACATTCACATGCTTGGTTCGTTCATGGAAGATTGGATTCCGTGCTAACTTGATAACGCCTTCGTTATCAACAAACAGAGTAGTCGGTCCTGTTGGTGACATCTGCATATCCCCAAGCATCCGACGAAGCCAGACAGCTTCACATCCTGCCTTAACAGTCCCTCTGTATTCAGCCTCTGTAGAAGAGAGAGAAACTGCTTGCTGCTTCTTGCTGGTCCATGTGACTACATCGGATCCCAAACTGAACACATATCCAGATGTTGACATTTTATCATCAACAGAACTTGCCCAATCTGAATCTGTGAACCCACTGAGTTTAGGATTAGAACTCCGAGAATACAGAAGTCCATAATCAAAAGTGCCTTTCACATAACGAAGCACATGCTTTGCTGCCATCCAATGATCAGCCTTAGGAGTTGTCATAAAGCGTGAAATATAGCTGACTGCGAAGCTGATATCAGGCCTAGTAGCAGATAGGTAGATGAGGCTGCCTACTAGTTGCCTATACGTAGTATCATCAACGGAAGGAGAATCAGACTTGGCTGATAACTTGAGACCTTTCTCCATAGGTGTAGATGCAGGTTTGCAATCCTGCATTCGGAATTTGTCTAACAAGGCCCTGGCATATTTGGACTGAGAGATGAATATACCAGAAGACTCTTGCCAAACTTCAACACCTAAGCAATAATGCATGAGCCCAAGGTCAGTCATATCAAAAGATTGGCATAAGTGTTGTTTGATTCCCTGAATCAAAAATGCCGAACTGCCAGTGATGATCAGATCATCCACATAGATAACCAGAAGGATGATGTCACTATCAGTAGTCTTGATGTACAGATTTGAGTTTGAAGAACTCCTCTTGAAGCCTTGATCATTGAGGTACGTATCAATCTTGATGTACCATGCCCGAGGGGCTTGCTCCAAACCATAGAGAGCTTTTACCAATCTGAGAAACTGATGGTCTTTACCAGCAACTTTGAAACCAGGAGGCTGCGTCATGTAGACCTCTTCATGGAGATCACCATTCAGGAAAGCACTCTTTACGTCCATCTGATGGACCTTCCAGCCAAACTGTGCTGCCATGGCTAGGACTAGTCTGATGGTGCTCATCTTTGCAGTAGGAGCAAAGGTCTCATAATCAATGCCCTGACGCTGAGAAAAGCCCTTTGCTACTAAACGAGCTTTGTACTTATCCAAAGTACCATCTGATTTGTATTTGATTTTGTAGACCCATTTGCAGCTAATGGGTTTCTTCCCTGGGGGAAGATCAGAAAGGACCCAAGTGTTGTTCTTCAGCAGGCTGTGGTGTTCAGATTGCATGGCCTGTTCCCACTCTGGAATTCCTTTAGCCTCGGAATATGTTTGAGGTTCAAACACACTGTGAATGTTGGCCATAAGAGCGAAGTTAACAGAATCTGTAGTTTTGCTCTTTTTCCGAGCAGTTCTCCCATCAATGAGCTCATCATCATGAAGATCAACAAGTGTCTTAGCCCACCACTTAGGCCAGAGAGGAGAATGACCAACAGTAGTACTAGGAGATGCTTGATTAGCAGGATCCTGATCAGAAGAATCTAGATCAAACTCAGGTGAAGCATCTTCAAAACGCGGTGATCCTGCAGGAGAAGCCGGAGGTGTCTGTACAGGTATCACTGGCAGGACTGGAGCTGTAGGAGCTACTGGAGCCCTCCCATCAGGTGGACCTAATGGAAGCCGAACTCCCAAATCATAAACCTGCATAGGCTGGTCTGTTGGATCAGGAACAAGAGAAACAGGCATGAATGGTCCTCGCTGCTCATCAAAGACTACATCGCGGCTATATATGAGACGAGATGTCTCAACATCAATAAGGCAGTAGGCTTTGTGAAGATTGCTATATCCAGCAAGCATCAGTTTCTGACTCTTGGCATCCAACTTGGTGCATGAAGCATCAGGAATCCAAACAAAAGCAAGAGAGCCAAAAACCTTCAGGTGACTGATTCTGGGCTTGCGACCTGACCAGGCCTCTTCCGGAGTTTTACCTTTGACCGCCACTGTGGGTGACCGGTTCAACAGATAAACTCCAGTGTTAACTGCTTCTGCCCAAAAACGCTTAGGAACATGTCTGTGTTCGAGCATGGAACGAGCCATCTCGGTGATTGTCCTGTTCCGACATTCAACTACACTGTTCTGTTGTGGCGTGTGGGGTGTGGTGAACTGGCGTTGGATGCGATGTGTATCCAAGAAGCTGGAGAAAACATTAGAACAAAATTCCCCCCCATTGTCTGATCTAAGAGTAATAATAGATTTCCCAGACTCTTTTTCAACTAAGGGTTTAAACTTTTGAAATACAGTAAATGCATCGGATTTCTTTTTAAGGAAATACACCCACACTTTTCTACTGAAATCATCTACAAACAACAGAAAATACCTGTACCCAAGAACAGAAGGAGTGGCCATAGGGCCGCAGATATCAGCATGAACAAGCTGAAGTACTTGAGAAGCTCGCCAAGAATCGCCACTGGGGAAAGGTGTGCGATGTTGCTTCCCAGCCTAACATGCGTCACAAACTCCAAGGTGTTGGGTTTGAATCTCTGGCAAACCAAGAACAAGCTCATCCCGAGCAAGTTGTGAGAGATAATGCACATTTAAGTGCCCATATCGCTGATGCCAAAGTGTGCTGATGGAAGATCGCCGAGCAGCCATAGCTAAGTCCTGAGAATCACCAGAATCAGTAAGTCTGAAAAGACCATGATCCTCAAGACCAACTGCAACAGTAGACTTAGTCGCCCGATCAGTGATGGTGCACTGATGTGAATTGAAGGTGACTGCCAAGTGTGGAGAATGTCGTAGCAACTGACTGACCGAGAGTAGATTTAGTTCCATCCTTGGAACGTAGTACACATCAAGGAATATGAGCTTCCTCCCAACAGACTGAATTTGAATGTTGCCTTTACCAACAACCGTGTACTCTTCTCCACCACCAAAGATAACAGAATCTGAATAAGGTTGGTAGTCAGTAAACCAGTCTCTGCGGTGAGTGAAATGTCGAGAAGCACCTGAATCAATGTACCAGACAGATGACTGCACATGATCTGCGGGTCTTTTAGCTGAAGGAGCAGGGTGCAGAGATCAGTGAACTTTAGAACAACACCAGTAGATGTGATGTTGAGAGTCTCGATAAAATGCTCATAGGAATTTGGTAAACTCCGAAGAGTGATTACCACAATATCCTCTTCCTCCATCTTGCGACCGATGGCAAGTAACTGATCACGGATTTCTTGAATCCGATTCAGGTGTGCTTGGAGCGAGGTGCGCTCATCCATGACAATAGAAAACAGAGTGTTTTTCAGAAAGAAGGCTCTGCTCTTGTCGGAAGTCTCATGAAGACCTTTGAGATGTGTCCAGATTTCGGCCGCTGTCTTGCCGGATGGAATCTGAGAAAGCTGGTCATCAGCTACGGAGAGTTTGAGAAGCATTACTGCCTCTCGATTGTTCAGAGCATAGGAATTTATTTGTGAACACAGTGTCATCTGTAATTCTTTTTCGCACCTAGTTATGAAGACTGACATTGATGATTTGGATATGTATAATGAAACCCTTCTTAAACCTCTTGTGCGTTTGAGTTATCTTATACACCTACTAGTTCACCTTTTTTTGGAGAATTAACTATAGGTAACTGAAGATAAATGCTTTATCACGCTTTGATGAGATATATGGGATGTTTGAAAAGCACCTTTGGAATGAACAAATGGAGGGGAAATAAAGGGGACTTAAAGAGGAGATATACAAGAAGGTATGGAAACTATGAAATCAGATGACCTGCACCTTCTTTCAGATCATGATCATCTCTTTGACCTTACACATATTTACTCAGAAGAACTAAGGAAGAAGGAATCAAAAGTAGATGTATGTACATATGTGCTCATGAATGCCAAGGACACCCTTGAGGCTACTTTAGTGGCATTTCATGAAGCAGAAAATCAGATTGCTGAGTTAAATTAGAAATCAGATTTGGCGCACTCTAATTCAGCCTAACATTTAGATATGACTGTTGAGGATGTTGTTAGTGATGACAGCGTGTGGGTTGATCAACATGGACAGGTTTCATCCACATTCAGGGGGCGCAGACTATGATGATGAGTCATTGACTGAGGTTGAGATTACATAGTGTGACTATATCTTGAGGAGTGCTCATCACTTTTTGTTTGATCCACACGAGGAGGATTTGATGAAGCACAAATGTGGATTTGCTCAGAGTTGGTATTATTTGTTATCAGATGGTGGTTTGCGATCTCCACAAGTAGGATTAGAGGTTGCAAGTATTTGAATTAGATGATGATGAGAGATCACTTACAGGGACATCAACCAATTTTCCACTAATAATATGTATTTGAAGGGGTTGGTTACTTTTATGTCTCATACAAGAATGGGTTTACAAGGTGGTTATACTATCAGTTGCTACCATTTAATTTACTTGTAGAGTTAGCACATTCATAGGAGACTTGCAGAGGTTAAATGTGGTTGTGAGGTTGAAGATTCTTCCAATGGTTTGTATCTCCTTATGGCTGATGGATGTGAGAGCAACTTGTTTTGCGATTTGAGTATTGACAAAGTTGGCAGTAAAGCTTGGGTGGGTTCTAGTGATAGGCTTCACCACTTTTGGCATGGTGAAGGTGAGGTTAGAGTTGAGCGGCAGGAGTCTAACGATATTCTTGGTCTTGTTTCGATATTTATGGATTCCCTGTGGGTGCGAGATTTGGATAGTGGGTATGGTATATATACTCACACAGTTGATGCAGGCATGCCAAGTTAACTTTTTGAGTTGCTCTCTACCAAGATGTTCACTCATGTGATACATACTATTAGATTGCCCTACCCTTTCTAGAATGGTGGTGTGGTGATTGTGTTAGTTGGGCAAAAATTATCATCTCCATTAGCGCAGGTATTACATAAGCTAGATTGTGATATCAAGGATATCATACAAGTGTGCACTTAGGATCCAATTGGAACATTTATAGGGATGGTCACAGATCAAGGAGTTGGGAGGAGTGTTATGTTGCATTCTAATTGGTATATTGTTGAGCTCTTGCCCCCTTTTGATATTAGAGGTGTATGTAGTTACTACTAGAGTGACATACTCAATTGGGTAGTGAGCATTTCCTTTTATGATAGCAGCGTGTGATAGGTTGTCCTGATTGAGCATACACATGAGGCATTTTGAATGTCAGATATCTAGTTTATTGGTTCTTGGATCCATATTGAGTTGTTTTACAACTCTGGGGTTAGAGATGTTTACATTGGTGTAGAGCTGTGGTTGGATAGTGTATTGTCTTTGAGGCAGATCTAGGATCTTGACGTTTGGTTCCAGCTTATAAATGTGGATTGTTTGGGGCATATAATCTTTGGGAAGGGAGGATTGTTATGTTCCCTTTTCTGGCCTATTGATTCCCAAAACCGCAGATTGGAAATCCAAGAGCCTACCACTTCTCCCATAGAACTCCATAATCAATTTTGGCCAAAGGACGAGAATCACGTTGATTCCATTGCACTTTAGGCTCCGCTACACCTAGGCGGGTAGATCTTCACCTCAAATGCTGACTGCTTGGTTCAAAGCTTTTCTATAGTAAATTTAACTTTGTGAGTTCTTCGGATGGCGAGGTCTTTGAACTCGATTAATATGGAGTTAATGTGATAGTTTGAAATGAATCTTTTGTATAAGGTCTTTAACAATGTATTTGAGGTTTGCAAGAAGGACGTTATAGATTTTCTAACTTCAAATATAAATCCAATACTTAAATGATAAAAAGACCAGTGCTTTGGCTTATTCGAGCGATGGAGTCAACTACAATGAAGATTATAATGTACAACTTTATAATGTTCTATGCACATAAACTATAAGCAGTTTAATAATCAAGACGTGACAGGTCAAATATATACGCAATTCTAAACTAGTCCAGATGACGATTTAATTCCTAAGGTCGGGGAGATAGAACAGACACAAATTTAGAAACAATTAAATATTTCACAGTATCTACGAGAATCGGGTTTAAAATGCCATAAATGACCTCGCCCATTTATCTGGCATAAATTGCTTACAAAATTAAAAAAAATGATTATAAAGGACTAATCAACTGCAATTTAATTCTCTATGCCATTTTAAATAATCAAAAAGCAACAAAGGCTTTTATTAATCATTAAAATATCATTTTAGAATATATTACAAAGTCATATTCTATTCCATATTCCTCAAGACAAATAAATATGTGAATGTGGAATGTTTAATATTGAATGTGTTTGTTTTTTACAATATGTTTTCCTCTTTCCTTATTTATATCTCAACAATAAATAAAAAGTGTGACTTTTCAAATTTAAAAGTCATGTCCTTTTAAAATAAATCACACCTTATAAAAAATGCATAGTTAATTAAATTATAATGTTTCATTTATATCCTTGTTTTTAATTGAACGTTGTAGTCGGCTATGCTTAATCACGCCACCATGTGTTTACCTTCTTAATTTATTAATCCTACATTCTTGGAATTATCGGTTTATTTATTTTTTATTTTTAAAAAGAAAGAGTCACAACTTAGAATTCCACAAAGATGCAACTCTTGGAATTTGAACCAACGTGTCAACAATGAGAACTCATTGCTTCAACCAACTAAGCTAAACACCTTGGACAGAAATTATCGGTTTCTGAATGTCAACCTCTCTAACAATTATATTTTAAAAGTCCAATTTCGTTATCAGTTTTTTCTTCTTAGCAATGATAGTATACTATTCATCATTATCTGCTTGATGTAGTGTCGTCTTTATTGTTGATTCATGTTTTTTTTTTCGTTGCTTGTTTGACCCGTGCTTTACAAATGGGATTTTTTCCAAGGAAAATTATTGCCAATGGGTTGTCCAACTTTATCTCACATAGATCTCCAAACTTGGCGCCACATCAACCTGGTAAATAGTCCTCCTTGTTGAAGTTTGTAGCTGCGATAGAGATCTTTATCTCTGATAAAAATACATTTTTTATGACCATTATGGTCATCTTCAGTTGAAAGAGATATTTGTGATTATATTTAAGTTAATATTATGCAAAAGACATGTGTCATACGTCATGCGAAGTGGCATGTGTATGAAAATGTGAAGTGTTGAATATGTGGAAATTTGAAGGGTCTTATTTTTGGGACTCAAAGAGACCTTTGCGTGTAAGATGAAGAGTCTTATGCAATCTATTTATATGATTGCTTGGTATAGTGTAATTGAATCATGTGAAAGCTTTGTACTTAATTTTTTATTATCAAGACAATAAAAATATTTTGTTGGTGTAGCTGGGTTTTTCCCTTCAAATGGAGAGTTGTCCTGGGATAAATATTTTGAGTCTTTTGTGTAACGTTTTTACTCTTTTTTTTTGTTTATCTAATATTTGGGCAAAAATATCAACATGGTATCAGAGCCTAGCTTAAATAACAACAATTAAGGAAGTTTCCTTTTCACAAATTTATGTATATTTTTAGGTTTACATAGGTGTTTTTAGAGTGTAGGGTGAGGGAGTCGTACAAGGGTTTAATAATGCCAAAATGATGTGGTTGTCCTTGTTTGTAATGATGTTGAAGAGCACCATTGGAGTAGAGAAGCTTGTGAAACAAGCCAAGATCTTGTCGAGATTTGTGAAGCATCTCTTCTATTACTACAAGCTTCATGGTATTGAGATTTTCTACAACATGACACATCTGGACTCAAAAACTTCAGTTATTTGGGCAAAGTTGCCCTTGATCTAGAAACTAATGTTGTTGTGTCCCAAGGTAGAGTTCATTTGGTGGATAGTCTATGATGCTATGTTCACAAACATGGTTTTTGGGCCCCTTCGCGAGATCTTCAAGGAACATGATTTTATCTTATGCATGGGCGGGAAGAGCTTGTGTATAATCACAAGATCTGGATTGGGCTATATATTGGTTCATTTCTGCTAAGGATTTTTCCAGTGGTCGTTGTATACTGGCTCATTTATGCTACCTTATTGATTGCCCAGAGTTTAAAGCCGACAATCAGTCGGCTATTGTTTATCTTCTTATTACCTGATCATTTTTTTACGATGAAGATTGGGTAGAGTATGTAGCAACTTAAATGCCAATTTGAGATTGGTCTTGGAGCTTGTGCAGGTTGTCTGGAAGTAGAAAAAGCCAATAGCCTTTTATCTATCACCGTGTGAACTTGCAGAGAGTACCATTGATACATGCGCCATCAAATAACACAACCCGATACTGAGTTTTTTGGGTTAAGTCATGGAAAAGGGGAACTTGTCATACGATTGGGCATTGTTGTGTTGCCCTATTTTTGCTTATCAATTCAAGAGCGGAGTTCTATCTTTCATTCTTTTCTTTGGTCTCTTTTGTAACTACTAAATCCTTGATGAAATGACATCACTTGTTTCTTATCGTGGCAGTCGTGTTGAGTTGTATGGCCGCTTTGTATTCGTATCGGGTGTATTTCAGTTTTATTATTATTTCTGTTGGGTTATGTAAGGAGCATGATTGCTGATATAATACAAGAACTAGAATGTCAAAAGGAGCTCAAGAGTTATTGAAAATTCTTGTCATTTTTATGAGAATCATGAGTAAGTCCCAAGGCTGGATTGCCTAGCGCAGTGTTTGTTGGAAGCCTCTTGTCGCTGCTAGAGAACGATTAGGGCAGCCTGTTTTCTTTATTGAATGGGATTGGAACTTGCTTGGGGATTATATGCTGGTGTGACCACACTTCTAAATATTTTTGCACTGCCTAACACCTCCTAAATCAACGTATCCCATCTTCTGAATATCTTCTCAATGTACCTGCCAACCAGGCTCTACTTTATGCATTTGTTGATTGATTAAGTTGTTGGGTTTACTACAATAGCTTTAATCTCATATTCGTTGACACCGACTATTGGATGTGTTTGTAATAATTTGATCACAATTTTTTTATCTTGGTGTGGGGATTTGCTTACGTCTCAATATGGAAGGTAAAGGGGTTTTGAAGTTATTCTTGGTCAACTTAGCCTCAAAGGTATTGATATTCGATCATGGAGGCCTCAAATGTGTAGGGGATTGTGTCAATTATTGTTTTGTGTGTCTGAAAGTTGTAATTGTGGATGTTGCAAAAGCATTTAGTTGTCAAGCTCAAGTGCGAACAAGGCCACAAACAAGTAGCTTCAAGAGCTCGATTGGATTACTTGTGTCATCTGTGATATGGTCAACGCCTCTAAACTTACTGGCTAGGATGTAGACTAGGCTATCAAGAAGCATTTCACAGTCAAAATCCCTTATGAGAAGATATGTGTGTTTGTGTGTGTGTGTTGAGATTAGATATCAACGAGATAAGTATTTATTATTATATCTCTCAATAGTGATTTCTTTTACCATTGATAAGTTGATGTCAATTTAATCTCTATTGGTTCTAGGATGTAACAACAATGATCTTTAGAGAGAGACTATTCAACTTCAAAGGGAGATTACGTGACAAAGGGAGATGCCCAATCCTTTGCAAGTTTATGCAATAGTCATCCATCTTATTGTGATAATTGTTACCATTTTTTGCCTCCCGCCTAAAATTTGAATTCGAACACTTGAGCCCTCCCAACGGCTACTTCCCACTATTTTATTATTTTAATGCCTGGGAATTTAAAATGCAAAAAACCAAATAAAACGATCACACGGACCTTCTTTTCTACCGCTTTTCGCGCCGTCAGATCCTTGGCGATCTACGAGGGCGCATCCCCGCATTCTCCAAATGCACGACCTTTATGTAATGCGGGGAAGCCCCTTTGCAACATGTGGATCGGTGGGTCCGTGTTCTTTCTGTGGGCCGCAGGATGGGAAGTGGCAGGCTGAGCTGGCAATTCAATTGGTGCCTGCTTTCCCGCATTCTGAGCTTCGTCAGACTTTTTGACAGTGCGGGGAAGCACTTTGGTGACGCGTGTCCGGATGACATCACGGTGGGTATTCGCAAAGGTTCAGAATGCACGTGTTACGAGCACCGTCAGATCTTTAAGGATCAACGACTAGTGCATGCCCGCAATAAGGAGTTGCAAAGAAATTAAACAATGCGGGCATGTGCCCTGGTGACACCTGTTTCGCAACCTCTCATGTTCCTAGTTCCACCTTCCACCGTCCAATGCGATTTGATCAGTGGCTGGTGCATGCCCGCAATGTAAAGATGCAGAGCTGTTAAGGAATGCAGGCATGCGCCTTGCTGCCACGTGTCCTTGTGGGGTCGGTTTTGTTCCAGGTGGCGCCAGTTGTATGCCGAGGTAATGCCGAGTCAGACCAGGTCGAATGCCGAGTGTCTTCGTGGGCCCAGGTTTTCATGGACAGGCGCAGTATACAGAGAAGCTTTCCCGATCGTTGATTTTTTTGCAGATCGACGATCAGCGCTTGCTCGCAATATGGAAGTACATGAAGATTAAACATTGAGGGGAAGCGCCTAAACACCATGTGTCCTTACGGGCCCGGGGAGATACGTTGCGGCAAGGTAGCCTGGTTAAGGCTAGTGGTTGGTGGTCGCATCGCGGTTAGGATTTGAGGAGGTGGCACAGTTAGTAAAGAAGGACGTGGTCAAACCGCGTGGAGACTTTGCAGGGTGGCGAAATGAAAAGAGATCGTTGGTCCACGTGGCTCATCCTAGTGCCGAAGTTAGGTGATTGATCATGCTGACTCATGGGCTAGAAACAGAGGAATTTGAGTTTTGTTGCGCAATCTAATCCTTGTGATCAATGCCAACCACTCTTGGATAAATGCTGAACTCAGTGAACGCAGGAGAACACTCTATCTTTCCCCGATTGATCCATCTACCTGGTCAAAACTATTTAATGGCGCCGTTTCTGTCTTCTCAGGGCCCTGTTCCAACAAAGATCAGATATCATTGCATCTGGATTTGCACTCAGATCAGATTTTCTTCAGATCTGCATGATTATTCTCAGTAGGACTTAATGGCAGTGGTTGTAGAGTAATTTCAGTTAGAGGACATCTCAATTATGCTTGAACTATAAAGGGAATTTTTGTAGATTTTGTTCTGGTTGACTCTTCTCTGACTTCTCTGATATTGCTCTGCAATTTCATGTGTAAATTCCCTTTGCCTCTGAACTGTATGACATTTTGCCTTATCTCTTTCAACCATTAATGTGAAAGTGCAATAACTATTTGCCTCTCATTGGTGTTTTGTAGAGATCTGTGATCTACATGACTGTATCTCTTTTGGCCTGTGAATGATATATAAGTGAATCTTCTCTTCCTTGTGTCATTCATCTGGGTTTTCTGATCTGCATGTGGTTGCTAGATTAAAACAAGTCTGAATGTGTATATCCTTTGGTGTCATGATGGTTCAATAGTGCATGTATGGGCAAGGATTGGTTGAACACTCTATTTTGGTGCATCACCCCCTTAGGTTAGAATAGGTAGATTTGCTTATCATGCATTCCTTCTCCCTTTTCCTCTCCAAGAGTAGTTAGGTGCACCCTGATGGTAAAGGAAGCCGGCCTTCTCCGGAGACTCAACCTCATAGTTCAAGTCCCACAGCTTGGAGGTTGTTTCCATGTTTCACAAGGTTGTCCTTAGGTAAAAACTTTGGACAAGGGTGCAAACCTTTGTGACAACAATAATATTAAAATTGCCCCTATTGAGAGGGAGACACTATTATTAAAGTTATCCTTGCTGAGAGGGAGTCACTGTTATCAAATTGTTCCTATTGAGAGGAAGTATTTGTTATTAATGTTGTCCCTGCTGAGAGGGAAACTCTGTTATTAAATGCTGTCCTTGCTAAGAGGGAGACGTTGTTATTAAAGTTGTCTCTGCTGAGAGGGATCTCTGTTAAGAGAAAATCTTAGTTATTAATGCATTCTTCTTTGGGAGAAGTATGAGGTGAAAGCCCTTGTTCCACCCTCTCTGAGTAGGTAAGGTGGACCACCCTCTGCAAGTAGGCATGGTGGATATGCATTCTTCTCTAGGAGAAATCTGAGGTGAAAGCCCTTGTTCCACCCTTTGTGAGTAGGTACGATGGATCGCCCTCTACAAGTAGGCATGGTCGAAATGTATCCTTCTCTGGAGAAGTTCTGAAATAAATGCCTTCATTCTACCCTTTGCAATGGGCATGGTGAAAGTCATGAGGGTGACTCCATTCTATGTGCTTAAGAAGTAACTATGGTAGATTATGTTATGGCGAGATAAAATATGTGACTATAGCATTTTTTTGCAGCTATGTGTGCATTCTTGACTAAAAGATCTCTCTTGCTAAGAGGAAGTCTTGAAGTTTGTAGCTGCGATAGAGATCGTTATCTGTGATAAAATATGTTTGTTATGACCATTATGGTCATCTTCAGCTGAAAGAGATATTTGTGATTGTATTTAAGTTAATATTATAGAAAAGACTCTTGACCTCTTTTTGACATTCTAGTAAGATCTAAGACCTTCGCGTGTAAGATGAAGAGTCTTATGCAATCTATTTATATGATTGCTTGGTGTATTGTAATTGAATCAAGTGAAAGCTTTGTATTGTTTTTTTATTATCAGGACAATAAAAGATATTTTGCTGGTGTGGCTGGCTGGGTTTTTCCCTTCAAATGGAAGGGTTTTCCGAGGATAAATATTCTGAGTCTTTTGTATATTGTTTTTACTCTTCTTTGTTGCTGTTTATCTAATATCTGGGCAAAAACATCAACACTCCTTGTTCGGTGATATGTAACTCTTATTACTGTATACACACGTCCTTCAATCTCTTTCATACTATCGGGGTATGAGGCATTGTATTGAATCTCATCAGGTACTGGCATGGAATAAAAAAAAAACATTTCCATCGCAAGTGATGACATTGATTTGTCATTCACTGCTATATATGTGTGTGAGATGCATACTATTCTTCATTAAGTAATTCCAGATACTCTTCAGCTTGAGACCGCATTGCCTAAATTTTCCATTTTGTTCCTTGTCAACATATATTCAGATGTGTTCAACTGTGACGTGGCTCTAATTCCAAACCAGTAGCCGTACGCATGCAGATGGTTCTAACTCCTAATGACATCTTTAGTTTAATGGCCCCATTACTAGATCTGATTTTTGAAGTTTATTGAAATAAACAAATCAGACTTCAACTTCTGACAGCCCATTTACATATTCCATGGTCCTGCTGTTGTTTGAACATTTTTTAATGTTTTTATTACTCTGTTACTTCTTTGATGCTTTTAACGTCATTGTCTTTCTTCGGTACAACAGGATAGATTACTATCCTTGAACTGCAATCCTTCCCAGATTATGCTTGATTTTTGCTCCAGAAATCTGTATCCCAACAGCACATCAATGATCCACAACACTGATATATATCAGCATCATGGAAACTCTCCTTTGCTTACCTTTAGGAATTTGAATAATAATTTTTCTTGTAACACTCTTTACTACCTCAAAAGGGCTAGTTGCTGAATGGTCTTCCTCTCCTACTCACTGGTTTTGTCATCTCCCAGGCTGTTTACAGAACTGCAACTTTTTCCATCTGACAGTTTTTCTTTTCAACAGTTTGCTCATTTATGATAATGGAGATAGTTTTCAGTTTGTGAAATGATACCATGATGCATTCTCAATTTTCCCCTTAATAGTCGCCATTTCTTGGATTTATTCAATAAAGCTTCCACTTTGAATCTAAACAGCCTCAATACTGATACCATGATTCTTAGACTTGTAAATAATCAACTGGCAAATTTATGTCACCTCCAATATGAGTATGCTTGAAAATGCTTTAATCATCTCCAGATTTCATAAGTTGGGTGAAGATCTTGACGAAGAATTGCTCCTAGAAGACACAATGTCTCTATATTGAATACTCAATGTCTTTTGTTTTTGCTTACTTTCAGATGATCTCCCAGTTTATGTATGATGGGATGACTAATTTCTTCATGTGCAAGTCAAGGTAAAATCAATAGCAGGATCAATCTGAAACAAAGATACATAGCTTTCCAATGTTATAATAAATGGAGGTCCCAAATTTGCAGAAATTAGGGGCTCCATCATAGCTAATGAGTTTTGTTGCACTATTAGCTCGTTTTGTCTTGGTACCATGGGTAAACCTGGTTTGCTTTACAATTAGAGCAGTATTTGGCCTAAGTGATCTCAGTTGCAGGCTAATCAGGGCTGTTTCAATGGGGTTTCCAAGTACTTACAATTTTTAGTAAGATAGGAGGCTCAATATTTTTGACACTTCAGGGTTGGACTAAGTGCGTCTTGTCAAGACCTTTCCAGCAAGCTATCACACGTGCATATCCGAGTCTGTCTGGTTAGAGATTTTAATGTTTTAAGATTTAACGATTAATTATTAAGTGACTTTATAACTTAAGTTCATATTGTTAATGTCATTTTATTATCTATGGGCACTTTATTTTGTGAAGTGGGGGAAATGCATTATTTTAGAAACGAAATAGAGAAACATAAATGGGAATTCGAAGAGTCACCTATTTGTGCTTCAAAGGGAGGATGGAGCTCATTTCCAGCCATGGTAACATGGGGACACATCCCCCTCCTTTTTGCCCCACATCCCGGAGATGGGGACGCATTGAGGACTTGGGGACTCCATCCACCCGTCCCCAACAGTGCCATGAGATTTCGCCACCTCTGCCGAGGATGGGGGACATCTTGGTGTTGACTATTTGCCGATTCAACTATTTATGTTCAATGTTTGATGTTTCAATTCAATGCAATGTTCAGGTATTTACTCCTTTACATTTTTGTATCTTATATTGCAATACATCTTTCATAACTAGCATTTTAAGTACCATATGCTTAGTATGTACAACCCAACCTGTCCCTTGCCACCGTCCCCAAATTAAGGCCCCTCTGTCCCCCTGTCTTGTAAACTTGTCCCTCTGTTCTACCATCCCCCCTCCCCCAAGGGTGGGGTAACTGTGTTTTCAGCATACTTAATTTTGGGATTTGAATTTTTCATTTTCTCTCTTGGAGAGTTGTTTTCAAAAGCTTCAACTTTCAGCAGGTAAGAGGACAAAAGCCCTCAAGCTTGGGCAGTTGACGAAAACCCATCGTCGGTTGGAGACATCATGTAGGTGTTTCACATTTTATTCCAGGTTCATCTTTTCTAGTATCTAATCTTGCTGTAGTTATTGTATCTATGAGTGGATTTCTTGGTTATTTAATTGAAGAACATTATTGAAATAATATATTTGAAAACGTATTTTTGAGATTCATTGTATTGATGTTTGGTAGTTCTGGTAGGATAAATCTGTGAGATTAATTAATATTAATGGTTCATATATATAATTAAGATTATCATTATATTAATTATATTAATGAATAGACATGTCCCATGATGGGACATGTCTGCTCTTAGTTTATTCCTCATACAAATACAAGAGGTTGTTGCCATTTGGAAAACACGTACCAAAATTAAATGGCAATGCCAATACATTTGCAGCGATCTCGGAAACTCAGCATGGTTTTAGAGCCAGGCTGGAAATGTAATTAAGGTCAGAGAATAAGTAGATAAAGTTTGGAATAGAAGAAAACACAGAGTAAAAGTAATGTCTGATCTCCTCCCAGACCTATGAGTTTTTAACATATTCACGTTATTGTGTTGGTTGCGACTGCTCATGCAACACAAATTATATATATCATTCATCTGGAGCACTCGTGGCCTAATGAATAAGATGCTTGACTTCTTATATAATTCAGTACATATGGGAAACCATCAAAATAATTCAGAATTTTTTTTGTATGTTCATGAAACATTGAAAGCCCATGTTATAGCCAAAGATCATGTGATGGTAGTAAATGTGAATTTCATTAGGCTGGGTAATGTTTGATAATTCGAGAGTGAGAATGAGATGAAGTGCAAAAGAGTTATCTATCTATTTGATTGGAAGATGAATTTTCAATAGTAAAACAAAACCCCTGTTGTGATATGCTACGCTATGTTCCACATTTTGTCTTAAGTGCTTCCATGTAAAATGACCATTGACTGCTTACTATCAGTCTTTGATGTGTTGCAACGAATGGTCAAGCTCTGTAAGTATTTTTAGGTAGGGGGTCATTGATGCTTCGCTGCAGAGAGGAAACACACAAAAGCTCCCATTTGGAAGGGAATGACACCTTCAAAAGGCTCTTCTCTGTGGAGAGGAATCGCGCAACAGAAATGAAAGCCTCTAATAAATATTTGAAATTAGGAAGAACCAAAACCAAACTGAGGGGTGTTGTCGTTCTTGTGAGCCACTAGAAAATAGACACATATAGTCATTGGATTGGAAAAGAATATATAACGACCATTCTGAATACGAACTATTGAAACAAAACTATTGAAACAAAAATAAAAACAATCGATTACATCCAAAGGTGTGTATATATATATATTATATTATATTATATTATATTACCTGGCGTGTATAAGAGATTTAATAAGGAATAGAGATAGAGGAGGCGAAAAGTAAGAAGGCTGGCATCTAAGGCATGCCCATGTCAACGATAACCAGGGAGAACAAAGCGGAAAAGACATATTACTATGTCATGCAAAAACATACAAAACAAACTCAGGGATTGCCTTGTTATAGTAGTGGCACATGAAATTATAAACAAATAATGTTATTTGTACCTTATAGCAGACATTTGGCTTAACAGGGCACGTTCAAATTTGACCCAACTATAAAAGAATGCAGTTGAAGCTTGTATGGAATGAATTGACATTGCTATAAGTGCTTGAACCACCGGATCATGCACCCTAGCACGATAACCATGTGAATTGCACATATCTAAATGGGAAGGCTTCGTAGCAAACAACCTATGTTGACACATTGTATCCAAGCAGGAAGGCTCCCTAGAGTACGAGTTCTAACGTGAGTTATGGAACCCTTAATACATAGCACAAATAGATTGATATATTATAAAGGGAATAATGCATCATAAAGAGGAAAGGCTAGGTAAGTTTGTAGGCCACATGAAGGAGGACCCACCAACTGATATGTTATAATTTTATTGTTTATTTGTTTATATATTATTATAACGTAATTTATTTATATGTGGATGAGCATAAAGCTCGGTGAGTAGTTTAATGAATAAATTAAATTGATTTAATGGTGTGTGTGTGTGTGTGTGCATTTCAAAGTTGGACTATAAAGTCATGTGTAATCCTAATACAAAAGATATTGATTGATTTCTAACTATTTTTTTAAAAGGATTATGTTTATATCAATATGAAAGATAAAGATAAGAGTTATGTGCCTTGATCTTTTCCTCCAAGAATGTGATTGTAGGAAAAGGGAGATTGAGACATTTCATTAGAGGCAACTTTGAAAGAGAGGTAGCATATAGAGGATATGATTTAGTCAACCTTCGGTGATCTTGGTCATATTGATCCAGAGGGAGTAAACCATGTTGAGATAGATTCTCCAGTGATCAATGAATTATAGAAGTCAAGAGGACTGTAATTCATGAATATACCTCATGACTATGTGATTTTAATGGGCCTACCCTCTATGTACATCATAAAGAGGTGATGACTTCCAAATGATGTCACTTGTATTTGCAGAAGTTATTGAAAGGTGACGATCTTACAATAACTTAATTTTCTATTATGTGGGATATCTTATGATGTCTATGCAAATCACGATAGATTATAGTTTGCATAGTAGATGTTTATATGGTGAGCATTATGAGAATGCGTATACCTTATAAACATTTTTTTGAGTACATGGTGAATGTTATGCAAATTGATGTTCGGGAGGGCCATTACACTGAGTACTTGGTGAATATCATGCGAATTGATGTTCTGGGGGCCATTGCTCACAGTACTTGGTGAATATCATTGATATTTTGGGAGACCAATACTCATGAATCAGATGTGATATCAAACTTTATTTGAGTATTTGGTGAATATGATTAATATTTTGGGAGACTAATACTCGTGATATTAGATGTGATATCAAACCTTTTGAGTAAATATCTTTTGTCGATATTCTGGAAAACCAATACTCATGATATCAAATGTGATATTAGAATAATGGAAATCTTCTATGTCATTCCTATCATTGCCAATGGTGTAATATATGTCTTGTGTTTATCCTCCCTAGCTAAAAGGGAGTGTTGATGTTTGGTAGCTTTGGCAGGATAAATCTATGAGATTAATTAATATAATAATGATATTAATTATATTAATGAATAGACATGCCCCTCTTGGGACATGTCTACTCTTGGTTTATTCCCCATACAAATACAAGAGGTGGCTGCCATTTGGAAAACACATACCAAAATTAAATGACAGTGCCAATCCATTTGCAGTGATCTCGGAAACTCAATACATTGCAATAATATTTTGAGACTTCTTTTATCAGGTTATTTATTGGGGATTTGTTGGGGAAATCTGAAATGCATTGCATTAATTTATTTGTTTAAAAATTTATGAGGTTCATTCAAGGGTTTTGAGAAAATATCCAGTTAGGGATATTACATTTTTACCTTTGACATTCATAATAGTAAAATGCTACAAAACTACCTTTCCTGCATATATGGATAGTGGTGATTGAACAATACATAATGTAAAGAATTCTCAGTGAAAATGAGAATCTTAGAGTTTTTGGCACGAGCTTTTGAGAGGGTGTTCATAATAGCTACATAGTAAGATGCTACAAAATCACCTTTCCTAGGCATATGTATTGTCAAAAAGAGGATATAAGATTTGTCTGGATTAGCTATGAATAGAATGGATGTGTGCAAGCATACTTCTAGACAGGGAAGGGATTGTGCACATAATAGCCACAAACAAACCTATTGCACATGCCTCAACATTTATTGCTTCCTTTACTTAGTGTTGGGATCCCAAAACTAATCACATAATGCACAACCTATCATTGCCTAATAAATGAGTCATTAGATTTGATATTGCAACTTGGCAGGAGCCAACACTTAAAAGTCACACTTGCAAGGATCAATGAGCTCAATTACAATGAGAACATGTATTCTAGGCACACACAATTAAGAAGGCATGCCACCAAAGATACTATTCTTAAATGACTTCACTGGTGTTTATGCCCATAAACATTTCACCCAGTGGGCTAACATTGACAAATATTTTGGATCTGAAGGCCATAATCATTCTTCTTTTTATCACTTTGAAAGATATCATAATTCTACGACGACAAAAAACATGTGTATTGTTCTCATGTGATTGCTGGAATTTCAACTACTTCCAATAATGCAAAAGTTAAGAATGTGTTATGATCTAAGTTGCAGGTTCGAGTTTGATTCAAAGTTCGAGTTCAAAGAACTAGTTCACCAGTACGACAAAATTTTGGAAAGGGGTTTGGGTTCATTTGTACAAAAACATGTAAAGACTATATATATATATATATATGAAGCCTAGAAGCATGAGCTCGAATGTCACACAGTATCATACAATCATATGATTTAAACAATAAAAACACCATAAACTTTAAAATTTGAAATCATAACATCATGAATCGTGATCATACCATCATATACAACATCAAAGATTCAAAACATTAAAATTACATTATAACATCAAGTTCAAGTCTCATTGTTTCAAGTTCAACTCATGGATTATAAATTTATTTATCAAGACAAATTAACCTACTTGCACACCACAAATAAGAAATAGAAGCCAATATAAGCCTTTCATTCCCACCTTTTAGGGTTAAGGATGACAATGCTTAATAAAATTTGCAAAAATATGTTGCTTAAATAACATCACGGTTCCTAGTTCATCGAAGTTCATGCTTGGTTTGACATGTTTGGACATGGTTTGCCCAAGTTCGATCTGATAGCTAGCAAGGTCAAACTAGGTCCTTGATTTTTGAACTCTTCCCGGACCAACAAGCAAATTGGACCTAGACCAAGTACCAATTCGTACACAGGCATGGTCTAGATGGGCCAGGGGCATACTAGGGTAAGTAAGGTTTCGATGAATTGTGAAATACATCATGTATTAATCAATCATAGACCCTAAATCTTAATGGAAGATTTAGTATGTGTGCCAGAATGCTCTACTTGTTTTTGTAGACCACCTAGATGCTATGATTTCCATTAATTGCTGATTCATTTCTTTGCTAATTGCCCTAGCTATTTCAATTTGTGAGAAGAGGATTATACATCAATCATGATTAAAATGCAAACAAGATTGCCATGTAATCAACGTAAGAAAGTTATATTAAAGAAGTCAGTTGCCAACCTTTCATAAGTAGAGATTACACCTAGAAAGATTAGATAGTGTGGTTTATTCATGAAGGCTCTTATATCACATTGAAATCGTAGTTGACGGCATCTCGATTTTGACGGCATCTCGATTTTGTAATGATGTGATCAAATTCCTTTAGGCTTTGGTATGGTCAGTGGTGTCTTGATTTGATCTTTTTTATGTACATACAACACTTTATTGCATTGTTGTTTTTTGTAATGAGTTTATTTCTCTAGAGGCTAGAAATGCCCAAGTGCCTTTACACGAGATGGTCGTTTTTCATAAGGTCGACTTGTCCACATTCTTTAATTCTTTGGTCCCAAAATGTTATGAAGTCTAGGATTTTGTGGAAACTGCAAGGCATGTTGGATAATTGTGGAAAAGCATCTTTAGAATTAGAAAGCATTCTTCATTTTCTATAAAAAAAAACTCTTCCCTCGTCTTGTTTTTTCATTTTTGAAGCAAGGGTTTGAAGGAAAGCACAATCGCTGAAGGATTTTCAGCATTCAAGTGAATATTATTGGGAGATTTCATAGGTTTTCCCACACCAATATAAAGAGCATCATCTCTCTTTGTTTGTGAACATCCATAACAGGTATTCCTCTTGTTTTTCTTGATTTCTTAAGGGTTTTAATGGCAGATGTATGACAGTTTTCAGCTTTTTCTATTATCATTTTCTGCCATCCATGAACATCAATGTCAGGCTAGAGTTGCAAGGATAGATAGGAGATTTTAGTTTGCAAAACAACATGTTGTCAAGCTCCTTTATTGTTATAACATTCACATATAAGGCATTCTTATTGCTTGGAACATATTTTATAAAATTTAAAGACAATTGGCCATTTCATTTAACAAAATAATAGGGTTGCGATTGAAATTAATAACAAACAAAATATAGGGTTCCAAGTTCCATTCACAAATTTTCAAGTTGTGTGGCAACTTTGAAATTTTGGTCATTCGAACAATAGATTCAAGTCTAAATCTATGTTACCAGGTAGGGCATCCTACACCGTTGGTACTTTTGGGTATGGGTTTTCCTCTGGGTACACCCTAGGTACATACCCAGACCTTTGGGTATGGCCAAGGTATATACCAAGCAAACCCAAGGGTGTCGAATGCTAAAGCAACAAAGAAAGACATCTTTTGACCTTCTTTTGCATCCAAAAGCCTTGAAATACCCATAAGAGCATCATTTTGTCCAATGCAAAAATCATTTTGCTATCTTCACTCTCTTTTCTCAGTTTCTCTTCTTGGGTTTCACTCATATCTAACACCTTGTGTAGGTTATCATTGCCACCCCCTCAAACTCATTAGGTTCTTCATTCATCCACCCCCAATGGTTAGTGGGATCTCTTGTCATATAAGAAATTTGATTAGAATGAGGGAGTTTGGAAGTGGAGACTAGAATCAAGAACTTAGACAGCTAAAGCTATCACTATTAAATGCCAATTGATAAAGATGAATATTGAATATTTAACTATTAATTGGTATTTAATATTTATCTTTTCAGTACAGTTTTGGCACTTGACATTGATCCATAGGTCTCATAGTGTCAAATGCATCTAGTTTTAGAATTTTGTATATATATTTTTGTGTGCTTTTATGTATGTATACATATACATGTGTGTGTGTGTGTCTGTAATGCACAGGCATGTGTGTCCAATCGTACCACACCCAAGGGCAAAAATAATTTGTAACAATCAATATTTCTAGCCCTATATTTACCATTTCATTTAATATCCAAATCAGCAAGTTTACATATTCACATGCATGGATTAACAGTTTTAACAGATTAACTGATTTTCAGGTATTGCCTTAACTAATAGATGGAATTGAGAAATCATTATCTAACTAATGCTTTTATAGACAGCCATCATAACTAACCAATACACAATGTGTGTGTGTGTGTGTGAGAGAGAGAGAGAGAGAGAGAGAGAGAGAGAGAGAGAGAGAGAGCTTCCTACTTGATGCAGTTGAGCAATACTTTATATATCTAAAAGAAAATAAATGCAACAGCCACATGAATAATTTCGTAACTAATTCAACTCGAATAAACATGAAAGGAGGAAAGATACCCGCTACCATAATGACTAAGCATGTAGTCTTGATCTGTCTTGTGTAAGTCTTGGCATTTGGTGGAGAGGAGAAGCATTGTTAGAGGCTTAACCTCCCAACCATGGACCATACGTATACCCTCTTGCTCTCATCTAAGAATGACCTTACCCTACATGGGATCAGACACAAATGTTGGTTCCCAAAACAACAGATTGGAAATCCATGAGCTTGCCACTTCTCCGATAGGACTTCTCAATCAGCTCTAGCCAATGAATGGGAATACTTCTTGATTCCCCTGCACTTCAGGCTCCACTACACTTAGGCGGGTAGATCTTCTCCTTGAACCTGATCACTTGGTTCAGAGCTTTTCTAAAACAAATTTAAGCTTTTGGAATTCTCCGACTGGCAAAGTCCTTGAACTCGATCAAAATGAAATTGAATAATGGTTGGATGTTTTGTATAATGTTTGTTAATAATGAATTTGATGCTTGTAGGAAGGAATATATAGATTTTTTGACTTCAATAATAAAAAGACCAGTGCCTCTACTCATCCAGGCAATAGAGTCAACTTCAATGAATTTTCACATACAACTTTATAATGTTCTTATGCACTTATACTGCCACCAATTAAATAATCAAGATGTGACAGATCAAATATTTATGCAATTTTAAATTAGTCCAAATTGAACTTTAACTCCTCTGGTAGGGAGACAAATTGGACATAGATACAGAAACAATTAAATATTCACACTATCTGTGATGATTGAATTTAAATGCTAAATGACCTTGTCCACTTATCCGACATTTAAATTGTATACAAAATTCTAAATAATAATTACAGAGGACGATTCATCTGCAATTTAAATCTCCATGCCATTTAAAAATAAACAAAAGACATTTTATTTTATTATAAAAAGAAAATAATAGAATTTATATTGCAAAGTCATAATGTTGCTCCTTATTCCTCCATATAATAAATGTTTTTGTTCTTATAAAAGATGTCAAATATGTCTTATTTGAACAAAATATCCCCTACTTATATCTTTTCAATTCCCAATAGGGAGTCACATCTTTTAATCAAAGAGTGCCAACTCTATAGTCAAATCTATTGATTATAAGTTTATGTACTTTTATCTCATCTTGTAATCACCGATAGTTAATATTAATGAACTTATTAGTTCTTGCCAAACGCAGGATACTATTGCATTCATTGAATGCAATTTTTCAATTAGATTAACCAATGAAATCAATGAATTTAAAAGTTTATATGAAATTTACAATGTGTATATCTATTTTTCTTTTTTTTCCTTTATTTTATAAATGACATTTTGTGTTGATTCTATTGGTCCATACTATTTTTGGTAGGGAGAAAAATCAATTTTCCTTAACAAAAATACACATATTTTTCCAACAACAATAATGGCATGCATTAATGATAGCTTTATCTTTTTCAAAAGTTTCCAAAAAGTAATTATTTTATCGTCCACCTCACTACCTAAGACATAAATGCATGTGTAATCGATAATAACTAAATCATTTTTCTTAGCAAAGATTGCAAATATATCAATCTATTATTTTTAATATCTTTGAGTTTAAGTTTATTTAAAATCTTACTCTAAAACTAATTATCATGTCATTTAAAAATACATTTTTTTTCTTCATAATAATTTAAAATTATTTTATTCTAATTTTAAAATTAAATTTTTTATTCTAAATTATAATTAAATTAATAAATAACAAAAGTATATTTTTAAGAATATAATTATTTGATAAATTTTTACTAAAAGTATTTATAAATTTTGTTACAATTTTTTTTTAATTTAGTTTTTAATGTTTTATATTTTCTATTTTAAATATATTTATTAGTTTTACATTGTCCCTTACTTTCATGCTAACTTTTTTCACACACTGTTTAACTAGCTATTTTTTTTCAATCTTGTTTTAATTCTTTTTCGCATTTTTAAATTTGTAAAATCAATATTATTCTTTAAACTTACTAACTCTTTTGTTGGTTTGGATCAAGTAGTCCACAAATTATATTTTAAAATTTAATATTTGAATCTATATTGGAAAAGGTAGAAATAAATACTTAATTTATTTAACTCAATTTTGTAATTGTTATTTAAATATTTCTTAAAATAACATAATCCTTAATTTATTTATTTTTAATTCTCTTCCAACTATCTCTATTCATTGTCCCTATAATAACTTATCATTCTCTCTCTTTTAAATCTTTTCATATCCTTCATTTCTATCTATAAATCTCTATTATCATTATTTCTCTTTTCAATCTGTCTTCATATATATGAATCTCTATTTTTCTTCTTTTCTAACTATTACGAGGAATATATCTTTTAACTCTCTCTTCATATATTTCACTCTCTAATTTCCTTCTTTCATAACTATTGGCAGGCACTTTGACGCAATGCGTCTCTTTTTCTTTATCGGATTCTTCTTGAAATTATGAGTGTATGTAAAAGATAAAGTCTTTACTCCACCGCTTTTCAATATATTAATAAGATTTTGCTTACAATGATGTCTAGATATGTTTATTGCATCAAACATTTATTCTTCTATATCCCTTTCTCCCACCGTCGATGCCTGCTTGAGTTGATAGACTTGATGTCTTTGATTTTGGTTTCACGAGCTTTGCTTATTTATTTTTATATTTTGGAGAATATTTGTGGCGGTGTCTCCACAAAGACAATTGATGGAATCCTTGTCTTACGAGAACACAGAGTTAGACTATAAATTCCATGCAAGGTCAAAGGACCAATCATTCTTATGTTTGAAAGATCAATCTCATGAATCCACGATATACAAAACTTCATTATTTCATCATCACACTGGCCTTTAGTTGAATGTTACAGTGATTTTTAAATTAGTTTAAGGGACCTGGGAAGATTTCCGTCAAACACAGACATCGTCTACTAACGTTTCCAAGACTTCTTCTTTGCTTCCCAATTCTAGAATATTCATCGTTGCCGGTTATCTTCTGTAGTATCCCCTTTTGGTTATTTTACCAAAACCCGTGATATATATGTGCAGATTTTAAATCCGAACAGCAAACAATATTTGATACAAATTTCAGAGCCTTAAACGACTTGTAACCTGCAGATTTGCATACAAAGATACTCAAAGAACTTTATTTTATTTCTCCAATAATCAGAAAGTGCATACATAAACCAGCAGTTAATACAAATAGCTGCCAAGCAATGTTACTGTACTATACAACAGCAATACAATAACATGCAACAATTCAAACGATCCAATCTTATAAACAGAAATAACAGTCAAATTGGAAATGTAGATAAAACCTGTAGGAAGGTTAGGTTTGCGTCCAACCTTCAGATACTTCTTCAAGGGTTTGTGTCCTCGAAGAAATAACCAGCAACTGTTTCTAGCTCCCAGATTAATATTTATTTCAAATATTATATTCTTCATATATCTTCCCATGTAGAGTTTGTTTTACCTTTATCACTTTTCCCAAAGTGATGCACGCATCTTTAAGCAATGTGGGATAAAGCAACTTTTTTGCCCTTTAGTCACTTAAATGAACATAGTACTTTTTAAAATAGAGTGACAAGTTAAATGAACTTTTAAAGTCACTTGGCCAATAAACCATATAATCGTTAGGCATTAAAATAACTGACCGAATGAACTCAGATAAGCACGTGCAATAGCTCGTTGGAAAGCTCTCGGCAAGATGCTTCCAACCCAACACTGAGATATCACGAACACTGAGCTCTGTTTACTTACTAAAAATAGTAAACATCCAGACAACCTACCATAACTGCTCAGATGGGTCCGAAACTGGAAATGTCTAGGTCAAATCTCGAACTAAACCCCATAAGAACCTTCTTGCCCTGAAACCTAGGTGAAGTGAGCCAGCAACACTGAATTATAATGTCCCAGAAAAAAGGGGACATTACATCTTCAAACATTTGGAGATTCCTTTTCATTTACTGGATATTGTACGTTTAATAATGATTGCTAATACTAATCAATACTATCTGCTGATGAACACAACATTGATACTGACATGATTGGAAAACCAATTCACTTCCTTTACCATCGGGTTTCTTTCTTGCTAATGGATTAATGATTTTTGCTTTATATATATCACTGGTTTGAGAATTTTCATATTTATGAGGCACTCTTATTTTTGGCACACTACCATCTCCATCATGGCTTTAGAAGATGGATGCTTATTTGGTTTTCCTCTTGATCGGAAGTCTTATGCTCTTACACAACAAATATCTCTGCACAATTATTCTAATTTGAAAACATCTTTCATGTCTACTTCTATATCTTGTATTAGTTCTTCAGACTATGCCATCAAATCCCTCCAGCTGTTCATTTTGTCTTTCATCAGGCATTGGATGAATGATTCTGCAAGAGAATTCTGCTCACTTGATATATGATACATGTTTGCCATGATTACATCTTTCTAAATGGAGCAATATGTCCTTGGGATGGTTGTAAGGGATAAACAAATTCCAAGGAACTGTTACTTTTATGACATAACAATGTTCTGATGATCAGACATAAGCCAAGGATATGCAATCCCTGTCCAATGGTGGGCAATAATGTTTGAAAAAGGATCACACATTACAATCTTTTAGAAATGATTATGATAAAGTAGATTTCAAATGACAGTATCAAAACAAGAGTATGACTGTTACAGATTTTGGATACTTCAGCAGGTCACCTTGCTGATTAGAGAAGCATTATACGTCCATTCACAACCCTTAATTACGGAGTTACACCACAACTTCAAAGTGACTGGAATTAAAAGACAGATGTGAACTGTACTGTGTATATATTTGATTTTATCATTTTCGCTGACCAGTATTTGGTTATGAGATTATTTGACTTCAATTACTATCCATTTTCAAACCTCCAACGTCATAAATGGAGGCCCTGATTTTTTGTAAAAAAATAGGGCTCCATCAACAGGGACACCACCTCATCTTCTCACTTGAGCATCATGGTGTTAAGAATGTTGGCTATATAGATGGCTAGACTGTGGAGTCCTTCACATCAGCCCCATCCATCCGACTGCAAGTTATCTTGACCTCTAGTAATTGCAATAGCAAGTTTTCCAGTAATCTACCCTGGCCAGGGATTTACATGGGTACTTTGTACCTGATCACCCACCACCTAACTTGACAAACAAGACTATACCCTACTGCCCACCCATGAGCTGACTTGGTTTACCATTTATGTTTTCTTATAATTCGTGTAATGATTGATTTGTCACTGATTTTTATTTCTTGACTTGCAAAGATTTCATAAAACCATTTGATATCAGCCCACACTTTCCATCTTGACCATGCTTGCTCGTCCTTGATATGGGTGAGGCTGTCCTTAAATCTTGGATAATTCTGTTTACCACAGTCATAAATTCTATTCCCAACCTGGGCCTTGTGATATATTAAAGATTCTCATGGCATACAATAATAATATCATTTACAAAATGTAAAGGCGCCTCATCTTATCTCAAAGGCATATTACTTATACCACTGTATAAGAGTGCACAGTTTGGTCTTTTCCAAATTTGTTGAAGTTTTGAAAGACAACATAAATAAGCAACAGGTAAATCAAATCTTATCCAGACGGACTACATGCACATTAAATTGGTCGATTCTGATCATCAATTCAAGCATATGGGAAGGCTTAAGCACATTTAGAGATCAAACATTTATAGGCCTAAACCTACTGGCACAGTTCAAAATATATTTAAATCCTTGTTCAAAACTAGCTCTATCTTAGAACTGCATAGTCATAAGAAATGTAATGGAAAAATACAGAAAGATGTCCAACCTGGCAGATTGCAAATGCACAGGTGTGTCTAGTCTCGACTGTTGGAATCTGGCTTGGATCAGCTCCTCAGGTATATATACTTAAATCCCTGCTAATGCTATAATAAATCATTGGGTATGAAGAAGAGAAATGTCACATCGTTTAGAATGGCTTGCTTTCCTTTTTCTTCGAGCTGTACTTGCTTTTGAAATTATATTTCTTCGAAAGGGAGTTGTACAAGGTGACTTGAAAGGTGGCACATAAGTTATATTCTTGATTTGTAAATTCGAAGGGCCGAAAAAATAAAAGTTCATTGGACTTTAAAATAATATTGCATTGACAAAAATAGAATAATAATTCACCCCTTACGTTTTAATATGATGGTACTTATTATATTTACCTATATTTGTATATGTAACACATATACATATATATGTAATATTCCAAATATATGTATTTTGTGTATACGTTGTATTTTAAATATACATACACATACATCATATTTGATTATACACATACATACCTATACATGTGTGTACATGTACAAATGTATGTAAGTATCATGGGTACCATCTAAGTCACAAGGTTCGAGTTCGAGTTTGACAACTAGGAAATTCAGATGAAGTTCGGCAAGGATAAAAATTCAAAAAAAATTCGATATTAAATTCGCCTTATATATATATAATTAAATATGTATAATAGGATATCCAATAATTTATTTTCATTTTCTTCTTTTGACTTCTAAAAATCAAAATAATGCTAGTATCTATTTTATAAAACATTAAACTTAAAAAAAAAGTAAAATGACCAATTATATTAATTAAAACAAAAAATATAAATTCATTAGTTTTTTATTTTAACTTTCCAAATAATCAAATTTCTAATTGTTGACACATTAATGTAATAATAAATAAATTATATACAAAATATTAATATTGTATTCACAATTAATAAAGATAAATTTTATAATTATAAATAAGCTTAAATCTTCTAATATTAATAAGAATTATAACATAAAATTAAATGTATCGTAAACATCCAAACAAAAACATAATATATTATTCTTCCTGTGAAAAGCTTGAATGAGTTTTGCCAAATCGTTGTCTGCAACCAAAGTGCAGAAAAAGCACATTATTGTGACAAAAGAGCTCATTGTTTACTGCCGTCAAAAGTTTTTGTGGCTGGCTTGCAAAGAGACAACAATAGTGGCGATGGCAGTCCAAGCGGAGAAAGCAATACTGATGACGACAGCCAGGTGGAGAAGAGACGACAATAGTAGTGACATCGGCTCAGGCGGAGAACAAACAATAGTAGCGACAAAGCTTAGGCTGTGAAACCAAATGATTTGTATTATGGTGAACCATATTTTTTTTCTTGTTGTACGAACTTAACACAAATTTATACGAATTTTTAAAAGTAATTCTAAGTTCGCCAAATTTTGAATTTGAAGCCGAAAATTCAGCGAACCTTGTGACTTAGGGTACCATCATACTAGAACATCTCTTGTCATTACAAGAAGGATTGAGATTGACCCATTCTTAAAGGTAACAATTGTTCTTAATTTGTTTCAATGCTCAAGTGAATACTTTCATATATCTTATTAAATGTGTTGACTTGGTTAGCTCATGGTCGACGCTTCATATACGCTTGGTTGCCTACCTCATTTTCCCATGGCCATGGCGGTTAGGACTCATTTCTATTGGCTCAATGGTTGGTTGGTGCCCTCGTGCCCAATTCCCTTTCTGGCAATGCTTCCCCTCTTCGTTGCACTCTTGCAAGAAGAAATTTAACATGGTAATAGCATATCTCCAAATCATTTAATGCAATCAAAATTACCATAACAAATAACCATATTAACTAACCATTTCCAATTCACATGAAACCATAACGAATAACCAATTTAACCATCTGCAATTCGCATGAAGTCTCAACGTCTGTATAGAATATTTAAAATTAACAAAATAGGGGATGTAACAGAATTGCCCATACCAGCAATTTGTTGAGAATGATGATCAAATATTTTTAGTTGTTTGTAATAGGTGTGGAAGAGATATTATTGCTTCCATGTTGAGCAGTTGGCTATTGTGCATGACACCCTTGGTCTTAACAGTCAGTTGTGTTCATGAGATAAGTTACTAATCATTATAGGGGGAGTTAGAGGGAGGATGCATGTGTCCAACTTGGTTTAGTTGGACCAAGATTTCGCTCATGATTGGGAAACCGCTTGTGCTTTATAGGATTGCCCTGACCTATAAATTGAGTGCTTGGCATATAGATTGTATGGGCAGTTTTATGCAAGGTTATGTTTTCATGTTGCCTCAAAGATTTAGTGTTGAAGATCTCTTTTGGAGCATTGATACTAGATGTGTAGTGTAACCTATTCGTATAATGTGTCACATTGAGTGTGCTTTGCTGCTTGGTTTACATGGGGTATATCTTGTGTCTTTTGTTGTATCTCCTCTGAATTATATTTAGATTTGTTCTTTTGTACATTGCTTCTTTGTTTGCATTAGATAGGATCCAGTCTTAGATTCCTTTTAAGTTTTAGATTGTAGATTTGCCAGGATGTTAGCGCTGTAGTCACATTGGGTTTTTCCGGTGCATTATCACTCACTAAAGGTGGTGATTTGTGGTGTGAAATTAAAGAGCTCCCCTTGTGGTCACTGTTTGAATTTGAATAAATATAATGTGCCTATAGGTGTTTTAGCCCTAGGTGCTATCATTTCAAATTAATAGAATTTGCATTCATGTTGCTGATGGCTGGGATTGCTTATGATGTAATTTTTCTTTCTCTTTTCATTTATGTTTTATCTCGCTTGCTTGTTATCTTTGATAGCTTGTTGATAACCTTACTGAAACTATTGTTATGATTTCCAAAATTCTTGGGATGTTCTTTCTTGGTTTGCATTACTATAATATAGAGCAATTGGACATCACAACAATTTATTTTTGAGAGTTCAATTTACTAGCCCATGTCTGAATTTGAAACCTGCTTCATAGGTTCACCTTTCAACGAAAATTCCTCTTTTGGAGCACCAGTGCTATAAGATCCTTTTAACGACGTCCCTTTGAAAATTGTGGGCTATATTATTAAGTTCATACTTGTTTATAGATTAGAAATGTTGGACCACATATTAAGGCATGTGCATTGGGCATGTTTTGAGGGGGTTTGAACTTTTATGCTTCTATTATGATCTGTCACAAAAAGACAATTCAACAGTGTAATGCCCAAGCTCTTGGTCATGCCTTGAGAATATTGACAGGCTTGTTTTCTTTCATTTTAGGATGAAGCCTACAAGTGACTTAACCTTAGGTTTGTAGGATATACCCATGTTTGTCCTCCTTTTGGAAGGGTTGCCTTCTTGGCCATGTTCATATTTGGAAACGAGTTTCTTCTTTAGTTTCTTAACATCTGTATTAACCATCTAACTCCGCTCAAGTTTTCATTAAGTTCTTTATGTCACTTTCTCTCATTAAAGAATCTAATGAACAGACTTGCTAGGAAGGATATTTACTTGTAGTATTTTGATGTAATGCATGGTTATATTTTTTTTAGTTCATTTAGCGACAATTGGTAAGGATGAGGTTAGATTGCATATGTGTAGTTTGCACGATGCTTTATATTAGTTTGTGTGATATTTCATTTTAGGTTGCATTATTAGCTTGTATTATTGAAGATTTTAGAGATTTTAAAAAAGTGAAGAGAATCAAGTTGAATTGTGTATTATGTAACTGGATGTAGAGGGGAAAATGCTCATGTATACTTGGTGAGAGTAATTGTGTAATTGGTGTAAATTTCAATTTTATCAATCTAAATGTTAACTAACAATTTTTGGTATCATAGGAAAGGAAGATGTGTTGGTGGGGTGGAAATTTGCAGGTATTAGAAAAAGAAAACAAAATCCTGCACTTCGAGGATGATGCTACAATTCAGGAAGTAAATATACTGAAGAGCCAAGCGGACAATACAAAGGGATATAGGTTGAGGTGTTTCATTTGCATCTGCTATAGGTTTTTCAAAGATGTTGAAGTGGTAAAAGAAGTTACCAAATTTGACGGAAACCTACAATCTAAATCTTCCCATCATTTGCTTCTAGTTATGGAAAGGCTTTTTTGGTACATTGTATTTTACCAATAAGGAAGATCATTCAGTATAGGATTTATAAGTTCAAGGAAAGAGGAGATGCTTGTTGGAAGGACTTCTTTGCAGGAGTAATTGAGTAGATAAGAACATTCCATCAAGGCAGTAAAGGAGAAATATTGGCCTCAAAATCATTGACATGTTGTCTGTTGAAATTTCAAGATTTCACGTCTAGTAGAGGCCAAATAAATCTATCTTATCCTATTTTGGAGGGTTTATAGCTGAAATTCCCCTCTTGCTCAATGAACTTGAGTCTCCCCCAGTTGGGTGAAGTTTCTCATTTAAAGGCATGGATGCTTATAACTGAATTTTAGTTTTTGACGCAAAAAGAGATGATGATTTTATTTATTTTGGCTAGGGAGGATCTGGTACTAACCAGTTCCCCATTTGTGAGGTCCTAATTGTGCGGCATTTAAAACCTTCAGCTGCATGAACTGCCCTTACTCATGCAGTGGTTGAAGCATGTCTGTCATCGGTTAAATTGTCTTGTCTAACCTATGAGCCAACTCATGAACTGGAAAAATGTAGAAGACATGTTAATGCAATCTAGAAAATACACTCCAAAAAATGATAGCAGAGACCAAAAGACTCACAGAAAAAGAACCCGAATAAAACAGTCGGATGTAAAACAACAGCTTTATTTACATTATGGTTTACCATACACTACTTATCATGCTTGCAAGCTGCACTGAGGCTTATTTTATACTATCAAATAGGCTAAGTTAAGCTTGAAACTAATCTAATGACATCCCTATAATGTCTCAACTTCCTATTACATAATTGGAACTAATCTATTCCAAGGTTTGTGAGAGCCTCACCACCTCAGATTATTTATCTAGAAGTTTCTTGATTAACAAACAAGCTTAAAATAAAGATTGCACCTGCATCAGACTCCCAAGAAACAAAAGATTTGTTCATGAACTCCTGTCCATGAGGTCTTCAATATTTGTACCATGCTTGGATAGTTCTGAAGCTGTCATCCATGTGGCATCCTCAAGTGGATGGCCCTTCCATTTGACTAGGTATTGGAAATATTCTTTGCCTCTGGTTTTCTTGACCACTTTCTTGTCCACAATTTCCTCGGGTTGCTTGGGTGTTTCTTTGGGTAACTGTTGTTTCCACTCAACAATCTGTTCTTTATCTTTTCCAGGTGCTTTAATTGTTTGTTGTTCACATTTGAAAGGGTATAAATCTGCAACATTAAATATAGGAGAAATCGCAATTCCTGGTGGAAGTTCTATTTCATGTGCATTTCTAGAAAACTTCCTTAAGATCTTGCAAGGGCCAATTTTCTTAGCCTTCAGCTTATTATACTCACCCTTTGGAAATCTCTCTTTTCTAATATGAGCTAGAACAAGGTCACCAATATTAAAGTTGATTTCTTTTCTTTTCTGATCAGCTCTCATTTTGTACTTGATGGTACTTTCTTCAAGTTTCCTTTTTACCTGTTCATGTAAATCTTGCATTGCTCTTGCAAAGTCTTCACCATCGGCACTTCTTGTTTCCAATTTACCCAAATTCCTTAACTCATATACTCCTCTAGGATGCATACCATACAAAATCTGAAATGGACTCATACCCGTGCTTCTATTAGGTGAGTCATTGTATGCAAACTCTGCTTGTGCAAGTACCAAGTCCCACTATTTGGGATGCATATTGATCAAACTTCTCAAGATGTTCCCAAGGCTTCTGTTGACTACTTCTGTTTGACCATCTGTTTGAGGATGATAAGCTGAGCTAAAGCTTAAATTTGTACCCAACTTTTTCCATAGAGTCCTCCAGAAGTGTCCTACAAATTTAGTGTCCCGATTAGAGACAATGCTTTTAGGCAGTCCATGTAACTGAACTATCTCCTTGAAGAACAAATTGGCAATATTTGTAGCATCACTTGTCTTTCTACATGGAATAAAATGAGCCATTTTGGAAAAGCGATCAACTACTACAAAGATTGAATCATGCCCTTTTTGAGTTCTTGGTAAACCAAGTACAGAGTCCATACTTACTGAATCCCATGGCCTAGAGGGAATTGGCAATGGCTGATATAAACCTACATTTTGACTACCTCCTTTGGCATGTTGACACACTTTACATCTTTCTACAAACTTCTTAACATCTTTGTTCATACCTAGCTAGTAATAGTGTGCACTCAACTGAGCTAGTGTCTTGTTTTGCCCGAAGTGTCCTGCTAAACTACCACTATGTTTTTCTTTCACCAAGTTCTCTCTCATGGAACTTCTTGGGATGCAAAGTTGACTTCCTTTGAACAGAAGACCTTCTTGTATCATGAAATCCATCCAAGGACTTCTATCCTTACTAAGAGGATTCACACACGCTTCATATGCTTCTTTGAAGTCTATGTCTTCCTTGTACATCTCCTTTAGATCATTAAAACCCATTATGCTTATTTCAGAGCTCTGTATGATCAAACTTTTTCTGCTCAAAGCATCTGCAACTTTGTTAGTTTGACCACTTTTATGCTTGATAACAAAGGTGAAATTTTGAAGAAATTCAATCCATTTTACATGCCTTTGATTTATTTTGGTTTGGTTACTAATAAACTTTAAAGCATGGTTATCAGTATATAACACAAATTCTTTGAGCATTAAATAATGCCTCCATTTTTTCAAAGCTTGAACAAGAGCATAAAATTCTTTGTCATATGAAGAATATTTCTTCCTTGTATCATTTAGTTTTTCACTATAGTAAGCAATTGGCTTACCTTCTTGACTTAAAACAACACCTACAGCCATTCCACTAGCATCACATTCAACTTGGAAGAGTTTATCAAAATCAGGTAAGGCTAGAATAGGTTGTTCAGTAATCTTTTTCTTGAGTAACTAAAAACTTGTTTCTGCTTCTTTAGTCCATTGGAAAAACTATTTATTTCCCTTGATTGTTTCAACAATTGGAGCACAAATACCACTGAAGTTTCTTATGAACTTCCTGTAAAAACTAGCTAGTCCATGAAAACGTCTGACTTCAAAAACATTTCTTGGAGTAGGCCAATCTATTATGGCTTTAACCTTTTTAGGATCCATTTTCAATCCATCTTTAGATATTACAAAACCCAAATAAATTAACTCATCCTTCAAAAATATGCACTTCTTAAGATTGATTAAAAGTTTTTCTTGCTTCAACTTACTTAAAACCAATCTTAAGTGTTGAAGGTGCTCTTCCTTTGATTGACTATAGATTAAAATATCATCAAGATAGACTGTTACAAATTTTCCTATGAATTCCTTAAGCACTTCATTCGTTAATCTCATAAAAGTGCTTGGAGCATTTGTTAAACCAAATGGCATTACTAACCATTCATAAAGCCCATCATTAGTTTTAAATGCTGTTTTCCATTCATCACCTTCCCTTATTCTAATCTGATGATATCCACTTTTTAAATCTATTTTAGAAAAATATTTAGCACCACTTAGGCAATCCATTAAATCATCCATACGAGGCAAAGGAAATCTATACTTGATGGTGATTTTGTTTATGGCTTTAGAATCTGTGCACATTCTCCATCCTCCATCTTTTTTTGGACTCAATACTGTAGGAACGGCACAGGGACTTAGACTTTCTCTGACCGACCCTTTGTCAAGCAAATCTCGTACTTGGGCTTTGATCTCTTCATTCTCTCTTGGAGTCATTCTATAGGCTTCTTTGTTTGGCAAGTTAGCTCCAGGGATAAGATCAATATGATGGCTGATACTTCTTATTGGTGGTAACTCATTAGGCAAATCATCCACAACAATATCAATAAATTCATCTAACATATTTTGAATTTCCAAAGGTAAATCAACCAATTTTGTACTTGTAAGAATTACCTTTGGTTTCCCAATTAGAGCAAAATTTACCTCCTCCTTGATTTGATGCAAAAATTCTTTCCCACTTACCATTAATACCTTAGGACTGACCTCTTCAACTACATTTTCATCCTTAAGAGGTATTAGTGTGTGTTTATGTCCATCTTTTTCAAAAGTATATGTGTTACATCTTCCATCATGGATTGCCTTCCTGTCGAATTGCCAAGGTCTACCTAAGAGAATATGACAGAGATCCATAGGCATAACATCACATATTACTTTATCTTTATAACTCCCTATTTGAAATTCTATTTGACACTGTTCCATTACCAATGCCTGATGTCCTTTTTGCAGCCAAGACACCTTATATGGGGTTGGATGAGTTGTCCTTTTCAAGCCTAACTTATCAACCATTTCAATGGATACAAGGTTGTCAGTACTTCCGCTATCAATTATAACTTTACAACATTTACCTTTGGCCTTGCAGGTAGTTTTGAATAATGCTTTCCTTTGTACTAGCTCTTGAATTTCTTTGGTCGGCTTAAGTAGGACTCGTTTCATGAGCAGTGATTCTCCAACCTCAGGTACATTTGTATGAACAAGTGATTTTGCAATCTCCTCCTCAGCTTGAGCAATGTGTGCACTTTTTTGGCTTGTCACAGAGTTCTCTGGACACTCATAAGATCTATGTCCATACTTATTACATTTAAAACATTTGCCAACAAATCCTCTACCTCTACCTCTTGAATAGGGTCTTCTGATTCTAAAGGAATCATTACTTGGGGAAGATTGTTCGTGGTGATGTGAACTACTAGCTTCTTCCCTATGAGCTTGCCATTGGTTTCTACCACTTGATGATCCTCTTCCTCTATAGTTCCTACTTTTCCCTCTCGAGCTTTGCGCTTGTTTTCTAGACAGCTTCTCCTCTGCTTTGAGAGCATATTGGTATGCTTCTTCCACTGTTCTTGGACATAAAAGATTAATTTCATCTTGAATATTATATCTCAATCCATTGAGATATCGAGCCACTTTTTTTGTATCATCTTCAATATGACCAGCTCGAATGGTCAACTTATAAAATTCCTCTGTATAATCTTTAACTGACACTTCCTTTTGCTTAAGATTTTGTAATTTCTTAAAAAGATTAACCTGGTAATCTTTAGGTAGGAATTTACCTTTTAGCTTTGCTATCATCCAATCCCAACTCTTGATCTTTAATTTCCCTTTTTGTCTTCTTTCATCTTGTACTCCATCCCACCAGAGGGATGCATGACCTTCTAGTCTTGTTACTGCAAATTTTACTTTCTTGTCATCAGCGACACTTTCATACTCGAAGTATTTCTCCATTGCACTGATCCAATCGATCAATTTCTCAGCATCCAGGCTACCTTCATACATAGGCACTTCCAACTTGGGTTTGGAAGTCGCTCTGGTAATTGCTTTAATGAATCTTGTCTCAAATCCTTCTTCCTCAGGTTCTACCTCTGCCTCCTAAGCTTCTTCTTCGTCACTGATATCTTCCATATCAATACCTCCTCTTTGTGCAAGTTCCATAGCTTGCAGTCGTGCTTGCATGCGTCTCATCTCTTCTAGGATTTCTGCATTTGCAGCTGCTCCTCCTCGACCTCCTCTTCTTCCACGAACTCTGAATGCCATCTCTAGGCAAAGGTCTTCTTTCACACTTGCTGGGACTTCTTTATTTTCAGACAATAATGGTAGTGGGCTGAAGAATAATCTTTTTCTCATACAATTTTTTTTATTCTTACTAAGATCAAAATGTCCTCTTTTATAAAATGGATCACGTAGAAAAGAGATTTCAAATATGCAAACAGTATTAAATTTAAATTCATAAAACTTACTCCTATATATTGCAGTAAAATCCATCACCTTGTGATGAAAGCTGCTCATTCGCTGAAATGAATTATTCAAAATAATTTCTGGGTTTGATGCTCCTCTCTCCCAGCTTTCCAAAACATTTTGAATTTCTGAATTTCGTTGGAAAACAAGAAACTTATGAGCATTTTACCGGGACTGATCTTTTATGTCTGCACCTTCACAGTGACGCCAGATAACTTAACATTTCTCTTTTTTTCTTGCACTGATCTCTGCGTTGGGTCCTCATCAAAAATTACCAAACTGCAAAGACTTCCTTTTGTATGCTATTCACGTGGCTGCGAATGTATTCCTCACCCAGCGGCTGTATCAGACTTGCTCTGATACCAAACAACAAGCGGTGACTTCAACAACGATCTGACTTTGAATCAGTGTTTACCGTATAGGTAAAGAAAATGAACGCATACAGACAATAGAACATGAACAACAGAACTTATATTATTATTCGCAATAGTAGATCAATGATCATTTACAATGATCCCGGACGAGATATAAATACTACCGCCGAACTTTCCCGAAGGAGTCCGTCGGCCACCATTATTCTATCCGCTACAAACTATTTACTGCCGGACCGTCGGCTACAAAAACACTGCCGGAGTCATCCAGTTGGCTAACACCATCCCCCCCAAAAAAAACAGTCGTCTCCTGACGACTCACAAAATTAGGAGACAACTTACAGACTATAGAAAATCTAGAGAGAAGGGGGCGTCCCAGAAGTGTGGTGCTGGCGACGTAACTCATACTCCCCGGCAACGGCGCCAAATGTTTACCGTATAGGTAAAGAAAATGAACGCATACAGACAATAGAACATGAACAACAAAACTTATATTATTATTCGCAATAGTAGATCAATGATCATTTACAATGATCCCGGACGGGATATAAATACTACCGCCGAACTTTCCCGAAGGAGTTCGTCGGCCACCATTATTCTATCCGCTACAAACTATTTACCGCCGGACCGTCGGCTACAAAAACACTGCCGGAGCCATCCAGTCGGCTAACAATCAGCACCTTATGATCTCCTTAACTTGGCATCTTCAACAATCAAAATTATAAATCCAAGAAGATTTCCTTCTATTGAACAATGGTTATACTTTATTCACAACGTGACCTCATGTAACAGTGTAACAAACACTTTGACTAGTGTGATCAGCTGTAGCCTGGCGTAGATTAATACGCAATCGTCTAATCTCATCAGAAGCTATTGACAGGCTCTGATACCAACTAATGCAATCTAGAAAATACACTCCAAAAAATGATAGCAGAGACCAAAAGACTCACAGAAAAAGAACCCGAATAAAACAATCGGATGTAAAACAACAGCTTTATTTACATTATGGTTTACCATACACTACTTATCATGCTTGCAAGCTGCACTGAGGCTTATTTTATACTATCAAATAGGCTAAGTTAAGCTTGAAACTAATCTAATGACATCCCTATAATGTCTCAACTTCTTATTACATAATTGGAACTAATCTATTCCAAGGTTTATGAGAGCCTCACCACCTTAGATTATTTATCTAGAAGTTTCTTGATTAACAAACAAGCTTAAAATAAAGATTGCACCTGCATCACATGTGTAAAGTTGAAGCAAAACTTGAAAGAGATCTCAAATGGTCCATACAAAAAAAGGTGTTCTCTTAGTGAATTGAGATCTCAATCCACCTCTTGCTACTAGCATATATCAATTTTCTGTTTCACATGCCTAATATTGTGGACTTACTAACTGACATCGCAAGCATTCTATTATCTGTTGCGCTCACTCCATGACATAAGAACACCTGTTTCCTCATCACTTCTAAAGATTTGTCATCTAGGAGAGGTTCTACTGGAAGTATCCTGACTCTGTTATTTTGTTTTTACTACTTAGCCTGGGATATTCTATGGGAATTATTACTTCTTGTGTCATTCCTATCATAACATTGGATTATGATATTTTTGGTAATTCTGTTTTTAGTATTTTATGTGGAGCAATAATGTGGACATATAACAACATTGGTTTCCACTGTACATCATCAATTTCCAATATTGGCCCTTTCACTCTACTTGGCATAATTGTTGATAGTTTACATCATAGTTCAAAAAGAGGGCGAAATATCGCCAAAAGCGTGATATTTCATGGAACATATAAGGCAACAATTTTATCGCCACAAATATCGGCACCGAAATAAACTATAATATTGCTGCGATTTATACCTCTAAAAAATGCAGTACAATCCAAATTTCGGCCATTAATATCATTGAAAAGTCATGCAGGCTTGACTTTATTAGAATCAATTTGAACCTTTAGGGTTTCTTTACTTTATCAGAACCGATTTGACTTTATTTGCTGATAACACGAATAGTCTAGTATCTCTTTTTTGCACCTGGAATAGTCGATGGCGAATAGTCTGGACTCTGATAATCACAATGACACTTGACGACAGATTGTTGTCTGCATCTGAAGTTCTGAATGCACAGTCTGACTCTGAATGGCAGTTTGCAAATTTATTTGACTTTGAACATCATTTCCAAATTTGTTTGTATTCCAGAGAATCGACTTTGCAGCTGCTTGTAAATCTTAATGTGTTTTTGTATTTTTGTTGAACTGTAAAATATGTATATAATAGGTATAATTAATAAATGTTGTCTTTGTTAAAATATAATTATTATATACTTATTATTATTAATAGTACATACTAAATATAAAAAAATGTAAATTTCTAAGTTTTAACCAGATGCAATATAAAATATAAAATATAAATTTAAATAACAATATTTATAAATATGTGACAAAAACAGTAGAATTATAAATACTGTTATATATTAAAGTTTAATACTGCTATATATTAAAATTTAATACTGATACTGTTATATATTATAATTTTCATTTTTAAGAACTAATAAACATTTAACATTTAACATTTTACTGTGTTTAAATTTTTTAGTTTTTAACAGATTTATAAAATATTAAAATTAAATAGATTCGCGATTAATAAATTTTAATAGAATTATCATTTCTAATAGATTTTAATACACTTACTTACATTAAAGTGTATTTACTAATCTGGTATATAAAATTTTAATACATTCACAATGATAAAATATTAAATTTGATTTGGTGTGTATGTGTGCATTTTTAAGAATATTTTAAGAAATTGTATATTTTCAAATGTTCGATAAAAGTGCTGATTTATTGCTGAGTTTTTGCCAATTTCAAGATTTTCAAAATTTTTGGGTCGGCCAAGATATTGCTGAAACCAAATATTTAAACTATGGTTTACATTATAGCTTGGGTTTGCCTCCTATGGTTTTGTTTTCATTGTTTTAGTGTTATAGTTCTAAGTGAAGCTTTGAGTGGTTAAGGGATTGTTTTCATTTGAATACTTTTATATTTACCACTTATTGATCTGTACCTGAACATGTAGTTCCTCTTCAATGCTTTCCCATATTCGCCCTCCCACTCTACTTGGCTAACTGTTGACAGTTTGCATTATAGCTTGGGTTTTCCTCCAATGGTTTTGTTTTAGTGTCATAGTTCTAATTGAAGCTTTGAGTGGTTAGGGATTATTTTCATTTGAATAGTTTTATATTTACCAATTATTGATTTATACCTGAAAATGTAGTTCATCTTGAATGTTTTCCCATAAGCGGCAACAATCTACTTGGATTGGAAAGTAGCGTCCTCTTTTCATTCCTAGCCAGCTAACTTAGAGAAGTCCATCTCCCATGAAGAGTTTACCTTCAACACACTGTCAGCCTTAAGCAGCTTGCTCATTAGTTTAGCCTTTGAGCACTAGCTCTTAGTTTTGGAGGGCAGGGAACAAACAGCAAGGGGGAGAAAATAGATATATCTACGAGTTGCATTGAACTACATTTGTTGGTCATGGAGTTGAACATTAACATTGTTTTCCGCCTTCTCTTTTATATATTAGTTGTCTAGTTTTTTCTTCCAAGATTATCATTACAGTTTACACATCTTGGTCTTATTCTTTACACATCTTTAGATGTTGCTAGAAGCTTGTTAAATTTTGATTGTGGTTTTTGTGGAGTTAAATGTCAAAGATTTGTTGCCTCTTATCTCTAGGTTTAAAAAATTAAATGCAATGAATACAGTGCCATGTTGAATTTCTATTATAGGTAAAGGTTGTATACCTTGGAGATAGATTGGCTCATCTTTTTGTTGACAAGAACCTATTTGATCTAATGGTATAAACCATTGTGGCTACTTCAGAAGATCATGTATGGTGGTCTTTTAATTAGCTTCGCTCATGTTCGTGCTCATTTGGCATTCTTTCTGCATTTCATCTGATGGTCTCTCATTTGAAATATTATTTGAGGACTTAGTGTTGCCTGTGAAGTTGAGTAGATCTGATGTGATTGATGTAAATATAGATCAATTTAATATCTCATTTTAAGGAGGCTCATGCCTCTACCTAAATGATTGCTGCTGCTATAAAAAAAATTGACAGAGGGTACTTTGCTGGTGCAATGCTTGTTTTTACATAAACTGACCTTAAAGTATTCTACAAGATTAATTTACTGTTACGCCTGTTGATTTCTTAGGACCACTTGCAGATGTAATTGCATTGCCATTTCGGTATATGCTTTTCAAATGCATCAATCTCTTCTTAAAGATATATATTGCAAATGACACATGGAGAGACATGTCTATCCATAATAATTAATAAAATAGAAAATTATATAACATCTCATATATTAAATATATATAATTAATACACACACACACACACACACACACACACATATATATATATATTATAGCTCACACTTATATATATGTATGTATATTTATACCATAGCCTCATAGGTTTAACCGACGAAAGCTACCAAACATCAACACTCCCTCTTAGCTAGGGAGGATAAACAAGAATATGAACATATTACCTCAATGTAAAAAATGGTTTCTGGAATGTCAACTCATTTGACTTTGAATATCAACTCATTTGATTATAAATGTCAACTCATTTGACATTCACTAGGTGCTTAAATGTTCATAAGGTATGTGCACTCCCATTCTCATAATGCATACCATATAAACATCTACCATGCAAAGTATGATCTATCATGATCTGCATAGACATCATAAGATATCCATCATAATAGATTAAGTTATTGTTAGATCGTCACCTTTCAATAACTTTTGCAAATACAAGTGACATCATTTGGAAGTCGTCACTTCCTCATGATGTACGCAAGGGGTAGGCCCATTAAATTCATATAGTCACACATAAGTGCTTTTGAACTCCCTCTGAAAATCAATCATCTGAGCTCCTCAACCAAAGTTGCCTTTAATGAAGTGTGAGACTCCCTCTGAATCCGATATGAGCAAGATCTTCAAAGATCAATTGAAACATATATCCTTTATCCGCTCTGATGTGCCAGACTCCCTCCTTTCAAGGTTGCCTTTAATGAAATGTCAGGCTCCCTTTGAATCTCAAATTTCCTCTTCCTACAGTAAAATTCTTGGAGGAAAAGATCAAGCCACACAACTCTTATAGTACATATAGAAATACAAATAAGAGAATGAGAATAATGAACAAATAATTGTAATACTTAAGAAATAAATACTTATATGCACACCTCCATCATTGATATCACTGATGTGATAATCATACATATAATACTGAATTTCTTTCACCTTTTAAGATATTATATTGATCTCATAAAATATCAATCATTTCTTAATTAAACATTATTTGTATAACTTATTTCTTAAAAATTCATGTTCTACACACACATATACATATATATAGTTATCAACTACACTTCTAATTATAATATCTACTAAGTTGCCGGTTTGCGGTTCGGTTCCAAGTTTGGGTTCAAGAACCGGTTCGCTGGTTCGACAAAATTTTGGAAAGGGGTTTGGGTTCGTTTGGGTTCGTTAGTACAAAACCATGTAAAAATTATTATATATATATATATATATATATATATATATATATGGGAAACAAAAAGTGCATTTTACTATAAAACATTTGACCCACCAAAATATAGGTTTATAACAGAAAGTCCTAACAGCTCTTAAAGAATCCTCATCACCAAGATACATTAATTTTTGATATGATAATAGCATCCACTGAACCTTTTATCTGTAAATTTATTTGTGCTTCACTTTTATGAAGTATATAAACATAAAATGACATCTCTTGTATGCTCCCTTTGTTTCTTGCTGTCCTAATTCTGCAGGAATCTATTAGTCACGAAGCCCATTGAGAATTTAGGATGTAAGAATATTAGATTGCTATTTTAACTTCCAAACATATGTTTGTAGTTGCCTGTAGGTATCAGTTAATTGTGTAACATTACACATAACTTTTTGCTTAGAAAAGAAATATATATTATTTTGTTGAAATGGGAAGCTTCCTAGTAGCTCACCTGATTCCACACGAGCTTTGTATGTATGTGGGAGCTTGATGATCGTAATGGCCTATATTAGCAAATAGCAAATATAATCTAATCTTTTAGAAATTAACTTGCCATTGCACCCCAGCTTGACACAAAATTGTGAACAAGTAATACAAGAGGGTGATCCTTTAGAAAAATAGGAGATACTATGAATCTACCCGTTTGCACCAGCTCTATCATAATAGTGTAAATAAAACTTCACATTTCTATACTTCTCTGCCCTTTCTCGGAGTTCCTGGCTTGTTGCTATGTATATTTCTTGGGTTTTTAAGTGACAATATCAATCTGCAAAAAACATTTTAGAGATCTAACTTTTACATAATTACTCAAGTCTTTTCTTTTTCCTTGCAAGACTGGAAGTTTGTAAAATATACGACATGGCTGATGTGTAAAGCTCGTAGTGCATTTTTCACAAATATTCTCTTAAGAAGGGGATGCATTTTAAGTTTTTAACCTTTAAATCTGGAATTGTAGCAGATAGTTCCAAAGAAGTGCAACTTGTAAATAATTTACTTATAAGCAAGCAGGTTGGATCATGCTAATTTTTGCATTCTTTTATATGTGGTTCTCCTGGGTTCGAACCAGATCGAACCAGGCCTCCAAAAACGAACCCAGGTCGAACCAAGTTCGAACCGGACCAGAACCACGAACCAGTTCGAACCAGTACGTGGTCCGGAGGGGGGGGAGGTACCCGTGCAACTTAGAATATCTATATCATATCAAACATATGAATGAATATTTATGAAATGTTCATTATCAATAAAAGTATATTGATTATTAAAAATTCATGTTGTTTTACACACACACACACACACATATATATATAGTTATTGTTAGAGTAAATAATTAATTTATTAATTATTTATTTTATTTACTTAAGCTTACTTAGGTTAATGCATTTATTTAATATTTTGTATTTAATGCATGTAGTGGTTAGTTGTTGACAACACGGGAGTTTGTTTCCTTCTAGCATGTTCCACCTTTTGTGGATATGTGCTGAGTTGTCATCCTTATCTTCGACCACCTTCTAGCTTGTTCTACAAGCTTCCTTGAGGTCTTTATAAGCGACCTCTTTCTCATTGTATTTTCATAACATATCACATATTGTGTATTGTAAATACATTTCTTCTTGTGTTTGCATATTTGTCTCTCATGTCCGTTTATGGTTTTACCTTTGCTCTATGCTCTTCCTCTCCTTGGCTTCTCTTTGACAGGTTCTCGCATGCAAGTGATCTTGGGCATCTTCGGAGTTGGCTTTCCTCAACTCCAACATGGTATCAGAGCCTTCCTGTTGCTGCTTCGTTGAAGAATTTTGAAGCCATGATTTGAAGTCACAAACCCTAGTTTGTTTGTGCATTTTTTCTTCAAATCAGGGGATCAACAATTTTTCGTAGCACATTGGGACCAAACGGACATCACCATTGGATCCGAAAGGCCGTTTGCAGTCAGGATTTATATAAAGCTTGCTGATTTTGGAGACAGAGCTTCGGGAGGCAAATTTTTTTTACATCAAGGGTTGTCGTACGGATGTACGGATGATTTCAGGCTTGAAAATATTTTTAAAATATTTTTAAAAAAATTCGTGCAGAGCGCGCCGCCCGCGGCTCCCTAGTCATCGGCGGCTCCACCTAAGCGTCTCCACCGGCGGCGTTATTCTGATCTCCGCCCGTGCCCAAATTCTAACGGCGGCACCACCATCTTTCTCCACCACTGTCGGCTTTGCTTCTCTTTGTGCCGCCCGTCTGTGTTAGCAGCACCTCCGTCAACAAACAACTCGGCAACCGCAACACAGTCATCAACGCCCACTCAGCATTGTCGTCCGCGTGACACGTGGCAGGGCTGCCACGTGGCACTTTGCCATGTGGCCCCTGCCACATCAGCATTTTGCCACGTGGCCTCCTTTTTTGCTGTGACGGGCCGCAAGCCGTCAATATTAATGCAGCGGACTGCTGACGTCAGCATGACGTCATCTGCATCAAGCTTCTTGCACCTCTCCTAAGGTCATTTTGGACCTACTTGTGGTTTTTTGGCCATAACTTTTGCATACGGAGGTATTTTTCCGATCCGAAAGAAGCGCTGGAAAGCTGGTTTCGAGACGGAGACATTGGTGCAGGTATTTTTAAGTTTTGATACTTTTTTTTTGCCCATTTTTTCAGTTAAAGTCCAAAGTTGTATTTTTTACTCCAGCAAGTATATCTTTTGCGTCCCATGCCCGTTTTTTGAAAACTTTATATTTTTGGAAAGCTGGTTTTATCACCTTTTCAGAAATGTAGTCCTTTTTCTTCGTTTTTGGCCCATGCTCTTTCTATCATAGTTTTGGCATTTTTGCTATATGGTGGATATTTTGAGTGTTTTAGGCTCGAGGATCGTTTTCTTGGCATGGATTCTCTTGTTTTTAGCTGTACTTTGTTTTGTTGCAGCTTGTTTTCAATTTTGATCATTGTAGCTATCATTTTGAAGCACTTTTTTGTATCGCACTGAGATAAAGTGTCACTTTTGCATTCCGAGAGTCATGAACGTTGTTTTGAGTCAGTTGTACATGCCCTATTTTCATAAAGCACCATGGGGGGATAGTTGTTTGCTGTTTTAGGCATTCTCCCTTTGTCAAGTGAGTGTCCCTTCCACGACATTAGCCCCATGCAGAGTCCGTTTGACCGTGTCTTTGTAGGTGTCTGTACCTCTTTCCCTTTCTCGTCGTTCTTGGTTCGTTTGCAGGAGATTTTGGCCCACCTTCTCAGTTACCTGTCATCACATCGCGTTTGCATTAAGGGGGGGTTATGCTGTTGTTCTAATGCATCCGTGGTTCGATGGTTCGATAGTGTGAACTATGTATTCAGTGGTTGATCCTATATACAAGGCGATTGCAGTGGCTGGCTACCTATGCATTTCGGTGAGATGGATCATCTACCATATAGACACGCTTGGTTTGTGCCTTCTTCTTCCATGGAGGTTCTTCAGATCAGCAGTTTGGCAGATTTGCGGCTTCTTCATGCTTCAGTGATGCTCTTTCATGATCACTCCTTGTTCCTGTTTTAGGGAACATTTCCCTAGTTGGAGACTTCTTCAGTTCTTCACTAGGTTACCTCTTTTTGGGGGAGGGTTTTTCCCATGTGGTTTTCTCTCTTTCCTTGTGTACAAAGGTTGCATTTCTTTTGCATTGTACTTGGGTACCTAACATGGCCTCGTTGTCGGGACCCATTCTGCATTTCATCTTAGTTTTGTGAGCTTAAGGTATTTCCCTAAGTTGCACTTAAGGGGGGGTGTTAGAGTAAATAATTAATTTATTAATTATTTATTCTGTTTACTTAAGCTTACTTAGGTTAATGCATTTATTTAATATTTTGTATTTAATGCATGTAGTGGTTAGTTGTTGACAACACGGGAGTTTGTTCCCTTCTAGCATGTTCCACCTTTTGTGGATATGTGCTGAGTTATCATCCTTATCTTCTACCACCTTCTAGCTTGTTCTACAAGCTTCCTTGAGGTCTTTATAAGCGACCTCTCTCTCATTGTCTTTTCATAGCATATCACATATTGTATATTGTAAATACATTTCTTCTTGTGTTTGCATATTTGTCTCTCATGTCCGTTTAGGGTTTTACCCTTGCTCCATGCTCTTCCTCTCCTTGGCTTCTCTTTGACAGGTTCTTGCATGCAGGTGATCTTGGGCGTCTTCGGAGTTGGCTTTCCTCAACTCCAACAGTTATCAACTACACTTCTAATTATAATAGCTATATCATAATAAACATATGAATGAATATTTATGAAATGTTCATTATCAATAAAAGAATATTGATAACTTAACTATATATTTAAAAATAACAATATACTTCCTCATCTTTTAAAAAATAGAATAGCTTAGTTAATATCAAAATGTCAAATTAATATATCATACCTCGATTTTACCTCATTATCCCCATGAGTTTGTCACCTTAAAATCTATCTTGTTGATGGAGGGTCCCTTTGTGCCCACACCACATTTGAGATCGATGATGTGGGCTCCTCCCATATTGTTTCTACAATACATGTTCATTGTCTTCAATTCTTTCAATCACATCCGTAGGTTTGGGTCACATCTTATAATTGCCAATGTGTCTTTGACTGATTCCGATTCTACTTCCTTTCTATTTCCTCTACATTGGCGATGCAACTTGTATGAGCTTGTTCAGTCGCTATTTATCTCTCTTGTTCTATCTATTTAGAATATTGTAAATTGATTCTAGGGAACGCTCCACGTGAGCTTCCATTATTGAAGACCTTAATGCTTCTGGGACAAGCCTCCAAAAAAACAGGCTACATGTATTTATTTTTGTTCACCCTAAAATATCATTTGTGAATCAATCTAACACCCTCTCAGTATGGCAGTATGTTCGATATCAATCGTGGTGCACAAGTTTTACTATGTTTTTCCTATGGTCATTTTGACGTGTCTTCCCTTCCTTCGATTGAAGGATTTATGTATGCCAACTAGGCGGGGTCTGGCAATTGAAACATTGTGAATATGCATACCCAAATTGACTAAAACATAAAGCAAGGCAAGAATATTTGCATCCCTAGTGGTGTCCACCTCTCATCCATTGGGCATCAACATTATTTCCAGTACCAAAATGTTAAAATTGCTCCCCAAACATAACAAACTCCTATCATCAATGCACATCTCTACACCACAGGTCCAAATAATTTTGAAGTGCCCAACTTTCACCAAAAGGTAAGTTGTTAATACTTTGTACCAAGTTTCACAGTGAAGCTTGTGCCCACAATCGCAAGTGCTACTATCACTCGAATGAGAGATTTATAATCACTTGAGTCTGTGGATTGCTCTAGCCTCATGTCCGACGTTGCAGTCGATTCTTCAACCACATCACGAACTAGCCCTTCCTCACCGGACTCCATAGTCAAATCTAGGAACACATATATAGCATGCTCAAAATAGTTCTTTCATCACAAATCCTTCTTCTCTACCCCTTAAGCTCTATAAGCATGTGAAGTGCTTTTCATTCTATTCATCTACGAGTAGGCTCTGATACCATGTTGATTTCTTAGGACCACTTGTAGATGTAATTGCATTGCCATTTCGGTATATGCTTGTCAAATGCATCAATCTCCTCTTATATATATTGCAAATGACACATGGAGAGACATGTCTCCTCATGAGACATGTCTATCCATTTTAATTAATAAAATAACAAATTATAATATCTCATAAATTAAATATATATAATTAATACACGCACACACATATAGATATATAGATTTATATTATATCTCACACTTATATATGTATATTTGTACTATAGCCTCATAGGTTTAACTGACTGAAGCTACCAAACATCAACAATGCTATCTTATTGTGGGCAGTCTCTATCTTGTGATTTCAGTTATTAAACAATTCTTTCCCTGGTTTGATACTTTTTTGGGTAAATGTATAATCATCTATAGAATTGCACAAGACCTGAAAGTTAAAAATTTCAATAACACATTTTCTTCTCCAATATTGAATAATTTGACTTTAATAATGAGTGATCAATTATTCCTGAGTATGATGATCACTTCTAACATTTTTTTGGACCATATTGATCAGTGGAACCCATTAAAGTGTTTAAATGTTTTAATTTGCTTCAGTTTTTGCCGCAAAGGACCATGCCAAATTTGTCTTTGATAATACCACCCTTTTCTATCTTTCGACTCTGCACAGATGAAGTGCCTTGGAAAATAATGAATGAATTGTAAGAAATTTAAAATGATAAATAATATACATGAGAATTAAGAGAGATGCTTCGAAATTTACTATTAAATTAAAGAAAACAAGTTATTTTCTTGATAATTCTGTATAAATGTTAAAATGTTTTGATCATTGTTTATTTTAAATTTAAAATGCTTTCTAGGAATAGTGTGATTAATTGTTCATGACAGGGCATAAAAATGCCTGTCAACACAATAGTAGGATAACTAAGAATTTGTAGACTTCACTGTCAAGAAGTTTATTCTGGCTACCCCACTCGCTTCAATTCTTTCTTGACAGTGCTTGCATTTGAGACATAATTTGAAGAAGACTGTTGAATATTTAATGTTTGACTTGAAACTAATGGGACAGCTTGAAGAAAACTCCTGATGATATCAATAGTTGTAATTATTTCTTCAAATTTTGTATGGTGTAATCTTTTAACTTCTGTATATTTTGTATCTAATTTATTCTTTTGGTTTCTGATTGTCTGCAACTGAACAGGAGCTTGATTTTCGTTATGCCATTCCTTTGGGATTTTACAATGCAGCTCTCAATGTTGGGCTTTCTGCGGGGATTATATTACCATGGGGGAAAGGATTTAAGAACCTACCAACACCTGTCTCTGATAGGTTTTTCATGGGAGGTCATTCTTCTCCAGTGTGCAGTTTAAGGGGTCCCACAAGCCTTTTGGGATTTAGATCTAGAGGGGTTGGTCCAACTGACGAGAGGAGACTCAATTCTAATGCACCTACAACAGAAGATACGTCAGAATCTTCTGGAAGGGACTCACTGGGAGGGGATTTTGCTGTCACTGGTTTTGCAGACCTCTCATTTGATCTCCCTCTGAAACTATTTAGGGATGCAGGCATTCATGGGCACTGCTTTGCTTGTGCTGGGAATCTTACAAAATTAACAGGTGACTTGCACCAGTCATTGTCACTTAGAGAGTTTGGAAGGTCTTTCCGCTATTCTGCTGGAGCTGGTATCATTCTTCCAACTAAATTGTTTCGCATTGAGGTAAGCTCCTCATTGTGATTGTGAAATTTTTATTAATTATATAGCCCTTGATTAAAACAATGAATATGTCCAGTTTTAATATAATTACCTGCTGTTGGAAGAATATGAGGTTTCCTAATGATGGAATTAATTAATAATTTAATATTCAAGCTCAGTACATTTGCTGCTCTGAACTTGCAGATTAATTACTGTCAGATTCTACGGCAGTTTGATCATGATCGAGCAAAACAGGGCATACAGTTAAGCTTTTCCTCTCCAACTTGAAGAAAAACATCCTTTTAGACTGGATACATTCGACAAAGCAATCTTGCCCTTCTCATTGCCATGTTTGGATCAGATGATCAAGATGGATAGTCCATACAGTGATGCTTTCAGGTACAAACTTTGGTGAATTTGTTTTGTTGCCTTCTGATGTCTACTACCTCAGTTCAACACTAACTCAACACTCCAAAGTTTATATATGCTTCATTCTTCAAAAGAATATTTGAACATTTTTTTGGCAATGTTCAATTTTTTCAACAATATTAAACGATTTTCATTGAGATCTTTGGGATGGTTGGCTCAACAAACATTTCTTGTCATGTCAATTCATTTGTAGCGAAGTAGAGGTATGCCACTGTAAATGGCAGGCTTGCCTTCAAAGTATATTGCAAAATAGCCATCCCCCAGTTATTGACTGGCATTCCTTCAGTATACAAATAAAACCTCAAACTGTTGGCTGGTTTGCCTTCAAATTTTATTGCCAATGCCAAACTATGGCTTGTAGCTATTGGGTGGTCTTCTTTCACATCTCAAATAAAGCAGAGTGCAGTCAATTCTGTTTTTGAAATTTTGTGATTCATGGCAGACATATTTACAAATATATGGTTAGAGCTCTGTTTCTCCCTAAGACATTGTTGGGAATGGCCATTAATAGAACTTGGTTGCTGGTAGCTACTGGTTGTATATTTCTTGTAGTAGTTATGTTCTGTAAATGAGGTCTAACTTGGTTGATTCATGGTTTGTTTTTTATGTATTGGATAAATGTTTAGTCAATTCCTGAATTACTTTTGGGTTCAAGTGTTCCATTATAGGGTATGAGAACGGCTTCTAGTTTTCCTAATAAAAAATCATACATATTCATGAAGTTTTACTCTGAACCTACTCCTTCCTCTCTTTTGGATTAGTGACTGAGGTGATTAAGAATTTTTGCAATATGGCCAGTGGTTCAATTTAGAGGTTGTATGATACTATGATTGAGCAGGTCTACAGTCGGCCTTGTATTTGAAAGAAGGAATATAAATCCATTTCCAATATTGGGGAACTTAAATGCAATTGAATGTGCTGGTCGACTTCAACTAGATGTTCCTTACAATCTATAACAGTTCTAGACTACTACATTAAAAATAACATACTGACATTATTTTACAAGATTAATTTTCATTCCACAGTAACTTCAATATTTTTGTGCTTGATAGAGAGATGTACTCCCATCCATTTGTTCATTCATCTCATAAACAAATACAGGATGGGGACCTCTAAATCATTTAGCATGCTACTGCTGTTGTTATTTGAATTTTCCAATGATTGGCAACAGTATTCTTTCTGTTTCAACACATTTCTAAACTGAGTTCATACTCTAATAAGAGAGGAGTCTCATATCTTTAGTTTATATGTAATGCTCCAGCTCTTCCTTTTTGAGTTATGGCGTTAATGCTATAGTTCAACTGTCGTTGGAATTTTCTTTGATGGCCTTGAAGATCTTCCAACATGCCTCAATACTCATTGACTGGCTACACATTATAAAGCCATTTTTGACGACACCTTTTATTGAATAAAGACACATGCATACTGCCTTGCATTTTTTATGATGTGTTATATCAAATACTGTCATCTGTGAAGCTTTGCTTCTCTCCATGACATGAAATTATTTGCAACACAGTCCGCCTGGTCTCTCCAAGGGAAACATAATTTTTATACCAAAGTTCGAAAGCAAAGTATAAAGAGATTTTTCTATTCCATTCTGAACTGATGATCAGTTCTTATACTTGGGATCGTTGAAGCTTCTTTTAAAATTTAGTTAGTGCACGAACTATCTTCAAATTTAAGTTAGCATGCAAGCTGTCTTTTAAATCAGCAGTGGCATACATTCCCAATAATTACATAATGATGAAGATAGAATGTATAATGAGCATATTATTGTCTGTGCACTTAAATAACATTTTCACTTTTAGTCTCAAATTTCTTCAGTATTGGTAGAAAGTACCATTAAGTGTTGATGTTAGAGGTCTATATTTGCGTCTCAGAAGCGATACAAATCCATTAAGAGTAAGAACATCATTGGCAATTTTAGACAAGTTTCGCGTGAAATATTTAATGTTTTGACGATCAGGCTAAGGGTTCAATACATTTGCCTTGTATCTGCATGATTTGTGAGATAATTATAAGAAAGCCTTATGGTCAAAAGTAATCATAAATATGATTTTTTTTTTTTAAAGGACAACATATGGTAGTCACTAGTGAAGCCAAATATTTACATGATATGCTAATTATTCAAGTTGAGAAGTGGAGTTTGTCATGGAGATTTAATGGAGAATCTAGCTCCCAGTAAATGAACCAAGAGGGCACATAATCAAGGAAGCATACATGTTTTGATGTTATTTGAATGACACCCAAAATGTATAAAATAGTGCCAGTTTTTTGTTTGTTTCTTAGTTAGGTAGCAATGAAATTCTTTGTCAATAACGTGTATATTTGGTTAGGCCTTGAATCTGGTCTGTTTCCCTCACCATCCCAAAATGATATATTATCCATTGTGTATTAGCGGTTTAATTCATATCTTTCAGCATGACACTTCATATATTTATATAGTACAACGGCCAGCCTACCTTCACATTAGTAGGGTATGCATTTGTAAATATAAACATACTCTCAAAAACTTTCTTGAATGTAAATAATTCCTTTCAATATTTGATGTTTAATTCTAAATGGCGAAATTTTTCTTGTAGCTTAATGTGGCACACGACACACTTGGCATTAACCACTTTTGCCATGTTTTGGAGTGGTTCACAATTATGATGAGTAGAGTAAAAACTATGTTTCTTAATTTGTTTAAAAGGGTGTGTAATTTGTTTTCGTGTTTTTGGATTGAAAATATTTTTTATGAATGTATTTTTAAACCCTTAAAGTCAAAAGCAAGTGCACAATAATTGAAAGCACTTAAACACATAATATATGTTACAAGTATAGTAGCATTCATCTCGAAAGACTAACCTAGAGTCTATTGTGTAATACACATTGTTAAGTGATATTTAACTTAAGAAAATACATTATCATATAAGACAACATTTTGAACAATAGTTTAATAGAAAATAAGTTCTAAAATTTATTGAATAAATAATGAATTTTGGAATAACAATGATAAATAGTTATTCAACAATTTCAAGAACAAATAGGTTTAAGGTAAATGCAAATAATTGTGATATTGCTATTAGGATTCAACTGTGTAGGTTTCGAGTCAAAGTCATTGACCCATGTTTAATGAGTAGTGGTGAATGGAACACTTAGCACTCATTGGATCTAGGTGATGCTCATAGAGGTGAAGCATCGAGACTTTCCAAGAGGTCACCCATCCCAGTACTACTCTAGCTTGAGCACTTTTAACTACATAGTTTACTCCATGGTTAAACCCACTGTACTTTTTAACATGGGTCAAAGTAGAGTGGGTTTAACTATGGAGGAAACTTTGTAGAAGTGTGCTCAAGCTAGCGTAAGATTGAGATGGGTGACTTCCTAGGAAGTCTTGATGATTTGACCTATGTTGTAAGCAGAGTAGGCTTAACCATGGAGGAAACTCTATAGTTAAGCGCACTCGAGATTGAGTAGTACTAGGATGGGTGACCTTCGAAGAAATCTTAGTGCTTCACCTTTATGAGCATCACCTAGATCCAATGAGTGCCAAGTGTTCCAGTCATTCTTATGAGAGATGGGTTCATGTGAACCACTACTCATGAAACATGGGTTAATGAGCTTGACTCAAAAACTACACAGTTGAATCCTAATAGCAATATCACAATTTGGCTTGTTAGGGAAAATATCTCCTACTTAATTGATGAGCTTAAGGGGCTTTCTAATGAATTGTTGATAAGGCGCAACACTTGGTTAAGGTATTGCAAATGAGGTTGCAAACAGAGTGGGCTTAACCTTGGAGGAAATTTTGTGGTTATGTGCACCCAATTTGGAGTAGTACTAGGATGGGTGACCTCCTAAAAAGTCTCAATGCGTCACCTCTATGAGCATCATTTAGATCTAATGAGTGTTAAGTGTTCCATTCATTCTTATGAGAGTTGGGTTCATGCGAACCACTACTCATGAAACATGGGTCAATGAGTTCGACTCAAAACCTACATAGTTGAATTATAATAGCAATATAACACTTTGACTTACTATGGAAAATATCTCCTTATCAATTGATGAGCTTATGGGGCTTTTGAATGAATGGTTCATAAGGCACAACACTTGGTGAAGGTTTTGCAAATGAGGTTACAAGAAAAGTGGCTTTAATCATGGAGGAAACTTTGTAGTTAAGCATGCTCATGCTGGAGTAATGTTAGGATGGGTAACGTCCCAAGAAGTCTCAGTGTTTCACCTTTGTAAGCATTGCCTAGATCTAGTGAGGACTAAGTGTTATTTTCATTATTATGAACCCCTACTTAGGAAATATGGATCATTGAGTTTTGACTCAAAAACTACACAATTGAATATTGGAAGCAATATTACAAATTGACATGTGGAAAATATCTCCTACTTATCAAATGCAAATAATGTTTATATTAAAGGAGATTCAATGGTTATAAAAAAATGCATGTATGAGTAGACAAATTTTTAATTGGCAAACCTATATTCTTCACCATGCATGGGCCTTATGGGATTCATTTTTATCATATACCATAACATGTACACTCAGAGAGGAAAACAAATTTGCAGACCTTTTTTGGATTAAGGTAAAAATAGGTTTTAAGGGGACTTGAAACCCTTACCTTTTTTAGCAAAAGCTATTCAAAGATTACCCAAACAACCCAATCAGGACCCAAGAATAGTTTATGAGGGGACCTAGAACCCCAAACAAAGGTCCCAAAATAAGCTAGAAGTTGCCATGGATTAACAAAAAATGTCTAGCAGCCTCGAGAAAACTAATACAAAAGAAAATAGTAACATTACCCTAAGCCAAACAGAAAGGACAAGGTATAAAGATAGACATTACATCTACATTGTCTAACTTGGTTTTTGAAAGATAGGAACCAACAAACTACTGCCCAAAAGGGAGAGCTTAGATTTTTTTTTACCTCCCTTTTTTTTGAGAACAAAGGGTCATGTCAAATGGAGGGACCATTTTAGAATGTTTTCCAGTAACCGGTATCCAACCATCCTCCACCATGGAGCCTTAGGGTGTGGTCCCATGGAGGGGACTTCCTAAAATATTTCAGTGGGTACTCTAGAGATTTTTGTAGGATTTTTTTTATATTTTTATTAGTAAGAGGCCAAAGCCAAGATTAATTATTATGTATTATTAGTCATTATTATTTTATTAAGCACGGGTAGATTCGAACCCAAGACCTCTTTGATACGAGACTGACAATTTACTGTTGTGTTGTAGGCTCTTGCCTTTTTTAGGATTATTTTAAAGTAGGAGGTCCCATGAATTTTGTACTGGAGTTATTCTTAAAAAGTTTAAGCCTCGTAATTTATGGAAGCGGGTGGTCTCATGATATTTTTTGTTTTAACATATTCAATTCACTTAATAAATAAATATGTTTAAAAAAATTATTGATAAAAAATTAGAAATTGGTATATGATTGACAAGTGGCACAAGACAAACCTAAGCTGGTGGGGCAATATCTAGCCCCCCATCTTTTCCACCGACTTAAATCTGCACCCTAAAAAGTAGAGGCCGCTACTTTTGAGGAGAAGATTCCAATTAATCCTGTAGCAAACTTTCTTTTAATTTCATAGGACCACCCAATCCACAAAAACAGATCCTGCAGCCCCCCTCATGGGACCACACCCTTAGACTGCCACACCTAAGAATCTAAAATGGAGGATAAATAAATAGACACCTAGGGAGGACCAACACTAGTTACCCTCATTGGATTGACCATATCAAATACAAAATGATCTACATCTACCACAAATCAGCAACAACATCACCACCAACAGACCATGTGGAACCACCAATAAGACAAATGCCATCAACACTCTGCCAACTAGAGCCTTCTAGTGCTGAACTAGAGATTCTTCATTAAGCAAAACCAATAGGCACCAAATCCACCTTCTGACTGGAACCAATAGGCACCGTAGTCACCTCCTGGTTGGAAGCATCTTACAACACAACACCATCCCCTTTCTGTTCCTGATTAGAACCAACAACCTTTGTGAGACTATCTACAAAACTTCTTGCTAACATGGGATGTCGTAAAATTAGTGTTGACCCTCAATGGGACAATTGCAAGTTAGCAGAATTTCCTTCATTGGCCAAAGTTGTTGAGAATTAAAAGTTTATAGGGAGAAAGCTTCAATGTCCTTTATTGGAATTGCACAATGTTTTCACATGAATATGCCTTTTTATATCAAAGGTTAATAAGGGAAAACTTCATTATATTATATCGATGCTTATTGTCCTTATCATTCAGAAATAATTATCTCTATGAGTATCTAAAAGATCTAATTATGTTTACATCATCCTTCAATACAAACATTTTTCAACACTTTGGGATATTAATTATTCATGGCAGTCTAAGGACACTTCATATCATGAGTGTCTTGGTAGAGAAGGGAATCACATATTAAGCATCAAAACGATGACAAAGATCATCTTTAAATGATTACTTGGAGTTAAGTTGGTTCAAAAAGAAATGTGTTTCCAGACTATTTGATAATCATCATTTGTAGTGGCTTTTGTTAATTTAAGGGTGAACGGGATCTCTGCTAAACCTAGTTTATAACAAGCAGCTTCCTTGCAACATTTTATGTTCTTATCAATGGAGTGCAATCTTGAGAATTACAAAGTATACTTGAAGGTGGCTTATGGGAAGCAACCATTTGAGGACCATATTCATATTGCTACCTTGGTCAAGCATTCAAAACATGTTGCATTATTGCAAATGAAGCATAAAAAGAATTTTAATTGATGAGATCCTGTATTCTTACAAAAAAAGGTTTATTTTTCCTTCTCAGTTAATTTCCATATTTCTTTCTAACACAATGGACCTAGTGCAATCATTCAATATGTTGGAAAACTTTATAGGGAAAATAATATTGGATGAATTCCTTGAGGGTGAGAAACTATTGGAAATTATGAATTGGGGGATGTATTATCTCTAGTGGGTGGTTTATGTCCTAGAGAGTTTCTTCAAGATGGTGATGTATTTGCATCAATTCTAAACATGTCTAAATCATTACTTTTCATATCTATGGAGTTTTGAGCCCATTTCCATGTATTGCCTCAAAATAGGGAACTTGGCCCTAATTCGAAAACTAGACCTAGTTGGATCTTTGTGTAGAATGGTTAGAGATGATCTTCTAATTTGTTTTAACTCATGAACATGTTGTTGGGATCCCTTAGAAGAGTGTGAGAACTTGTGAATGTTTGAAGGTGGTCATAAGGGGGTAATAGAGGCTTGCTATTGTTTTTGCAATAATATCTGTGTTAAGTGGTATCATAGCACAATATTGATCTATGATAAAGAAATGAATGAATATTTTATGTCAACTAAGAAGTCATAAGGGGCAGTGTCAATAATGGTGACCAATACAAAACTTGCTAAGAAAATGCAAGAGTAGGAAGTAGAGAATAAGTGGCTAAGAGGGGAACTAAAGAAGTTAAAGGTCTGGATAGATGTAGTAGGAAGGAGCTTTGTTAAAGGAGAAAGATATGTTGAGGAAGAATCCCTTGAGCAGGAAGAAGAGGAGGATGTTCTTGTAAAATCAAGACCACTACTCAATTTCCTAAAAACCATGCCAGTAAGGGTCATGGAAGGAAGACCATATTTATCCAATTTTAGTGAAAAGATGGATGTTGATACTGTAATGGAATGGGTAGAGTCCTTAGAAAGTTACTTTGAATGTGAAAGATTTACTAATAGCCAAAAGGTAAAAGTTGCAAAGTCAAGGTTGAAAGGAGAAACCCTCACATGGTGGAATTGTGTCTAGATTGAAAAGACAAAGGAAGGAAAGAGTTTGATCATCTCTTGGAAGGGAATGGTCTCCAAGATCAGGGAAACATATGTGCCAGAACACTATGAGATTCAATTGCATAGGAAGAGATAGAACTTTAGACAGATTGATTTGGATGTCAATGGATATACTTAGGAGTTTCAAAAGCCTTGCATGAGATCTAGGACAACAGAAGAGGAATGTGTTAAGGTGGCTAGATATATGAATGGCCTAAGGATGAATATCCAAGAAGAACTAAATTATTTATGCCCTGTCATAGTACATAAATGTTATCAACTAGCCTTAAAGGTTAAAGAAGGGTCAAGGAGAAACAATTAACAAAATAATAGAGGAAGAGGAAGAAATAATAGGGGCAAAGGAGCATCAATGGAGGACAAGGCTTCAAGCCTCATGGAGAACCAAATCAAGAAGCTTCACAAGGAGAAAGTAATGCAAGAGGAAGTTATATGGGCAAAATATCAAACAACATAGGCACTTTAAGGTGCTATAATGTGAATGGCCTAAGGATGAATATCCAAGAAGAACTAAATCAATTATGCCCTGCCATAGTACATAAATGTTATCAAATAGCCTTAAAGGTTAAAGAAGGGTTAAGGAGAAACAATTAACAAAATAATAGAGGAAGATGAAGAAATAATAAGGGCAAAGAAGCATCAATGGAGGACAAGGCTTCAGGCCTCATGGAGAACCAAATCAAGAATGTTCACAAGGAGAAGTAATGCAAGAGGAAGTTATAGGGGAAAAATATCAAACAACGGAGATAGATTTGGTGGAAGAGGTACTGTAAGGTGTTATAACTGTAACCAAGTGGGTCACTCTGTCCATAAGTCTCTAGAGAAGGCTGGTTCAAAAACCCAGTGTGACAGGACACAACTAGTGTAAGATAATGATGAAAGTGTAAACTCACCAAACAAAGACTTGGATTTAGAGGAGAGGGTTTTCTTGATGTTGAGGAGAACCTTGCTAAAGGTCCCTGATACACAAGAACCGCCCCAAAGGATGGCAATATTCAAAACAAGTTGCAAGAGACAAGGTAAGGTCTACAATTTGATTGTTGATTCAGGGTCTACTGAAAATCTAGTTTCTAATGAGATGGTTGAAAAACTAAGTTTGCACACAATCTCTCATGCTTTCCCTTATAAGGTATCACAACTCACTAGGGGTCAACATACCTTAGTAGATAAACAATTCTGGGTAAAATTCTCCATAGGGAATATAAAGACAAAATAGTGTGTGATGTTCAGATATGGATGCATGTCATCTACTTTTGGATCACCCATGGCAATATGGCCTCAAAGCACATCATGATGAAATGAATAACACATGCTCCATAAGCAAGAATGCCCAAAACTAACTATAAAACCACTACCTAATCCAAATCAAAAAAACAAAAGGAACCAAAAGTTACACTGGTAGGAGAAAAGGAGATGCTCCAAACTATCAAAAGAAGTAGAAGTAGGATATGCTTTTATAGTAAAACCAAAGGAAATCCAAATATTGTTTATATTAAAGGAGATTCAATGGTTATAAAAAATGCATGTATGAGTAGACAAAATTTTAATTGGAAAACCTATATTCTTCACCATGCATGAGCCTTGAGGGATCATTTTTATCATATACCTTAACACATACACTCAAACAGGAAAACAAATCTACAAACCTCCTTTTTTGGATTAAGGTAAAAATAGGTTTTGAGGGGACCTGAAACCCCATACAAATGTCCCAAAATAAGCCACAAGCTGCCACAAATTAACAAAAATATCTAGCAGCCCTAACAAAACCAATACAAAAGCAAAGAGTAACAATACCCTAAACCAAAAAGAAACGACAAGTTATAAAGATAGACATTACATCCACATTGTCCAAATAGGTTTTTTAACAGCAAGAACTTGCAAGCTGCCACCCAAAAGGGAGAGCTAAGATTTTTATTTACCTCCCTTCTTAGATTGAAGGGTCATGTTCAATTGAAGAGGAGGCTTTTTAGAATATTTTCCAATAACAAGTATCCAGTTATCCTCCATCATAGCCTTAGACTACCACACCTAAGAATCTAAAACATGGAATCCAAAAACAGACACCTGGTTAGTACCAATGCTAGTTACCCTCGTTGGATTAGCCATATCAAATACAACATGACTTCCATCTACCACAGAGTTAGCAACAACATTACCACCAATAGACTATCGAGCGGAACCACTAGCAACACGAATGCCATTAGCACTCTGCTGACCAAAACCTTCTAGTGTGGAACTAGAAATTCTTCATTGAGCAGAACCAACAAACGCCACATCCACCTTCTGACTAGAACCAACAAGCACCATAGTCACCGTCTGGCTGGAAGCATCTTACTATACAACATCCCCTTTTTGTCCTTGATCAAAACCAATAGCCTTTGTGAGACAATCTGCACACCTTCTTGCTAACATGGGTTGTCATAAAAATGATGTTGACCCTCCATGAGACAATTGCAAGTTAGTAGAATTCCCTTCATTAGCCAAAGTTGTTGAGGATGAAAATTTTATAGGGAAGAATAGCGTCAATACCTTTTATTAGAATTGCACAATGTTTTCACATGAATATGTGCCTTTTCTATATCAATGGTTATTAAGGAAACTTCATAATATTATTTCAATGCTTATTGTCCTAGTCATTCAGAAATAATTATCTCCATAAGTATCTGGAAGATCTAATTTTATTTTTATGTCATCCTTCAGTACAAACATTTTACAAGAATTTGGGATATTAATTATTCATGGTAGTCTAAGGACACTTCATATTGCGAGTGTCTTGGTAGAGAAGAGAATCACATATGAAGGATCAAAACGATGACAAAGATCCCCTTAAAATGATTGCTTTTGTTAAGTCCGTTTGAAAAAATATGTGTTTCCAAACTATTTGATAATCATCATTTGTAGTGGCTTTTGTTAATTTAAGGGTGAACAAGATCTCTGCTAAAATCAATTTATAACAAGCAGCTTCCTTGCAAGGTTCTAAGTTCTTAGCAATGGAGTACAATCCTAAGAATTACAAAGTATACTTGAAGGTCGCTTTTGGGAAGCGACCATTTGAGGACCATATTGCAGATTTCTACCTTGGTCAAGCATTCAAAATGGGTTGCATTATTGCAAATGGAGCATTAACAAAAAATTAGGTGATGAAATCTCGTATCCTTATGAAAAAAGTTTTATTTTTCCTTCTCAATTAATTTCCATATTTCTTTCTAACACAGTGAACCTAGTGCAATCATTCAGTATGCTAGAAAATTTTAGAGGGAAAACAATACTGGATGAATTCCTTGAGGGTGAGAAACTATTGGAAATAATGATTTGGGGGATGTATTAGCTCTAATGGGCGGTTTATGTCCCAGAGAGTTTCTTCAAGATGGTGATGTATTTGCATCAATTCTTGATAGTATTATGTGGTCTTTGTTCTAATAGAACAATTGGCCTTGTCAATAGGTTGCTCACAATATGGGAAGATTCTTGTAGACGAAGATGAAGAGCATAATCAGTACCAAAGTGTATGTTTCTCTTGCAATTTTAGGGAAAGAGTATGATTCTTCCCCCTCTGACTATAGCTTCTCCACACCCTAATTCAAGCTAGGGGTATGCAATTAGTTTGGTGTTTGGATTTCCTCCCCCTTCTCTCATCCAACAACCACTGCTATATTTTGATGTGTCCCACTTGAACATGTTGGAGTATGATTAATTCCTTTTTTAGACTTTCCATTTTGACTTTTTCGTGTTAGTTGGAGAAAATTTCCATGGGTTCTAAGCAAATGGACGAATAAAATCACAAAGAATTTGTTTTTTCTTGGTATATAAGGGATCATTGGTGAAGGGTGCTCCCCTTAATACCATAAACCATAACATAAAGAAAGAAACAACAACAAATGCGAGAAAAAATATGGACTTCTTATTATTGCCGCAAATGCGGAATTACAGAATTCACAAATACAATATGCTAACCCACATGAACGCCTTCATTATAGTAGTTTGCAAGACTAAGCTGTGAACTACCACCTAGAGATGCTCTAGACAATGTTCGGACCTTTCTTAAATAGATAATTTTTTAACCAGGAAGGTTTTAGACATTGAAACTTAATACCTAGGGTCGACATACCCTAACAATACATACAGGGTCAGCCAAATACATCTTTGACAATTATTTTAGAAATTTTGGGTAGCCCAACTTTGGAAGGCCATAACACTTGAATTGTTGCTCCAATTGGCTATTATAACCACTTTTCGGAAACATCAACTCCTAATCTACAGGCTTGGAGCCACGTAAGCGCTCTTCCATCGAGTTTTCAGATCTCATATGGGCAATCTGAGGCCTTCAATGATGAGCTTGAAGATTTTTCTCCTAAATTTTCCACCGAAAATTCGCAATAACTTCTTTGATACTTAAGATGGATCAATGAGATTTTTATGGTAGGCTTATAACTCTAAAATGAACCTTCATGTATAAAACGAGAACATTCTGAGCTTGTATGAAAAACTTACTAAAATAGCAAGTTCCCATAAATAGTAACCCCCCTGTCTACTAGTCCTTATTAAAATAGAAAAGGCTGAAAACAAAAATATTTTTGAGTGATGCAAGATTGCTCTTACACCCAGGATGCTCCTGCATCAGACACCCAGGGTAATTTGAGAAGTGACTCTGTCATGTCTCAGGTGTAGCCAAGACGATTAACCTCCTCCCTTGCTAGCCATGATGAATTTTCTACTACCCTCCCTTTCCATTTGACCAAGTATTCCTCATAAGTTTTGTTCCTTGTACTTTTTCTAACATGATTGTCCAGTATCTCCTCAATCTCCTTTGTAGTCGAACTAGCTACTAGAATACTCCACTGTGCTTCTACAACTTCATCTCCATCACCTCCTTCATAATATTCTATCAAATCTGAAATATTAAATACTGGTCAAATATTCAATTCAACAAGCAACTCCAAGCATTTTCAGAATCATGTCTTTTCACTATCAGTACTTCAAAACTTCAACCATAAAATCATTCACCACAGATCCATCTCACAATTTGCATATAAACTGAAATAGCTAGCTAAACATATTCATCCATGGCATGAAAGCAAATAACATCCAACACATATGACATAAGATATGATTACCTAGAAACCCTCCAATGAGAAGGTAAAACTGGGGTGGGGATGACACCCACAAATCTTCAGTATTGTAGTTGTAAAGTGTATCCTATGAAGGTTACAATGTTTGATCGTGAGACATGATCTATTCTGTGAAAGGTCTGCCCTGTTGAAGGCTTTCAAGATTGTTAGATCTTACCCTATTAAAGGATTTCAACACCTTGTTAGAAGTGTGTCTGGTTAAAGGACTTCGACTTAAAAAGAAGTAAACACCCTGTTAAAGGATTTACAATAGCTTGTTAAGACTACTATGTTAAGAGATTTAACTGATTCACTTGTTAGAACGGCTCAGCAATGATCTTGTGGTTAGCACTTTGCTGTTAGATAACATATCACCTATTTTCTTATGTGTACTTGATCCTCACTGATCAAATGTATCACTTCTATCCTCTAACTCCTTTCCTCTGTTCTCCTCTAACTGATTCTGCAATATATCTCTCATTCACAACTCCTTAGCCACTATGAATGTTTTGTTTGCGCATGCAAACTTCTCTCTTCACTCCTTCCACATTCATACAAAGTTTAGGGTTTGTCATCCTTAAGAAGACTTGGGTGACTTAGGGTTAGGTATGAATCAATGATTGTAATTCATCCTTCTAGCCTTTCAATTCATTCCTTTAACTGATTGGCATAGTAGTTTGTGCCATTACAAACAATTATGTCAAAACTATTTTACTCAGCATCAGAAGTCCCTGATGCTTAGCATCAACTACAACTTCAATGTTCACTCAACATCTGAATGACTCGGCACATACTGACTTCTTGACGCTTGAGTGACTTGGCACTAACCGTTTACTCGACACACACTATTTGACATGTTACACTCAGCCTACATTACTTGTTCGCCATGAACTAAGTTCTAACTTGTAAATGACTTAAGTGTATACACACTCATATGTCAAAACCAATCTGAGATCAACAATCTCCCCCTTTGACATGAGTGGCAAAAACACTTGGTCATGCATGAATGATCTTAACTTATGAGCATAACTTAGATACTTACTATCTTTGTTCGGCATATGTACAAATTTTCAAAATTTTGCAAAATGTGACTTAACAGTCATACCTCAAAATCTTATAACTCCCCTTGAGTTGATTGTGTTGTTCCGAATTTGAACCAATACTCCTGCTGAGTAAATATGCATATGTTGAACTGTATTGTACTATGTTTCTATCTTTGACTCCTTTTTCTTCTTCTTATTTCTCCCTAAAACTTATGTCTCCCCCTAACTTATTTCTCCCCCTTTTTGACACTTATGTCAAAGGCTTATACATGTATAGTGTGTTTGTCCAATAAAGTTTTATGGACCTCAAGTATTATTTTCAGAGTTGCATCCCAGTTATCACATGCTACTTCCAATGATTTGATTTGGATAGATAACTTGGCAGCAAGGTGAACTAAGCCTTTGTGTGTAGAAAGATGGGGATCTTTCTTCATCACCATTTCTGCAAAGGCTAGTTCTTTGTGTAGTATATCCATGTGTGGGGTCAACATGGATTGGATACTGATCAGTGTAGCTCAAATGTTTGCATCTTGAGCATGCAAGGCTGCCAACTGACCTTGGAAGTTTATCAAATTCCTGAAGTGTTTTTTACTCTGAGTTGGAGAATTGGGTAGAGTAATGACTGTTAGCTTCATATCTCCTTCTAGAGTGTCAATATGTTGTTACACTTCTTGTGTGAACAGAGTTGTATCACATGACTTGGTGTAAAGAGAGAAAATATTCTCTAATACTTTTTTTACACTATCAATCTTGGTTGCTAATTTAACCTGACGAAGTGCAATGGCACTTGATATCTTTTCATTGACTTTGCCTTGAAATTTCCTCTTAGACCATTCAAGTAGTTTAACTTTTGAATCCAGGTTTGTATCATTTATCTTCTTCACTATATTTGCCAACTGCTCCATGATAGGCTTGTCTTCTTTAGGTGTAGACAAGCTGGATGCATCAAAAAAAATGTCCTTGATATATTGCAATGTTTGCTTTTTCCTATGCTCTCTTCTGAGCAATTCTTGGTGCTTTTTCCTTGCAAGAGCATCCTGAAGTATTCTCATCTATTCAATAGTGATTGTTGCAAAATCAAACTCTGGAAACATAATCACTTCATCCAAGTTGACATCACCAAATGATGTAACTTTATCTGCCTTGGATGTGCTAGTACTAGGCCTTGATGACTACAGTGGTGTAGCTTCTACACTCGGCCTATGAAGAGCTTGACTTGGAGGAGTAGCAGTTTATGAAAAAGTAACCAGTGCTTGTATTGCTAATTACTCCTCAGGCTTGGTAGTCAATACTGACTCTTCAGTCTTATCCTTTTCTTGCTTGTCAATCTTAGTTGCACCTTGAGTTTGTGTTGTAGGTACAAAAGTATCATCCTAACCTGTTTGAATTGGTGTCCCATCTTTATCTTTTGTAGAAACTTCTTGTATTGACACACTTTGCACCATTGTGTTGATATTTTCCATTGTTGTCTCTTTCCTTTGGTACACTACAATGGGCATTGTAGGTTGTACCACAATAAATTGAGGGGTCTTAGAAATCAAACTTTGGCAACACAATCACTTCATCCAAGTTGACATCACGAAATGATGTAACTTTATCTGTCTTGGATGTGCTAGCACTAGGCCTTGATGACTACAGTGGTGTAGCTTCTACACTTGGCCTATGAAGAGCTTGACTTGGACGAGTAGCAGTTTCTGGAAAAGTAACCAATGCTTGTATTGCTAATTGCTCCTCAAGCTTGGTAGTCAATACTAACTCTTCAGTCTTATCCTTTTCTTGCTTGTCAATCTTAGTTGCACCTTGAGTTTGTGTTGTAGGTACAAAAGTATCTTCCTGACCTGTTTGAACTAGTGATGTCTTTTTTGCCTTCTCAATTTCATCTACACTCACCAATACAGGATGACTGCATAGTTGTGCCTTGGTGGTGGTGTCTAGAAATATCTTCTTCATATCCTCCTCTATTAGGGGATTGACATTCTGAGCTACAGTATTAGAAACATCCTTGATCTTCACTGCATATGTGTTTGCATTTATCACATGTTGTGGACTGACACTTGACACTAGTATATCTGGCATACTCTCTTCTATTTGTTGCTTAACTTCAATTGTTGCCTATGTATCTGTATTCTTTTCAGTGCCTTCCACATGTGCATATTTTTCAGTGTCAACTTTAGTAACCTCAATTACTTCTTTCTCACCTTTGTCTTCACCTACCTCAACAGGTGTTTGCTCAATTACCTTAGGTGTTGTTAGTCCATATATTATTTTCCATATTTGGGTGGATTTTTGAACAATGTCCCCAATGCCATTTTGCAAAATATTGAATGCCCTATATTTAGGAGCAAATCTCCCTGTGTACTTCTTAATGGCCTTTGTCATTGTAGCCTTATCCAATTTTGGCATCACACTTGCTTGTGTAGTCTCTCTGATTTGCCTGTCTGCATTGAGACTAAAGTGCCATTTTTGCTCAACTCTGTCATATAGACTCTTGGGTATAGAGTTGGAAAGCTCAATTGGAGTCTTCTTAAATGTTTCCATCATGGCATATATTGACTCTTCCACTTGGTTCATCTCATTCTTTCCAAGTTTGTCAAACTCAACATGTGTGAATTCAGATAAGTCAACATTATTCTTTATATTCTCATGCAAGTTGTCCAAATTAGAAGAAGGAATGTGACTTACCACTTTGAATTGGTTGTTGTCATCAGATTTTGTCCTCTCCTCATCTGATTCAACTGGAGCAATGTATTTTCTCCTTTGTCTCTTCTCAGACTCATCTTCTTGTGTAGTTGTCCTGGTTCTCTTTCCTTTTTCCTTTTCCACTTCTTGAACGTTCTTAGCAGTAGCTCTTGTGTTGGCCCTAGTGGCAGGAACTGCAAGCTTAAGTTGTGTAGTTTTTACAACCTTCTTGGGTTTGCTAATTGTTGAAGCTTTAGCTTTTCTCTTCTTCTTCTCTTTGGTTACAAGTGCTTCGTTGGCTTCTTCTCCCTTGAAACCTTCTTCAATTTCTGCTTCCTCTCCACCTTAGTCTTCTTGACCTTGAGTAATGGCCAGTGGTGCTTGGACTTGTACATCTTCACCTTCTTCATCATTATCATCATCTTCATTGTCATCTTCTTTTGCCCCTTCACCAAATTTTCTTTTGAGCTTCTTAACAATTTTGTTCTTCTTCCTTATTACAGAGGTAATCTTCAAGTCCATAGTTATCTTTGACTTGGCTACATCATAATTACCAAAGGTTGTAGCCTTCTTATCTACTTCTTCTGCCAGTAAAGCAGTAATTGTTGCAGATGCCTCATCCACATTTATCTCATAACCTAGAGGCTTGAGCCATCTCCCCCTTGGAACTGCAACTGAACATATGTGAAGTCAATATCAACTAGAAAGCAAACATCATTGAAATGTTTCTCAACTAGTGACACTAGAATTCTCTATCTTTGTTTCATTGACTTCTTAAAGTCATCAAAGTAACTAGTCATTATAAACTCAAATTTTTCTCCAAGTTTCTCAATGTATTCACCTATATACATTGCAATAGATCTATTTGTCTTCCATGCAACTTTACCGAAAGAAGGAAATGTGTTTTGCATGTAGAAAAATAAACAAACAAGTATTGAACCAAACTTGCACTGTGCACTCTTAGTTTTCTTTATGGCTCCCAAGTTTTCTTATAATTGTTGTAACCGTAACTCGACAAGGTCATAAGAATGATCCTTCTTGACTATCTTGTATCCTACGTCAACAACAATACAAGGTACACTATTCAGTCTGTTGGATTGAAAGAATTTATGTGCAATTATCCTTACTGCAAAAGTAATTAGGGGATCTGTGATGGTGTTAGTTGTCATTACTCTCTTATTTCATATTGTCCCTATGTTTTTCTCAATAACCTTTTTTGCATTACTTCTCATGGTCTTAGGTTTGTCTAGGGTTGGATACCCTATTACCCTCTACACAATCCTCTTGGTAATCTTGATACATCCATCCTCTAACCACATAGAGTTGTCATGAATCCTACTCAAAAAAATCTGTATCCACTCTGTCTTGAAAACGTTGGGGAAATCTAGAGCACGAGTTAACCCTTTTCTTTCTACAATCTTATATTCCTCCTCCAATATTCTATTTTCACATGATTTTCCTTATAGGTCTCTGATCTCCATGTCACCTATGCTACCCACCTTACATGTGTAACAACATCTTACATCTTGAATCATTAAAACTTGTGGTGGTATCATGGATAGCACACTAGACGGGTCTTGTTTGTATGCAATGTCAAGAATTGCTCGAGTTCAATTGTCTAATCTCATTATTGATTAATTAAACATTTAAAACTTCCTTTCCCTTTTTAACCTTAGCAATAGAAGAACTAGACGTCATATCAATTACCTTGGGTTTGCAAAAATTCAAATAGCGTAGCTCGACACACGATAAATACCTTCACAATTCTATTGAATAGTGTTAAATAGTGGTTGAATCGAGTCTAAAAATGCTTGGAACGATCTCTTCAATTCACCTTAAGCTCTTTGTGCTCTCTCCAAATTCGAATGGTGTCAAATGAATCAAAAATTGACCATATAGCCCTTAAAACTTCACAATTAATGATCAATGCTTACACAGTTGTAAGCTCGGCTATAATAGCAATTCTGACTCACTCAGCTTCCATGAAATTCCTTCTACACTCAAAAAACACTACAAGCTCGACCAACACTATCACCTACAATAGCTCAGCATCAACTAGATTTCACTAGGCAACTTAAGTCAAACTTTTCATGCTTAGCAATAACATGAAAACCAACAAAACTTAAAGATTTTTTCCAAGTTCTAAACAACACTTTACAACTTTCTTCATGCATATGTAATATTTTCATAACTAAATCCTTGGAACTGATGTATGGTATATCATTTAAATATTAATCCCACACATACCTCTTGATTTCTTAATTGGGGATGGTGTGATCACCTGACCCATTGGGTGAAGTGATCCTATATGAACTTGATGTATTGCAATCTTCCTTCTTCCATGTTTTGTTCACCTGCACTCTAACTTCCTAAACATATATCTTTCCTTTGCCTTTGTTGAACTCACTGCTTGGTGCCTTTGACTTTGTTGGACAATGTTTGCTTATGTGACCAGTCTTTAAGCAACTAAAACATGTAGTCTGACTTAACCATCTACTGTAATCACTTTTCAAATGTGTCTTTATGCAATTCTCAGGAACATGTCCATAGCCTTGACAGTAGTGACAACTATACCTAGTATTATAATCCCAATTATAAGAATTGTCATTGTGTTTTACCTTTGTCTGCTTGTTTGATGACCACTCGGGCTTGGATATGCACTCATATGCTTTATGTTTGTACTTTTGATAGTTATAGCAGTATCCTTCAAATATTTTTTTGCTCAGTGTCTTGGTCTTGCATTCATGTGCTTGATGTCCTTGTTTGTTTCACTTGTGGTAGTGACCCATGAACTTCTACTTAGGATTCTGATTTGAAGCCTTGTTCCTACAAACATTAGCAGTATGTCCTAATTTTTCACATTATGACAAGTAGGTTTGGAGTTCTTACCTTTGTTGCTCCTTTGTTCACCACTTTTGGATGATTCTCCTTATTCAATATTTTTGTAACCCAATCTAGTAGTATCATTGTTGGATCTAGGAGATCTCATCAATTGCTCAAAATACTTGATGGCTTCACTAGGTCTGTTGAAACTTTCAACAATTTTTTTTTCTCTTTTTAGATCATTCCTCAGTTGTTCATTTTGCAACTTCACTGTTGTGATTTCAATATCGTTTCCATTCAATTCATGATTGGCAATCATCATTTGATTCAACGTTTCTAGTTGCATGTGAGCAATCCTATTCACCTCTAATGTCTTCGCTTCCAGTCTACTGGTTAGTATCCTTTGTCATTTTCAATCATGACTTTGTCCTCTTCAACTTTCTTTTTCTGCTCGGTCACGTCACATAGCAATATTGATTGGACTTCCTGTTCTATCTTTAGATTTCTAACCTCTTCAATTAGGGCTCCATTCTTTTCCATCAGATTTGCAATTGTTGCATCAAATTTACTTGTGTTTCCATCTGCAAATAATTCAGTAGTGTCAATCACTTGGTATTGTGTGTCATTCTCTTCAATAGCTATCTCTTTCCTTCTCTCCAATGATCGCTTCAATTCATCTATTGCTTCATTCAGCTGATGTAGGGAAAGTTGGGTTTCAATATTTTGATTCTCAATAGTCTTTCCCAACTTTTAGACTTCCATCTTCAAGATCTTTCTTCAAAGTTGCAAAGCTTTCCTTTCCAGAGAACCAAGGCTCTGATACCACTTGTTGGAAATACAGGCAAATCTCTAACTACAAACATACTACTAGATTTCACAATGTTATCAAAGTTTATATGACAAAATCTCTTATGCCATAACCAACTATCATCTACCTCAGCAACCAAACATGTCATTTCAGTTGGATTCAGCTGAAATAAATTACCTGTAGATCTGGTTCCTATTCCAATTACCTTTCCATCTTTGTCTCTAATCATGCACGTCTTCACTATGAACTGTAATTAATAACCTTTATCAACAAAATATACATCCTCAGTATTAGTTTTACCATCTAGAGTTATAGATCCAATATCTTTAACATAGCACGTTCATTGTTTCCAACTCTAACAATGCCTCCATCATGACTTTTGAAGTCATCAAACTTGTTCATATCACTAGTCATATAATTTGAACAACCATTGTCAATTATCCAATCAGGTTTCTTTTCAACATGTGATACCAAAGCCATTTTCTCTAGACTTTCTTCTTTAATTGCTACAAATCCTATTTCAGCATCACTAGCACTTATTGCTTGTTCATTAGAATCATCTTCTTCATTTGCATACAAACACTTAGATGCATAATGACCAAACTCATTAGAAGTCCAACATTTCAAAAAAATCTTACCATCCTTTTTCTCTTCTTACCAGAAGGGCTACTCCTTGTATCTTTTTGTCCTCGTCAAATCTACTACTACTTGAAAAGTCTCCTAGAGCACTTGTGCTCCTTGATATGCTAGGTCAAATATTTAGGGCACTGAAAGTTGTTTCTGTTCTAGTCAATTCTTCGGACTATCTAAGCTCATTCTCAACTGCTTCAAGTCTCCCAAGTAATTTTTCCTTTATGAAATCTTTGGTACAAGAGATCAACAATTGTATCATTTGAACTTCTTTCTTAAATGGTGGTATTAAGCTCTTCAATATCTTCCATATCACCTCATTATCTACCTTAGTTCCTCCTTGAGATCTGATACCTGTTGTAATTTCTAATATCCTGCCTACATATGTTCTTATAGAATCATCTTCCATCATTTTAACATCTTGAAATGCACAAATCCAACTTTGTAGCCTCAATTTCTTAGAATGTTCATCACCTTCAAAACTATTTTCCAAAGCTTTCCAAATCTTATGAGAAATATCAAGTGATTTTACCTAGTTGTACTCAATTTCAAGAAGTGTAGACAATAGTGCTTCTCTAGCTCTCATGCCACACATGAAAAGTTCTCTCTCATCCTCACTACAAGTCTCCAACAAAATTTTAGCAATAATTATCTTTTCTGATTTTGTTCAGATCCAATATCCTAGACCCATACACAATAGATGTGTCTTCATCTTTTCCTTCCAGCTGTCATAATTTGTTCCATCAAACTTCGAACTATCCTTTCTGAATATGTTTTCCATGGATCTCCCAAAGTTGTTAAACTTTATCTTCAAGGATCTGATGCTCTGATCCCAATTGTTAGAAACAATAGTCCACCAAGATAAATGAGAGGGGGGAGTGGTGAATCAGTTATCCAATAATGTAAAACATTTATTAACCTTAAATAATCTTAACTGTTCGATCAAAGTAAACAATGACCATACTAATATGCACATACACAATTACACAAAATATGTTAACTAGGGAAACCCTTCATCAAAGGGAAAACCTTGGTGGGAATGATACCCACAAGATGATGTACTAATATAAATATTCTTTGTTAGAGGATGGACCTTGATAGGAGTATATTACAACATTTAGTGCATATGAGTCCATGTTAGGAGACTTTAAATCCTTGTCAGGAGATTCCAACCCTGTTAGTAGTTGTGCCAACCCTATTAGGAGTTGTAGAAGGCAAAAGGACCCAATGTCCAAATAGCTTCTGGGGCAAGACCACTGAACTCATTGTCCAACTGATATTTCAACTATTCTTTACAAAATAATTGTTTGTACTATTTTTAAACTTATTTCCTATGTCCTATCAACCAAACCAATCACTGTCAGACCTTGTAGACTAGGTCAGGAACCTTGGATCCAAATATCAAACCTCGAATCTCACAATAAAACCTCGGCAATGAAGTTTTCTCCAACTTTGCTTTGCTTTGCTTATCTTTGCATTCTACTCTTTGCGTTGCTTATAATCATTCACTTGCTTCCATACATGATAAAGAAAAATGCCCTTCCTTTATACTGAATCCATAAAACAATTCTCTAAGTTGGCTATTACACCTCAATTAATTATTATAGGACCATATTACGAACATGTTACACTTAGCAATAACATTAATCTTTCACCTTGTAACTTGAATAACTTTCTGTACGTGTAACATTATAACAAGCGAGCTTAGCCATGTCATCTCCAACATATCTTCTACACATTTGTAACTTCAGATTCTTAGGATAAAAACTTTGCTAAGAGATATAATAAGTTTACCAAAATATGCTTCTATAAACTCTATCTCAGAATAGTCTTCATTCAAACTTGCATAACTTCTTCTAGACTTAATATCTTATGCTTTTGACGTTAACTACATATACTAGACACTTAGTATTATCTCTCTTTAACCTCGCTTAATGAAAATACTCAACTATCTGTCTGTACCAACTTGAGATTTCTATTGTTCTTCTATCTGATACCACATAAAACTACTATGTTGACATCAATGACAAACAGAGTCATGAATGTAACATATCATCATGATAATGATCCAATCATGTTTCTACAATACTCCCCCATAGAAGTATCATCAGCATTCACGCTTTCAACATCAGGAACAAATCTCTTCAAGTTTAATAGAACATCCAAATGTGTATCATTAATCCCCATTATTTTGTATCATTGTGTGAAAAGTTTCACAGTTAAGGTCCAAAAACTCATTAGGTTGACATAATTTCTAATGGGTTTACTTACTAGGTCAATTGTAGAAAATAACATTGTGAATCTTTGGAAACTCACTCAATGATTGATTATTGTTCTTATGTCCATGTGAATATTAATAAATCATTAATTTTCATAGCTATGGATTTTAGAGCCCATTTCCATTTTTGCCTCAAAATAGGGAACTTGGCCCTAAACCCAAAATCAAGCCTAGGTGGATCTTTGGGGTCAGAGATAATCTTCTAATTTGTTTGAACCCATGAACATGTTTTTGGGATACTTTAGAAGGGTGTGAGAACTTGTGAAGCTTTGAAGATGATCATAAGGGGGTAATAGAGGCTTGTGGGCCTAAACCACTCTTTGTGGTGCTCATTGCATCAAACTTGGTATGTAAAGCATATATTACATCACCATTGACAATGCACGACTGCAAACAAGACAAATACATTCTCAAACTTGATCAACATATTGGCAACTAATCATTCCTCAAAATTATGATACTTCAACATACCCTAGTTATCTTAGTGGCTTCTATCGATTCCTCTATCATTCTCTAATTCTTCTCTCTTGACCACCTATTATTGCTCAAACAAGGACTACTACTCTACTTAGATACAAAATTGCTAGCCACCAGTTGGCTTATTTAATGATAAAATTTCAAGACAAAGGAAATGTATTACAAACATATTTGTTAGGATCCAAATCCATAAGAACAACCCCAAATGAATACATCATGCCATGAAAAATATAAGAGGCTTGATCAAATTTATTAAAACCTATAACAATGTGTTATTAAGCATCACATGTCATAAATCCTCAACGCAAGATGCAACTCGCCACCCTGACAGTTAGAACAAGAAAGTTGATATAGGACCAAATGAATCTTATGATAAATTCATCTAGAAATATTAGAACAAGATGTAAAGCTAGATGTAGGATCTCCATGATTCCTAAACCATGCTATAAGGATCACATAAGAAAATGACATAACTAGATCGGTCACAAACCAAAAAAGAGAAAATGAATATTGAACAAATAAACCAAAAGGATGTATTTTTGAGTGATGCAAGATTTCCAATGACCCAAGCATGCTCCTTCATTAGAAACCCTAGGTGAATATAATATGTTCCATAAGAGGAGATTATGAACATCCAAAAGGATTTAAAACATGAATCTCGTATTCATTCTTGACCCACATATCCTCTTCATTAGGAATGAAATTATTGTGTCAACACTACAAATCCACAAATCCTTAAGAATGCACTCCATCATCAAGTATCTTAATCCTACTACTTCCAAAACCTCTCTTCTAATAAATCTTGCTATGAGTATAGTTTTTTGGTCTTTATTAGTTTTACAATCACAAACTAATGCCTACTTAAACTTTTTTTGTTGGATTCCACCTCTATTATTGTTCAACAAGTTTGAGTTCTCCAATCTACTCGCATGGTTCTTTTGCTCATCTGGTAACATATCACTAGTAACCTATTGTAATATTTTATATTTTTTACCAATTTTTAAATTCACTAGTTCATGTACACTCATCTGATTCTTCAACAACTGTACCACCTTAGTAACATTTCTAGTCATCTCCTGCAAATTCATCACCTTCTAATCTAAAGCAACCTAGTCTTCTAAGGTGTAAGTTTTCATCATACTTGGATTCTTAGCTTTGGATTCTTAGCTTTCATTGCTTCTTCCTTTAAAGGAAGTGAAAAAAATATTCTTCCATCTTTGATGATAGAAACAACATTCCTTCAAAAATCATGAATAGAACCAACATCATATTTCCAAGGTCTACCCAAAAAACATGGCAAGAACGCATGTTAACTACATCACACAATACTTCATCTCGGTATGGTCCAATATTGAAATTAACCCAACATTTTTCTTTTACTTCCACCATATGATCATCTTGAAACCAACTTATTTCATAACAACAATGATGTTTGGGTCCCTCAATCCTAACTTCTATATCATTTCCTTTTATACAAGGCTATCAATAATTCATATATTGTCACTTTACAATATTTACCTCTTGATTTTAAAACAATTTTTAAAAAATTCCCTCTCTACATAGGCTTTGATTCATTTTTCTTAGTATAACTCTCCTAAACATTAGAGATTATCCCATTTAGGTGCAAAGTATCTTTCAGTAAGCTCGTCTTTCTCACTTGCTCCATGTACCACTGAGTTTTGTTTTCCCTTGCCAGAATTTGTACGTTTTAGAGTTAGGATGCAAAAGATATAAAGCCAAAGCCAAATATATAACAAACTAAATCAATTAACAAACATATATGATAAACCAATAAGGAAACTAAATAACAAAACATGCAAACTTGTGTCTCTGTGTAGCCTCCTTGATATGTAGATGTGATCGTGATCGTGGATGTGTGCTCAAATCCGATGCTCAAGCTCAATAATCGATGGATTTGCCAAATGCATGGAAATTTTAGTATCACCAACCAACATTTTAAAAGTAACTAGATCTCAAAACGGTATAATAGTATTACTCAGAAGGTGGATGATTTGTAAGGAGCAAAGGGTTCAATTTATAGGAAATTGGGTGAGGAGGAGATAAGAATTCATGATGGATAGTTAACTAAGTGAGGTGTGAGATAGGCTTTAATTGACTGTTATAGGTGGAGAAGATGAACTTCTGTGTTTAGAGATGGATGAGGGAGATGTGGCGTGAGAGTGGACTTGGGCTTGAGTTAGAGGGAATAAATCATGCCTTAGTTTATGCAAGTGATCTAAAGAGGGATTTTAGACATGGAAGAGGAGGTGATGTGTTTCAGTTAAGGTGGGTAAGGTGGCGCAGTTGACTGGATGATATGGGAGGTGGATGGATTTGTTAGAGAAAATGTTGGTGGGTGAGCTTAATTAAATAAATGAATTATTTAATTAAAAGGGGAATTATTGGTGCATGAGATTTAATTATATAAATGAATTTTTAATTAAAAGAGAAATATTTGGTGCATGGGATTTAATTAAATAAATAAACTATTTAATTAAAAGAGGAGTATTTGGCACATGAGTTGAGTTTGGGTAATTGTTAGGTTGAAGGGTTAGTTTGTGGATGGAGGGATCTAATTAATTAAATTAATTAAATAGAGAGGGGTTGTTGACTATTAAATTAAATCAGTTTTGCATTTATTTTATTTAATAGAGGAAAGGGGATTTTATTAATAAATTTGACTATTGGTTGTCTATTAATTTATTAATTTGTCTATAATTAATTAATTAATAATATTAATTAATTAGGCGATAGCACTAAAATAATTTAATATTTAATATTTAATTAAGATATTCTTTAGAAGATGACTAAATTTTATTACAAATTTATGTGATCAAATTTAGGTATCTACATTTTGCCCCTCTTCAATGTAGTGTTGGTACAAGACTATTTTGAAGATGTTTTTAAATAATAGATGACACGAAGAAGGTTTTATAGCAGCTATGTTGCCCTACTCTTGATAAAAGACTGTAATGTGTGATGCGCCTTGAGAAGCCGAATAGGAGAGAAAACGAGATGAGACGACATCTCAAAAAGTTAAAAAATTGGGGTGAGATGGAGGATGCACAAAGGATGAAAGAGGTTTAAAAGCGGCTCATGCTCTCACTATGGGAGTACAAGACAAGGGGAGATCAGTTGTACAAATTAGAAAAAATTGTGAGGTAGGATGGAGGACATGAGAGATTTTTCTTTTGAAATTGAATCCTTAGGATGCGGTGAATGAATGGATGAGATTTTTAAAACTTTGGAGGATTTTTCTAGAGTTTTTGGATAGGTTTCAAAATGGGACAAGGATGTAAGATAGATGTTGATAGGATGATTTTGATAAGGATAAAAAATGACTCTTTTGTTGTTTCCTTGTTGTGAAATGGGGGAATAAGATGGAATCCATTTGAAGCTTTGAGAGTGGGATTCTTCTGAGGAGAATCATCATGTAGTTGAGAACTTAATTTAATAGCAATATCGGTGACTAGCAACCAAGAACATCAAGGCCTTTTTGTCATTTTGCATAGGACTAACTCAAAAAAATACACAAGGATTGCCCCAGCATCACACATGAAAACCAATAGGAATTAGAGTGAAAATGACATTGGGTAACCCACAAACAAGCAATATTTCCCAAGTGCACCATGTAAGCATAAGTGATCATATGTTTGGATATGCAAGGGTTATACCCAACTGACTCATAGGCAAAAAAGAAAAAATGAAAGACAGATCAAGACCTTGCTCATTGATTGCCCCATTTGTAGCATACCATGATATGAATGCTCGTGGCAACCTTGAGGAGGGGATAACCAAATTTCTCAGAAAAGATATTCAAGAACCAAATTTTAAATTCAACATTGAAAGAAAGAGTAAATCAACAAAAGATAATCATGTGCCAAAGAGATTGGTACGACTCAAAATTGGTGGACCCAAGTTTGACGAGAAGAAAGTTGTATCCTGCAAGGACTTATCGATAGCACCTACCTCCTAGACTCAAAAAGAAACTAGAAATTATAAGGACAATACTTTTGTGATAGGAGATTGTGCATAAGGACTCTTTGAAGTGTGGAGTAGTGAGAACTAAAGGACCTGATCTAACATGAACTGACATGAGACTAGGCTATATATGATGGGACTGATGAAAGACTAATCAAGACTTTGCACTTTGATTGCCCCATTCACAACACACCATGATATGAATGATCGTGGTGACTTTGAGGATGAGATAACCAAATTTTTCTAAAAAGATAATCAAAAACCGAAATTGAAATCCAACATCAAAAGAAAGAGTAAATTGACAAAGAATAACCATGTGCTAAAGAGATCAATAGGACTCAACACTGAGGAACCCAAGTCTAACAAGAGGAAAGATGTATCCTACAAGGAGGGTAGAACCTAGCACTTAGATTCAATAGAAACTAGAATTTCTAAGGACAACAATTTAGTGATAGAGGATCTCACAAAAGGACTTTTTTGAAGTGCAGAGCAATTAGAACTAGAGGACTTGATCTAATATGAGATGACATGAAATTGGTCTATGTATAATGAAACTGACTGAGATATTTAGAAGGATGACACTGTACAAGAATTATTTAGAGTGGTGAGGATATGTTGGTGCTATATACAGAGGTGGAAGGTTGAACGGGATGGATCTTTTGCGGTGAAAGGATATTCATGGTGATGTTTCAGTCAAGTTAAAAAGCCAAGATAAACTAATAGTGGATAGGGTGATGTCAATAATTAAAATGGTATACCTCAAAAAATGGTAAGGATTGGGAAGGATGCATCCCAACAATGATGATTGCATTTTGACCAAGGCTTTCAACAAGGCTAGAAACAAGATAAGGGTATGACTAGATGGGTTTATTGATGCACATTTTAGATAGCTAGAGGGGAAGAATGGGATGGGGCATGTGATGGTAGACTAATAGGAGATTTAGTATATGAATGGATGGTATTGGGTTGCATGGGGATAGCATAGAGATAGATAATAATGACAAGGGATATGCCAGGTGGTGAAAGGATGGAGGAGATGTTGAGAGGCATAAGGATGGAAGCAAAAGGTATGGTGGATAGGAAGATTTGGGTAGAGGAATGCGAGAAGATAGAGATTGGAAGATAAAGATGGGAATGGAACAAGAATAAGATGGAAGGTGGATAGGATAGGGTCTCCAAGGAATACAATGCCCCCAGTTATAATATGTCATGCATGACAATGACTTAAGAGAGGTATGATAGGATGGAAGATAGGGAAACAACAAAGTGAGGGAGGTAAATAGAGATGGATGGAGCTAAATGAAAAGAGGGGAATGGGTTATATGTAAGGAAGAATGGGTGGATAAAGGATAGGTGGATAGAAATTGTTATGGGAGAATAAGAGTCAAAAGGTGACCAAAAGCATATATATGTGGTGGTGGCCTTTTTTTTATCAAGATCCATAGGATGGAGGAGGTGAAATGGATAATATGTGGTAGGTATGGTAGGAAGATGGGATGTGTATGGTGGGTAGAAGAACTTGGCCCTGGGTGTGCAAAGCATTTGGATGGAAGGATTACGCATAATGATTGTTTGCCAAGTTTTTATCATGGGACTTGTCCAAGGAGCTTGTTTGCCAAGTTTTCACCATTGGACAATTTTATTTTATTTTGACTCTTTTTTGTTGGATTTTTACTCATAGATGTTGGTAGGATGGGTGAATAAGGAAGCATGAAAAAGATTGGATTAAATGAGTGGAATGGTGGGTGGGAGTTGGCAAATAATAGATGGGCATACGTAAGACTTGTGGATAAATAGATGAGGGAATTGGATAGATAATCATTGGCACACACCTTGAAGGGTGATGAAGTAGTGGGAAAGATGATGTTGAACAAGATTAAAGAGAAAATGGAGTAGAAGGAATATAAGGACCAAAAGTAAAGTTGGAAGATGGAGGATTGGCAATGGAGGATGAGAAGCACAAGGACTAAGAATGAGTTGGGGGGATGGAGGATGTTTATATGGAGATTCAAATAAATTATGAACGGGTGATATTTTTGAGCAGTAGAAATGGATGCCAATTGAGATTTTTCTTTAAGATGCATTTATTGTATGAGTTTCTTGGGTATCCACATGATTTTTGAATTTTTCATTTTGGGTCTTTGTGGCCTTTTAAAATTTTCTTTCTTTTGGGTCAGATGTTTCTCTTCTTGAACATGCATTTTAGATGGGACATGTTGATACTTGGATTTTTGTGTATTTTTGGATTTATGCTTTTTTATTTTGGCATTCAATTTGCTTCTATTAGCCATGGTATGGGAACAAGAGCATGGAGGATGCGGAGAGATTATGGATGGAATGATAGAGATTGAAGATTGGAAGGAATTCAAGGATCAGTGCCTTTGATGATCTAGCTTGTGAATTTGAGGATGTACAGATGAATTGGAATACAAGATATGGATGCATGTAATTACCCAAAATAGATGAAAGGAATGAAGGATAAGGACCAAAAAAATATGGAAGAGAGGAAGGAGTAGGACCACAAATAGATGAAGGAGATAAAGGATTTGGATTAGGTATATAAGGATCCAAAATGGATGGAACGGGTGAAGGATTTAGATAAGTGATATAGCGACCCAAAATGGAGGGATGGAAAGTAGTAGTGGGATAAGGACCCAAAATGGATGTGGAATAAGATGGATGGTAACTTTGGAGTGAAAATAAAATGGCTTGGAACCGTGAAGAGGTAGAAGGGATACGAACATCTATAGATACACTTTTATTTCTTTTTTTCAACATGATGTTCATTAGTTAGAACACAAGATGTGAGTCCATTAGTAGGTGGAGGAGTAGAATTTTTGGGTATGATAGTTATTTTTTCTTTTGTATATGTATTTCCATGGATTATAGGAGATGTATGATCATGAAGTGGAGAGTATGGGGTTTTATTATATTTCTTTGAATGGGTGGATGGAAATGGATCTTGATATGGAGGAGATGGTACCTACTCTTTAGATGGAGTACATGGTAAAAATGGATCATATGGGAGAATAAGTGGGATGGTAGGATTGTGAGATGGAGTGTGTATAATGGTAGGATCTTGATAATTTATGCCAATGGATATTTTGGACATGATCTTAACAAAATTAGTTGAGAGTGGATGGTGTCATAGGAGATGTATGGATGAACTCTTCATATGGGGTCGATGGATGGATGGGATTTTATTCAATAGGGATGCGTAGATAGAGGATGGACTCATGAGGTTCATTAGATGGGGTTTGGATAATGTTAGGAGGAGCATATGTGGATAGGAATTGGAGGGATTCAATGGATGGGAGTGTTTCAATGATGGTAGGAGATAGAAGGGAATATATAAGTGGGGTGGATGAAAGAGGGATGATAGCTAGGGGAGATGGAAGAAGAATGATGGGCGTGGAAGATGGAAAGGATTTATCACTAACAAATTCACATGATGGAATTAGATGAGTTGACTTATCAAATTTAGGAGATGCAATTTCTATTAGATTCTTTGTAAAATTCCTTGGAGATTTGGGTGTTATATTTTGAGGTGGAGGAGTAATGAAGGATGGAGTGGATGGAATTGGATTGGAAAGAGTAGGAAAGTTAGTTTGATGCATTGCATAACTATGATTGAGTTGAGGATTTTGAAAATGGGGTGGAGGATATGAGGGTGGTGGATTTGGACAAGGGATGTAGCTAGTGGAATTCCTATGGAAAGGTGGAGATTGGGATATGACTATGGAGGAAGATGGAGACATAAATGATGTATGTGGGGGATATGTGGATGTGATATAGGAAAGAGGTAAGGAAGAATACAAAAATGGATTTCCCTTGTCAGAGGTATGATAAGGAGTATTGGTGGGTATGCATGGAGGCTATTTGGAATAATTTGGAGGATTGTTTGGAATTTTGAGGATGTGTGGAGTAGGATTCCTAAGGTTTTCAACTTATGAATCATGGTCAACAAGAACCTCATCATCATTGGAATAGGATGGAGTGTGATCTGTGATAGTGATAGATGGTGGCATTCGCCCAAAGTCAAAACCTCCAATCTCTTCTCTTTGAAAATGTGCCCTGATGGTATATTTATGCCTTCAGTGAGACCCAACTTCTTGTGCTTACCCAAATTAAGATTTATTTGTTAAGCATTTGTTGAGTTACAATTGTTATTTCAGCACACCAAGTTACAACATATTTTCAATATTAACTGAGTGCATGTATGTTTGTTGAGCATCAATATTATTAGTAGTATTAATGTCCTGTGTTGGCATCTAAGAGATCTAGGATTTATTTTAGTGGTAATTGATTCACCCCTCCTCTTAGTTACTCCTCTTATATTTCCAACAATTGGTATCAAAGCTTTTAGTTCTTGTAGAGAAGGTTTCAAGGACCTAAGCTAAAGATCAGGATGTCTTACAGAAGGGAGATCCCTAAGCTTAACAAATATAACTTCAAGGCATGGCAGGAACTCATGAGACTACATTTGGCAACCATTGTAGATTCAGGCCTAAAATAACTAGACACCAAATATGCAACACCTGGTGGAACTATGACTATTGAAGAAATTGCAAAGAAGAAGAGTCATAACATCATGATTATTGATATTGCTTCATCTCTCAACTATGTCAAATTTGATGAAGTAAATGACTGTGGAACTGCTTATGAGATGTGGATCAAGCTAAAAGCCATCTATGGAGGAGATGACAATGTAAGAAGAGATAAACTTGAAAGTCTCATAGGACAATTTGATCAAATAAATATGAGAGAAGATGAGAATATTGCAAATTGCAGTGACAAAATCAAAGCTAGTGTTTGTGCAATCAAAGCTTCAGGAGGAAAGATTGAAGATGAGACAGTAGTAAGTAAGTTTCTCAGAACACTTCTTCCTATATATGCAATCAAAGTATCAACAATTCAAGAAATGAGATCCAATCCAAAGAATGATATAACATTGGATGTAGTAGTTGGAAGATTGACAACATTTGAGCTAGATAACTATGATAATTATGTTCCTAGTTCTAGCGATCTTGAGTCTGCATTTGAAGCCAAGTTGTCACTCAAGAAGAAAGCTAAAAGTTTAAAAGGAAAATAATCTAAAAGTGAAGAAGAATATAGTTCTAACAGTGATCTTGAAACTATTGAAGCATTACTTGCAAGAAGGTATCCCAAAGGCAAAGGAAAGTATAAAGGTTAAAAAAATTAATTTGATTTTCTTGTGAAGAAGTTGGTCACATTGTTGCAAGGTGTCCAAACAGAGAAGACAAAGATGAAAAGACACATAGCAAGTTCAAAGGAAAGAAGGATTTCAAGAACTTCAAGGACTACAAGGATAAAGATAAGAAATCTTGTTTTATGGCTAAAGATTTAGATAGTAGTGATGATGATGAGATGGTTTATATTGCTATAAAAGATTAATCTGGTGATGAAGAAGATAAAATGGCACTTATTTCTCATGTTAGCAAAAATGATACATGGATTATTGATAGTGGTTGTTCACATCATATGACTGGTGACAAAACAAAGTTTGAACATATGGAATACTATAATGGTGGAAGTGTGATATTTGGAAACAATGAACCATGTTGCATAAAGGGAAAAGGTTTTATATCACTAACCAATGAACTTAGATGTGATATTTCTTATTGGTTTGAAGGACTAAAACATAATCTACTGAGTGTGGTACAATTGAATAACATTGGATTTAAGGTAGAATTCATGAATAGGAAGGCCAAGCTACTAGATGGAAAAGGGAATCTAGTTGGGTCTAGTAACCAAACAAAAGGTAACTTATTCTACCTAGATCTTAGTGAAAATTCATGTTTCATTGCTCAAGTAGAAGAAAGTTGGTTATGGCATAAAAGGTTATGTCATGTGAACTTTGATAACCTAATCAAGATAAGCAAAAACAAAAGAGTGAGAGGTATTCCTAGTTTGAGGAAACCTGATATGGGCCTATGCAAAAATTGTCAAATTGGTAAAATGGGCAAGACAAGTTTTAAAAGTAAAAACTATCATTCTGAAGAAGTCTTGGAGTTGGTTCATACAGACTTATGCGGACCTATTGGAATTGAAAGTTATAGTGGAGATAAGTATTTTATTCTTTTTGTTGATGATTATTCTAGAATGATGATTGTAATGTATTTGGAAGATAAGTCTAAAGCATTTCAAAAGTTTAAGTGGTATCTGCCAAGAGTAGAGAAGGAAACTGGAAAGAAACTAAAGTGTTTGAGGTCAGATAGAGGTGGTGAACTCATTTCTAAGGAATTCAATGAATTCTACACTGAAAGAGGAATCAAAAGACAAATATCAGCCCCTAGTACACCACAACAGAATGGTATAGCTGAAAGAAGGAACAGATCCATCATGGATTGTGCAAAAACTTTAATGATAGAAAAGAATTTTGCAATAAAATACTGGAAGGAAGCAATCAATATTGTAGTGCATACCTTGAATAGAGTATAGCTAAAGAAAGACTCAAATCAAACTCCTTATAAACTATGGTGTGGCTACAAACCTAATGTAATTTACTTGAAAGTATTTGGTAGCAAATGTTATATCTTGAAGGAATCTAGGAAAGGTAAATTTGATGTCAAAGGTGATGAAGACATATTCGAAGAATATTCTTGCAAAAGTAAAGCATATAAATGTTTGAATTTATCCACTCATAAGATCATAGAAAGTGAACATGTAAGAATTGATGAGTTTGCATAAAAGAGTGAAGAAGAGAGCAGCAAAGAACCTAAAGATTACAGAAATTTTATCTTCTATGAACCTGATACTTTGTCAAATCTAATTGGAATTCATGAGACTTCACCTCCCAAGTCCCCAAAATCTCCAGAAGCTACCGAGTTGCATCCAGTGCAACTTGATTCATAGTTTAAAGGACCCAAGTCGTAATCAAAAGCTACCAAGTTGTTGCCAAAACAAATTCAGTCTGAAGGACCCGAGTCATAGATAGTGGGACCCGAGCTTGATACAAAAGTCATGGCGAGGCTAGTGGAAAAATTTCTAAATCCAAAGTACCTGTGTTAGCAAGAAATGTCAAAAGGCACCATGCACCTAATCATATCATTGGAGACAAGTCTAGTGGAACAATGACAAAAAGAAAATTGAAAGGTACATATTTGCTTACTGAATTTGAGCCTAGATCGGTTAAAGATACTTTGGATAATAAAAGATGGATTCAAAAAATGAATGAAGAGATAGAACAGATAGAAAGGAATAAGACTTGGGCTCTTGTTCCTAGACCCACGGATAAAAATGTAATAGGCACAAAGTGAATTTTCATAAATAAGTTGAATGAAGATGGAGAAGCTTCCAGAAATAAAGCAAGGTTAGTATGAAAAGGTTATTCTCAAGAAGAAGGTATTGATTATGGTGAAACTTTTACTCTTGTTGCAAGATTAGAAGGTGTAAGGACCTTACTTGCTTATGTTGCACAGAAAGGATTTAAAGTTTATCAAATGGATGTGAAATTTGCATTCTTGAATGGAATTCTTAAAGAGGAAGTTTACATAGAACAACTAGAAGGTTTTGTAGATCCTAGCAAAAAGGATATGGTTTGTAAACTACACAAAACATTGTATGGTTTCAAGCAAGCTCCTAGAGCTTGGTATGAAAGACTTCATAACTACTTGATAAAGATTAGTTTTCAAAGAACAAATGATAATAGCAGCCTATATATCAAAGAAGGACCAAACAAGAAGATTGTGTTGGCAAAAATATTTGTGGATGACACATTGTTTACTAGAAATGATAACTTGTGTAAAGCATTTTCAGAAGAGATGAGTAAAGAATTTGAAATGTCTGTGTTTGGAGAGATAAAAAAGATTGTTTGATTACAAATTCAGTAGAAGAAAGATAGTATCTACATTACTCAATCCAATATATCAAGGAGATAATAAAGAATTTTGGAATGGAAGATTCAAGACTAGTCGGAACACCTATTTCTATTGGACATAAGCTTTCCAAGAATGACGATTCCAAGGAGGTAGATCAGACTACATACAAATCAAGGATTGGTCAATTGCAATATGCAGCGCATACATGGCCAGATATTGCATTAGCAGTTGGTATGGTGGCAAGATTCTCAGCAAATTTTAAAGAAAATCATATGATGGCAATCAAGAGAATCATGAGGTATCTAAAGGGTACTAAAGACTGTGGATTATGGTACAAGAAAGGAGGCAATTTAGATTTGAAAGCCTTCATTGATGCAAATTGGGCAAGAAGTGTTGATGACAAGAAGAGCATCAGTGGTGAAGTGTTCTTTCTTGGTAAAAGACTAGTATCTTGGACAAGTAAGAAGCATAATTGTATTTCTTAGTCTACAGCAGAGGCGGAGTATGTTGTAGCAGCAGTTAATTATTCCAATGTTGTTTGGTTCAAGCAATTGTTGGCAAGTATGAAGGTAGAAATCAAGGATCTAGTGGTTATCTTCTACGATAACACTAGTGCAATTAATATATCAAAGAATCCTGTGATGCATACCAAGACCAAGCACATTGCTATAAAATATCATTTTCTGAGATAATTGGCACAAGATAAAGAGGTAAGAGTGGAATATGTGAATACTAAAGAACAAATTGCAGACATATTCACTAAGTCATTACCTAAAGATACATTTTTTTAATCTAAGAGATAAGTTAGGGATTATTCCCCTATCTGAAGCTCACTAAATGAAGTTTAGTGATGCATCAACTAGTGCATGTTGAAGATCAGTCAATTGATGCAATATTAAAAAGGGCAGATTGCATATGAATCAGTACATGAGGTACATTGCTATTCACTGAATATTGTCCTTGGAATAAGATGTCAGAGAGGGAGATTTTGATGTCATATTCGTAGAAATTTTATAAGGAGAAGTTCTATGAAGAGGGAGAATTTTTATCAATGCCAACAAGGGAGATTGTTGAAAATAATTGGTTAATTGTGTATTGTCTTTGATGTTACACAAAATGTCCTATCTTTACCAGTCAATGTATGTCGAGCTCACTCAAGTGATGAAGAAAGTTTCCTGTGTCTGTCGAGCATTCCAGTGAGTTCACTCAGGCATCGAAGAGAAGTTCGCAGAAGTTGAGTGTTAACCGAGCTCACTCGAATAACAAAGGAATTATTGAACAGAACTAGTGTTAACCAAGATCACTTGGTTACCAAAGGAACTTTGTAAAGATGCAGTGTTAACTGAGTTCACTCGGTTACTGCAAGAAAATATTTTGAGTTAGTGTCTACTAAGTAGGGTTGGCTAACGAAGGATTTTCTTATTTTGGCATATTGAATTTAATGGATTTGTTTGTTGGTTCTAGCTAACTGAGAAGATGAATATTAATTATTCTAAGTTGTATTTAAGTCAACTTGATAATGGATATGATATAAGTATAAGGTAAAGTTGAGGATTGAACGTGTGCAAGTGTATGGAAGAATAGAAGATGCTTAGAGGAAGAAAATTAGAAGGATAATCAAAATATCCTTGAGGAGCTACAAAGATACATTTGATCAGGAAGGATCAAGTATTCAAGCCAGAATTGAGATTTGTAATCAGGAATCTAGTTGCATCATAAATTAGGTCATCTCATTGTTACTCTCTAACCATTGTAGCAGTGATCTAAATCTCTTAATAGAGTTGGCTTAACAGCTATTTGTAAATCCTCTAACAAGGTGGCATTTCTAGAATGAAGTGTCTAAAGACCTCTAACAAGGCCACTCCTAATAGGGTGATTAAATCCTCTATCATGGTCACACCTAACAGTGTGTTTTGTAACCTTTAACAGGGTTGGCTCCTAACAAGGCTCACTTTATAAGAGTGAAAATCAGTAACTAGTTGCAATTAGTGATTTTTTCCAAACTGGGTTTCCATGTTAAATCTTGGTGTCACTTGTGTTCATGATATTTCTTTCATATGTATGCAACTAAGTTAATTAAGGTTAATTACAAATAATATCTTAATTTTTTCTTGTTAAGCATTTGTCGAGTTACAGTTGTTATTTCAATGGTTACCGAGTTACAGCATAATATCAATATTAACAAAGTGTTTGTATGTTTTTCGAGCATCAATATTTTCAATAGTGTTTATGTTATGTGTATTCACCCCTCCCCCTCTCAGTTACTCCTCTTATGTTTTCAACACTAGCAACTACTTCAATTACAAAAGAGATTGGAGACATTTTAGACGTGTGTTGGAAGAAATACAAGAAACAAGACATATGAAGAATATTTGGTTAAATGGAAGGGGACATATCTTGGTTTTCCTCTAAACACCTATGACATGACAGGGTCACTTCTCAAATTTCCCTAGGTGTCTTATGCACGAGCATCTTGGATGTAAGGGCAATCTTGCATCACCAAAATATATTTTTGCTTTGTCTTTTTAAAAAAGAGGTACCTCAATGCAAAGTTTCTTGAGCTCATAATGTTCTAATTTTTTTCCTAGAGGTTAATTTTAGATATATCAGACTGCCAGTAAATTTTTATTGTAAGATCATATTTATTTGTGAAGGTATTGAAAAAAATTGTTATTGGCAGTAGGATATAAAACTTTCAAGTTGGTTTTGAGGGATTTAGAGGCTCTAAAAAGGTGTTAGACCTTGATTAGATGGAGCTTATATAATTTAATAATTATAGAACTATTTGTGGAATTTCTAAAATGGGGTAACAATCCAATTAGAGCAACTAGCAATAAGTTATGATCTCCAGAAGTTGTGCCACATGAAATCAAAGAAAATAAAATTCTTTTTAAAATTTCTTTTGAGTTTTGAAATTTTTTGGGATCTACTCTAATATAATAAAATATGAATAATAATATCTTAGGGTTGGTCAACCTCAAATTTTGGTACTAAATTTCTAGCACCTTCTTGGGTGGTAAAAATTTGCCTATATGAAGAAGGCATGTAGGATTGTCTAGGACAGTTCTAGATATAATATGGTGGCTTTGGCCTACAAAATATTGTTAGGAAAATGTCCATGTAGCTTTGCATATTATATTTATGAATATTTTAATTCTATTTTATTAGAGATGATAAGAAGCTCATTTTATGTTCTTGCAAATTGTTGTTATTTCTCCATTTTGTTGTATGTATATGTGTTACTAAGGGGACCACCCTTCATCAATATTCATGTAGTGATCTTAGATTCTACATTATCTTCCTTATCTTTCTGAAATTCTTTCTACCATAAGGCAATATGACCCTTCAACTTAGTTAGTACTAACCTAAATCTTGGTGGATCTCTCACATATTCAAGATCAAAGTAATCATCTAGTTTATTAATCCAATCTATCAATTCCTATAGATATAAAGAACTATAAAATCATACAATGTCAAATTTGTGAATCTTACCCATTTTTTCCATTACTCTCAAAAATCTTTCTTCCTTGACATGAATCTCAACTTCAACTACCTTAATATCTTCAATAACTTCTTTAAATTCATCTTCAAACTCAGGATTTCTCCTATCCCTATCCAATGCATTCTAGATCTCAGACCTTATATGATTTCTAAAACCATCCATCATTTTCTCTTGTCTTCTAGGAATCCTCCTTCTAGGTGACATGTTTAAAAGGGTATTAATCTTCAAATTTTTCAAGTTTAATGATCTGATTACAAGTGTGATTTCCCTAATCTGATCAATGCTAGCAATCTACCTCAAGCAATTAGGTCTATTTGGTAACTAGGAAACTATCAAAATTTTCAACCAAACAACCCTCCTTGTGTGACCTTCCACAAGTATAGGCCATATCGATTCTTCTACTACTCCACAACCAGGTACAAAAGTATGATCTCTGATTCCTCCAAGTAATGTGTCCTTCTCTAGCTACCTTTCACTAACCCTCATTTGATGTAGATTGGGACATTAGCTTCTGTCACTCCATAAAAATAAGGCATGCAAGTTAGAGACATTGGATCCCAAGTGTTTGTTCTTCTTTGATGTATAAATTGGCTCTGATACCACTTAACACAGTCAAGGGAAGAGATTCCCTAGAAGGGATGTCTAAACTTGCAGTGGGATTATGGCACTTTTGAATTTCCCAAACAAATAGAAAAGAATGAATATAAAAGGAATAAGTATAACTATACTATCACCAAGTTGGCTTACAAGTGAAGCTATAACATCACCATTGCCAGTTTCATTGCTACAAACAAGACAGATACATTCTCAACCTTCGTCAACCTGTCTATAGTTGATCATTACTCAAAATTATGATACTTCTCTATTTATCTGAATTGCTTCTACTAATTTGTTTATCATTTTCTAATCCTTCTCTGTCAACCACCTAGCACTTCTCAAATAAGGCCTACACCCTACTTATAGAAGATTGCCAACCACAAGTTGGCTTATTCGATCATTAAATTCCAAGACAAAGGAAGTGTACTACAAATAGATATGTGACAACCCAAACCCATAAGAACAACTTCAAATATATAAATTATGTTTTGTTAACATGCAAGAGGGTTGATCAAGTATATTATAACATATAAAAATGTAACATTAAGCATCACATGTCATAAACCTTCATCACAAATTGTGACCCGCCAACCTAATCATTAGAATAAGCAAGTTGGTATAAAACCAAATTATTATTAAGAACCATTTGATTTGAAGATTGAATATGAAGGTGATAATCTAGGTACAAAATTCATTAGTTATTTTCTTCCCAAAAATAATATTCCTTGGGTGTTTGGTTACCATGAGTTTTGTATGAATGTGATTAAAAACCTCTTGACATATCCTATACATATTAGATGATATCCAGATAGTTATGATACTTATACCTGTATAAAAAAAAATAAGTAATAAGGGTGGATAGAGGAGATTTCCTTATTCAAGCCTATGTTAGGAATCAACCTTCAAAATAAAATAAAAACCAGTAAAGTACTTTTTCATATAGCATAGGCTAGATCTGAAGAAGAAATTGTATCATACCTTGATGATAAAAAAATATTTCTTGGAATGTGATCAAATATATTGATTCAATATCGTTGACTTAGCACAAAAACCTAAAATAAAATCATGAAAGATAAAACATTATATAATGGATGTAACAATTTTCCACAATGTTTTATTGAGAAGGTAGAAGAATTAGATGAAGGTTTATCCTCTTCCTTGATATAACACTCCTTAAATAGGCATGCAATGAGAGAAAGAAGCTTCATTCATGGAGAAGAACACCTTGGATGCTTTCCTTGATTGTTTGAACTCAATTTATTTATCACGAATGTGAATGCTTGATAATCTTGATCATGGTTACCCAAAATAAGGAGAGATAATGTGTTTACATACCTCTTGCAACATCTTAGGGATTAAAACTCAAGTAGGTTGACTATAGATTCAAATATCTCATTAAACCACCAAGACATGACTTCATATCCAATTTGGGTCTAATATTCAAGGAAAAAAATAGTTTTGGGCACTATGTTCCTACGAAAATAGCACCTTAGGTGTTATGTTCCACTCAATCAGAGCCAAAATCAAGACCATGGGTCCTAGATAATTAAGGGATATTATATTATAGAGTATAGATAGTCTGAGATTGGGGAAAAACGTGAAGGTCACAAATGGTAACATAGGGCTTAGGTGATGACTAGATTATTTGATTGGAGGACAATAGAGAACACTTAGCAATAATGACCTGACTCAACTTTAAAGAATATTGAAATGAAAGAGGACTCAATTTTGAATTTATGTGTCCATTTAATGTTAAATGAAGTCCTACTATGGAAAAAACACTAAGTTTGGTGCTAAAAAGTCATAAAATTGTATACAAATGTTAGGATTTTACACTTTATGATTATACATTTAACCTCCACTTCAGCATGAGGATGAAACAACCTCATGCTCATGGTAAAGGAAATAAGAGAGAAGGGGTGATGATTATGGGAAAATTACAAAGAGTGAAGATATCACTAAGTTTAAGGAAATGAACCCCCAAATGAAGGATCTCAACTCAAACAACCATGGACAATGCGGGGAAAAGATAAAGTACACAAACAAAATGAGTTAGTTCTAAAAATTAAACCCCAAATCAACTAGTCAAAGAGGAAAATGTTTCATGCACTAGAATTATATTCAAGAATATATTTCAAGGGAATAAGCGTTCACTTGGAAAAATAAAGAGAGAATACACCAAGGATGAACTACAGTCCATGATCCATACCACTAAAAAGGTTGCTACAGCATGGAAAGAAGACAGAGAGACCTGAATCTAATAGTCTAGAGAGTTACGTTATGTTGTAATGTCACCACTATTAGGTTTATCTTGGGATAAGTAATGCCTAAAAAAATTGTTAGAAAAATAACAAGAAAAAATATAATCATACTATTCTACCCTCTAATTTAACCCCAACCTTGATGGCGTCTCCATATTAGGATTCCTAACCCTTATCTATTCTCTCGTCTTCTCATGGAGTGCTCCAATTAAGGTTCTTCTTGGAAAAGACATCCTCTATCCAAGGCCAATCACATATGCATATGTTGACATTATCATAATATCTTGGCACATGGGGATGGTCTATAATCTTAGTTGTGGTTGTCAGATGGAGACCTTAATGCCTCACCTACCCTGTGATAAAGATTCCCTTAATCTCCATGGTGTTAGTCCAATGGACTAACACAATATTATCCATTCCTCATCTATCCATTCATACAAGGTTACTCATCTCTCACACTGGTACGATAGCTATTTATATGAGGATCTCACTTTCTACACTGGCACTATGAGATTCCATCTTAGTCATTCATATAGACATTGTTGAATTGCAAAGGATCATTGAAAATGTATTTGCACAGCTAAAGATAAGGAATGTTTCAATCACAAAATGATTATTTTTCTCCATATCTTGCTTTGTATTTATTGATTTTGATACTTGTAAGAATGAATTCATTTGATATAAATAATCTATGATAGGTTATGTGGGTGAATAGTCATGACTATTCAACCTTATACCTTAACATAGATTAGTTAACAATAACAATAGCTAATGTAGATTGGTTAATATTACACCAATTCATTATTGTGTATAACTCACACATCATATTTACATGAATGATAATGCCAAATAAGAATCAACATTTCTAGTCAAACCAATAATCTTATGAACATGTGAACTTTTATCAATGAAATATGTATATCAGTGCATCAGTTGTATTCAAAAAATAATATTAGAATAGCATCGAACTTATGTATTGAAAATATATGTATATACATATCAATATGTAAGTCATATTGATATGTATATATGCATACAGATCAGATTTTTTATTCATAGTGTTTGTCTGATCAAAGCTAGATACTTTAACACTCCCTCTAATTAGCTAGGGAAGACAAAATATATATTTCAATAAGTTCACCTTATTTGGAAGAGTGATATCACCTATCTTGTGACATAAAAAATATAATATTCTTAAGAACGTAAAGTCACATGATATTCTTCTTACATGTATATCTAGGTTATGGTATGTGATTAGACATCAAGTCTCATGATGTCTACCATAACACATCATGGTGTCTCATTGTGTTATATCAGAGAGAACATAATGATCTACAATAGGTATCACGTCTCATGATATCCATCAAAATACTCAAGAGATACTAAGTATGGCATATTTAGATATCACCTCACTCATGATATCAGGGAGTATATTGAACATCAAGTCAGCATGATATTCATATATCTTGGTTATGGTATGTGCATTGACATCATGTCGCATGATGTCTACCATAACTTATCATTACATATCCATAGATATTATGGCACATAATATCTACCATGATTATCTCATAAAGAACATATTGATACACAAACTATATCAAGTTAGCACAATATCTATCAATGAGTCCATGGGATATTAACTATCAAGACATTTCCATGAATATCAAGTCAACATGATATTCGTAGTGATAGTAGACATTGTAAAGTCGTCACCTTACAATGTTGAATACAAGTGTACATTTTCAAAGAGATTGTCACCTTTCAAAAATGTACACTGGGGGCCCATAAAGTCATGGAGTCACACACATGACAATAAAAGATTTTACATAGAATTACCATAGATTATCTCATGTGGTGTTGCCATGTCATCACACACATGACATCCACCATGAACCATATTAGAGGGTGGATCTGCTATGACTCAATCTATTGGGTGAAAAATAATGACTTTCTCCTCAAACTTCTCTCTCAAAAGAAATAATATACACAGATAAATGTAATAGATCATTGATGTTGAAGTTCCTTTTCAGCTAAGGCTTCATTCTCCAACATATTAAGCTTGTACCAAAAGTACACAAAACTTCTCTCTAGCATGAGGCTTGCTGAGAATGTTGGCCATCTGTTCTTCAGTGATAATGTACCTCAATTGAAAGTTAGAAAAACCATCTCATCATGGTCTACTCCCTCTAAATCAATATCATTGGATTCTAATAGATGTAGATCCTTAAGCTACTTCATTTGTCATAGATTCATGATCTACTCAAATACTCTAATCATTGAAAATATCTTGTTCCAAAGGACTCATCATTAGGCACATTTATTAGTTTTAATAAATACCACATTGTTCACAAGAGAAACTTTCCATACACAAATGTACTAGTATGATTCCCTAGTAGCATGAGTGACTATAATTAACTGTGGACTTATCCCCTAATTTGGCTACATCAGGCATTAATGTTAATTTGGCTTCCTTCTAAAGCCCTAGCTACATTCATCAGCCTTCTGACCTCCTTGTCCAAGGTTTCTTCTAATGTAATGTTATTTTCTTCTTCAAAATAAATGTTTCATCCATCAACTTAGTCACATGAATGTAGGAATTTAAGTATCCATCTATCCTTGAAGATCAATTTAATCAAATGCTCTAGCTACTCCCTATAGAAAGATATATACAAATATATATTCTTGTCCAAACTCCCTTCAATAGGAACCAATGTTATGGTAGTATATATTTTATTTATTCAAAAAATTTTGAAGTCTCATGTTGCTCTTAATAAATCATGTCTACCATTGAGATTTTAAAGAAGGCAATCAATCTGCAACTCTCTCTTTGGAAATTAAGTCAGTTCTCAAACATGTCGTGTATTAATGCTAGAAATATTGTGCAACCTAAATCTCTATAGCCTTTTTATTATATTAATAATATCTCACCTTGACATTATACTCTTATGTCAAATATTTCCTAGTTGTATATCATAGACTAGCGACCTTATTCAGTTGTGACTTATGCATCTCATTTCTAAATAATCAATTTGATAGCAGGCTTCTCTATGATCAAACCTTCAAAACTCTAAGAATATTAGAGTATAATCTCATTAGAAGCTTCAAATTATAGACTTTGATTTTTCCACACATTAGAAATCAATGAAAGTAATGCAACCACATACTATGAATGTAGAGCACGAACATATCATTCTCTCTTGTGAAAAGAAGCATCTAGGCCAAATGCTACTCAGCAAGTGTTATCGAAACTAAATCTATGCAAAACATCCTACAGATTTACAAATACTCTTTTGTTGCAGACATCAAAGAGGGCAAACATGAGGACCTATAATCTCACACCATCTCGGGCACAATCTATGAGGCATATGGTATTGATTTCATAGTTGGTAGCCTTCCTCTTTTAAGGTGATTTCTTAACTTGTCTTTGATACCATGTTGAATTGCAAAGGATTGTTGCAAATGTATTTACACTGCTAAAGATAAGGAATGTTTCAATCACAAAATTCTTATTGTTCTCCAGATCTTGCTTTGTATTTATTGGTTTTGATACTTACAAGAATGAATTGATTTGATATAAATAATCTATGATAGGGTATGCAGTTGAATGGTCGTGACTATTCACCCTTATATCTTAACATAGATTAGTTAACAATAACAATTGCTAATGCAGATTGGTTAATATTGTTAGAGTAAATAATTAATTTATTAATTATTTATTCTATTAACTTAAGCTTACTTAGGTAAATGCATTTATTTATTAGTTGTAGTCTAGGAGTTTGTTATAAGTTGTTGACAATACGGGAGTTTTTTATCTCCTAAGTCATACTTATCCTCTCACATTGTTCAAGGACTTTCCACCTCAAGTGGATGTATGCTTAGTTGTCACACTTATCTCCTAGCATCTTCTAGCTTGTTCTAGAAGATTCCTGGAGCTCTTTATATTCGGGCTCCCTCATTGTATTATTATCACAACATCACTTTTCATTGTACATTGTAAATACATTTTCATTGTGTTTCAATATCTTGTGGTCTCTCATGTCCGTGTAGGGTTTTTCCCTTGCTCCATGCTCTTCCTCTCCTTGGCTTCTCTTTGACAGGTTTTTGCATGCAGGTGATCTTGGGCGTCTTTGGAGTTGGCTTTCATCAACTCCAACAAATATTACACCAATTTATTAGTGTATAACTCACACATAATACTTGCATGAATGATAATGCCAAATAAGGATCGATATTTCTAGTCAAACCGATAATCATATGAACATGTGAACTTTTATCAATGAAATATATATATGAGTGCATCAGTTGTATTCAAAAAATAATATCAAAATAGCATCGAACTTATGTATTGACAATATGTGTATATAGATATCAATATGTAAGTCCTATTGATATGTATATATGCATATAGTTCAGATTTGTTATTCATAGTGTTTGTCTGATCGAAGCTACATACTTTAACAAAAATGACCTCACACTCTACATTGGCACGTAACCATTCATATAGAGATGAGCACAATCTCTACACTAGCAATATGGAAATTAATTACAAGAACTTACATTACTAACTTGCTACATATCCATTAATTCTTTTTTATTATTAGATGTTATCTTTGCTACACCATATTCTCACATATCATTACCTTTCTAAATTTCTACATGTTTTCATGTTTATTTGAATACATACTATAAATACACTTCATAATATAATGAAAAGACACTTAATAATAAACAATGGATACTTACCTTTAAACTCTATCGGTGTCTTGGGTTCTTAGCATCCTCTACTATGGTGTACCATCATCTTTATTGGACAGTGTTTGTAACTACAATCCTCTACCTACGTGGCCTATCCTTTTTACTTTGTGTACCATAACATCTTATTGAATGGTTTTGACTAAATCTCCCTTCCAAAATATTGCATATCCCTTGCTCAATGTAATTATCATGCTCCACCTCTCTTTAGGCTATTAGACCCCAGTGCTAACTAGGATTCGATCTCCCTATATTATCTTCATATTTTCTCTTATATTTTTGGTGATAAATAGGATTATTGTCATGATCTCCTTTATAATAATCATGGATAATTTATTCATTATTCCATGCTTGACCAAATGTTATTGCAAGTGGTGGTTAATAATTGATCGGTGACCTGTATTATGCAAGTTCTATATTTTATATTTCTCACTCCTCGTGTCTTTATCCCATTGGCCTAACCACTTAAATAGAGTGGTTCTGCCTTCTAAGAAAGGTGGTGCCCTATCCACGATGCATGTTTAGTAAGGATTGGTCCCCATATAATGTATATATTAGACCAAGTTAAAAGAAATTTATATATATTCTTAGTTAGAGGCATTTCCTTATTGGTTTTATATATATATTTCATAATAATATTAATGCTTGGCAATATCCATCTATAGAATGATATCGTCAATAATTGGTGGGTTCTATTATATATATTTATCTTTGATTTATGATGATATAAATAGTTATTTCTTATTTTCATTTTATTATTATAACTTATTATTTAGATTGTATCTTCAAAGGAGGGGATATTACATATTTTAGGTGATCTGTGGGAGAGGATAGACAATTTAGAGTAAAAATGATAGCAATCTATGTTATGTTATTTCTATTCATCTGAGAGAGAGAGAGAGAGAGAGAGAGAGAGAGAGAGAGAGAGAGACAGAGACAGAGAGACAGAGAGAGAGAGAGACAGAGATAGAGAATGTTTAAAGTCTAGCAAGTTGTATTATGTTGTTCAATTCTACCTTGAATTTTTTTTGCATAATGTGTCTTATAAATTTTTTGTACATGGGGAGGTTTACAAAATTATGTGCATAGGGTAGCTTACAATTTTTTTGCACATGGAGAAACTTACAAAGTTTTGTGCATGGGGTGGCTTATGAAATTATGTGCATGGAGCAGCTTATGAGATATTTCACATAGGGTAGCTTGTGGGATCAATACCATGAAAAATAGTCTTTGTATCGATCCACAAAAAAGTGATTAATTTAAAGATCCAAAAGTGATTATTCTAAGGATCAAAAGATATCTAATGATCAAAAAATTATTAGTCTAACCATAAAATGATCATGTGTACAAAAGATATGTAACACAAAAATTAGAATGAAAATGTTATTAGTTGGTTCACCAAAATATATGATAAGAAAAATATAGAGGGGTGAAATAAAGTAGATAGGGTTGATCCACCTTTTTATGATGCATAGTTAGAAGGAAGATAACCTAATAGGCTCAAGTAGGACTTGAGTTCTAAGTCAATGCAATTACCCTTCATGATAATATATAAGATGAGTTGGATTTGGAGAAATATAATAGGGAGATGCGGGTTAGAAGGCTAAATAAGAAAATGTGACAAATTACATCAAATACATATTGATATAAAATTTTACAAATAGCATTTAAGTATCTAAAATAGTAATCATAAGACTATTTAATGACTTGTGGTTTTAATATGAAGTTAACTAACGGGGTATAGATTTCCCTGGGTGTTTTATTCCATGGATGATCTATTAGATCCTGTGTTGTCCAAATTAAGTCCTCATAGGTTTGTCACTTGTTCATGAACACAAAAAATAAGAAAAGTGTTCTGGAAAGAGATTTACCTTGGTCAAACCCCGTTTGAGGAATCAACCTTGAAATTGAAATAAAATTACATTGAAGGAAAGTATGTCAATGTAAAGGTAAATGGTAGATGTACCTTGTAAATGTGTATGCCTTCATAAATAGATATTGAGATCAGACATATTTATAAACATGCTTGTATTTTGTTTTAATTTTAGTTATCAAACCTTAGAATGTAGAAAGGAATTAAAGATGCTTCCACAAATACGTAGATATACAAATACTCCTCATAGATATTCAATGTTGTTATGTTTTAAAGTAATATTTTGTTTCCTTGCTACTTAAATCATTTTGATTTAATTAGTTAAGTTATTACTCTTTAGTGCTTAAGCTTTCTCTTAGGTGCATTAATAATTAATTCTTTTATTAATTATTAAAGTGCAACCTAGCTTTCTTAAGCTTTAGGGTTTCGTTCACCTTTAAGGTTGAACTCTGGCAATTGTTTTTCTCTTCTGCCATTTCTGAGAATACATTAGCATATTTTTCGAAGAAAAACCCTTGTCTCCTCTCATCTTTTTCTTCTGTGACAGGTTTTTTGCATGCAAGTATTTAAAGGCTTTGTGGATTTGTTTTGATCAAATCCTTCATACTATTAGAGCCAAATCTACTACAACTTGTTTGTTATTTGGAGAAAAAGGAGAATGAGGGTTTGACAGAACAGATCTAGAGGTTTTTGGGTATTTTTTGATAAATAAGGGGGGTTACTGATTTTTGGATCTACTTGAGGCCAAACAAATGTTATGGATGGATCCAAAAGGAGTCAAAACCCCTGTTTCCATATAAAGTTTGTCCATTTTGGACAACGTTGGTCCGGGAGGCAAAAAACAAATTGTCTAGAAGGTCCTACGACCTCCAGCACCCTCTAAGAAGCAATTTTTCAAAAAAATTAAAATTAAAAATGGCCATAGGCCATTTTCTAGCCACTTTTGTGTTTTCCAAAAAGGCTATCAACTCCCGGTGATTTTCTATTTTCAATGCCCTTTTTTTTTTCAACGCCAGTTGCCGATCTTTGTCGCAATCCTCCGTTGTCAAGCCGCTCGAGCGCCGCTCACCCCTGCTCCACTCTAGTGTTGTGGTGTTGTGTAGGCTGAGCTCTGCCTCCCCACCACCCTTGCTCCACTCTGTCGCCGCTCTGATGGTGATTTCTTTATTTTTTATTTTTTATTTTTTAATATAATTTCTCTTCTTCCGAGGGCCCTATCAGTTTTTTTGCAATATCTTGAGCATATAGGGGTTTTTTTCGATCCGAAAGAAGTGTCAAAGAGCTGGTTCCAAGATAGAGATAATGGAGAAGAAATTTTTGGGATTTTTTTCCAGATTAATACCTATTTTGGTGCCTAAAGTCTGTTGATGGATTCTATCTTCCAGGGGGCATAACTTCTTCATTATAGCTTCATTTTTCGTTTCAAAAAAAGTGTCAAAAATCTCTTCTCGAGCACTTTCCAGATTCTTAGTATTTTCATCAATGTTTGGTACTAGGTATTTTTTATTCATATCTGAAACTTTATCCTCTTCTCTCCTTTATGAAATCAATTTGTAAGTTGGAGATCAATTTATTACATTGTGGGGGGTGCATTTTCCTTTCTGTAATTTACTTCAGAATTGACCCTTCTACTTTTGTCTTCTTCTCTCAATGGCGAACTCTTATATCGCCTACCTTACACCTCACAACTACCATACTTGGAAAGGACAGATGACCAAATTGCTTATGGAAAAGGGGTTATGGTCATGCCTCGATGCGGCTCAGCCAGTCCTACAGAGGCCTTATGAGGTTCTTATGCAGTGCAATAAGATGGATGAGGCAATGGGCCTCTTTGCAATGAATATTTCAGATGGGTTATTGTTTCACCTAGATGGTTTGCTACACCCAGGGCTATGTGGGACAAGTTTTCCACCTTGTTTGGCACAATGAATTAGTTTAGGGTTCTACAAATAGATGCAGAGTTTACCTCCTTGGTTCCTAAATCATTCACCAGCATTGAGGACTTCTTGATGAAATTCAAGTCTCTTTGATCTATGTTATAGGTTGTTGGAAAGACAAAGTCAGATGATGAGTGTATCTTTATGATTCTCTCAAAGCTTTGAGGTCCTTATTAGATTTTCACTTCTACCTTCTACTCCACTATGGATGCTTTAGGTGCACGACAGGTTATGCCCTCTTTTGAGACAATCTATGATAGGTTAACTCGTGAGAATTCCAAGCTCACTCAGATGGATTCACTTATAGTTTCACAGTCACAGGCATTGCTTACCAAGTCACCTCAGGATACATAGAAGCAAAAGCCGAAGCAGATATCAGATTTCTCTTCTCAACACTCTACTAGTTCATCATCTTCTTCAAAGAAGGAGAAAAAGAAGACTGGGACTCCTACTTGTTCCTTTTATCAGAAGGGACCTCATGATGAGTCACATTGTTTTCAAAAGACATTTGATGGGCTATGAGAAACAGATTGCAGATTTGCAAGCTCTTCTTCGAAAGAGCATTGTTTCATCTCCATCCTCTTCTACCTCACATGGGTCTGCCTTTCAATCTTCTTCCATCTCTTCGACATCTACACCAAATTTTGGACAGGGTCATGCATTACAGGCATCCATTGCATCCCCTTCCCAGGTCCCTTAGATACTGGATTCAGGTGCTTCTCACCATATGGCATCTTCTCAAGGGGTCTTCTCCTCTATTGAGGCTTCTCCCATTCCTCATATTCTCATGGAGAATAAAACTACCCTAACAGTTTGCGGAAAAGGTTCAGTTCGTATTCAGGATGGAACATTCAATGATGTATTGTATGTTCCATCTCTATCTGCTAACCTTCTCTTGATGTATCAGATTACACACAGTGGATCAAGGAAGACAATTGAGTTCACTGCAGATTCAGTCTACATTCAGGATAGTACAAAGGAGGCCTTATTGCTACAGGGATAATTGATCATACCACCCGTCTCTACACCTTCTCGCACTTTGGTCCACCATCTCCATTGTTAGAGCGCAGTTGTTCTCTTTCGCAAGAGCATCATGTGGTGCGGTCAGGACACTTGAACCTTTATATTGTTCCTGAGATCACTGTTTTGACTACCACACCACATCTAGTTGAGGTTTTTTCTCTTCAGTAGGATTCTACTTCTACTCTGTCGGACCTTCCAGCTCCATTCATCGAGCCTCTAGGTGCACTTGTTGCAAATTCTACATAGGACATTCATCTCCTCTTTCATGACAGTGTCGGCACACCTACATTGGGGATTCCTTTTCAGGATCCTCATGTTTTCTCCTTTGAGCATTAGCTAGGCCTTCTAGTCATTTAGTGGTTTCCTTGTTTTGTGCCCTTGTTTCTTCCGCATTGGAGTTCCATTGGTTTGTTCATTTCTACAAGGGCTCCATCATTCTGGGGGGGCTTTGGTGTCTCATCTCTCTCATGGGGGGTTGGTTGTACTTATGGTTTTGAGAGAGTCTCTTGAGCCTCTTTTTTTTTTTTTTTTTTTTTTTTTAATATCTCTTTTTGGAGAGGAGTTCTTCCCACTGGGTTTTCTCCTTTGTCTTCAATTTACAGAGATTTCCTTTTATTGGGTACCTGATCAGGCCTTGTTGTTGGGACCCATTTCCTGCTTTCATAGTTGTGTTAGGTTAACTTTTTCCCTTCACTTAGCTTAATGGGGGGTGTTAGAGTAATATTTTGTTTCCTTGCTACTTAAAATCATTTTGATTTAATTAGTCAATTTATTACTCTTTAGTGCTTAAGCTTTCTCTTAGGTGCATTAATAATTAATTCTTTTATTAATTATTAATGTGCAACCTAGCTTTCTTAGGCTTTAGGGTTTCGTTCACCTTTAAGGTTGAACTCTGGTAATTATTTTTCTCTTCTGCCATTTCTAAGAATACATTAGCATATTTTTTAGAGCAAAACCCTTGCTTCCTCTCGTCTTTTTCTTTTGTGATAGGTTTTCTGCATGTAGGTATTCGAAGGCTTTGTGGATTTGTTTTGATCAAATCCTTCAGTTATGCTTGATAAGTAGTCGCTTCTAAAGAAGAATGTATGTGGATGGTTGAGGGATTTTCTTTCTTGATTGGAAACTCCTCTAATTAGGCACCATGGGAGAGAAGTTAACTACAATGTAGTAAATTGCCTTCAAATATGTGTTGGGTTCTTGAAAACTTTATATTGATTGTTTGGATGTAGAATTGTAGGATCTCACTTGATTTTCACTTATATACCTCTCACAAATTGTTAGGATTCAAAAATTAGAGGAGGTTGACATGGGATCTAATATTCTACTAAAACGTCACAATGGGTCACCCATTTGAATCTAGGCCCAAATCTTAGGGTACAAACTAGTCAAGGAATTTTGTACTTGGGTGCACACCACCCGAGGAATTCTATATTGAGGCACACATCACCAAGGCATTTTGTACTTGAGAAAATGCACTAAAATTTGAATGGGGTTAGTAAAGATGAAAATATATCAAAAATTTTGATGAGATGGGTTGTTGGATCAAACATAACGAGCATGAAATATTAAGAACACCAAAATAAGGCATAACTCGGCATCTAATTATAAGTGCTAACTTTGTAGGATGGAATAAGATCAAATGATCAGGTAGCATAAGGGGAACCCATAATGGAAGTATACATGATTGAAATACCTACTACATATATCTCAAATTGGTGACAACATTGGAAAAATAAGGGTTGTAAAGAGTGTCAATAATGATAATCTATAATCAAGTAAAATATATGAAGTGATTGTTAATATACTTAAGGTCCAAGATGTATGAGAGGGGGTGAATCATTGATAAACTAAATTCTAACTTTAACTATGGCTTCACAAAATTGATTAACCAATATCAAATCTAATATCTATCTATTCATTCATTCATTCCATATTAACTTGTGAAACTAACAATAAGTCAAAGGGAAAACCCACAAGGAGAATTAATACCCACAAGTATTTTGCACTCTTTTGAAATGCACCTTGTTAAAGGCTTGACCTTGTTAGGAGCTTACAATGATGTTGGTTAAGAGAAGACCATGTTAGAAGTCACCTGATTAGTGGATTAACCTCATAGTTGTTAATATATGTACCCTAATAGGATTAACTTTTTTAAAGGATTTTCTAACTCAAATTAATGAGCCACTATATTAAAGGAATTAACTTCAGAACTATTAAGGTCTTGCTCATCGTGTTACGAGTGACCTTGTTAGAGGATTTAAACTTGATAGCCTCTTTGGATTAACCAATTAGAGTAATCTCTAAATAGCACTTCTATACTACTTTTAAATATCCTTTTCATTTCACCATCGACATCTCTTAGAAAATATTCAACTACCATCTTCATCGCACAACCCTTGTTGATCTTACTATCCACTCTCACACTTGCAAAATAACATTCTTCCATGTAAATATACTTTTCAATGTTAGGTCACTCTATTGCCTTAACCTAAATTATTTACACCTAAAATAAGTCATATCTTAACCAAAATATATTGCTAAACCCTAATCCATCATTAGCTAGTACCACATGATCAACCACTTGAATCGCACATTAATCCAATAATGAAAATCTAGCAATATTATATTTTCTAATAAATAAACTCGCAGCTACCAATGTATAACCAAACTTTTAAAACTTATTGGTTCTATGTCATTAACCAACTTTTCATTGTGAAAGATCTACTAGAATGGCCTATGTGTTGTCGGTTCAAGATCAAACACAAACATTCAACTTGTTCTTTATTTTCCTTCCTATATTATCATTAATCAACTCAAAACATGCCTTCCTATAAAAAAAAATCATACAAAACTCAAACCATGATCAAACAATTGTGTAATTATCATAAATCATGAATCTCGCCTCCTGAGATATCATAGATTTGATAAATCAATAAAATCATTCAATGTATATCATAAACTGATCAACCCAATTGTATTGTCACACTTCTATTAATCATAATTCCCTTAATACTTGTGTGCAATACATAAAATCACATATAAAACAACTAGAAACATCGATGAGTCTTACATATCCACCATGCATGCCAACTCATCAAACAAATCAATAGCACACTTGATTTTTCACCTATGTAGTAAAGAACTTACCTTCTTGGAAAATAGTTCATAGCCAACCATCAAGTTTACATCAACAGCAACACAATAACTGATCCAACAACCATCAAACATTTGCTTCAAGATAATCAACAATCTACCTTAGCAACTCTTGAAGAAATTTACATCAATTAAATTAACAATTAGATTCGAAGAATGAAAGGACATGATGAAACTTATAAATGGTCCAATTTTAGTGTCAAAAAGAACCCTGATAATATATAATTTTGAAAGTAACTTTTAAACTAAACTAAGTTTAATATATAAAATCAACCAAAACCTAATAAATAAATAAGAACCACTTAAATTTTGTACAAAACTAAATTATAAAATAATATTATATTGGACATTTAAATTCTCCATTTTATTTTTCAAATACCGTAGGTAACATTTTAATGAATGAACTAATATTGATAAGTAGGAGATAATTTCCACAAGTCAAATTGTGATATTGCTATCAGGATTTAACTTTGTGATTTTGAGTCAAACTCATTGACCCATGTTTCATGAGTAGTGATTCAACATGAATCCATCTCTTGTGCTACTAAGTGGAACACTTAGCACTCATTGGATCTAGGTGATGCTCATAGGGGTGAAGCACCGGGACATCCTAGGAGGTCACCCATCCCAATACTACTCCACCTTGAGCCCGCTTAACTACAGAGTTTCCTCCCTGGTTAAATGCAAAGCTTGCAACCCCATTTTCAAAACCTTCACCAAGTGTTGTGCCTTATGAACCATTCATTGGAAACCCCCTTAAGCTCATCAATTAATAAGTAGGAGATAATTTCCACAACAAGTCAAATTGTGATATTGCTATTAGAAGCTAACTATGTGATTTTGAGTCAAACTGATTGACTTGTGTTTCATGAGTAGTGATTAAACATAAATCCATCTCTCATGAGAATAAATAGAACACTTAGCACTCATTGGATCTAGGTGATGCTTACAGGGGTGAAGCACCGAGACTTCCTAGGAGGTCACCCATCCCAATACTACTCCAGCCTGAGTGTGCTTAACTATAGAGTTTCCTCCATGGTTAAACCCAAAGCTTGCAACCCCATTTGCAAAACCTTCACCAAGTAGTGTGCCTTATGAACCATTCATTAGAAAGCCCCTTAAGCTCATCAATTGATAAGTAGGAGATAATATTTCTTGAATTCATCAACTCAATTTCACTTATTGTAACATATTTAATAGAGATGATTTTATTATGTGACTACCATACACAATACATAATAGGCATGTATGCATACTAGTAGAGAAATAGGCAAATATGTCAAGTTGAATTCAACAATCTTTTATCAATATAAATGAATATAACATATAAAAATCATAGTTTTAATCTTTTATTTATACCAAAATAAAAATGATTTAGTTACAAGATGCATTCATTACTATTTGGTAAAATGATCTAATTTGAAACATAGTCATATTGATTAAAGTGGTTGAAATTGATCTTTCTTAATGCATATGCAGTTGAAAAAAGCTTAGGATATGAAACTTGTAAGTTTATTATACACTTTATGTATTACCATTGATAATAAAAAAATCTTATGATTTATTAACTATTTTACAATAAATGAGCCTACTTTTTGTTATGGAATTTTTTCCTCATTAAAATAAATTTACGAAAGCATTAAAAGGAGATAGAAAATAAATAATACTATCATCCTTTTGTTAAAATGAGAACTAATGGAGAATATTGATGTAAACTCTTTTAAAAAGTAATCATAGTATTTATTTAAAAATAAATGAAAGGAGTGGTTTTCATTAGGGATGATATTCTAACATAGAACTCACAATATAGGGAAGTATTGGTTGAGAACTGACTGTTTTGGGTATGATGTGTTGGTCAAAGATATCCTTCTTGGCCAATGTCAAGTGAGATTGGTAGATATGTTGGTTAAGGAGTTATGTTGTAATGGGATTTGTCCCCTTTGACAACACTTATCCCAAAAAAAATGAGAGGAAATCTTTGTGAAAGGGGTGATGTTGAAAATCATCCCTTAAAACTTATACAAAACATTTATGTAGAACTTGGAAACATGCATGAGATCACTCAAGGACAAGGTAGTTTGTTAAGTTATAAGCACTGCAAAAGAGGGTGTAGAGAATTTCTCCAATTCAAATTATATAATATACTTGATATTTTCTTCGTACATAAGCATACACTATATTTTTGCACAAGTCCTCTAGAGGTGTGTCATAGCTATGAGAACTAATACTAAGGAAATCATCCTAGAGAGAGAATTTTTCTAATTTATGTATTTCTTAGAAACTGATTGATGTTAAAAGTAGAAATATTATATAGAAAAATTAAACATAATATAATGGGTTGTACTTATTTAGGTGGGAATTCTTATAAACTATCATATGTATAGTTTGCATGGGCTCTATTATATCTATTTTAATAACATTACATTCTGTAAATCATCTTAACTTTTTTTTTTTGAAGTGTTGAGTCAACTTTGTAATGTGATATAGGTGCCACTGGCATTTTTAATCTATAGCTATGACCCAATGAAACCACAAGCGGGGGACATCATCACCTTATTACAAAGCTAAAGCCCAAACCCACAAACACATTGCATTAGCAAAGTCAAAAGCTCATGTTCACAATGGCCCAATGAACCTAGGTGGAGACAACACCACCACTTAACCAACATACTAAGTGGTGAACCCCTTAACTTTAACATTTGATCTATTAGACCTTCTACTATTATTTGATTAACTAAGGATAAAACTAATATTACATTTTGATACTAAATTAAAAAATGCATTTAGTGAGACTTGGAAAAGGGTATAGAAAACACTCAAGAAAGAAGGTAGATTGGTAGGCTAAGTACTAGAAAAAGACAACAAAGAATATGTCCAAGTTGGAGTAAAAGTAAAGTTAAAATGGTACAAAAGTGCACACTGTGTTTTTACCTATAGTGTGTCATAGTTATAAATAATACTATTCAAATATTCATAGGGTTCGAATTAAAATTCCAAAAGATCTAATTCAAATAATTATTGGAAATCATTGATGTTGAAAGGAATTCCATATATTATGTGTTATTTGGGGTTCTTGACATAGTACAAGTTGCATAGCTCAACTTTGATTGGGATCCCCAAGACTATTTGTGCGTAGATGGTGTTGTTCTTTTCCCAAAAACCATTGCAATGTCTTAAAGGTCACTCCTTGTTGCCAACATGCATTGTAAGGAAGATACAACACAAAGTGTGGAGATATAGAAAGATGAATGTTGGCAAGGGATAGTGAGAACGATGTTGCTCAATAGTTTGTCCCTTTATTCAATGGCTAAGGAACAAGCAATTAGCGATCTCAACCATATATATATATATATATATATAGAGAGAGAGAGAGAGAGAGAGAGAGAGAGTACATATTAAAAGGTAGAGTTCAATGTGACCTTAGTGGTACATAGCTCCAATCAAAAGAACTCATTTTATTGAAATTTTTTTATTCAATTTAACATGTTAATTATTTACTTTGAAAACCATATGAAGTTCTAATTGTATAATTTACATTTTTCTAATTGAATTTAATAATATAACAACTCTACATATTTTGCTAACACTAATAGAAAAATAGCATCACTAACTAATCAAACTCAACAATCTATATTAGTATTAGTACCTTATAACCTACAAGAAATACTTGATATACTTTTCTACATATCAAAATAAAATTTAGCTACACAATGGATTCATGAACTATTTCTCTCCTTAGCTTTTGTTATATATCTTGCATTCTAGCGATACTAATATTAGTAATCATAGATAAAATTTAAAAAATGATTTTTTTAAGTCTATGAAATGAAACTCTATAGTAGGTCTATGATTTGAATCTCTATTGTGAGAAGTGGTTATGAAATCATTATGTTAAACAAGGTCCAATTTTGATAACTGAAATATATTAAGCCAGTTGTCATTTATAGGTTCATTATTTTAGTGCACATATAACATCCCCTCTTATTTACAATTTTGAGATGTGTAAATTCAACATGTTCTAAACATGTTTGAGTTGTAATTTGATTTATAGCTTAAGTAACTTCAACATGTATTGGATACTTTCAATATGTATATTCAAGATGGGCATCCTTCAAGATTAAGTATGATGATTTTATCATCTACTTTATGCATTGGAAACTTTCAATATGTATGGTCAATGTGTATGTTCAAGATAGGCATCCTTCGAGATTAAGTATGATAATTTTATCATCTACTTCAACATGCATTGGATACTTTCAATATGTATGGTCAATGTGTATGTTCAAGACGAGCATCCTTCAAGATGGGGATCCTTCAACATGTTAACCATTGATGTACACATTGATGTCATTGCATGTTAACCATTGATGTCATTGTATTTTCAACATGCATTGGATACTTTCAATATGTATGGTCAATGTGTATGTTCAAGATGGGGATCCTTCAACATGTTAACCATTGATGTACACATTGATGTCATTGCATGTTAACCATTGATGTATGTAACGCCCCACCAAGGGATCCAAAAGAACTAACCTAAAGTTTTACTAAGTTTGCCAATCTTTTTTTTTTTTTTTTAAAGAATAACATGTACAACAAAGTAGCGGAAGCAATAACATACAATCATACATAAGAAAACATAACATATTACATTCCTTAAGGATCCCAAGATGTTGAATCACATTTAAATTTAATTAATACTAAGTCAAATAAATAACACATCCACATGAAAGAATAATTACAAGTCCAAGTCCATTTAAATAATATACATTTGTTCCAAATGTCACTTGGCAATAAAATTCAAAATGCACAATCATCCACTATACATGTCACTAGGTATGAAAGGTTGAAAGAATATACATTTATAAAATAGATTACATCATCCACACTACCAAATTCACCTGAAGCATGACCCTAACCTCATCCCTTATGATGTTTTTGAACCTTGTACTCAACAAAACTTGATCCCTAGTGGGCAAAGTCTCATCCCTTATAATGTCTTTGAACGTTACACTCAACAAGACTTGATCCCTAGTGGGCAAGATCTCATCCCATATGATGTCTTCAAACCTTGCACTCAACAATACTCTCTGTGGTGAACTCTTTGGGAGTCATTGAACTTCACCAATAAACCAAGGGCCCATTGAACCATTCAATACTTATCAAATTTATGGAATCTTAAAAGTGTCATCTACCCAAACCCAATGCATGTATTTGAGAAACTCTCAAGATCTATGTTCAAACTCATCAATCACTAAAACCATTTATTTACAGCATTCAATAGCTACAACCATTTATTTACAATATTCAATATTCCACTTAGCTTTTTTACCCACCAACAAGCAAATTGTAAACCTCACATTCATTGCACAAATGAATAAAACCTAAATAATCAAAATGAAAACTCACTATGACATTGTCAACATAATTATCAATACTCTATAAGAGAGAGGGCCTAGTACTTGAACACCCTAACTTTACACTTACCAAAACCCTACATAAAAATTTCAAATTGCTCCCATTTTTTTACAAGAGCTTATTTGGTGAGTCACCTACTTATAACTAAGGTTTCAAGTCCAAATCACCCATTATGATGCCACATCAACATGCTTTTTGTTAAGTTGTCCAAAACAGCCCAAGTAAAAGTGACACCGATGGTCATACATAAAAGGCACCCATAGAGGGCACCCATAGTTGAACAACAAATATAACATCACATCATTGGTTAATTTTTATAATTAAAGGTATGTTTTATTCAATTATAGGTAATTAGCATTGTACTACTATTAGCACAATGTTGTTTTAAAAAAAATGGGCATTAAGTCAATAAGTATCAATATCAAGTGAACAACTCCTATCACAACTATTGAAACACATTCAAATAGTGAGTCCTCTCCCCTATGTGGTGTTTTTGTCCATTTATTAGTTTCTACCTTTGACACAAAACTAATGGAATCATGAGGTTGCATATTAGTTACATAATCTAAAAATTTCAAGATGTACTAATGTTTGCAAAAGCTATATTAATTTGCATTTTTTTTAAAATTGAAAATTACAATTTTTGAAAAATTGTATTAGTTGATAATGAAAAAGGCAATGAAAAAATTCAATTTTCTTCAGCAAAAATATAAATATTTTTTCCAACTCCTCTATTAATGAATGCATTAATTGCAACTTTATCTTTTCCACATTTGGTGACAAGTGGATAAACTTTAAAAATAAATAATCATTTTTCTACCACCTCTATTAATGAATGCATTAATTGCAAGTTTATCTTTTCCACATTTGTGACAAGTGGATAAACTTTTTAACAAAAAAAAACAATATTAGTTGATGTATATATTTCTTATTTTAAACACATTTATTATTAGTTCCTGTCATGAGCAGAATACTTAATTTGACATTAACACTGACCAATCAAATCAAAAAATTTAAAAGATTATATGAAATTTCAAATGTTTATATCTTTCTCTAATTTTTCATTATTTTATAAATCACATTTTTCATTCATTCTATTGGTCCATACTATTTTTGGTGGGGGCGAAAATTAATTTTCTTTAACAAAAATACAAATATTTTCTAACAACTTCATCATACATTAATGAATGCATTAATTACAATTTTATCTTTTCTACATTTGTGACAAATTGATAAAATTTATTTTTTTCAATCATTTTATCTTCCACCTCACACAACATGTCTAATCAGTATTAATTATCACAATATATTTTTCATACCAAATTCAAATATAAAGCTAAATATTTTTTATTTTTTATTTTAAATATATATATTATTAATTTTACATTGATGTCTATTTTTTACAATTTGATATGACTCATTCATAAAACTTCATGTAATGCATAAATTTGAATTATACTTCACTATATATATAAAATGAATAAATATATTATTTTAATATAATTTCAATATGTTATATCTTTATATTTGAATTTCTAATTTTTTTAAAACTTTATTTTTTGAATAAAAGTAGTTAAATTATTACTATTATTTTACTTTTATAAAAATAAATTAAACAATATTATTTTTAATTATATTTTATAATATTGTTTGTAATATGTATAATTGATAAGTGTTACAATTTATAAATTATATCATTTATTATTATTCATATTTTTTATTTAAACACTATCATTCAATTTAAATATATTTAAAATTTAAATATATATTTTAATATTTAATAAATAATTATGTTATATATATAAAACACATACTAAAAAAAACCACAAAAAAAAATTCAATTCTAAAAGATATATAAATTATTATTAAGTTTTTTAAACTATGTATTAAAATTAAATAGTTATGTTCTATTTCTTATTTATAAAAAATGTGAGTTTTAATATAAAAATTAAATTCTTAGCTTCATTAATTAAAATATAATATATTTTAATTTTTTATTATAACCATGGTTTTATTTTAACTATTTATTTTATTAAAAAATATATATATATATATTTAATTCTTTCACTCTCTCTCTCTCTCTCACACACAACTTGTGTTAGTATCACTCTATCTTACTATTTACTCTCTCTTCATCTTTCTCCTCTATATTCTTTATCTTTTTTTTCTCTACATATATGTTTATGTTGTTATTGTTTTATACTACTATTTATCTCTATTTATATCTCTATTCTGATTTTTATTCAATGCTAATGATTAAAAATAATGTGAGTTCCATTTGATAATCAAGATGAGAATAATACATAATTAGAGGAGTTTTTCCAACTACTAATAGTTTTCTAGTAGCATGCATGGTATGCTTAAACATATAATGTGATACTCCAAATGCTTCATCACTTCTTCAAGTTCTATAACTCAAATATTGATATAAATATCTTTCCTCGTTGCACATATTTTAAGTTGTCAATATAAAATATTCAAATTTGTCTAAAGCATATGTATTGGTCATAGTATGATATTAAATACTTAGTGCTATATTGGAAATTTTAACCTCTTATTTTTGAACTTAAATGCCCAAAGATATAATAATATAACACGAGAACTTAACAACAAAATATAAATCATCCTATCAAGTCACAAATGCATTTTTAAAACAAAAATTTGACAACAAAACATGAACCATCCTATCAAATCACAAATACATTTCTAAACAAAAATTAATGCATTCACAATGTTACTTTATAACTATTTAACCTTATTCTCACTCCTCTACACCTCTACAACCATTATGCATTAAGTAATAATTATGATACACCTCTACAACCATTATGCATTAAGCAAGAACTATTTAACCTTATTCTCACTTATCTACACCTCTACAACCATTATGCATTAAATAATAACTAGGACACCTCTACAACCATTATGCATTAAATAATAACTATGACACCTCTACAACCATTATGCATTGGATAGTTGCATCTCTTATTTCGAAAGTAACCTTAACCTCACTGCCTCATGTGCATTACTTCACTAGCTCTCCAAAATAATTTGGAGCTTGCTACCGCTTACAACTCTTGTGATCGCCTCCTAAAAAAGTATCCTTTCCAATAAAACAAGACAACATTTTGCGAAAATTAAAATAGTAATGATCTAATTTTGACAACCTCGCGAATGGTTTCACAGACTATCTGATCTACAGGTGAAATGAAAACAGTAATTTTATGCCTGCTCTGAAACTTGACGATACATTAGGCCACCGAATGCCTTATAATGGCTTCGAATACATTGTTTTTTCAGCAACATTCCACAAGAATCATCCTTACACATCACTAGACTCAAAATAACTCAGATTCAAAAGAATTCGACATATTATAGTCAAATAAACAAACATTACATTAAACTCCATGCAGCCAAAAAAAGGCAGACACGGATTAACAATCTTCACAGATTTGAGTGCTTCAAATTGGATTCCGTTGCAAAGCTACTGTTTACCAAAACACCGTTAACCCTCCGATCCAAACCCTATTTAACCGCCGAAGCCGTACAGAGTTCTGCCCTGCCTCTTGAGAGCATAAACAACATCCATGGCCGTCACAGTCTTGCGCCGTGCGTGTTCAGTGTATGTGACGGCATCTCTGATCACATTTTCCAAGAAGATTTTAAGAACACCCCTGGTTTCTTCATAGATCAATCCACTGATACGCTTGACGCCTCCTCTTCTGGCAAGACGTCTGATGGCAGGCTTGGTGATGCCCTGGATGTTATCGCGAAGAACTTTCCTGTGCCTCTTTGCGCCTCCCTTCCCCAAACCCTTGCCGCCCTTTCCCCTTCCAGACATCTTTCCTTCTCACTTCAAATTATGATTCGATGTCGAAGAAATTGAGAACAACTGCCCGCAAATGATCTTTCTGGGAGTAATTCCTCGTTTTATAGCAAATTGGTTTGTTGATCTGCCCCTATTTGGACCGTCCGTTACCCATGATCCGTGCGAAAAGTCGCGATGAGTTTTCAGCCATTGGATTTCGAGACCTAAAAGCTGATTGGTTCTAGCGAGCTTAAAGGATCGAACGGGAACGGACATCTTTCAGTATCTTTTTATTTTATTTTAGTCTTGTTTGCTACCCCAAAGACGACGTAGCTTAATGTACCCTCTTATTCAAAAATAATTCAATTAAAACATGAAGTAGTGTCAAATGGATTTAGCAAGTGTGAACTAAGCAACGGTAAGTGCAATGAGTGAGGTGTGGAATGTTGAGTAAGAATTCTTGGTCTTATATTTTTAGATTTGTGTACATAAGGTTATTTACCGTACATATGGAAAATCAGATAAATTTCATTATTATTATTATAGAGGATGATATGTAAACTAATAATCTAAGAAATTAGAAGTAATATGGTAATTATAAGGTCAAGATCGTGAAGGTAATGGTTTAAATTGATGACTGTGATTCTTATAGTGTTGGTTGACCAAAGGATTAGAAGTGACTTATAATCTCAGTCATAACAAAAAACCATGTTAGAACTATTTGGCACATTTCCTCCAAGGTAAATAACAATTGACTTGAAGAAAATAATATAGGTTGAATTCAAGTGAAAATTTGTAATGAAATGAGGAGTTGTCAAATGAATATAAATGAAAGATACTATAGCATTCAAATAATTACCCATAGACCAAGAAAGGGTAGCATTGACATTACTTATATAAAAGGTAGAAAATAAAGATACATGTCATGCAATATGTAAATAGGAAAGCAACCAAAGTGGAAATTAGAGATGTGGTACCAGACTTAAGTGACTATGATGATGACCAATTCTTTTAGAGTGTGGTTTAGTTTGAAGAACAAACAAGGCACATGGAAGTTGTGAGAAGTTGTTGCTTGAGCATCATGTTCTAGTTCAAATCCTCCATAAACATGGTTATAATTGTCTTAATTCGCTAGTTCCTTTTGATCCTTACTTTCTTTGCACACTTTTGATCTATGATATAATAATTATCTTGGTTTGAGCCCAACAGATAAGCATATTGTGCACTTTTTTTTTGATGTAGTAGATATTATCCCATCCTCTAGATGTTTTCAATTTATTTTTTGTAATAATGGTGGACAACTAGCAATTAAAAACTCTAGTGGTCTATACCTTGAAATCCGTCTACTGGTTTTCTTAAACCATTATCCCCTTCTTGTTTCTTCTAAAAAAATTTAACTCCCCTCACAATCATTTGATTGACATTCATCCCCTATTTCCCAAAGCTTCCCTTAATCGATTGAATGGATCAACAATACAACATTTAAATATAAAGTAACCTTGATAAGGTAAATCCATAATTCCAGTTTCCTTGTAATGTTGTAGAACTAATGTTCCAATTGGAATCCCTTAAATTTTACAAATTTCCACCCAAACAAGCATCAAAAGATCTACATTTATCTTCTTTATCATTCTTTGTTTAAATCGAGACACCATTCAACCTTAGTGTTTTCATGTATGACAATATTCACCTATCACTTCATCTAATAGACATTGAAGAAAGACTCTAAATGATTAATACAAAACTCATTTCCTTCCCTTGTAAGCAATATTTTGTGTACGATTAGAATGTTGTTTGTTGATCTAGTCTCCAAGATGTGCATGAAAACTCCTCACTTTCATTGATTGATAATGATTTTCCATCCAATCCCCTACTTAGACGATAGCTAAGCAATTATAACATTCTAGAATGGAATGTTATAGGTTCTATTTTGCAATTTAGTGAAATAGGGTAGTTAGAACAAATAAGAAGGGTTGCCCAAGGCATTTATTATATGTCTATGTGTTTTTCTATTGATGTTCACAGCATCTAATTTCCTTTGTTCCAATTTGTAAGTAACTCCTTAATAGCCATTCAACCTCCCTATGGAAGTCATTGCTCTTTGAAATGTCAGGAGTTCCATTTTATTCTTTCCCATAATTGATCATCCCTTAAAAATCATTATCAGTATTGAAATGTCTAGTCTAAAATAATTAATTTATGTTTAAGTAATCTATAACAGATATCTTATTATCCCACAATAAACACATTTGAAAATTATGAATCTGCACAACTCACTCATTTACAAAATAAAATAAAAAAATGTGTACTCCATTAAAACAATGATATACTTTTATTTAAATAACTAAAGGGCCACAAGATCCAAAATATTTATATATATAATTTAATAATTATTATTATTTTGATGAAATAAATAAATGGATGAAGGACAAAACTAATTTATTCAAATATTAATAAATAACTAAAGTGAGGTTCTTAAACCATTTCTATTATGCATATTGTTGAATATAGATATACTTATTTGATTCTTGCCAATTTAATTTTTTTATTATATAAGAAAACCAATGGATGAAAGACAAAACTAAGTAACGAGAATATTAATAAATAAATAAATAAAGGGACATTTAATGATTCCACTTAAGAAGGAGATTTCTTGTTGGACAAATGCTGACAAGTTGTTTATCTGCGAGGAGGGATGAGGAATGTATTGACAGCTTTGTAATGCACATGTATCCTCTACAGTATTTGCTTGGCATGGTATTGTGGGCAAGAACTCCTATTAAAATTGTTTGCCCAAAATGAAAGTCAAGAGGTCCATTTCTTTCCCTTACCTAGGTGATTATGTTTGATCTTATAAGTAATACCTTGTGATCCTCAACTAGCAAGCCGCTCGAGGTCTAGATCGTGCGGTCATCGAGAGTTCCCCCATTTTCAGTTACACCCTAGTTCTGATTGCGCAGCTTGTCTGATAGACTTCTAGGAAGATGAGATGTTGTGGTTGCTTCCTGAGTGTGGCCACGCCTTCCATCCAGAGTGTATTGACAGCTGGCTCTTCTCAAACACATCTGGCTCTTCTCAAGCACGTCATGCCCAGTTTGTCGAATGAACCTTGTGCTCTTTGACGACTTTGTTTTCAACCCCACTGACTTCGGTTTAGTTGTGGCCTCCGCTCTTGTGTTTTAAATTACCTAGAATCTCAGAGAAACACTAACCAAAATAGACACACTCTATATTTCTTTGTTAGGGGTTAGAAAACTTAAATAAAGATACTATTAAAAAGATAAAAACAAGAAACTCGAGAAGGCCATCAACCAGAGATTGAGGATCATAAACCCATAAAATCTTAAAGGAGCATTTAAACATAAAAGAAAGACATCGAACTTAATAAACATCAAAACACCCTAAGATGATAAATAACATCACAAAACAAATTTTTTTAAATACTTCTACAAATCAATCAAACTGATACATCTCAAAATCTGATCAACAGAGAGTAAGAAAGGCAAGAAGCTTGAAAGAGGGGAGGCTTCTACCAATTACTTAAAGGGAGTAATAAAAGTCTCTCTTATGACCTCATATATCCAAGTTCGCAAAGATTTAGAGCTTGCAAATATAATCATGATTCAATAAGGGGAGAGTGCAAAAACTAATGATATCTCTTTTTCCCTACTCAATAGACAACTTGTACTTACCATATTTTTTGAGCCTTGTAACTAAAATTAATAAGGAAGATGAGGCAATAATTAAACATTTGATGCTAGAAAGGCATGAATCCCCATATTAGCTAACTCATTTGCCCACTTATTACCTTCCCAATAGATATCATTGAAAATAATTTTGTTAAAATATTTGTAAATTTTAAAAGCTATAGCTATTTTTGCATCTATTAGCCACTTAGGAAGGGAACCTTTTTTAAGGGAATTAATTATGATGGCGGAATCCCCCTCAACTTTTAAAACTTTAATATTTAAGGATTTACGCAACCAAAGGCCCTCCACTATAATAGAAATCTCTGTCTAGTTGTTAGTAGCTTCACCTATGTATTTGGAAAAATTAGTTGCTTCAATCTTGATCAATGTGCAACACCCTATACCTGCTTGACCTAGATTTCCTCTAGAGGCTCTATCGAAATTGAGCTTGAATTAGTCATCCTACGGAGCCTTTGAAACACATTCTAATCTCTTTAATTTACCTAGAGTCTCTCCATCACCCAGAAAGGAAGGATTTTTCAAACCAACACATCTACCTCTCATCCTTTCATCCCAATGAGTCATCTTAGCGCATTTGGGGAGATAATTAAGCAATTTGTTGTTAGTTAATTCAATGATAGAGACTTCAGTATTTTACTTTAATTGATCAACAAATATCTTCTTATCCTGGAAGATTCTACAGTTTCTCTCCTTCTATATTTCTCATAGAATTATGGAAGGTTATGGAAGGAGACGTAATTGAAAGACTATTATATATACTATTCGTTCTCAGTAGAGGTCAAGAAGTCAACATACTCTTGATCAAATTTCAAAAAGCCAACATAACTCCCAGTTGCGAACATAGTTAATGCCAACATGAGCTTGAGTAAGGGTAGTTAAGAAAGAGGTGGTCAACAAATTCCTCATGAGATTCACATAACAGGCATCTTCTAGGCAACTAAATCCCAAAAAAATAAAGCCTTTATGTTGTAAGGGCCCTTTGATGAAGGAAAATCCATAAGAAAAATCTTGCCTTGGGAAGGCATAACTTATTCCAACACAAACAAAGAGGGAAAGGAGATGGAGGGAATCCTTGAAGAGATTCAAAATACAAATAGCCCATTTTTTAAAATATACTCTCCATTTTTGCTCCCATCCCCAATGAGTTTATCATCCTCTCCGTCAAAGGAGATCACTCTAGGTCTTAGAATTGAATGAAGAAGAAATTTCTCTTCCAAGGGAATGTCTTCAACATAAAGATTTCTCCATTTCCAATGCAATCCATCTTCTCCAAAAATCACATAGTCCTTCACCTTCATTTGCCATCTCTCTGCCAAATATGATCTGGCTTTTAGCAAGGAAGGATAATGAACAAGGGGCTTATAGCCACCCCAAGAGTCTTCCCAAAACAAGCCTCCTTTACATCCCCTAAATTTCATGAGAGCTTATTTTGAATAATATTTTTGCATTTCAAGAGAAAATTCCAAAATCTTGAACCTTTGGGAGGGTTGACCTCCATAAAGATATTGACTGGATTAGGTTATGAAAGGTATTTGTGGGAAATAATCCTAACCCATTTGAGGTTAGGGAACCTAACCATCCTCCATAATAACCTTGCTCCTAAGGCCATTCCTTGACGTTTGATATTCTTGATACCAACTCCATCTAGACTTTTAGACCTACAGATTTGGTCCCAAGAAAGAAGGGAAAATTTATGTTGATTTGCATTACCCTTCCAGAAAAGGTTCTTAACAGACCTTCAATTTCAAACACTTTATTATTTGGGAGATCCAAACATAAAAGCTGGTAAGTAGGTTGCAGTAATAAAATAGTTGAAACCATAGTCTTCCTACCAATTGAGGAAAGCCACTTACCTTTCCAACCAGCCATTTTTACTTTTAATTTTTCTGCTAAGGGGATCCCATAGTTTAGAAACATTGTGACCCAAATTGAGAGGAAGACCCAAGTATCTACAAGGCAAGATACCTTTATTGAAGTTTAAAATGGCACAAATTTGAGCTTCCAAATTGGTATAAATGTTGAGGAAAAAGATCTCTGATTTATCTCTATTAATCTCCTGACCTAACACCTTGGTATAATTACCCAAAATATCCTTCCAAGCATAGGCCTCTCTATTCGATCCTTCTCCAAAAAAAATTGTATTGTCTACAAAATGTTGATGTGCAGATCAATCCTCCTTGTTGGTTATTGAGATACCTTATATGACTCCTTCCATTCTTACTTGCATAATTGACCTCCCTAACACATCAACCATTAGAATAAATAGAAAGGGGAAAATAGGGTTATCCTATCTTAGTCCACGAGCAATACTAAAAAAGCCTACTGGGGTGCTATTAATTAAAATAGACATTTCTAGAGTAAATATACATTCAAATATTAACTCTATCCATTATTTAGAGAGACCATAAGCCTCAAGACATTTGCATAAAAGTGCAAGTCTACCTTGTCACATGCTTTTATAATATTCCATTTGATGAACATACTGGGTAACTTATATTTTAAACCGAATGAATAGCCTCCTGGGCTAGAATGAAGCCAAAATTTATCGATCTTCTTGGAACAAAACCTATTTGTTCCTCACTTATAAGACTAGACATCATATTTTGAAGTCTGTTGGCCAAGATTTTAGTAAAGATCTTATAAAGAGTATTACATAAAGCAATGGATCTAAAATCATTGAAAGATTATACCTTATCCTTTATAGGAATAAGGGCTATAAAAGTATTATTGACTTCTCTCAGCAATTTGTTGTAGTTTCTTACTCCTTCCAAGGTTTTCGTTACATCTTCTCCTACGAAGTCCCAACATTTCTGAAAGAAAAAGGTTGGAAAACCATCAAGACCTAGAGACTTGTCTGGATTCATTTTTGTGAGGACTTCTCAACCTCTTGTTTGGTGATCTTTTGCAACAAGATTTTGTTTTGTTTTGCAAAGACTAGTCTTGGGATGTTAAAGAGAACACTCCTCTGAGTTGTTAGACTAGAACTTACACCATTATTATAAATACCTTCAAAGTAAGAAATGACTTCTAAGTTGATATCCTCAACTGAGCTCTTTAAATTACCACACATTCCTTTAACGGAAGTAATTTGGTTAATATATATTCTCTACTTAGAGATATTATGAAAATATCTGGTGTTATTATCCTCAACTTCTAACCATGTTTCTCTCAAAAATTTCCTTCAGAAAAGTTCTTCTTTAGCCATAACTTCTTCATATTGTTGCATAAGCTTTCTTTCTTCAAGGAATTGAGCCTCTCCCATTCCATTTACCATAACTTCCTTGTTTAATGATTCCAATTTGTCTTCCAGAGTTATTTTATCCTCAAATATATTTTCAAAGAATTATAATTTCCAAAAAGTTTATAACTTGCATTTGATTACTTTCAATTTACTAACTACTTGGAACATCTTGGATCCCAAGACTTTTGTTTCTCCCACCATCTCCTAATAAGATTAATACAATTATCGCTTTTGAGCCACTTATGCTTGAATTTGAAAGGACAATTTCTAGGCCATTTATTTTCCAAAATTTTAAGCTCCACAGGATAGTGATCCAATCATGACATTGGTTTAACATCAAATTGAAATGAAACTGATACTGTTGAAAAATCTCTATGACAGAAAAAAAACTTGTCTAATCTTTTTGCAATATTATTGAACCCCTTCCTTCTATTGTTCCAAGTGAAGGCATCGTTCGATCTAGCCAACTCCAAAATACCTAACATGTTTACCCATTTTTTTAAAAAGCATGCTAATGAGAGGCTTTTGTTGCCTCCTTTCTTTCCTAAAGATCAAAGAATAGCATTAAAATCTCCTCTTAGAATAGATAGACCTTCCTCTTCTAACATTAGTCTATCTTCCAGCTCTTTCCATAGCCTAACTTTGTCTTCATTATGCATTAGACCATAGACATTAAACAACCTATAGAAAAATTTAGATTTGATTCCTTTCACCTTACCACTCATCCAATTTTTATGAATTTCTCTAGATGAAATCGATACATTTCTAGGATCCCATACTATGGAAAGACCTCCAAAAGTCCCTTCAATAGGGGAATCTTTTATCTCTCTCTAGCCTAATGATCTTGTGAACTTATTCATTTCTTCACTATTAATTTGTGTTTCCAAAAGAATAATTATATCAGCTTTAGTGTTAGTAATGCAACATTTTAGGAGTTGTTCCTTGTTAGGGGCACTAAGGCCCCTAACATTCCAAGTTAAGACATTAATGGCACATGGGGAAGGAATTTCCCCTTCCTAGCATTAATTTAATCTGACCCTTAGCTTCCTCATCTTTTATACACAATTCTTGCAAGGATTTATGCCCTCACTTTCTTAACACTTTGCTCAATCAGGACCTCCCCTACTTAGGAGGATGACCCCTAATCCTCAAGTACCTGTCAAATCCTCAACCAACTCTACTAACCCTTCTTTGACAAAAATGCCAGGGCTTGTCTCCCTTTCCATGTCCTCTAAATCCTGGATTTTAGAGATCAAAATAGATTTTTACAACTTGAGTTCCTTCTCATCACAAATCTCATGAATGAACTGATTCATAAGATCTTCAACTACCATATTATTTAGGACTTCTATCAAGATGTTAACTTCTTCTTCCTTTCTTTTTGGGGTTTCACTTTGATCTCCTTGAGATTGAGTTGCCTGACTTAATAAATATTTGCTTTACATAACATTCTAGTTACTTTGGCTTACTAGTAATTGGGGTGGAACCTCTAGAGGGTCAATTACATCATCTTGATTTGAAACAATGATGATTGATTTGAGGTGGTGATGATAGTCTCCAATTTTCCCTTCTTCTTCCCTATCATCTTGGTGAAACAAGAGTCTCTCCTCTTCATCACTCCTTATAGTTTGAGTGTTTTCTGCCTTCCTTTGATTACCCCCAAGATGGGTTTGAGACAAAGCTAAATCCTAATAACTATTGAAGAGGTTTACAACTAATCATGGTAAGAGACATAATTATATCATCAACATTAGTATCTAAGGTTTTAAATTCAATAGTGTTAACATCTATTTTCACTATAATAATTGGAATCATGGACACAGCCAAATATGGTTCTACCAAACCTACATAAGTTCCAAAAATATATCCGATTAATTTGAGTATGTCCTCTTACAAAAATTCAATTGGCAAATTTGGCAATAAGATAGCTTTTTCTACCTCAAATTTAGCCAATTTTTGTGGGTTTAAAATGGGACTCCAAACTAGGAATTTAACAAGATAACCATTGAAAGCTAAAGTATTTCCATACAAAATTTCATCCTTAACATCTATTTTATCACAAGCTAAATAAATAAATTTATTTTCCATTAATTTTATGTTAACATGCTTACCTAGAATGTTTTGTAACACCCCGCCAAGGAACCCAAAAGAAGTTAACCTAAGTCTTACTAAGTTTAACAAACATTTTTTTTTCAAGATAATAACATACAACAACAGTAATAGAATAGCAGAAGCAATAACATACACTCATACATCAACAACACATAAATAGGTTACAACTCTTAAGGGTACTATTACAATGAATCGCCTTTAATTGTAATTAACACTAAATCCAATATAATATAAATCCACATCAAATAATAATATACAAGTATGATTCCATTTAAATAATATATAATCATCTCAAATGCCACTTTGCAATAATCATAATGCACCATCATCCACTGTACAAGTCACAGGGTATGAAGGGCTGAAAGAATATACATCATAAAAAAATAGGTTACAACATCTCATAAGATCCATGGAATCAAATACAATACAATATATATAATTATCCATCATAGTACACAAGAATAGGATGAAAGAGATACAGAATAGGGAACCCCAGCCGTGACATTGAACTATTGGATCTTAAAAGACCACATACCATACATTAGTTCTTAAACAAACAACTGACAAGTACTAAAAATCACTGATCATAATCATGAATTCCACCAATACGATCATCCTAACTGGACTAATCCCAAAATCAAGTACACATAAACCAAATCCATGTCAACATGACATCACCAAGAACAAATCATACAAACACCTCAGTCCTATACAAGCGACTGAAAAGCAATCCAAATACAACTGATCGAAGACTCAAAGGTTATATCAGATAGGTCACACCATTCACCTTAGTTACACACAAGAACACTGGAAACCAATAACAATCAATAGATCAGAACACTTCATAAAGCATACAAGACACATTACCATGGTTGAGTATAAAAGATCATGATCAAAACATCATCATGACATCACAAAACAAAACTCTTGAGCCTCTTGTAAACATCCTAATTTGGTCAAAGTATTAAGTCAACCCAACACCCAACAATAAAATCACAAATCATATAAAAAGAGTACATACAAAAGTCATTTTCTCAATTCATTACGTTTTGAAAATGCAATGGTTTAATTCTCACTTATTGATTTTAGGTTTTTAGTTTTTCTTTCAAGCACAAGATTTAGATATACAAGAATATAGTTTCAATTTACATTGCTCTAGTTACCAAATTCACTAAGGTTTCCCAAGTTTACCAGAATCCTGGACGGTTCAACAAATCATGTAAAGTTGCTTAAACTTAGCTTCATAGTATTATAATGACTAAGGTTTTCGATTACAATAAAAGGTTTATGTTTTCATTTCATTTAAGTCACAGATTCACTAAAGTTCTTGATTACAATTAGAGTTCAGTTTCTGTCTTTTCAAAGTATAATAATTACTAAAGTTTTCGATTCATAAAATTACCCTAGTGATAAAAATCATTTTCATGACTAAACTGAATTATCAAGCACAACCTGAGTTTACCAATCTTTCCCAATTCACAAAACAATAATTATTTAATTAAATCATTATTAGATTTAAAATAATTAATTCACAATTATATTAATTCACGAATAACCTTATTAGTTTTAAAACAAAACCATCCCCAAACTAGTCATTTAAATCTAACATATAATCTAAAGTCATAATAACATAATTAATTAATTAATTAATATTATTACACCTTATGTCTAATAATAATTTAATTTATTAATAACAATTTAAAACATTATATATAATAAAACATTTTTAAAATTATTTAAAATTTAATAATTTTAAATATATTAAAAACTATATATAAAAATATTTATTAATTAAAAATTGTTAATAAATATATTTTATTAAAAAATTAAATCAAATTAAAATAACTCCTAACATTTTTAAAGGCACGTCGACCTAATGGCAATGTTGTCGTAGCAAGTTGCTGTTGCAGCAGTACCTACCATGCAACGGCAGTACCGTTGTCAACGGAAAAGAGGAACGAGGAGGGAGAAAGGGGGGTGGGGGGTTGGTGGCCCCCGTCCGCCCAAACAAATTTAAATTTTATTTATTATTTTAAAATAAAACCAAACGCTCCCCCTCAGTTCATTTTAATATGTTTAATAATATAATTACATAGGAATTATAAATTACTATGTAATTATATATATGATATATTTTTTCCAATAGGAATCTAGTAAAGAAACCCAGACCAAACAGTTCAAATCTATAAAATAAAATTTGTTTTCTTTTCAAAACCAAAATCTTGATTTCAACATCCAATTACGAAATACCAAAATAATCAAACAAGGGTTTCAATTTAATTTATTTCTCAGATGTATTCAAGAGTAGAGAACAATAAGTTTTAACACAAGGGTTTTCTAATTTCCAATTTGTAAACAGATGTTTCCTGATAATGATGAATAACCAAATCCACACACAAGGTTTTCAATCATTAAATTGCTTACAGAAGTTCCTAAAATTGAAGAACAATAAATATGCAAACAAGGGTTTCAACTGAGAAGAATTTTGAAAAAAAAAACACAATAGACACAGAGAAGATAGGAATTCGAAGGACAAAAAACCACTCTACCAATAAACCATGAGATCCTACCTGGGTCTGATTCTAAAACAACAATCGCATGAAGAACACAAAACAATCCCTTTTCTCTGAAATCTGTCTTCTCTGAAATCCCTCCTCTCTAAAATCGCTCATCCAAAACCTGTGTAATCACAAAATGAGCTCTAGATCTCTGATAAAGAGTTATCCCTTAATTTTGGGGCTCTAATTGTGCAATCACATGAGAAAACTCGTTGATCAATTAGTTTTAATATTTAATTATCTTTTACATTTTCGTGCACCAACTTTTAGATATTTAATTATAAAATATCTTTATTTAAATAATTAGCTTTCTCTCTTTGTTTAATTTTTGAAGCAGTTTTAATAAAAATATTTATTAACATAAGTAATAATAATATTTAGCATTTATTTAAAAATGATCTCCTAAATATATTATTATTAAATTAAATAAATATTAATACACTCCAAATTTAGAACTATAACTTTATCTTTAAATTTCATTCTTTTATTTAATTAATTCACGAGACATTTTTTAATAATATATTTATTAACTTAATTAATAATATTATTTAGAGTTTATTATTAAAATAAAACTCCTAAATAATTATCATTAAATTAAATAAATATAAACACATCAAAAATAGAACTTTAATATAATCTTTTAAATTTAATTCATTTATTTAATTAATTTCTCAATTAATTTAATATAATCAAATATCAAATTTTCTTTATAAAATTTCCATTAAATTAAATCATTCAATTATTCTTTTAACTTGATTTAATATGGACAAATGGTTTAAGGATGGGATTTAGACTCAAGATTTATCTCCCCTCTCTTACCATTGATATATTGTGATAGGGTACACTCATCCTGACAATTCAAGGAAGTCAATACCCCATACCTGCAATCTCCATAAAATTCACGCATGTACAAACACAATATTCTAACCTAAACAAGCAATGTCAGGAAGTGGTGCATCGTGTAGATCTCAACTAGCAGGTGACTACGACTCCCTTCCTCAACCACACCAAAAACGTCAAACATAAAGAAAACATACACGAACACCATACACATGCAAGTATGGGGTAAGTAGCCATAGAAACCACATAAAAATCATTCATCTAACTAACATCATTAAATAACTAAAAGTCACTACATGAACATATATATCATCATGGAACAATCATGAGATAACTGAAATAACTAAGTAACTCTATATATTTATATCAATTGAATATGAAACGATATCCAACTATCTGGAAAACAATGTCACTGATTATCAAGCATAAACACAAAGCTAGCCTAAAAGAGTTCAACAATAAAATCAGAAAAGTTAACTAGGGGTAGGTATTACATATTTTTAAACTAATTTATCTCATGGCATGCCTCCATCCCTTGACCAATCCAGCAAGCGTAAAGGCCTTGATCTTGACACCTCCTCTGGGCGTATTCCACCATATGGCTTGATAAATGGATTGCCTTTCAGTCATGTTGCAATACTTTCTTTTAGCATTTGAGAATATTTGTAGGTCCTAGAGTTAGGGCATCCTCCTTGTTTTCAGATTGTCACGACAATGTGGAACTGATCTTCCTTACTTCCTTTGTTTCCTTCCAAAGAGAGCCAAAGGGGTTTGAAGACCGTAGTTCCCTCTATTGATGCTTAGATTTTGTAAGGACAAAATGTTTATGATCTATTTTGGATATGCTCTATCTCTTTCTTGACCTGTGTAATCGGACCATAGTTTATCCATCATTTGCATCTTCTCCCACCTGAATTTGAAGCACAGATTTATAAAAAGGGAGAGCATATTTTGTTCTCCAGAAGTGTTCACTATGTCTTTGAAAACACTGCGCATTTAGGCAAGAATTCCCCTAATATGCTAAAGCAAGAGTAGAGTGCATTTTTACCCTTTTTTATTATGTTTTATAAAAATTGCCACTAGTTTTGCCCATATTTTGCTTCAAATTATGGCAGAAATTGGATCTATTTTTCAACCTTTTCTTGATTCACAAATTATATTTTTAAGGGACATTTTTATTAAAAACAATTCTTTTTTTATGTTAAAAATATGTTTTTAAAGCAAATTGGTGCTTGTACTTCATAACAATTAACTCGAATCAAACCTTCAAGCCTTTAGTGCTAAATTATTAACTCTTTTGTTTATCATTTATTATCGTATTTACCATAGACAATATATAATTGTATTCACTGTCACTCAAAACTAAATTAGTTTCCAACAATCAAAGTCATAATTTTTTTTTGTAATTGACACATATCTATAGTTTTAATATTTATTTGTGCAATTCATATGTTATAAAAAATATTTATCTCAAACATGATAGGTTAGATTAGTTTAGTGTTATAAGACCCGAAAGGCTATTTTCATATTACATTTTTTAAACCAAGATTTTGAGAATGCACATTAACTTTTAAAATAATTTTTTTAAAACTTTTAAAGAACTATTAGTGAGGTTTTAAAAAATATTTCAAAGTTAGCAATCTTGGGGGAGAATAGAGAGTTGGATCTCCATGTTCACTAGTTTCAAAAAATGTGAAATAATTTAATTTTTAGTTAATATTTTTTTATATTGTAATTTTAATTATCATTTTGAATGTTAAAATTTCAACAACAACAAAAATTACTCTTTGAAAACTAGGTTTGTTAAAGCAAGTTTTATATGTCTGTATTTAAAACTAAATATTTAAGATTAACAAATAAATATTCAATTTATGATTTGTATTTTTAAAATATTTTTAATAGTCATTTTATTTCTCCTCAATCTTCACTTCAGTTTATGAAAAATTCAATTCACAAACAAGTTTATAATTCAATTTAAATGTAAGTATCAAATGTAAATAATTTCATTTTTTGAATTAATGGAATGCAATAAATGGATATTAATGAATTTTAACTATATCAATTGATATTTTACAATCTTGTTTCTCCTCAATCTTAATTAGTTGATGAAATACTATGCATAAAAAATAAATAAATTTTAGATCTAAATATTTAGTTCTATAAATGACAATATTTTCACTTTTAGTATATTAATAGAAAGTATGAAATGAACATTGATCAATTTCGATATGTATAATCACTTTCTAACAATATCTGTGATATGTTTATGTCAAGATTCACTAAATATATATAAAAAACTTGTCATAGTGATTTAAAAATGTTTACTTTTGTAGGCAATCTATTAATTGAGACATTAATATATTTTAGTCTATTTATTAATTACCAGTACATTTTAAATTAACTCTAATTTAGTTCAATCAAATTAATAAAAACATTGATTGTAATTAGTGTAATATTCTTAACAACACTTTAATCATTTATAATCTCTCAAAATTTCATTAGATCAAACAAAATTAAAATTATATTTAGATTTGGATATAAGTTCTCTATGTATAGCAAATGGATATCAATTTATTGGATCAAGCAAATGGGTTTGCAAGCAAAGTGAGTTTAACTATGGAGGGAACTCTATAAGCACGCTCGAGCTAGAGTAGTACTAGGATGGGTGACCTCCCAAGAGGTTCGATACTATGTGACCATCACCTAAATATAATGAATGTTAAGTGTTCAATTTATTCTCATGAAAGATGGACTCATGTGAATCACTGCTCATGATAGGTCAATGAGTTTGACTCAAAAATTACATAGTTAAATCCTGAATGCAATATCACAATTCACTATAGTCTATATTATTTTTATTTTTTATTTAAAATTAAATTTAAATTATATAATTTATTATTTTATAATTCTTACAATTAGTTTAATCCAATTGATCATTCAAAATATTTACCTAAAATTTTGATGTGAATATAATATGCTAAATTGGATTACAAATAACTACATATTTAATCATATTTAATAAGTTAATATTCTCAATTTGTCTATTTGTGCACCATAGTAAAAAATTTGTAAACTATTATTGAGACATGTGTCGATAAGTATTAATTTAATTTGTTGTGATTTAAGTGAGCAGTTGTTAAACACAAGGAACATTTTTAGTCATAACTAATTTTCTCGAATTCACACTCAATTAATTTTTTGACTTGACCTGATTAAAAATGCTAATGTTCAGTATTCAATTATTTAATAAATATTAATTTGAGCATGTTTTCCTATTTTGTGATTGAATGACATGAATTTGCTGGGCTTTTTTTTGTCTATTTATAAATGAAACTAATAAATAAAAATCTCAACTTTTGACAGCTATAACACATACGAATAATTGGATAGGGAAAGGAATCTATGAAATAAATGCATATTCGCATGGACAACCTTACAATCAACCTATCTCCATGGCATTAGTTGGTTGCTTGATCCAGGTTGGGTAAGTTCATTGCACAAAGTGCTTCAACAAAGGGTGATATCAAGTGATCAAATCATTAGGTTTTCCCTTCAATATTGTTTAAAGTTTTCTTGTTTTCAAAATTCGTTTTGCCCCTTCGCAGAAGTCTGTTGTTTTCACGCAGCCATGATCCTTCCTCTTGTTTGTATCTGGAACTTAGGTTTAGTTTTTCAACTCTGATGTTCTTGCAGACCGTTTGTCCTAATTAATTCAACCTTTTGGACTTATGATTAAATAATTTAAGATTTCAGAATCTGGAGGTTAGATACTAGATTTATCGTCTCCTTCTTCTCTCCTTCTCTTTGCCTTCTGCTTTACAAGGGTTGAAATAGAAACTTGTGCAGGAATACTATGTTGTTCTCCTGAAACCATTGAAAAAAATCTATTGAAAAATACCATCAATTATGTGCTAAGAGCATGTTCCCATGTTGTTGATAAGCAATGGCTACTCAACAATTATAGGAAATAATTGTGGAGCTTGTGACCCATGAACATATATTTTGCTATTTATTTTTAAGTAGGAAACTTAAAGTATTAATTAATTAATTAGATAATACTTTTACAAAGATGAAATTAGAAATAATATATTTTTTAAAAGGAGGGAAAAAAGTTTGCGGAATCACGTGGTGTTTTTGGCAACAAGCAATGATTGCTTCTTTTCAACCCCTCCTATTTTCACATAGATTATTTTCAATTGCTAAATAATAGTTGCTCCACTAAACTAGCTAGAATTCTAAATTATCCTTCATAGACACTTCTAAATTTCCATGAGAACACCAAAATGCTTAAATATAAGTACAAAATGCACTCAAACATTACAAGGGTTGAAATGGAAACCTATGCAGGAATACTATGTTGTTCTCCTGAAACCATCAAAAGAAATCTATCGAAAAATACCACCAATTATGCGCTAAGAGCATGTTCCCATGCCGCTGATAAGCAGTGGCTGCTCAACAATTATAGGAAATAATTGTGGAGCTTGTGACCCATGAACATATATTTTGCTATTTATTTTTAAGTAGGAAACTTAAAGTCTGAATTAATTAATTAGATAATACTTTTACAAAGATGAAATTAGAAATAAAATATTTTTTAAGAGGGAAAAAAAGGTTTGTGGAATCACGTGGCATTTTTTGCAATAAGCAATGACTACTTCTTTTCAGCCCCTCCTCTTTTCACATAGATTATTTTCAATTGCTAAATAATAGTCGCTCCACTAAATAGCTAGAATTCTAAATAATCCTTTATAGACACTTTTAAATTTTCATGAGAACACTAAACTGCTTAAATATAAGTACAAAATGCACTGAAATAGCCACATGGGAACACAAAGTAAGTATATTGTAACCCTTGTCCCATTTGAGTGCCATAATTTGTGGCACCAATGCATGTAAAATAGTGTCTCGTACAATAGTTTGCCAAACTTTTGACACGGAAGTTTGGACGTTTCCCCTTTTCTACCATTTTTTTGTGCTTTACAAACGAATATCATCAACAGGGTTTATTTCTATTAATAGTGGACCTAGGTTTTGATCAATTTTGCACAGAATGTTTTGTCCTTACAAGGGGTAGACATACTATTTCTGCACAGATTTTCTTCAAAGCTTGGATAAGCATGGGGTGTATGTATTAGAAGAAGAAAATAAGGGCCCGTTTGTTTGCTGGAATGGGAATAGGAAATGTATTGTCTGTATGGTACCCCAAATCGAAATAGGGAATTGGCAAACATATTCCAATTTTGCCCTTAAAATGAGCATATGTCCATTCCAAAAAATATTTGTTATTGGAATGAGTCATTCCTATTCCCAGTCTAAAATTTTTATTTTTAAATTTTTTAAAATGGTTAAATTTTTATTTTTATTTTTTTAATTTAAATTTATTTATTTTTATTATTATATCTATTTTTAAAAATACAAAACTTCACCTTATTCCTATTTCATTTTTGTACAACCAAACAAGGGAATAACATATTCCCAATCAAATACCAAGTTAACCAAACAAGAATGGGATTGCTCTTTTCCATTTTCATTCCACATTTCCATTCCTATTCTAATTTTTCGTTCTAATTTTCTATTCCTAAGTCGACAAACAAACAAGCCCTAGGCATATTATCTCATGTTATTATAATCCCTGACTGGACGTTATAGCTACAAAGAGCCCCCTTCCTTCCAAGAAAGTCGAAGGCTTTTCGCATCAACGTGGAAATGCAAATCAAGTGCATCTGGTAACCCTCATGAATAACACCGTTGTTGTAGACCAGAATTTTGACTCATAGTTGGAACAAGTAGATTACGCAAGCTAAAACAAAAAGCCATTTCCCAACCTTCTTCAAGACTCCCTGTTGAACCCAACATCGAATCCTTGTCCTCGGCTATTGAAAGCATTCCATTGGTCATTGTTCTGGAGTCTGATTATCTTTGTAATATCCCTAGCATAAATATTTTAGCCAAGAATTTTTTTTTTTAAATGGAGAAATTAGAGAAAACAAAGCCATAACAAAATAAATTTCTTTTCCTTGTCAATGCAACTACCATGTAACTAGTACGATGACCATATTCTCACTAGTAGAGCATGCGATGTTTCTCCAAAAAAAATTGGAAAAATCATGGCTATGTCATTATTCAAGTTAGACCCATAACATTATTAAAATTTATGTGCAAAGCTACTCTGATATAAAGAGGGGCTTACTACCAGTTACTCATCTAAACTTTACAACACTAATGTGACAGATAAAAGGTTTTTACAATACAATACAAGCACTTCATGCCTTTGCTTCTGTAAATTCAATTGTTGGACAGGCACAAATTTAATAATTAAGGACATACTTAACTATGCTTACGCTCCAGCACATGCTTGGAGACAATTACACCAGTTTAAATCAACTAGAAGGCAGCGACTCCTACTCCTCTGAAGCGCTTGTTCCTATAGAGTTTGGCTTAATGGACTAGAAGATATAATTTACTAATTTACTAGTTAAGTTATTTACTACCTCACTATTTAAAATTATATAATTGTTGGATACATCTACTATAAGAAAATTGTAAATAATTGAGGTAGTAAATAGCCTCTGGGTCTTATAACACTAAACTAATTTAACCAATCAACCAATTAATTTAGCAAGTAGTTCAAAAGAGAGTGGAAAATTAACTTTAAATAGTGACGTTGCATATAATTTACTACCTCGGTTATTTACAGTTCTCTTTATTAAAAAAAGAATGGACAAAGCCATTGAGATTTAATATTATTAATAACTAGTTAGAAAAACTCCACAGGGAAAGAACTAGAAAGAAAACCCTGCTTCCTCATCCCTTTACAAAGAGAAAATAAAAATAAAAGCTACAAGCATAGCCAACTATTTAAATGGTACAACTAGGCATCCTTGGAAATCACAAACCATAATTGAAAAATCTGAATACCCAATCGCTTTCTACATTTGGAGACAACCAAAATTTGACATTGCTTAACTAATTCCCAAGCTCCTAAATCGTAGTAGCAATATCTTTGTCAACAGCATAACCGGCTGCTCTTGTAAATCAATATAATCTTTGGGGCATAATGAGTCTTGTGCAGCCCGTCACATCCCCAATTTGCTAATAAGTCTACAACTTGTGTGCAGCCTATCACATCCCCAATTTGCTAATAAGTCTGCAACTTGATTGCCTTCACGCATTATGTGGGATATGTGAACCTCTTGAAAAGAGTCTATCAATTTTCATACTTGATTTTAAATATAAGTTAATTTCCAATTAGGCATATCTCTTTTGATGCACGCATTAACTATGAACATGAAGTCACCTTCAATGTGCACCCTATTAAAACCCCCTTGTTTAGCTAATAGTAATCCATGTAATAATGCTTGCACTTCCACATTATTATTAGTTCCTTGAGGAATGGGAGAAGATTTAATTGCACACACGCTGCCTTCCTGATCACGAATGCAAATACCAATACCCGAGGGACCCAAATTACCTCTTGAGACATCATCAAATTTTATTTTAACAAACTCTTGAGCTAGAGGAAACCATTTTACTTTTTTTCTATCTATAGAAGCAATAACATTCCATTGTGGTATTGATTCAAAAGGTATAATGATCCCCTTACATTGTTTCACAATTTGTCTATCCCAAGAAGAGAAGAAAAGTTGCATTTGACTAATGATAAATTTGCATTAACCACTTCGCTAATGTTGTTTTTCTCTTTACAAAAGATGCGCTTATTTCTCTCCCACCAAATCGCCCATACAACAATGGTCAGAATACATTTCCAAATGCAACTAAATAAAGATGTCACGTGAAGAAACGACCATGATTAGAAGAGGTCCCACGATGACTATGGTAAGAGCGTGCTATAGTTCAACTTGTTGAGAACAAAAGACCAGCATTCATTTGCAAAGGAGCAATTCAATAACAAGCGATCAATGTTTTCAACCACTTCATTATAGAGCACACAGCTGAAAGGTAAAGCTATAGATAATTTATGGAGTCTATCACTTGTGAGAATTCTCTTCTTCAAGGCCAACCATGCAAAACACCCAACCTTAGAAAGGACATACTTATTTCAACAAAGGGAGAAAGCTCGTTGCAGAGGTTTCACATTATGAATTTGCTATAATACTTTATAGCCCTCTTTGATTGAGTACTTTCCATCTTTAGTAGGAACCCAAATTAATGAGTCTTCCCTTTCAAATAAATATATTTCCCTATCCTTAAATATTGTCTAAAGAATTCCTATTTGATTTTCATATAGTGGTAACTTAGTAGGATATTTCCATGTAACTTTTCTTGAAAATCTGTCGACCAAATCTACAAAATCAATAAGTTTGTTTCCCCACCAAACAAAGCAAATATTGATTAATTCAACATCCTGTTGAGAGCTAGCAAGAGCAAGAAGGCCATGCCATGAGTCATTCCAAAAGTCTATATCCTCTCCTTTCTGTACTTTCCATGAAATGTATTGTTATACTATATCTCTAGAGTGCATCATGAAGTTCCAAACAACGGAGCCTTTGGGAGGATCTAAGATAGTACTCTTTTTGAATCCTCATTGTCAAGATATTTTTGTTGCATAATCCTACACCATTTTTTGTTTGGATTTGTATACATTTGCCAAATCAATTTCTGTCCCAAAGCCTTATTCCTAAGATGCAAGTCATCAATACCTACCCCTCCAATAGCTTTAGTTTGTGCCACATCTTGTAATGAGACTAACAAAAAAAAATTATCTTCCGTCAAATTTCCTTTCCACAAGAAGTCCTTAATCAAATTCTCAATTTGTTTGACAATTGTAGCCGGAGCCTTGACAATTGCAATGTAATAATTTGGAATCAAAGATAAAAACCACTTTAACTAATAGTATCCTACCCGCAACCAACAACCATCAAGCTTTCCATTCTAGAATTCTTCTCTTAATTCTTTCAATAATAGAAGACCAATAACACACTTTATTAGATCCCATAAAGAGAGGGAGGCCTAGATATGATAAAGGTAGCTGCTCAACTAGAAAGTTTAGAATGTTGATAATCTTGCTAGCAACCCTATCTTCAACTTTAAATAAGAAAATCTTAGATTTCTACAAATTAACTTTCTACCCTAAAAAAGTTGTATATGAATCCAAAGTGTCCTTAATTTGCTATACCTCTTGAATAGATGCTTCCCCACAAAGTGATGTGTCATCTACCTATGATTTGAACACCCTTTCAAAGACCAATATTATGTTTGTACTGAATATTTCCACTTAAAGCCTCAAGCATTATAATAAATAGAAATGGGGAAAGAGGGTCACCTTGCCTTAGTCCCTACAAGGATTGAAAAAAGTCCACAAATACCCCATTAATAATTATTGAAAACCAAGCTCCAAATATGCAAACTCTTAACCATTTACACCGTGCTTCTAAGAATTCAAATTTACACAAGACTTTGAAATGGAACTGCCAACAAACTTGATCACAGGCCACTAATGCACCTTCCATTGTTTCTCTACCTAGAACAAATGCACCTTGATCTGAAGATAGAATGTGTGGTATGAATTGTTGTAATCTCATGTAGATGGCTTTAGTAATTAGTAGATGTATCCAACAATTTCATACAAGTCTAATATCTTTAAACACAGTACAGGTCAATTTCATACAACATCCTAAAATGTATTCCATTCTTTTCTTTAATATAAATTAAATAGATAAAATGATTTAATCGTTTACAAAGTGCAATCAAGAAAAATAGCTTATTGATTGTGTGCGATTGTTGTGAAAATTTAGTCTACTTCTTTGTGCTACAATGGCTTTAAACTACATTTGTGTGATACAGCATGCACTTGTTATTCGCCCACGTTAGAACACTCTCATTCTCTTCCCACGGCCAGCAATAGCACTTAACATTGAAGAGATTGAAAACCTTATCATATACAAGCATTCAACAATTTGTTTTCACTTCAATCCAATAGAGATCATGCAAGAAAAGAAATAGTGTTGATTTGAAGACCTAAATGTTCTGCATATAGCAGAAAACTTGGATAAGCCTCAATCAAGTCCCTTGTGAATTGGACGGGATAGAAGCACCTTGGCCATAGCCTCTGATGCAGTTGCGACCAGCACCATTAGATTAATTAGAAAAGGAAAAGAGATCGACAATTTAACAAGAAAAATGCAACCCTAACAGAAGTATACAGATTGAACAATTACAGACTTATATGAATTGTAGTCTATGCATTCATGGCAATGTAAAGGTAAAATTCTTGTCAGATGCTAACTAAACTTAAATGTTGGTTCACACTCTAATCTCTGCAAATTGGCTAAAATGTTGGTTTTCGCTACACTGACTTTACCAATATAAAAATTTAAGAAAAGAAAAACATAGCATTTCAATGCCCTCTGAAACAGTCCAAAAGAAAGTGGAAAATTAACGATCACGCTCACAGTCGTATTGGTAAATCTTGTCCACTAAATGCAGATCGTCAACACGAGTTGAGATGTCGAGGTCGGCAGAATGAACAATGGTTTTAAAATCTAACTGTGTAAATGACTGCGATGTTCTTCCACGCCTGTCAGATGATTGGAACCGTCGATCGAAGAAATGAGCTTACTACTTTTCAATATCATGATCAGATAAGCAAACATTTCATTTACACCAAATGAAAATTAGCAAAAGGTGGATTTAAATTAATAACAATCTTCACAGCTCTGCTAGCATTACATTGAATTCATTTACAAAGATGTTCCAAAAATAGCAGAAGGTAGACATAGTTTAATAACAATCTTCACATCTCTGCTAGCATTATATTTGATTCATTAATAAATATGTCCCAATATCGCCGTTAAGCCTCTGAGTATTCGACACATTATGATCAGATAAGACAAACATTACTTTAAATGTCACGCATCCAACAAAAGACAAATATAGTTTAACAATCTGAGGGTATCAAATTGGAATCCATCGCAAAATTGTTGCTCCAAGTACACCATAAACCCTCCGATCCAACCCCATTTAACCACCGAAGCCGTACAGAGTTCTGCCCTGCCTCTTGAGAGCATAAACAACATCCATGGCCGTCACAGTCTTGCGCCGCGCGTGCTCAGTGTATGTGACGGCATCTCTGATCACATTTTCCAAGAAGATTTTAAGAACACCCCTGGTTTCTTCATAGATCAATCCACTGATACGCTTGACGCCTCCTCTCCTGGCAAGACGCCTGATGGCAGGCTTGGTGATGCCCTGGATGTTATCGCGAAGAACTTTCCTGTGTCTCTTTGCGCCTCCCTTTCCCAAACCCTTGCCGCCCTTTCCCCTTCCTGACATTTTTGCTTCTTCCTTCCGGAAATCTGTTTTCTCGGTCGAAATTGGATTGGTCAAAACGTAATTGATGAGAATAAAGTTCAAATGACGCTTCACTATTTTATAGTAAGTAATCCAAATCTGTTTGAACCGTCGGATCCGTCCGTTCCCCATGATCCGTGGCAAAAGTCACGATGAGTTTTCAGCCATTGGATTTTCAAATCTAAAAGGTGATTGGGTGTAGGAAGCTGGAAGGATCAAACTGGAACGGCAACTGCCTTGTCTTTTAGAAGTGATGAATGTGAAATTGATTTAGGATCGATTAAATATGAGATTGTTAATTTTATATGACTATAGAATAAAGATCAAAATTTATATATTATATGTTTTCCTTAATTTTGATTTCATTTGAATCAATTTTTTATGTTTTTAAGATAATATATTTATCAATTGAAAATTAAACTTTAAAAATATGATTTGTTAGTTTGAATTTTTTATTTTTTTATAAAACCCATATTTTGAATTATTAAATTAGATTATATATATCATCATATATTATTTATTAATACATTTAAGAATTATTTTAAGAAATTAGATATATATCTATTGTTAAAATATTAAATATATAATTTCAAAGTTATTATACATTTAGGAGTTAAATAATCACATTTTGATAATATAATTCTAAACTCAATAAATTATATATTACATTATTGTAATAAATTAAATTAAAATTACATATTAAATATTAATAAAAAAGTTTATATATAGTTCAAATTTCATTTGTACGTCTTCTTTGTATTTATGTTTCATGATTATTGTTAACATAAGTGCAAGAAGGGAACCATGTAGAAGGAAGGTGGAAAAATGTAACTTGGAATGAAAAGTTGATTATCAAATGTATCTATGTATTTACGATGCATGAAAGCTTAGGTCATTTATCTATAATAAAAAGTTCATGTATAGTTAATCATTAGTAAAAATATAATAAATAAAAAACTTTAAAAAAAGAAATCCTTTTAGAATTAAAAATATTTTCAAAGATGATATTTTCATTCTTATATAAAAATCGAATATAATAAAAAGTTTTAAAAGATTAGAATTAAAATATAATGTAAATAGAATTTAAATTAAATTAAAATTAATAATTTTAGATTGTCATAGAAAAAGTACACTACATTATGTTTTAAGGTGATTGGTTTTGTGCCCATCTTTTGGAGAGACATTGTTGCAATTGTTAGAACAAAATGAAGAAAATTTGTACTTTCCCAGCAATGTCCAAGAGTGGGGTTCAAAGTATTATTAGGTTTTCTCTCTTGCATACAAAGGGTCTTCATCTACTAGTAGTAAAAGGAGTTAGACGAATATCAAACCAGATCTAATTTTGATTATGTTTCTGAGAATTCTTTCACTAGGGATATTTTGGTTTTTGTTGCAACAACTTATTTTAATGGAGGATGGCTTGAGTCTCATTTCTTAAAAATGGCTCTAGTAGGCATTTTGCTTGTTGAGTTTTCCCATCCCATTTCTCAATTCTCGCTTGACTACAATAGGTGAAGCAGTGAATCAAGAGCGTTAAAATTCGGCTCTCAACCATTTGCCTCCCTTAGGTTTCCCAAGATATTAAATAGAGACCAAATTATATTAATGCAATGATATATTATATGTCAAGGAAGTGAAAAAGAATGTCATTTAGCTTTCCCTGTTAGAACACGAGAATAAACCCTAACCACAAACCTATAAAAGGAAAGCCTGAGAGTTCCTAGGATGGAATGACTACTAATTATAATATACAACCTCATTTGAACCTAAAATAAAAACCAAAGCAAGAATCAGAAGCATGACATAAGTCAATGCCAAAAGCTTCAAAAAGGGATTTTTATTTCTTCTTCTTGCATATATTGAGCACACATGAATTTTCATAGGAGTTCTTCATGTCCCAACTTTGCCAAAAAAATGAATCTCTCATTTTTGGTGGTTTGACCTACAGAAAGTGGAATTTACATTTTGCAGTAATTGCTCTGAAATTTTCATTCTACAACACCCGTTGTGTCTGTCAGAAAGGAGCTTGGCTGATTAGTTCTAGAGCTTCACCAAAATTTCTAGAGGATGTGAGATTTTTGACTTTTTTGACTTTTTTTAATTGAAAAAATAATAAAACCTCAAGGAAATGAAGATCAACCAATATAAAATGATAAATCATTGATTATAAATTAATTTTAAAACAAATTTGCTTTCAAACTTTAGAAGTGCAATAATTTGGGTTATGAAAATTAATTGACAAGGGCAACCAAAATATTAGTTCCTTGCGTACATGTATAGTCAAGGACTTATAAATAATTTAAGTAAGCAAGAGTCTACAACACAATAGTAACTTGTGACATCTCATGCAGGAGGTCTTCAGTTTGAGTTGAACACATAATAATAATTAACTTTAACAAATAATAATTAATCTAGGCTTCGACCCATGACCTATCATTCATATATATATATATATATATATATATATATATATATATATATATATATATATATATATATATATATATATATAAACTATTGTCAAATTGATTTAACAAGTTAACAATATGTATGTACGTATAATAGGTAATTATTTAAGTTAATGAAAAATAAGAGTTGTTATAGTAAATGTAAGATTGGTGTAAAACTAAACACCTTCTTAGTTATGTTTTTTCTAATGATTGTTGGAAACTACAATTGGAGCAATTAGTGTGTTATCATTGATGTCAAACCTATTGGTAAGACAGGGTTTCAAACCCACTAAAGAGACATTTACAAACAACATAGAGTGCCATATCATTTGATTGATGAAGAGGAATTGAAAAGAAGAACCCAATGAAAGGTTTGTAGAATTTTATGATGAACAAATTCATAGATCCTTGGATATCTTGTATTCAAATAACCTATTACAAGGAAGAAAGAAAGGTAGAGAGAGAAGGATTTGCTCGACAAACAAGAAGATTGAATTTACTTGTGCAAAACATAATGAATAAAATTACAACCGATCAACCCTTATGAAGGAGATCAAAACCTAAAAGGGAAGCCCTGAGTAGTATAAGTCATTTAATAATTACTGATTAATTATCAAATGTGAATGCAAAAAAACACAAAAGATAAATCTTAAGAAAGGAGAAAATGTAATTTAAAAAATTAATTTAATTAACATTTTTCTCTGACACCCCCCCTTAAGATGAGCAACAATGTAGCTACAGACAATGCAGAAAGAGCAAGGAAACTACAATGCAATGCAAAAAGCAAACTTGGGTCCCGACAACAAGGCCTTATGAGGTACCCAATCATAATCAAATCTCTATGAAATGGAGAAATAGAGAAAACCCAGTGGGAAAAACTCACTCCAAAAAGAGATAGAAAAAGGATGCACAAATGAAATGTCTCAAGAGAATCTCTCAAGACCATAAGTACAATGAAAGACTCCATGATAGAAGCTTGAGACTCCATAGCCCCCCCAATAATGGAAGAACTCTTGTGTCAATGAACACACCAATGTGGCTACAATCTAAAGGAAACAAAGGTAGTGGACAAGGATGATAAAACTCATGTATTTAATGGAGGTGAAATAACAAGTGAGTTGAATCTACCATCTGAGAGGAGATGTGTGTCCTCTAATATATCCTCAACAACTGCAATAGGTGGCTTGATGATTGGAACTGCAACAATAGGCAATGTTGAAGAGTATACCTTTGCAAGAGATGGAATTTGAACAGGAGGTAGAGGTGTAGAAGTCACAACACTCGTCTCAGAAACAACACATAAGTTCAAGTAACCTAACTTCACCTCAATGGAATCTAGTGAAAAAAAAGTGAGTCTCCAATAGTGGAGATGGTGGACCAAAATGTGAGAAGGAATATAGAAGAGAAGCATGATCAACAATCCTTGTAGCAATAATATTACATGTCTCACTATCTCTGACATGCACTAAATCCAGTGCAAACTCAATTGTCTTCCCTGTCCCACTATGTCTAATCTAATAAATAGAGAGAAGGTTAGAGGATAGAGATGGAACACAAAGTAAATCATGAAATGTACCATCATCAATGTCAATAGAACCTTTCCCACATACAGTCATAACAATGTTGTTCCCCATAAAAATGTGTGGAGTAGGAGAAGCCTCAAAAGAAGAGAACAAATCCTGAGAAGATGTCATATGGTGTGAAGCATCTAAATTTAGTACCCATCTAGAAGAATGAGGAATAATAGTTGCACACAGTGCATGACCCTTTTTTGTATCTTTATCGTCTAACTAAAAGGATGATGATGAAGAAGATCTGTGAGAAGTAGAAGGAATATCAATGTTTCTCTTTTCAGGGGGGAGGGGGGGTGTTAGAGAAAAAATTAATTTATTTTTTGATTTATTTCTTTTTATAAAAAAATAAATCATTGCCTCAAGAAGCATGTCTAGATTTGTGAGCAATTTTTTTGCCTTACCAATCAACTATGTCCAAATTGGACAAATTTTATATCAAAATAGGGGTTTTGACATCTTCTAAATCCAACTGTGATGTTTGGTTGGACACAAAGAGCTCTGATTGTCAGAGACCCCCTATCTACACAAACAAAAAAAAAAAAAAAAAATTGAAATAAAAATAAAGCCTGATCTATTTTGTCAAACCCTCGTTCTTCTTTTTCTTCAAACAAGAACAGACAGTCATAAGCAAGGCTCTGATACCATGTAGAATTTGATGATGAACAAATTCATAGATCCTTGGATATCTTGTATGCAAATAACCTATTACAAAGAAGAAAGAAAGGCAAAGAGAGAAGGATTTTCTCGATAAACAAGAAGATTGAATTTACTTGTGCAAAATAGAATGAATGAAATTACAATTGATCAATCCTTGTGAAGGAGATCAAAACCCTAAAAGGGAAGGCCTAAGAGGTAAAATTCATTTAGTAATTACTAATTAATTATCAAATTTGAATGCAAAAAATCATAAAGGAGAAATCTTAAGAAGAGAGAAAAGGTAATTTAATAAATGAAATGAAATTAACCTTTTTCTCTAACAAGGTTGAGTTGAGATGTGTTAAGTATCATGGAAATGCAATGGGCACTTGAATAGTCGGTCCTTGACAAGATAATGGGTTGTTCAATCAATACATGAAGTGTAGAAAATAGATGGATGAAGCTAAGAGTTGAAACAAGTCAAATGGATAAGCTTAACCGAGTATTAGTATTGCACGGTCAATGAAGGAGTTGAAGCAGAAGATTAAGGAATGTAAGTAGAAGCCAAGCAAAATAGTTCAAGTTAAGTATTAGTAATTGTCGAGAAAATGTATGAAAGAATGTAGTTATGATTGAGCATAGTAATAAGTGAGAAAGTATAGTGTGTGTCAAGTTGTACAATGATTACTGTAATCACCCAAAAATGATCGTCTAGACTATGAGCCCCCTTTATAGCAATTTTGCATTATTTATCTATTGCTTATTCTTCATCAAATCATCAAAAAATTATTTATTTGATTTTAACCCACGGTTTGACCACTATATCCTAAGTCTCTTATTTAATTAAAAAAACATGCTCCCTTTTAATTAAATAAAAACTCCCACTTATCCTAAGTGCGTGCACATAAATCATTTCTTAATTTTAAAATAATATAAAAGACATTTTTGTCTACACACGAATGCACAATTTTCTATGTGAGAGGAATCTTCTATTTTAAAAATAATTTTAATTCTCCTCCACACATTTCAAACCCTCTCAAAAGTTAACTATTGATTGTAATTGGTGGAGATTCTTGTGTACATGGATCACTCAAGATTCATTCTCCTCCCTTGATTAAACCCCTCTTGGCTTTTAATCTCAATCGTCCATTTTTTTTAAAAGGGAGGGCTCTCTCTTCATTCTTTATTCTAGGTCTCTCAAGCTAAGCTAATGTTATGTTGTGGAATTTCTAGGTGCTTTTGGAGCTTTTGGAGACTTGGAGCATTCTTGCATTTTATCTTAGCTCTCATTCTACTTGCATTATGACATACATTTTAGATTAGTTTCCTTTATGCTTTAGCTTAGCTCTTTTTGTTAGCTCTTGCATTTCATTTAGTTTAGATCTTGCATTCATTGTGATTCTTGGATGCTAGCACTCTTGCTCTCATAGCCTTTTCACATCATAGATAGAGAGCTATGAGTCACCTCTTGAGATGCTCCCTTTCATGGGCATTCTCAAGAATAATGGTTTATAGGAGTGTGACACTTTTTGTACACATATTTTTGGCACCCACTATGGGGCTTGAATCAAGTTTCTAGCTCCATTTACTTTCATTTTAGTTTCATTTCTCATTTTTTATTTTTTACAACAACGTATTGTATCTAATCAAGTGATTTTGCAGGGTTCTCACTTTGGTTATAAGGCTAACCCTTGTGCAGATTGATTTGAAGGCCAAAACCCTAGGTTTTAAAGATTCGATCATATCTTCTAAACTAATTGGAGTTTTACTCTAATTTTTATTTATTTTAAGGTTGGGAATGGATTACTCATTTCTTAGTCCAGTTTTTAGATCATTTGATTTGGTTTGTGTTAGTTATGATTTTTTCTTTGTTTTCATGAAAAAAAATTCTAATTGCAAATCAAAGTTTTTTTTTTTTTAAATTACATATTTGGAAAGGTCTTTAAATTCTGCAGGGGGTTAGTTCTTTGTATTTTGAATTTAGAGGTCATATTAGATCTCAATAACTTGATTTGAACAAATTGGTCTATTTTGGGAAAATGGGTCCCTAGGGCATAAATGAAGAGATATTGCTGAATTTCTTGCATTTTTTGGAAAGCTCTCTGGTTTTTAGTAGGGGTCTCTTCTTTTTATTTCTATTTTTGGAGCCGAATTAATAGAAAACAAATCAATTTTTTTTTACTAGGTCAAAAGCAAAAAGTAAAAAAGAGAGCATTTGTGAGTAGTTTGCACTTTTTTTTCATGTGCTTGGTTGGAAGACAACTTGGATTTTTGAGGAAACTAACCACTTTGTGTTGCAGGTCTTACTTAATTTGTATGCCCTAATCTTGTTTTTTTGTAGGGGTTGCACACTTACTTGCCAACACAAAAGAAAAGAACACTTGTCAAAGATTAAAGGGCTACTAATGTGTTTGTAGGGCTACCCTAACCTTTTTTTTTAAAGTTCATTTTTCATTTCATGCTTTCATGTGTCTATTGTGCTTGGCTATTTTAAATTAGATTTCATTTTTGCATAGGTACATAATTACTTTCTTTACTAAAGCTTGTCACTTGGTAGGAGAGTATGCTCTTCAGCTTTAAGTGAATCATAAATCTTGACCCATTTGTTATGCCAAGGTGGAGTAAGGGGCACATGAAATTGCTTGGAATGTCTTGAGAAAGCATTAGAAGCTTGTATTTCATTGGTGCAAACCCTTGTAACTTTGGTTTTTGGTGTTACTTGTCTTTTTTTAGTTTAGAATTCTTTAGCGGGCCTGCTCTTGAGAGATCAAGAGGAATGACCTAATTGGGAACAAGCAAACCTGGCTCTTCCAACCCACTATAAACTCAAGGCTATCAAGGACACAAAACCTTCATACAAGTAGTACTTGTCTTTATCTAATGAAATTCCTTGTGGGATTATGACCATGAGGAAATCACTAGGAGAGAATGTTCAAGGTACTCTTATGTTCGCAAGGTCTGTTACTTATCATATGATAAGGTGTCCTGTATCAGGAGCAAGAGGAGTGCTATGAATGAAATCCCTTACTAAGAACCTAAGATAGATGTTGCCTTTATTTGTCACTCAATATCTTGGTGCAAGGATCGATCCTAGTAGACTACCTAGATCACCCCAAGATTTGACTCACCATGTGTGTTCCTTTAGATGTGGGTAACCCATCCATGACAAATCCAATATCTATTCATGTGGATAACTACAATTTGTGAGTCAAGGGAACATCAAGTTGTGGGCCAAGGTATTAAGTATTAAGTTATGTCCTTAAGGTAGCTATTGCTTGATGTGTTTTCATATGTGCTAGACCCGTGAAATTCTTTTGAACATACACATGATGATAGCTCTAGGGTTTTCCTTTTTAGACCTCGCATATGTTTGTATCATGCAAGATTGCTTTGTCCCTTGCTTTATTGTTTGAAGATTACTCTATGTATCACTATCTTGGTTGGAAAAAACTTTCTTTTGAACATCAAACTCGCCATGCTATCAATTGTTGTCAAACTTTGTGAACCAAGTCAAAACATCAAGTGCAAACATTTTTTTGCATTGCTGGCCAAGGGGAGTTCCATCATTTGACTTTGTTTTTCTATGTCTCTAGTGCTTGAACTTGATTAAAATGGTTCTTAGTCTTTCCATTCTTGTTCTTTTCTATCTTCGTGGCCTATGCTAGCATACTAAGAATTTCTTCTTGCTGAAAAGGTCACCTTGATCTCTTGACTACACTCCTTGATTGGGAGATTTGTTCACTTGTTTTTCATTATCTATCTACTTGGCTATTTGGCTTCTTGTCTAGCTCTTTACTTGAGTCACTAGTGTCGTAAGCTTCTTGGACACTTATCTTGACAAGTCACTCATTCGTTGGTACCTTTCTTTGACAAGTGAACACTCTACCTCTCTAGTTTGGGCATCAAGTTATCTCATGTCACCTTATTAGCTTCATCTAGTCTCCTTCGTGCTTTATTTTATATCTACTATTATGGGATTCAAGCCTTGTGCTACCAAACCTCAACTAAGTCTAAATGATCACGATTTATTCCATGCCACTAAAGAGTTTCAATACTTGTACACTCAATACAAGGAAATAGAAGAAATAGACGATCTTGCTTACCTTCATCTCATTAGGTGCATGATAGAAATAAAGTCCAAAATTGAGAAAAGGTTAGAGGAAAGAATGGAATCATCATATGAGCTTCCCTTAAGCTCTCAATATACACCTAGGTCATATCCTTCTAGGTCTACATTATCTTCTCTGAGACATCAATTGTCTTCATCTATTGGATATAAAGACCTATTTGCAAAACAAGCAAGTAATAGCTCCTTGGAGCATATGCCAAACTTTCATGACAAGAATATATTTGACCAATATGATGAAGACATGGATGTGTGTTTTTCACTTGAGAACCAATAAAATTATTATAGACATGCTTTCGAAAGGAATATTACTCTCTTGGAAGATTCTTATGATGACATTTTGCAAACACTTATTGGCAATAAGCTCGTCACATTGCCTAAGTCTAGCTCATATGGAAACCCATTCTTGGATATCTATTGTGCTCATCATCAACATAATGAGAATAGTACTTTATATTTCATTGAGCTGAAACATAAAATCCAAGATCTTATTGATGAAAAAATTGTTGATATCTTTAATGACTCATGTGATGAGGATAGTTCTCTTGAGCAAGATCGTGTTGATGAACCTATGTCTAATAGTGGTCTCCTTGACACCCCTACTTCTTTCAACACTCATGAACCTATTAAAACTTCAAATATTTCTAACATGCCTCCATCAAATAAAGAACCTAATGCTCTCCATATTCACTACGTGTATCCTCAAGGGCTACCTCTAAAAGAAACTCAAGGTAATCTACACTTGGTTGCAGACCTTTTCCATGCTACTAATACTAAAGATCATCAACCTTTATGTGATTCTATGCCTACTATTCCCACTTCAACTAATCATTCACTATCTCTTCAATATTCTACCATGCACACCTCACATTCTCCCCTGTCCTTAGAAGCGGCTCCATGTCAAGAGAACTCTTGAAAGGCTAAAGCTATAATTTTCAAGATAGATCAAGATCAAGCACCCTTTCATTTCCTTAATAATGTCATATTTCCATATTATATGCCTTACCCACATCCTAAGTACGACAAAGATACCACTTCCACTACTTCCATTGAGCTTATTGAAGATCAAGAAAAAATCACCATGCCTATACTATCCAAAGAAACTTGTCAAGATCAAAGTGTCCCCTCATATTTTACATCTCCATATCCACTTCAAAACCATGTTCAAGCTTCAAATGCTCCTATCAAAGGTGTTGCTCCTATCATAGCTACTCATGAGTCTATTGATAGCCATGGTCACATTGCTCACTCTAAAGATGTTGATATACCTACTCACTATCCATTTGCATCTCTCAAATCTATCCTTGGTCCTTATCCATCCAAATTAAAGCCTTCCAAGCTTTCATCCATATCGGGACCATAAGTTGCTCCATCTCCTACTTTCACTCCTAGCTCATCCCCTACTTCTCATATTATACCCCGAGATAAAAAAAGATACACATCCTTGAAATTTTCACATCAATCTATCCATCTAAACCAATCATACCTTCCTTATTCATCCAAAAATCCCAAGTCTTTTGGAATCAACTTAAGAACAAACACAAGAATCCATTTACAAATGAAGATCACTATGTCCTATCTAATCAACATGTGAATACAAAGAAAGAACAATTATTCAAGAGACCACAAACGTCCACCACCCAAAGAGCTAAATCAAAGCAACTATGGGTTCTTAAACCCATTATTGAAGAAATGTTTTCTAAAGCATCCAAAGAAAAATCTAAAGCTATATGGATTCCCAAGTCTCTCTTGAAAGACTTGAATATTAGACATAATCTAAGTTGACATTCAAGCTTCTAAAGGCTTCCACTCCATTTCCTTCCAAACATATTCCTCAAAAGCTTTTGAAGGCTTCCACTCCATCTTCCTCCAAAATTATTCTGCTACCTCATACGTCTAAACCTCAAACTATTTCCTCCATGCTCTCTTCGTCACTCCATCACCCTTCAAGGTGTGTGTTGATGTTGATCTTTGTCACTTTTTCACCTACCCTTATGCAATATTTTCAAACCTATTCTTTTCTACTATCCATATTCCTTCTAGCTTTCCAAGGTATGCTCTCTTATCCTCCATATACTTATCCTACTCCCATCTCTCTTCCTTAACCCTATAAACATCTTTGAGCATACTTATCTATGGTCTTGGCTTATCATGACTTATCTTTCCTATAGGAGCACTATCTAACTTGAAAAAGCTTGACCTATTTCAAAAAAATAAAAAATAAATTAAAAAGGACAAAAAAAAAGGATAAGTGCTTTGGTGAAAACTCGGTAATAGGAACCTTGGTAGCAACGTAAAGATAAATAAATTTATCCTATAGTGAAAACCACTTCTTGTGGCACCTTGCATAAGTACCTTGATGAAAACCTGGTAAACAAGCATCGTGTGTAATTCTTCCTGTTGGAATTATGATATATTTGTCATTAGTCACAACACTTATTCGATTCTGAATGCTTACCGAGCTCATCACCTAGTCTATAGTTCACACTGAGCATTCGGCGGTTACCTTATAAATTTCACAGGTAAATAGTTGATACTGAGCATTCCTTTGGAAATCGAGCATATGGGTAGCTTAGCAGTATTTACCAAGTTCACAGTGGTTACCGTGCAGAACAGTGGTTACCGAGCAGAACAGTGTTCTCCAAGCAGTTAGTGGTTACCGAGCAGAACAATGTTCCCCAAGCAGTCAGTGCTCACCGAGTCATCAAAAGAACTTAGTGTTTACCGAGTGATCAAGGTAAACAAAGAACTTAGTGTTTACCGAGTGATCAAGGTAAACAAAGAACTTAGTGTTTACCAAGTGATCAAGGTAAACAAAGAACTTAGTTTTTACTGAGTGATCAAGGTAAACAAAGAACTTAGTGTTTACCGAGTGACCAGGGTAAACAAAGGAATCAATGATTACTGAGTAAACAAATTAAATGAAGAAATCAGTGTTTACCAAGTGAAGAAGGTTATCAATGGATTCAGTTTCTATCGAGTGGCACAATATTCATCGAGTCACCAATGGTTATCGAGTTCTAAGCTACTTAGAATGATTAGTATGGACCGTGCCTCTACTCTTACCGAGTGCATGATAATGCAGAGTATTATAGTGGATGCCGAGTATCAGAAGGTCACCGAGTCAGTTTGTGGAACCCGAGTTTTCTACCATCTGGTCGACTCAATAATATTTGTTCACTTGTGTTTGGCCGACCTTGCCAGTGTAAATATTGGAATGGTATATATCATTTGAAATGATGAGATGTTGAATATGGATGGTTATGATGTGTTGCAATAATTTGAGAAGAGGGAAAGTGAATCACTAGTAGAACAAAGGAATACAACAAGGTCAACATTGATGCAGAAAGGATATATCTGTCACATCAGGTGATCAGAGCACAAAGGATCTTATCAGCAATCAGTTGCAATCAGATCCACTGCTTCATCCTAATAGGTGAATCAGTTTTCTAAATCCTTTAACAAGGTAGACTTAACAATCTTTTGTAAATCTCCTAACAGAGTGCATACTTCATTGTATGTTTGTAAATCCTTTAACAAGGTGGATCTAGCAATCCTACTTGCTCCTAATAGGGCAGATCATCAGAAGTGATCATTGTAAGCCTTAACCGACCAACTTTATGCTGCAGTATTGAAGTTTTGTGGGTATCATCCCCACCCTAGTTTTACTTTCTAATTGGAAGGTTTCTGGGTCACCAAATCTTTGTGTTCATGTGTTACAAATGTTTATCTTTTCATGCATACAGTAGATTAGATGGATGAATGGTAAAAATATTATTATGCAAAAAATGAATTAAAGTTTTAGGGTTACTGATTCACCCCTCCCCTCTTAGTAACCTTGTTAGTCTTGATTATTTCCAACAATTGGTATCAGAGCATTGTGGTTCTTAGGATAAAAGTTTGACAGCTTGAGCAAAGATCAAGGACAATGGAGATATTTAGACTTGACAAATCTATTGAGAATGAAAAGCTAGATCTGGAATTGGCCATGACTCAATTCAATGAAGCAAAGGAGCATCTTTCTCAATCTCTGAAAAGAAGGAAGGAACTTGCAAGACAAATGAATGATCATCAGTATATTGAAGAAAGGATTGAAGACCTTTTACCATCAAGCAGTTCAAATGAAGCTAATGAAGCAATCAAGGAACTCCTAGCAAAGAATGGTTCTCTGCAGGAAGAAGTAAGAAAGCTCAAAAGAGAACAAGAAGTCCAATCCATCAGGTTATGTGAAGTTTTGGAACAGAGAAACAAGGCAAATGAAGACTTAGAGGTAAGAAATAATCTATCCCTTCAACATGAAGATCTTATAGGACAACTATCTAATGCAAATGAAGAAATTATGAATCTAAGATTTGAGAATGAAAGTTTGAGAAATGATTTAATCACTGAAAGACAAATCAATGCAAGCTTACAACGTGATTTGAGATCTGAAAGACAAATCAATGAAAGTTTGAAAAATGACTTAAATGTTGAAAAACAAGTCAATGAAAGGATGATAAAATCTCAAGCAAATATGGATCAATTGAATTTGCAAAGTGAGCAGAATCTTCATAGACAAAAAGGTAAAGCAGGCCTTGGTTACAATGAAGAAAGTGAATCTTCCAAACAGGGCACCCAAAAGAATCAAAAACCTACTTGCAATCACTGTGGTAAGTTAGGTCATACATCTAACAGATGTTGGAGCAATGGTAAAAGAAAATTCAATGGTAAATGCTACAATTGCAATCAACATGGTCACAAAGCAAATGAATGCAAAGAGAAACCAAAGTTTGAGGGCAAATGTCACAAATGCAAGAAACAAGGTCATAAGGCATCTGAATGTAGATCTAAATCATTCAATCCAGCAGAACAAATTGTCAATGCATTATTTGGTTGGGACTACAATACTTGGTGTAGATGTCACTATTGTGGAGAATATGGACACATTGGAATAAACTGTGCAAGGCATCACCTAAGAGAAAAAAAATACTACTATAAGATGTTATACATGTACCGAACTTGGTCATATATCCAAGAATTGCATGAATATAGGAAGAATTGAAGATGAAAAGAAAGCCAGAGCTGACAACATTCGAAAATAGATGAGACAATAGTGGATACCAAAATCTACCGAGCCAAAAAATTCAAATAATGGCTATGTCACTTAAAAAATGGGTGACTCCACCATTTCTAATTAGACTCATCAAAAGGGGATCAGGGACTGCATCTTCAATCAATATCCTAAGCAGTTCTAGAATGTAGAAGTGCAAATGACAAATCAGTATTTCAGATACAAGACATAGTTCACTGTGGTGCATCTACCGAGCAAGGTTGGTTTCAGACTTAACCGAGTTAGGTCGATAATGTGAAAGGTTTTGTTTGTTTACCAAATTGCAAGGTTTACCGAGCAAGTTGGTGACTGTCTGACAAACCCTAGGTCATCTCATCTACCTTCGTACCCGAGCATTAATGGCAAATTTTTCATCAAAAAGGCAGAGTTTGATCTCATTTTTCACCGCGAATTTAGAATATACAGAGAGAAGAGTTTCCAAGAGTGCGAAAGTGAGTTCAAGCGATTTGAAGTGATTTTCCAGCGAAGAATTTGTTTAACAAAATCATTCACTCACCGAGCAGCAATGGCATCTGCAAGGCAAAGAGAGGCTCTGAAATGCTTGTGAAGGGAGTAGAATGGAAAGCACCTAGTTTCAAGCTCGTTCCCGCCATAGCTGAATCGCTCGACCCACGTGGAGCCCAATCAAAAATTCCACCAAAGGTACTACTTATAAACGACATTCGTACTCATTTCAAATGCACTATTCAAGAAATAGGGACACTAGATATGGATAATGCCCTAGCCGAGTTGTGTGTGGATGGAACCCTCAAACCCGAGTTCAAACATCTGGAAACCAAAGGTTTGACCCATATCCCACACATGCCAAGGAACTTCCAAATGAAATGGATAAGATACATTTTAAGCTATGTGCATAATGGTCAGTTGTGGTTAGAGCAACCCGTCTTAATAACAAAGAAGATGATACATAAGATCACGGGTTTGCCAATGTTAAGCAAATCAAAATCAACTAAAACCCTAAGTTGGGATGAACTTCAGAAGTTAACCCTAGCCGAATGGGATGGCAGAGGATTAAAACCTAACAATGTATTTGATGCAAAGTTAAGATTCAGAATTTATTTAATTGAGATGTATAGTTCCAGTAGATTGAATAGCGTGCCCTGTGAGGCCGTAGATTTAGCCTATAAGGTTGTAAAGAAAAATATGGAGTTTGATCTAGCAGATGTGCTGCTAAAACAACTTAATAAAAACATGGACAATATAAGGACCTCAAAAACCAACTCTTGTAAATTTGGTTCTTTGTTAGTTTGTTTATTTTTCTATGTACAAAAGTTTTTCCCTTCAAAAGGTACAATTGTATGGAGAAAAGATATTCCAGTTTTGTATCAAATAAATGAGTTTGTAGCAGAGATGGGTAAAAATTTTGATAGTATTATGGATAATTATTTTGAAAACTTCAAAGAAAGGATGAATAACAGATTTAGAATATCTCCTAAGCTTGTTGAGGACTGCAAAGATGATGTGTGCTTCATGGTTGACTGTGACAAGGTATACATTCAAGCAGTCAGACCCCGAGTTGCATGGGTAAAACCTCTTCCTTATGAGGTAATTATTGATGAAGCCAGAGACATTATAGAAGCACTGGTAAATGAGCCAGTAGACCCTAGGCAACAAATTTTTGGAACCTATGAAGAAGCTAAGGCTAGAATTGAGCTTGAAATCAAGCTACCACAGGCCATAAGTAAGGGTAAGAGGAAAATAGCCAAATTGAAAACTTCTACCGGTCCTCTTATGCTCACTGAGGGAAAAGGTGAAGATGAAGAAGGAGAAGAAGAAGGAGGAGGAGAAGAAGAAGAAGGTGAAGAAGAAGGAGAAGAAGAATCTACAGAGGAACATCCAAAGAAGAAAGGTAAGGTAATCATTACCAAACCCAAGAAGAAGCCTACTGCAATATTCACCAGAAGAACCAAGAAAGGTAAGCAGGAACCTATACTAGTTAGGCCTGCACCCACATTCGAGCAAAGGCTCAAACAATTGGAGGAAGGAGCTAGCATCACAAATTTCAAAGCATTGAAATTTGAAACTAGAACTGATGCTGAGAAAATGTAGATTGAGAAACTGGTACTCAGCAAGATGGGTAAATGGAAATACTCCCCAGACCAGATTGCCCCTCAAATCTCAAAAGAACTATTGGAGAGATTGCAACCGAGATGGGAATTAGCCACCCAAACGGTAAAAGATATTTATGAGCAATCTCTGAAGAATCTCCGACCAAGTCTCACTGGAGCAAAAGTAAAAGCTGAAATGAAAAACCATGAAGGTAAAATGATGATCAGATTCCACACTTGTTTGATTTTGATTAAAGACATTGAACATGTTGTAAATGATGCTACAAACATGTGGAAAAACATCTATCATCTACATAAGCCCAATGTAGACCCAGTAGAAATCAAGGATGATGAGCTTGATAGCACTCCATCCGTCACAGTCTCACCAGGAGAGCTGCATGCACTGATGGAAGATAAAGAGGAAGAAGACAAGGAGGAAGAAGCTGAAGAGGCAGATAAGGAGGAAGATGATCCGGTGAAAATTGCAGCAGTAATTATTGCATCCCTTCCTCACTCTCCACCTAAAACTGTGATATCATCAAGGTTGGAGTCAGCTTCAGCAGGTTTGGCATCTACATCAGATATATCATCTGCACCTGCCACATCTCAGCTCTAGGTATCATCAATGGAAGTGTCTACCACTTCATCTACCGAGCTGCATACCTCAACTTCATCTACCGAGCTGCAGGCAACTTCTTCAGTTACTGAGTCATCCACTGCAGCAGTCACCACATCAGAAGTATCTATTACTCCTGCAGTATGTACAATAAGTTTTCTAGTTTGCTCTCCAATTTTGTCAACTTCAGCTACATTAGCACCAATTTTTGCACCAGTAAGCTCTTCAATTGTAAATATTTCGGTATGCACATCAATTCTAGGAAGTATATCAATTTTGGATACATTTAGCCCCTCTCTCAGTCTTCCTTTAGTTGGTCCTATTCCAGTTTTGACAGACAGTCCAACCTCATCAACCATTGTCTCTGTTTTCAAAGACAAAGATGTTAGTACAGCAGAAAAACCAAAGACTCCATTAAAACTTCTGCTTACAGGCAAGACAATTGATGAGGATGTAGACTTGGATACTGAAATTGTCATTCCAAAGATAGATACGGATACTGCTTCAGTTGATGAACTAAGACTGCTCAGTCAGCGCATAGAACTAAAGGCAAAGCAGAAACAATTAAGGAATGAGAGAGATAGAGAGTTTAAAATTATTGATGAAGCGAAAAATATAATTACAGAGGCTATAGGTATTGATGTAGATTCTACTCAACACATTTTGCTACAATTAGAAGAGGCAGTCAATAAATTCAATGAGGATACCTCCGGTCAAGAAAAATTGATGGAGAAGGTAGAAAATAAATTTGATAATAAGGTGCTTGAGCACATTGCTCAACGCATAGCAATAAAACAGGTTGAATTAACCACAATTTTGGCCAACATTGAAAATTCTTTTAATAATGTAACATCTCTTTTTGCTAAGCTTTGTGATGTTACTGATTATACTAAGGAGATAAGAGAACAATTGAATAAGATAGATGAGGATCTGAAGGCAAGCGCACAAAACCTGAAGCTTGACTCCAGTTCAACCTCATCTCATCACCTCAGAATCAAATTTTTGTTAGAAAAATAAGCAAAATTGCTGAGAGAAGAGTCAAGGATCCGATCTACATTGTTAGATATTCAGAATATGATCCTTCCCATCATGGACACAATGCAAAAGCACATTGCCCATTCAAAAACATTGATCCATGACAACAATTTCTCCATTGCAAACCATGTGATTGAACTCTCTGCAGAAGTTCAAATAGCTCTATCCACATGCAAAATCCTGCAAGAGAATTGGGACAAGACTCTGCACTCATTCTTCAGGTACATTCAAAGTTTATCTCACATTTTGGTGTTTCTATGTAAATACATTTTTATTTTATTTTTTGGCATTATTGTCAAAAAGGGGGAGAAAGAGATACTCAGAAAGAGTTATTGGTGAGATAAATGTACAAAACAGACAAAGAGATACTGTTAATAAAAGTCATATAGCTCGTGTATATTGTATGGGAGAGTCATATGTAAGGAAGCCATGTAAATTCAGCAGAATCAGTTGTCAGTATGTCAGATATTGTATATAAGTTTTGGCTCATAAGTGTTTTTGTCACTAATGCCAAAGGGGGAGATTGTTGGAATTATGATATATTTGTCATTAGTCACAACACTTATTCGATTATGAATGATTACCGAGCTCATCACCTAGTCTACAATTCACATTGAGCATTCAGTGGTTACCTTATAAATTTCGCAGGTAAACAGTTGATACCAAGCATTCCTTTGGAAACTGAGCATATGGGCAGCTCAGCAGTATTTACCAAGTTCACAGTGGTTACCGTGCAGAACAGTGGTTACCGAGCAGAACAGTGTTCTCCAAGCAGTTAGTGGTTACCGAGCAGAACAATGTTCCCCAAGCAGTCAGTGCTCACCGAGTCATCAAAAGAACTTAGTGTTTACCGAGTGATCAAGGTAAACAAAGAACTTAGTTTTTACCGAGTGATCAAGGTAAACAAAGAACTTAGTGTTTACCGAGTGACCAAGGTAAACAAAGGAATCAATGATTACTGAGTAAACAAATTAAATGAAGAAATCAGTGTTTACCAAGTGAAGAAGGTTATCAATGGATTCAGTTTCTATCGAGTGGCACAATATTCATCGAGTCACCAATGGTTATCGAGTTCTAAGCTACTTAGAATGATTAGTATGGACCGTGCCTCTACTCTTACCGAGTGCATGATAATGCAGAGTATTATAGTGGATGCCGAGTATCAGAAGGTCACCGAGTCAGTTTGTGGAACCCGAGTTTTCTACCATCTGGTCGACTCAATAATATTTGTTCACTTGTGTTTGGCCGACCTTGCCAGTGTAAATATTGGAATGGTATATATCATTTGAAATGATGAGATGTTGAATATGGATGGTTATGATGTGTTGCAATAATTTGAGAAGAGGGAAAGTGAATCACTAGTAGAACAAAGGAATACAACAAGGTCAACATTGATGCAGAAAGGATATATCTGTCACATCAGGTGATCAGAGCACAAAGGATCTTATCAGCAATCAGTTGCAATCAGATCCACTGCTTCATCCTAATAGGTGAATCAGTTTTCTAAATCCTTTAACAAGGTAGACTTAACAATCTTTTGTAAATCTCCTAACAGAGTGCATACTTCATTGTATGTTTGTAAATCCTTTAACAAGGTGGATCTAGCAATCCTACTTGCTCCTAATAGGGCAGATCATCAGAAGTGATCATTGTAAGCCTTAACCGACCAACTTTATGCTGCAGTATTGAAGTTTTGTGGGTATCATCCCCACCCTAGTTTTACTTTCTAATTGGAAGGTTTCTGGGTCACCAAATCTGTGTGTTCATGTGTTACAAATGTTTATCTTTTCATGCATACAGTAGATTAGATGGATGAATGGTAAAAATATTATTATGCAAAAATTGAATTAAAGTTTTAGGGTTACTGATTCACCCCTCCCCTCTTAGTAACCTTGTTAGTCTTGATTATTTCCAACACTTCCATCTTCAATCTTCTCTCTTTGATCTTGACAATGTTGAGCTATCCTTGCATATTGGTTGTCTTATCCACCAACCTCTCTATTATCTTTCTCATTCAATTGTAGCCTACATATTAACCCTCATTCTTATTGCTCTATCCTATCACTATCCTATCCAATTCACTCCTTGGTCTTGATCATATAAAGAAAAACATGGTTGTCATAAGCCTCTTGGCATATCCACTCTTTTGGGATATACACTTTCATACTATCTCACTTATTTGTTTCCACTGACTATCTTATATGTTATCTCACTTAGTAGCTTCCACTGCTTATCCTATATGTTATCTTGCTCATTTATTATATTGCTTATCCAAAACTTGCTTCATATGGCTATCTTTCCCTGGCTTGGGTACTCTTGAGGAGCCAATCCTTGAGGATCACTTTCACTTACTTTGTATTCCTTTCTTATCCATCTATGCTCATCCACTAGCTTGCTACTCCATCATGTCCTACACCTTGCTCGACAATGGAACAAATTGATGTGATCTTGCTTGAGAGCGAGTAATCTCTAATTCATTCTTTAAATTAAAAATATTTGTATGATGTTGAAAAAATCCTTTAAAAAAAAAGTCCTAAAAAAATGATCAACTTAGTGAAAACCTCGCAATAGGCAATTTGATGTATTACCAAAAAAATTCTTTAAAAAATACAAAAAAATAAAAAAATCCTGAAAACATCTTCCAAGTGGTGAAAACTTGGAAATAGACACTATTTAAGACCCTTGCACCTGTGTCTATTGGTCTCACTTCACACTCATTACATTTCCTAACTTGAAATTGACTCTTGTCCTTGTCTAGAGGGCACGAATGCTTCACTTATCATGGTCTTCATGTGCATTAGGATTCCTCTAACAACTCATCTAAAATAGTATTTCTCAACACTTCCCCCTTAACATCGAGTGTTACTCGTCACTTTTCGAATATCTTGCCTTCAATCTAGGATGCTACGATATTTCTCACTATCATATGCGAGTCTTAAAGAAATGGCCATGTAACTTACGCACACACACTTCAACTTTAAACTTGTTGAGACATGTTGAACTTTATTTTCTCTGTGTGTTGTCTATGAAAATTTCCTTGTTGAGTGTTCCCTCCCTAATAATCTCTCAAGGATGTCATGGACTAGAGGATTAGGGGCATGAAGCATGTTTTCTGCCTATGGGTATACCTTGTCGACCTTAGGTGTCTTAATCATCTTGCTTGTCCCACTTGACACTTAAGATCTACAATGTATCATCCTTGTCTATTTTTTTGCCCGTAGGTACTTATGGTCAACTCGACTTTCTTGTGTCTCGATAAAAGCACAATCTCATTACATTAAGACTATGTAATTTAATTGTGTAGTCATCTTGACCTATATATCTTTGATGCATAGGTTGGGTTCCCACATTTCAATCCAATATAGATCATTATTTCATATCTTCATAGGTCATCCTAGTGATGGTTGTATGATCTTCTAATGTTCCAAACAAGGCTCGATGATAAAAAACTAGGACCTACTTATATAACCCTTGCAATTGAACCTTTGCATATTAGCTCTCAATTTAGGGTTCATTTTAGCTTAGCTTTTCATTTTAAATGTCGAGAGAGTCCTCTTATCTTTCATGGACACGTTGGCTAAGTACATTCATCTTCTTGATTCTTTCGACCATGTCTTCATCTCTATTGAACTTGTATTCTTCTCTTGGCTTTCATTCAACTTTTTTGTTATCCTATGATCAAAAGGGTTAATCTTATCATCACATTTATCTGCCCTTTTGAACCTCTTACATAATTTTGACATTCTGGATCCATTTTCAGGATCAAAATCAAATTTTGGGTTCATCTTGATTGTCAAAATTATTCCTTCTTCAATGTAGTTAATTGAAGCTTAATCTTCAAATCTTGCTACGACAACCATCATTTCTTCATTACTTCATCATTTCTACCCTCTTCCTCTCTTCTCTTTCATTTAATTTGACCTATCTTCTTGTTTTGACCTAATTCTTATGTTTTATCTTTCTGGTCAAAATTAGTCAAATTGGGGCATAATATCACTACTTGGTGGTCATTATCCTTGGTCTTAATTGCTTTCTATCATCATGGGCATTAATCTTGTTTTGATTATATCTATCTCATTCCTACATCTCCTCTATCTCATTTTGATTTCAATCTTGAGGGGGTGGGAATATTCTATCATTGTTGCAAAATTATTTTCTGTCATGGCTATATAAAATACTAAGTTTTCTGGATTTGATTATTTTCATGGCTATATAGTTCTCATGAGCCTATTCTCGACCCTTCCATTTTATCTTAATCTTTCTACTTGCTTTTCTTGTCATATTAGTTCTCATCTTGGGTTCTAATGTTTGTTGCTAACAGGTTGTGCATTCATGATTTGCTATCTCTCTCTGCACTTTGTTCTTCGGAGTCAGATATCTCTGTTACTTGTTTGGCTTCTTCATTATTTGACATAATGTATTCCTAGATTAATCACAAATTATTTAAAGAGGGGAAAATTTAATCACCCAAAAATGGTCATCTAGGCTATGAGCTCCCTTTCTAGCCATTTTGCATAATTTATCTATCACTTATTCTTGATCAAATCATTTTAAAAAAAAATTATTCGATTTTAACCTATGGTTTGACCACTATATCCTAAGTCTCTTATTTAATTAAAAGAACATGTTCCCTTTTAACTAAATAAAATTCCCCACTTCCCACTTATCCTAAGTGTGCACACATAAAGCATTATTCCTATTTTCAGAATAAAATAAAAGACATTTTTGTCTACACATGAATGCACAATTTTCTATGTGAGAGGAATATTCTATTTTAAAAATAACTTTAATTCTCTTCCACATATTTCAAACCCTTTAAAAAGTCAACTATTGATTGTAATTGGTGGAGATGCTTGTGCACATGGATCACTCAAGATTCATTCTCCTCCCTTGATTAAGCTCCTCTTGGATTTTAATCTCAACCGTCCATTTTTCTTTAAAAAGGGGTGCTCTGTCTTCATTCTTTACTCTAGGTCTCTCAAGTTAATGCTATGTTATAGGATTTATAGTTGATTTTGGAGCTTTTGGAGAGTTGGAGCATTCTTTCATTTTGGCATTTTAGCTTAGCTCTCATTCTACTTGCATTATGGCATACTTTTTAGATTATTTTCCTTCATGCTTTAGCTTAGTTCTTTTGTTAGCTCTTGTATTTCATTTAGTTTAGATCTTGCATTCATTTTAATTCTTGGATGCTAGCACTATTGCTCTCGTATTTGAATCTCTAATTCTATGACGCACCTTGCAAGGGTTGCATAGCTTGGTTCATTTTAGAGCCACCATCTCATAGCCTTTGCACATCATAGATAAAGAGCTATAAGCCACCTCTTGAGATGCTCTCTCACATGGGAATTATCAAGAATAATGGTTTATATTAATGTGATAATTTTTGTACACACAATGACTAAGCTAAAGAACACAATGATTGCCGAGTGACAATAAAATTTATAGTTTGAGAAAGATTTGATTTTGAGGCTAACATAATAAGAATTTTGAATTAGTTAAAGTCCCTAGAAGAAAAGAATTAATGAGTTGGCATATTTCATGCATGAGGAGGGTTTATTACATAATCAAAGGCAAGGATTTGATTAGAAGTTTCTAGAAGGAGTACAAAAAGGATGAAAGGATTTGATGAATGTGACCACCCTAAGATCAACAATGATGTTTAAGCTGAAAAAGATCAAAATTGCCTATTTAAGGAGGCATAAGGAATGAATTTTAAGATTGGTTCATTGTTGATTGGCTATCTTAATGAAAAATTGTGAAGAGGAGAACAACATATGAGAAGTGTGATTGCTTGAGGAGATGCCAAACAGATCAGTGATGGATATGTCAATAGAGGCCACTCAATGAAATAGAAAATGAGTGAATGGAGATCTTAATTTGCAAAGGGAGTTGTAATTTATAGATCACACCTACTATTACATTCTAACCATTCTATTAGTTCAAAATCCTTTAATCAAGGTTGACCTAATAATCATTTTGTAAATCCTTTAATCAAGGTGACATTCTTATGGAATGTTCTAAAGTCCTATAACCAGGCCACTCCCAATAGGATGATTAAACCCTTTAATAGGGTCATATTTAACACTGTGTTGTTTAACATTTAATAGGGTTGGCTCCTAACCAAGCTCACTTCAAAAGAGTAAAAATTGATAGCATGTTACTCGATGGTTTTTCCCAATTTGGATTTCCACATTAAATCCTAGCGTCAAAGTGTTATTTTCATGCATGGATGTTATTGTTACACATTTTATATTTTACAGTAGTTTATTTACTAGCAGTCGACACATATAGGGATAGAAAGTTAAGATATTGCTGATGATATTCTATAGAGACCAAGTGGGTATATGAGTTTGATTAATATGTTTGAAGTTGTTAAAAGTTGAATTGGTAAATCTGGACTTGAAGATTCTAAATCGTTATAACAATTGGTCTTAGAGCATTAGTGCTTGTTAGGAAAGTTTGAAAGGACTAAATTCAAAGATCAAGATGTTCAGGAGAGAGATACCTAAGCGGAACAAGTGAGAACTTTCCAACATGGAAAAGGTTGATGAGATTGCACTTATCTATTATTGGAGATTCCACATCTTACTACTTGGACAATGAATACATTGAGGTGCCCAAACCTATGACAATTGAACAAATGAAAGAGAAGTAGGAGCACAACCAAATGATGATTGAACTTTCAACAACCCTCAGTTATGAAAAATTTGATGATGTGAAGGAATGCACTACTGCTAAGAAAATGTGTGACAAGTTGGAAAAAATCCATAGGGGAAACAATAAATTTTTAAGAGCTAAGGCATAAATCTTAAGAGGAAAGTCTGATGACATGAGAATGTAGGAAGGTGAGAATATTGCACAGTATTGTAGCTAAATCAAAGAAGTGGTGAATGCTATCAAAGGATTTGGAAAACATATAACTGATGAGACTGTGATAAGTAAGGTATTGAGGACTTTACTTCCTATCTATCCAATCAGAGTATTTGTAATTCAAGTACTGAGATATACACTTGGTAATGATCTAACCTTGGATAGTCCAATTGGTAGACTTACTGCATTTGAATCATCAAATTTTGATAAGTATTCCCCTACTTGTGTTGAATCCACATTTAAATCCCAACTAACCCTTGATAGATCTAAAAAAAAAGATGAAAAGCTAGAATGTAGAAAGTGACACTAGATCTGATGAAGACCTTGATGAACTTGAATAATTTTTGGAGTGAAGACTTCCTAGAGCAAAAGGCAAATACAAAGGTAAACTTCCTATTATCTATTTTACATGTAACAAATTTGGTCATATTATTGCGAGTTGCGTTGATAGTGATGACAAAGAGGATAGGAAAAATTTCAACTACAAAGGAAGAAGAGATGACATAAGCAAAAAAGACAAAAGAGTTTATAAAGACAAAGGTAAGAAATCTTGCTATATTGTTGAAGAGGATGGTTTTGATAGTAATTCTAATGATCATGATGAGGAAGTTGTTTATGTTGCAATGAAATATGATTCTAATGAAGATGAGAAAAATACATTGATCTCACATGTGAGTAAGAATGATAGATGGATAATTGATAGTGGTTGCTCATATCATATGATTGGTGATACAAGTAAGTTTGATAAGCTGGAACATTATAATGGAAGTAGTGCTAAGTTTGGTAATGATGCAATTTTTTATGTGAAAGGTTAAAAATCAATTAAACTGAATGAAAATCAAATGTGACAATACATATCAGGTTGATGGTTTGAAGTATAAACTATTTAGTGTAGCACAGTTGATAAGTTCAGGTTACAAAGTTCATTTCTAGAACAAGATGAAAAAGATTTATCGTACTACTAGTGAACTAGTTGGAACTGGAGAGAAAAGAAGAGGTAACTTTCTATATCTAAACCTATATGAAGATACTTGTCTATTTGTATAATGTGAAGATGTTTGATTATGACATAAGAGGTTATGTCATGCGAACTTTGACAAATTGGTAAGCATTAGTAAAATTAAAAGAGTTAGAGGGTTACCACGATTAAGCAAACATGATAAAGTGACATGTAAACAATGTCAAATGGGTAAAATGACAAAGTTTAGTTTCAAGAGCAAGATCTATTCTTTTGGTGGTACTTTGGAGTTGGTTCATACTAACTTATGTGGTCCTATTTGAATACAGAGCTATTATGGTGATAATTTTTTATTTTTATTTTTATGACCTTTATAGAATGATGACTTTGATGACTCTTAAGGAAAAATCTAACACATTTCAAATGTTTGAGTGGTATCTTGCTAGATTTGGGAAAGAAACAAGAAAGACTCTAAAATGTTTGAGATTAGACAGAGACGGTGAATTCATTTTAGATAAGTTAAACATATTTTGTAATGACAAAGGAATTAAGAGGCAAATGAATACACCAAGGACACCACCACAAAATGGTATAACACAGAGAAGAAATAGATCAACTATGGATTGTGCAAGAACATTGATTATGGAGAATGATGTTTCACAAAGTACTTGAGAGAAGCAGTTAGCACTATAGCCTACACTTTGAACTAAGTTCAAGTAAAGAAAGGAACAAACAAAACACCTTTTGAACTCTGGTATGGGTATGAACTAAATGTAAATTATTTTAAAGTCTTTGGAAGAAAATTCTACATATTGAAAGATACTGAAAAGGAGAAAAATAAAGAAGAATGTAAAAAAAAACTCGAAGATTATAGAGAGTTTGTCTATATCTATGAAGGTGAACCTAGCACCTTGAACTTGAAAAGGTGACCACCAAGCATCATCAACCAGGCACTGTGAGGTTCTATAGAAGAGCTTTGTTGAGCATTAGTAGTCTGCAAAGTATCAAGCTATAAGAGCCAAGTCACTGACTGTGACTGCCGATCGACAAACAGAGAAAGCTGAGGTATAGCCACAAACAATAGAAGATATTGAACATGCAGAATCTAGTGAACAACAACAAGAGGAACCAAGCTGTGAACCTATATTGACAAAGCATGTGAGAAGACATCATGTACCAAAACAAATTATTAGAGATAAAGATTTAGGATTCGTGACAAGAAGAGGATTGAAGAATGACAAATGCTTATTGTGTGAATTTGAGCCTAAATCTGTAAAATATTATTTGGAGAATAAAGATTGGATCAAGCTAATGAATGAAGAAATTAAACAATTCGAGAAGAATAAAACATGAACATTGGTACCCAGACCAAAAGTTAAAAATGTGAATGGTACTAAGTGGGTGCTAAAAAACAAGCTGAATGAGAAAGGTGAAGTCACAAGGAATAAGGAAAGACTAGCTTATAAGGTATATGCACAAGAAGAAGGTGATGACGATATGCTCTGATACCACTGATGATGGTATGCTCTGATACCACTGATGAAGGGCCACGCCACCCTACCAACTCATAACCAAGAATGCAACAATATGAAGAAAAAGAGAGATAAAATGCTTCCCAAGAAATTTTATTAAATTTGAAAATCCTTAGCAATTACAATAACATTTTTGCAAGATCTCTCAAGATCCAATCCAAACCCAAGCTAGCCCAGATCCACACTCTGGTAGAAACCTCCAAGATCTCAACTTGTGCTCACAAGCCACCAAGCAACCTCCTTGTTTCTAAACCGCAGTCACTAGCTCTTCTCCAACTTTATCCAAGATCCAAGTGTAAACTGCCTCACATTCGGCGCTCTGTGTACACTCACAACTCTACTACAATCCCGCTGTAAAATGCCTCACATTCGGTGCTCTATCCACAGACTCAGGAAAACTCACTCTTCACTTCCTCCTTCTCTTTCACACCTTGAAGCCTTCCAAGCTTTCCAAGCTTCACCTTCCACAACTTTCACCTTTCCAAGCTTTCCTTCCAAAGCTTCTACTTTTCGAGCTTCTCCTTCTCAAGCTTCTCCTTCTCGAGCTTCCACTTCTCAAGCTTGATTAGAAATGCTCATATGCCTTTCTTAAATAGGCACTTACCACCCCATGCATGACTTATCCACAACCTTCTAGAATTTCCTCCTACACAATATCCACAACCTTCTACAACTTCCATAACCTTCTAGAATTACAACTAAGCACCACCATGTGGCCCAATTAGAAAATTACATTTCCTTTATGGATCACAACAAATATTAAATGCAAGTTTTAAGAAACTTTCCACAAGCTTCTAAGATGCCACCTACACACCTTGATTAATGGAATGACAACTAATTTCTTATTTTTTTATTTTATGCCACCTATGCACCTCGAAAATAGAAATTCCTCCTTTTTTTCTTTTTCTCCTTTTGCCCTTTTTATTTATTTCCTCTAATTTTCGTCACTTTCGCTCTCCTCCATAATTTTTTTTCAATAATTTTCCCATGAAAGATGCTCTTGCATCAAAAGGGGTTGATTATTGTAAGACTTTTTCCCCACTTGCAAGGTTGGAGGGAGTGAGGACTTTGCTTGCATATGATGCTAACAAAGGATTCAAAGTGTACCAAATAGATGTAAAATGTACATTTTTTAATGGAATTCTAGAGGAAGAAGTCTATATTGAACAACCTAAAGGATTTGTTGATCCAAGAAAAAAGGAATATGGCATTTCAGTTACACAAAGCTCTATATGGTTTGAAGCAAGCCCCTAGAGCATGGTATGAAAGTTTACACAATTAATTAGTGAAAGTTGGTTTTACAATAACTAATGACAATAGCAATTTGTATCTGAAAAGTGAAGTTGAACACAAGATATTGCTAGCTAAATTTTGTGTTGATGACATCATATTTGGAGGAAAAGACTCATTGAGCAAGTCATTTGCTGACTGAATGAAAAAGGAGTTTGAAATGTCAATGTTTGGAAAGATTAAATTCTTTGTTGGTTTACAAGTTTTTTAGATGAACAAAGGTATTTTCATCACTCAATCAGAGTATATCGTATAAATTTTGAAGACTTTTTGTATGGAAGTCTCGAGACCAGTTGGGACAACAATGGTGACAGGACATAAATTTTCAAACAAAAATGATTCTACTAAGTTGGATCAAACATTGTACAGGTCAATGATTGGGAAACTACAATATATTATACATAAAAGGCATGACATTGCATTAGCTATTGGAATTGTTGCTATATTCTTAGCTAATCCCATAGAAAATCATATGATGATAGTATAGAGAATACTGAGATATTTGAAAGGAACATAATTCTATGGCCTATGGTATAAGAGCACAAGTTTCTTCTTGGGTAGAAGATTGTTTTCATGGACAAGCAAGAAGCAAAAATATACTTCACAATCTACGACATAGGCTGAATATGTTACTAGAGTATTGAATTGTTCAAATATTGTATGGATCAAAAAATTGTTGAAGGCATGAAGGAAGAGGTTATTGAACCTGTTGTGACTTATTGTGATAACACAAGTGCTATAAACATATCAAAGAACCCTGTGATGCGTACAAAGACTAAGCATATTGAGATCAAGTATCATTAGTTGAGAGAGATGGTACAAGATAAAGAAGTGAGACTAGAATATTAAACACAAAGGGGCAGTTAGCTAACATATTTACTAAGGCACTACCTAAGAATGCTTTGGAGTATTCGAGAGGGGAGTTAGGGGTTATTCCCCCACCTAAAGTAAATCAAGCAGAGATGTTGCATTGCATCAATTGTTACGAGCATAATATTTTACAAATTGATGTAGGAGGTTACACTTTAGGAGCTACTGAAAGTTGTGAAAAAGAGAAGCAAGGAACTAACATATCAGTAGTTGAAACTATAAGGAGTTAATGTTGAGATGAAATTGTTATATTAGTCAGAGTAGCGACATGATGTGTGTATGGTATGTCTTTGGCATTGTTGTCAAAGAGGGAGAGATTATCATGATTGACTTACCATACAACATTGATAAGATCAAAGAGGGAGAGTATTATTGAGAAGATTACTACATCAAAGTCACCATTCATATATCTAAGGGAGAGAATGATTTTTTTCAAGAGGAAAACATAGGTTTCTACATAGAAGAGTATGTACTGAACTGATAGAGGAAGCATCCTGAGATTACTTGGATGAGAATAAGAATGAAACTAAGAAAGAGAGAACACAAACTAAGAGGAAAAAAAATAATGCAATATTGAAGTTATTTATATTGTAGGGTAACTAGTACATTAAGTGAATTATATGAGGTGTTTCCATCAATGCCAAAGAGGGATATTGTTGGAAACTACAATTGGAGCAATTTTTGTATAGTCATTGATGTCAAACCTATTGGTAAGACAAAGTGTCAAACCAATTAGAGAGACATTTAGTAACAATGTAGAGTGCCATATCATTTGATTGATGAAGATAATTTGAAAAGAAGAGATCATGAGATGACCTAGTGAAAGATTGAGTTGAGATGTGTTAAGTATCATGAAAATACAATGGGCACTTGAATAGTTAGTCTTTGATAAGATAATGTGTTGTTCAATCAATACAAGAAGTGTAGAAGATAGTTGGATGAAGCTAAGAGTTGAAACAAGTCAAGAGGAAAAGCTTGACTAAGTATCAATATTGCACAGTCAATGAAGGAGTTGAAGTAGAAGATTAAGGAACTTAAGTAGAAGTTGAGTGAAACAATTCAAGTTTAGTGTTAGTTATTACCAAGAAAATGTATGAAGGAATGTAGTAATGATCAAGTGTAGTAATGATTGAGAAAGAATGTTGATGCCGAGTGAAAACGTATACTGTGTGTTGAGTTGCACAATGATGACAAAGTTAAAGAGCACATTGATTTCTAAGTGACAACAAAAGTTAAAGTTTGAGAAAGATTTGATTTTGAGGCTAACACAATGGGAATTGTGAATTATTCAAAGTGTGTGGAAGACAAGGATTGATGAGTTGGCATATTCAATGCATGAGGAGAGTTTGTTACACGATCAAAGACAAGGATTTGATTAGAAATTTCTAGAGGAAGAAGGAGAACAAAAAGGATGGAAGGATTTGATGAATCTAACATAACCCTAACATCAACATTGATGTTTAAGAAGCAAAATATCAAAATTAGCTATCATAATCAAATCATTAGCTTACCTTAGTTATTGCAATAGGGCACACTCATTTTGGCAATTCATGGAACTTGATGCCTAATACCTGCAACCTGCATAAAATATGAGTATGTACACACACATAATCTAAATAGGCACTAACGAGGAGTGGTACATCATGTAGATCCATACTAGCAAGTGACTACAACTCCTTGTCTCAACCACATCAGATAGAAAATTAAATAGACATGCACACCATACACATGCAAGTATGGGGTAAGTACTATAATAAATTTTGTATACAAATCAGCACATGCTCACATATAACAATTTATCATTTATAAACATAGCTTACGACATCGTCATGAAAGAAACCATATTTACTAATTAAGAATCATTAAAGCATCATTACTGTGCAAGTAATCATAATCATCAAATAACATGCAAACAATAATCAACTATGTAATTCTTTATTGATATATATGTAATTGAAGTCATGAAATAATGCCATATAACTATAAATCAAATATATTTGAAACTAACACATGCATGAAATAGGCCTAAAAGAGTTTGGCAAACTGAATAGAAAAGCAACATAGGAGTGAGCATTACACCATCAAAGTGAAAAGAGACATAACTTGAAAATAAAAATGTGAGAAGATGTGTTAGCATGAAATTATTTATTTGCAACTTACTATCATTAAATTCTAGGAAATTTGGAAGGGATGTATTTGATGATGATCCCAAACTTCAATCACATCTCCATGATGATCACTCGTAAACAATACATATTTTCTTCAAGTTTATTTCAATCGCATTTACTCAAGCCTTATAAATGAGTTCACTCCCTTTTCAAAAACTTTGTGTTTCTTGACAGATTTCAGCTCTCATGAGAGAAACACATATACTTAGCAGGCACAAGCTAATTTCATTCAAGTGAAACTATTCACTTTCTTTTGAAGCTCCCATAGCTTTCTAGATATTGTTGTTTGTATTGCATGGTTGACTTGAGATGCTAGACAATTTCCTAAGATGATGTCATAATTATTATTCACATTTCCAATCTCACCATTCACTTAGTAATATGCATTTATACAAGCTAAAGATTATTTTCCTACATCATCATTTGTAGAAGCTAGATATTATTTAATTAGAATATAAGTTGTACATGTGCTTAGCAAAATTGATTTTGTGCCATAATACTTGATTGGACTTTTGGCCTATAAATCTAGCCACGATCTATAAGTGCTACAAGCAAATTTTTAATGCATACTCTTTATTGGCCAAATTGGGATTTGTATCACAACATTTGATTGGACTTTTGGACTAGAAACATGCTTTCCTTTGTCAATGCATTGCTCTAAATTCATATGTCTTTCTTTACAAATTCTTCATTCATCATTATCTTCTATTAAAATTTGTGCATCTTAGGATTCGATTTCCTCAACAAGGGATTTGTTTGGAGTAATTTCTCTATTTTCAGCAAGTGAAGGCCTCTGTTGAATTTTATCTTTTTCATAAATAATGGTGAGCACAACAAAGAAAACATGTTTGGATTTTTTCTCCCTTTCTCTTCAACTTCTCCTCAAGCCTTCAGACCAATTGAAAGCATTCATCTAGATTTATATGAATCACCATGTTCATCTCATCTTGAATGTTGAATCTAAGGTAATTCGTGTACCTAGAAATTATCTCCTTTTCATCCTCTTAATGATTATCTTTTAAAATTAGTTTGTGGAACTCCTCTTCATAAGTAACCACGTCTATCTCTTTTTGTCTTAGATTATGTAATCTCCTTGGACTTTATAGTCTACTGGCATTTTTTTAAAGGATATAATCCTACTCCATGAATTGAACATCCCAATCCTTTCATTTTAGATATAGTTCCATTATACTAGTGCATATAAGTTCAACTTTGTTTCAAAAATCTTTACCTTTTTGTCTTTTGTGATTTATCTGTATTAAAAAAAATCTCCATGGCATCTATCCACTCTACTACTTCATTACCATTCAATTTTCCACTAAAGGTAGGGATGTTTATCTTAGGTTTAGTTTATACTACCTTCAACACATCCATGAAATACTTCTAATATGGGGCCAACTCTAGGATAGTAGTCCTCATCCCTCTCACCTCTTCATCCTTATCTTTAGTGTCTTTTTTTCCCTCTTTCTTTTCTTTACACTTCAACTTTTTTTTATTTCCTCTGTCATAGCAACCTTCCAGTTCTCTCTTATCATTTTCTCTATCTCTAAGAGTTCTTTAGAATGATCTTCCTTCTTTGGAGGTATTGTATATGTTAGCATAACTATCAAAAGTGTAAGGGTCTAGACCAACAAAGGTACTAGCATGACCAATTATGATCCAATTGTCATTTATGTCAAGGTCAACATAGAACATTGATTGGTATGAAGTCACAACCAATGAAGCTTTGTGAGCACATAAGTCCTACTGCAGTCCACATGTATGATCAAACAAGTAATGACAAGCCAAGATGAGGTAGTGAAAAGAGCAATCACACAGAGAAAATCATGCTAAGTAAACATGGATATGAAGGGTGTTTTCAAGTAAGAAGATAGGTTGGTATGACTAGCCAACATGAAGAAAGAACGAGTCACAATAATAGGATGAAGTGCAAAGGCAAGATACTTATGACTCCCAAGTCACAAAGCATGTAGATCTTACATGATATTACATTTAATATGAATGGTACTACCACATCAAGGATGGATAGAAGAATTCAAATTTGAATTCTTACCAATAGAGAAAGCTATTGAAGTCATTGAACATTTGTGACTTCTATCTGTACAAGGTACATCTAACAAGAATGATGCATGATTGAAATTAGGATTCAAGCTAGACATATCTAGAGAATTCAAATTTTGAATTCTCAAGCTAGGGTTTAGAGTTGAGCGATCAAGGACTATATCAAAGACTTGCAAATTGAAATAACCACTAAGATCATAGAGTGTAAAAGCAAGAATTCCCAAAGCTAAGCTAACCATAATCTTGAAAGGATAAGGTTGACAAAAAGAGTAAAAAATAGGGTGTGAGAAAATAGTGTGTTGATGAGAACCAATGTGTCAAACAACACTATGAATGAAGAGTGTTGAAGCTAGTAGAACCAAGCACCAAAGTGATTGTGTCGTTGCAAAGCCAAGTGAGAGAAGAGAAAGGTATAGGAAGGTTGAAGTGTATCAAGTTGATCTACATCTAGCTCAATATAGTACCTACTTTGTTTAAATCAAGATATCTATTGTTTTATAATCACTACAATAAAAAAATCATGTTGAGGGTGAACTTTAACAAGTTCTTTGTATTCAAATCCCCTGACAGGATGACACATTACTTTATGTTCCAAAGTCCTTTAACCGAGCTTTTGTTAACTACACAAAACTCTCACAGGTCTTTACTAAATCCCATAGCCAAGTGGCACTTGACAATGTCCTTGCAATCTACTAATATAGATAAGCTCTTAACTAGGCTCATTCAAGAGAGTGAAAACTTTGTGAGGATTATCTCACACACTATATTTTTCACCCTAGCTAGGTTTTCATGAGCTAAATACTTGTGTTAAATGTGATGTTATCTTAGTGTTAATTATTTTTGCTTAATCCTGACCGGTTGAGTTATAGTCATCGCTAACAAAAAAATGACATGAAATATTTTAAACTTATCTACAATGTATAGACTACCCCGCCCCCCAAGTATATTCACTTATGTGTGGAACAAACATTGGTATCACAGTTTAGGACCTCTGAAGGAAGAAGAGTCTAACAACTCGAGGTAAAAGATCAAGATGATGAAAAGAGAAGCACACAATTTTTCAAAAGAAAATTATAGCATGTGGTCCAGAAAGATGAGACTGCATCTAAGAAATCTTGGAGAAGGGTAATGGAATCACATTGAGACCAATTATGTTGAACCAGTTGCTCTACTCAATGCTAATCAAATAAAGGAAAAGGATATTCACCTAGATATCGTATATACTTTGGCTAACACCCTATCATATGTTGAGTATGCAGATGTAGAGAATCTTGAGACTAATCATGAGATGTGGAAAAAGCTTAAGATCATCTATGGTGGAGACATGCATTTCTAGAAGGCTAAAGTTAATAGCCTAAGAGGAAGTACAATCAGATGAGAATGCAAGAAGGAGAAGACATCAAAAAATATGAAAAGAGGGCAAAGGATGTGATGCTAGCAATAAAATCCATTCGAAGCACACTTCAAGAAGATGATGCAGTGAGAAAGTTATTGAGAACCTTGATACCCAAGTATGCCATAAGAGTCTCAACCATTCATAATTATGATATATAGAAAAGGTCGAGGTATCTCTCAATGCCTTGATGAGAAAGTTGACTCCATTTGAGTTGTGCGATTGTGACAAAAATCAATTGATGAAGTTGTATTCAAAGCTTCACTTGTACCTATTGCACCTCAGAAAGGAAAGAAGGTGGAAATTACTTCTAGATATCGAAGAGACCTTGAGATTCTTTGTGTTGAAGAAGCCAACCAAGAAGATCTAGAGGCTCTATTAGCCAAAAAATCACTAAGAGGAAAAATAAGTACAAGGGTAAGCTCCCTTTCAAATGTTTCAACTGCAAAAAGGCAGGACACTTTTCTTCCAAATGATGTAATGCCTACTCCTAGTTGAATTTTTTTATTGTATTGTCAGATTCGTTTAGACATGTTTAATGTTTATGGTTATAATTATCGGTACTTGGTTACCAAATTAGATTAGATGTATTTCATACTCAATTTATATATGTGATAAGTCACTTAGTTATTTCAGGTGTTTCTGATTATTTCAATGATGATATATGTATGTTCATTTAATCACTTTTAGTTATTTCATGATCTTAGTTAGAGGAATGATTTATATGCAGTTTCTATGGTTACTTGCCCCATTCTTGCATGTGTATGGTGTACGCGTATGTTTAACTTTATGATTGGCATTCCTGATGTGGTTGAGGGAGGGAGTCATAGTTACCTGCTACTTGGGATCTACACGATGTACCACTCCCTAACATTGTCTATTTAGTTTAGAATATGTGTATGTAAATGCATGGATTTTATGCAGATCATAGGTACCAGGTATTGACTTCCCTGAATTGCCAGGATGAGCATACCTTATCACAATATCTCAAAAATATAAGTGGGGAGATAACTCTTGAGTCCAAGTCCTAACCTAAGCCAATTTTCCTAGAAATTAGGACAAGTATTTAAGTTGCTTACCTATCTGAATTCGTCAAGTGACATGAATTCATGATTTTGACCCTAGAGTTTGACTATGTTCTTTGTCTTTAGTTGAGTTGTCATATTTGGTTTTGCGAGTCTATTGTGATTTTTAGTTGTAATTAATTCAAATTAAAGGATAATTTAATGATTTAATTTAATAGAAATCTATAAATAAATTTGATATTTAATTATATTTACTTAATTGATAAATTAATTAAATAAACTAATTAAAATTAAAAGATTTTATTAAAGTTCTAATTTTGGCGTATTTATATTTATTTAATTTACTAATAATTTATTTTAAATAATAAACTCTAAATAATATTATTAGTTAAATTAATAAATATTATATAAAAAATATCTCATGATTTAATTAAAGAGAGAAATAAATTAATTTGGTAAAAATATTTTAATTCAATGGCAAAAAGGTTGTGCATGAAATTTTAAATATTATAAAATAATAAAAGATAAAGATCAACAAGTCTTCTCGTATGATTGCACAATCAAAACCCTAAATTTAGGGGAGAACTCTTTATTAGAGATCTAGAGTTCATTTTGCAATAACCGGGGTTTTGGAGGAGCAATTTTGGAGGAAAAGGGTTTTCCAAAGGAAGGAGGTTCTTGCATATTTTGTGTGTTCATCGTTTTAGCATCAAATCTAGGTAGGATCTTGTGAGTTTGTGCAGTAGTTGCTCGTTCTTCAAATTCATGTCTTCTCCGTGTCTATTGTGTTTCATTTTTCAAAATTCCTCTCAGTTGAACCCTTGGTTTGCAAATTTATCATTTTTTCGTTTTAGGAAACCTTTGGAAACAATTTGATGATTTAAAACTCTCATCTTGTAAAGTTTAAAGATCTATGTTTTTAAATTGATTTTAATGTGACTGGGTTTGGAAAAGAATCAGAATTTAATATACAAATTTGTTTGGTTGTTCACAATCTTCCTATTAGATCTTCTTTGAATATTGATTAAAAAATATGTATTATATAAACTAATAATTTTATACATATGAATACATTAAATTTCATGTTGCTGGTTTTAATACTGCAATTTTTTCAACTATGTAAATTCGATAAGGAAGGGGGCAATATATATATAATGGGAGAGGGGCTGTGAACTCCCCCCCCACCAGCTACAAGAGCAACAATTGTTGTAGCAGCACATGCTGCCAAGGTAGTGCACATTGCTAAGGCAGCGACTACCCTTGGCAACCAAGTCATCTTATTTCCCCATCAGGGCTTATGCGATCTTACATCACAGGTTGAAATTCACGTTTTCCAAGCATGATAGGTTGTGATTTAATTCTTTATTATATTTTTTATATAATTGTTATTTTATTAAATTAATATTATTAATAATTTAATATATTTAAATATTATTTTATTAATAAGTTTATAAATATTACAGTTAATGATTAATTATTATCATATTTTGATAATAATTTTGTTTAAATAAATATTTTTATTATTTATTTATTTTATCTAAATAAATATATGTTAAAATAAATGAATAGATGTTCTTCTTTGGTAATTAAGGATACTTTCATGACAAATGTTATTCTAGAAGGGATTCAATTATTATGAATATTTGAATCCAATAGGAATCTTATTGTGAACTCGAGAAAACTTGATGGTTTTATTTAAAATATGAAAATAATTTCTATTATTAAGGGAAATTTATTATATCTTTTGATTATTCAAAAAACCTTAACAAGTATAATACTTTGAAAATATGAGAACTGGAAACCTAATTGTATATCAAATCTTGTGTTTTCTTTAGAAAATGAAAACTTGAAACCTTAGTAATTAACATACTTTAAAAAGACAAAAAATGTAATGTGTATGGTTACCAAACTCTTATGTTTTGATAATGAATTGAACTATGAAAACTAAAACCCTACTTGTATATGGAATCTTGTATTTTTGATAACAAATTGAACTATGAAAACTATGTTTAAACAACTTGTTATGCTTTGTTGAGTGTTGAGACTCGTATGGATTTGAGAACTTTAGCGAATTTATTATACTTTGAAATGGAAAATGAAAGCTTGAAACCATAGTGAAAATTAAACTTATGTGTGTTCCAAAACCTAATGAATTATGAAAATGAATTTTGTATGCATTGTATGTGATGTGTGGTTTACTAATGTTGGGTTTTGGGGTTGACTTGGCTTTGACCAGTCAGGATGTTTACCACAGGCTTGGGAGTTTTGTTTTGTGATGTCATGATGATGTTTTGATTACGATCTTTTATACTGACTAGGGGGATGTGTCATGTGTCTGCTATGATAAGTTTGATAAGATGTTTTGATGTGCTTTCCAGTTTCATGTGTGAGACTGAGTTGAATGGTGTGACTTTCTAATATAACCTTTGAGTCTTCAATCAATTATCTTTGATTGCTTCCTACTTGCTTGTATAGGACTAAGGTGATTTGTTTGTTTGGTGATGTCGTGTTATGAGATGGATTTGATTTTGGATTAGTCCTGTTAGGATGATCGTGTTGGTGGAATATGTGATTATGATCAGTAATAATGTCAAATTTTTTTTCCAGTTGCTTATTTAAGAACTGATGAATGATTTATGGTCATATGAGACCTATTGCTTTTACTAAGCTTAGGGTAGGTTATTTGTATGTCATGTTGGGAAGTGGTTTGCAATGGAGGCCAAGGCCCTAAAGAGGTTGACAAGTAACCCATTGTAGGTTGTTTTAATAAGTGATAACACTACATTAAATGAGAGTAAAATGAATTACTAAGAGTCATTGTTTTTCCTCGCCCATGCCTCTAGTGCTAGTATAGGCTAGGATGGGAGTATGGAGGATGCTTGGTTGTGACCTTGCTTTGTTAGTTATGCCTAAGTGTCTATACGAAAGGATACTAATGTTGCATAGAGACACTAGGGAGCCAAAGTATTAAAAGACTACCTAGATAACCTTAGAGTTGGCTCATGTGATGACACTTTCCCACTTACATAGTAGATTCCTACATGTCTTTGTTTGCCTCTGGGTTTAGATGTTCTTTTGTGTCTTGGTACCTTTGAGATAGATTACTTTTAGGATTTCCTTGACCTAGATGTTGGATTTTCCTTGTGATTTTGTTATCCTATTTGGGACTTGAGAGTATCTCCTCAACATGGTGGAAGTGGACCTTTTTGGGTTTCACAAGGTCGGGTGGTAGTGCTTTTTACTTTACCATTGAGATTAGTCAGTTTGATGTCATGGTCGAAGTTCCTTGTTCTGCATTTTCTTTCATTCTATTGTTGTGTTCTATGATGGATGGTTATACCTATTGTATTGTATTTTATTTCATGGGTCTTAAAGAGATGATGTAATCTATTTTATGATGTATATTCTTTCATCCTTTCATACCTTGTGAGCTATATAGTGGATGATTTTGCATTCCGACAATTTCCAAGTGGAATTCAAAATAATTGTATATTATTTAAATAGATTTGTACTTGTATTTATTCTTTAATGTGGATGTGTTATATATTGGTTTTAGTATTAATTGAACTTAAATGTGATTCAAGATCATGGGACCCTTAAGAATTGTAATCTGTTTTATGGTATGTGCTCATGTATATGTTATTATATTTATATTTGTTGTTGTTAGTTATTATCTTTCAAAAAAATTTTTTAACAAACTTGGTGAAACTTTAGGTTAATTTCTTGTGGGTTCCTTGGCAAGGCGTTACATGTCCTAAGCCTATCAAGAAAGAGAAGAGCAAAACATGGACAAGCTTCAAAGGTAAAGAAAAGAAGCATTACTAAATCACTGAAGAAGGCATGACTCATGAGGGGTCAACCAGTTTACACAAGGATGATGATGATGATGAAATAACATTCATTTCTATAACATAAAAAGGGTGAAAAGAGCCCTAGTATCAAACAACATCCATAGCAAGGACTAGATCATAGATGGTGGTTTCACTCACTACATGAATGGTGATATGAGCAAGTTCCATGAAGTGGAAGAGTACGATGGAGGAATGGTAAGATTCAATAACAACTCTTCGTGCACAATAGTAGGTAATGACATTATATCCCTAAATGACGTCACTATTGTGAAGATGTTTATCTAGTAGAAGGTCTCAACTATAACCTATTAAGTGTAGCTCAACTAAGCAATAAGGGTTATAAGTTTGAGTTTAAAAAAGGGTATTGTAGAATTCCTAACAAGACAAGTAGGCTATTGGGTACATGTGAACAAAGCAAAGGTAATCTATTCTACCTAAAGAGAAGAATCACTTGAAGGAGAAACAATGCTAGCTAAGTATGTCCAGAGAAATGACTCAACAAATCAAATCATCCAAGACAAGGATGCTAGAGTGATGACTAGAAGGAAGGTGAGAGAGACAATCTATGCACTCTCACACATGGAGCCCAAAGTTACAAGAGAATATCTAATGCATGAAGAATGGAGAAAAGATATGAAAGAATAAATAAATCAAATAGTAAAAAAATATACATGGACCTTGGTGACTCAACCCAAGGACAAGAATGTCATAAGCACAAATGGGGCGTTTAAAAATAAAATGAATGAAAATGGAGATGTGATCATGAACAAGGGTAAACTTATCTGCAAAGGGTATGCACATGAGGAAGGCATAAGCTATGGAGAAAAAGTTGCACCAATGACAAGACTAGAGGGAGTTAGGATACTCTTAGCCTTCATAATATACAAGAATTTCAAAGTGGATGGATGTGAAATTTGCATTCCTAAATGGAGTTCTGGAGGAAGAGTTATGCATAGAACAAACAAAAGGGTTTGAGACTGAAGAAGGAAATAATCAAGTATGTAGACTACAAAAAGCCCTATACAAACTAAATAAGGTGCCAAAATCTTGGTATGAAAGACTGCATTCATCCCTGATCAAGATTGGATTTGTAAGAACTAGTGACAATAACAACATCCATTAAATAATGAGATAGAAGTTGGTTTTTTGATTGCATAAATATTCATAGATGACATCATCTTTGGAGGAGATGACAAGATGAGCACAAAGTTGGTATAAGAAATAATGAAGGAATTTGAGATGTTCATGATTGGAGAAATCAAGTTCCTCATTGGATTGCAAGTGTCCTAGCTAAATGGAGGAATCCTCATTGGATAGATAAAATATGTGAAGGAGATTCTGAAAATTTTTGGTCTGGAAGAGGCCAAATTGGTAGGCACACTAATGGTGAATAGTTATAAATTATCAAAGGAAGATGAGAGTCTAGAAGTAAATGAAGTCTGTATTGATCTATGATTAGTAAGTCATAATATTAGGTGCACAATAGACTAGACATTACAAGATGTTCAAATAGTGGTTAGATTCTTAGCCAGTCCAAAGGGATTACACATGATTGTTGTGGAAAGGATCCTAAGGTATGTTGTGGTGCACAATAGACTGGACATTGCAAGTTGTTATGTAAAGGGATGACATAAAGAGCACAACTAGTGTTGCATTCTTTCTTGGAGGAAGACTGGTGCCATGGGACAACAATAAGAAAAACTACATATCTTAGTCAACTCCATAAGCAAAGTATGTAGCAACAATAATGAATTGCTCACAAGTTGTTTGGATTAAACAACTACTTGATGTAACGAGAAAGTAGATGAACTAGTGGTTATTAACTACAATAACATAGGTGTAATAAACATATCAAAGAACCTAGTTACGCACTCAGAGACATAACACATATCAATAAAATATTATTTCCCAAGAGAGCAAGTGCAAGAGAAAGGGGTAAGGGTGGAATATATGCCAACTAAATAACAACTGACTGATATATTCACAAAACCTCTTCAAAAGGATATCTTTAAGTATATTAGGGGAAGGTTAGGGGTACTACTCCCATCAAAATCCTAAAATAGAACACTAAGGGGATGCATCAGTTAATGAATTGTAAATGACTAATCATATTATGGATTGAAGAACACGTAGGACTGCTCCACACGGGGAGTTGTCACATAAACATTATGTGCGCCTTTGGCATTACCGTCAAAGGGGGAGAAGAAGATTGAGAGAAGAAAAAAAAAGTAAAGGGGAGGAGGAGTCATAGGGGAGAATAAGCATGAAGGAAATAGTGGAGAAGAAAGAAAGGCAATGTAAGGTAGAAGAAAGGAGAAGTCAAAAGAGGAGCGGATAGGGGAAAACAAGCAAGCAGGGCACTTGTAGCATGAGGCATCAGCTCGGAGGGAGATTTTGAATAAGAAGAGAACAAGGTAAAGTCATTATATTACCTACTAAGTATGAAGTAGTCCATAGATATTATCCAAATTTATTGAAGTGACCAAGTGTCAATGTCAAGTATTTTCATCAATGCCATAGGGGGAGATTGTTGGCATAACCATCAAAATTCTAAGGAACTAGACTAATGAAGGTACCAACATGACCAGTTATGATATGGTTATCATTGATGTTGATGCAAAAGCATCTTGGTATGCTTGGTTATCCTACTTATTTGTCTTGAGTTTCTCAGTTACATTGTTGGACTTGCTCGATAGTTGTTATTACAATTGGCTCGGTGGATTCTATTTGTCTTCTTTCACTGAGTTGTCCTGATTTGGCTTGGTGCACATGTTCACTGATTGATCCATTGCTTCATTCATCGAGTGATTATTCCTTCATTCATCAAGTGTGCTCAGTGACTTATTTGAGTCTATTCAGTGATGTCTTGTTCCTTTATTCACCGAGTTGTTTATTTGGTTATTCTTTGAGAGTTGGCTTGTGTATTTAATTTAGTGTTTGAATTCAATGTATGAGATCGATCATTACGAAGTGTGTGGACCTATTTTGGAAAGTATAAATAAAGGGGTTGAGTATTAGGTTTAGTATGCAGAGAGAACACTTAGAGGTGGGTAGAGTTAGACTTTGGAGTCTAGATGATCATAAATCGTACGTGATATGTGAGAATCTATTATGAAATTGAATCTTTTTATTTGGCCACAATGGGAAAGGCCTTACAACTTGACATGTATGGATTAAATTGATGAATTAATAAAGATTTACTGTTCTCTCTCCTTATGGCATTGCTTCTTGGTTATTTTTCTTCTTTTATGTTAACTCAATGAGGTTGCATGGTAATTGGGTAAGCCTTTGGCCCTAGTCATCATCCTACCTAGTGTTAGATGTCAAGGTCAAGACATAAAATTGACTATTATGAATTCATTACTAGTGAAGCTTTGTGAGAACATAAGTGTGACTCTAGTCCACAAATGTGACCAAAAAAGTAAGAAGGACAAGCCAAGCCAAGGCAATGACAAAAAAATACACTTAGACAAAATCATGCTAAGTATGTATGGATATGAAGGGTGTTGTCAAGCAAGTAGACCAGTTGGTATGACTAGCCAACACGAAGAAAGGATGAGTCACACCATTGGGATGAAGTGCATCGGAAAGATGCCCATGATTGCCACGTCACAAAGTAGGTGGATCATCTCACTTGACATTACATTTAATAGGAATGGTATTGTCACATCAAGGACAACCAAAATAATAATAAAATGAATTTTTCCAATAGAGAAAGCTATCAAAGTCATTTAAAATCTATGAATTATGTTTGTACAAGGTACATCTAACAAGAATAATGCATGACAGAGACAATAATTCAAGCTAGACATAGCTAGAGAATTCAAATTTTGAATTATCAGAGTAGGGTTCAACATTGAACGATCAAGGATCATATATAAGACTTTTAGTTTGAAATAACAACTAAGATTGTAGAGTGTAAAAGAAAGAAGCCACACAGTTGAGAATTGTAATCTTGAAAGGAGAAGGTTGACAAAAAAGATTAAAAAATAGGGTGTTAGAAGATATTGTGTTAAGAAGAGCCAATGTGCCAAACAACATTATGAACGAAGAGTGGTAAAGCTAGTAGAGCCAAGAAACAAAGTGACTATGTCTAAGTTGTAGAGCCAAGAGAGAGAAGAGCAAGGTACATACAGGTTCAAGTGTATCCAGGTGGTCTATATCTAGCTAAATATAGTAGCTACTTTGTTTAGGCCAAGATCTTTGTTGATTTATAACTATAACACATCCCATTGAGGGTGAACTTTAACAAGTTCTTTGTATTCAAATCCCTTAATAGGGTGACAAATTAGTTTGGGTTCCAAAGTTCTTTAGCCAGGTTGCTCTTAATTGGGCAAGACTATCGCATGTCATTGCTAAATCCCTTAATTGGGTGAGACATGAAAGTGTTCTTGTAGTCCTTTAACATAGGTAAGCTCTTGATTGTGTGCACTTTAGGAGAATGAATAATTTGTGAGGATCATCTCACACACCATGGTTTTCACCCTAGTTGGATCTCCACAAGATAAATACTTGTGTTGCATGATGTTATCTTCGTGTTAATTAATTTTGATTAATTAGAACTAGTTGAGTTATAGTCATCGCTAACAACAAACCGATGTGAAGGAAGAATGGTGAAATATTTTGAAGTCCTCCCCACCTCTTGATATATTCACCTGTGCATGGACCAACAATGTAAACCTCACCTTCACACTCTTCTTTTGGCATACAATAACCAAGCACTAGAAATTATCACTGATACCAATATGATGTAGAGGACCCAAGTTAGTTCTTAAGATCATTTAGGTTTCTCCTTTATCTTTGGTTCAATGTAGAACCATCTAATGGTCCACTCATATAACCTTCTCAAAAGGCTTCAATACTCTTTGATGTTCTCTCAAGCAATTCCAATGCCTTCAGATTTGCAACTTCTCCCAACACCCTTTCTCCTCTTGAAGGCTTCAATTATAACCTACCCTTGTAATACCTACCCCTAGTTTACTTTTTAGATTGTATTGTTGATTCTTTTAGGCCAGTTTGATGATTATGTTTTTTGATTATTGGTACTTGGTTACTAGATTGATTAGATGTTATTTCATACTTAGTTGATTTATGTGATGAACTATTAGTTATTTCATGTGTTTATGTTTATCCTTTCGATAATGATATATGCATGTTTAGTTAAGTGAATTTTAATTATTCATGATGTTAGTTAGATGAATGATTTATATGCAGTTTCTATGGTTACTTACCCTATACTTCATGTGTATGGTGTACTTGTTTGTTTTACTTTATGTTTGATGTTTCTAATGCGGTTGAGGGAGGGAGTTCTAGTTACCTACTAGTCGGGATCTACATGATGCACCACTCCCTATCATTTCCTATTTAGTTTAGATTATATGTGTATGTACATGCGTGGATTTTATGCAGATTGTAGGTATTGGGCATCGACTTCCCTGAATTGCCAAGATGAGCGTGCCCTATTACAATATCTCAAAGGTATAAGTGGGGAGATAATGCTTGAGTCCAAATCCTAACCTTAAGCCAATTGTCCTAGAAAGTAGGACAAGTATCTGAGTTGTCTACCCTTTTGAATTTGTCAAGTGACATAAATTCATGATTTTGACCCTTGAGTTTGGTCTAGTATTTTGTACTTTATAATGGGTTTTCATATTTAGTCTTGTGGGTTTGTGATGATTTTCTGCTATAGTTAAATCTAATTAAAAGAATTTTTAATGATTTAATTTAATGGAAATTTTATAAAGAAAATTTAATATTTAATTATACTAATTTAATTGAGAAATTAATTAAATAAATAAATTAAATTTAAAGAATTAATTAAAGTTTGAATTGTGGCGTAATTATATTTAATAATAATGTTTAAGAGTTTCATTTTAATAATAAACTCTAAATAATAGTATTAGTTAAATTAATAAATATTTCGGCAAGAGCCTACAACATACTGGTAATTTGCGAGCCTCTCATCTAGGAGATCTTGGGTTTGAATCTACTTGTTATTAACACATAATAATAATAATTAATCTCAACAACAATAATAAATAATCTATGCTTTGACTGATTACCTATCAAAAAAACAAAAAATTAAGAAATATTTGATTTAAAATGTCTCGTAATTTAATAACAGAGAAAAATTGATTTAATAAAGTTTATTTGAATTAAATTGCAAAAGTTGGTGCATGAAAATTAAAATATAGTAAAAACAATAAAGGAAAAGGGTTTTGCATGATTGCATAATCGAAGCCCTAATTTGGGGAAAAACTCTTTATTGGGAAAGTAGAGTTCATTTCTCCATACCGAGATTTGGAGGAGCGAATTTTTAGAGAAGAGGGTTTTTTAGGAAAAAGGAGGAAATTGCTTGTGAGCTCAGTGTGTTCATTGTCTGGCATCAAATAGCTCAGTGCATCTGTTGTTTAGCATTAGATCCAGGTAGGATCTTATGGAGTGATGTAGTAGTTTTCTTGTTCTTTGAATTCTCTGTATTCTTCGTGTCTAGATGAATTTGTATTCAGAGTTTATTTGGGTTGAAACTCTTGATTGTGTTTTTATTGTTGTTTGTGCTCAAAAGCATCTGTAATTGAATGGAATGATTGAAACCTTGTTTAGTAGATTTTACAGTTTCGTAATTTGATAAATTTAAATACAGGAAGGGTTTTTATATATATATATATATATATATATATAAACGAAATTTGCAAAGTTATCATGAACATAAAACAAAATTTATTAAAAATTTAAAATGAATAATGGTTAAAACCTGTGATTTTCTATGGACCGAGGGGGGGAGGAGCTGTTGTTTTGATTTTTTTATAGATAAGATAAAATGAAATAGTGGGTGGGGGCCACCACTCCACTCCACCCACCTTCCTCCTTTCTCCATGTTGCCGACGACTTTGTTGTACGTGGTTGCCCAAGGCAGTTAGTTACTAGTGCAACCCACGAGAGAAGGTGAGTGATATGTTTTATTTATTTATTATTTATTATTTTAAATAATTTATATTAATATTTAATATATGTTATTTTATATAAATGATTTTATATATTAAATATTAATTGTTATTAAGTATTATTATTATTTACAATTAGTATTATTTTATTAAATAAGATTTAGTAATTGTTTTGTTATTAATAATTTAATATTATTTATTTTATTAATAACTAATCATTATTATCTTTAATAATATAATATTAATGTTGAAATTTTAATAATATCTTCTTCAAAAAATTTATTGATTACCTTGTGCTTTAAAATATATTTGCAAAGCAATTGATAATTCATAATTCAACTTAGAGAATGAGATGTTTTCATAAAATTGGGTTTTACTCGACGGTTCAATTTTGTATGAAAATATTTTTCGTCTTACTAGGGGAACCTTTTTACATCTTTTGATAATTCAAAGATCTTAGTAATTTTGATACTTTGGTAACGAAAACTAAAATCCTACTTGTATATCAAATCATGTGTTTTTAAAAACGAAGTGAACTATGAAAACTATGTTTAAACAACTTTTTATGATTTGTTGAGTGTTGAAACTCCTGTAGACTCGAGAACTCTAGTGAATCTGTAATACCTGAAAACAAGAATGAAAACTTGAAAACCTTTAGTAAAAAATTGAACTTTAGTATTTTCAAAACCAAACGAGTTATGAAAGTTGCATTGTTTTGTGACTTATATGATGTGTGGTTTACAGTTGTTGGTTTTGGGTTTGACTTAGTACTTTGACCAAATCAGAATGTTTACCAAAGGCTTGGGGGTTTGTTCTGTGATGATGTTATGTATACGATCTTTTATACCCGACCATAGTGATGTGTCACGTGTTTCTATGATGAGATGTGTTCAGTTGTCTTTTTGATGCTTTCCATTTTCTTGTATAGAATTGAGGCGAATGGTGTGACTTTTCTGGTGTAACCTTTGAGTCTTTGATCAATTACCTTTTGATGCTTTCTAGTTGCTTGTATATGACTGAAGGTGATTATTGTGTTTTATCCTTTGGTATTTTCTAGTTGCTTGTATAGGACTGAGGTGATGTTGAGATTTTTCTATAGGTGTTTTCCAATCGCTTGTAAGGGACTGAGGTGAAAACTATGATTTTATGAGTTATACTTTTATGAGCCTAAGGTAGTTAATCTATGTGTATGTTGGGAGGTGGCTTGCAATGGAGGCCAGAGCCCAGAGTGATTGCCTTGGTATTGTTAGAATTCTTTAGAATAACTGAGAGGGGGGGGGGGGGTGAATCAGTTATTCAAGGTCCAAATGCCCTAATAATACTTTTTCACAACTTATAATGAGTCTATAAACTTTTCATCCATCCAAATTTAAATCAACCATCTTAGCAAGTTACGACAAATCAACATGCAGGAATAAAACATGCAAGATCAACACATGACACAGTGATTTACGTGGAAACCCAATTTGGGAAAAACCACCAGTAACATGCTGCTTGATTTTCACTCTTCTAAAGTGATGCCCTGTTAAAGGCTTACAACACACTGTTAAATGTGACCTTGTTAGAGGATTTCACCATACTGTTAGGAATGGGCCTGATCAAAGGACTTTAGAACATTCACTTGGAATGTCACCCTGTTAAAAGATTTACAACATGGCTATTAAACCAACCTAAGTCCATAGGATTTAAACTATCTGTTACAATTGCTAGAGAGTAACAATAATGGATTGTTGATCTGATACAACTTACAACATACTTTGCAAATTTCATATCACTCTTCAGTTTAGTCCTTTAACTTGGCTTTTAACCACTTCAATTCTTACAGCTTGTCATCTCAAGCTTCGTCTCCTTGAGTCTTCTTACTCATCATACCAATGCATCCATATCTGTGGTCATCTGTTGAAGCAGAGTAACTGTACTTTCTTCCTCCTTAGCACCTCCTTCAGCACTTTATGCTTTCATGCCTGACCTCTTCTCTGTCTCTTCATGACCTTATGATTCCTTAAATAGAAATCTGGTTTGCCTTTGCCGCTCGATTCTCCCTTTCCAACTTTAGGGTTTCAAATGGATTAGGTAGGATACAATGTATCTACCCCATATCTTGCTCTTATCTAGAAAACTTAGTCTAGAGTCCAGTTGTATTCTCCAAAAACGTTCTACATGGTGTTCTGTGCCACTAGCTCATCATTCTTATCTTCCATTTAATTCACAGATTTCTAGATAACAACCTTGTTGGCTTAGATCTGGCGAATCTTCGATTTTCAAAATAATGCATCAACTCAGCACTATTGGTTTACTAATGCTCAACATCTCTGTGTTTGATGGGGACACAACCCAAGCACAGAATGGACACAACAGGAAAAGGGAAATTGTATTAACTGTGAAAATAAGCTAGTACATTCAGTACAGAGAAAATAGACTTCAAAACATGCCCTAAGGGCTTACAATAGCACAAAATTGGAGATAATTTCTCCTTTTGGTACCTCCTCTCAATTTCCACTCCGAACTGCCTTTTACAATGCCAAAAATGTCCTTAAATAGACCCCGGAGGGTTAAGGACTAGGAGTACATTCTAGAAAGTGCTAGTAGGCATCCACTGACCAAGTAGAAGGCTCCAGAAGCCATGTTAGAAGTTGGTGCAAATCTAGAAGAATCCAAAAACGGTAACCAAACTTTCGGGAGGCATAACTTTTGAACCGTAGCTTCGATTGACGAATCGTTTACATTTTCAAAAAGCTCTCAAAGCGCTCTATAGCCCTATAGACCAGCTTCACTTGTCCCCCATTTTTTGGCCCTTTTTGAGGTCATTTAATGCCCCTAACCTGACTTTGAAGCATTCTTAGGAGGTCTCCAAAAATTGAAAAACTGTGATAACTTTCAAACCGTGGGGCCTTTTGACCTGATTCTTTTTCTAGAATGGTCTAAATTGCAATTACATTCATCTGGCCAATTTACACCTCCTAGTTCACCAAAATGATAGCTCAATTACATACTCCTATTTTTTTGCATTTACACGTATCCCAAGGTGTTCAAATACTGTATCCTAGAACACTGATAGTGGAACTGTGAGAGTTGAAACCTTTATTTGACCCAAATAGGTATCCAGAAATGAAAACACATGAAACAGAAACTAAGTCTAAGTACATTTTTTTTTTGGGTGACACAGGATTGCCCTTATACCTCTGGATGCTCCTGCATCAGACACCCAAGGTAGATTGAAAAGTGACCCTGTCACTTTATGAATGGTAGAAGAAATCCCAAATGGGAAACCTTAGCTGCTGAAATCCAGGTTGAGTCCTCTATCGGCCATCCTTTCCACTTGACCAAGTACTCTTCATAATGCCTATTTCTGGTGCTCCTACCCACATGATGATCTAGAATGTCTTCTATCTCCTCCTTCTTAGAAGCAATAATTGGACATGGCTCTAACATCAGTTCCTCATCTACACCATCATCATGATACTCTGTTAAGTCTACAATGTTGAAAATAGGAGAAATGTGAATACCATCTGGCAACTCCACCTCATATGCATTTCCTAAGTCATGTTTCTTCAGAATTTTGCAGGGGCCAAATTTCTTCATTTTCAGCTTGTTGTAAGTACCGACTGGAAATCTTTCTTTTTGTAAGTGTACCATGACTAGATCCCCTACTTGGAATTCCTTATGTCTTCTCCTTTGATCAGCCCTAGCTTTATACTCTTGATTCATCTTGGTAATGTGTGCTTGAACCTCCTCATGTAGACGCTTGATATGTTCAGCAAATTCTTCAACTTTAGCACTTGTCCTTTCCCCTTGCTCTATATTCCTCAATTCTGGCGCAGTCCTTGGGCTACTTCCATATACAATGTGGAATAGTGATCTACCAGTACTCCTATCTACAGGGTTATTGTAAGAAAACTCGGCTTGTGGTAGAATCAAATCCCACCCCTTGGGCTTATCCCCAACTACACATCTCAGCAAATTGCCCAGACTTCTGTTTACCACTTCTGTTTGGCCGTTAGTCTGTGGGTGATGTGTGGAACTAAATTTCAAGTCTGTTCTCAACTTTTTCCATAATGTTCTCCAGAAATACCCCACAAATTTAGTGTCTATGTCATAAACTATACTCCTTGGAAGACCATGTAGTCTTACCACTTCTCTGAAAAACAAGTCTGCAATATGGACAACATCATGAGTTTTGTGGCATGGAATGAAATGTGCCATTTTGGAGAACCTATCAACCACCACAAATACTGAGTCATTACCCCTTGGTGTCCTCGGCAATCCAAGAACAAAATCCATACTTTTGTCCTCCCATGGCTTTGATAGAACGGGCAATGGCTGATATAGTCTAGTATTGTGGCTAAATCCCTTGGCAACTTGACAAAGCTGGCAACTCTGTACAAACTTCTTCACATCTTGTGAAATCTGAGGCCAAAAATAATGTTCTCTAAGAATGGCAATCATCTTATCTTGACCAAAATGTCCTGCCATCCCTCCACTATGTTTCTCTTTAATTAGATTTTCCCTCATGGAACTCCTTGGAATGCACAATTGGCTGCCCTTGAATAACATACCATCCTGAATCAGATAGTCTAACCACCTAGTTCTATCTATAGCAACAGGCTCTTTACAAGCTTTCCATGCTTCAACAAAATCAGGATCTTCAGGGTACAGATTCTTAAGTTCATCAAACCCAACTACTTCAACCTACATTACTGTAAGAAACAACTGTCTCCTGCTTAGTGCATCTGCAACCCTGTTAGATTTTCCACTTCTATGTTTCAACACAAATGTATAGCTCTGCAAGAACTCTACCCATTTCATATGCCTTTGATTCAATTTACCTTGGCTATTTAGGCATTGTAATGCCTGGTGATCAGTATACAAAACAAATTCCTTTGGCAATAAATAATGCCTCCATTTCTTTAAGGCCTGAACTATTGCATAGAACTCTTGATCATAAACATAATACTTCTTCTTTGCATCATTCAATTTTTCACTAAAATATGCAATAGGCTTACCTTCTTGGCTCAATACAGCCCCAATAGTGCTGCCACTAGCATCACAATCCACCTGGAACACCTTTCTAAAATCTGGAAGTGCCAACACAGGTTTTTCTGTCACCACCTTCTTCAGTAATTCAAAACTTCTCACAGCTACTGTAGTCCATTTGAACTCTTTCCTATCCCCTCTTGTTGTGTCAGTTAGGGGTGCACATATGCCACTAAAATTCTTAATAAACTTCCTGTAAAAACTAACCAGACCATGAAATGATCTTACCTCAGTAGCAGACCTTGGAGTAGGCCATTCCAAGATGGCTTTTACCTTCTCTGGATCCATTTTGAGACCTTCAGGTGATATAACAAACCCCAAATAGACTAACTCCCTTTTTGCAAAGATACACTTCTTCAAATTAATTAACAGTTTCTCTTCCCTTAACCTTTCAAGGACACTACGAATATGCAATAAATGTTCTTCCAAAGTCTTGCTGAAAATTAAAATATCATCCAAATAGACAATAAAAAATTTTCCCAAGAACTTCTTAAGTACCTCATTCATAAGCCGCATGAAGGTGCTTGGGGCATTCATCAATCCAAAGGGCATGACTAACCACTCATAAAGACCCTCCTTGGTCTTGAAGGCCATTTTCCACTCATCTCCTTCTCGAATCCATATCTGGTGATAACCACTCTTGAGATCTATCTTTGTGAAGTACTGAGCTCCACTCAAGCAGTCCATAAGATCATCCATTCTTGGCAAAGGAAACCGATATTTGATGGTTATCCTATTTATAGCTCGAGAGTCTGTACACATCCTCCACTCTCCATCCTTCTTTGGTGCCAATACTATAGGTACTGCACATGGACTTAGGCTCTCCCGAATCAAGCCCTTCCTCAATAGCTCCTGAACCTGTCGATTTAGCTCCTCTGTTTTAGTAGGAGTCATCCTGTGAGCAGCCTTGTTAGGAAAACTAGCTCTTGGAATTAGATATATCTGATGACTGATTTGCCTTACTGGTGGCAATCCTTCTGGAACATTATCAGAGATAATATCTCCAAACTCACCTAGTAAATCTAAAACTTCAAGTGGTATTTCACTACTACCTTCTTTTTCTTTCCTAGGAATCAAAGCATAACACATACGCTGATGTTTCATTCCATCTAAAAACTTTCTTCCATCAACAAGACAAATCCTAGCACTGCTACATACCTTTTCACCTTCCTTTTTCATGGGCTTCAGTTTGTGGCGAACTCCATCCTTTGTTAGAGAGTATGTGTTTGCATGACCATCATGTACTGCATGTCTATCAAACTACCATGGTCTACCCAACAATAGATGGCAAACATCCATTGGAATAACATCACAGAGAACTTCATCATGGTAACTCCCAATTTTGAATTTCACGAGACATTTTTCACTTACCAGGACCTTATGCTCATCTTTCACCCAAGCAATTCGATAGGGCTAGGGATGTTTCTCCCTCTTGAGCTTCAACTTAGAGACCATCTCCTCTGACACCAAGTTGTCAGTGCTACCACCATCAATGATCACATAACAACATTTTTTCTCACATTTGCACCTGGTATGAAACAAACTCCTCCTTTGTCCTGGTTCAATCTCACCACTTAATAGAACTCTTTCATTTACCGAGCTCTCTCCTCTTTTTGCATCCTCTGAATGTGATGACTGTGCATCCTCATCCACATGAGCAACCCTAGCTTGACCCTCAGCTCTCCTATCTGTCCTTCCTTATCGTTGAGGGCATTCAAAGGCACGATGACCTTCTTCATTGCAATGGAAACAGGTACCACGGAAGCCTCCTCTTCCTTGTCCACATCCTCTACCTCTTCCTCTCTAATTTCCAAAGTCTTGATCATGGGAGCGGTTGAAACCCTCATTCCTTTGGTTCCTGCTAGTACCCACATCTTCATTTTTCTTTTGGGTTTCATTTGACCTCCAGATGACTTACCGCTTCCCCTTCCTCCTTGACCATGCCCTCTTTATCTCCCTTCAAACCTCTTATTCAGCTTCTCTTCAACTCGTAGGGAAAATTGGTATGCCTCTTCAATGCTAATCATTCTTACCAGACTTAATTCCTCCTGGATACTAGGTCGCAACCCACTGATATAACGAGCAACCTTCTCCTTATTTGCTTCTGCATGCCCTGCTCTAATCAAAAGTCGATAAAACTCCTCTGTATATTCTTTGACTGATCTTTCTGCTTGCTTTAGCCCATGCATCTTCTTAAACAAATCAAGCTCGTAGTCCACAGGAATGAACTGCTTCTTTAATTTGTCCACCATGCGATCCCAACTTGTGATATTCTCCTTTCCTCTTCTATTTCTTTCCAATTGAACCTCTTGCCACCAAATTTTGGCATGGCCTTTCAGTTTGGCAATTGCAAACTTAACCCTATTTGGGTCCCTGATATCCTCATACTCAAAGTATTCTTCCAGTTCATTGATCCAGTCGATCAACTCATCTAGTTTCAGATTTCCTAAAAATACACCCACATCAATTGTAGGTCTTTTCCCAAATTTAGTAATGGCCCTAAAAAGCCTTTCCTCCACCTGATTCAGAACTTCCCCATCAAATTCCCCTTCTGGTCCAATTTCTTCTTCTTCATTGTCATTCTCACTATCGTCACCTGCAACAACATTTGTTCCTCTACGGAGCTCCTCCTGCAATGCTTGTACCTACCTTTGGAGGGCTCTAACCTCCTTAGGATTAACATCTCTGACCCTTCCACCACACTCTCTTCATGGAGGCATCTTCTTAACTCAAACCCACAACCACACAGTCCTGGTGCAAACTGCCTCACAGTCGATGCTCTGTCTACACACTCAGGAAAACCAGCTCTGATACCACTTGATGGGGACACAACCCAAGCATAGAATGGACACAACAGGAAAAGGGAAATTGTATTAACTGTGAAAATAAGCTAGTACATTCAGTACAGAGAAAATAGACTTCAAAACATGCCCTAAGGGCTTACAATAGCACAAAATTGGAGATAATTTCTCCTTTTGGTACCTCCTCTCAATTTCCACTCTGAATTGCCTTTTACAATGCCAAAAATGTCCTTAAATAGACCCCAGAGGGTTAAGGACTAGGAGTACATTCTAGAAAGTGCTAGTAGGCATCCACCGACCAAGTAGAAGGCTCCAGAAGCCATGTTAGAAGTTGGTGCAAATTTAGAAAAATCCAAAAACGGTAACCGAACTTTTGGGAGGCATAACTTTTGAACCGTAGCTCCGATTGACGAATCGTTTACATTTTTGAAAAGCTCTCGAAGCGCTCTATAGCCCTATGGACAAGCTTCACTCGTTCCCCATTTTTGGGCCCTTTTCGAGGTCATTTAAGGGCTTACAATAGCACAAAACTGGAGATAATTTCTCCTTTTGGTACCTCCTCTCAATTTCCACTCTGAACTGCCTTTTACAATGCCAAAAATGTCCTTAAATAGACCCCGGAGGGTTAAGGACTAGGAGTACATTCTAGAAAGTGCTAGTAGGCATCCACCGACCAAGTAGAAGGCTCCAGAAGCCATGTTAGAAGTTGGTGCAAATCTAGAAAAATCCAAAAATGGTAACCAAACTTCCGGGAGGCATAACTTTTGAACCGTAGCTCCGATTGACGAATCGTTTACATTTTTGAAAAGCTCTCAAAGCGCTCTATAGCCCTATGGACAAGCTTCACTTGTTCCCCATTTTGGGCCCCTTTTGAGGTCATTTAATGCCTCTAACCTGACTTTGAAGCATTCTTAGGAGGTCTCCAAAAATCAAAAAATTGCGATAACTTTCAAACCGTGGGGCGTTTTGACCTGATTCTTTTTCTGGAATGCTCTAAATTGCAATTACATCCATCTGGCCAATTTACACCTCCTAGTTCACCAAAATGATGGCTCAATTACATACTCCTATTTTTTTGCATTTACACGTATCCCAAGGTGTTCGAATACTCTATCTTAGAACACTGATAGTGGAATTGTGAGAGTTGAAACTTTTATTTGACCCAAATGGGTATCTAGAAATGAAAACACATGAAACAGAAACTAAGTCTAAGTACTTTTTTTTTTTTGGGTGACACAGGATTGCCCTTATACCTCTGGATGCTGCTGCATCAGTGTAACTCGACACTTGTATATGCTCGGCACTTGATTTTTCTCGGCACTCGGCACTTGATTCTACTTGGCACTTGATTCTGCTCGGCACTTGATTTTGTTCGGCACTCGGCACTTGATTCTGCTCGTCATCTGAAGTTCACTCGACACTTGCTCGGCTTCAACTAGGAATCTATTCGGCTCCTTAATGATCTTAGTTAGTCTTCACAAATGACTTAGCTAAAACCTTAAATCTTTGATATGTTTCAATGTGCCTATTCTCTGTGTCTTAGAGTATGTCATCAATACACTTTTTCATCAATGACTTAGCTGATCCTTGGACTTCATTACAATATCATAACTTCAACCTTTCTCTAGGTGTTTTAGTTACATCTTATTGATTGCCTCCTCCTTGTCAATCAACCAATTGATAGTGTTTGGATCACTAAAGCAATTTGTCATTCCTGCAAGTAGCAAGTTTGACATCAATGACAAAACAATGATTGAGAACATTCTTTACCAGTTCCATATGATCATTCCAACAATTTTCCTCATGATCTTTTCAATCATTTCCAACAGTAACCCTTTGTAAGTTGTTTTAATAAGTGATAACATTTCATTAAATGGGTTTAAAATGAATTAAAAAGAGTTAGTGTTTGTTCCTCGCATGTGCCTTGAGTGCTAGTAGAGGCTAGGATGGGAGTAGAGAGGATGCTTGGTTGCAACCTTACTTTGTTAGTATGCCTTGTCTGTATGAAAGGATACTGGTGTTGCATAGAGACACTAGGGGGCCAAAGTCCAGAGAGGTTGCCAGGATAACCTTAGAGTCAGCTCATGCAATGACACTTGCCCACTTACATAGTAGATTTCCCATGTGTCTTTGTTGCCTCTAGGATTAGTTGATACTTGTGTCTTGGTGCCCTTTGAGATAGTTTTCTTTCAATTGTTTCCTTGACCTAGACGTTGGTTTGGACTTGTGTTTTGATATTCGTATGGGACTTGAGTTTATCTCCTCAACATGGTGGGAGTGGGCCATTTAGGTTCCATGAGGTCGGGTGGTAGTGCATTTTTCTTATACCATTGAGATCTGATCACTGGATGTCATTACTAGATGTGCTTGTGCAGATGTACCTTTCTTTTTGATCTTGTATTTCTGATATATTCTGTTGTATTGTACTTGATTATCAAAGATCTTATGAGATGTTGTATATAATTGATGATGTATATATTCTTTGAGCTTTTCATACCCTATGACTTGTATGGTGGATGATTAATTATTCTGATTATGCCAAGTGGCATCCTTTGTAATCGCATGTTATATAATTGGATTTGTGCTTGTAATTATTCTTTGGTGTGGATTTGCTATATATTGGATTTAGTATTAATTAAACTTAAATGTAATTCAATGTCATGGGACTCTTGAGAGATGTAATCTATTTTATAATGGTTGTTATGTATGTGGGTTAATGCTTCCACTATATTTTATTTGTTGTTGTTTAATTGTTATCTTAAAAAAAAAATTGTTTGGCAAACTTGGTGAAACTTTAGGTTAATTTTTTTGGGTTCCTTGGTGGGTTGTTACAACCGCTTAACATATCAAGATCTCATCGCCATACTTGTAAAGTCTTGTGTGGGTGTTCCCTATAGTTCCAACATTCCATCCAACACATCCTAACCCTTTGGCATGAACAAAAGTTTCCTAAAGCATCACCTATAAAACATGCCCTACTAGGAGATCACCTAGTAGAAATCACTCCTCCAATTCACCTTTTTTGCCTCTAATGTGCAAATACACCAAATAGGGGCCCAAACTAAGAGCATATACGGATACCCTTTTGGCTTCTTTACAAAATATGACAAAATAGAATTTGGGTTTTGTTGTTGACCCAATCAACACAATTGTACCCAAATTAAGCCTACAAGGCTAGATTATATCAGTTCTAATAGTTTCCTTCACTAATAAAATTCTCCAATGTAACAACTCATTGTTTCATGTCTTCTCATGCCTAAGGACACAAAAACAACAATTAGATCACATCAACTAATCAATTTGAACCCTCTGCAACTCTCTTTTCTATTCTTCCTACCTTGTCACTTTCAAATGCCAAGTCTAGGGCATGACATCAAAATTCAAGGTCCGAATTTAAACCAATTGCATCCTAAAATACATGGGAAACCCTAACATTCCATAGAGAATTGGCCAAATCCAACAGTGGAATGCTAGAAAAAAGATATTTTCCTCCAAGACCTTAGGGTTTGCAAATTATTTTTACCAAGATGGACTAATCTCCCTTATTTCTTCACCAAATGGGGTCAAATTAATTGTAAATGAGAGGTAATAGATAGGAATAAATAACATGATGATGGATTTGTTCTACCAATTAGTATTTAATCTGTACAAAGTACAAGAAATATAAAATTGTCATTGGAAACTCAATGATCAAATTGCAAGAGATATAAAAATATTCGAGTTACATTTACCTTCAATAATTTTTTTGGTCTTATAACATCCTATTTTAACTATCGTAACTAGTTCTTATAGAAATTCAAATCAGTTAGCTATTGGTTGCTTGATTACACTTTTTGTCAATGCTGACAACATTGCAACATTGCATCAATTATGCAACTCCTTGTACAAACTAGACTAGGAACATAAGAGACAAATTATAAATGACCCACTTGAGCATCTAACAATGCTTAACCCTCTTCTACATACCTTTGGATTGTCTTTGACTCAGGTTGGGCATAAGGGTCCTAATGCATTACAATCAAGAGAATTGGCTCAATAGGCCTTATTACATCATGACAACTATGATATGGTCTCTATAGAACCTTATTACATCACAAGACATTTTTAGGGAGATTGAGATGTCCGCAACACCCCTCTATGCTTTTAGGTGCCTTGCACCGTAACATTGACAATGTTGACAATATTTCAAAATTGCGTCAATTATGCAACTCCTTGTGCAAACTTGACTAGGGACATGAGAGACAAGTTGCAAATGGTCTAATTGAGCATCTAACAAAGCTTGACCCTCTTCTACGCACCTTGAATGATCTTTGACCAAGTTTGATCTCGAGGGTCCTAATGCATTATAATCAAAAGAATTGATTCAATAGACCTTATTACGTCCCATAAACTATGAGATCGTCTATATAGGACCTTATTACATAACAAAATATTTTTAAGGACACCAAGATGCCCACAACACTCCTCTATGCTTGTAGTTGTCTTGCACCAATGGAACAATATGATATGATTGATTGTTATTTCATGAAATACAATGTTTTAGTGTTAGAACATTTATAATTTAGTAGAAAGATTTTACAGAACCTCAACTCAAATTACAAACATTCAACCAAACGTTACATGTATAAACTTAACATAGATGAGACATGCAATTAAGCACGCAAACATGGTTTATGGACTAGGAGTGGTTGTTTTTGATCCATGTTTCCTCTAAATAAAAGTCACCTACAACAATCTTCTGTTCTATTCATCCAATATTTTAGCAGAACATGTGTTTGATCTACTTCTCAAAGTGATATTGAATGTTCAGATTCTTATTTATCCCTACTGAATTTTAATCAAATCTTAAATATGCAAAAATAGGAAGATTTGTGTTTAATAATAAAACAAAATATGTAAAATATACAATCAACAGAATTGAAGATTTAAAAGAACACATGTCTTTTTGGTGGAATGTATGCGGATCTTAAATTGTCGTTTTAGAAAAAAGAACATAATTAGTGTATAATTTATTTATTTTTTAATACAAAATTATAGTAAATTTTATTAATATTAATCTTGTATTTTATTTTTAAAATAATTTTTAAAAAGATAAGTAGTCAAAGGGCCCTTGGTCTATTAGTATTTAGCTTCATTTTTTTTTCTTTTTATTTATTTAAAATATTAAAAGAAATAATATCTTTAATAAAAGGAGATAATATTAAATATATTCTTATAAAAAGATATAATAATATATAAAATAACTTTGTATTAATTTTTTAATAATAACACTTAAATAAATAAATAAATAAATAAATAAATAAATAAATAAATAAATAAATAAATATTTAAAGTTCAAACTTATTATAATTGGTTTCATATGGGATTCCTAAATGGCCCTAAATGATTTAAGTGGTGACCTTAGATCTAGTGCCTTGCCGAACTACTTGAACCCTCCATAAAAAAATTAAATTTATTATAATTTTAAAGAAGACTAATAAATAACGTTATAGTAAAGAAACACCCACAACTAAAAGCCTATTAGGTTAAATACTGAAAATTATAATTATTTTTACAATAAATAATAGAAAAAATAATTCATTTTTGAAAAGCTAATAAGTTTGGACAATTCAACGAATTTCCCTAAGTCCCCCAAATATTTAATCAAAACGGCAGGGTAGAAGGGTGTGTTTTCAGCGAGGTTGCATACACACTAAGAGACAATTCCGACTGTAGCTTAGGTAGGGGTCCCATGGGAAGGGCTTGGGCTCTATTTTTGTGGAGCAAGGGGCTCCATGGTAATATTTTAGAGGGGGCTAAAGCTTCATTTGGAATCTTTCCCTACAACATAGGAGCCTCAAATTTTTAGCCCTCTCAATTTGAGTGATTGAAAATGGAGTGGGGTTGGATTTAGCCCCACCAGCTTAGAGAAGATTTTTGCCCTCTGTCAATCCTACTCTTCATTTTCTCACCAAAAATGAAATAATCCCACTAAATTTTTTTATAAAAAAAAATATATTTTTATTTTCAAAATTTATAAGAATCTTCCTTAAATTTAGAGGCCAATTTTTAAAATGGATTCACATATAAATAGGACCACTTCCCTTTTCAAATATGCCTAAAAATCTGAGGGGCACCCGCTCTACTTTTAAGAAAGCGGGTGCCCATGGGACCCCGGCGTTAGCTGTCTTTCTCAAGGCAGCGTAGGGCTGTGACAGCTTAAGACATGAGCGCCGTGCGGCATTCGCTGACATAAAACCCTCCATTGCTCTCCGAGGAGGATATCGACATGGAAGATAGGGGATGTGGAGGAGGATAGATCCTACTAAAAGGAAAGGACTCTAGGCTTCCATTCCTACCCTTGTGCTAGTCAAGGCTACTGTTCTCTGGAAGTATATACCGTGAGAGTGCAGGAAGATGATAAGAGATTGACTGTTACTGCTGAAGTCTCCATTAAGGCTGCCAACATGTTCTGCATTTCCGCAGGTTGATTAAAAGCTGTTTGCTTATTACAGGTGTGTTTTTACATATTTTCCCGTTGTTTTAATTTGATAATCTCTTGCGAGATGCCAGTTTTAAGTTAGCAATTTCGTACTGGGCATTTTGCGGGGCGGAGCTAAACAATGGAAAATAGATTTATGGTGAAAAAAGATGGACAATGGAGAAGATATTATTTGATACCACGTTTGAAAAATGCAAAGACTTAGCCATTCTTATGTATTACCATTATAAGAGGCGTACAAAAAGAATTAAACATCATATTTATTCTATTCAGTAATAAATTTTCATGGTGTTTTAAAACAAATTATGTCTTAAAAAGCTGAATCTGACATGTAAACATTTACTGCTCAGCATTTTAGGGGAGAGTATCTAGTATTTGAATATCCAAACTTGGCATCATTATTAAATTTTTATAATAGCTTACTTACTTAGACCGTTGCTTATAATTATGTTTCTAGGTCTATTATCACATCAAATATGATTCCACATCAGTATGTTTTTTAGTTGAGGTGTCCAAACTGATCCAAACAAAAGTATGAGTAATAGTTGTGTGCCAAGTCATGTATTATTGGTTCATTTATGAGGGATCACATGATTGATTTATATAACTTTTTAGATTTAATAAATACATTTCATTCAATAATTAGAATTTGGTATCATAGTTTGCAGACTCGAACTTGTAGAGTACTCGGAAAACCTTCACTAAACTCTGCAGAAACTTTGTAAAATCTTGGCAAAGACTCAACAAAACTTGGTAAGTTAGAAAGTACTGCAAATTAAAATTTCTTAAAAAACATAAATTTAATGCAACATTCAATTACAAAATGTTTTAAAACTAAAAATTGACATCTCAAAAGAGAGAGCATGGTTTTATAGCCAAAGAGGAATGTGCAACCAGCATTTTATTTGCATCGGTGATTTTATCCATGTTTTTCATGTTCCAATAAATGCGTTAGAGCAGAGTAGAGAGTACTGTTGACACGGAGGTTTGCACCCTTGCCTAAAGTTTTTACCTAAAGGCATCCTCGTGTAACATGGAAACAATCTCGAATGTGTGGGACTTTGCAATTAGAGATTGAGTCTCCGGAGAAGGCCGACTTCCTTACTATTAAGGTGCACCTATTTATTTCTTGAGAGGAAAAGGGAGAAGGAGATACATGAAAATCAAACTACTTATTCTAATCTAGAGGGGGTGATACACCAAATAGTATTTTGATCTACTTCTTTCCTAATAGTTGCACTGGAATCCAATAGACTTTGCAAGATATACCACTATCTGCCTTTATTCAATCTCAATATCATAGACAAGTCAAGAAGATAACATAACCATACAAGGGATACAATAGATTCACTTAACAGATCAGTTAACCGAAATGAACATGATCATATGGTATTATAAATATCAAAATACATCTAGAAGAAGTGAGGCATAACAGATTGCACAACCTTAACTGATTGATAATGGATATGACAAAGGCGATTTCTATTGAATAAGAGGCAAAACAAATATAGAGAGTATCTGCAAAAGACTAGGAAAAGAGAGATCCTTAGACCAACAACAAAACTTGCTTTTATAGGGTGCAGGCATAACCTAGATACAACCTTGAGCCCGAACTCCCTAAATCATGAGATTGGATTATGGATGAGAGCAATAATTGAAGATCAGGAGAAAATCTGATCATGAAGCGCAACTACTCACAAGAAATGACAGAAGAACAAGGGAAAGCGTGCACTTTGTCGCAAGAGATCAAATTGAAACAAAAATGATCATGGAGTGCATTTAAGAGGCATGGAGTGTAGTGGCGTTGAGGACACCAAAAAATGGTTGCAGTCGGACAAATCATTCTTCTCCTTAACCTTTCTAACTGTTGTATGAAATGTATTTACATCGCGCCAAGTCAACAATTTCAGCAAGTCAACTGAAGTTGATCATTCCATCTGCCACGTGGCCTTATTTCCTTGAAGCTTTTTGCCACCTCGCACAACATTAAACTTTGTATTGTTGACCTGCTTCTGCTAAGTGTTTTGCGGCGTCGCGACTTATTTCCTTAATTAGATGTCTGACCCTGCAAAGCTGCGACATTGTAAACTTTAACTGCTAGTTTTGCCCTTTGCACGGTCGCAACTTAAAGCTTGTCTGCATCTGGGGTACCTGCAGCCATGTGAAGGCAACCCCTAACCATGATCGCTCTGTTGCGACTGTCATATACTCCTTTCTATTGACCGCAGTGACCATGCGAAGCTATCATACTGATTGGGATTGCACCATCACGACTTAAATATTAACTTTGATGCTAACCCTACGAACGAGTGATCAAAGCAATCGTTGCATCACAGCCTAAACTATGGTTAACCCTTAACCTCTTGCGACAGTGCGAACAAGGCCATTTCGGAACATCGCCACCTGAATCGTTAACCCAACTTTTAACCCTGAGAACGAGCAATGAAGAGATTTCGTTGTCTTGCAACCTTGACCTCAGGTTGGGTTTGACCCTCTGTGATGGTGCGAAAGTGCTTGAAATTTGACTGCTCGAGTTAGGCTTCGCATGGTCACAACCTGATTCTGTTTGAACTCGAAATTGCTTGCGATCATGTGATTGGGTTATACGCTCCATCACAATTGAAATATGAATGTTAGCCCCTCAAGCTGCAAAATTGCGCTGACGTTGAGCTTGACTATTTAGTGTGTTCGCAACCTCCTTGATGGTTAAGTCTTAACTGCCTGCGACTGAGTGAAGAGGGACTATTGCATTGTTGCAGCTTGAAATGCCTCCTTCAATATGGAAGTTATAAGGCTTAGGGATAAATAAAAAGTCAAAGATTTTTGTCGTATCCCCATTGGCTTGCATGGAAATAAATGAATGGGTCAAATGAACGTGATCATGCTTGTCACCTTGGATAATTGAGAAATTAGGAAGGGGGGCAGAATTGGTTAACAAGTACTCAACAACTCGAAGAATACTTGCAGAGTTTGCAAACTATGATTGGTAATCATGATCAAAAGTAATAATTTTTTAAGTCACAACTACTGGTACTATATTGTTAAAAATATTATTTGACATAAAATCAAACTGATCAGCTACTGGGTCCTCAATTAAGAAACTTTTCTATATCACTATTGTTCTGCATTATTGCTGCATTTACATCAGAATTTGAACATTGGGAGTACACAAAGATGACTAATGATCCTGTTATGGAAAAAAACAGTTTTTATAATTATTGTGTTCCTGATCTGTTCTTCCTCATCGAATGAAATGCTCAAATAAGAAGTAAAGAATTACGTACTCTGCATTTTTGACTCAGGACACAAACAACAAATATTCCTAACCTTATAGTTGAACCATGATAAGATTCCCATCATTGCAAATGTGTGATATCTGGATTTTTCCCATTATCTCTTGCAATTTATATAGAAAAGAGGATGCCATTCTCATCTGTATGTGTGCTTTTGAATATCCAACTTTCTGCATCGATGCATTGATACAAGCTATCTACAGATTCCTCACCGCTTTCATTTTAGATCCCGAATAAATGAGGATTCAAGTAATATTCTATCTAATGTGAAGGACTGTACATTGTATGCTGCCTTTCATTGATAGTGCCTATAAATTACTCCATTATAACTTACAGGCATCTCCATTGAAGGACTGCTTGATCACTTACTTTGCTGTGTCCATTGCCTCACTATTATCTCTCATACATGGAACAGCAACATTGACGATTCAAAGAACTTTTACAAAAGGTTCACATGAACTATTGGCCTTTATTGCTCCTTTTGAAAACTTTTTCCCTAAAATAATAGCTGCAATTTATGTGTAGCATGCTCTTTCGAATATATGAAAGATAACAACATATAGCCATGTTATGATTGAGCCCAAATAATAAATTTTATATGTTATACGAGTAAGATGATTATGAATATATGTTCTTTAATTCTGGTATTAATAATTGAGTCTATAATTGTATCTTCAGTAATTGTCTAATATGATTGTAGGATCTCAACAAAGATTGATCTTCTTTTTACATTCTTTGAGTAAAGCTATATTTCTTACTATATCATGTTCCTTGTTTTTATTGAATTTGTGATTCTAGGGTAAAATATAGGGTAATCCCCATAAGGGATTTCAGCAGATATGCGAAGTTTGTCTGGAAATTCACGATTTTGATCATCTTTAAGTATTGTGCTACAATTTAGTGATTTATATATATGTCATAAATTTGTAATCTTTGATAAAACTATTATAATGTTGTGAGTGAATATTATTTAAAAGAATATTCCAAAAGGGGACACTGTAATTGGTATTGGAGCTTTGATCCTGCAGCCTGAGGATAAGTATATGTAGTTGAGAAAAATAGCTCAAAGTGCCCAGGGAATAGGAAAGAGAAAACTTGAAGCAAGTCGAGGTAATCAATTGGATGATCTTGAGAAAAATCAAGTAAATGAATTGAAAGCTTATATGGAGAAACAGGAACAAACAACACAATTGCTTCTCCAAGCAATTAAAAACATGAATAATGCAATCAATGCTTGTAGGTTGAATGAAATTGATGGAAGAGATATTATTTTAAACCATTTTGAGAAAAACAATAGTTCTACTTGAAGATCATGGCCTAGAGTGATGGGGCCTACATTCTTACCAACAGGATAAATCACAAGAAGAAGAAGAAGAACCCAACACGATAACAAATGAAATTGATGAATGTGTGGAAGCATATTCAAAGAATTGGTCTTGATCTTAAAAGGCATATTCCATTTAAAGAATAATACAATGCAAGGGCAAGAATTACGTCAAGAGTAGAAGGCATCCCGACAAAGATTTCTAACAAAGAGTAAGTAAGGTGACTCGTCCACTTTTGATAGTTTGGGAAGCTGAAGATTGTAGCTGTGATAGAGATCTTTATCCCTGATTTTGCTATATATATTGGAAATTGAGACAACACCTATGGATTGTGTTTACAGCTGGAGAAGATATTTATGATAATATTATATGAAGAGACATGTGTCATGTGAAGAGTCATGTGCTTGGAAAGATGAAGAGGCTTGTATTTTGGAATTGAAGAGAACTTTAGGTGTATTATGAAGAGTCTCATTTCAATTTATATATGTGATTGCTTAGTGTGATGATACACGACATCGAGTGGAAAGCACTCTACTTGAATTTTTATTATCAATAAAAGTGATACTTTTCTGGTTTGGTTGGGTTTTTTCCCACTAGATTGGAGGGTTTTCCCAAAATAAATGTCGTGTCTTTTATGCCTATTTTTCTGTTTTTTTTATTGCTGTTTATCATTATTATTGGACAAAATTAACATGGTATTAGATCCAGGTTGATATCAGCAATAACGGAGTGTTAATAAGGGAGTGTTAAAGATGTGGTAGCTGCAAGGGAGCTCCTTCATACCTGTGACTTCCAATTTCTCAGAAATATATATATTTTTGTGAATATGAATGTTGTTGATTTGTGTTCTTTGTTTTGCTATGGAGCTGCATAGATGTTTTGGTTCTTTTATTGGTTCTCACTGAGCAGAGGCTTATCATTCTTCGGTTTTGATTCTAGCTGTCTTCATATGTCTCTCCTGAATACTTAGCTTTTTCTCATGTTCATGCGATTTTGTGTGTTGTGATTCTACATTGCTGTTTCATTCATAATTGCCATCAGTTGGTATTCTGATTGGCTCTTCAGTTTAGCAACATTGTTTTGTTGAATACGATTTTAGTCATATTATCATGCTTCTCCAACTCCTCCAGTTTTTCAGATTTTACCTATTCTTTCTACGTATTTTTGTTCTGCATTGATGTTTTATCTTCCTGGTATCATGTGAACCTGGCCTCCGTTATTTTGTCTTCTCCTCAGATATTTATGCATCAGTGTGAGTTGTCACTTCATTTGTTTGTTAGTTACCTTCCAACCTTATTAGCTATATTCGCTTGTGGTTGTTCGTGTCTCAATTATGATGACCTGGCCCTGGCCCATGAATCCTATGTGGTAAGGGAAACAGTTGACTCGTGGCTGTCAAGGGTGCCGCTCTTCTTACCTCCATTGGCACAACGAGAGAATTGAATGCGAGCCTCGTTGCCGTGAAAAAGCTCTTTGTGACGGAAGTAAATTGTTAATGCTGGTTGGGGTGTATTATTGTGCCTCGAGTCATCATTTCTGAAGTATATGAATGTGCTTGCACATCACTTAAAAACGTTGTGGCTGAGTGTTAAATGATCTTTATCTTTGATTTTGGTATATATATTTAAATTGAGATAATACCTACAGATTGTGTTTACAGGTGGAGAATATATTTATGATAATATATATGAAAAGACATGTCATGCGAAGAGTCATGGGCTTGGAAACACGAAGCAGCTTGTATTTGGATAGTGAAGAGAACTTTAGGTGTTATATGAAGAGTCTCTCATTTCAATTTATATGTGATTGCTTAGTGTTATGATACACGACATCGAGTGGAAATCAGTATACTTGAATTTTTATTATCAATAAAAGTGATATTTTTTGGTGTGGCTGAGTTTTTTCCCTCTAGATTGGAGGGTTTTCCCAGGATAAGTCGTGTATCTTTTATAACTATTTTTCTACTTTTCATTATTGCTGTTATTTCTGAGCAAACTATAACATGGGGAAGGTCACTGCCCAAGTATAGACTTATTAACTGGATACTATCTTTCTCTTAGAATAATGAGAGAAGATGAAGATTTCATCATGAATTTTGGCATCATGGACTAATCACACATGAGCATCATCTCATTGTAACATTGTAATGCCCCCCTTTCAAAGCAATCAGACAAAGGCAATCAACATAAAGACAAAAACGCAATTGCATTAAATTTTCCGATTGGTGGATAAGGAAGACAATAAGGGGAGCACAATATAATTCATGGTGTCATTGTCTACAGGAAGGATAACTAAATTGATTTAAAAGAATGTTAGATTGCTGGAAATAAGTTATAGTAGGGAGTGATTAAAGGGAATACACTAGTTAGTAAAAAATGCAGCTATTGGAGAGAAACCAGTCCAAGTGAAAGGCCATGACCTTCCATCCACATTGAAGGGTATTTAGCGACACATCAACCATTCCAAGAAGCATCAAAGAAGTTATTTTCATTAATCCAAAACTACAGTAGCAAGTCTTCTAATATTTAGTTTCCTGTATCTAGAATAGAATGTTTCTATTTTTTATGATTGTTTCCTAAGGAAACATCATTGATTCTTTTGTATATATTGATCTCTTGATCATTGTTAATATTAAGCAAATATTTACCAATAACTTTGTAATATGGTATTAGAGCCACTATTTCTTTTTTTTTCAAAAATAATAAGAATTTCTTGTTCAAAATCATTAGACCTTTATTTTTTAAATTATTTTTTCATGCTATATTGCTTCAAAATACCTGGTTTGTGCAGGGTTTTCGATGGAAATTTTTTCGGCTATTGCCTACAACACATGTGATATTCAATTGCTTGAGATTAGAAAATCCACGTCTTACATCTGCAACTCATGCGACATTTTTTTACGGCTTGTGTCTGGTTATTGTGGGCTCAATTGACTGCCAAAATCTATTCTTTTTTGCATCATTCTGCGTGATCTGGAAGCTCACAACCTATGTCTGGATCTATTCTTCTCTTTGGCGTCATTTTTCCCATGTGTTAGAGCTTGCAACGAACTTCATTTTTTCTTTCATTTGAAGCAGAAAATGTCTGCAATACTCCCAATTTTTTCTCACAAATACTGTCGCTAACTCAAGACAACACTTTTTTGCCTCTTCAATCCGCCTTTGTTCTGGTCAATTTCTGCAACTATTTCATCCAAATCCACCATTGTTTGGAGCTCATTTTGTAGCTGACTAGGGTTTTGCTCAAAACCTTAATTTCTTATACCAGATCCAAAATATTTTAAAATATTCTTGATGGGCTTTTTGAGAGCTCAATTGGGTTGCCATCAAATTTTCTAGGTACCTCAACTTTCGAGCCAACAGATCTAGAATCCAACATATTCCTTTTGGGTTTTTTTGAGCTGTCTTTTGGGTACCTCTTCATTTTTTATGGATCTGCTTTTTTGCCTCGAAGTACATGCCTCCACAAATTTTTATGCTTTTTTATTGAAAAATGTGCTATGGTATCTCTGATTAATATTTTGCTCAAGAGAAATCATAAGTTCAATGGTCGCAATTATGGCACGTGGAAACAACAGATGCTAACCATCTTAATGTCATGGATGAGCAGAAATCGCTCAGGGAACACTTTAATAGGATTTAGGAAATTCGTGATTAGTTGCTTGCCATTGGACTCAAGATGGAGGAAGAGGACATTGTGGTCATAACCCTCAGGAGTTTACCCAAGTCCTATGAACATTTTATTGAGACTCAACATCACTTCTATTGGTGTTGATATGAAGTTCACAGATCTTTGCACACTTCTACTTCAGCAAGATCGGTGGCAATTCCAGCTCCACTTCCACAGATCAAGCCTTTGCTGCTAAATCCTTTTAGAAGGATAAAGGTGAGTCTCATTCACAATAGTCTTCTCAGCAAAAGTCCTTTGAAAGTGATGTTGATATGAAGTTCACAGATCTTTGCACACTTTTGCTTTAGCAAGATTGGTGGAAATAATAGTTCGGTAGCAATTCCAGCTCCACCTCCATAGAGCAAGCCTTTGCTGCTAAATCCTTTTGGAAGGATAAAGGCAAGTCTCATTCACAATAGTCTTCTCAGCAGAGAAGGCTCCAAGAAAAATAACATTAAATGCAACTATTGCCACAAGTATGGTCACATGAAGTTTGAATTTCGGAAATGCTTAGTTGCCCAATCTAAGCAATCTGGTTCGCAACCCAAAGAGAACAGTACACAACATACTAAGCAAACAAAATCTACCTTTTACGCCTTCATGGCTAAAAGACTTGCAAATCATGTGAAGTCATCTGCCTAGTACGTTGATTCAAGTGCCTCTTGTCATTTCACCCACCACAGAGACTGGTTCATTGGCTACCACCCTTATTCAGATTCTGTTATTTTTGGTGGAGGGGAAGAGTACACCATTGTCGGCAAAGGCAACATTTAGATTCATTAAATTGGGAGGAATATCATTTTCCTCGATGTGTACTACGTTCCAGGGATTGAACTAAACCTACTCTCAGTCAGTCAGTTGCTGCGACACTCTCTACAAGTGGATGTCACCTTTAGTTCACATTAGTGCAACATCATTGATAGGGTGTCTCAGTCTATTGTTGCAGTGGGTCTTAAGGATCATGGTCTTTTTAGACTTATTGATTCTGGTGATTCTTGAGACTTAGCTATAGCTGCTCGACGATCTTCTGTCAGCACACTTTGGCATCAGCAGTATGGGCACTTAAATGTGCACTATCTCTCTCATCTTGCTCAGGAAAAGCTTGTTCTCGAATTGTCAAAGATTTGGACTCAACAACTTGGAGTTTGTGATGCATGTCAGGACGAGAAGGAACATTGCACACCTTTCACCAGTGGCAATTCATGGTGAGCTTCTTTGGTACTTAAGCTTGTTCATGTTGATATTTACGGCCCTATGGCCACTCCTTTTGCTCTTGGGTCTAGGTATATTTTGTTGTTTGTTGATGATTTTAGTAGAAAAATGTGAGTATATTTTCTTATAAAGAAATGAGAAGCATTTATTGTATTTCAAAAATTTAAACCTTTAGTTGAAAAGAGTCTAGGAAATATATTATTTCTCTTAGGTCAGACAATGCAGGGGGAATTTTGTTCTAATGAATTCTCTAGCTTCTGTGATACTCATGGCATTAAGCGCCAATTAAGCACACCCTACACACCACAACAAAATAGTGTAGTTGAACGTCGAAATAGAACAATCATCGAGATGGCTTGATCCATACTTGAACACAAATATGTGCTGAAGAAGTTTTGTGCAGAAGCAGTTAACACTGTAGTTTATCTTTTGAACCGGTCACCTATAGTGACAGTCAAAGGTAAGACTTCGGAAGAGGCCTGGTCAGGTCGCAAGCCCAAAATCATCAGTCACCTGAAGGTTTTTGGCTCTCTTGCTTTTGTTTGGATCCCTAATGCGTCACACACCAAGTTGGATGCCAAGAGTTAGAAACTCATGCTTGCTGGATACAATAGTCTTTATAAAGCCTACCGCTTGATCGACACTTCGACATCTTGTCTCTTGTATAGTCGTGATGTAGTCTTTGATGAGTAGCAAGGACCATTCATGCCCATTTCTTCTATTATTGATCTAGCAGACCAACCTATGAAGGCTCATGATTTGGGAGTTCGACTTCCATTAGGTCCACCTGATGGGAGGGCTCCAACAACTCCTGCAGCTCTAGTTATACCAGTGATTCTTGTATAGATACCTCCGGCTTCTCTTGCAGGATCACCTAGATATGAAGATGCTTCACTTGAATTTGATCCTAATTCTTCTAATGAGGAACCTGCTCATAGAGCATCTCTTGATACCAAGGTTGGTCATTCTCCTCTTCAGCCTAAGTGGTGGGCTAAGACACTTGTTGATCTTCAAGATGATGAGCTCATTGATGGGAGAATTGCTAAAAAAAAGAGCAAACCTACAGAGTCAATTAACTTTGTTCTCATGGCCAACATTCATATTGTGTTTGAACCTCAAACATATTCCATGGCTAAAGGAATTGCAGAGTGGGAACAAGCAATGACATCTGAATGCCAGGGCCTATTGAAGAATAACACCCGAGTCCTTTCTGATCTTCCACTAGGGACGAAACCCATTGGCTGCAAATGGGTCTACAATATCAAATACAAGTCTGATGGTACTTTGGATAAGTACAAAGCTTGTTTAGTTGCAAAGGGCTTTTCTCTATGTTAGGGCATTGATTATGAGGAGACCTTTGCTCCTACTACAAAGATGAGCACGATCAGATTAGTCCTAGCCATGGCAGCAAAGTTTGGTTGGAAGTTTCGTCAGATGGATAGAGTACTTTCCTGAATGGTGACCTACAAGAAGAGGTCTACATGACACAACCTCCTTGTTTCAAGGTTGTTGGTAAAAAACACAAGGTTCATAGACTAGTTAAAGCTCTCTATGGTTTGAAGCAAACCTCTAGGGCATGGTACATAAAAATTGATTAGTACTTTAGTGATCAAGGCTTCAAGAGGAGTTATTTAGACTCAAATTTGTACATCAAGACTACTGATAGTGACAACATCCTTCTAGTCATTTATGTGGATGATTTGATCCTCACTAGAAGTTTGCCATCTTTGATTTAGGGAATAAAAAATTGTTTATGCTAGTCTTTTGATATGATTGACCTTGGGCTCATGCATTATTGCCTAGGAGTTGAGGTTTGGGAGCAATTTACTTGTATATTCATTTCTCAGTCCAAATATGCCAGGGCTCTATTAGACAAGTTTCGTATGCAGGATTGCAAGCCTGCATCTACACCCATGGAGAAAGGTTTCAAGTTATCAGCCAAGTCCGATTCTCCTTTAGTTGATGATACTACATATAGGCAATTAGTAGGCAACCTCATCTACCTCTTTGCTACTAGACTTGATCTCAGCTTCGCAGTTAGCTACATCTCGCATTTTATGACAGCTCCTAAGGCTGATCATTAGATGGCAGAAAAGCGTGTGCTTCGTTATGTGAACGGTACTACTTATTATGAACTTCTTTACTCTTGGAGTTCTAATCCTACACTCAGTGGGTTCACAAATTCAGATTGGGCAGGTTTTTTGATGATAAAAAGTCAACTTATGGATGTGTTAAGTTTGGGTTTTAGTGCCGTCACATGGACCAATAAGAAGCAACAAACAATTTCTCTTTCCTCTACAGAGGCTAAATACAGAGGGACAATCATGGTAGGTTGTGAAGTTGTTGGCTTTGTCGGATGCTTGGGGATATGTAGATGTCACAAGCAGGTTTGACAACTTTATTTGTTGATAACCAAGGTGTTATCAAGTTAGCTCGAAATCTTGTCTTCCATGAATGGATCAAGCATGTGGATGTTCACTATCACTACATATGACAGCTGGTTGAAGATGGGATAATTGACTTGCAGTGGATTTCTACAGCGGATCAAACTGCAAACATTCTCACCAAGCCTCTTGGTCTAGATAAGTTTGTCCAATTTACAGGACTACTTGGTGTTGTGGATAGATTTACCATTAAGGAAGAGTATTACGATAATATACAGTTTCTATTATTATTATTATTTAATGGTTATCTATTGTAATCTCTTGTGAATTTTAGAATGTTTCTAATATTTAGTTTCTTGTATGTAGAATAAAATATTTCTATTCTTTACGATTGTTTCCTAAGGAAACATCATTCATTTTTTTGTATATATTGATCTCTTGATCATTGTTAATATGAAGCAAATATTTACCAATTACTTTGTAATAAAGCCCAACCACACTAAAAAAAATCTCTTGTATTAAAACGATAAATGTCTAGGTACATTGCTTTCAAATGAATACTATATTATCACACAGAGCAATCACACACACACACACACACACACACATATTGAATTGAGAGACTCTTCATATCATAGCTAAAGGTCTCTTAATTTACTAAATGTGACTTTCTTCATATTTCCAAATGCATGTCTCTTCGCATGTCGCATGATTATTTATATATTAAAATATAAAATATTTACTTAGCATACATTGAATACCACATCATGTTCACTTGATTATAAGAAAGATACAAGACAAACATATTATCATAAGTCTCTGCACTAGCTGCTGATGTAATGCTGAGACATTATCCCAATTTCTAATGCAAGAGCATCTTGGGTTCTTTGGTGATCTTGCATTAACCAAAAATATTTCTTTCAGTTGTTCTTGTCAGTTGTTCGAGGAATGACCTTTATTCATGTTTCTTCTCTCCTTGTCGCTGGTTCCTTAATGTGGACCTATCGTGGATCCTTGTCCCATGTTCGTGAAACTTAATTTGATCATATGCGGGAGTTATCCTTTCCCTTTGTTTGTGGCATGTTCTTTCCTTACAGCTCGAGTAACGTGCGGGTTTTGCTTCAGCGAAGTTACGTGTGCTATCAAGGCTTTCTGTGGCCTTGTGAATCTCTTCTTGGTTCACGTGTGGACCTATCTTTGCCCCCGCATATGTTCTTTTTCTTAATTGTAAGGTCGCTGATTTCTCCTTTGGGGTAGGACCTATATTTGTAATAATTCACTTAACAGACTGACTTGTGGTCTTGCTGGTTATATATTTTGAGATCTAGGATTAGGATGGACAAAATGAAGTTAGATAGAAGGAAGATAGTAAGATTTAGCTCGGTAAGTCTGAGCTTCTAAGCTCGCAGATTGTATTTTGAATGTTTATGGCTGCAACTAGGTAGGCTTTCTGTTTGGCATGTTAATGGAAGATTGTCTCATCACATATGCATTGGATTCTATATACTTGTGGTTTCTCCTATATTGTTGGCTTTCGTGTGTAACTCTTAGCGAGGGTAGCTTGGGATTGCCTCCTTTGGCATCCTGGCCTTGCATTAGGTGGTATCAAAGCGAATGTTTCTTTCCTTACGAAGCTTGGATTGCGGAGAACCTTGTTGATTGGTTGTAGGGTGGTAGAATGAGTTTGTGACCTATAACTTGTAAAAGGTTATGATTCTTACATTAACTATTGTCAAAATGGCTCGAGGTAGAGGAAATGCAGATATTGCCTTTAGGGACATGTTGAGACAAATTGCAGCTAGACTTGAAGCTGTTGAGGCAACCCAGAGAAGAGTACATCTTGATGATGTTATTTATGAAGAAGAAACAATTGCACCTAATCTTGAACTTGAGGTAGAACAAGATGAAGAAAGACTCTTGAGAGCCTTGAGTAGAGCGAATTCCAAATCTTTTTTTGAACTTTCTTTTTATAGTGGAAAGCTGGATACTAATGTCTTGTTGGATTGGATCTCTGAGAACGAAAAGTTCTTTGATTAGGAAAGCATCCTCAAGGATAAAAAGGTGAAGATAACAACTACAAAGTTGAGAGGTCATGCTTCTCTTTGATGGGAACTCTTACAGACTGATAGTTAAAGAAGAGGAAAAGAAAAGATCAAGACTCAGGTAAAGATGGTTCGTAAGATGAATTTTTTTCCTTACTGCTGATTATCAAGTTAATTTATTGAGAAGAATACAAAATTTGAGACAAAAAGATATTGCTGTAAAAGATTATATAGAAGAACTCTATAAGTTGGACATTAGATTTGGACATGTTGATGACGAGGTTGAAAAGGTGCTAAATATTTGAATGGTTTGAGGAATCCTATATGAGATTATATTAGTTTTGTAAAGATGGAAATTGTTGAAGAAGCATACTTGTATGCCTTGAGAGTTGAAGAAATATTGCAAAGAAATATGAACATAGACAGAGAAAGAGGTGGAAGATTTCAGAGGAGCATAGGTAGATCTTATGGTGAATTAGTCGATCTGACAGTACACATCATGACAAAGGTAAATCAAAATGCAAAGGGAATAATGCTAACAAAAGAACAGGTAACTACACTAGAGGTAATTCTTCTACTTACCCTAGGAATAACAATAATGGAAAGAGAGAAGATAGATCTTGGTTTAGAGGAAGTTGTTTTAAATGTTAAGGACTTACAACTTTTGAATGTACTTTTTCTAGAAATAAGATAGGAAGTAGTAGAAGAAATGATTTGACTAAAGAGGAAGCTATTAATCCTCTGAATGAACTTGAAAATGGAGAGAACTTGATGATGAGAAGAACCTTGTGGAATGAGTAGTTGGATGGTGAACCTATTTTGAGGAAAAGTTTTTTAAAAACCAGATGTAAGATTGAAGGAAAATGTTGCAAAGTGATCACTGATAGTGGTAGTTCTAATAATTTGGCAAATGAGGAGTTGGTATCTAAGTTGAAATTGCAGAGATTGAAATACACTAACCCTTATCACATTGCTTGCATCAAGGATGAACATTAATTACTAGAAAGTGAATAATGCCTTGTGAAATTCAAGATTGGGAACTACTTTGATGAAGTTTTGTGTGATATTATGCCTATGGATTTTTGTCATATTCTTTTGGGAATACTTTGGCAATATGATAGAAAATCTTTACACGACGGTAGATTGAATCAATGCACTATTTGGGCTAATGGGAAGAAACAAGTATTGTTGCCTTTGATTGAGAAACCTGAAGAGAATCACTATACTACGGTTAGAGTTTTCTTGGTTGAAGGAAACCAATTTGTTAAGGAAATGAAGAGACTGAATGTTTGCTTCATTTTGATCCCTTAAAAGACTGGGAAACAAGATGAACTTGAGCATGTACCTGAGGTTAGATCTTTGTTGACAGAGTTTTAAGATATTATTTTTGATAATGTACTTGATGATATACCTCTTGTGAGAAGTATTAATCATTGTATGGATTTGATACCTATAGGTAGTTTGCCTAGTAAAGCACCACATAGACTAACAAATGTAGAGAATGAAGAATTGAACAGACAAGTGCATGAATTGCTTGAGAAATGTTTGATTAGAGAAAGTTTTAGTCCTTGAAGATTACTTGCTGTAGTGACACCTAAGAAGAATGGAGAATGGAGAATGTGTGTTGATTCTAGAGACATAAACAAAATAAAAATTAAGTACAAAGTTTCCTTGCCTAGAATGGATGACATAATGGATCGTTTGAGTGGAGCAAAATATTTTACAAAGATTGATTTGAAAAGTGGATATCATCAGATAAGAATCAGAGGAGATGAGTGGAAGTCTGCTTTAAAGACAAATGACCATTTGTATGAGTGGTTGGTTATGCCTTTTGTTTTAACTAATGCACCTAGTACTTTTATGAGGTTGATGAATGAATTTTTGAAGTTCTTGGCTAAATTTGTGGTTGTATATCTTGATGACATAATAATCTATAGTAAGAGAAAAGAAGAACACCTAATGCATATCAAACAAGTGTTGCGGAGGTTGAAAGAGGAACAGTTGTTGATAAATTTAAAGAAATGTTCTTTTACAAAAGAAGAGATTGTTTACCTTGGTTTTGTGATTCCTATTGATGGTTTGAAGATGGATCCTGAGAAAGGGAAAGCTATTCTTGAGTGGCCTACATTTGAGAGTGTTGGAGAAGTTAGATCATTTCATGGATTGGCAAGTTTCTATGGAAAGTTTATTAGAAATTTCAGTTTAGTTTGTAATGCTATGACTGAGACTATGAGGAGTGATGAAAATGAGTTCAAATGGACACACAAAGCAAACAAAAGATTTGAAACATTGAAAGAAAAGGTCACAAAATTACCTGTGCTAGCTTTGCCTGATTTTACTAAAGTTTTTCAAGTTGACGGTGGTGCTAGTGGAAGTGTAATTGGAGCAGTTTTGAGTCAAGAAGGTAAACTTATATCTTTCTTCACTGAGAAGTTGAATGATGCTAAGAGAAAATATTCAGTCTATGCCTAAGAGCTCTATGCTACTATATAAGCCTTGAAGAAATGAAGATATTACTTGTTGCTTAAGGAATTTGTGTTGTACACTGATCATAAAGCTTTACAGTATTTGGAAAGTCAGAATAAGTTGAATTAGAGACATATGAAATGGGTTGAGTATGTGCGAAACTTCTCTTTTTGTGTTGAAACATAGAAGTGGACAGTCTAACAAAGTAACATATGCTTTGAGTAGGAGAAGAAGCTTGTTGACAAATATGAGAGTGGAAGTGCTTGGTTTTGGTGATTTGATTAACTTGTATGAAACTGATCCTAATTTTGCAGAACCTTGGAAAGTTTGTAAGAAACAAATAACTGATGAGCAAGATAAGTAGGTTGATTATTTCATTTAGGAAGACATGTTGATTTAGGGAGTGTAGTTGTGTGTACAGAAAATATATTTAAGGAGAAACATAGTGGTGGACTTGCAAGACATTTTAGGATTGATAAGACAGTGAAGTTGATTTCAGAATCATACTTTTAGTTGCAGATATATAAAGATGTTAGGAAGATGGTAGAGAGTTGAAGAATTTGTCAAGTTGTTAAGGGAAGTAGTTAGAATGTTGGATTGTATACGCTTTTGATTGTTCCTTGTAAGCCTTGAGAAGATATTAGATGGACTTTGTTCTAGGATTACCTAGAACTCAGAGAAGTAATGATTCTATCATTGTAGTGATTGATAGATTTTCAAAGATGACACATCTCATACCTTGTAAGAAGACATCAGATTCATTAAACATATCAGATCTATTTTCCAGAGAGATTGTGAGATTACATGGATTGCCTAAGACTAATGTTTCATACAGAGATACTAAGTATACTGGGTACTTTTGGAGAATACTTTGGAAGAAGATAAATACTGAGCTTAAGTTTAGTTCTACATTTCATCTACAAATAGATGGACAAACTGAAGTTGTGAACATAAGTTTGGGTAACTTGTTGAGATGTTTGATTGGAGACAAAACTACTAATTGGGACTTGGTCTTCACACAAGCATAATTTGCATATAACATTTCAGTGAACATAAGTACTAAGAAGACACCTTTGAGATAGTAAATGGAGTGGACCCTAGAGGAAATACAGAGTTGAGGAACTTCAATACTCAGTTGAAACATTGTGCTGAAGTTGGGGAATTTGTGGACTTTATGAAGATTTTGCAGGAGCAAGTGAGGAGTAATTTGAATAACAATAATCAAGAGTATAAGGATAGAGCAGATAAGAAGAGGAGACACAAGATTTTTGAGGTTGGAGATGAAGTGATGGTACATTTGAAGAATGGGTTTCCTATTGGTACATATAGTAAGTTAAATTTGAAGAAATTTGATCCTTGTAAGATGTTGAGGAAATGTGACAGTTGAAATGCCTTTGAATTTGAATTACCTAATGACATGGATATTTCACCTATTTTTAATATTTCAAGAATTTACGAGTACTTTGAATCTGATGAAGAAACACTTGATAAACTTGATTATCGTAAGAAGAAGATAGAGGGAAACAACAAAATTTTGGATACCAAAGTCAGTAAAAGCACTAGAGGAAAAGATTACAAAGAATACCTAGTGTTATGGAAGAATAAACCAATGGAAGACAACCCATGGATATCGCAAAATGAGTTGGATTTTTATGATGCATCTCAGAACATCGGGGTATCTTGATGTGGACATCAATCTTTATTTACCCCAAGTGTCTGATGCAAGAGCATCTTGAGTTCTTTGGCAATCTTGCATCAACCAAAAATATTTCTTTTAGTTGTTCCTATCCGTTGTGTTGGTTACCGAAACCATAGATTGGAAATCCAAGAGCTTTGCCAGTTCTCCAATAGGATTAACCAATTAGTTTTAGCCAATGAACGAGAATAACCTTGATTCCTTTGCACTTTAGGCTTCACTACACCTAGACAGTTATACCTTCACCTTAAACCTTGATTGCTTGGTTTAAAGCTTTTCTATAGCAAGTTTAAACTTTGTATTATCAGAGCTTTTTGAGGATGATATCAACTTTATTTTACTTGACCCTTTTTAAATATACTATGCCGCAAATCGAATTGATGTCTTTCGTTTAATATGGTTGCTAAGTTATTTTTTGAATACCATATTGTTTTGCTGATACAATTGTCTTCGTATTTCTCCATTGAAAGAAAAAAAAGTGAGATTTAGACGGCCATGAGAATGGCGCCTCCCGCAACTTTGGTTATTATCCAATAGTGTAAGCGCAATTTCACTCCTTGTAGACGAAGGCTGTGTAAGATCAATGGGTGGCATTGGGTGAAAAGAAAGAGTATGTTGTATAACGCATAAGGAAACCAACATCCACATCTCTTTTGTCCTCCTATTCGACGAAAAACCAGGGAATGAATTCCTAAGTTGATGACATTGGACATTCACTGTTTGTGTATTGATGAAATCCTTATTCTTGCCTCTTGTTATCTTTTTCATTCTGTATAAGTGACTTTACTGAATGTGATATAAAATTTGTACAATGGTACTGGATGCAATATCAAAAGTTGAAGGTAATATGTATTATCAAACACTGAATTTTTCAACGATGAATGTCATTACCAATGCTGAAATGGGCTATAATATTTAGTACTCTCCTAGTGCCAGGTTGAGTGCGGTGTAACTGAACTGCTGATTGCCCTCCCTTGTTTGTACGTCCTTAGTATTTTAGCGGCAGCCAAGCATTAGTATGCACGTGTCAAGATTCGTATATATAACAATATAATGAAATGTTTTTTCTTTTTTGGGAATCTCTCTTACTCCTCTCTATAGCTATTGCTCAGAGTGTTGATTGCCTGGTCATTGATTGTTAGATATGTGGAATGGATTGATTAATCTCTGTCTAAATTTATTCTATGATGCCTAGATTGCTGTTGCAAGTTCTATTCTCCATATGATATAGTTAACCCAATGTACTGTAATATTGTACGTTGATTGGTCATTTAAGGGTATTCATCTATATGCCAAATGCTGATTGCAATCCATTCTTGAATGGGTCTCAAAAGTCTCCCTTTTATCCATTCCCCGATTCGTCTGTATGTATAATGTATTGGTCTCCAATTTGTTCCTTTCCATTTATAATTAGACCCCCACTGTGAGAAGAATCTGCAACTACTGTAAATATACGGTCACTTTGGACCTTGTCTATGAACTCACGGAAGTCACCATCGAGTTTTTTATGGTCTCCCAAACTTGACAATTCCGTTAGATGCTGCCTTTTCCATGACCCGTTTAATAACTGGTAACTTATGAATGATGTTGAAATTTATTGACTTCCAACATTTTTTCTTTGATGGAGGCCTTAATTTTTTGCAAAAAATTAAGGCTCCATCATGGTGTTTGAGGAATGGCCTTTGTTGTTTATGTTTTCTTTTTCCGTGCAGTTGGCTCCATAATGTGGACCTATTGTGGATCGTTGTCCTATATTTGTGGAACTTTTGATCATATGCGGGAGTTATCCTTTCTCTTTGTTCGTGGCATGTTCTTTCTTGGTAGCTCGAGTAATGTGCGAGTTTGGCTTCAACGAGGTTACGTGTGGTACCAAGGCATTCCACGGCCTTGGGAATCTCTTCTTGGATCATGTGTGGACCTATCTTTGTTCCCGTGGATGTTCTTTTGTTTAATTGTAAGGTTGTGGATATCTCCATTGGGACAGGACCTATATTTTGTAATAATTCTCCTGACAGGTCGACTTTTGGTCTTGCTAGCTATATATTTTGAGATCTAGAATTAGGATAGATAGAATAAAGTTATATAGAAGGAAGATAATAAGAATTGGCTTTGTAAGCCTGAGATTCTAAGCTCGCAGATTGTATTTTAAATGTTTATGGCTGCAACCAGGTAGGCCTTATGCTTGACATATTAATGGAAGATTGTCTCATCATATCTGCATTGGATTATATATAATTTCTTGTGGTTTCTCCTATAGTGTTGGCTTCCGTGTGTAACTCTTAGCGAGGGTAGCTTGAGATTGCCTCCTTTTGGCATCCTAGCCTTGCGTCAATTTCAACATATAGTAATATCAAAGGTAAAGATCTCTATTACAACTATAATCTTCAACACTCCCTCTTTGCAAGAGAGAGATCTTTAGTAAGGCAAACACACATAGCTGCAACCATAAATGTCAATAACAAATTCTCATCAGAGATGATCTCAATAAAAGCATAAGTTTAAAGTCGTGGAGTCACACACATGACTTACACCATGCCTACTTGTAGAGGGTGGATCCACCTACCTACTCGCAGAGGGTGGAATGTTTCACCTCAAACTACTACAAGAGGAGAATGCATTTCCACCATGCCTACTTGTAGAGGATGGATTGAGGACTTTCACCTCAGACTTCTCCTAGAGAAAAAGAATTTCCCCCACGCCTACTCGTAGAGGGTTGAAGCATCGTTCCTACTCGCCAAGGGTGGAACAAGGAATTTTACCTTGAACTTCTCTTGTAGAGAAGAACTCATCAACATGTATAACAGTGACTGAGATTTTATCTCAATAGAGACTCCCTCTCAGTAGAGATTGCTTTTATCACCACAATAAGATAGCTGATTCTAATTTGACAAAACATGCAGCTTCAGCAGTTACACTGCCACACGTGCTTGCAAAACATTCTCCCTTTGTCACGCAAACTCCCTTTGAAGCTGAATTGTATCCCTCTGCTTTCATTTCTTCCTCTTTAATGAAGGTATGTATCATCAAAATTCAGTCCGATGGCTGCAAGCAACATCTCCATTTTCATTTCTACAGTGTGCATGACTCTTGCATATAATCTCTCATCATCTCATTGCTTCTTCGTCCGCCCTGCAATCAAGAGAGATTAAGAAGAGAAATATAGAGATCAAAGCTTAAAGGCATACACTGTTCTCACTGATTAAAAAAAATACATGATCAACATTCAAAGGCGTAATTATAATATACTTATCTCTTTGTAGTCTAATCTTCCTTGAGAAAGATCTCAGTATGCATAACAAGGGTAATGATCATAACATAGGATCTCAGTACGCATAACAAGGGTAATGATCATAACATAGTATTGGTCATGCACATATTGAAAAATACAGAACCATAAAAATTGGTACCTATACATACAGACAACTCCCAATACATAGACAGGCAGACAACTCCTGATACACACCCAGGCAGGTAGCTCTCACTACTCACAAACACTAGCAGCTCCCAACACACACTCAGGCAGGCAGCTCTCGCCTAAGTCACGAAGTTCGAATTTGAATTCGAGTTCGTTGATCATAAAATTGAGATGAAGTTCGGCAGAGGTAATAATTCGGAAAAAACTCAACATTAAATTTAACTTACATAATTTTTTTAATTTTAAATATAAGTAATATATCCACATTATTGTCAAAATAGTGTGACATTGCTAAATAATTAAACAAAACAACTCAATATTATTTAAAAATAAATAAATTATTATAATTATATAAATGTCAAAAAAATCGGATGAAGTTCGGAAAGGGTAAAAATTCGCTGAAATTTGAACTTCATGGATGAAATTCGGCGTATCCTGTGACTTTGGCTTTCACTGTAGTCAAAAGCATCTCTTGATACACACATGCTACCAAAGCCAAAGAACACACATTTTACCACTATATAATAATAATAATAAACAAAGAATGACTAAGCTGCTTATCTACAAAGCTGCTTTTAGCATTCTGCAAACTGATGAATAGAGTAGCCAAAAAAAAATCGTCCAAATTAGATGCACAGAATATGTATCAAAAACTCCCCAGCTCAGCATATATACCAATACTTAATGGCTCACTACAGATGAAAAATGCTGCACAGAATTATTAACCAATGAACTTTCTATTATGCCCGATACCTATCTTGCCAAATAATAACCAGAACTCCATACCAAACTATAGACAATCTCTTTAATTTGACATAACTTCTGAAGGCAACCAATTGACACCAAGAAGGGAAAAGTAATCGATAAATATTATCCGAGCACCTAGAAGGAAAGAGAACTGATAGTATTAAAAGGTAGACAATAATAGAAAATGCATACATGGCTGCTGAGTCAACAAAATCCCAAAACAATTTACCAACTATAATATAAGAGTCTTCACACAAAAAGAACCCAACACGGACATGAGAGGAGGCAGAACGCTTAAAGTACCCAAACACAAGGAGAGTATGAACATAGAAGACGATTCATAAAACTTTAGTTGAAGGCAATAATTACTGAATACAACAGTGCAACTTCTAGAGAAATACAAGTTTTGTTAGGAACAACATGCTCAATAATCCACTCATCTACATATAAACAATGATCAGAGTTTACATCAACAGTAAGGAATTATATCTCAAAATATATGTCTCAGAATGAGATAAAGCTGTCACACATCCTCATAACTTCAATTAAACTCAATATACATTTTGAGGAATACAATTCTTTTATCCACTCGAACTTCAGGTTTGTGCCATTAATGCTAAGGCATTGGACATCAAACAACATCTTGATTCAAAGAGATGCAAGATGAACTCCTTAGCCGCCATAATACACTGAAAAGCAACATAGAGACTTAGTTAAAAACATGGGTGGAAGTCTGCAATAACGAGAAGCGATAGCAGCAACAACTTCCATTGGCAGGTGTTGATGAGCTTGTTCAGTCCAAGTTTTTGGATGAATAGGCAAGGAGGGCTAGGGAACTTAATCTGAAAGTTCGTGGCCTCCCATCCTCCACTGCTGACCCAGTTGATAAGTCGAATGCCTTCCTTTGAGGTCAGCTAGAGATTTTTGAGATTCCCATCGATAGAGCATGGATAGGGTATGATCCACACTTTTTATTAGATTTCTTAATACATCAGACAGGCTGCAATTTTTGAGGGCTTGTAGAAAGCTCTTCCCTTTACCATCTAAAATGTACCTTGATGAGGATTTCACCAAGTCACAGGTTAAAAAGTTTAAACATAGCCGAAGCTTAGTTGCTGCAGCCTGTTTGGAGGGTAAATCGGTAGTTATCTGCAACTTAAGGTAGTTATCAGAGATTGTCCTCCACCTGGTTGGGAATCCAGGTCAGCTCCCCTGGCCAAATGATGCTTAGTGGGTGGGGATGGGGTGGTGAGGTCTAGTGACTCCTTGATTGTTCATTGTTGGAACGGTAATGACACTCTTTGGTCATTGGCTGGTCTTTTTATGGATGTCATTGGCACTGCAAATGTTATTCTTGTTACTGAGACACATGAGAGTCCAACCTGTCCCCTTTTCGAGATTACTGGGTATTAGTGGCTTTTTGCTCATCAAGATGAGGTTAGGTTTTCTAGGGGTGTCAGAGGCTCGAGCAGGGTTGCCTACCTCATATGCGATGGCCTCGTCAGCATGACGACTTTTATACATTTTGATAGCCTTGCTAGATTCATGAGGGTTCACATTAGAGGCAGACTGGACATAGATCTTTTCATTGCTATTTGTTGTTTTTTGCCGACTACTTCTCCATATGTAGTTCATTGTCTCGAGGGGGACCCATTTGATGACCTCGGTGATTGGATTGACAAATTTTTTTACTTTGGGAAACTTGGTTATTTTAGGGGACTTCAACGCCTATACTAGAGATCTTTGGGCTCCTTTTCATGATCAGTGGATAGAATCCCTATGTACTTTTGAGTTAGATAGTGATATGATTGGTTGCCAATATTCCTCTGATGACATCGATGGCCCCTTGACATGGTATGGTAGACATCTCCATCTCTGTGAGTCTTTTGCTCTCGTGGTTCTTAACAAGCTCCCTTGCTTCCCTGGCTCGAAGTTGTTTACTTGTTGGCCTAGGTGCTAGTGTCGTTGACTATGTCCTTGCCTGCACCTCCCTCATCCTCTTCACTAGCCGCTTCTCCATCTCCCGCCTTCCATTGGGTGACCACTCCCTCTCTCTCACCTTGCATGTCCCTCTCTTCACCTCCCCTCCCACCCCCGTCCTCCCCCCTGCCCCTTTGTGCTGCCCTTGCCTACCTGCACCACTTTTTCCTTCGTTGACACTAGTCATGACCTCTTCATCAACCACCTTAGACGCGCTCTTCGGACCGCTCCCTTCATGGACTCTTCTGGTGCTTCCACCGTGTTTGACCTCATGTCCACAACAATTTGGGAGTTTGTCGTCCTCTCTTTCCTGCATTCCTCTACCCCCCTTGTGGAGTGTTCCCCCCCACCCCAGTTCCCATCCCTGAATCACTGGCTTGATGACGACTGTAAATTCTTCCATTGCCTTATTTGTTCCACCTTTACCTATCAGGATCCCTCCTCTCGGGTTAGGCTCTCCTATCGTAGCTCCCTTTGCTGGAAGAAGCATCTTTTCTACCTCGAGCAATGTAGGTCCCTCAGCTCTTCCCTTTGGGCCTTCCTGAAGCACTTTTGGTGCACATTCTTTCCCGTCACTCCACTTTCCCCTCTGACCTGGTTTTCAGCACCCTCATCTCCTACATCATCACCCTTTATGGCATTCTTGGTCAACCTACCTTTTGCGTCACCGCCCCACCCCCCTCTTTACCATATCCACCATTGTCAAGGTCATTAGAGCCATGAGTTGTAGTAAGGCTATAGATGAGGAAGGGTTCCAGCAGAGCTCTTCAAGTTGGGGATTTTAGTTCTTGGTTTGTTTCTTGCTGATCTCTTTAACAAAGTGTTGTGTATTGGCTTTCCGTCGTCTTGGTTTCACCATATTATTCACCAGATCCACAAGGCTGGGCCGACCTTTGATCTAGGTAATTACATGACCATTATGATTGGGCATACCTTTTCCAAACTCTATGCCAACAATTTTGCACTTATTCTCACGAGACAGCTGGATAGATTAGGTTGCAAGGCTAGAGGCCAATCCGGTTTCAAAGCGGATTTTCAAACTATAGATCATATTAGCACCCTTAGGACCATCATTGAGGAGGCTCGACACCACTTGGAAAAAGTCTACAACTGCTTTGTAGACATTCGCTTGGCCTTTGATTTTGTCCCCTAGTCGACATTATTTCAAAGACTCAAAGATATTGGGGTCTTTGAGGTTCTGCTCATGGCCATCATGAAACTTTATGAGAGGGTTGTTGATCGTATTAGGACTCCTCTAGGCTTCTTTGATTTCATTCAACATTCTATTGGGGTCAAGTAGGGCTGCCTGCTTTCTCCTATGTTGTTTGGTATATACATTGATGAGATTGAGTCCTATTTAAGGAGCTTCTTGCTTCTTGAGGACGACGTTATCTTCACTAGGTCTTGATTTCCATCATTCTCTTTGCTGATGACATGGTGTTGTTGTCCTCCTCCCCCTATGGGTTACAACGTCTTTTGAAGGGTTGACCTACTTTTGTGATTCTCGACAGTTGGTGGTTAACTTGGGTAAGACTTGAGTTATGATTTTCAATTGCTTGAAAACCTCTCATCTCCACTTCTTTTTTAGAGGGGATTGAGATTGAGATGACTTCAAGCTGTACCTATTTGGGAATCAGATTTTTTGGGCTGCGTTTTAGTTTAAGTCAGGCCATGATGCTACAGGTCAACAAGGAGCTCGATTCACTTGCTTTACATGAGAGACTGCTTCAGACATCATTTCTAGCATACCACGTCTAAGATGTATATCTTAGACTCCCTGGTTAGACCTACTGTCCTTTATGGATTGACCGTTTATGGGCCCTCCTTGTTGGCCGCTGATTGGCCTTCGGTGGAGAGGGTTCAAACTCTTCTTTTGCGCCTCATCCGTTGTCAGTCGACTACTCTTACCAGTATTATCTTGGCCGAGTTTGATGCTCATCCCTTCATACTTTGTACATACTTTGATCTGATTGGCTACTTCACAACTCAAGGGCTTTGTGGACTCTATTGATGGCAAAACCGTTATTCCTACTTGGCATACTGTTCCTCAGCTTCGATTGCAGCTTCAGACCCTATTGGTTGCGCTTAGTGTTGGTACGCTCAGGCATCCAGTCTCCTCAGCTCTGTGGGTATTGATATTGACTGCCTCCCTCCCTTTTAGTACTCTCTGGACATTCCCACTCATCTCCACACCTCTTAGTCGGAATTGAATGAGATTTCTCAGATGGACATCTACAGGAGGTTTGTTCATGTTATTTGGGTCAACCCATCAAGGGGCCTTTGCCAGTATATGGCTCTTCTATGCAGAGCACTATATTGACATTCAGGATGATATTATTGTTCGACCTTACTACACCTGGCAATGGCCCCTTGCCTTACATATCTAGTTAGGCTCCTTTAGAGTTGGCTCTCACTGGCTCTGAAATCAGACAGATCACGAAAGCAGCAGAGATGAGTGGATTTGTCAGTGCTGTGACATAGGTGTGGGTGAGATGAAGATCCATTTCCTATTCTATTGATCGATATACTATGAGATTCGAGGGAGGTTCCATTGCCTATTCAGAGAGTGCAAGTCCCTGTCCTCCTTTAGGTATGATGATCAATGATTCCTTGTACTCCATCTCCAGGAGGCTTTTTGTCTTCAGGATCTCACTCTTTGGGAGTTTTCTCCCTCTAGATCTGCGTCCTTTCATCAACTTATTGCTTCCTTCTTCACCTTGGTTACCTCTCCTAGAGGAACCAAGTGGTTTGGGGGCTCGTCCACTGCTACTCACATTAGATCAGTGAGACTGCGCAAAGATCACACACACATGCACCATCAGTGACAGTGGCCCTCCTTTCTCCGGCGATGGGATCAAACTTCTTTTCACACGGATAGTTATCCTTTGGTCTTGAGCTACTTTATGATGACTGGGAACCGCTAGTTTGCGGTTTTGGAGTCTCTTTTGTATAGGGTGGTTTCTCTTTGTTTGCTTCTTACTCTGTTGGTTTCCTTATTTTTTGACACTGTTTGGTGGTCCTGCTGCCTTCTGGCCTCTGTTTGTACTTTCAGTCCCTTAGGCCCATTTGTGGTCTCTTGTTGGACATTAATATCTTATCTTATATTATCACCTTGATTCAGATTTGACCAAGATGATCACATTGACTTGTAACTCTTGAAAGGACGATAGAGATAGATTACTAAAGATGCACCTTTCTACACTATGAAAGAACGATTCAGATGAATCAAGGAAGCTACTAAAGATGCACCTTTCTACAATATGAAGGAACAATTCAGATGAATCAAGGAAGCCATTTTAGTTACATCTTGAATGGTCTCCACCAATAATATGAAACATAAATTATAATATTATTATTGCAGAAAGAGACAGACTGACAAAGGAGACTCATGGTGACAATTATAAATATCACCACAAATGTTAAAGAAAATTAGCTACGATACAAAAACGGAACATAGATTGTCATATTGGCAACATATATATTGAGACAGCATATACAAGGATTCCAAGTAAACTGAGAATGAACGGTGACATAAAATCATATATGAAAACTCCACAAACAAATTATTTCGAACATAATTAACTGTCAAAGGCAAACAGAGATATTATTTCTTGCATGCACGATGCTTAGAATTTGCAATGCACAACTAGAAGTCAAATGAACACTAGAGTCTTCAAAGATAATAACATCCTTCAAGTCAGAGGATTCAATGGTAGAGAGTAGAACGATGCACAACAACAAAGTGACACAGGTAGAAAAATGAAAAACATTAAGGAAGATGTAACATGCAGATACCAGAAATTGAACACTTCAAATTGCCTACAAGATACTCAAGCAATATGAACAGGTACACGAATTAAAAAACAAGAGAAACTCTTTTATTGCTGTTATCAAACCGAGCTCTGATAGCATGTCAATGTTTAGCCCAGAAATAAAGATAAACAACAAGAAACAAAAGAAAAATACAAAAGGCACATGAAGATGAAACAATTTATCCTGGGAAACCCTCCAACTTGAGGGAAAGACAGAGCCACACAAGAAAATATCTCTTTTATTAAAATAATAAATCTCTAGGTACAACGCTTTCAACTGAGCACCATATATATTGAATTGAGAGACCCTTCATATTATAACTAAAGGTCTCTTCATTTACCAAATGCATGTCTCTTCATATTTCCAAATGTGTGTCTCTTCATATTTCCAAATGCATGTCTGTTAGCATGTCGCTTGATCTTTAACATAATAAAATATCAGATATTTACTTAGTACACATTGGATGCCACATCGTGTTCACTTGATTATAAGAAAGATACAAGATGAAAATATCATCACAAGTCTCTTACTAATTGTTGACGCAATGTCAAGGCATTATTGATTCTCAATTTCAACATATAGTAATATCAGAGGTAAAGATCTCTATCACAACTATAATCTTCAGCAAATATGCCTAAGACAATAAGGCCGTATGGAATAATTTGTAACAGAATTCCAAAAGATATTTGCCATGGTGGTGGATATTACCGAAAGTAGACTAAAGATTTTATTCATTGAAGGATTCCAAATCACTCAGTGGACTGGTTTGATCTTTTGAACCGTCTTCCTTACAGTATGCTATTTGAAGGGCCTTAAATTTGGAAGGCTTAACACCTAAGAACAGGACCTATCACAAGGGATCACACAAGCAACCCTTTAATAGGAATAACCAGAAACTAAAAGCATTACCTCCTCAATCATACAAGGAGGATGAATCTATGGGAGAGATTTGAAAGAACTTATGCTTCCATTGTAGAGAATCATTGAAGTTGGATAATCAATGCTCCAAGAAGGGACAACTTTGCCACATAGAAGCAATAATGAGTGACAAATCTGAGGAGAATTTGAACCCGAAAGAAAGAAGACGAAATTAGATGACAAAGAGATTGCCTGTGGTACATTGGCCACCTTTCATTGGTCCCAAGTATCAACCCTATAGAATTCATAGTGTTTTTACAAGGACAAAAAGTAACTATCTTTGTGAATAGTGGTGCTATACATAATTTCATTGTTGAAGGTTTAGTAATGAGGATGAAATTAAATATGATTTAAAAAAAAGTTTTCGAGGTAGTTATGGTAGATGAACTCACTTGCACACAATCAATTTGACAACTTAGAATTACCTTGGGGAGACATCACTACCTTGGGGAGACTTCAAATAATTGAAGATTTCTAGTAGTAAACCATGAGCAACATGGATTCCATAATGTGCATACAACGGTTACATTTCTTAGGTAGATATTATCAAGATTTTCAACTTAGTTTTCAACATAATGGCTGAAAAGTAATTTTGCAAGGTCTACTAGATGGGTTTCCAAGGGTGGTGTCATCAAAATGATGGAAAGAACTTCTAGACACAGGCAAGTAAAGTGGGCAGCACCATGTATGATCCCTGATAGATCTTCGTCCTAAGAAGGGAAACCTACTACACACACGAATGGTCAATTCACTTGTGAAATGCGAGTTGATTGGATTGTTAATACTAATTTTTAGGTGATCAATCACATGTCCATAGTGGGGGTAGATTGACTTTTAGTACTTTGATAATATTTTTAATCTGGGTATCGTGTAATATTTGTTTTATTATTTTATTTTATTTGTAATAATTACTGACCTAAGATTTTAATTCCTAACATTAACTATACCCTTGTCAATTTTCCATAGGGATTTAAACTACTGCTTTTAGGGTTTGACATCTGCTAGACTGGGGCTAAAATTTGCAAATCTTTATTTTTCTCAAGACATGGCATCAAACCTTGTTTTGTTCTATGTGTAATAATTAATGACCTGAGATAGTAATTTCTAGCATTAACTATATCCTTGTCATTTAGCCATAGGAATTTCAACTACTGCTTTTAGGGTTTGACATTTGCTAGATTGGGGCTAAAAATTTGCAAATCTTTCTTTTTCTCAAGGCATGACTTCAAACCTTGCTCTAACAGGATGTGCAGTTCTTGATTCTTTTGTGATGCTTCGTCTCCTTTCTATCACATCTCTTGAGATGTATGTTCATCCTCCCTCCTGTTTCATTTAAAATTCCCTTTTCTTCTTTCACTCTTCCTTTCTGCTCTATGTTTTGGCTTAATCTTTGTCATTTGCCTTCTGATAATTATCAAGCCGATTCAACTGTATTATCCATTTTACAATTTTTTTTCTCAATGCAATATTGGATATTCTGACCATCAAAATGTCTTATGTTTTGGACATATTGATTAGATATTTTTTGTATTTTGCATTTCAGTGCATTATTTTGGAGTACCTGAGTGGCAGTATTTGAGTAGGGGCAGAGGGAAATTTGCAAGAGGTTCATTGGTACAAGCAGAGCCACAAGGGAGATGTGGTTTTTTTTATATGTTTCTCAAATGATAATACATAAAGCTGTTCAAGTGCTTTTTATGTAAGAATATTTTTGAGTGACCATACTTTAGACACACATCCAACATGAAATGTGGACAGTGGACAAGTGGAAAAACATGTAGTCACATGTGAAAATTTGAAGCAAGTGAAAAGATAGGTATACAAATATAAGTAAAAGATAGTTGGACTGTATGCAACTGTTAGATGCATGCATCTCTATTCTTTACTGCTGAATAATAAAAGATTGAATTTGCAGACAACTTATTTGGATAGTGTGACTGTATTACCATTATCACTTAGGAGTAGGCTATGAGTTTTAGAATTTAGATATAACAATTATAGTTACTATAGAATGAAACTTGCAATTTTAAATGTCACTGTAGTTATCTATCAATTTGAGACTCTTTACTCTTTCTTTGTGTTTTCTTTTTTTCTGTGATTGGCATGATGTTTTGTGTAGGATGCTTTCATTTGAATACCACCATCTCATGGCTTTTTTAAACATTGATAATATTTTCCTTTTTCTATTGTAATTTCATAAACTGATGCATATAGAAGGATACAGTGCATATGTATAGCATGACAAGGTGTATACATGCAAAATGTGCCAGGAACATGCACATCCTCTTTGTATGATTAGGAAACTAATATCATTGTGACTATAAATGAGATATATTACAAAAATGTGTGATAGTCACTGTCTGTGAATGCTATAAATTACATGCAAGGTCTAGTCGTCATTAATTGTTTATATGCAACTAATGACTATATGATAAGATCATAAATGGTTCAGTTTTGTTTGACATGCATGGATTGTTTATAATTTTTATTTTTATTTAAATGCAGATATCAATGCCACAAAAATATCTTGCCATTTGCATAATACAGATGATTGTTTTTTAAACGGTCAAAAGCAGCTAAGGGTCTGCATCCATTTATATTAAAACTTTAAAAAATCACCTAATGTAAGTGGCTATCAGCAATATCTTTCTGATCATTGCATATCTTTAGAGTTCCGTATTGTAGACTGCATAATCAAGCTACTACTTATAACATTTAACAAAATGTCCCACATTATTTGGGACCTCATACATTGGAAAAATGTCCTACAAGACCCTAGACTGCTTCATCCCTATATACAGAGATAGACATACAGACCTATCAACAGAGGTTGGACACTCTAATATAGGAAAATTCTGACAGAGAAGACAAGGGAAGGCTACCTATTTCTTTGACTATAGTTTCTTTTCAAACCTAACCTTCATTGGGCAAGAGAGACCACATGACATGCACCCAAGCTCCGCGTCTCCTTCTGCTGTTAAGAAACTCACCACATCAGACAACCATTAATGTGCATAGGGAAGGCAATGAGTACTGACTGACGGGTTGGCCAACCTGTCCGCAGTTTCATTGCCTTCCCTATGCATGTGTTACTTTGAAGTTTTCAAACGTTCTTGCCAACTGGCATATCAAACTTACCCACTTTTGGAGTTCCAATAGTGGGCGTATTTTTTTGCAAATATTATTGACAATATTTAGGGAATCTCCTTCTAGATGCAGTTTTACAACTTTTCATCCTACAGCATTCCAATTCAATTCAGAGCCGCCATGAATTCGGCCTCATTATTGGTAGCAATTCTGAGCTTGACCAATCTTTGAGCTAAATTTTTTCCCGTGTGATCCCTAGTAATGCAAGCAGCCTCACTGATACCTGGGCTCCCTTTGGAGGCACTATGAGAGTTGATCAGTCCTATTCTGGGGCTGTCCATGTTAGTTGAATATGAGGGTTCAGAGGAAGATCAATAATATATATGAATCTTATGTTGTTATGTTTGACTCTATTCTCAAATAAGTGTTGTGGCAGGCTCCAAAAGTGCCCGAGATTCTTGTTTAACTTGTTTAAAACATTTTCTATAGGATAGAGGTTAATGCTTGCAGACAACATTCTAGCTTCTGTATAATTTCAAATTTATGTGTTTGGTTCCTGTGCCAAACTAGGAAGGAATTGTTACTGGTTAGTAGGTTCATAGCTAGTTGGGAATGCTGGTGAGCTGCAATGGAAAATGCTAAGCTTTTGAGATTGGTTGCATATGCTTTTACAAGAGGACAAACATGTTATATTATTTTCTTTATAAAAAATCTACATTCATTTTGTAAATTTATATTATTTTCTGTTTAAAAAATGGATACATCTTAAGCTTTTGATAGATACAGTTGGATTCTTTGAAATGGGCGAGGTAACATCCTACATGACAGGTGATGAGAGGACATATTTCTTAAGCTTTTGATAAATGACAAAAGAGTGACTGCCATAGCTCTACCTAATATCTCAAAAAACAATATTCTATGAACCCAAACATCCAAGAAGATGACCAAGATAAAAGAGAGAACTTGCAATCATATGCATGTAGCATGTCCTTCTACATACACCTCTAAATGCTAACTATTCCAAGTTGATCTCCTTCACAACTCCAAGGGAAAAGCCACAACAACATCCAAAACCGTTCAACCTCAAGAGATCAAACATAACATAATGTAAGGTATCTACATGGATGTAAAGCCTTTCAAAGAAGATCAAGCTACTAAATTATCCCACTACCATCTCCTACTATAATAAATGAAAAAAACAACTCAAGACAATCATGCTATCCATCTCTCACAATGAATCTTGTAGAATCATCTAACCGTAGCTCACAATCCATGAGTTTGAGAGAAAAGCATAAAACACCCTTAGAGAAATAATGTGCAATACCTCTCAAGCGATCAATTGCCAAGTAGATCAAGAAAGGGGAATGAGAATGCTCCTCCAAGATTTGCAAGTCATCATGACTTACCTAAGAACAATTTCCTAATATGTCTCTATTGAACTCATGTCTAGTCAAGGTGTAACCTCCTCAGACTTCCTATTGAAATCTCATCAGGAGTATCCATCTCAACATGTCTCTTATATCAAGAGAACTTTAGCCTTACTTAACTCTCTATGTATCCATGAGTACTAGTAAAAGATCAATTCATGCGAAACTCATCAAACCACTGTGAAAGCTCCAATTATCTAAATCAAGAACCCATCATGATATCATGATCTACCATCCCCTCTTTGGAGATCACAAGCTCCAAGCGAACATACCATGGTCTTAAGAGAAATGTACCATGTCAAACCTTTAACATGCAATCAAGAGTGACCGTGACATAGCACCAACATACTCTAAACCAACATCACCTATCAATCACCACCAACACATCAACCAAAGGCTTTGAGAGTCCTCCATGACTCTAAGATGTTACACATCTAGAAACAATGTACATGCAAAGTTGAAGGGTCCTTTTTGCACCAACAATATCTAAGAATCCCTCCAAAATCATTTACGTCACTAAAGAAGATCACCTTCACCACATGATAAAAACATAATCTTTGCTAAAGCTCTAAATGTTGAGAAAGGTGGGTAGGATCAACTAAAGAAAGATGGGCACTAGGTGAAAATGACTCATTACAAGGGAAGAATGAAAGAAACTAGGCTAGGGTAAGGAAAGGAAAAATGTAAATATTGTTGAAGGAAGATATTACAAATAAATACTATAATGTTTGTGAGTTTGATTGAATATGTGAGGCAAAATATTAAAGATGAATAGTTTGAATAAATGCCGAATTTGGATAGAGAAAGGAAGTTGGTCATTTCTTTGAAGTTGATATAAAGTACAAATCAAAAAATAAACTTATGGGAAAAAATGAAGGTCATTTGAGAATCAAATATGAAGAGAGGAAAATTGAAACATGATAGTTGAAGAATCAAAATGAATTTAAATTTGAAACTATTACACAAGAAAATATTGAAGGAGAGAAAAATGCGCTTACATCATACAACAAAGAAGAAAGAGGTTATATTTCCCAAATGAAATGCAAGGAGACAATTTGATGAAATCTAAATATGTTGCGAAGGATGAGGAGAGAAAATAATTTAGGGGGAAAAGAGAGAAAAAATGAAGAAATAATTGATTCAAACAAACATGATCATTGATAAGTAGGAGATATTTGTCCACAAGAAGTCAAATTATGGTATTACTATTAGGATTCATTTCCATAGTTATTTGAAATAAACTCATTGACCCATGGTTCATGAGAAGTGGTTCATATGAACCCCTCTCTCATGAGAATGAATCGAGCTCTTAGCACTCATTGGATCGAGGTGATGCTCACAAAGGTGAAGCACTAGGACTTTTCGGGAGGTCACCCATCCTAGTACTACTTGAGTTTGAGTGCGCTTAATTACAAAGTTTCTTCCATAGTTAAACCCACTATGCTTGCGACCCCATTTACAAAACCTTCACCAAGTGTTATTCCTTATGAACCATTCATTAGAAAGCCCCTTAATCTCATCAATTGATAAGTATGAGATATTTTTTTTATAGCATGTCAAGTTGCATTATTGCACTATCATGATTCAACTGTGTAGTTGAATCCTGATAGCAATATTGAATCCTAATGTCAATATCACAAACAAGATCATTGATAACAAGAAGCTAAGAGCTCACGTTTCTTTAGTGAGCTTTTGTCATAGGATGCCACGAGTGGTTTACTTCTAAAGATTCCTTTTTTAGTATAACTAATGTATTTGTATTTGCTGATTTTGATGGCTTTCTTGAACGTCTTTTGAGGATGTTGCTATCTTCAATACAAATGTGGTGATTCGTGTTGTTGACATTCTTTTATAGGGATTGGTTTGTGAATAGAATACTTTTGTCAGTCTTACTCTTAGATTTTTGGTCACATTGCATGATAAATTTACCAATGCAATAGGATCCATAGGATTAGACTACTTCATGGGCTCGTAATTTATGAAAAGGGTGTTGGAAATCTTTGGAATGTTTGATAATTTTTCTTAGGTTTTAATGTGATCTAAGTGGTGCAAGGATGGCTTCATTTTTGTAGTGTAAATTTTTTATTAGATAAACCTTTGTTGTAAGGAAGGAAAGAACTAAGGTTCTAGAATGTTCATCTATATTATGACAATTACAAAGACAACAGTTGGCCAATTAACCACACTTGAGATTTAATTATAGCTGTACACATTTCTTTCTAGAAACCCTCAATAAGGTAGACATGAAGTGGGAGAGAGGAATGGAGATGCTCAAAGCTAGTTGAAGAATATGGACATTCACCCTTCATGAGAGGGGTTGCAACTTCCCTTTTCTTCCCAAGATTAGCTTGATTAGTGGTTTGTCTTCTTGTCCATCATCGTTATTTGTTTTCTTGGTAGTTTTTGTGTCTGTGTTGTTTTATTTCTTATTGATCTTTTATTAATTCCTTTTGTGGGTGTTTTCTTTTTGTGGGTGTGTGTGTGCTATAATTATATGGTAAGTTTTTCTTTGGTTGCATTCATCTATCCTTATTTATCTTTAGAGACAATGTATCAAGAGAGAAAAACAGTTGATAGCTCTTGTAGTGAAATTAATGGAGAGCAAGGTGTAGGTAACTTTAGGAAATCAACTAAATAGTCATCACGAGTGAAGTAGAATACCATGAATTTAGAAATTGTTTGTTTTTCTTCTATCAACAATAATGGAGAAGGCATTGAGTGTGTCAATAATAGTTGAACCTCTAGTGGAGGAAAAGAATGTGGCAAGCCTCCTTTTAACCCAAGAAATTTCTCATTGCAAACTCTAATTTTGAGATGGCTAATTATTAGTAAGGAAGAAGAGAGCTTGAAAGTAAAGCATTTTTCACTACTTTTCTTAAAAGGGATGCTTTTTTTTCTTGGAAATACTTTTACATGATTGTGTTGCTTTTATATTGGGCAAGTTTTTTAATGATTGAGTTGTCCTTATATTAGGATTTTTCTTTGGGAATTTGTGTTTTCTTTTGTTGATTAGTTCAAGTAGAGCTGTTCATGCTATATTCAAGCGTTACAATATGTAGTGGTATGTGTTAAGATGACCTTTATGGGATATGGATTTTACAATATCCTTGTAGGTCCATGTTGAACTCAATTCCAACCAAGGTGTAGGTCTGAAACCTCATTGAGAGTAACCATATCAACATGTATCTAAACACAAGATAAGCCCAAGCCTCATCAAAGCCTCCAAGTATCCATGAACACCTATAAACAATCAATCTAAGACAAAGCTTAAAATGCAACATAGCATTATCATGACTTCAATCTGACTTCAAAGTCGTTATGTAAGATGCCAATTTCGGTAGGCTTCCATGCCTCCTACTTCATTGGTGGGTGGATTTTGTTCTTAGGAGAGTGGGCAAATCTCTTGGAGACATTTTAATGGTGGATGCAGAGTCTTGTGATATTCTTCACTCTACCTACAATTGTATTCTTGTTGATATTGATGTCTCTAAGGGACTACTTGTATCCAAAACCTCTACGTATCCATGAACACCTATAAACAATCAATCTAAGACAAAGCTTAAAATGCAACATGGCATTATCATGACTTCAATCCGACTTCAAAATCGTTATGTAAGATGCCAATTTCGGTAGGCTTCCATGCCTCCTACTTCATTGGTGGGTGGATTTTGTTCTTAGGAAAGTGGGCAAATCTCTTGGAGACATTTTAATGGTGGATGCAGAGTCTTGTGATATTCTTCACTCTACCTACAATTGTAGTCTTGTTGATATTGATGCCTCTAAGGGACTACTTGTATCCAAAGTCTCCAAGTATCCACAAACACCTATAAACAATCAATCTAAGGCAAAGCTTAAAATGTAACATAGCATTATCATGACTTCAATCCAGCTCCAAAATCGTTATGTAAGATGCCAATTTGGGTTAGGCTTCCATGCCTTCTACTTCATTGGTGGGTGGATTTTGTCCTTGGGAAAGTATGCAAATCTCCTGGAGACATTCTAATGGTGGATGCAAAGTCTTATGATATTCTTCACTCTACCTACAATTGTATCCTTGTTGATATTGATGCCTCTAAGGGACTACTTGTGGAGATAATATTATGTCTTTAAAGGGTTCTTGGATTCGACCTCTAGATTATGAATGAATCTCCTTCAGATGTAGAAGGTGTTTTAAAACAGGTCATGTAGTGACTAGGTTTGATCTTGAGAGAGTGGAATCTTGGAAGTCTTCTTTTTGGTGGAACAGGACCTCTTCTCAACACCATATTGTATACAAAAACTCATACTAAGCGGTTGAGAGAGATCCTACGAAGAATGCTTCTCATGGGGTTAAAGCAGTTGCTGGATTGAATTTTGAAGATTTTGGGTTGGTTGGGGCCTTGAGTTTTGATACAGATACTAATTGTGAGGCTCCTTGTTCTAGATATGTTTTTCCCCAAATTCTAGGTTGATCTCTCTAGGGTCAACATATGCTTTAGATAAGCTTTTGAATGATTTTGTTGGCTCAATTTTTGTGGCTTCAACTTTGTTGTATGTTCTTGATGGTGAGTATGCTAGGCTAGTTGAGAAGACTAATGTCGTTAATAGGTCCCTATTTGTCTATCTCCCACTTGATTCTTTGCGGTGTGTTGTCCCCTCCATGGGGGTTAGGTCCTCTATTTTGAAATTGCCGGCTTGACAGGATGAGGTGGCTAAGGTGGAAGATGGTTAGATTTTGGTATTAGGTAGATACTTTAAGAAGGATGCACCTTCTTTGGATATGACCCTTTGTTCTCATAAGAAGGAAACCAAAGGGAAATCTTAATTGTTCTGTTACATGTTTATATTTTGTCAGGTTGTGAGAGCCTAATTTCAAGATCTATAGGGGCAGTTTGGGCTTTCAATATTTCATCTAATGTTTGCTGTTTACTTCTTAAGTTATGGTTTGATAGGTTTTGGTCAGATACTAGATTGTTAATGTTCTATACATGGCATCATTTGTTTTTATGGGGTTTTTTTTCTCCACCTTTTTGTACAAGATTTTAGGGCCCCTTCAAAACCTATATTTTCCTAATTAAAAAATAGCATTATCACAAGTAATCAAGAAAATGATCGTGTACTCATTACAAAGATAACTAACAAGAACAATGCCACATATCTGACCCAGGACCAAGGAACATAAACATGAGAACATGATCGAGCTATCTCCTCTAGATCACACACTCCAAAGAGCATGTCGAACACTTGTATCATGCCAAAACTCTAGATTGATAATCATGACTAAACCATAGAATAATACTAACTATCAAAGAAGGATAAGTGGGTTCTTTGGATTGACAGATGACTGCTGAAAAGGTGGAAGATGGATGGACATTAGTTAAAGGAAAAAAAGTCAAATCCTCCAAACCTTCGTTTGATGTCTTGATGTTCTCAAAAGATTAGGCCAAAATGATCTGGATGGTCCTTTGTTGTGTTTAGCTGGGTTGCATTTTTTCCCCTCTTGATAGGAACTATGGTGAGTTCCTCTAGTTTGTTGGGTGGTGTTCCACAATTGTTTTAAGATCTTTCATTGCTATATCTTTCTTTTCTCTTTATACAACATTTCGGGTCCTTTCAAAACCTATTTTTACTTAATCAAAACATTTCAAATGATAAAGTATAACCAACATCTTAACCAAAAACTTGATGAGTCATCTATGGGTTCAATACATCATTTCTAATTTGCATGAAGATAACAACTATTTCATGCCTAAACTCTAGTTTGACAAATGACTAAACTATGACATGCCACTAACCATCAAACAAGGATAATATGTCAAATGACAAAGTATAAACACCACCTCAACCAAAACATCTGAGTCATCTATTGCTCCAATATATCAAAATCCTAATTTGCATAATGATAACTTTATCCCAATAGTAATCCTAGAAATTTGAAATATCCTTCTGTAGCAATATGATCTAAGAGCTCCTCTAAACATCTGTAAAACTAAAGAAGGTCATCCTTCATCCAATTGTGAATCCACATCATTGCCAGTAACTCCCGTTGAACTGTGTAATCGAGTCACAAATGAATTATGATAACTATCTCCTAAATGGAGACTATCCTCTTTTGCACACAATTGAAATGTTTGTAAATCAAGTGAAGCTTAGATCTCTAAACCAAGAAGATACAAGTGCCAAAAAAAATTCAGAATTAATGCAACACTTCCAATACATCACTGTCAAAAGTTTTCACTTAAAAGTGTGACCAAACTATCACGACAAGGTGATAAATAATCATGCCACAAGTCCCAAAATTGACTTGTTGGATACTTGAGAGTGGGTTGAATCAATTGTCTCCAATTATACTACATTTCAGGACCACTAAAATATCATAACCTTCAATAACAATTATTTGATGGTATCATTCAGCTTCACAATTATCTTTCATAATCAAGTTGCACCAACCTATTAACTCACTGTCTCTGTTATTACAGAATATTAGAACTATACCTTTACTGTTACCTAGTTGTCAACGAGTTGCAATAAAAAGTAAATACTATGAAAATCAACTTGCAACATAACAACAATCACACATTTGACACCAAGATTTTTAATGTGGAAACCCTGTAAAGGGAAAAACAACTTGGGACCGGAAACCCAAAATTTTTTACTCTTCTGAAGTGAGCTTTGCTAGAAGCCGACCATGTTAATGGTTTACATACATACTGTTAATGTGACCTAGTTAGAGGATTTACAACAAAGATAATTTAGACCTTATCACTCCTTGATCTAGTCTAAAGAGTGACCTTCTCTAAAGGACTTGCAAACATCATTAATCGATGTCACTGTATAGAATTTCATAGACTTTTTAGGTCCACTTGGTTAAGAGATTTTTTTGCTACAATTGTTAGTAACAATTCAAATGATATGTTAGGTTTAGCACTACATTTCTTATTCAAGTCTCTATTATGCTTGATCTCTTTATGATTTCTTTCTTTTGATCTCTTACTGTCTGATTCACACCTTCTCACTTTCACTTTCCACTTAAGTCTTCTTTAATCTTCTTTTTGCTCATCTTGGTCTCCTTGCTTCTTTTATCTTCTTATTTTCCTTTAGTAATTTGTATCCATTCAACATTCAACCATTGATTTCATCAACAACCAAAGGCTTGTTCAAACTTCTTAAATATTAGTCTCTCTGCTTTTAGATTCTTCTAGATTTTGTCTCTTAAACACAATCTTCGATCTTAGATTTGTTGCATTTATTCATTTAGAAAATAGAACTTTCATAAAACTTTGTGCTCATTCTTATCCTTCTTCAATCTCCATCATTAGATGTTCATTGTATTTTTCTAGCCATAGATCTGCCTTTGAACTTCTCGTACATACTTAATTTGACCAAAAGTGAACTTCTGACTCCATCTTTATAAACTTGTTTTTCCAGCTGTTAGTCGATGAAGATAACATTTCACTCATGAAATACATCACTCGGTTAATACTAAACTTTCTTGGTTAACACTCAACTTTTACTTCGCTTTGTCAAACGCTTAGTGACAATTATAGTCACTCAGTGAACACTGCCTTTCTTCTTTCACCTTGTCACTCAGTATAGCTTGTATAGCTCATTACATTACAAGGTTACCTAATTGTAAAACAATCAAACCAACATTACATTATCATTGTCCAACTCATTCAAGTGCCCATTGAATACCATACAACTCAATACTCTATCATCAACATACTTTCTTCAAATCCTCTTCATCAATCAAATGATATGGCACTCTGTTGAATTAGCGTAATGTCTAATCAACTAAAACTTGACATAAATGACAATATAATAATAGATATGACTCTTTTACATACATTCATAGCATTCTTAGTTACATCATCAATTGGGGCTAACAATTTCCCCCTTTGGCATTGATGGCAACACTTAAGATATGATTTATATTACAAAACATTACATAAGATAATCAAATGTATGTATTGACAACAATACAACTATTCAACTCTTTGATCAAGTGTACCTAGCCTTTATCTTGAATAGTAGAAATCTTGTTTAGCATTTCTCACCCTTAGGATATGATCTTCTTTTGTTCATCAACATATTCTCTTCCTCTTAGTCCTTCTCTCCCTCTTTACTTGTTTTCAAAGATTCTCAGACTCCCACTCTCCCCTTTGGGCATACTTCTCCCTTAATTCATGTTCAACGCTACAGATTCTCTCCCTTATTATATTTTTCCCCCTTTGACAGTAATGCCAAAGGTAACTATAAGTTCCAATGTGAAACTTATACTAGCACTTGCACTCGAAGGAGCAAGAGGTACATCGATAGTGGCAAAAGGTGGACGTCTATATAAGATGTCCACATATATTTTTGCCAGATATTTAATATGACATGAAAGGAATATAAACAATGAAACCCAAATTAAACATTGTTAATTTGACATAGTTAATTATTATATCCAATATAGTTAAATTCATATAAGAAATGCATAAGACAAATATAAGAATTCAAAATAAAAATCAAAATGTTTGGAAATTATCTATTGATTTCATGGGTTACTTTATAATGAATTTTAAGCCTAAAGAGTCTTGTTTAGAGTGGCTTCTAATTTGGATGAGGGAGTTTGTCTATTGTCACAATAAGGAAACATTTAGTTGTTAGTTATCGTGGAATTTTTTTTTACACATAAATGTGAGCATTTAATTCTTTTTCTTTTCAAAATTTTAAATTAAAAAAAAAATGCATGATTTTTTAATCTTTGTGGTGTTTTACAACTCTAAGATTGTTATTGGTGCATACATCTCAATGCCTCTTATTCTTAGAAGACCAATTATCTATTATCTCATAAGATTTATGAAGCATAGAACTTAAAGATACATATTTTTAAACTTTTATCTTTCGATTTTCCTTGTCATAACTTGTAACTTAGGAATTATTCCTCATCCTTGAATGAGGAATCTAAGTTTTATCTTCTAGATGCATTTTTTTATATAGTTTAGAAAGTTATCCCTATGCTAATACATATACTTGATTTGTGACACACATCCATCACTGCATCAAGTGCTTAAAAATCATTGTAAATATTGTATTATTTGATTGAATCTCTAGATCACTTGTCATTTGCATGATAATAATCCCAAGTGTACATAAATATTGAGTTGATGAACACTCTTAAAGTAGTTGACTATCTTTTTATCATTAAAGTCTTCTCAAATTTTAATATGACACTAAATTAAAAAGCCAATTTCAAGTTTCATCATAGATTAATAACTATAAGTAACAAGCAAACAATTAAACTAAACTAAAATTTATTAACCTTTTACATAATAATTCAATATTTCCACATTCCTAAAGGATTTACTTACATTACACTTACATTACTTTTGTTAGGGGCAATGAGGCCTATAACTTTCAACGTTACAATTGTCATTGTAATGGTTGGGGTTAGTTTTCTCATCTTTGATATTCATTTTATCAAAATTTAATGTAAATGGGAACTAGATTTGATCACGCACATGAAGGTACCTACCAAACAATTTTAAGTGTGTTGATCTATGAATCTCTATAAATCATAAAGCATGAAGAAGCCTTCCATTCATGGAAAAGTATAATGATGACAAGATAGATGAAGTAAGATTAATAACGACTCATTATATCTAAGAATGATTTTGAAGAAAATCTAAATATATCAATGGTGACCAAGATTAAAATAATGTTGTTTTTGCAGCCTATGCAAGGAAACTATTATTTGGCTCATTTTATCATTGCTATCATAGACCCTGATTATGCTCAAATTTGAGTTATGAAATTGGGGCAAACTATGCATGAAATAACAAAAAAATGAAAGGAAATTTTTTGGATGTAGTTACAAATATTCTGTAGCCTATTTTCAAGATAATTTATTTTTGAACTTAAAATTTATTTTTAGCTTAGAAAAATAGTTTTGCAACACCATTTGAAATGTTACATCTAGACTTGAATGACGTGATTTTAACTCTCTACTTGATTTTAGAAAATCTGTTGGAGAGCACTCATGTTCACAAACTATTTAGGATCCATTAAAAAAGGATGAATAGAGAAAAATCTTCTTCATATCTAATACATACACGAAGAAAGAATCAAATAAACAAGGATCACTTACAACAGCCTTGGATAAATACAATCCCAAAGTATTTAATAACCAAAAAGTAGAGAGACATAACCAACTTATGATGCCAATCTTATTGCAACACACCCTAATAACACCATACAAAAACAACAATGCCAATATAAATATTGTGAAGATACAATTATTTATGCACACATAGAAAGATACATTCACATGAATAAAGCTCCATTCATTAATCATTATAATTGTAAAATGTTAGCTATAGAACTACTCAAATACAAACTGCCCTCAATTTATAAGGACATAAAAAATAATATTTATCAACTTAAACAAACATCTACATAGTTGCCAAGTATTGAAAAAGCTTCCCACACATTTGAGAAGATAAGTCACTTCAAAGGGTAAGTTATACGGGCCTTATATCATTTAGAAAATGACCAGCACTCTTAGAGCTTACCTAAGTTCAAGAACACATATGTTTTAAGATCTTGGGGAATGGAGATACAAAGAAGATTATTCTTGTCCTATAAGATTGACTTTTTGCATTACATATGCGAGTTTTTCTTTTTTGTCTCCAAACATTTTCACAAATTATAGTCTTTAGATGCTTGGTGACGATCTTCAGATTTTGTCACTCAGTGAGTGGTTTTGATCAAGATCCAATGTGGAAGAGCTTTTAAAAACCACGAACTATTTCATTCGGTGGAAAATTTGGCCCGGTAATTGTTTTTCTTAAGCATTTTTTGAAAAAATGATGTTAGAAATGCTTCTAAAATTGGCAAGACTAGGAGTATATTTGGAAGAAATTAGCTATCATCGTGATTTTCAAGTGAGATTTTGCATTAGTTAGATGGGAATTTATGTGTTTGATTTAGTTTTGATGAAGATTTATGATTGTTTCTTTTTAGTATAGCACAGTTTCTCAACTTTGATAAACGATTATTGAGGAAGCCAATGCTATTGGAATAGGATTAAATTAATGAAGATGTCAATGCTCTTTGAAACAATCAAATTATGAGGGATGGAGACAACAACACAGACCATGCCTTGGATGACCACATTAGCATCTGCCTTAATTTCCATTAGATCAGTTTAGCATCTACCTTTAATTCATTCGACAATGAATTTCTACACCCTTCATGGATGGCTATCTATCCATCCTAGTGCTGTGCTAAAAGAACAGAAAATGTTTCTTTCGAAATATGCTTTTCAGAGTTCCAGTAGGCATCAAATTCTTTGAATAATGAAAAGTGCTGGTTCAAGTGCTTAAATAATCGATACCTTCTTACCAAAGGAATATCAATTTCCAGAAATTTCAATCGCAATTTTCCTCCTTACCTGTTTCCCTGGTTGCTTCATTCATCTCTAATTTCCACATAAAAGTTTCTCTTCTTCTTCCTAATAGCTCAACAACTAAGACCATCATTTGACACCAAATCTAATATTTTATTTATAAATCACTATTTATCTTTACCAAAAACTTCTTTCCTGCTTGAAGGTAAGGCTTACGAGATTGGGTTAAACTCAGATTTTACTTTGACCTGTCTCTCATCCCCATCCAAGCTCATTATTTCCCGTGCCCTCTTTTTTCCCACACCATCATTCAACCCCTCCCTTTTAATAGTTTTATCGCAAACAATAGCATTTAATGTTGTCAATCTGAAGTGGAAAGTTAAGCAGCGCCTTAGAGCCTCTCATCCGATAAGAAGTGCGGTCATATGCAACTGCTGCATCCTCCGCTGCATCAAACATTCCAAGCCAAACCCTAGCCCCCTGCTGTGCATAATCTATCCAAATAAATTAAATGAATTGATATGGTCGGCATTGGAGATTTAGATAAGATTTTCATTTATTGCTTGGTGAGCAGTTTCGAAATACAACTACTGGTTTTTCATGAACATACAGGTTTTGTTGAAGTTCCCACCTATAATAGCCTATCGGTTAAAAACCTTGTACTTATCTTTGTACCTTGCATGCACTATTTACATCAGTTGCATCACAATCATTTTCACAACTTCAAAAGTGTTCCTAAAGTGTGAACTATTGCATCAACTCCGTAAAAGGTATATTTGTTCATCCATGAATTGATGTGACATACATCTCTTTTTAGTGAATTTTGGATAGGGGAAGGACTCCCAATTTTCCTCTTAGATACTCAAAAGAATCTTTAGGCAATGGCTTAGTAAAAATATCTCCAAATTTCTCTTTAGACTTCACATATTCAAGCCTAACTTGTTTCTCTTGTACTTGCTCCCTCAAGTTATGATACTTGATTGATATATGCTTTGTTTTTGCATGCATCGCCAAATTCTTTGATATGTTTTTGATTAAGATAAACAGATTTTGAAGGGTGCCTAAAACTTGTACAAGTCTAAAGATTTTCAATAAGTCCAGATACAAAGATACAACAAACAAAGGTAGAACTGGTCACCCCCCGAACATAGGGTAACCAAGGTGACAAAAAGCCTATCACCAACCAAAAGTAAAGATCCAGCAAGGGGGCAGAGCCAGATATATCACGATTTGCCCTTTGATTTAGAGCCTCCCTTGCACGATCGGAGGTTCATTTCTAAAGGAGGAGCAGATGGTCTAGTGTTCTTTCTTTTTACTGCAGTCCAACCATCCTCCACCTTAGTTGCCTCAGCAAACCAATCCCTAGAAGAAACTGAACAATGAAGCCCAAGGGAATTCGAAACACCAACAATCTTCCTAGAAGAGCCCGTTGCCAATTGGCCCCCCACAGAACTAGGAGGAAGGACAAGGGCAGGGGCAAGAGAGGGTAAAGGGTCCTGGCCCCCAACAAGACGAGGAGGAACATCCAGTATTGGGGCAGGAGAAGGAACATGAACCTCCTCTAACATTGGCACTGAAAGATCATCAGCGGAGGAGACATTCACAGATACAACTGCTGAATCCAGAGGCGCATCACTGGACTTAACCACCATATAGTGTTCAAAAGAGGACCCTGACCACCAGGAAGGTGGTCGCCTAGATTTAGTCTTCGTAGTAGCATAACGAGCAACAATGTGACCAATCTTATGACATTTTCTATAGCGAAAATGGATACCTTCATAATCCAAAATTAGGGTCCAAGAGCCCCTCGAAGAATCCAAACAAACCTTCTCAGTAAGGCCCTTAGAAATATCCATCTCTATAAGAAATCGAGCATATGTCGAATGAAGGATATCCAAAGTGTTTGAGTCCACATAAAAAATACCAATGGCAGCCCCAATAGCTTCATAAACTGAATCTAGCCAGAGATACATCAGGAGATTCGGTATCCAGACCCAGATAGGAATCCTGTTAAAGGATTCAGTTAGCGGATCAAAATCCATATGCCACAATTTGGCCATAAGAGGATATCTATCCTCCCATGAAAAATAATTATTGCACAAAATAGTCTTCCTGTCTTTAACAGAATTAAACTTTACTATGAAAAAACCTTTAGCCATCGGAAAGATGTGGACCTCACTATCTAAAATAGCCTCCCAATGCTTAGAAATCCAAGCATGAAGCTTAGAAAGAGAGGGCCAAAATCTCCGAAATCTAAAGATAGCAGCAAAAGAAGAGAGCATATGTTTATTGCACTAGTGATATTACAATAAATAGTAACGAGCTCAGTTTTCTCTTCTTGCGTACCTTCCAATAGTTGCTTAATACAAACAATATTTGAACAATTGATTGCAACATCAACATACTCAACATCAACAATAGTTTGTAAAATGCAGTTCTGTTTCCTGCTTAACCATGTTATCAATCTTTCTCCTAAAATGAAAGCTCCACCACTTGTGCTTTTTATATCATCCACATTGCCAACCCAATCAATATTTGTATAGACTTTAAGTGTAAAGTCATCCTCTTGTTTATACCATAGTCCAAAATAATTAGTTCCTTTTAGATATTTGAATATCCTCTTCACAACAATCAGTAATTCTAACATGTGCAATATCTGGTCTACTATGCACAACATACTCTAATTTCTCAATCATTGATTTGTATTGTGTTTCATTTACCTATGTAGTGGTATCCTCCTTTGATAATTTCACTACAATCACCATAGGTGTATTGATTGGTCTAGACTCATCCATTCCAATTTTTTCCAAGATTTCCTGTACATACTTAGATTGAGTCACATATATACCGTTCTTTGTTTGATGAACTTGTAAACCAATGAAAAATTTGATCTCAACAAACATACACATCTCCTTACTTATTTGATCAAAAAATGTCTTGCATAACATGTCATTTCCTCCAAATATAATGTCATCCACAAATATTTCAGCAATCAACACCATACTTTCCAATTCACATTTTAAATACATATTACTATTCTCACTTGTTCTAACAAATCCACTCTTAATCAAATAAGAATGTAACCTTTCATACCATGCTCTCAGTGCTTGTTTTAGTCCATATAATCCCTTGTTCAATTTGCAAACTATGTTCATCTGATCAGGTTCAATGAATCCTTACGATTTTTCTATGTATACTTTTTCTTCAAATATTCCATTTCGAAATGTAGATTCGACATCCATTTGATAGACTTTGAATTTCTTGTAGGTAGCATAGGCCGACAATGTTGTTACTCCTTCCAATCTTTTCATAGGTGCAAAAGTTTCATCATAGTCAATTCCTTCGTCTTGTGCATAACCTTTGCAAACCAGTCTTGCCTTTTTTCTCATCACTTCTCTATTTTCATTCAGCTTATTTCTGGAAATCTATTTTGTTTCTTTCTCATTCTTGTCTGCAGGTCTTGGTACTAGAATCCATGTGTTGTTCTTTTCTATCTAATCAATTTCTCCATTCATAGCATTTATTTAGTCTTCATTTTCAAGACCAACCTTAACTATTCTTGGTTCAAAATCAACTATCAAACATGTATTATCTCTTAACTTACCTCTTGTCAACACTCCAACATTTTTGTCTCCAATAATTTGTTTAGGTGCATGATTCCTTTTTACATATTTTTCTAATATAGGTTCAGTTATTTGATTTTTTACATTTTCTTCACTCGGTTGAGGTTCAACTTTATGCTCGAGTTGTACTATCTGGTGCTTGGGTAAGATAGTCTATAATTTTGATAATATTGTTTGATGCTTGGTAGCTCTTTGCTATAACTCAGGTAGTGTGTCTAGTGCCTCTTCATATACATACAAAAATTTGTTGTAATCTTCAAGTTACTTCTTTCTTTCCAGATCATTCTTGTCTGCAAACTCATCAATTCTTACATTTGCACTTTCAATTATCTTGTTAGTAGTTTTGTTCAAACATTTATAATCTTATCCCTTCTAATGAATAACCAAGGAATATACCTTCATCTCCTTTAGAACTCAAATTTACCATTCCTTTCATCCTTATGACTGTAACACTTACTACCAAAGATCTTGAAATAACTTACATTATGTGTATGAACATACCATATATCATTAGGTGTTTTGTTTTTTACTTTCTTCAACTAAACTCGGTTGAGAGTATAAACAACAATGTAGATAGCTTCTCTCCAAAACATTTGCGCAACATCTTTTTCAATTAGCAGTGTCCTTGGGCAATCAACAAGCAATCTATTTCTTCTCTCAGTAATTCCATTTTGTTGTGGTGTCCTCGGTGCAAATAACTGTCTCTTAATACCACAATCAACACAAAAGTTAGTGAATTCAATATACACACCACCTCTATCAGATCTCAAAAATTTCAATGATTTACCAGTTTCTTTCTCAAATAGCCTTATACCATTTGAACATATCAAAAGCATGTGATTTCATTTTCATGAACTTGATAGTCATCATTCTAGAACAATCATCAACATACAAGATGAAATATCTATCACCATAATAACTTTCCAAACCCATATGTCCACATAAGTCAGTATGCACTAGCTCCAAAATATCATTAGAAGTGTGTGTCTTTCTTGAAAAACTTGACTTTGTCATCCTACCAAGCTGGCATTCTTTACACAACATTCTCAGGTTTTTGCAAATTTGGTAAACCTCTCACTCGTGTCTTTCTACTAACCTTCACCATTTTCTTAAAATTTACATGAAACAACCTTTTATGCCGCAACCATACATCCTCAACTTTAACAAACAGACATGTCTCAATAGTAGGATCAAGATAAAATAGATTTAGTTTGCACTCCAATTCCACTTAGATTTCCTTTATCATCAAAGATCTTAAGTTTTATGTTTTGAAATTCTAACTTGTGACCTGAATTGTTCAATTCAACAACACTCAAAAGATTATACTTTATTCTTTTACCCAATAAGCATCATCACATCTGATTTTATCATTCAACACTAGTGGTCCTTTACCTTTCATTGGACATGGAACATCATTACCTAACTTAATAGTTCCACCATCATCAATTTCCTCAAAAATTTCAAACTTGCTTATGTCAGCAATCATGTGATGTGAGCATCCACTCTCTATAATCCATGTATCATTCTGGCTAACATGTGAAATAAGGGCATTTTCACTCTCATACCTTTCTCCATTGGGATCTTCCTTGATATCAACATATACTATCTCAACTACTTCCTTCTCTTCATCAATACTAGACTCGGTGTGCTCCTCTTCAGCAATGTAGCATATTTTCTTTTCTTTGTCTTTATAGTCCTTGTTCTTCTTGTACTTGTAATCTTTCTAGTTATTTCTGTCAATCTTACTTATGTTAGGGTATTTAGCAAAAAAATGACAACTTCATTGTATTTGAAATAAATCAGGGGCAGTTTACCTTTGAATTTATCTTTACCTCTTCATAACCTCCTTGTAAGCAATGCTTCAATCTCATCTAAATCATCTTCAAATTCAAGATCACTCTCATTTTTACTAAATTCTTCTTCTTGATCTTTGAATTACCAATGGTTAGTGAAGACATAAAATCATTTCCAAGGATAACCATACTGTTATCATAATTGCTCAGCTCAAATGTAGTCAACCAACCAACCAAACTATCAAGTGTCAAAAAATTACCAGGCACAACTCTAACTTTTTGAATCATAGTCACTATTATAGCATAGATAAGCATAAGAGTACTTACAATTTCAATGTCACTGATAATACCTCCAACAACTTTGATTGCACTCACAACTTCCTTGATTCAATTTGCATACTGTGCAACATTCTCACCTTTCATTCTCATGCCATCATATTTGCCTCTAAGACTTTTATCTTTAACTCTCATCACATTTGGATCTCCATTGTGTATAAGTGCCAATTTATCCCACACATGTTTACCAATGGTGCAGTTCTTGATATCATCAAACTCGAGATCATTAAGGGTAGATCCAATCTCAATCATTAGGCAATTATGATTTCTCTTCTCAGTCATTTGTTCTATAGAAATAGGAGCTGAAGGTGTAGCATATTCATTGTCCAACCAGTGTGTAACATTATCTCTAATTCTAGATAGATGCCACCTCATTTTGTCTTGCCATGAGGAGAAATTCTCCTTATTCAACTTTGGTACCTCTCTCTTGTACATCTTTTGATCTTTAGCTAAAGTACCTTTAAACTTCTTTCTCCAATTACTATGCTCTGAGACCAATTGTTAGCTAATTGGGGGGGGTGGGGGGAGGGGGTGTGAATCAATTATCTCCAATTATCCTACACTACCTTCAAACATTTTAGTATGAATGAAAATTTATAACCCTCCATAACAATTACTCGGTGATATCATTCAACTTCAAAATTAACTTTCATAATCAATTTACCAAACTATTAACTCACTGTCTTCGTTATTATCGAATATCACAATTATAACTTTACTATTACCTAGTTGTTATCGAGTTGTAGTAAAAAGTAAATACCATTAATATCAACTTTCAACATAACAACATTCACACATTTGACACCAAGAATTTTAATGTTGAAACCCTGTAAAGGAAAAAACCACTTGGGACCGACAACCCAAAATTTTCCACTCTTTTGAAGTGAGCTCTGCTAAGAGCCAACCTTGTTAAAGGTTTAAATACATGTTAATGTGACCTAGTTAGAGGATTTACACTAAAGATCATCTAGAGCTTATCACTCCTTGATCCTGTATAAAAGGTGACATGCTCTAAAGGACTTGCAAACATCACTAATCGATGTTACCATATAGGATTTCACAAACTTGTTAGGTCCACTTGGTTAAGAGATTTTTCTTCTATAGTTGTTAGAAAGTAATAGTTCAAATGATCTATTTAGCACTATCTTGCTTGTTCAGATCTCTGTTTAGCTCAATCTCTTTCTAATCTCTTAGTGGATGATTCATGTCTTCTCACTTTCATTTTCCACTTAACTCTTCTTTGATCTTTTCTCTGCTCTATTTAGTCTCCTTCCTTCTTTCAGCTTCTTCTTTTCCTTCAACAATTCACATCCACACATTGACTTCATTAGCAACCATAAACTTATTCCAACTTCTCCTTAAATGGCAGTCTCTTTGCTTCCAATTTTTTTTCTAGATTTTACCACTTAAACACAATTGTTGATCTTAGATTCATAGCTTTTTTTCATTAGAAAATAGAACTTTCATAGAACTTTGTGCTCATCCTTATCCTTCTTCAATCTCCATCATCAGATCTTCATTGTATTTTTCCAGCCATAGATCTTGTAACAAACTCTGACTTGTGCCTTTGAACTTCTTGAACATTCTTAATTTTACCAAAAGTCAGCTTTTGACTCCATCTTTATAAACTCGTTCTTCCATCTATTACTCAGTGAACATAACATTTCACTTCGGAAAAACATCACTTGGTTAATACTAAACTAGCTCGGTTGACATTGAACTTTTACTTTGCTTTGTCAAATGCTCGGTGTCAACCGTAGTCACTTGGTGAACGCTATCTTTCTTCTTTCACCTTGTCACTCAGTGTAGCTTGTATAGCTCATTACATTACACGATTACCTAATTGTAAAACAATCAAACCAACATTACATTATCACTGTCTAACTCATTTGAGTGCCCATTGAATACCATACAACTCAATACTCTGTCATCAACATACTTCCTTCAAATCCTCTTCATTAATCAAATGATATGACACTCTATTGAATTAGCATAATGTATAATCAACTAAGACTTGACATTAATGACAACGTAACAACTGATATGACACTTCTACATACATTCATAGCATTGATCAGTTACATTGTTAGTTGGGGCTAGCATGACTATCTATGTGCTTGAAACAATATCCATCCTCTATTCTCAATGAAGGGCCAAGTAATAAAATTTGCATCAACATTGAATCAATCGTGCGGATAAAGACATTTCACAATGAGTCATCCCACAACAATATAATGGGTGGTTAATTTACAACTTGTATAACTCAAAGATCTAATCCATGAAACACAAAAACTCACCACCTCATGAATAACTTGCAAACCGAGATATCAAAGAGAATAATAATGTAGATTAAATGACTCAAACACTAAATCAAGTTTAGATATGATTTTCCTAACTTCACTTGACTCCCCCAAAGACATTTTTTAAATGAATGTTTCAAAAGGATTTCAATTTTAGTTTTTAATTTGTCAATAACATATGAATAATTTCAAAAATCAATGATATATATTTTTATACTTTTTATTTTTTATAGATGCCCTTGATGATCGTATGAATGAGTTGGGGCTAATTTTTTTTTCACATTTTTCATCTTTAATGTTTAATTTTATGTCATTTATTATCTCTTTACCATACAAGATCCAATGGTGAGATCTATTTTGTCCGAGAGAATAATATATAGAATTTTCCCTACAAAACCTTCATATCTTCCCATGTATTCATTCTTTCATGTAAGCTCCCGATTTAAACTTAATAGATTTTCTCTATCAAGGGTTATACAATCATAACCATAACTTTGATACCCAATAAAAAAAAACTTGCAAAGATCTTTTAACAATTTTGAAATCACGCAAAGGAGAAATTCATGCAAACAAGTATTTAGTATCAATATGCAAAATAATAGACAACATACCTATCTACATTGAAACAAGATAAACCTTGGGAAAACCCTAAAGAGGAAAAAACACAACCTCCAAAAGTACCCATTCTCAATGCATTGTTTGATAATAACATTACAATGCATCTTTAGAGCCTCTATAACACCTCTTAAACAACAAACCTATCTAATGCATCCTTTATGTGTCCAAGCACAAATCTACACATCCCATGCCATACTCACATATACATTGTTTAAAAGAAGACTCAAAACCCCAACTGACCAACCTTATATATTTACACTTATGTTTTTTAAAAACAAGATCTCAGTAAACAACAAGTGGTATTTCATAAAGCAAATTGAATAAAACCATGGTTTTAAAAACCATTGGCCCCATATTTAATTTTTGGTTAGTTCACTAATTGATTTCCCCAAATATTTAAAATATACATTTTTATAACTTACATTCAAATATCCTAATGCTGCATATAACACAAAAAGTAGCTTGACGAGTGTTAACTCCTAGTGATGCACATACTTCTAGCCCCCCCTAGGTGCGTGATTTACAACAACTAATTCCTAAAAAGATTCTCCTTGTGGACACTAACTTCTTGAGGATCTCATCCACGTTAAATTCATGTCTCACATGACAATGAGAAAACATTAATGTTGACCTTTTAAGCCATTTAAAAAATAGTTTGATAGATACCTTATTTAAAAGATTACAACATACTTTAAAAATTGACTTCTCAAATTTGATGTGTAGATATGTGATTGATAAATGATTGTATATCTAGTTTCTTATGGTTTTGTCAATACATGAATATTAATTATTTCTTGGATGTAGACATGTAAAGGAAGTAAAAAAATCACATTTTTACATAAACTAGTTACACTTAAATAGATTTCTAAATGTTCTTTGCTCCCTTCTCCTGATCATCTTTCTTGACTATTAGAGTGGGTCCTGCATTTGGGCTTCCTATGGGGGAGTTGGGTGTTGGGGTTTCTTGTAGGGAATATAATCCTTTTCTCTCTATGATGACTCCTTTTGATCCAACAGGTTTGTGCACTACAAAGTATTCAACCACTATGCACACAAAAACTCACAGTGCTATTGTAATTGCAATTCTTCATGCTAGAGTGATGTTTGATATTTCTAACAATGTTGGTGCTGACGGGGTTGCTTCTATTGCTCCCTATGACTAGTGGGGTGGGGGGAAGGTGTCCCTAAAGCTTCTTCCTCATCTCTTCTTGGAATGGAACTAACTCCACACCTAGTTGTTGGTGGATCAAAGGTTGTTACCACTATTGGGGGAAGGGTTTTTCAATCACCCCCTCCAAAGTCTTTAGTTGCTCATGCTGTCAAATTTGCTACAATTGTTTCTCGAAAGGTGAAAGCTTGACCCATTTCTTGTGCCAAGACATCCCTATGGTGATGTGCGACTCATATGTGGAGTTCTACGAACATCATGGGTTGGTTTTTAGATTCACTAGTCTATGGCTTTTTCTTCTAGATCTACATCACTTGGTAAAACGTTCTTGGCAACCCTTACAATCTTTGGTAGAATTGAAAATTTTATGTACAAATGAGTTTTTTATTATTCATGCATTTTTTTTTCATTTGAAGACTATGATGTGGTGCTGAGAAAGTTGTTGGTTTGGGGGAATTACTCTCTTTCCATCAAACCCTAGAAATCTCCTTGAACCTCCTCATTGAACTGCTCAATGCACACTCTATGTGGGTTTGTCGCCCTAATATCTCACTTTATTTTTAGGAGATTTATTGCTTTGAGGCCATTGAGAAATCTATTAGACATTAATTAAAGGTGGATGAGGTTGCAAATTCACCAGGCTTCTCTACACTCAATCACATTTGGTTGGCTTGGATATCTCTATACCACTGTCGAGGGACATGGTTCTCATGATTAGAGATAGGCCTTGGACTCAATTGTTGGATTATGAGGGCCTCCCCTTTCAGTGTCATCAATGGTTCTCTATTGGACATATGGCTATAGATTGTTCTCTTTTGCATCACAACGGTGCTGCTACTTGGTGGAAGGATGCAAATGTTGATCATTTGACCATCCAAGCTTCTGAATCTACCTTTGAGGGGTCCTTATAAACTGACGATGAGGATGTTCCTGTTACAAATATGGGTGATACCCCTATTGTAAACCATGTGGATACCACTAGTGCTCCTACTAGAGTAGGCCCCTTTGGCCATTTGGAACATTCTTCATCTTTTTATCCCTCTCTGCTCCAAGCTTCAACTAACAATTTTTCGCATCCTCAACATTGGGCAATGTGCTGACCAAAGTCCAAATGATGCTCCATTAGTTGCTCCACCACCACACCCCCCCCCCCCCCCCCCCCGGCCCCTCTTGTGGTGGGGATCCTAATGGCAACATTGCTTGGATAGTTGTTTGACGATAGAAGAAAAATAGTTCTTCAAACTCACATTCTTTCCCATATCCAATAAATGAGCAACCTTCCCACTCTTGAGAAGGGCTACTTGCCTTTGTGCTAGTGTATTGGTAATTTATTTGTCACCTAACACAAAAATAAGACTACTATAACTTATCATCTTCAAATCTATCTAATTACAATTTCTATTATCATTACTTATAAGTAAACTACATTAATTATAAACATTAGATTGACCACTCTATATTTCTTGTTGTTTTTGAATTTAAAATGATAAATAATAAGGAATACTAAATCTTAATTTTAAAAGTTTTTGAAAAATAAAAATAATGAAATTTTATGTCTTTGTCAATGGGCCCTTGGTCTACTGGTGAAGTTGAATGGCTCACAAAGAGCCCACTAGGGATCAAGTCTTGCTAAGTACAAGGCTCGAAGACATCATAAGGGATGAGATCGGGATTGTAACCTAGACAAAGAGGTTTCAGACACGTGCGCGAGCCTGTATTAGGTACCTAAAACTTGTTTGTGGATGACCTCCATAAAATAAAATAAAATTTAATTTATGTCTTTATATTTTATTTTAAAATGATCATACTAATTTGTATACAATTTTAAATAAAATAAACTTTATAATTATTATCTTGTAAAATTAATAGTACAACTATTTTAAAAATTTTAACTATATATATTATTTTCTAAACTTTTACAAAGTGTTCCATACAATTCAAATTATTCTTAAAAATCTAACAATAACTTAATTTTAATACTTAATCCTCTATCACCTTACCCAAATACGCATCACGTGTGTCATCTTACCCTAGACGAAAATTTGAAATATTATAAGGGTATGAAACGTGACAATTAAGATTTGACATACTAACTTTTGACAATGATTATTTAACCCCAAGTTGTAGAAAGAGATCGTATCTATTTTGGAGATCATATATTTTATTATTTGGGTTTATTAATATTATTATTATTATTACATTGGGCAACTATTAATGGTTTAAACTACACATTTTACTTGGGAAAGGTTATTCTAGACTATTAGGTTATCCTTCCTAGGTAGCGTTTACTTTGCAAAACTTTATTATATACGAGGTAAAATATTTATATTCTACCGAGACAAAATGAGCAGTTGTAGAACTTAAATAGGGGATGTTTTTTATGGAATAGTGGTTGGGGGTTCGACTCCCAACCTCAAATTATTGTTGCTTGAAAACTTAACCTTCTCCCTCCATACGAGGTTGATATCATATGGATTGAACAATACACTTCAAATATAAATATAAATATAAATATTATTTTTAAATTCTCATAAGTTTGATCAAATTATATTAAGATAAGATTAAGATGTATATTTTAATTCTAAAATGCTAAAAAGTTGATAAAAATAGCTTTTCAATAACATGAACAAAATAAAAATATATTTTAAGTAAATTTAAAATATAATAAATAAAGTTTAATAAATATAATAATTTTTTATATCTAGACTAGTTGTACATGATGTTGTTTGAGGATTTTTTTGTCATTGAAGATCTTTGAAAATGAGATTTGTATTTTAAATTAAATGGCATACTAATTTATACGTAATATAATTTATTTTATTAAAAATAATAACAATAGTAACAACAATAATTTTAAAATAAAACTTAATAATATTATTTTGGTAAAATAATAATAATTAAGCTTGGATGACTCTCCATTGTAATGGAAAAGATCTCAATTACAAGTCATGTTGATACAACAATACACAAATTTGAATTCCCGTTTAGTTTCAAAGGTCATAGCAGAGACATACATGCTCATATGGTCATGCACAATCCAAGGTGCTAGTGTGGAGTTTTGACAACTCAGTCAACAGGGGGATGAGTTGGAGTTTGGACCTCATATGAGAGCTATCATAGGAGGTTGTTTAGGGACCCAATGTGAGAACGAGACTTTACAAAGAGATAAGGGATAAACAATCGTTGAGGGAAGCATAAGGTGGTGGTTGACAAGTGGAGAGATAACAATGGACATCGAAAGGAGTGGTCATTACCTATGGAGATATAAGGAGGTTACAACACTACTGATTAGCAATTGATTAGGGATACATAAGGAGAACTTGAAGAAACATGGAGAGGAGACATAAGGATCTTATGATGCCGCAACGTGAGAAAAACATGGGAGGTGCTAATACCTCAGACACTGAGATGTAATCACCTCGAGGATGAGGTCCCCTAAATGTGACACCACTGGTTCATAGCTCCAGTCAAAAGCATTTAGTGATTAAAGAATTAATATTTAAATCTACAAAAACTAAATTAACTATTAAAACTCAATTCCTTTTCCCAAATTCATTACCTAAAGAACTTGTCTGAAATAAATACTATATAAAATAATATTAATATAAACAAAAAAAGAAAAATATATAAAATATTTTACTTAACATTACATTAATTTGATTGGTATATCCCATTCCTTTAATAAAGGTTGAATATCCTTCAATTAAAGTGCTCACTTAAACCAAACATTATATCTAAAAATTTTTATTTGAGAAAATATTTAAATATTTGCTACACAAATGTGAAATGTATGTGGAAAAATATTTAAAATAAACTACACTTGCCGTTCACTAATTCACATAATCTTCTTCCAAAACTTCCTACTATTTATAGGCTCATGACAACAAAAACCCTAAATGAGAAACAATGATGTGGTGTACAAGAAAGGACAAAGACAAGTAAGATGATATAGAAGGTGATGATGATGCTTTGGAGGATCATGCTCTTAGTTCCTTGGTAGTGTTTTCCTAATAAGTTAATGGCTACTCTATGTTCACAACCCCTTAGTATTTGTGGTAGTGAGAGTGGAAGTGAGTTCAATGGTGAAGTTTATTTTCCCTAATGGGGAGAATAGTGACAAAGATATAGCCATGGTAGAGGTGGATGGGGAGGCTCTCTATGTTGATGAGATATAAGATATAAATTTGTTTTATATTCTTCTTAAAAATAGGCTTTTGGGTGCTTGCTCTGCCCCTAAATTTCTTTGGATATTTATACTCCCACCCTCTCCTCAAACTTTGGCATGCAAAAGGACTTCCTTCCCCAAAGATGGCCTCTCCCATTTGATTGATGGTGCAAGAATGGTGTCTAGTCCATCTCCTTCTACCATGGATTTTTCTCCATCCATTTATTTACTACTACAAAAGTTATTTTTTCTAACCCTCATAGCTCTTTTGTGGTGCCTTAGTATCATATTATGCCATTTCATGCATAAAAATTCTCAACTATAATCATACTCAAGAAACCACCAATTGCACCGCACTACAATCCAAAGCACAAAAACTTGAATCCAATATTTTCAAACACTACTCAACAACATATTGAAATCTCATTAGTAGATTCACAACATGAAGAATATTCAGAGAAAGATTAATAGAACTATTGCACAAGAAATAGTCACCAATGAAAGCAACATGTTGACATCAATGAAAACCATTCTAACTAATCAATTAACCAAACTCACTTAACCAACAACTCATTCTACTCAATACTACAATAAGGAGTACCATTCACAAAAACATTTGGAACTCAAATTTATTATGACTCATTATCCCTAATTTATTGATCAATGTTGATATGATAATAGTATTGCCTTGTAGACACAATCATTGCACAAAGATAATTCTACCATTTGAGGGTAAAAATTTAGCAAAGATCACCAAGGAAAGAATTGAGAATACCTTCCTACTAGAGATAAATATGGAGCGGTGGCCCTTTGATCAAGTATATTTAATTTAATATTTTGAAAAGAACAAGGATACATACAAAGGAAATATCCTCTCCATACACCATCACAACTATCGAAGAAAATGAAAGCTTTTCTCCTAATTGATAAGCCACCCTACCACATTGATTTGTATTCTTAGCACTTGAAAAATACATACAGTGCCTTATGTCAGTCATATTGTGAAGATTATAGGACAAACATACCAAATTGTATGCTTATGATGTGTTTAACTATACAAGGACCTGATACTAATTTTTTTGATTATGCACCAATATTAGCTAGTAGAATGCACAATACTTTAGTAAATTTGAAAGCAAAAAGTACTTTGAATTTCATGTATTATTCTATATTGATGCATATTTTATTGGGGAATGGATTCAAGGTCTAAGATAAGGAGCTCCAAACTGAGCCCAAATTTCAAGAAGAGTGTGTGCCTAGGAGTGGACATACTTTTGGGATAAATATTGTATGGGATCATCATATTTCATGTTTGAAAATCTTTTTGTAAGAAGATTAATGAGATTATTGAATGGATTTTTCCAAAGGGGATTATTAGATAAGGCCAAGAAATTATTAAAGCCAAAAGATTTAGATAAAGATAATGATATGGATTACAATTGGGAATCCTAGTTCTTGCATCAACATCATACAATCATTAAGGTTTTTGTTAGTTCTATACCACTAATAGCTCTGCTAATATTAATACTAGATTGGATCGTATTTATTGAATTTATAAATTAATTAGTCTTTACAGAAGAATCTACTATATGAGGAACTCATAAGAATGGATCATTCTTTCCACCCTAAGTACACATTAAAGGTTCATAACAATTTTTGAATTGAAGAGGATTTGAGGTCACACCTAACAAATTGATCTAGTACCATATTCCCTTTGATACCTACAAATCTTATGATCCAATATTGTTCATAAGACATATTGCACCTATTGCTTTGCACATCAATCTGACGAGGCTAAATATTGGACCAAGAATGCCAAAGAATATCAAGATGTCTAAAAGATGAAAGTGAGGTGATACAATATTCAATATGAAAGAAAATTGAAGGAATAAAAGGTAATTATTCTCTTATATAATGCTAGTAGTTGTAGAGGCAAGAATGAAAGATCTTTTTAATTTGTATATAGATTTTTATAACATGCCTCTCCCACATGAAACATTTGTAATATATGTAAATCCTAGGCCCATTTGACTTAAATGGGGATGGGCCTAGGATTTACATATATTACAAATATTTCATGCGGGATAGGCATGTTATTTTGACTTAAATGGGGATGGGTCTAGGATTTACATATATTACAAATATTTTATGTGGGAGAGGCATGTTATCAAAATCTATATACAAATTAAAAAGACCTCTCATTCTGGCCTCTACAACTAGTAGCATTATGTAAGAGAATAATTACCTTTTATTCCTTCAATTTTCTTTCATATTGAATATTGTATCACCTCACTTTCATCACTTATCTGGGAAGATTCTCCCCCTAAAATTCCTTAACAACCTCCACCTCTTCCCCTCATACTTACATAGTTGTACAACCATCTCCCCAAGTCTCTTTTACACCACCTAGACCATTCATTGCATAATATTTTAAGAAGCCCATTGAAACTTCATCATCATTAGGGTATCAACCACTTATTATGGCTAAAGATGCTTAAGCTACAGTTCCTTTACAAATTTTGTCTCCTGGTTGGGACATTCTATATGCATCCCATAAAGGGTTTGATACTCAAGTAGAGTAAAGGTGCATTTATGGAAGGAATGTCCAAAAAAGAGATATGCAAATCCATGCAAAAAAATTCAACATAGTAGAAATTGACTACTCAAGATCATTAATAAGTTAGGTTCCATGAATTGGAAAGATGTAAAATCCTACATTCATATTATTACATATTCATATATTTACATTACATTGGCCTACAACCTGTAACTCAAAAAATTTAACCATCATGGATGATTACAACAAAATTCCAAAACTAGGCCTAGAATTAACCCCAAAGGCTATTATTGCAAATTCTTACTGCTACACCTCCAAAAAATGATCAAATTACCACCTATATAGTGCCTTCTAGTCAACAAACAATTCTTCCTTAAAAATTTCAATTCCCCCAAACAAGAAATGTAATAGAACAAGTATAGGCCAAGACCCAAATCATAAGAATATGTAAGGACCCTCCTCGTATGTACTTATCAAATATGAACCCTCTGTTAAAACCATTATAAGAGATTGGAAATAAATATGAAGTAATGCATATATTGTGAATGTCGTAATGAAATCTAGAGTAGTTGATATATCCATGATCTAATACTTAATGATTGTAGAACTATTTCATCACCTCGACTGTTTAAAACATTAATTGTTACTATCAGTGATGTGAGGTATTTTCACCTAATAATGAGGTCACTGATTTTGGTACCTTGATGATTAAGTGGTATGCTTTCAGATAGTTCATTTTTCCTTATTAATGATGTTTATGATGTTTAATTATATGCATGCCTAACGATGATTATTCTAGTATTTTAATCTAAATTAATGAATAAAGTTACGTTGATTTCATAATTTATAATGATTAAAGGTGTGTAGAAATAAGAAAGGGTTGCTTAAATGAAAGATTCATGTTTTGATTTGTGAGGCCTCGCCCCGACCCATCGTAGCATCGATGATACATTGTTATTTTGATACTCATGCATTGTTATGTCAGAACATTATTAGATACATTGAACATTTTATGCTATTTTACGATGTGTGATGCTTTACTTCAGTTACTTGATTTTGTCATTTAATGCTTATAAATATGTATAATGATGAAGAAAACATATGCAACACTAACACTTTTGGTTATGCAAGTCGAAGGGTTAGAAATATGAGTAGAATTAGATAAACAACTATTTATTACGAAATGGATGCTTTAATTTATATAATTCCTCTAATATGTAATTCACATTATGCATGTGGTTTTTGGACCTACTGATGTGTGCAATGAGTGTGCAGGAAAATTAGCCGAGACAACTCAACGGAAAAACGGAGCTAAATTACTTGTTAATTTTGTGTTAACCTTGTATTGTAATTCTTTAAAGGTTGTAATTTGATCTTACTACTCCCCTAACTTTTAATTGTTCCTAATAAGTCTTTAAAGGCTTAGAAACATTAAATTTAAGTACCCCTATGGGTAAGGGTATGGGTGGGGGTACTTTCCAACCCTTTAGCCTCCTAGGTTGACTCTTAGGGTCACTCAAAAACCCTATTTTAGGTTGACTTCGAAAATGGGTTGTTCTTTACTTGGGTTGGTGAAACCAAACCTCCATCTTGAGTTACTTGAAGCCTAGTGGAGTTAAGGACCATACTTAGAGGCATTTTGGGAGGAGTTTTGGTTTTTGTCACCCAATCCTCTAGTTTTGGAGGAAGTCTTGAAGATTGAAGGAAGAAAGGGAAGCTCTTCTCAAACCACCATTGCCATAACTCTTCTATGAAGGTAGGAGTTCTTCACTCCTTGAATGGTTCTTTATGTGTGTTCATGTTTTGAATCTTGCTTGAATCATGTTGGAGACATTGTGTAGTTATGCATTTCTTGCTTATGTGTTGGGGGTGGATTTGGGAGGGATTTTATCTTGTTTTCTTTTGATGTTATTCATATGCCTTCTTGATGTTTTGATTGTTTTTGAGAGGTTTTCATGGGGATGTTCTTGGCAACACTCACCCTTGGATAGGGAAGAAGTGGCCATGTTTGGGGAAAGGGCCTTAGTTGGACCTCAATAGTGTAGAGTCTCCTCTCATGGTGAGAGGAGGGAGAAAGGGTAGGGTGTATGGGCCCCTACTTGTCATCTCATACCTTGTTGTTATTGAGAATTCTTGAATGTGGAAAAGAATGAAAATCCTTGTGGATATGGCCTCGAAAGGGCCTTGTGAAAGAATGGAAGTTCTTGAAGTTTTAGCCCTGAAAGGGCTAAGTGATGGTATGGTGATTGACTTCTCCTATTGAGAAAATCCACCTTTCCCCCTATATTGGTTCATTGTTGGACCTATTGTGCAATCGGGTGGGAATGCATGTTTAAATTGGCTTATCTCTTTGTGTTGTTTATCTCCATGTTGGTTCTTGTCTCTTTCATGTTTTCCCTTGATGCAATGAAGACATTTGATAAAAGTTCTCTTGTGAAAGACTTGAAGAAAACTCAACGAATTGTAATATTATGTAAAATGTATTTGAATTTTGATGTATTGGCAAAGACATCGGGTTTTCTTACTAGTTCTTTCCCGATGGAGCCTTGAACCAGGTTGATTAATAGAAGAGAAAACATTGAGTAATATTCTTGCATGGAGCCCTTTTAATATTTCAGTTCTTTACATCTGTTTAATTGAAAATGGATAAAATGATGATGTTTCACTCTTCTTACGGTATTCGTATGATTGTAATCATATTCGTTTGATTGAAGTTAATTAGATAAACATAGTGATATGTATCAATTTATGAAATTTAAGATTAAAATAAAATTGTGTGTTTTAGCCCCATATTTTTGGGCATGACAGAATATCCCTCTATATGATAAAACATGATCCAATATAGACATTGTTCAAAGATCCAAGAACATCAAGATATGAGCTCCTAATATTTTATGAGATGGAAATACCTTCAAAAAATTAAAAAAAGTGTCTTACTAATGAAATAGTGAAGAATATACAAAACCTGACAAGAATTTAGAGTATCTATTACTCAAAGTATTTTAAAAAAGAGAGAACTATGACATAGATTAACCATGATGCATAGAACACATCCTTAAGTTTTCAATAAAAAATTATCATATACTAAGGAACACCAAATAAAATAAAGAAATTGTTTAAAAAACATAACAAAAATGAAAGGAAATATTTTTTTGTGGGATGAAAGATTGCCAACGACCCAAAGATGTTCTTGCATTAGACACCCTTATTGAGAAGAATATGTTCCATAAGAAGTAGTTATGAATATCTTATAGGATTCAAGACACAAATCCCATGCTCACTCTTAATATAAATATCCCCTTTATCTACAACTTTCATCTATTCTCAACACCTTCTCTTTCATTCCTCACATCAGGATGAGATAGAAAATAACTTTTAACAACAGTTTTTGTCTTCTACACACTTGATTTATCTCTACTACTAAACTTCATCTAACTAAACTTCATCTAATTAGGAACAACCTCTCTTTTTTCTTCTCAACTTTACCCTTCTTGATATATACTTGATATCACATTGTTTTCAGATCTAAGATCTTCCTTAAGATCAAAGTCTTCCTTCAACTTAAAATCTATATTCTGTGACCATCACCTAGATCCAATGAGTGCTAAGTGTTCCATTTATTCTCATGAGAGATGGATTCATGTTGAATCACTACTCATGAAAAATGGGTCAATGAGTTTGACTCAAAATCACACAATTAAATCTTGATAACAATATCACAATCTATATTCTGATTCTTAGAGTAGCAACTCTTCACAATCCTATGATTCCTAGCATTCCTCTCCTCTTCCTCAGTTAAGGTAACCAAAGTAAGCTTCTTATACTCATTCTCTATTATGACCAAGTTTCTCCTACAATCATAGATATCTCCCCTATAATAATATTCATAAGGTGTGCCCAATACAACATGAAAACCACTCAAAGATACTACATCACATAATACATCATCTTTGTAAGGCCTGATTTTGGTGTTCACCAAAAGTTATTCTTTCACCTCCACCATATGATCATCTTTAAAATAGCTTATTCCATAAGGACAAGGATGTTTAAGCCTCTCAAAACCAATATTTTGCACCATTTTTTCTGGTACCAACTTACAATATTTACCTCCTAATTTTCACATAGTCCTAAAAAAATTCCTCCTTTGTATAGGTTCAATTGCCTTCTTTCTCAACATGATTCTCCTAAGCATAAGAGACTCTCCCAGTTCAAGTTTTTCCATACTCTACTAAATTGCATCATAAGTATGCTCCTTGTGTGAGAATATTTTTCTTACCCAAGTCTTTTCTAGTTCCCTCAGAACATTGAAAATATCTATGTCCTATGTCACTACATTTGAAACAAGTACCTTTAAAATCCTTCCTACCACTTCCTCCCCTAAGTGTTCTCTAATCTGGTCCATAGAAAATTATTGGTGTCCAAATTTGGTTGTCATCTTTTAAAACTCCTTCATACATTCCTTCTTGTTTATGTCCCTTTGTTTCAAGTTTTGAAACTTTTTGAACAATTCTAATTCATAATCCTCGGGGATGAATTTATCTCTTAACCTATAAACTATCACCCTCCATCTAGTAATTTTTTTTCACCATTATCTTCCCTATATTTTTAAAATTATTTCCACCATAAGGTAGCAATACCCTTCAACTTAGTCTGTACTAATATAAACCTCTATGGATCTATGATATCCTCAAGCTCAAAGTAAAATTATAATTCTCCAATCCAATCAATCAAATCATCAAGATGCAATGAACTAGAAAAATTAAAAACCTCCATTCTATGACTCTTACCAATTTGTGCCATAACTCCCAAAAATATCTCTTTTCCTATAGTGATAGAAAGATCTACTATCTCAAGAAATTTAGCAACTTCCTTATATTCCTCCTCAGTATTAGGATTCCTTTACAATCCAGTCAAGGCGTTACAAATCTCAATCCTGATTTTATTTTTAAAGTCTTCTATTTTTTTTCTAAACTTCTAGGGTTCATTCTTATAGGGAACATTTTCCCAACCTCTAGGTACAATTTCCCCAAAATTGATGATCTACTTAGGAGTCATTTTCCTCTCACTCAATGATCTATCAAATAACTGTTACAACTTGCCTCTAACTCAGAGATCTTCTCATTAATAGGATGCCTCGAAAGTTAAACACCAACAAAAAATCCTTTCCTAACTACCTCACACAAGTCCTCTATAATTGTAGGCTAGATCTACACTCTTCCACCTCACAACTAACACATCATGGTCTTTGCAAGCTTAGGAGCATGGATCCATAATCATAGGAATGATCTCATTTTGATGCCAAATGATGCAATCATTGAAGGAGTGTCCCCAAAGGATATGGTCCAATCCATGCAACAAGAGTCAACAAAGTGTAAACAAACAACTCAAAATCATCAATAACTCAACAATAGATTGGAAACATGCAAAATCCCACATTCACATTATCATAGATTCATTAATTTACATCACAGGGGCCTACAACATGTAGATTGAAAAATTTTGGTATACATGCTTGACTACAACATAAATCCAAAAATATCCATAAAATTAATCTCCAAAGGTTATTATTATAACTCCTTAATTATACCCTTCCAAACAAAGATCAAATTCCTCTGCAATAAATAAGTTGATCTAAACAATTACATTTTCCAAGGACAAGAAAAAGTGTCACAATAAGTTTAGGGTAGGACCCAAATAATATGTACCTACCTCCATATGGTACCAATTTATCAAAAATCTAAATGAAATATCATCCAAAAACTTAGGAACATCAAGATATGAGCCACTAATGTTCGACGATTGGAAAACTCAACCAACTGTTAAAACAACAAAGAACATACAAAACTAAATTACTCCAAAATATCTCTTGTAGGAAGTATCCAAAAAAAGATAAAAACCAAACATATATTAACCGCAATGTCTAAAATATATCTTTAAGTTCATAACAACAAATGATAAAAAACTAAGAAATTTTAGCCAAAATATATAAAATAGAAAACACGAGGACAATTGAAAAGAAATATTTTTTTGGGTTATGAAAGATTTCCAATGACCTAAGGATGTCCTACACTAGAAACCCACAATGAGAAGAAAATATTTCATAAGAGGAAGTTATGAACATCTTATAGAATTTAAGATATAAATCCCATGATCACTAATCCAAATATCCTCTTTATCTGCAACTTTTACGCTCTTCACTTTTTGTCTTCTTTCTACCAGATTTTATAAAATATGCTCTTCACCTTATCTTTCATGTCTCACACTAGTATTAGATATAAAAAACTCTTACCAATATCTTTCATCTTCTACAATCTTGATTTACCACTTTTACTAGTCTTCATCTAATGAGGATTGATTTCTCTTTTTTGCTACTCGACTTTACCCTTCTTGATACTCGATGCCACTTTTTATTATTATCAAATATAATATAAAATTTCTCCTTCATCTTAAACTTGTCATTTTGGTTCTCAAAATAATAACTCTTCAAAATTCTTATATTCCTTTCACTCCTCCCCTCTTCCTCCTTCAAGGGAACCAAAATAAAATTCTACCCCACCTTCTCTATTGTGACCAAGTCTCTCTTGAAATTATGGATATCCCCCCTATCATATTACCAAGGTCTTCCTAATAGAGTATGAAAATAATTCTTACACACCACATCACATGGTACCTCATCTCTATATGACTTAATGTTTAAGTTCACAAAACATTTTTGTTTTTTTAAACCTAAACCATGAAATCATCTTGAAACCAACTTATCCCATAAGGATAAGGATGCTAAAGCTTCTTCAAATCAAGATTTTGCACCATTTCCTTTGATAGAAGTTATCAATACTACTTCTACCAAGAACAACCTTATAATATTTACATTGTTGATTTGCATACAATCTTAAACAAATTCATCCTTTTTATAGGTTAAGATTCCTTCTTTCTCAACATTATTTTCCTAATAATAAGAGATTCTCTTATCTTAGGTTCTACCATATTCTCCTCAAGTGCATCATTATTCTACTCATCATGCACCACAAGATTCTATTTTCCCAAGGCTTTTCTATTTCCCCAAAACATTAAAAAGCTCTATGTCTTATGCCACTACATTTGAAACAAGTACCTTTAAAATCCTTCCCGCCACTTCCTCTCCCAAGTTCTCTTTGATTAGGTACTTCTTCAATGATCTTCTTCTCTTTTTCAATTCTAATCACTTGCTTTTCCTTCCCTTTAGGACTACTCTATTTCTTGTTAAATTTATCTTTTCCCTTTAATTCATATTGATAAGCATCTCCAATTATATAAATCTTCAACATAATTATCTCATATTGAATATCTAACCTCAAACCATTAATGTATCTAGCCACATTATCCCTAGACAATTTTCATTTCTAGATCTGGTTGTCATATTGTAGAACTCCTAAGTGTATTCCTTCACATTCATATCATTTTGTTCAACTACTACAACTACTTGAATAATTCTAATTCATAATCCTTACGTATGAATTTAAAATTTAACCTAGAAACCATCACCCTCCATCTATTGATGCCACAAAATGCCTCTATTAGAAAGAAAGAGGAGATATTGACTTTAACAAAGACAGGTAAGAGATTAACATACAATTTTTTTTTATGGGAACACTATTGGAGGTATATTCCAATTTTCTACCCTAGAAGGGTCTTCATTTGACAAAGTAATGAAAATGAAACATGATTTCTGCTATTAACATTAAGAATGACAGAATAAAATAAAAGAGAAATCAATTAAATAAAACATATTATAGGAACACATATAAAGAACATGGAAGATGTGATTCAAACTCTTGTCAACTATAAAACATCGAGTATTTAATTGTGTTCTACTTATTTATGGAAAAAAGCATATGAAATTTTTGAATATTAGATATTAATATTTAATGGAAATGATACCATTCTTGTTCTATTTTGTAATTGTACATGTTAATTAAGAGTTTAGAATTCTATTAAAATAAATTTAATCCAAAGACTACAATATTTTTCTAATAAGGCGAAATTCAAATCAAATATTTTGGTTCAAGCATTTTCAAAGAAGACATTGTATACCAAGATCATCAAAAAACAATTATTAATATTTAATTCCATGACTGCACAATATCCCTCTATTTTTTATTGAGAAAAGGGACGGTGATGGGATTATCATAGTTTTTAGACTTGAACTAAAATGTTAACAAGAATTGGGAGACCTATTAGATCCTATCTTATAGCTATATAATTGAATATGAATATACTTTTAAAGAGGTTGGATGTAAATTTGAAATATTTATCTCATTTGAAGAAAGGGTCAGCCAAAACTAGATTGGAAAAAAATGATAAATGATAAGGCATATAGTTAATATCTTTTGACCCTCTAAAACTTAAAAGATTATGGGTTTGAAGCTTTATGATTATTTTGAATTTATTTGACCAATATTTCTATTTTGAACCTTTTGATCTAGGAAGTAGTACTAGTTATTTTCATACCCTTTTTAGAAATTTTCTTGGCTTTTGATTAATCACAGGATGATCCAATCTTATTTTGTCATTCATTTCCATGATAAGGATGGTTTTTAGACTTGATCTCACCATAAATTGAAGAGTAAATGCATAAATTTTGAAAAAAATACCACAAGATGTGCTTTTTCAAGGATTTCTACTCAAATCTTACAGATCAACATACCTTATGTTAAATTATTTTTAGATTTCGATAAGGATTTAACTCAAACATGTTATCTTCAAAGGTTTCTACAAAGAAAAAAGAATGTCTAAACAATGTTGTGAGAAAGTCAAAACTACTTTTGTCTTTTAGTAGCAAGACGTTCACCTATTGCTTAGTAAAACATCATAGAATGCCTAAAGCTTCTTTTCTCCCTCAATCTATGAAAAGAAATTAAAGGTTTTATTTTGAGGTTACTATTTGTCTATTAGTTTGAACAATTTATGTAAAGTTGATTTTTTTCTACAAGTTCAATTGATATGAATTGAAAAGTGTCTTTTGTCTTAATGTGTCTACAACTTCTATGACAATTTTCATTTTAACAATTTATTTGTAATTATAGGAACAATTTGGGATCAAACATAATGATTTTCTATTTTCTCCTCACATATGCATATTCCAAGTTTTCGTAAAATTAGAAATTGAGAATTTGATGATTTCCTTTGTTGTTCTATGCAACAATTGTGCAAGTGATTTTTGATAGCTCTAAAGTAGGTATTTAAAATTATTAAAGAATTTATAAAAGGCTTATTAGATGTATAAGTGAGTTGTATGATCACATGTTTTTCATTATCATAGACTTATCCTACACAAGGTTAATTTAGTAGAAAGATTTATTTCTAATTCTCATTCTTTAAAATCTTCAAGATTATGTGTGTTTTCATGACTCTATATGATTTATATAGGAATTGATCAAGTTCCTCTATCTAGTAACTTCATTTTTAGTTTTTTTCAAATTCAAATAGTCCTTTTCTTTTATGTTGTTTAATTTTATTTGTTTCAATTTGTAGTTTAGAATTAGGGTTACTTGTTTGCAAATACCCAAAGATAAACAAGTAAAATTTAGTACAAAAGTTGGAGGTTACATAACTTCCTAATATCATACAGTCGTAAACACTTTGTCACAATATTCATAAGGAGAAGTAATAGAATAAGAATTATAGTTCATTGTTTTGACCTGCCTAGTCTTGAAAAACCTAAAGTGGATAGGTTTATGAATAATTCCTTATCCTTGGTCATAATTTGTTAAGTTGATCACTGATCCAAAACTTTAAGACTGATAACTAGATACTTCATAGAGGTTCTTTGGGAATTCACATGGGAAAATTAATATGTTTTAGGGTTTTTGACCTGAGCCTTTAGGGTTTACACACACACATGCACAAAGAGAGAGGTTTTGGGCTTATTTAATAGCTTAATGTAGATAATGATGATCTATTCACCACTAAGGAATTATAAATGGAAGAAACATAGATGTTTCTATAGATCATCAATAATTTTTGTTTGTTCCTCCTTTGGTTGGTCGAAAGGTCATATGATATAGATGCAATGATTTTGGGCATTAATAATAGTATTGCATAAATATTTTAATGAAATCATCAAGCTATTATAAAAAGAAAGACAATTTGATCAAGAAAAACAAAGGATCTATAAAATTTTAAAGAAGAAAACAAGTCCAAGAGAAGAGAGAATATAAGTTTGTGTATAATACACAAGAAGCAATTTTGAGTGCATACAGATACCTATGAGATAAAGGGGGAGTATTTGTACATTATCCCTTTAGATAAGATAAAATATTTCATAACTAGTTGCTAATGTAGATAAATACGTCCATGAGTAGTTTGAAGGTGTTGTTAAAGACATATCTATATAATTATGATACTTTTATGACTTTTTTTAAAGGATAATATTGCGAGAAGGAAATGCACTTTCATTTTGAAAAAAGATAAGTAATCATAAGTTCACAGAAGACATCAAAGGTAACTTAAAAAATATAAAATTCAACAACATCAAAGGTCAAAAAAGTATTTCAAGGTTACGATGTCTATAGTAATGATTACTATTATATGATTGATTCTAGTAGAAAACATAGAAATGAAGAAATTTTACTGAAAATAGTAGACTTGACTATAAGAATTTCTTAAACCTTTCCTTGAACACCAAAAATATTTTCGTCAAATCTATAAAAACCACCTCTAATTAAGAATTTGAACTGTTACACTAGTTTACCAACTTGTTGATAGGTCATGTCTAGTTAGAGACAAGAAAATTTGTCACAATGCTCCCATCCTTAGTCAACAAACCAAAAAAATGCTCCTTCCTTAATTCAACCATATCCTTTAGAAGCAAAATGTCTTAATTATTTCTTCTCTCTTCCTTTTCTAAGACAATGCCTTAACCTACAACTCACCAACTATCTTCCTCTGTACACCATCTAAATAATCAAATTTTTAGGTTTTATCAATGTTATTTATCTTATTCTCAATCTTCTCACATTGTATCCAAAAATAATCCATTGTAATAGGCCATTATAGATAGTATTAATTTTCTCCATATATGTTTTGGTCTGACAGATATAAAGGGATAATAATTATAATGCAATGTCACACTTCTTCTCTATTTCCTTCTTAATGTACTAATAATCAACAACATAATACAATCACTCTTTCCCAATATCCAAAACCAAATCACTAGAATTTACTCCATAAATACTAGATACCACCACACTATTGTTGATCAGATGATAAAAAACCAATATTAATAGACAAGCTCTTTTGGCTAGGGTAGATTCAACCCACATACCTCCAATCTTTTCAAACTCACCATCATCCAAAAAACTTCTAGAAAATACATGATCAAGTGTATTTCATCCTTCTTATAAAATTTTACAGACTTTCTCTTGTTCTTCTTCACCTTCATTACCACAAGATTCAATACCAACATAAGCATTACTCTCAAAAATTGAAACAACTTCTTCTTCCTTTTCTTTCTCACACGTCCTCAAAATCTTGGGTTCAAAAGGTGATATATTGACATCTACTTTCAAAGTACCTTTTTATGAGGTGTAACCAATATTAGTTTGTGTTATTGGTGAAACACTGGTAGATATAGACCTATAGATAAGCATATCCTGAATTGATAGAAATTATGCCTTCTAGGCATTATATTTATTATTCAATTCTATTGGAATGTGAGATTGGTGGATATCATTTGGTTTTCATTGATGTCAACATGGTTTTCGTTAGTTTCAACATCCCCATCTCAACCTTTGGTGTTTAATGGTGTATTTATGTTTATAAATTGATAAGTTTTCCATTTGAGGTGTATCAGTTGGTCATGCATTGATTATCTTTCTCACAACTAGCTTGTGATTCATATGTTGTCTGTGACCATTGGCCAATAATTAGATGTATTACTATTTGATGCCTTAGTGGTTCCTGTTGGAAGTTTATTGGGAAATTGAGATATTGAGGAGGGTGGGGGTGCTAGTGGGGGGGGGGGGGGGGGGGGGGGTGGGTGGCGTGGGGGTGGGGGTGGGGGGGTGAATTAGGATCTATAAGATTTTTATCCTTCAAAACAACTTGATTATATTCACCATGTTGACTATCTCATCTAGTTTATGCATAATATAACTTGAAATATCAAATGCTGAAATAAATCTAGCTAAGTTTCACTTCCATGAAATGAAAACACATAACAAAAAAAAATTGGTAACCTAGAAACCCTCCAAGGTGAAGCTAAAACTAGGGTGGGGATGACACCCACAAATCTTCACTACTACAGTAACAAAGCTAGCTTGTTAGGACTACAATTTTGATCACTTTTCATGATCTACTTTGTAAGGGGTCTACACTATTAAAATCTATATAAGATTGTTAGGTCTACCTTGATTAAAGTATTTAACACTTACAATAAAGGACTGTGTTAGGAGATTTAGAAAGGTCTATTAAAACCACTATGTTAAGATATTTTCCTTGATTCAATATGTCAAAACTGATTCGGTACGCAATCTTTCAATCTACACTTTCACTTGTTGATTATGGATCTCATCCTTCCAATCTTTGATATGATATCTAATATGATATATCTTTACTCTGTTCTTCATCGTGTCATTAGGTTGCTAACTTTGTTCTTCAAATATTTCACATGCAACATCCAAAACTTAACTCCTTCACACTGTACTTAGCTTCCTTTGTATACTTCACATATCTCATCCACTCTCATATCATTTCATCATGTCAAAAATAGGATTTGGATCCACCTATTTAAAGACATATGTAGAGTCTTCTAGAAGCTTATCTTTTTGACTCTTCATATGATTGGTTGTTCATCCCTCATAGGGATCAATGATCTATGTCAAAACATGTAACAAACTTCATAATTAACTCTATGATCATTAAATTTTATTTACATGTTGGCTCAAAATGGTTTACCTCAAATTTTGTACCATTTTAGACATTTATGTTCTCTCTATGTTACTTGACACATATTCTCTCTAATGCTCAGTCATAACTATTCTCCTTGCTATTTCTTGACCTTAACTTACTCTCCTACTGTATAACTCAACATCTATGTGCACTGTCTGCTCGATATTCATAATGCTTATCTTATATGGAAAGTATTCGATGACCAAATATTTTCTCAGATCCTATAGAGCTTGACATATACATGATTATTTAGAAGTCTTTACATGACTCAACCTATATAGAGTAACTCAATCACAATGATAATTGACTGACTCTTCCTTGTATATGACTAAGTGTTTGACACTAATAGACAACAAAACTTAGAGAGACCAACAATCTCCCCCTCTAACATTAGTGGAAAAAACATTTTGTCATGATTACATCTTTACATTACAAAAATAATAGTAATCCCACTAATCCTATTACTTGGTTCTTATAGAACCTCAAAACTTTCTTTTACAATATAGTATACAATACATACTTTACATGACTCAAAATAGTCTAATTGTAGCTTTGTCATACCTTATCTGCCTTTTGCCTTTTTGAGCTCCATATCTCTGTATCTTTTCTTCATATCTATCCCCCTTGTAACTCATCATTCTCACTTATATATATCAATCATCTATCCCTGTTGTTTTTAACTCTTATGTCTACTGTTGGGGTTGAATAGGTGGATTCAAACCATATTTGTCAATGAATGGTTTATGTGTTTGATTGATCATGGAAAGATCATGACCCCATGTGGTTCTTACTGATTCCAAAACATGAATCTTTAACTCTAGATTGGCTGCCGAGTCAATTAAGCTATCAACAATAGAAAGATTATGATCTCTGTGCACTAGACCTTTTGCTGAAGTTAGCTCTCATTGCATAACCTTCGAGTGAGGTATCAACATTGACTTGATAGAGATAATTTTGGTGCTCATTTTGCTATCTATTATTTATAGCTCAACCAACCTCCCTTGTACAAAAAATAATCTGTTATAATGCATTGAGCTTGATTTAGCTAACTGAGAGATAGAACTTCCTGATAGCTTCATGTCATCTTGAACCCTTTGAATGTTTTCTTGAAATTCATTTGTAAATCTTGGCACATCACAAATAATGTTGTATAGATCTTGTACTTTCTTCACATGTTCTTCTAGGTTGTCTACTAGTGTTTACAACTCTACTTTTCTTACTGCAATGACAGTAGAAACTTTCTCTATGACTTTCTTTTCAAAATTCTTTTAAGACCAGGCCATAAGTTTTTCATTTGCCTCATTATCCTCAATGTTGAACTTTTGAACAATTTGCACCAATTAAGACATAATGGGGTCCTTTTCATCAATGGTATGAATATCAAAGGCATCAAAAAATATGTCTTATATATCATGTAACACCTATTTCTATTGTTGTTCTCACCTCATCTCTTCTTGTCTTTTCTTTCTTGCTAGAATATCTTGCAAGATGACAGTTTGTTCGAATGTGAGATTGCTCAAATCCAATTTTGGTATTTTAGTAATTTCATCCAGTGTAATAGTATTATTTGGAGAACTATCCTTTTTCTTCTTTCCTTTCCTTTTCTTTGGAATGCTACTTCTTGACACATCTAGAGTTTGAGTAGGTAAGGGGGTATCACCACTCAGTCTCACTTGTATTTCAGTGCTAGGAATAAAACAGTAACACTTGATACTGGATTCACTTTTTCCTTTTTGGTATCTTTATGTAAAATCTCCTTATTTCCATCATCTTGAGGCCCTAAGACATGTGGTCCTATTTGACCTATAGTATATGGCTCTACATTTGTTTCCTTTTCTGATTCCTTTTGCTCTTTCTTCTACTTTACTGAATCCTCATCATCTAAGTTTTTTTTTGCATCATAGAATTGTACTTGTGCTTCTCTTTCCTTGGGATAGTCCCTTATTTTTTGCAATATAAGAGTTTTAGGTTTAGTATCATGAATGGGCGATACATTTCCCTTTGGGCACGACATACCTAAACTTTCTTCGTCACTTTGATCATCTTCAATGGTTATAGTGTCCACTTATTTCTTCTATCCAAATCCTCTTGTGGTTAATCCAAAAATGCTCTTCCATAACAATTCATTTTGCTATACAACAACCTCAATTTTAGTCTGTAGAATCATAAATGTTTTGAATCTAGGAACAAATCAGTTCCTATACTTCTCCAAAAATGTTTCATTCTTCTTATTTGTCAACTTAGGCATAATTTTAGCTAATGTACCTTCTCGTATTTTCTTCTTAATTTCTGTTGCCTATTTCAACTTGCTATCAAGTCTACTATACAAACAATTTGGAATCTTCTTTTCTAGTTCTATAGGTGCAAGCTTATTGTTAGCCATCATTAATATCATGCTATCCTCTACCTTGGGTTTATCAACATTAATTAATGTATCATACTTTACATATTTAAACCCTAATATGCCTGTAGAGATCTTATGTTAGCACATACCTAGTCAATAATTCTAGGCTTTCTAGGCATAATGACTTGGTGATGACTAGGTTCATCAGATTTGGTCCTCTTTGCATCTTCCTCTTCAATATCTTTCTACGTCACTAGCCTTATTCTCTTTGGTTGACCCATAATAGCTAGCATTTTTGTCTTTTTTGCACTTGTGCCACTTGGTTTTGTGATCTTTACCGCTCCTTTCTTTACTGGTGGCTCAACACTGGATGCTTCTGCTACCCTTGTCCTTAGTCTTTGTGGTATAGGAGGAGAGAGGGGCTTAGGTGTTACCTTGTTTGCAACTTTCCTCACCTTAGGCTTAGTGGTTTTCACTATTTTGACCTTCTTAATAGGTGGGGTGACAAGTGCTAGGGATTTGCCCTATTTCTTTGCACTCTCTTCCTCTTCCTCTTCCTTAGTGTCATTTTCTTTATCTTCTCCAAGACCTTGTTTTAGCGCCAAAGGTTCTTTGCCTTCATTTTCTTTCTTTTTTAATCTATAGAAGCAATCTTGACGTCTATAGTTATTCTAGCTTTTGCTTTTTCAAATTTACTGAAGGGCTTGACCTTTACATCAACTTCTTCATTTAATAGTGCAGTAATTGCAACACTCACATCATCAATCTCAATTTTATAGCCAAAAAATTTAAGCTAGGCTATCCTTGGCTTAACTTCTTGTACAAATGTATTTTCAGTATCAACTAGAAAACTTACATCATTATAATGCTTCTCAACAAATGATGTTGGTATCCTTAGTCTTTTTCTCATCTTCTATTTGAATTGTTCAATATATCCATCAAGAACATTCTCAAAATTTTCTCCCAAATGTGCTATATACTCATTAATCTACCTTGTAGCAGGTTTTTCTTATTCCCATACAATATTCCCAATAGATGGAAAATAATTCTGGGTGTAAAAGAATATACACATAATCAATGATCCAAAATTACACATTATTCTTTTCTTTCCTGATTGATGTTAGGTTCTCTGCTAGTTTCAATTATTGTAACTCAACAAGATCATATTCATGACCCTTCATCAAAATATTCCATTCCTAATCAACTTCCATACACGAAACACTATTCAGTCGAATTGATTGATAAAACTTAGAAGAGATAAACTCTCATTGTAAATTTGATCAATGGATCAATTATGGTTGAAATAGACATGCCATGTCCATTCGACTTAGCTTTGGTATTTTCTTCAACCACTTCTTTTCTTTGACAACATATTGTTTTCCTCTTGTCAAATATTGGGTAACTAGTAACACCATGCATAATATTTTTTGTAATATTAACTCATCCATTCTCTAACCACAACTCCATGTCATGAATTCTTCTCAACATAACTTTAATCCATTCAATCTTGAAAATTCTCAAAAAATCTAGGGCATGAGTTAACCCTTTCCTCTCAACAATTTTAAATTCATCCTTTAATATTCCTTCACATAATTTTTCATAAGCCATACGAATCTCATAATCTCCAACTTTGCAAATTTTGCACATATAACAACTCTGTACATCATGGATCATAATAACCTTAGGTGGTATCAATGATAATGCACCCATCAAATCTCCTTTCATGGACATTTTAGGACTATCATGATACTTAGGTGGAGGACAAGTGCCACTCTTCACCAATTGAACATTTCTTACCTCTTCTCCTTGATTCTTCATTGCAGATGCCATTTTCTTGTGTTAGGGTTTTGAAACTTTTCTTTCTAAACAACTTGGCACAACTGGAAAATCAATACTCAATCACTCTTCCACTTTTGATATTCTTTAAATAGCTTTAAAATCTCTTTGCAAGTTGCTCAAATCACTTCATGCTCTAGAAATATAAATGCAAGGTGTGTAAAAACCTTCAAATTTTTAATATATAACTCCATTAATTCAAGTTAGGGTCTCCATTAATGATGTGTTCTCTATTAGGTGGAGTCCATACGTCTCAGTTGTTACTAATATTTTGAGCTCAATCTCCATTATACAACTCGATCAATTCCATCTAACTTAACCTATACATCAGTTTGACATTGGGGGTACTTGGTCCATATTGCAATGCCTAGTCAATACAAATAGTTTTGCTGATGCTCAACACCCAAAATGTAAATAATTCTTTTGTAATATTCTTTCCATTGATCTATTCTAAGGCATCTTTTCTCATGCAGATATGAAATTTTGCACATTTTATGTTAGGAACTGATGTAAGATAAGTCATTAAATATACAATTCCTTACATACATTTCTTGTTCAGTTTGAGGTGGTGCAATCATCTTCTCCGTTGGATTAGGTGACCTTAACTTCACTTGTTCCACTGCCTCCAACTTCTACCTTTTTCTTCTAGGTTTGATTCATCTCTTTGTTTGTTTGTTTAACATCTACTTTTCCTTTACCCTTGATGTGTTCATTGTTTGATACCTATGCTTGGGTCCTACAATTCTTACTCACATTTCCAACCTTGTGATAGTTAGAGAAAACTTTCTTAGGTTCATTGACATGCCTTCTGCTTATCTAGTTAGGTTTTTCCTATGATATTCATTCATATGCTCCATATCCAAACTTTTGACAATCATAACAATATCGCTCAAATCTAGGTGTAGTAGGCATATTGATAATCCTTGATCTACATTCATGTATTTGATGTCCTTGATTTTTACAATAAAAATAGTTATTAGTAAGCTTAGGTTTAGGGTTTTACATACCATTCTTGCTTCTACAAATGTTTGAAGTATGTCCAAGTTTACCATAATAATAACACATTAGTTTGCCTTTTGATTTTTCATTCCTTAGCTCTCCACTCTTGGATGATTCTCCTTTTTCAATAGATGAATGTTTCTTTATATGTCCTAGTCCAGAAGTGTTGCTAAATGACCTAGGTGATCTCATTAGTTCTTCAAAGTATCTTATTTCTTCACTTGGCTTGTTCATTATTTCCACAAGTTCTTTATTAGAGCTTAACTCATTCCTCAGTAGGTCACTTTGTGATCTCAAATTTTCTATCTCCATGTCTTTCCTATTCAATTCTTGATTTTCAATTATCAGTTGATTCATCATGTCTAGTTGAGTGTTTGTAAGCTTTTACACATCAAATGACCTTTCTCCAAGTCAGATAGCCATTTTTCTTTTGTCTTCCTCAACCACTAATTTGTCTTCTTGAGCTTTCTTCTTCTATTTGGTTACTTTGCATAACCTTATTCACTAGATTTCATGTTCTCTTTTTAGTCCTTTGACCTCTTCACTCAGGATACTGTTGTTCTCCAATAGATCTACAATGGCTGCATCACTTTCATTTGAATTTCCATCATCAAGCAGTCCTTGTGTATCAACTTCTAGATATAGTGTGTCATTCTATTGAATAGCCATATCCTTTGTCTTTCTTAGGGATTTCCTCAGTTCCTTTTTTTCTACTTCAAGTTGCTACAATATAAGATGGATCTCAATCACTTGATTATCAGTAACCTTTCCCAATTTGTAAGGCTCCATCTCCAAGATTCAAACTCTCAAGATGTTAAACTTCTTTTAAGACAACCAATGCTTTGATACCAATTGTTGGAATTTTATTAAGAAATTAAGACACTGAGAGGGGGTGTGGGGGATGAATCAAGATCTATACAACTTTAATCCTTCAAAGCAAATTAACTATATTGATCATGTTAACCATTTCATATCTAGTTTGTGCATAACATAACTTGAAATATCAAATGCTAAAATAAATATACCTAAGTATCACATCCATGACATGTAAACACATAAAATAAACAATTTGGTAACCTAGAAACATTTCAAGGTGAAGGTAAAACTGGGGTGGGGATGATACCCACAAATCTTCACTACTATAGTAATAAAGTTAGCCTATTAGGACTACAATTTTGATCACTTTTGATGATCTACCCTATGAGGGGTCTGCTTTGTTAAAATCTATATAATACTATGGTGCAGGAGCACCCACAATCAATAATGATTCATCAAAGTCCTAGGAACATCTAGGATAGGTTAAAGCTATCATCTGGGCATCTAGACCAAATTGTAAGACCTAGTTCCAAAATGAGCATAGTTATAAGCCCTTGGTCAACTATGGTCTAAGGGCCTAGAATCTTAGGATTTTAGAAAATTTTAATGTTTTGATATTTTTTAATTCTTTTTGGATCACTTGGATTAGTTTCATAACTTTTTTCTTGTAGTTTGCAAAAATTGCAAAAAATACAAAAAATGCTCAAAAGTTGTCAAGCAACGTTTAGCAACTTTTTGCAAACTAATGCAAAAACTTCCCCAATGGCCATAAATAAGTTTGAAAATTTTTTATGACCATTGGAAGGCCTATAATAAGCCCTTTTAGGTGGGTGATAGGCATAATGATGTACTTACACTTTTTCAATCAATAAATACCCTATTTTCCTATAATTTGACTATTGAAACACATTGTACAGATCTGTACAGACACAATTGGGGTTGAGATCCACATTTATGGATAGGTGGATGAAGTATCCTTCCAATTTTTCTAGTTTTAAGTCTCCATCTATCTCCAATCTCAAGATATTCACATTTTTGCACTGACTGGTTTGAATTTCTTGCTAACCTAGGGTTTTGAAGAATTTTAAGGCATAGCCAGGGGTTTCACCATGGGAATATAATGGACTATAGTGGAATCCTAGTATTTTTAATTTATTATAAGATTCTATTGGTTTTATAATTGTACTTGCAGGGACCCATCAGATATTTGATGCCCTAGGCATGCAAGACCCATGTGCATGCTAGGAAATGATGCGACAACTCCCACAACTGGCTCCCGACTTGGCATCAAGGCTTGAAATCAAGTTTGTCACTGAAATCACATGTTCCCAATTTTTTTTTTTAGTATGCAATCCTAGAACATGTACCTCCTTTGTTAATGGAGGCCTAATAGGCCTAATTGCCTAGATGAGGTTATGAACAAAACCTTATTTGTTTGTTTCATCAAACCTTAGCGCTTTAGTATGATTGGTAAACCCCAAAAGGGTATCCAAAACTATGATATTTTTCTAGAGTTGTGTGGATTTATTTGTAACTAAGACAAATTTTCATCAAATAGGGCTATTAGCCCTATTGAGTGGTTTTACAAAGCAACCATGTGCTAGAAGGTGCATAGTTGGATTTTAACCATTGAACCATTCCATTTATGACCTAAATAGACCGTTACATTGTGTATGTGTCTCCCTTGGTCATTTCATGAAGTTTAGGGTTGTTTTACCAAAATTGATCTAATAGTGCAATTTGAGAAACTTGTGATAAGTTGTCTTGTTTGTAGGGTTCCCTTGCAATTGGGGTTTTCCCTGTTTGGGTGAGTGGTTGTGATAACCTAGCATAATCCTTAAAGAATTTGTGATTGGCACTTGCACTTTTGATCATTCTACAAGTCATTTGGTTGACATGACTTTAGCGAAGAGGGTCTTAGGACTAGTTGATCATCATTTGATCTTACCCACTAGGCTCCATTGCATCAAGTGGTATTAGAGCCATGGTTCTTACTAAAGAAGATGAAGAAATACATAAAAGGGTAACCAATTTTGAACTAGAAAAGATAATGAGAGAACAAAGGACAACTAATGCTGATCTAGCAAAGAGGTTGAAGGAACTTGAAGGCAAATTGGACAAGAACAAACAGACACAATTTGAAGAAGAATAAAATAATGAGGTTGAAGAACTTGAGAAGGATGGTGAAGTTCCTATAGAACAAAGACCTCTTTTGAATGCTATCAAGTCCATGGAGAAGAGAACCATGGAAGGGAAGTTGGAATTCCCAACTTTCAATGGAAAGATGAATGCTGATGTGGCCTTGGATTAGATAGAGCCCTTAACTAGTTTCTTTGAGTGTGAGGACATACCAAAGAAGCAAATGGTAAAGATGGAAAAGTCCAATTTGAAGGGAGCAAATCTAACTTGGTGGAACTTCATCCAGATTGAGAGGGTGAAGAAGGAAAGAAGCATGATTTCTTCTTGGGATAGAATGGCACTAGTAAGAGAAACATATGTGCCTAAAGACTATGGGGTAAAACTCCATAGGAGGAAACAAAGTTTGAAAGAAAATGATCTATATGTTAGTTCCTATACAGAGGAGTTCTTGAAGTTGTGTATGAAAACTAAAACTATAGAGGATGAGGAAGAAAAACTTGCAAGGTACATGAATGGCCTCAAGGTACCCATCCAAGAGGAACTTAGCCTTCACACTCTCACTTTAGTGAATAAGTTCTATCAATTAGCCATCAAAGTGGAAGAAAAGTGGAAAATGAGGCAAGATCAAAGAACAAGAAAAGAAAATAATAAGACCTTCAAGCCCAAGAACAATTCTTGGAACAAGGGGTAGAGTAGTGGAAACAAACCCATTGATTGGAACAAGGATTAGGGAGGACAAAGTTCCAAAGGGAACTATAGAGGAGGAAAAAATTTCAACAGGGGTAGAGGAAGAGGCAATGGCCCTCACACATGTTACAACTCAAATTAGGTAGGACACCATGTAGGAAAATGCTCTGAGAAGAGGAATAACAGTCAAGGGGAGAGAAGAGCACAACTTGTGGGGGAAGAGAAACTTGATGACAGGGATCTTGAACCTAAGGAAGGAGCATGTATGATGACGAGGCAAGCATTTTTGTAGATCCCTTACACCCAAGATCCACCCCAAAGAAAGAATCTATTTAGGACAAAGATCAAGTGCCAAGGCAAGGTATGCAATTTTTGATTGATTCAGACTCAACTAAAAATCATGTTTCCTCTAAGATGGTAGAAAAAATTAAACTACCTAAGAAACCCCACCCTTTTCCATACCATGTCTCTTGGCTAACAAAGGGTCAACAAACCTTGGTAACTAAACAAGCATGGGTAGAGTTTTCCTTAGCATACTTTAAGGATAAATTACTTTGTGATGTTGTTAACATGGATGCCTCTCATATACTACTAGGTAGGCCCTGACAATATGATGTTGATGCCATCCATCATTGCAAAAATAATACCTATTCCATAACTAGAAATGGTGTAACATTCACCATGAAGCCCATGCCTGATCTTAAAGTAGAGTCCACTGTTGTAACCATAGGGGAGAAAGAAATATTGCAAGCTTTGAAAGAACCTGATTCCCAAGGTTTTATATTGGTTTCTAAACCAAAGGAAAACATAACCTCAAAGGATAAAGATCCTATCCCACAAGAGATACAAGACTTGCTATAAAAGTAAAGTCATGTCACTACTACTAATCTACCCACAACCTCCCTCCCATTAGAGAAATCACTCACCAAATTGAGTTAATACTTGGCTCCTCCCTACCTAACAAGAAACCTTATGAGATGACCCCAACCCAACATGCTGAAATTGCCAAGAAAATGAATTATTTGTTAGAAAAAGGCCTAATACAAAAAATCCTTAGTCCTTGTGCTATTCCATCTGCCCTTGCCCCCAAAAAGGATGGAAAGTGGAGGTTGTGTACTAATAGTAGGGCTATCAAAAAGATAACAATAAGATATAGATTACGCATGCCCAAAATTGAGTATCTATTGGATCAACTAGGAGGTGCTTGCTACTTCACCAAGATATACTTGAAGTCTGCATACCATTAGATCAGAATCAATCTAGGAGATGAATGGAAGATTGCATTCAAGACTACTGAAGGTTTCTTTGAATGATTAGTAAAGAACTTTGGATTAAGCAATGCCCCTAGTACTTTTATGAGGCTTATGAATGAGATATACATTGATTTTATTGGAAATTTTTTTGTTATTTACCTTGATGACATAGTAATATTCAATCATAGTAAGGAGGAGCATCTTGACCATGTGGAACAGGTATTGAGGAGGCTTCATCAACACAAGTTGGTGATCAACTTGGAAAAATGCATGTTTATGAAGAAGGAACTTGTGTTCCTAGGTTTTGTGATCTTACAAGGCACTCTCAAGATGGACCATGAGAAGGTTGAAGCAATCATCAACTGGCCTCCACCAAAGAACCAAGGTGATCTAAGAAGCTTCCATGGACTTGTCACCTTCTATAGGAATTTTATTAAAAACTTTAGTCACGTGTGCACACCAATGCTTGACACCATTAAAGGAGGTAGGAAGAAAAAGTTTGATTGGACAAAGGAAGACAATGATGCATTTCAGTATTTGAAAAAAAGAGTCTCTCAATACCCCATCTTGGTGTTGCCTTATTTCAACAAGGTCTTCACTGTGGAGACAGATGCAAGTAATTTGGCCATAGGTGCAATCCTAAGCTAGGAAGGTAAGGCAGTTGCTTTCTTCTCTAAGAAATTAAATGAGACAAAAAATAAATATTCAACGTATGACTTGGAATTGTATGCCATGGTTCAAGCCCTTAAGAAATGGAGGCACTATCTAATCCCCAAAGAATTCGTGGTTTATACTGACAACCATGCATTGAGTTTTTTCAATTCTCAAGAAAAGCTCTATATCAAACATCTTAAATGGCTAGAGTAGTTGCAAGCCTACACTTTTAACATTAAACACAAAAAGGGTGTTGCAAATAAGGTTGCAGATGCCCTTAGCAGGAGGGTTGGACAGTTTGAAGAGGTACAACTCCAAAGTGTAGGAATTGAATCCCTCAAGCATCTATATGCTGATGACCCTAATTTTGCAGAGACATTTCAAGTTTTCATAGAGATGGTAGTAAGGTACCCTACTAACTTTTCTAAATACTTGATTCAAAATAGACTCCTATTCAAAGGAGCTCAATTATGCATACCCAAATCTTCAATGAGAACAAATATAATAAGGGAGAAACACTATGGTGGCCTAGGAGGACATTTTGGCATTGATAAAACAACATACATGGTGAAAATAAGTTATTTTTGTCCAAATATGAACAATGATGTTAAGAAGCTCATAGATACTTGCACCATCTATCAACAAGATAAAGGTGCCTCAACAAACCAAGGGTTATATCAACCATTAACAATTCCCACAAGGCCTTGGGAATAAATCTCAATTGATTTTTTCATGGGGCTACCTAGAACAAAGCAAGGTTTTGATAGTGTTTTTGTGGTAGTGGATAGATTTAGCAAAATGGTCCATTTTGTACCATGAAGAAGCAAAAATGATGCCTCTCATATTGCACATATTTTCTTTAAAGAGGTAGTTAGGATCCATAGTTTACCACAAAAAATTGTATCTGACAGGGATGTGAAGTTTCAGGGCCACTTTTGGAGGACACTTTTCAAGAAATTTGGAACTAATCTGACCTACAACTCTGCCTATCACCCACAAACCGATGGGAAGATTGAGTTGGTAAATAGATCCTTAGGAAATCTCCTAAGATGCCTAACCAAAAAAAATGCTCAAAGTTGGGATCTACTCTTTCCTCAAGTAAAGATTTCATTTAATGACTTCATGAATATGTCAACAGGCAAGATTCCCTTTCGAGCAGTGTACGACCTTCATCCCAAAGGACCATTAAATCTGGTAGAACTACCCTCTAATTTCAAAATCAATGCTCAAGGAGAAGAACTGGTAGAACTTATTTCAAAGGTGCAACATGAAGTAAAAGAAGCACTACAAAGATCCACTTTGAAATACAAGGAATAGGCTGACAAAAGAAGGGAAGTCCACTTCAAAGTTGGAGACAAGGTATGCACATTCTTTAGGAAAGAGAGACTACCTAAGGGTAGATATTCCAAAATTCAAATGAAGAAATTAAGACCATGTGCTATACTCAACAAAATGGGTGAAAATGCATATGAAATCTCTCTCCCACCTACCTTGCAAATTTCTCCAATCTTCAATGTTGCAGACCTCACCCCCTAAAAAGGCATAACAGGTTCAACAAATGAACAAGCTGAGCAAGAAGATATGAATGATGAAGATCATGTGATTGATCTCCCTCAAAGAAAACTAGTGAAGTTGGAGACAATATTGGACACCAAGTTGGTGAAGTAGACCAAAACCAAAAAGTACATGCAGTACCTAGTCAAGTGGAAAGGACTCCCCAACATTGATGCAACTTGGATGATAGAAGACCAAATCAAGCAACATGTCACTTCTATGGAGAAATTACCCTCAAGTGGGAAATTAGGTTCAAAAAGTCAAGGGGAGTATGGTGCAGGAGCACCCATAATAAATGATGATTCATCAAAGTCCTAGGATCATTTAGAATAGGTTAAAACTATCATCTAAGCATCTAGACCAAATTGTAAGACCTAGTTCCAAGATTGACATAGTTATAAGCCCTTAGTCAACTATGTTCAAAGATGGTAAAAGGGCATATAATCTTAGGATTTTAGAAAAATTTCATGTTTTGATCCTTTTTGGATCATTAGGATTATTTTTCATAACTTTTTGCTTGTAGTTTGCAAAAATTGCTCAAAAGTTGTCAAGCAACTTTTAGCAAACTAATGCAAAAAATTCCCCAACTGCCACAAACAAGTTTGAAATTTATTATGACCATTATAAGGCCTATAATAATCCCTTTAAGGTGGGTGATAGGCATAATGATGTACTTACAATTTTTCAATCAATAATAAACCATGTTTTCTTGCAATTTGACTGCTGAAACACATTGTATAGATCTATGCGGACACACCAAGGGTTGAGAGACAAATTTATGGATAGGTGAATGAAGTATCCTTCCAATTCATCTATTTTTAAGCCTCCATATATCTCCAATCTCAAGATATTCACATTTTTGCACTAACTGGTCCAAATTTCTTGCTAACCTAGGGTTTTAAAGGATTTTAAGGCATAGCCAAGGGTTTCACCAGGGAAATCTAATGGAATTTGGTGGAATACTAGTATTTTATAATTTAATATAATATTACATTGGTTTTGTCATTGTACTTGTAGGGATCCATCAGATATTTGATGCCTTAGGCATGCAAGACCCATGTGCATGCTAGGAAATGAATGCAACAATTCCCACAACTAGCTCTAGACTTGGCACCAAGGATTGAAATCAGGTTTGTGAATTTTTTAGGAATTCCCTCACATTTTCCCATCATTGGTTTTTAGTATGGCATCGTAGAACATGTACCTCCTTTGTTAATGGAGGCCTAATAGGCCTAATTGCCTAGGCAAGATTCTAAACAAAATCATATTTGTTTATTTCATAAAACCTTGGTGCTACAATATATTTGGTAATCCCCAAAAGGGTATCCAAAAATATGATTTTTTTCTTGAGTTTTGTGTATTTATTTGCAACTAAGACACATTTTCATCAAAAAGGGCTAATAGCCCTATTGAGTGGTTTTACAAAGCAACCATGTGCTAGAAGTTGTATAGTTGAATTTTAACCATTGAATCATTCCATTTATGACCTAAATAGACCATTAACTTGTGTATGAGTCTCCCTTGGTCATTTCATGAAGTTTAGGGTTATTTTACCAAAATTGGTCTAATAGTGCAATTTGAGCAACTTGTGATAAGTTGTCTTGTTTGTAGGGTTCCCTTGCAATTGGGGTTTTCCCTGTTAGGGTGAGTGGTTGTGATAACCTAAAATCATCCTTGAAGAACTTGTGATTGGTGCTTGCACTTTTGATCATTCTACAAGTCATTTGGTTGATAGGACTTTAGTGAAGAGGGTCTTAGGACTAGTTGATCATCATTTGATGTAACCCACTAGGCTCCATTGCATCATACTATTAGGTCTACCTTGATTAAAGGATTTAACACCTAAAATTAAGTAACAATTCTATTAGGATATTTACAAAGGTCTAAAAAAATTGCTCTGTTAAGAGACTTCGCCTGATTCAATATGTCAAAATTGATTAAGTACTTGATGCTTTGGTCTGCACTTTCAATTTTTGATTATGAATCTCCTCATTCTAATATATGATATGATCTCTAATCTGATATATCTTTACTCTATCCTTCATTTCTTCATTAGATTGCTAACTTTGTTCTTTTCAACTTTCAGATGCATTATCCAAAACTTAACTCCTTCTCACAACACTTAGATTCCTTCGCATACTTTGCATATCTCATCCACTCTCATATCATTTCATCATGTCAAAAATAAGGTTTGGATCTTCCTATTTAAAGACATTTGTAGTCTTTAAGATGCTTTTTGTCTCTTCATTTGATTGGTTGTTCATCCCTCATAGGGATTGATGACCCATGTCAAAACATGTAACAAACTTTGTATCAAACTCTACAATCATTAAATGTTATTTACATGTTAGCTCAAAAGGGTTTACGTCAAAGTTTGTATGATTCTAGACATTTATGTTCTCTCTGTGTCACTCAGCACATTCTATCTCTAATGCTCGTTCACTATTTCTCAGCCTTAACCTACTCAACTCCTACCATATAAATCGATATCTATGTGCACTGTCTACTCAGTATTCACTATGCTCAATTTATAGTGAAAGTAATCAATGACCAAAAAATATCTCAACTCCTATAGAGCTTGACATATACATGATTAATCACAAGTCTTTACATGAATCAACATATATAGAGTAACTTGGTCGCAGTGATGATCGAATGACTCTACCTTGTATATGACTAAGTGTGTGACACTAATAGAAAATAATACTTAGAGAGACCAATAGTTCCTTGGATCATCTTGGCAGTTGCATGGAGTTTATGTTTTCGGTTAATCTTTTGCAAAGCGTTTTGATGATTCCAGTCCCAACAATTTTTTCTAGTGTTTTCATCATACCTATGGGCACTAAATATCATGGTATCCTATCGATATGCTTGAGGATAATTTTATTTCTCAAGATTACATGTTCCATCTTAAATCTATTTTGTCCAAAAGGTGTATGGTGGGAGTTTGGTATATATGTGAATCATTTCAAGTTGCATAAGATCATTAATCATCCATAAGTATCAATTGTGTGCTCATTGTAATGGATGTGTAAACTTACTCAAATAGATAATTGAGGAGGTGCATTAAAATCTTAATTAAAATTAAATTGGCTTGAAACTATACTCTATTTCAATTCTATTTTAATTCAGTTGGCAATGGGCATTATTGTATTTTAAGGCATAGATACTCAAGTAGTTAGCCTATCGAGAAAACAACGTGTTCAAGTAGTTATCATTGTTCTATCAACCACCTAATTAGTGTCATCTTAATTGGGGTTGTTATTATTTCATGAGAATTAATTTCTCCATTGGTTTTCCTATTTGGGGTTTCCACATAAAATATGGTGTTTATAGTGTTGGTGTACCCGTTATTTCATGCCTATCTTTTTGATGTCTTATATTTGTACTTTAATAAAAAATATTAAGTTGTAGTGGATGTATGTTATGCATTAATCGGCAATTGGAAAGGTTTTTGATTTTGTATGAGAATAACTAATTCATCTCCCTCTCACTTATTCATCTTGTTCAACATCTTCCTTCCAAAAGGAATATTGGTCTACAAAACTAGTTTTTATTTGTTAGGAAAATATTTCATGATGTAGAAAACCAATCACATCATAATGAACCAAAATGAAAACTATAACCCTCTTCCTTCAATATTTTTACATTTAATAACAAATTGTTCAACAATATTCTATACACATCCATCTTAACATTTTGATTGAATTTATTTAGCATGAATGAGATGAATTCCACATTATCAAACCATGAGCCTTTCATCCAAATATCTAAGCCTAATTATCTTACTTTTCCCATCCTATCCTCTAGTAAACCAAATTCTAGGTTTTTAATTTGTGCATGATTTAATTATTTCATCTCAACATTGTTTTTCTTTCCCTTCTTCAAACTATGAGCATGAAAAATATATTTGGATACCATGAAAAAATTCATACATATTTGTCAATCAAATTTCTTTGAATAAGAATGCCAATTAATTCAAAATATTTTCCTTTTAAAGTCACCACATTTCATAATTTCAAATCCAACTGAAATTGATTATAATTCATGTAATCAATGTTCTTCACGCATAATTTTGTATCACTGTCTAATTGCAATAAATGCACTACCTTTTTCATTGATAGAAAAATATTTGCAACTAGTATCACCTGAGGTAAGGAAGCTATAGATTTTTAATTTTCCATAAGATCCCCTAAGATAAAACACAAAACTCAGTCTTTGACAAAGATAGTGCTAGAGTTTGGCACTACCAGACTATCTTTATTACTAATATTTTTCCTCCATTCTTTATTTTGTGTCTTAATAAATCCTCCATTATGAGTATCATTTAAATTTTAAATTAACATAACCTCTAATTCTCATGCTTTAGCATAGTATCCAACTTGTTCATATTCATAACATTTCCCATTCTTTCTTCCATATCTTATCTTGCAATGACTAGCCTTATGCCTGAACTTATGTCATATGTAACATGTTACATGAAAGGCACTGACCATATTGCTATCTTGTCATGCAACCTTTTGATTTTTACATTCTTTTTCTTTATGACATATATTTTGACATTTGAAGCATTTGGCATATTTCTTAACTTCTTGGTGTAGGAGCACTTAATAAATTGTCTAACTTAACTTATGGCCCTATCAAGGGGTCACTCTAGTTTCATGCTCTTGTGTGTAGAAAGATGATGTGGTTCTTAAGGAGTTTCATTTTTGTATGTTGAATAGGAGTCATGTGGAATTTTACTTTGAAATGGCCTTTAGGGCTTTTGAGGTCCACATTGAACAAATGCAATAAAAGTTGTTTTATGAGTCCTCATGAGTCACAATTGAATGTAAAAGGTCCTAGGGGTCCTATGAGGTGTGAAAGGTTGTTATGATGGTTCTATTTAAGAGTTAGGAAGGTTATAAATTCATGGAAATTCATTTGGAAAAATCTTGTCAAGTTGTCAATATGTTGACAAAAAGCTGCCAAGCAACTTCTACAATTTTTGTTGCCAAATATTGTAAGATAAAAAATTATTACATATAATGAACAAATTATTATAAAATTAGTTTTATTAGTTAAGGAATTTGTAAAAAAATTTTAGATGGCCTCTAGAATGAGGATTTGAGGTTGGTTGTTGCATGGGGACAAAGTAAGCAATAAACTATGATAGATTTTCCACAAAATTTGATTATGTACATATTTTATATTGACTCTTTGCATTGGTAGGAGTGAAATGGCGGCATGAAAAGTTTGAGCTTTATTTCCTTGTTTTAATTCATTTGGTTTGAGATTTTTATGTTTAGTATTTTTCAAGTTATAGTGTTTTCTTGCTCACTCGTCTAGTAAGGTGCTAATAACTAGGGTTTTATCTAAAAATGCCTCTTTCTTATTGATCCATAATTGAAAATCCATGACTAGTTGGGGAACCCAAGGACATAGGATTTAATTTAAGACCAAAATGGTTTCATGTGAAGATCTTGAAGGAATTTCTAAATAATTTATGTCCTAGCCCTGCATCTACATGTGTACGAGCAGAGACATGCTGCAAATTTGATTGCATAGAAGTCTAATGAGTGAATGGGTCAAATACAAGAGTAGACCTAGTGATGTGAAGGTGTTCCAAGTTTTGGAAATTTTTCAAGAGCCTTGGTACTTGTAGTTTCTTTAGAAAGTGAGACATTTTAGGCCTAGTAGCCCTACTAGCCTGTTAAGATTTGATGGTTCAAAAGTGGAACTTAGACTTGACACTTGGGGGTTTTATAGAATGTCCAAAAGGGTACTCAAATCTGTAATTAGTTGTAGGGGTTTTTGGGAAATTTTTATCTCTAAACCCTAAAAATTATTAAGGAAGACCTAATATAATTAGGCCTAATTACTTGGACCTAATAGTCCAATTTTGTAACATATCAATGGAAATGCCTTGTAGGATTCAAGTGAGTTTTTTTGATTATTTTGGAACTAATAGGGACCCAATCCAGTCATGAAGGTGTTAGGAAGTCAAGTTGGTGACTTTACCCTAGGAGGATTTGGAGACTTGTCTAAGTGTAAGACATTATGGAGCATTGAAATGGTGGGGAGTTCTTGGAGTGCTTAAGGGGATAGTATGAGGGATTGATAAAACCTATTAGAGTAGTGTGGAGTACTATATCAGGAAACTGAGTCAATAATTAGATTATACCCCTACCTTGCTAAGATGATTATGCTTCCATCTAGGCTCCCCATCATATGCTATCATAACTTAGTTGATTTTGGGGTTTATGTCAGATAAGGAATTAGAAAGTGAGAACAATGTGGAATTTTCCAAGAAAGTACAAGAATATGAGGTTGACAATAAGTGGTTAAGAAAAGGAGTTTCTTGAACTTAGGAACCATGTGAAGAATGTGAACCAAGCCAATAGTTTTGTAGAGGAAGGGCCACTTGAACATAAGGAGGAAGAGGTCAACCCTTCTCAAGAAGAGAAAATAATGTTTATGGATTCCATCAAAATCATGAAAGGGGATAGTACTGATAATCTTGCTTCTTATGGGGGTAGTTTGAAGCCATAAGAAGTTACTAAATGGTTAGAATCCTTGTCCAACTATTTTGAGGTTAACCAAACACCTAGAAAGGATAGGGTGAGACTTTACAAAGGAAGATTAAAGGCTTACTTTTTTTCATGGTGGAACTATATTCAAGGAGAGAGAGTTCAAGAGAACAATAAGATGATTACATCTTGGGAGCTGATGAGAGCCAAGGTGAAGGAAAACTTTCTTCCCTCTAATTATGAGGTATATTTGTATCAGAAGTTACAGATTTGAGGCAATGGGATATGGATGTAAGATCTTATACAAAGGAGTCATCATTTGACAAGTAAGAAAATAAGAATCTAAGATAGAGAAAGTTAAAAGATATTTAAATGGGTTGAGGAGAAATATTCAAGAGTATATTGTCCTCTTAGCACCAGACACACTAGGTAAGAGTTGTCAAATGAAAATGAGGGAAAAAGATGAGGTGGAAAGGATATGAAAATAATAGAGGTAGAGGAGGAAAAAATAATGGAGGTAGAAGTAGCTTTGGAGGTAGAGGACTAAACCAAGGGTCTGAAGTTGAGTCAATCCCTAAAGAGAAAGGAGGGGACTTAAGTAGTAGAGGAGGCTATAAAGGAAGGGGACCTAGTGGAGGAAGGTTCAATGGATCAGGTAGAGGATCCAAGTTCTCTAACATGAAGTGTTATAATTGTGGGAAAATTAGTCATCTTGTATATAGGGGTCCACAAAAGGGTCCAACTTCTCAGGACAAAAGAACCAATTTGGTACAAGATGATTCCAAGAATGTGAACTTTTTGGAAATAACAATAGGAAAGTAAGTTTTGAAGGGGGGGGGGGTGTGAATCAACACTTAAATTTTTTACCACTAAAACATATCACCATCATCCATCTCATAAATTAACATGTAAATTGAAATATATAAGCATGCATCACATCCATAGCATAAAATAAATAAACAGTTAACACAAAAGATTTTGGTTACCTAGAAACCCTCCAAGGAGAAGGTAAAAGTAGGATGGGGATGACACCCACAAATCTTCACTACTATAGCAATAAAGTGTGCCCAATTATGGCTACAAAGTTTTGATCTTAAACTATGATCTACCCTATGAGAGGTCTGCCCTATTAAAGGCTTACAAAGACTGTTGGGTCTCACCTTGACTAAAGGATTTAAAATCACAATTAAGCAAGCACTCTATTAGGATATTTACAAAAGTCTATTAGGACTGCTCTATTAAGAGATTTGTCCTGTATCACTTGTTAAAATTATTTAGTACTTGATCCTTTAGTTAGTGCGTATTCGCTAGATGTTAGATCTCCTCTTTATAGTTTGTATCTTGATCCTCCTAATCTAGTTTATATTCTCTGACCTTTCACTACTTGTCTTCACTATTCTCCTTAATTGATTCTGCTCTTCTATTCATTCAATTGTCCATCTTCTCCATGCTTCTTTTGCACAAAATACTTTCCTTCATATCCTCATTCAATATATCTAGGGCACACATCAACCCTTTGCACTCTACAATCTTGTTCTTCTCCTTCAAGACTCCATTTTCAAATAACCTTTGGTAGGCTTCCCTGATCTCTAAATCTCCAACTTCACCTACTTTGCATTTATAAAAAACCCTAACATCGTGAATCATCAAAACCTTCACTAGGATAGTTGATAAAGAATCTGATAAATCTCCCTTATATGTAATTTATGGTATGGCTCAAAATTTGGGAGGTTCATGCACACCATTACTTATTAACTAAACAATCATAACCTCTTTTTGTTCCCTTCTCTCAATTGTCAAAGAGCTTGATGCTATTTTCACTATCTAGGGTTTGCAAACTTGAAATAATGTAACTTGACACTAGTGAAATACCTTTCAAATCAATGAAATAGTGTCATGTTGTAATAGAATCTTGTTTATAGTCACTGAAATCCTCTTGGCAATTCTCCTTTGTGCTCTGTGATCACTTGGTAAGTGCAAGTGACTAAAAAATTGACTATATAACCTTGAAAACCTTGCATTTAATGCTTAGTGCATTTACATTTGTAAGCTTGGTTGTTATAGGGTTTTCAATATGCTCAGTCAACATAGCAAGCTTGACAACAACATAGAAAACATCATAATGATAGATTGTCTCAACCTTCTAATCACTTTATTGCATCTAGATTTATGTTGATACAACCTTTTCATTCCTTGGATACTTGAAACTAATGCAAAATATAATATTTCAAGTGTTAGTTCCACACATACCTTTGATTGCCTAGTTGGGGTTCATGTGATCACTTGATCCATTAGATAAAGTGACCTCATCTTGGCTTGAAGTGTTACAATCTTCCTTCTTTCTCCAAGTCTTGTTCATTGGCATCTTCACCTTCGCAACATCAAATTTTCCTTTGCCTTTGTCAAATTCATTGCTCGGTGCAGGTGATCGAGTTGGACATTTTCTACTTACATGACCGACCTTAAGATAACTAAAGCATACAATATCATTCAACCATCTATTGTAATTGCCTCTAAAGTGTGTCCTTATCCAATTTTCAAGAATATGATCATATTATTCACAATAGTGACAACTATACTTTGTATTGTAATACCAATTGTAAGAATTACTATGATGATGTACCTTTGTTTTCTTACTTGATGTCCATTTAGGTTTAGATATGTATTCATATGCCTTATGTCCACATTTCTGATAGTTGTAGTAGTATCCTTCAAAATTTTGCATGTTGATGGTCTTTATCCTGCATTCATGTGCCTAATGATCTTGCTTCTTGTATTTCTAGTTAGGGTTTTGATTGCTAGTGTTGCTCCTATACAGATTTGCTATGTGACCTAATTCTCCGCAATGATGACAAGTGGGTTTGTTAATCTTTCCTTTATTACTCCTTTGCTAATCACTTTTAGATGATTCTCCTTCCTCAGTAGTAGAATATCCCAATCCAATAGTATGCCCATTTTTTCTTGGTGTGTTCATCAGTTATTCAAAGTACTTTATGGCTTCATTAGGCTTATTTAACCTTTCAATTAATTTCTTGTATATTTTTAATTCATTATGCAGTTGGTCATTCTGTGATTTCATAGTTACAATCTCAATGTCTTTTTTGTGATATTGCTATCAGGATTTCACTATGTGATTTTGAGTCAAACTCATTGACCCATGTTTCATGAGTAGTGATTCAACATGAATCCATCTCTCATGAGAATAAATGGAACACTTAGCACTCATTGGATCTAGGTGATGCTCATAGGGATGAAGCACAGAGACTTCCCGGGAGGTCACCCATCCCAGTACTACTCCAGCTTGAGCACACTTAACTACGGAGTTTCCTCCATGGTTAAACCCAAATCTTGCAACCCCATTTGCAAAACCTTCACCAAGTGTTGTGCCTTATGAACCATCACTAATCTTGATAGCAATATCACAATTTGACTTGCTGTCGAAATTATCTCCTACTTATCAATTGATGAGCTTAAGGGGCTTTCTAATGAATGGTTCATAAGGCACAACACTTGGTGAAGGTTTTGCAAATGGGGTTGCAAGCTTTGGGTTTAACCATGGAGGAAACTCTATAGTTAAGTGCGCTTAGGCTGGAGTAGTACTGGGATGGGTGACCTCCGGAGAAGTCTCGGTGCTTCACCCCTGTGAGCATCATCTAGATCCAATGAGTGTTAAGTGTTCCATTTATTCTCATGAGAGATGGATTCATGTTGAATCACTACTCATGAAACATGGGTTAATTAGTTTGACTCAAAATCACATAGTGAAATCCTGATAGCAATATCACAATTTGACTTGCTGTGGAAATTATCTCCTACTTATGAATTGATGAGCTTAAGGGGCTTTCTAATAAATGGTTCATAAGGCACAACACTTGGTGAAGGTTTTGCAAATGGGGTTGCAAGCTTTGGGTTTAACCATGGAGGAAACTCTGTAGTTAAGCGCGCTTAGGCTGGAGTAGTACTAGGATGGGTGACCTCCCGGGAAGTCCCAGTGCTTCGCCCCTATGAGCATCACCTAGATCCAGTGAGTGCTAAGTGTTCCATTTATTCTCATGAAATATGGATTCATGTTGAATCACTACTCATGAAACATGGGTCAATGAGTTTGACTCAAAGTCACATAGTGAAATCCTGATAGCAATATCACAATTTGACTTGCTATGGAAATTATCTCCTACTTATCAATTGATGAGCTTAAGGGGCTTTATAATGAATGGTTCATAAGGCATAACACTTGGTGAAGGTTTTGCAAATGGGGTTGCAAGCTTTGGGTTTAACCATGGAGGAAACTCTGTAGTTAAGTGCGCTCAGGCTGGAGTAGTACTGGGATGGGTGACCTCTTGGGAAGTCCTAGTGCTTCGCCCCTATGAGCATCACCTAGATCCAATGAGTGTTAGGTGTTCCATTTATTCTCATGAGAGATGGATTCATGTTGAATCACTACTCATGAAACATGGGTCAATTAGTTTGACTCAAAATCACATAGTGAAATCCTGATAGCAATATCACAATTTGACTTGCTATGGAAATTATCTTTTAACTTATCAATTGATGAGCTTAAGGGGCTTTCTAATGAATTATGCTCTCTGGTTAACTCTATTCTCAAGAACCTCCCTACCTATGCCCTCAGTCTTTTTAGGATTTCGGTTAAGTTTGTGGAAAGAATGTAGAGGATTCAGAGGGATTTTCTTTGGATAGGGACTGATGACCACAAGAGATACGACCTGGTTGCCTGGGACCTAGACTACCAGCCCAAAATCCAGGGAGGTCTTGGTATTAGAAAAATTTCTCACCTCAATCAATCCCTTTTAGCTAAACATCCTTGGCACATCTTCCAAAGCACATGTGTTTGGAGGGATATTTTGGCTGAGAAATATTTGGGTAGACTATCTCTTAACTCCATATTTCAAGGGGCTGAGATACTGACATGATCCCATATTTGGAATGGGATCTTGAAGGCCCTCCCCCTTGCTAAATCCAGGGCTAAATGGAAAGTTGGAATGGGAGACAAAATCCTTCTTTGGCAAGATAGCTGGCTGTGTTAGGAACCCCTCATTAATCACCCTTGGACTTCTTCCCCTTTTCAATTTTTGTCCTATATGTTTTAGCAGCCACCATGATGGGAATCAACTCTACATGATTGGGTACTTGCACATTGGTGAATCTCAAAAGCCACCTTGAATGCTCTAGAGCTAGCTCTTTTACTTCATTCAGCTGACTTGCCACTTCTTTAGTAGCCACATGTACACATCCACCAAGTGTTTTCAATTCTGTTACCCTATTTTGACTGCTTGAAGCTATCTCAGACAGGTTACATAAATATGTGGAGAAATTATTCTTTATCACTTCTATATTGATAAAGGATTTCCCTTGTCCACTAGTTTGTGACTCAGTGTGCAATCCTCGCATAAGCTCAAATGCTCTGTCCTAGGTCTTCTTCACTTTGTCCCCTCTTTCTTTGAGTCCTTTCTCAGCCTCTTGAATCATTTCCAGCTTGAACTACATAATCTAGAGCCATTTATTTAGAGGTTCATTTCCCTTCTTAAGAATCTTTGCTTCAATTGCATCCTTTGCTTTCATCTGAATAAACATCATCAGGAAAGAAATATATTCTATACACCTCGCTCTTTCTCTAGCCAAGATATTACTATTAGACGTAATATTATCCTTTTCAATTTCTATTCAGAGGATAATATTCCCAATTTGATCAATTAGGGAAACTCCATCTACATTGAGTTTCTTGATCCATTCCTTTCTAATCTAACCAAAATGCTTATCTTTTTGGAGCTATGATATGAAGGCTTATACCTTTTCTGCTGAAGGATTTGCAGTGGCAGGTACACTAGTAATAGTTTCCAATGGAACAACTAATTTCTTGATGAACCTTCTTAACTCTTCTATTTAAAATTTCATTTTGATCTTCTATTTAAACTTTCAAAATCACATAGTGAAATCCTGATAGCAATATCACAATTTGACTTGCTGTGGAAATTATTTCCTACTCATCAATTGATGAGCTTAAGGGGCTTTCTAATGAATGGTTCATAAGGCACAACACTTGGTGAAGGTTTTTCAAATGGGGTTGCAAGCTTTGGGTTTAACCATAGAGGAAACTCCGTAGTTAAGCGCACTCAGGCTAGAGTAGTACTAGGATGGGTGACCTCTCGGGAAGTACCGATGCTTTGCCCCTATGAGCATCACCTAGATCCAATGAGTGCTAAGTGTTTCATTTATTCTCATGAGAGATGGATTCATGTTGAATCACTACTCATGAAACATGGGTCAATGAGTTTGACTCAAAATCACATAGTGAAATCTTGATAGCAATATCACAATTTGACTTGCTATGGAAATTATCTCTTACTTATTAATTGATGAGCTTAAGGGGCTTTCTAATGAATGGTTCATAAGGCACAACACTTGGTGAATTTTTTGCAAATGGGGTTGCAAGATTTGGGTTTAACCATGGAGGAAACTCTGTAGTTAAGCGCGCTCAGGCTGGAGTAGTACTAGGATGGGTGACCTCCTGGGAAGTCTCGATGCTTTGCCCTTGTGAGCATCACCTAGATCCAATGAGTGCTAAGTGTTCCATTTATTCTCATGAGAGATGGATTCATGTTGAATTACTACTCATGAAACATGGGTCAATGAGTTTGACTCAAAATCACATAGTGAAATCCTGATAGAAATCCTGATAGCAATATCACAATTTGACTTGCTGTGGAAATTATCTCCTACTTATCAATTGATGAGCTTAAGGGGCTTTCTAATGAATTGTTCATAAGGCACAACAATTGGTGAAGGTTTTTCCAATGGGGTTGCAAGCATTGGGTTTAACCATGGAGGAAACTCCATAGTTAAGCACGCTCAAGCTAGAGTAGTACTATGATGGGTAACCTCCCGAGAAGTCCTAGTGCTTCGCCCCTGTGAGAATCACCTAGATCCAACGAGTGCTAAGTGTTCCATTTATTCTCACGAGAGATGGATTCATGTTGAATCACTACTCATGAAACATGGGTCAATGAGTTTGACTCAAAATCACATAGTGAAATCTTGATAGCAATATCACAATTTGACTTGCTGTGGAAATTATCTCCTACTTATCAATGTCTTTTTTGTTCAGTTCTTGATTTGTAATCATCAACTAATTCATTAGATCTAGTTGAGTTTTGGTAAGTTTTTACACATCTAATGACTTCTCCTCTAGTGTTTTTGCCAGTAATATTTTGTCTTCTTCAATCATGACTTTATCTTCTTCAACTTTCTTTTTTAGTTCAGATATCTCACACAACAATATTGATTGAGATTGTCTACTTCTTCATTTAGGGCACCATTCTTTTCCATCAGATCTACAATTGGTGCATCAAACTCTTTGGAGTTCTTTTCCTCAAATAATCTTGTAGTGTCTTCTTCTTGATATTAAGTGTCATTATGTTGAATGGCCATATCCTTTCTTCTCTTTAATGATTTTTGCATCTCATCTCTTGCTTCCTTCAATTGATGTAGGGAAATTTGTATTTAAAAATTATGGTTCTCAATAGACTTTCCCAATTTGTAGACTTCCATCTTCAAGATCTTACCAGTCAAGCTATCAAAATTTACTTTTTGGAGAACTCAACTCTGATACCAATTGTTGGAAATAAAAATAGGAAAGTGAGTTCTGGGAGGTGGGTGAATTGACAGTTAAAACTTTTACCACTAAAACATTCACCATCATCCATCTCATAACTTAACATGTAAACTAAAATATGTAAGCATGCATCACATCCATAGTATAAAGTAAATCAACACATAACACAAAAGATTTTGGTTACCCAGAAACCCTCCAAGGAGAAGGTAAAACTAGGGTGGGGATGACACCCACAAATCTTCACTATTGCAGAAATAAAGTGTGGCCAATTATGGCTATAAAGTTTTGATCTTAAACTATGATCTACCCTATGAGAGGTCTGTCTTGTTAAAGGCTTACAAAGACTGCTTGGTCTCACCTTGACTAAAGGATTTATACATACAATTAAGCAAGCACTCTATTAGGAGATTTACAAAATCCTGTTATGACTACTCTATTAAGAGATTTACCCTATGTCACTTGTCAAAAATAATTCAGTACTTGATCCTTCGATTAGCACCTATCTACTAGATGTTAGATCTCCTCTTTATAGTCTGTATCTTGATCCTCCTGATCTAAGATATCTTCTCTAACCTATCACTTCTTATCTTCAAAACTAATATTTTCTCCTTAACGAATTCTACTTTGATGTTCATTTAGTTATCCATCTTCTCCATGCTTCTTTCACACAAGATACTGTCCTTCGTACCCTCCTTCAAAAATATTACCTACCTTAGGGGTTACCTCTTTAAATAGGCACCATGGAGACAATATTAGGTCATAATCAATGATTCTAGTTGATTGCTATTGCCACCTAATGCTTCCCTTTTTCTGATTGGCTGCATGTATTGCATAGGGATGCATAATATGACTCCATCCTTATCTCTTCATATAAAAAATTCATGTTCATGTCTGCCAAAAATGGTTTACATAGGAGTTTGTGCCATTAAAAATACCTATGTCATTGACTATTTACTCAGCATCAATAGGCTTCTGATGCTCAACCTTCACTATATTCTTGTGTTGTTTACTTAGCTCCTGAATCACTCGACATGCACTAACTATTCAACATACATTTTCTACTCAGCATTTAAGTGAATTGTCATATACTAACTATTCGAAACCTACTAGTGCTTGGCACTAACTATCATATCACTTAGCATGTATTATCTGGAGACTTATGCCTGACATGCTCTAATCACTTGGCTTGCATTGATCACTCGACATGAACTATGCACTTAGCCTAAATAGTAGCTCAGTCATAGTGATGACCAACTAACTATGCTATATGATGACTAATTGTTTTGTCACTACAATGTCAAAACCATAATGAGATTAATATAACTCACCTAAGGTTTCTTTGGACTTAGAATTGGGAAAGAACCCAATGTTAAGGATAACTTTTCTTTAGGAGCCAGTCAAGGAAGAGCCAACTCAAAGAAAATATTTATTTAGGATCAATTGCAAAATACAAAACAAGGTATCTAAATTGATTATAGATGTTGGTGCCAATGATAATATAATATCTTTAGAGGTAGTGAACAATTTAAAATTATAAAGAATACCACATGATAATCCATATAGGGTGTCCTGATTGAACAAGGGGCAACATGTGATTTTTAATGAGTAGACACGGGTTGAGTTGAGCATTGGGATTATAAGGATATGATCTTGTGTAATATTCTTCCTATGGATGCATGACATCTATTTCTGGGAATACCTTGGCAATATGATAGGAAGGTTCATCTACATGGAGAGAAGAACTCATATTGTTTAAAAAAGTATGATGTCAATTATAAGATACAATCTCTAATAGAGGAAGAAAGTAATAAACATGTGGGTAAGAGTGTAATGTTGGTTAGTGGAAAAGAGTTCTTGGAGACTCTTAGTGAGGAAGGGATAGGGTATGATTTGGCACTAAAGCCTAAGAAGGAGAAGAAAAAGGTTGAACTAGATGTAGGTCCAAAAGAAGTCATGGATCTATTAGAAAAATATAAAGATATTGTTACCAAAGACATACAATATTCCTTACCACCTATCAGGGATATAAGCCACCAAATGGACCTCATTCTTGGTGCAATAGATAAAATATATACATACTCACCCCATAGAAAAATGAATAAGTAGCCAAACAAGTACAATATTTTCTTTATAAGGGGTTGATTAGGAAGAGCTTGAGCCCTTGTGCAATACCCACTGCCCTAGCTCCTAAAAAAGATGAGACATGGAGACTGTGAATTGACTCTAGGGCCATCAACTGGATAGCCATTAGATATGGGTTTCATATCCCTATAATTGAAAACCTAATGGAATATTTAGGGGGTGCATCATATTTCTCTAAAATTTATCTTAAGAGTGGATAATACTAGATAAGAATAAGAGAAGGGGATGAATGGAATACAATATTAAAAAAGAATGAGGGTGTTTATGAGTTGTTAGTGATTCCATTTGGCCTATCTAATGTCCCTAACACATTTATGAGACTAATGAATGAGGTTTTGTGGGAGTTCATAGGGAAGTTTGTGGTGGTCTATTTGGATGACATCCTACTCTTCAACAAAACAAGAGAAGAATACCTTGTGCACTTTGAGAGGGTCATGAAGAGGTTGCAAGAGAAGAAGTTATTAATAAACTTAGAAAAGTGTGAGTTCTTAAATCATCAATTGATCTACTTAGGTTTTGATGTATCAAAAGGGGACTTGAAGATGGATCCATCCAAAGTAGAATCCATCTTGAATTGGCCACCACCTAAGACTACAAGAGAGATGAGAAGTTTCATGGCATAGCCACATTTTATAGAAAGTTCATTAAGAGATTCAATGAGGTTTGTGCTTCTATCTTAGATACTATAAAGCTAGGAAGGAGTGTAAAATTTTTTTGGATAAAAGAAGTAAAGAAGAGTTCTCAATACCTCAAGGAGAAGGTAGCAAAGTACCCCATTTTACTACTACCCAATTTCAACAAAGTATTCACCATTGAGTGTGATACAAGTGGAATGGCTATAGGTGCAGTATTGAGCAAAGAAGGAAGACCAATGAAATTATTTAGTGAGAAGATAAATTATTGCAAGAAGAAGTATTCAACATATGACTTGAAACTCAATGTCATGTTGTAAGCCATTAAGAAATGGAGGCATTACCTATTTCCTAAAGAGTTTATTGTTTTTATAGATAACCATGCTTTGAGTTTTTTGAATGGACAAGATAAGCCCAACCACAGACACATGAAATGGGTGGACAACATTAAATATTTCAATTTCATCATCAAACATATGAAGGGATAGACCAACAAAGCGAAAAATGCCTTAAGCAAGAGGGCACTCATAGTCTACGAGGTTCAACTCTAGAGTGTAGGCATGGATACATTGAAAGATATGTATGCAGAGGATGAAGACTTCAAGGAGGTATATGAGGTTTATGTTAAGTTTGAGGAAAAATTTCATACTGATTGTTTTGATTTCATTCTCTATGAGGGCTTAATATTCAAAGGAAACCAGTTGTATGTCCCTAAATTCTACATGAAGAAGAATATTGTCAAAGAAAAGAATTGTGGAGGACTTGTAGGTCATTTTGGTCTAAATAAAACACTAGAATTGGTGAGGAGGCATTACTTATGGCCTAAATTATAGAAGGATGTCAGGAAGGTGGTGGAGACATGTACTATTTGTTAGAGAGATAAAGGTGTGGGTAGTTAGGATTATATCATCCTTTTCCTATTCCTCATAGACCTTGGGAACACTTGAGTATGGACTATATCTTGGATTTTATAAGGAAAAAATTAGGCTATGATAGTATCTTTGTTGTGGTAGATAGGTTTAGCAAGATATCTCAATTTATCACATGTAAAAAAACCAATGATGCAAGCTATATTGCCCAGTTTGGTTTAAGGAGATTGTGAGAATCCATGGACTACCTTTATCCATTGTCATTGCCAAAGATCCCAAATTTATGGGCCATTTTTGGAGGACCTTATGGAAGAAGTTAGGCACCAAATTTCCTTTTAGTTCTTCTCATCTTCCCCAAATTGATGGGAAAATTAAAGTTGTTAATAGATCATCGGGGAACCTTCTTAGATGTTTAACCAAAGAGCATCATTAGAATTAGGATATGGTACTACCTTAGGTAGAGTTTACAAAGGGAAGGGTGCTTGCACGATCAAAACTCTACAAGGGAAGATTTGATTCACTTATCTTTGTGGGTCGATGAGATTTCTCCTTCTACTTCTAACCCTTTTTGTGTCATGTGGTGGGGTGGTGTACAACAGGGACTCCCCTACTTCCCTACAAGAAATATTTTCATCATATGGGAATCCTTTTGGCCAGCTTCAATACTCACTTAGTGGTAGTTTTTCTTGCTTTTAGAGGCACCACAACTCAACAAAACATAAATTCAGGTCTGGGGGTTCCTTTTCCTCATCACTTAGTCGAGTGAACTTTCATTATGTGGTAGTCAATAGTAAATTTTCTATGCTCAAAGGTTTTGAAACTTAATTCCTTCTAACACATGGATGGATGCACATGAATTCCTTCCAAACTGTACCTTTCGCTATTGATGTGGCAGATAGAATTATCAATTATGTGGAAGATAGTTAATGACAACACATAAAGGATACCCTTTTGTCAACTGCACATTTCCCCCCATACCTGATGCATTTAAGGTTGTCAAAGAAGTGAAGTTCTCTTATCAATTTGTGGGTGCCTTGAGGATGTTAGAAATAGGGATTACTGAGAGAGGAGGGGGTGGGGGGTGAATCGGTAATCTACAAACTTTAGTCACCAACTGGATATTATTTCTTACTTTAAACCATACATAACAAAGTAATAAAGTAATGCTGAAAAATAATAGTAACCATGTACAAAGATAAATCATAACACCATATTTTGTTAACTAGGGAAACCATGACCAAGGGAAAACCCCGGTGGGGATGATACCCACTAGATAATATGTTGATATATAAGTTCCTTGTTAGAAGATGGATCCTATTAGGAGTCAATGAGAAAATTAAGTATAGAGAGTTTGTGTTAGGAGACTTTGAATGCTTGTTAGGAGTTGTAGTACAATAGATGCAAGATGAGCCCGCTAGCCAAACATGCACTTCCAATTACAAGAAGAGCTCACTGCCCAAACAAGTAATCAAAATTTTGGAATATAAGTAGTATAAATTCTTCCATAACTAATATTTTATCTTTAGCTCAATCTTGGATCACAAATAGCTTTACAAAACTTCACATATATCGCTTTCATAAGAGTTCACATACAATTGCTCAATACAACAATTACACAATTACAATTGCACTTCTCATTGCAAGATGTCCTTTGCATAAATACCATGTCTTAACACAAATTTTTGCTAGGTCGACTAAGACCATTGTACACTTTTCCAACTTAGAGTAAACATCTAGGATGTCAGCCCTAATTGGACAAGTAATTATTTTGTAAACAAAATAATTCCTTTCCTTTAATTCTACTATCTTGATTCACTAAACCACAAATATTTATTTTCCATACAGTTTTTACTAACTTTCAAGGTTATACATGTCATCATCAACATGTATACTATCTCCATCTAATTTTTCTAGTCATAATATGACATCATCAACAAGCTATAATCAAAACAATACACTGCTATATACCAATTTCTATACTTAGACAATTTTTTAAGTACCAAAAGCTAAGTATCTTTATTTTTGAGTTTTCTTGTAAGCATGTACATCATGTGTTGCCATAAATGACAATAATTACATATCTCTATTTTCCAATTGTCAACAATTTCCCCCTTTAGCATTAATGGCAGAAAAATAGAGAAAATTGGCTAAGTACAAAACTTAAAATAAACAACACATTCACATTACATCTATTACAACTTGTTCATTTTACATATTCTCCCCCTTATAATATAATTTACAATGTTATTTTCTCCTCTTTACCTAATTTACAATTTTCTATTGTATCTTCTCCCCCTTTGACATCTATGAAAAATGTTGAAATGTCAAGAACTATCCAAAAAACTGTCGATCTGCTATAAAAAATACTATCATTCTGCCTTAAGCTAATAGAAATTTCATGCAATCATCAAATTATCCTTAAGATTATCCATATCTTTAGTTCATGTGTCCTTGGTGGATTCAGTAGAGGTGAGAATTTCACATAAGGCATATGATGCAATCCTAATTGCATTAAGGTTTGAATAGAAAAAGTTAGAATAAGTGTCCTTGGCCTTGACACATTCCTTGAACTATGTTTTAACAATAGATACTTTTAGAGCAATAGAATCTTTAAAATCCGATACTCTCTTCAAAATTTTTTCCTTCCAAAGTTCTAGAACTTCCTAATATCATTGTGAATATTTGCCACTTGTCCTTCAAAATCATCAATCTTACTAGCTGGATGCTGTATCTGGCTAGATAGAGCTTCTAGCTCACTCATCTTTCCTCCAATATAACCATCAATATCCTTAGTTATTTTATAATATAGGGTACATTTAATGTACAATATCTTATCATACTCTTGACACTTTTAAAGTTCCTTGATACAAGTATCAAGAGTTATCAAATTATTCTTAATATTTTGATAGATGGTGCTAAATAGGTTAGCATCATGTGAGATTTGTGCCTTTGTTTCTGCAACACTCAATGAATTATTGAATCTTCATCAAATGACTTTAGCACTTCATATGCCCTCTATTTTGGATTTTCTTCTATGCATTTCACTCCTAGAGTACTATGTAATTTTTCAGTAACCTCCATCAAGGTTTTCTGTAGGATCTTCACTATCTTGTTCTTTTGAATGAGTTTTGACCAGGATGAGATCAAGTCAATCTAATCATCATCATTAGTTTCTCGGCTAACAAGTGAAAGTGAAGTAGATGAATTAGAAGGTTTATTGTCATCCTCCCTTTTCTTCTTCTTAGTTGCCTCTGTGACTCTTCTTCTCCTTCCTCTTTCTTTTCTCTTTTCTTTCTCTCTTTTTCTCTCTTCTCTTCCTCTTCCAATCTCTTCTTCTCATCTTCTTTTGTTTTCTTTTTCATTTCTTCTTCATCTACTTGTAACGCCCTGCCAAGGGATCCAAAAGAAATAACCTAAAGTTTGACAAAGTTTGATAGCAAATTTTTTTTTAATAAGAAAGTATAACATACACATCAAACACAAAGTAGCGGAAGCAATAACATACAATACAGGTTGCATTCCTTAAAGATCCCATGACGTTGAATCACATTTAGATCTAATCTAAAACTAAGTCCATCATTTAATACATCCATATGAAAGAATAATGAAAAGTCCAATGTCCATAAAATATACAATTGTTCCGAATGCCTCTTGGCAAATTAATTCACAATGCTCATTCATCCACTGTACATGTCACAGGGTATGAAAGGCTTAAAAGAATATACATAAGCAAGATAAATATACATCATCCTCTTCGGATCTATGATACACGTGCAATAAAATAAATGAAACCATCCATCATACATAATAAATCCATACATCAAGAGATATACATCCATCATAAAATGATACAACATCCAACATATAATATAACCATCTATCACAATGATCCATGAACAGAATGAAGGTATATGCCAACAAGAATACTCCAGCCATGGTGTCTCAGATGAATCTCAATGGTAAGAGTAAAAAGCACTACCACCCGACCACGTGGAACCTAAATGGTCCACTCTCACCGCGTTGAGGAGATAGTCTCAAGTCCCAAATAGGATAACAGAACATATAACATAAATACTCTCTAAGTCCAAGAAATCCTATAAGTATGCTAACTCAAAGGTTCCTAAAATAGGTTGACATCTAAACCCAGAGGCACCACAAAGACACGTAGGTATCTACTATGTAAGTGGGAAAGTGTCATCGCATAAATCACGTTCGGAGTTACTTGAGTAGTCCCTTAGGACTCCCGGGTCCCTAGTGATCCCTGCGGCCACTAGTATCCTCTCGCACTGACAAGGCATACTATGGAATGCAAGGTCATAACCAAGCGTTCTCTCTACTCCCATCCTAGTCTGTAATAGCACTCATGGCATGGGCGAGAACATACAATTATCTCTTATTAGGTTCATTTAAGTTAGTATTAAGTGTAAAGTTATCACTTATTAAACAACTTACAATGGGTTACCCCCAAGACCACTTAGGGTCCCTGACCCCCATTGCAAGCCACTTCCCAACACTGCATAAAGATAACCTACCCTAAGCTCATGAAGTCACAAATCACATAATCATAGCAAAATCACCTCAGTCCTATACAAGTGACTGGAAAGCATCATAAAGATGAACATAGTAATCACATCAGTTCTCTACGAGCAACTGGAAAGCAACAAGATAAATGAAAATATCCATCGGTCCTCAACAAGCAACCGACAATAATCCAACAATACTGATCAATGACTCATAATGGTTATTCAGGTATCTCATAGCATACATTCTGCTGTTTCACCAAGACACTGAAACATAATATTCAACAAAACAAATATACTCATCATAAACATACCATCACATACATGGTTGAGCAATAATGATCAAGGCCGAGTCAACATGATACCACACTCACAAAACCCCCAAGCCTTTGGTATACGTCCTATAACTTGGTCAACAATCTAGTCAACCCAAAAGAATCCCAAACATAAATAGCATAAGAAAAACAAGATACAAGCACATTTCTTTCAATTTTAAGTTGAATGTGGAGTTGCAGTTTCCATTTTAGATTTTACTAACAAGTGATGGAATATTTTCATCGTTTTCCTTATAGTAAATTTAAATAATAGCTTAAGTATAAAACAAATATTTACCCCATGATCAATTTCCTAAATTGACTAAGGTAAATATTATAATATTGACTTTAAGTTGATGACAATAAGATTCTTGTTGATTTTTATTAATCTAGACTTAAATTAAATGATCACCTAATTAAAAAAATAATTAATTAATTTCCTTAATTAATTGTTCACAATATATATCTTATAAACAAAATATTATTTAGTAATATTTTATTTATAAAAAAAATATTACTAATATTAATCTTATTAATAAATATTATTAATAAAATTAATAATAATTATTAATAACATTAATAATTACAAATTTATACATATTAAAAAAAACCATTAACAAATTTTAATAATTTAATTTTCTTTTCCCACTTCTAAATTTATTTTTGAACAATAATTTTGATAACTATCTATTAATTTTAATAATAATATTATTTAGCATTTATTTAAAAATGCACTCCAAATATATATATATATATATATATATATATATATTGTTATTAAATTAATTAAATATCATCATGTTCAAATTTAAACTTATAGATTTATTCTCAATTTAATTCTTTTTATATGACTCTTTTATATAATTAATTTCTCAATTAATAAAATATTAACATAACAAATAATTTTTCATTAAATTAAATTATTAATTAAATCTTTTTAATTAGACTTAATTAACAGAAAATTCACCAAAACTCATAAAGTAAAAATACAAAAACCCATCATAGTTAGACACATACAAAATTCAACTAAGGGTTTAAAATCACAAATTAACATCATCCGATGCATTCGAACGATACATGACTCAGATACTTGTCCTAATTGTTAATTTGGACGAATGGCTCAAAGGTTTAGGATTTGGACTTAAGAATTTATCTCCCCTCTCTTACCATTGAGATAATGTGATAGGGTACGCTCATCTTGGTAATTCAGGGAAGTCGATACCCGGTACCTGCAACCTGCATAAAATCCACGCATGTACATATAGAATATATACTAAGTTAAATAGACAATGGCAGGAAGTGGTGCATCGTGTAGATCTCGACTAGCAGGTGACTATGACTCCCTTCCTTAACCATATCATAAACATCATACATAAAGAAAACAAACACACACACCATACACATGCAGTATGGGGTAAGTATCCATCAGAAAAGACATAGGATAATCCATCTAACTAAACATCATCAATAATCTAACAACATTGTAATAATCATCATGCACACATGAAGTATAGAGTACCAAGTAATCTCATCATATATCAACTGAGTCTGAAACAATATCTAATAATCTCAAGATAATGCTACTAATTATCAAACATAAAACTTGGCCTAAAAGAGTTTGGCAATGATATCAGAAATGTAACTAGAAAAATGTAGACTAGGGGTAGGCACTACACTACTCTTTTCTTTTCCTCCTCTTCTTTTCTTTTCATTTCATCCTTAAGCAATTTCTTCTTGGTCTCTTCTACTTTCCTTTTCTCTTCTTCTAGTAACCTCTTTTCCTCTTTAATTTGTCTCAATTTATCTTTAATATCCTCAGTATGAGGTTCATTCTATTTGGAACCTTCAAATGGATTTGTATCATCAATATTCATGTTAACATTGGTCTGATCTATCTACATTGTGTCACCACTCATTGACACTTCTGTGGTTTTAGGTGCTAGTGATGATGTTACCTTAAACTCTGTCAACATCTAACTTATTGTTGTTGTAGTCTCACTTCTTAACATATCTTTCTCACCCACCATAAAAAAAATGGTCTCACCTTATTTCTCAAGTACAATGCAAGATTATTCAATAATCTCTTAATTTCTTCTTTATCATTAGTCTTACAAATAGTTCTTAGTATAAACTTATGAAGTTCTAAATCTTCTTCTCTACTTGGGGCCTTCTTCTCAATAAGTCTTTCATAGACTTTCTGGTTCACTATGCCTTCAATATCTTTTAGTTTTAGATTGTTTGCTATAATGTATCTCAAAGTAAAGATATGAATCTGGTCTTTCTCAAAGTTGTTATACAAATCATATAATTTGTTCATTTGAACAAAGTTACCCTCATTAGCAATAGCTGCGAGTTTATGTTCTCTATCTTTGGCTTCCAGGGTTGCCAAGCTTTTCTTGTTGATTTCTTAGAAGTTGTTACCTTCTTTGCTTGTTTTCCTTCTTGTTCTTGTTCTTCTTCACTATACTCAACAATTTTCAACAATTTCTTTTGTCTCTTTCTTGGTCCAGTGGCTTGTTACTTGACCCTTTTAGTCTTTGTGGTTACAACTTCCACTAATCTTTAAGAATTTCTCTTCAGTTCACTTGGTTGCACATCTGATACTACTACATACAAAATTCTCTATTCTGAAGATGTCTCTACAACATATACTAACAAGGGTTGCACATTTAGTATACCTTGCTTCATGGTTTTCCCAATTGCTTGTGACTCACTCTCAGTTACACTGGCCTCTGATTAAGATTTATTCATTATAGTTTCTATTTTCTTGTGAAAATCCTTCTCCAAGGATGCCTAATGAGCTAACTGGGTAATCTCATCATAGGTTCCAAATCTATATTCTGCTTGGTCCTTCTCCGATTTCAAGAATAAATCAACATATCCAACTGCTATATCATCATTCAATTCATAACCTAAGGGATCAAGAAATGTTTCCCAAGGTTCTACTGCTTGGTTATGAGTAAAATATGTATCAACCATAACATAAATGTCTTCCTTAAATCTATCTACAATTACAGGTGCAATTTTGAATCTCTGTCTCATTTCATTCTGAAATTTCTTCATTATCAGGTTTCCACTATCCAATATCTTATTTGCAGGATGTGTCCTATATACATCTATGATTTTCTCCATTGTACACCTATCACTACTCACAACCTCTATGACTGACAAATATGGAATCTTTTAAGCACATGAAATAATATGTGATTGATCAGTGACTGAAATCTAAATACACCATTCTTAGTCCTTTTGATCTTTTCTAGGTTCTCAAGTAGTTGCATTATCAAAAATTCACTAAGATTTACTTGTTCCTTATCTATACATATTTTGTAGGCTGCATAGATGAATTCAGCTAATAATTCATCAATCTTTGAACTTGCACATATAGAGTAGGCAATGATTCTACTTAGGAATCTTACATCATCTTTCTTAATGGTGCTGATCACCATGGCCTTTCCATTATATACTACTTTGGTATGACTCTCAACTTTCTTCTTAACCATTTTCTCACCTATAGGTACACTACCTTGTTTACTAAGACTAGTTACCTCATTAATAAGGTCAGTGGAAATATCAACTACATTATCTTGTATCCATGGTTTCCCATCATGTATCCTACTTAATATGATTTGTGTCCACTCATATATGTCCAATTCATGATAGAAATGAGATTTGAACAGGTCTAGTTCCTTCAAGTGTTCAAATCTAGGTTTCATAGTCATATTGTGATTGAAAAATGATTCCATATCCTTGTTCATATATTCACTCCCAATAGATTCAAATTTATAAGTAAGACAACTTCCTACATCTTTCAAATATACTACATTGTTTGGAGTAATGGATAATGTTGAGTTAGGATTTCCTTCTCTTTTTGAAAATAGGATTTGCTTTGAAATCCCCTTGACAAGTCACTTCTGAATGCTCTTTGCTTTGGATGTGATCGTAATTAAGTGAAAATCAAGTCTGTACTCCATTTATTCCTTCAACTTGAACTTGTATTAATTAAATTTTTGCAAACATGAAAAAGCTATCAATTACATTCTATAATCAAATAACTACTCAAGATCATCTATCCAATCTTCACATGCCACCTAAGGTTTACTATAGCCTCCTTTTATCATGACAATGTTCCACAAAACTTTTCTTCACGAAATTTTCTACAAAACATAGTTTTCATCTTTTGCTATAGAATTAACTTTTTCTTGTAATACCAGTAACTCTTAATTTCTTCATAATTTGTTTTGATAAACTCCAAATTACAAGTGAGCTTAGGTACCATCTAAACTTAACTCGATACACCTTTTCCCAACTTCACTACCTCTAATTCAATCTTTGAATGAAGTTTTTAAATTGGTACTGTGAACAAGCTTAATTTAATTTAATTGAATCAAACTCAATAACTAACTTCAATCTTTCTATCTCATCATTTTTTAGCTTTTCTTTTGAGAAATCTATCCTTTTACAAATGTCTCATTGAGTTCTTCTCAAAGTTCATTGACTACATTTCTTTGTTCCTCATTATCTTTGTTAGTTCTCGAGTTCCTCTCATGGTTCCTTCTATCATTTTTGACATTTCTTCCATCAGTCCTTTTGTTTCCAAAGTTTCTTCCATTGTTCCTTCTATCTCTAAAGTTTCTATCCATTCTACAATACTTTGTTGTATGTCTGAAATTGTTGCATAACTAACATACTAGTGTTCTTCTTCTAGGATTCTATTGATCATTAGGTGCATGACAATTTTGAGCTATGTGTCAAAATTTGTTACACTTATAACACATGATCTATCTTCTATCTTCATAAGGTCTTCCTTCTCTTGATGTTCTTTTATTAGATCTTCTTCTATTTGTAGGGTTAATATTTATAGACATTCTACTATTTCTTCTATCATTATCATAGTTAGGTTTCCTACAATCAATTTCTTTATGACCCATATCATGACAATTATGACAATAAAAATCCTTAATATGGTTAAATGACTTATTTTTACAATCTCTTTTCATATGACCTATTCCATTACATGAAAAACACTCACCTCTAAATTCATACCTAGTTTCCTTAGGAAATTCCACTTTCTTTGATTCATTCAATATTTCAACTTTCTTGTCTTGTCCAACTTCTTTAAGTTTATTAGAAGATTGATTAGATTCAATCTTATCATCATATTTACCTTTTTCTTTTACACCTGATCTAATCTTAGGTTTCTTTGCAGACATGTTAAATAGATAACCAAGACCAGTCCTATCATAAGTAGATCTTTGTATTGACATTGAATCATCAAGCTTTTCTCTATTAGAATAAAGTTTCTCAAGTTGCTGCTTGCACTGTATTTATGAAGTTCTTCATGATCTTCTTTCAATGTTTCAAATTCAAATGTCTTCTTTGCCAAACTTGCTCTAAGATTTGCATTCTCAGTCTTTAAATCAAATTCAGTTTTTCTAGGGTCATTCCTCAAAGTTAACTTTAGATTCTTAATCTTCAATTCATGCTTCAAGATCTTGTATTCTATCTTCAGCTTTGAATAATTCTCATCACTACTTTTGAATTCAGCAGATTCATGCTTGGATTTGAGATTCTCAATCTTTTCCTTTAATTGTCCAATGTATACTTTGGAGTTTTCATATTTTCCCTTCAACTTATCTCTTTTTTTAGTAAGGAGATCAACTTGTTCAAGTTCCTCTTCGAGGTTCTGTTGGAAATATTCAAGATATAACAGTTTACTGAGAGGGGAGGGGTGAATCAGTAAACATAAAATCTTAAATCAATTCATATTAACCAGTAAAATATTTAATCACCTAATCTGCAGTATGTAGACATTCATAACACATAAGCACAGAGATTTTGGTGACCCAGAAACCTTCCAAAATAGAAAGTAAAACTGGGGTGGGGATGAAACCCACAAATCTTCTTTACTGCAATAGGAAGTTAGCTGGTTAAGGCATACAATGATCACTTCTGGTGATCTACCCTGTTAGGAGCATAAAGGATTGTTATATCCACCTTGTTAAAGGATTTGAAACATACTTCATAAGTATGCACTATGTTAGGAGATTTAGTACAAAGACTGTTAAGTCTACCCTGTTAAAGGATTTATAAAATTTGATTCACCTGTTAGAATGAAACAGTGGATCTGAATACAACTGATTACTGATAAGATCCACTATGCTCTGATTGTCCTTGATATGACAGATAAAACATTTCTGCTCCAATGCTGACCTTGCTGAAAACCTTCAAAATTCAGCTTACATGCTTTCGCACACATTCTTCACATTACACTTAGAATGATACAATACATTACATATATATACCATCCAAGTTAAAATTACATGCAATGGTCGGCTGAATAAAAGTAGACAAAATTTAACTGAGTCGGCCAAATAGCAAAACAAACTCGGTAGAAAAAACTTCTTTGTTTACCGACTGAGCTCGGTTAACACTGAGTCCTATGTTAACCGACCGAACTCGGTTAACACTGCATCCATCTTTACTCGGTTAATATTGAGTTCTTAATTAACCGACCGAACTCGGTTAATGCTGAGTTCTTAGTTAACCGACTGAACTCGGTTAATACTAAGTTCTATGTTAACCGACCGAACTCGGTTAACACTGAGTTCTTCTTTACTCGGTTAATACTGTGAGAAAAGTGTTGTCACTAATGGAAAATAACTTTATGCCAACAATCTCCCCCTTTGGCATTAGTGACAAAAACAATTATGTATCAAAGTTTATGTACAGAAATTGACATACATTTCAAAAAGTTTCCAAAATTGTAGATCTTATTAGATGTATGTCTCCCCCATACAATATGCACAGTATTTACAGATCAATACATATATCTTTGCACGGATAGCTCTGAAGTTCTGAAGTTCTGTCTCCCCCTTTTTGACAATAATGCCAAATAACATATATTTACACTGAGATTTCAAAATGAGAGAGAAATTCTGAATGTACCTTGAGAATAAGAGCCAAAGTCTTATCCCAATTTTCTTGCAAAATTTTGCTGGAGGAGAGTGCAATTTGAATTTCTGCAGAAAGTTCAATCATATGATCTGCAACTGAGAAATTGTTGTCATGAATCAATGTTCTGGAATGAGCAATATGCTTTTGCATTGAAGTCATGACAGGAAGAATCATATTCTGGATATCTATGAGAGTAGACCTGATTCTTACTTCCTCTCGCAGCAATTCTGCCTGTTTCTCCGACAAAAATCTTATTTTATGATGATGGGATGAACTTGTACTGAGGTCAGATTGCAGCACTTGGGCACTGACCTTCATATCCTCATCAATTTTATTCAACTTTTCTTTTATATCCTTGGTATACTTAGTAACATCACAGAGTTTTCCAAAAAGTGAAGTTACATTATTAAAAGAATTCTCAAAATTATTCAAAATTGTAGACAATTCTACCTGATTTAATGCAATATGCTGAGCAATGTGCTCAAGCACCTTATTGTCAAATTTCTTCTCTGCCTTTTCAATCAACTTGTCTTGGCCGGAGGTATCCTCATTGAATTTGTTTACAGCCTCTTCCAACTGAATCAAAATGTGTTGAGTAGAATCTACTTCAACACCTATAGCCTCTGTTATAATATTTTTAGCACTCTCAATGATGCTATATTCCAGATCTCTTTCATGCCATAGCTGTTTCTGCCTAGCCTTCTGCTCTAATAGCTGACTGAGCATTCTCATTTTATCAACTAATGCTGTATCAAGATCTATTTTAGGAAGGATAATGTCCTTATCCAAATCAATTTCCTCATCCAGTGTCTTGCTGGAAAACATGTATCTTTTTGCTTTTCCAGCAAAGACTTCATCTTGACCCTTGTGAAATGAGACTATAGTTGATGAGGCAGGGCTGGCTGATAAGACTGGAATAGGACTATGTAAAGGAAGACTAAGAGATGTGCAAATGGTATCAAAAATTGATGTTGCTGTACAGGATGGAGTGGAAGAGCTAATAGTTGCCAAAATTTGATTAAGAGAAGTCAAAATTGTAGTATCTCTAGGTACACTTATTATACATTCTGCAGTAGAGGTTGATGTGCATGATGAACTTACTGCAGAGACTGATGGAGACTCGGTTAATGAAGGTGGCTGCAGCTCGGTTAATGAAGTGATTGGCACTTGCATAGATGGTACACGGAGCTGAGAGGACTTACCAGTAGAAGCTATTTCCATAGTTGATGTAACTGTTTTGGATGGAGAGTGTGGAAGAGATGCAATGACTTCAGCTGCAATTTGTAATGGATCTTCTTCCACCTTTGCTTGTTCATCTTCTTTCTCCTCCATTTCTTTTTCAGCTTCTTCTTCCTCTAATTCTTTCTCAGCCTCTTCTTCCACTTCTAACATGATTGAATGAAGATCCCCTGGAATATCTTCAATATCATCATCATCTTCATCATCATCACTGTTGTCAATGTCCTTGATTTCAACAGTATCATCACTGGATTTGTGTAGATGATAGATGTTTTTCCACATGTTTGTTGCATCATTTACCACATGCTCAATGTCTTTGACAAGTATCAAATAGGTGTGGAATCTAATCATCATATTACCTTGGTGATCTTTCAGTGATGCTTTCACTTCAGCATTAGTGAAACTCGGCAGGAGATTCTTCAGTGTCTGCTCATAGATGTCTTTTACAGTCTTGGTTGCAGCTTCCCATCTGATTTGCAACCTCTCCAATAGTTCTTTGGAGATCTGGGAGGCTATCTGGTCTGGTGAGTATTTCCATTTACCCATCTTGTTCAGTACCAGTTCCTCAATCTGCATCTTTTCTTGTTCTGTTCTGGTTTCAAACTTCAATGCTTTGAAGTTTGTGAAGCTAGCACCTGCTTCTAATTGCTTCAATCTATCCTCAAATGTGAGTGGAGGCTTAACAAGTACAGGTTCTTTCTTTCCTTGTCTTGTTCTCCTGGAGAAGACTGCAGAGGCTTGCCTTTTAGGTTTGGTGATGATCACCTTGCCTTTCTTTTGTTGAGGCTCCTTTTCCTTGTCTGACTCGGTTTCCTCTTCTTCTTCTTCGTCTTCTCCTTTGCCTTCTATTATCATAAGAGAGCCAACTTCCGTCTTCAGTTGGGCTATCCTTCTCTTTCCTTTGCTAATGGCCTGAGGGATTTTAATTTGGAGCTCAAATCTGGCCTTAGCTTGATCATATGTTCCAAAAATTGGTTGCCTTGGGTCTACTGGTTCATTCACCAGTGCTTCTATGATATCCCTGGCTTCGTCAATTTTTACCTCATAGGGAAGAGGTTTCACCCATGCTACTCGAGGCCTGGCTGCCTAAATGTATACCTTGTCGCAATCTACCATGAAGCATATGTCTTCCTTGTATTCTTCAACCAGTTTGGGTGGAATTCAGAACCTATGATTCATCTTTTCCTTAAATTCTTCAAAATAGTTATCCAAAATACTATCAAAATTTTCACCTAGTTCTGCAATGAACTCGTTTATCTGATAAAGAATTGGTATATCTTTTCTCCATACTACTGATCCCTTTGATGGAAAAGATTTCTGAATATAGAAGAATAAACAAATCAAAAGCGAACCGAATTTGTAGGGATTGTTCTTGGAGGTTCTAATGCTTTCCATATTCTTATTGAATTGGGATAAAAGTAATTATGATAAATCAAATTCTAAATTCTTCTTCACTATTTTGTACGCCAGATCCACAGCTTCACAGGGTACACTGTTTGGACGGCTTGAACTATAAATTTTGTGAGCAATGACGTGAATGCTAAATCTCAATTCAACGTCAGCTACAGTATTCAGCTTAAGTCCCCTACCATCCCATTCTGCTTGGGTCAGTTTCTGCAATTCCTCCCGACCTAGGGTTTTGGTAGACTTGGCTTTGCTCAGCATGGGGAGTCCAGTAATTTTGTTAATCATTTTCTTTGTGATGAGCACTGGTTGCTCTAACCACAATTGGCCATTGTGAACTCGACTGAGTACATACCTAACCCATTTAACTTGAAATTTCCTTGGCAAGTGCGAAATGTGGGTTAACCCTTTTGTTTCAAGATGCTTATGTTCGGGTTTTAGGTTTCCATCTATGCTCATTTCACCTAGGGCATTATCAATTTCTAGGTTTCCAAGTTCTTGAATAGAGCATTTAAAATGAGATCTTATATCATTGACAAGAAGTACCTTTGAAGGAATTTGAGATTGGGCACCATTAGGGTCCAGTGATTCTGCAATAGTTGGTGCTAATTTGAAGTTCGGCGCCTTCCATTCCTCTCCTCTAACCAGCATTTCTGAGCCTTTCTTAGTCTTAGAGCTTCCACTTCCGGATGCCATTGTTACTTGGTAGGTGTAGAAAAATTCTGAATTGATTCTTTCGCTCTTTTGAAAAATTCGCTCGAAAATGTCTTAAGCTCGCTCTGAAATTGCAGAAAATACCTTAGCTCTTTGTTCGCAGTAAAAATTTAGATCAAATTTTGCCCCTTTTGATAACAAATTTGCCATAAATGTTTTGGTATGATGGCAGAAGAAATGACAGGTTGTCATCCACTAGCTCGGTAGATATTATCAACTCGGCGATCGAAAGAAAATATTGAAGTACCGACCTTACTCGGTTAGGTCACGAACCGACCTTGCTCGGTTGACACAACATGGTCAATGAAACTTAGTTGTGACCGACCGAACTCGGCAAAGTCTCTTACCGACTCAACTCGGTAACTGCTACTCGGTTAATGAAGCTTTGTTACATCCAACCAAACTTGGTAAAGTATTGAACCGTCCTGGAGTCAGAGTGTATCTACAATACTAATTTGATCCATCTTCTTCCTTTGGAGTTGCATAGGATAAATCTTGGAAGATGCAGTTCCAATGTTTCTTGTATGAATACTAATTGGAAATGGTAGAGTCACCCACCTCTTGAGTGACACTCCTATCTGACTTATCTTGTTCGGTAGATTTTGGAATCCATTGCTGCTTCATTTGCTTTCGAATGTTATCTACTTTGATTTTCTTTTCATCTTCAATTCTTTTGATATTCATGCAATTTTTGGCTATATGACCGAGTTCTGTACATGTATAGCACCTTAAAGTTGTGTCCTTTTTCCTTAGGTGATGTCTAGCACAATTCATGCCAGTATGTCCATACTCTCCACAATAGTGACATCTGCACCAGGTGTTGTAGTCCCATCCGAATATGGCTTTGACAAGTTGTTCAGCTGGATTGAATGATTTGGATTTGCACTGGAATGCCTTGTGACCATGCTTTTTGCATTTGTAACAATTGCCTTCAAATTTTGGTTTTTCTTTACACTCATTTGCCTTGTGACCATGCTTTTTGCAGTTGAAGCACTTACCATTGAATTTTGCTTTCCCATTGCTCCAGCATTTGTTTGATGTATGACCTATCTTGCCACAATGATTACAAGTGGATCTTTTATTTCTTTGTTCACCTTGCTTGGAGGATTCACCAGCTTCCTTGTATCCAAGACCAGCTTTGCTTGTTTGTTTTTGAAGATTCTGCTCATTCAATTGATTTACGTCTACCTGAGATTTCATCATCCTTTCATTGACTTTCCTTTCAGAGATTAAGTCATTTTCCAAGCTTTCATTGATTTGTCTTTCTGATCTCAAGTCATTCTGTAGACTTTCATTGATTTGCTTTTCAATGTTCAAATCATTCCTTATTCTTTCATTTTGTGCTCTGAGAATCCTGATTTCTTCATTTGCATTAGTGAGTTGGTCTATGAGATCTTCATACTGATGAGTTTGATTGCGGATTTCATGACTTCTATCTTCCAGTTCTTCTTGTGCTTTGTTTCTTTGATCCAAAGCTTCACATAGCCTGATTGACTGTATTTCTTGTTCTCTCTTAAGCTTTCTTACCTCTTCTTGCAGAGATCCATTCTTTTCTAGAAGTTCTTTGATTGCTTGGTCAGCTTCTTCTGAATTGCTTGATGGTAACAGGTCTTCAATCTTCACTTCAACATACTGATGATCATTCATTTGTTTTGCAAGATCCTTTCTTCTTTTTAGGGATTGAGAAAGATGTTCCTTTGCTTCTTTAAGTTGAACCATGGCCATTTCAAGATCTAAATTTTCATTTTCTATAACTTTCTCCAATCTGAATATCTCCATTGACTTTGATCTTTGCTCAAGCTGTCAAGCTTTGTCCTGAGAACCAAGTTAGCTCTGATACCAATTGTTGGAAATATTCAAGATATAACAGTTTACTGAGAGGGGAGGGGTGAATCAGTAAACATAAAATCTTAAATCAATTCATATTAACCAGTAAAATATTTAATCACCTAATCTGCAGTATGTAGACATTCATAACACATAAGCACAGAGATTTTGGTGACCCAGAAACCTTCCAAAATAGAAAGTAAAACTGGGTGGGGATGAAACCCACAAATCTTCTTTACTGCAGTAGGAAGTTAGCCGGTTAAGGCATACAATGATCACTTCTGGTGATCTGCCCTGTTAGGAGCATAAAGGATTGTTATATCCACCTTGTTAAAGGATTTGAAACATACTTCATAAGTATGCACTCTGTTAGGAGATTTAGTACAAAGACTGTTAAGTCTACCCTGCTAAAGGATTTATAAAAATTGATTCACCTGTTAGAATGAAACAGTGGATCTGAATACAACTGATTACTGATAAGATCCGCTATGCTCTGATTTTCCTTGATATGACAGATAAAACATTTCTGCTCCAATGCTGATCTTGCTGAAAACCTTCAAAATTCAGCTTACATGCTTTCACACACATTCTTCACATTACATTTAGAATGATACAATACATTACATATATATACCATCCAAGTTAAAATTACATGCAATGGTCGGCTGAATAAAAGTAGACAAAATTTAACTGAGTCGGCCAAATAGCAAAACAAACTCGGTAGAACAAACTTCTTTGTTTACCGACTAAGCTCGGTTAACACTGAGTCCTATGTTAACCGACCGAACTCGGTTAACACTGCATCCGTCTTTACTCGATTAATATTGAGTTCTTAATTAACTGACCAAACTTGATTAATGCTGAGTTCTTAGTTAACCGACTGAACTCGGTTAATACTAAGTTCTATGTTAACCGACCGAACTCGGTTAACACTGAGTTCTTCTTTACTCGGTTAATACTGTGAGAAAAGTGTTGTCACTAATGGCAAATAACTTTATGCCAACAGGTTCTCCATCAACTGTTCCATATCGATAGGGATCTTACTCAAGCTGTTAAGCCTCTTCAAAGTAACTATGCTTTGATACCAATTGTTAAAAATAGAGATTAGTGAGAGGGTGGGGGTGAATTAGTAATATACAAAATTTAGTCGCTAACTAGATATCATTTATTACTTCAAACCATACATAAAAAAATAATAAGTTAACTCAATGAGTGACTAAAATCTTCGTATCTCATCATTTTCTAGCTTTTCTTTTGAGAAATCTATCCTTTTACAAATGCCTCATTGAGTTCTTCTCAAAGTTCATTGACTACATTTCTTTGTTCCTCATTTTTATTCGTTCTCAAGTTCCTCTCATGGTTCCTTCTGTCATTTCTGACATTTCTTCCATCATTCCTTTTGTTTCCAAAGTTTCTTCCATTGTTCCTTCTATCTCTAAAGTTTTTGTCCATTCTACAATACTTTGCTATATGTCTAAAATTGTTGCATAACTGACATACTAGTGTTCTTCTTCAAGGATTCTATTGATCATTAGGTGCATGACAATTTTGAGCTATGTGTCAAAAGTTGTTACACTTATAACACATGATCTATCTTCTATCTTCATAAGGTCCTCCTTCTCTCGATGTTCTTTCATTAGATCTTCTTTTATTTGTAGGGTTAGTATTTCTAGACATTCTACTATGTCTTCTATCATTATTATATTTAGGTTTCCTACAATCAATTGCTTTATGACCCATATCATGACAATTATGACAATAAAAATCCTTAATATGGTTAAATGACTTATTTGTACAATCTCTTTTCATATGACCTATTCTATTACATGAAAAACACTGACCTCTAAATTCATACCTGGTCTCCTTAGGAAATTCCACTTTATTTGATTCAGTCAATATTTCAACTTCCTTGTCTTGTCCAACTTCTTTAGGTTTATTAGAAGATTGACTAGATTCAATCTTATCATCATATTTACCTTTTTCTTTTGCACTTGATCTAACCTCAAGTTTCTTTGCAGACATGTTAAATAGATAACCAAGACCAATTTTATCATAAGTAGGTCTTTGTACTAACATTGAATCATCAAGCTTTTCTCTATTAGAATAAAGCTTCTCAAGTTTCTACTTGGACTGAGTTAATGAACCTTTCACAATGGTATTATATTTATGAAGTTCTTCATGATCTTCTTTCAATGTTTCAAATTCAAATGTCTTCTTTGCCAAACTTGCTCTAAGATCTGCATTCTCAATATTTAAATCAAACTCAATTTTTCTAGGATCATTCCTCAAAGTTAACTTTAGATTCTTAATCTTCAATTCATGCTTCAAGATCTTGTATTCTATCTTTAGCTTCAGATAATCATCATCACTATTTTTGGATTTAGTAGATTCATGCTTGGATTTGAAATGCTCAATCTTTTCCTTGAATTGCCCAATGTATACTTTGGAGTCTTCATATCTATCCGTCAACTTATTTATTTCTTTAGTAAGGAGATCAATTTGTTCAAGTGCCTCTTCAAGGTTCTCCATCAATTGTTCCATATCCATAGAGATCTTACTCAAGCTATTAAGCCTCTTCAGAGTAACTATGCTCTAATACCAATTGTTAAAAATAGGGATTAGTGAGAGGGAGGGGGTGAATCAGTAATCTACAAAATTTAGTCACTAACTAGATATTATTTCTTACTTCAAACCATACATAACAAAGTAATAAAGTAATGCTAAATAGTAATAGTAACCATGCACAAAGATAACTCATAACACCATATTTTGTTAACTAGGGAAACCTTGGCCAAGGGAAAACCCTGGTGCAGATGATGCCCACTAGATAATATATTGATATACAAGTTCCTTGTTAGAGAATGAACCTTGTTAGGAGTCAATGAGAAAATTTAGTATAGAGAGTCCTTGTTAGGAGACTTTGAATCCATGTTAGGAGATCCCAACATTATTAGGATTTGTGCCAACCCTGTTAGGAATTGTAGTATAGTAGATGCAAGATGAGCCCACTTCCCAAACATGCACTTCCAATTACAAGAAGAGCTCACTACCCAAACAAGTAATCAAACTTCTAGATATAAGCACTGTCACTTCTTCCTTGACTGATCTCTGATCTTCAAATCAATCTTGGATCACAAATAGCTTTACAAAAATTCACATATACCGCTTCCACAAGAGTTTGCATACAATTTCTCAACACAACAATTACACAATTACAATTGCACTTCTCATCACAAGATGTCCTTTGCATAAAGACGATGCCTTTACACAAATTGCTACTAGGTCAACTAAGACCATTATACACTTTTCCAACTTAAAGTAAACATCTAGGATGTCGACCCTAATTGGACAAGTAATTATTTTGTAAACAAAATAACTCCTTTTCTTCAATTCCACTATCCTATTTCACTAAAATATAAATATTTCTTTTCCATATAGTCCGTACTGACTTCCAAGGTTATACATGTCATCATCAAAATGTATACTATCTCCATCTAGCTTCGCTAGTCAAAATATGATATCAACAACAAGTTATAATCAAAACAATACACTGTTGTATACCAAATTCCATACTTAGACAATTTTCTAAGTACCAAAAGCTAAGTATCTTTATTTTTGAGGTTTCCTATAAGAATGTACATCATGTGTTGCCATAAATGAAAATAATTACATATCTCTACTAGCCAATTGTCAATGGAGGAGATAACTAACAAAGATGCAATTGAAAAGGCATGTAAAGATCGACATTTATGGATCATATTTTCTTTTGGAAATCCCTTCCCTCATTCTTGGCTTCTTTTTGTCCTTATTTAATGGATTTTCAAGTGTAATTTCCTCTTCTACAAGATATTTTTTGTGTGAAGATGATAATAGATTTAGTAAATCTTAGAAATAAAGGCGGTAGGTGACCTAAGCATCACATACAATAGTCTTTAAATAAGAAGATCGCTAAGTATTCTTGGGTTGGTAAAATTGATGATTTTATCTTCCATTTCATTATAATACCATTTTTATTAATGAAGCAGTATCACCCTTATCTTTTGCAAATTATCACAGAAAATAGTCTATAAATAAGAAGATCGTCGACTATTCTTGGGTTGGTAAAATTGATGATTTTATCTTCCATTTCATTATAAAACCATTTTTATTAATGAAGCAGTACCACCCTTTTCTTTTGCAAATTGGATTCCTTGGAGCTTTGTTCAGCCCAATGCTTGCTGGTATTTTAAGCTGTTATTAGGATAGAGGAATCCTAAAGTGCTTGCTATGGGATTCATTTGTCTCTAAACACAGTGCAATCTTTCTATTTTATTATTGTTATCTTCCTTGGCTTGGATAAAACTAAATGATCTTCTGTACTTTAGTAATATTTCATTTCCAACACTTAGTAATGTTAGATTGATTGATCAAGAATGTATTTAAGTTATCCCACCATTCAAGTGTGTATTGTTGATAATAACGGTGCAAAATTAGCCTATAGGTAGATTAAATATCTAACTCTATAGGCTTTTTATTTTTTGTCATAGTCTTTTAGTACCCCCCTTTTTGTTCCCATCCTATGATATTTTCCCAACCTAGTTCACATGATTCTCCACTGGAATCCTATGCATGCAAAGACTCATAGAAGACTCTGTCCACCTTACTATAAATAAAGTCACCCTCCTCATCAAATTTATCCTATTTCTTGCATGATCAGGACTCGATCAATAGGAGCTTGGGAGTTGAGAGTTCCTCTTGTTAGGAATAGACCATGGTCAGAAATAACAATTACATGCAAATATAACCAATAATAGAAAACAATAGATCACACAGAAAATAACACAAGGCACTAAGATTTAACATGGTTCACCCAATCCCTGGGCTATGCCCACCAAACAACAAGTTTGATATTATTACAATCCAGTGAGTACAACCTGCTTACAATTCGTAATCCCTAATAGCTCAATACCACCGCAAGAAATTTTTTTGCATCACAACTTAATAAAAAAATACCTAACCCTAAGCCCTTTTATACAAGTAATTTTATGCCACTTTAGGGTTACAACATGTTGACCATATGTCAGCCACAAAGTTGACCATGACCCAAAGAATTTATGAAGTATGTATAGTACTTTCTTGATCAATCACCACAAAGTAACAATCTCCCACTTGGGGACTGATTAGACTCCACACTAGACAACAATCTCCCACTTGGAGACTGATCTTGTAGCAATACTGATACCACATGGGGCTCCCACTGTATCAAACCACTCTAGACTCTACTATTCTTTTATTCATGTTTAGTTTAAAAGACCAACTGAAGTTGAAGAGGATTTTAGCTTCTCCCTTGTTACTACCTTTGTAAACATATCTGATAGATTGTCATCTATATGTATCTCATCCAACTTTAAGTATCCATCCTCGAAAACTAATCAAATGAAATGGTACCACAACTATATATGTTTGGTCTTTGAATGCAGAGCTAAATTCTTTACAAGATGAATGACACTTTGACTACCTGTAAACAAATAATTATCCCTCTGAGGGTGTTCCAATTCTTCCAAGAAGAATTGAAGCCATATCATCTCCTTGGCTACCTCTGTAGTAGCTACATGCTGTGCCTCTGTAGTGGATAAAGCATTAACCTTCTGCAACCTAGAAACCTAGCTCACGGCTGCCCCACCAATGGTAAAGGCATAACCTTTAGTACTCTACCTGGTATCAATATCCCTTGCCAAATTTGAGTCAACATAGCCCTATAAATTAGTAGTAGAGCCCCCAAAGAGAAAACACTTATTAGATGTTCCTCTCAAATATCTGAGAATCCATTTGATGGTGTTCCAATGCTCAATTCCTAGATGACTCATATACCTACTAACGACTCCCACTGCATGTGCAATATCTGGCCTAGTGCATACCATAACATACATCAAGCTTCCTATAGCTAAAGCATAGGGTACCTTGGACATCTTATCCTCCTCTTTGTGTGTCTTGAGACACATCTCCTTAGTCAACTTCAAATGACTAGGTAAAGGTGTGCTGACAAATTTAGCATTCTCCATAAAGAAATGTTGCAACACCTTCTCAACATAATCAGCATGAGATAGCATCAATTTTATATTTTTCCTATCTCTACAAATCTTCATACCAGGGATTTGTTTTGCTGCCCCTAAATCCTTCATAGCAAATGCATGTGCTAATTGGTGTTTCAGCCTCTTAATGTGATCCATGTTAGACCCAGCTACAAGCATATCATCAACATATAAACATAATATAATGTAGCTTTCAGCATCTAACCTCTTAAAATAAACATAATGATTTGAATGACACCTATTGTATCCATGCTCATGCATAAAACTGTCAAATTTTAGATACCACTGCCGAGGTACCTGCTTCAAGCCATATAAACGTTTCTTCAATTTGCACACTAATTTCTCCTTACCTTTGACTGCAAATCTGTGGCTGAGCCATATATATCTCTTTATCCAATCACAATGAAGAAGGACTATTTTAACATCAAGCTACTCTAAATGCAAATCTTTAGTAGCCATAAGACTTAAAACAGTATAAATAGAAGTAATCTTAACAACAGGAGAAAAAATCTCATCAAAATCAATGCCCTTTTTCTATGCAAATCCTTTCACAACTAACCCGGCTTTAAATCTTTTCTTACCTCGTTCCTCTATTTTCAATATAAACCCACTTATTCTATAAAGCTCTTTTACCTGAAGGAAACTTGCATAAATCCCAGGTTTGATTCTTCAGCAAAGAGTCCATTTTGTCTTTCATTGTAGACTCCCACTGAATCTTAGTATCCACTTGCATAGCTTCATCATAACATTTGGGTTCACCAACATCAATAACTAAAGGTGAATAAAAAGAGGGAGAGAATCTTTCTAGAGGTCTAATTTTCCTTGTTGACCATCTAACATTCACTGGTGTGTGTGGTATTTGTTGTTGCAGTTGTTGCACATAATGAGGAATGGCTGGAACATCAACTTTTGGAGTATTATCCAACACTACATAATCATCTTCTTTCTTCTCATGTTGCTGCAATAGATCTTTGTACAACACTTTATCATTGAATATGACATCCCTACTTCTTAAAATTTTATGATTTTCAAAATTCCAAAGCCTATAACCAAATTCATTAATGCTATATCCAAAAAATACACATTTCTTTGACTTAGCTTCTAGCTTGGTTCTATTTTTAGAATCTATGTGAGAAAATGCTTTACAACTAAAGGTTTTGAGAAAAGAATAACTCACCTTCTTACCAATCCATGCTTCCTCTGGAATACCACAACCCAAAGGAGTAGAGGGACTTCTATTAATTAAATATATAGTAGTATTGATAGCCTCTGCTCACATGTATAAGGGTGAGCCGACATGCAACCTCATGCTCCTTGCACACTCCATTATAGTCTTGTTCATGCGTTTAGCCACTCCATTTTCCTGTGGAGTCCTTGGAATAGTTTTATATCTATGAATAACATTGGTGGAGAAATAATCTTCAAATTCATGACTTCAATACTCACCACCATTATTAGATCTGAGACATTTTAATTTCTTACTAGTCTCATTTTCAACCAAACATTTCCATTTCTTAAAAGTTTGAAATACATGAAATTTATGTCTAAGGAAATAAACCCATACTTTTCTAGTTGCATCATCAATAAATGTAACAAAATAATGAGAGTCACCAAGGGAAGATACCTGAGACGATTCCCATACATCTATATGCACAAGCTTTAATTTCTCCTTTTTATTTTCCTTCCAAGTCTTTACAAAACTCACTCTCTTTTGTTTTCCATACACACAACTTTCACATAAATCCATATTAACACATTTTAAACCTAGTAAAACTGTCTTTGAATGGAGTAATTTCATACCTTTCTCACTCACGTGCCCAAGTTTTTTGTGCCACAACACTGTATTAGAATTTATAGCAGCTATTTGTTCTCCCTGCTCAACTGCAGTAACTATTCCTGAACATTCATTTTTCTTTGAAACAATTAAAGTAGAAGGAATAATATGACCTGTACAAAGATATAAGGTGCCTACTTTCACACCTTTTTCTACTACAAGGGAACCTTTTGAAACCTTCCAATTTTTATCATTAAAAGTAACTACACAACCCTCATCACCGAGTTGCCTTGCTAAAATTAAGTTCCTACTCAGCCTTGGAACATGTCTTACCTCATGTAGTAGCCAATGATTCTCATTCTACAACTTAATCTTTATTTTTCCCTTTCCAACAATTTGACAAGGTTCATTATCCCCCAAATAAAACAAGCCCAAAATCCCTTTGGACATAATCAATGAAATAACCTGTATGAGGTGTAGCATGAAATGAAGCATCTGAATCTAAAACCCATGAATCATCAACACTTTCTAAAGATAGAAGCAAAGCATCCTCTTCGGATTTGTTACTTACCACATTTGCCTCCTTGTCTCCATCTAGTTTATCTCCTTCATTTTTCTTTCAATTCTAGCAATAGTTCTTTTTATGACTTGGTTTCCCATAATATCAGCAGTCGTTTGGTCCTCTCGATTGAGACCTCGTCCCCTTTAAATTTCCTCTTGATTTCCCACAATTTTCAAAATTACTTCCTCTCTCAATCATTTTTCCCTTACTTTGTGCATTCAAAGCATTTCCTGATGTAGATCCACTTGAGGATTTCCTATGAGTTTCCTCACTCAAAATAACACTGATCACATCATCATATTTTAGGGTACTAGATCCAGGAACATAATTACTCACAACCATTACCAAGCCATTCCAACTTTTAGGAAAAGAACAAAAAATCAAGAGAGCCCTAATTTCTTCTTCAAAATTGATACCCACAAAAGATAACTGACTAGTAATAGTATTAAACTCATTTAAATGATCTAAAACAGATCCACCTTCTGCCATTTTCATATTAAATAAATGCTTCATGAGAAATACCTTGTTTGAAGCAGAGGGCTTTTCATACAGTGTCGCTAGGGTTTTCATCAACTCTTTTGTTGTCTTTGCTTTTGTAATATTAAATGCCACCAATGGTGCTAGGCATAATCAAATGCTTCCAAGTGCCTTCTGTCTAGAAGATCCCATTTGTCATTTGACATAGATCCCTGATTCTTGGCTTTGCCTTCTAATGACTTCCATAAATCCTTTTGATAAAGATAGTCTTCCATTTGCATCTTCCATAACTAGAAGTTCTACCTATTAAACCTATCAACCCTCAACTTACGCTTGTCTACCATCACTTCCACTCAATCATGGGACTCCCACTCAACCATGAGACTCCCACTCAACCGTGAGACTTTCCTATAGAGGATAACTGAAAAGCAACCTCACTCTAATACCACTTGTTAGGAATAAACCACATACAAAAATAACAATTACATGCAAATATAACCAATAATAGAAAATAATAGATCACACAAAAAATAACACAAGGCACCAAGATTTAAAGTGGTTCACCCAATCCATGGGCTACGTCCACCAAACAATAAGTCTGATATTATTACAGTCCAGTGATTACAACTTGATTACAATCCGTAATCCCTTACAACTCAATACCATTGCAAGAAGCAATTTCACATCACAACTTAATAAAAAATACCTAACCCTAAGCCCTTTTATACAAGTAATTTTATGCTGCTTTAGGATTACAATGTGTTGGCCATATGTCAGCCACAACATTGGCCACGACCCAAAATTTTATTTCCAGGGTGATACCCTGAACCCAAATTTTTTTATGAAGTATGTATAGTACTTTCCTAATCAGTCACCACAAACTAACACCTCTCTCTTCTGTTTTAGGTAATTTTGGCAAAACATTCCAGTTTGATAATAATTGTTACTCTATTGGTAATGCATGAAATATAGTTCTATCAATAGATTAATTGTGCTAGAAGGAAAGCCTCTTGATCCTTCACAAAAATCACTTGTGTTGTATCCGTGAGTTGTGGTATTGTTCGATCCTTTATAGTGTAAAAACTAGCCTAGGAACATTTGAGTTCACTAGTTCTGTTCAATTTTGGCTTTAGATTTGAAGACCCTGACCGGTCTCCACTCGAATGATAGTTCAACAAGTATCATATCCCCCAAACTTTGTGCCATCTCTAATTATTTCTCTATGAAATACCTTTAGTATTCACAATCATCAACTATCCCTACAATGTTTGTAGAACTTAGACCTGCAATTCGAAATAAGAAAAATGAGAAGAAGAATGAGAATGGTAAGCCTACTAGGATTATATAGGGTGTGGGTCTGGGCTTCATGGGGGTTAAAGGCCTACCATTCATCGATTGATTAATCTCCTATATTTATTGATGGGGTCTTTCGAAGCAGGCAGGATTGAAAAAACCTTACTATAGTAGGCATAGTTTTGAGCAAACCCAAACACTGATAGCTTTTATATTTGCATTAGGGGACCAGGCATTTAGATAGCACTACAACCACTACTTAGAGTGTAACTATGTCCCAATTACCACTAGGGACAATGGCTATTCCACAACAATTAGCATTTCTTGAGGGACAACTATCACCTTTGGCAACTTTCCCTATGATGTACAATTTGCCATCGCATCCTAAGAAACATTTCCCAAAATATGAATAGTTGGGTTCCTAGATGATGGAAGAACATGTCTAAAAATTCAAGGATGCTCTGGTCTAAAAAATGTAGAACATGAAGATGTTTCTTGCCACATGCTTCCAAAGAAACTTAGTCCCAATGAGCTGAATTGGTACCTCAATTTACCTACTAATTCCATTAGTTGATGTGTTGATATGTAGAAAACCTTCCTCTTAACATTCCAGTCTAAGAATGACCCTTCCTTGTTACATCATTAGTTCATTAGTATTTGGAGGAACCAAATAAGCCTTTTCTAGTATCTAATCATCGATTCCAACATGATCTAAAGTGATGTTTAGATGCTTTTTCTCCCACACCAAAGCTAGCCCTAAGGATGTATTTAGATGCTATCCCCTAATTCATATCCGATTTCATCATATAGATAATACCCCAAGAAGATTAGGATACCCTAGCTAAAGTTTATGCCTTGACCTTAGAAGTCTCCATGCAACTTATAGATCACTCTTTTGACACTTGGCAAGTTATGCCATAGAATTCCTAGTCTAGAGTAGCTCCTCATCCGGGTGGCTATAACACAATTCCCATGGTGGGATTACCAGATTATTCCCTCTCCCATTATACTTATACATGACAAGCCATTACAACCCAAACTCTAGAATATCCTCATTGAGCTCAACAAATGGTACCCTTGGTACCTGGGAGTTCATTCTCTACTTTAGCCCCACAAGCCACACCATCATAATAAGTCCCTATCTTTTTACCCACTAGTTTGAGTGGAGAAAACCCTACTATTTAAGTAGTCATGTAGGTGTAGTATTTCTAACCACCTGATGCAATCACATGTTTCACATATAAAATAAAATATTTCTAGAGGATTTTCATTGGTATTGCTAATGACATGAGCCTATTGAAAATAGGGAAGACTGCAACAATAAACAACCAATCCACTCCTCCACAACAAGGTAATATCTTTTTGGGGGCAAAGAGGTTCTTACAAATCTAGCCGCTACAATAAAAAAAATGATAATTATAATCAATAGTCAAGTAACCAAGAATGGAACAACATGCCAAATAATGAGGGAGCACCCTAGAACAACTAGATAACCAAGGGACTACAAGACCTAGTCATACCACTCTTATGGCATAATTTTATCCCTTGACCAACTGGTACTAGTTGCCCAATATCAAAATGCATTCAGAGGCCACTTGTACCTGCTTTGAAAAATTAATACACATTTCCCACTTTGGCTTACAATCATAGTCTGATTAAATACCTCTAAGTACTTCAATAGAAACTTCCAATTCTTTCTTGGTTTGCAAAACTATTTTTTATGGGAAGGATGAACGAGAGGATGAGAAGCCCGTGCTCCAAGAACTCTTTGATGATCCCATCCCTTCCTATGAGGCTAATGATTTTACCAACTTATGACCTGCTTACAAAACTAGGAGCCAATTCAATAAGGGTCCCTTCACAACATTAGTTCCACTTGACCCTCATGCTAGTGTGAACCCACCTCCCCCAGTAGGAGTAACCTAGCAGCCCAAAAGCTCCACGATGAAAGGATTGAGTTCCTTTAGAGTGAAGTTTGATATCAGACGGTTGATGGAAAACACCAACACCACCATGTCCTTGATGGAAATTCTATTGAGTTTCCATGAGTATCAAAAATCCCTCTTGCAATAACTCAACCTCTCTGCAACACGACCTGCCAACACAAAAAAATGACCTTCAATGACACCAATGCAACAATTTTTTGAGGAAATACAAAGGACCGTCTTTTATTTCTCAAATTGAGGATCTATTGTAAAAATCCATACAACTACTTGGTGGACTCTAGAGCTTCAAGTAACGTCATGCCCCTTTCTATATGTAAGAAGCTTAGACTGGTCCCCATGCCTTCTAAAGGTATTATAGAAAAAAATGATAAAACCACCATAAAAATGGTGGGTGAGCTAAAAAAAATTCAAATCAAGCTCATCTAGGAACCTTGAGCATCTAGTGTCATTGATATCCAAGTGGTGGACATCTCCAAAACCTACGAGATGCTATTTAGTTGTGATTGGTCAAAGGCCCTGAATGGGTATATTTCCATCAACTTCTCCCCGATCTAGCTTCCCTAGAGGGGTGAAGCTAACTAGAACAAGGTCAATAGTAAACCATGGATGAGGCATGCTCTCACTAATTGCAATTAGGTGATTGTGGTTTCCTATGCTCAATTGGAGCTTGGCCTATATCTTGCTATGGAAATCCTATTCTTGGATTTTGTTCTAAGAGGAACATATCATAATGAGGATGTAATTATTAAATAGAGAATTCATGACCTCACTATGCGATTGAAACATGATGTCACCCTTCAAGGTGATTGTGCATCAATGACTAGCCCCTTGTCTGACTCATGGTGTTGGGTCCATTGTGAAGGGCATTTTGAGTTAAACTATAAATCCTGTATAAACATAGCCACTATTTACCTTTCTAATATTTTGCATGAAAGACAATAAAATGAAATTACCATTTTAGACAACCCTTCGATGATCATATCTCAAGAACTAATGGTTGAGGGACCCTTATTGGTGTGGCCTCTAGAGGAAATCCCTATCTTTGTATCCCCCATCTCATAGGACATACTAAGGCTTCCTCTACTATAAGAAGTACTCTCTACCCTGCCCTCTAGGCCTTTACCTATGGAGGAATTTGACTGTGTACATTTTTTGAATTTGAATATAGAATCAATGAAGGATAACCATCCCTTACCTTTAATATATGAATTCTTGTAGATTGTGAATGGAGTACAGATGATGTATTTATTGGATGGATATTTTGGTTACAACAAAATTATAGTAAATCACAAAGACCAACTAAAAATGACATTCACCACAAAGTGGGGAACATTTTCTCATAGATGCATGCCCTTTGAGCTAATCAATGCTAGTGCCACATTTTAGAAGGTGATGGATATAAATTTTTAAGGATTAGTCAGCAAATGTATAATCATCTACATGGATGATTTGAAAATCTTTTCCCACGATAAGAATGACCACTCCACTCATCTTTCCCAAATTTGTAAAAGGTTTTGACCATTAGTTATCTCCCTAAACCCAAAGAAATGTATATTTGGGGTCATTGAAGAAAGTTATTGGGATATATGATTTTTGAGAAGGGTATTACCACTGACCCCAATAGAGTGGAGGCTTTGTTAAGTTAATAGATTCCTAGCAACAAGAAATAAATGACATCTTTCTTTGGAAAAATAAATTTTGTCCTATGCTTCATCATAGGATATTTTGAAGTAGTAAAACCCTTGAACAAAATGATGAAAAATGATAGTAAAATTGAGTGGATTATGAAAGTAAAGAAATATTTTGAATAGATAAAACATGCAAATATCAAGGCCCCTATTCTAGGGAGTCCCGATTATAGCCTTCCATTTTATATTTACTCCTTTGCATCTATGTACTCTTCTACTACAATTTTAATACAAAAAGGTTGAGGGTGAGGAGAAACCCATTACTTTCATGAGATCCCCCTTCAAGAATTTTGATGAGCAGTATTCCACCCTTGAAAAAGTAGGTGTTCACCCTTATCAGGGTCATAAATTTTTTTTGACATTATATAGTTTGAAGCAAAGTGCATGTCATCATTCTAGACCAAGTAGTCAAATCCTTGCTTATGTAGAGTGAAATCAATGAGATATATGGGGAGTGGATGACCATCCTCCAAGAATATGAATTCAAAATGCAACCCATGAAATTGGTTCATGGGCAAGTTTTGTCAAAAGCATGGCATCAACTGACTCCCAATTATAAAACTTGACCTGCAAAACTGAGGCTCTAACTCAGGACCCATGGTACACTAATTTGGCCTATTGCACAATAAATGCCTAGAAGGACTTCTAGCCCACAAGCACCACACACTTTGTTTGAAAAGTACACATTTCATGACCAAGAGTAGGGAAAGAAAATGATAGAAGAATTTCATGATTAATTTGGGACTGGGCATGGCTCAGGTAACACCACAACCCACTAGATTCTATTGGCCTTGCCTATTTAATGATGTCCATAACCACATGAGAAAATTTCACGTCTTTCAAACCACTACTTCTAGAGAGAAGAATCTTGCAATGCCTCTTCAACCTATTTTTGAGGCCAAACCTTTTTCCTAGTGGGAATTTGATTTTATCAAGGAGATTAACCCTAATTCATCTACAGGACGCTAATACGTGATGACTAGGATAAACTATGGACCTAGTGTTCTGAAGCCATGTCTTAAAAAAATAATATAACAAATGTAGTAATAATTTTTTTGGAGGAGAAAATCACTACAAGGTTTGAAATTACCTTCACCCTTGTGTATGATAATGGCATACCATTCATGTCTACCTAGCTTTTAGAATGAGCCTATGACAGGAATGTTACCTTAAAATACTCAAGTAATTATTATCTACAAGGTAATGAACTAGAAGAATCCAACAATAAGAACCTCCTTGTGGTTATTAAGCATATTCTAGAGAGAAATCCCTGAGACTAGCATAACAAGATCCAATTTTCTCTTTGGGCAGATCACATTCAAAATAAGGCCACCCTAGGAACTTCTCCATTTTATCTACTCTACGACCAAAATCCAGTGTTCCCTATGAATCTACAGATTCTAGTCTTACAATTCATGACAAAATTTGACAAGAAGGATAATATTGTTGAGGTACACCTCCTTAATCTCATTCATCTCAAAGACCAAAGAGATTCAGGACTCAAACATTTACAAAGACCAATCAATTGCCAAAACATAGTTTGACAAAAGAGCCCAGTTTGAAGCCTTTTAGATTTTGGACCTAGTCCTCATGTGAGATAAGGACCATTAGAATAAGGTAAAGAATATAAAATTCCAGTGGTTCTGGCTTGGGCCTTACCAAATTACCAAGATCTATGGAGAAAATACTTATCATCTCAACATATTGATTGGAGGACCAGTTTTGTTGCCCATCAGCAGGAAGGTTCTCCAACACTACTTCTAGTAGGGAGTTGGTAGAAGGCTATCCATCTTATCCTTTGGTTGTAACATATGTATAGTTCCTTATAAATAATTTTTTGGTGTGCCCCTTGGTGCACCCTGCATAGTCAGGTGTGTTTTGGTCTAGTTTTCCCCTTTTTCTATTTTTTGCTTATTTTGGCCTTTGTAAATAGGTTGGGTCACATCTTGGTTTTAGGGTCTCTACAACTTTCACAGTCATTTTGGGTCTTTTCATTATTTCAGGGATCCATCACTTTTTCTCCTTTCAGTAGGAATTTAATGCCTTGTATAACATGAGGCGACTTAGTGGGATTTGCCTATGGTATTTGATTATTCTCATACCCATCCAACAAAATTCTAGTACCTTTTTTTTTCTAGTTGAAAACTGCAAGTATGAGCTCATGATAAGACCAACCTTCACTAAACCTAGATACATTTTCTTATGTCTACAAATAATTGGATAACTAAGTTGGCAAGAAAATAGAAGACAAGAATGATGATAGGAATGAAATGAAAAGATTAGCCCTGCTTAGAATTGATGAAAATTTAATAGCTAAGTGATGTCACAGGAAGTGAGTTTCTTTTCTCCTTCTCACATCTAAAAAGGTAAAGTAGTTAAGGATGGGATGGTGAAAGAAGTACCTTGTAATGAAAAAAATGAGTTTTCCATCTGGGGAAAGGAGTACCACCTCCCATACCTTGAAAATAACAAAATCAAAATGAGGAAAGAAGATATATTCTTGATTCCCAAATGATCACATGATATCCAATAAAAGAAAAACAAATAGATTCTTGAATGAGCTTGGGTTTTCTATTTTCTTTGGGAATTAAAATGATATACCCCCTTCAAAGCTCATACTCCAATGCTGGACATTAGTAAGGTTTAAGAGTTATGGTGAGTTAGGATGTTCATATTTGGAGTTCATGTTTAAGTGAATTGACTTTGTAAAAATAAGGCACTGGTTATTTCAAAGGCTAAGTTCTGGAGTTCTCAAATACAAGGCATTTTCCTAGTTAGTTGGGTCCCCTCTTTTATTTTTGGGCTTACCTTCTGTAGAGTAATTTCCTTTAGTCACTTTATTTTTGGTCTTCAAGTTTCCTTATCCTTTTTTGGATACATGACCCCCTTCCATTTAGAAGATGAAAGTAGGATTCTTGGCCCCAAGGATGGAATTTTGTGGTCTTTGCAAAAGGTACTCTTAGATTAGGAAGGAAAATTTTCTTCCATGTCTTCAATGAGGATGGGGGGGTTTTATATGGTGTTAAGGCTAGATGCATGAAAATGTTCATTAATGGAAGGAAAGTACAATTAATGTACCCTTTTAGCTGTTATGATCAATGTGTATTTAAGACATCTAAAGGAATTAATTATCACTTTGTTCAATTATCAGAATTGTTCTCTACAAGTAATGTTTCTACTTTGGTCATCACTTGACTTGAAAGCTATTTTGTTATTCAAAGTTTGTGAAGTTGCCATTTGAGGGTAGAGCTAGTTCTAGTTCACTTGCAAATAAGGATGGGTTTTGGCATTGTGATACTCTTCATTTCGGTGCCCCAAGTTGGTAGTTTCATTTCTATATTTTTTGTTTTTTGTTGCATTTGTAGGTCGTGTTCCCTAGTTCCCTTTTTTTTGTAGGGTCCTATTTTATTTTTGTCCTCTTTTTCCACTTCGGCATGGTTTTCCTTTTTTTTGGGTGTTTGACTCTTCTTTTGGTTGAGTCCATAGGTTTGTTCACCCTTGTGTTATTTTTTGTTGGGCAGAGCTACCCTACTCCTAGTATGTCATTCAGTCTGATGGTGCGAGGTCCATTCCTCCTAGTTTTCTTGAGTGCTTTCTCTACCAAAGGTTGGTCTTTTCCATTTGGGTACTCTCTAGTGCCCTATTTTGGTCCTAGATTGTTTTTGGGAGTGAGGTAGGATCTCACTTGGTAAGTTTTTCCCTATTCGACCAAGGAAGTTTACATGCATGCCTCCATGGGTGCCTGAGTGGTGGTTTTCTAGCTCTAAAAGATGAAAAGTACAAACATTTTATCACTATTACATGTACACATATGACCTCAACCTTTTTAGTATGAGTAAAAAATTTCTTGGCATCCCACCAGTGGCTTTACAACATTTGGGTGGTAGTAGGTAATGGTTTTTTGTTTCTCTCACCTAGATGCGACATTTTTCCTTAGGTTGGGCACCTTGCATCATTCATGATGTATTTAGTGGTATTTTGGATTTTAAATGATTGTTACATCAAAATTACTTAGCATTTACTAGTCCCATGTGTGGCACAATTGGATGTTGAATAGTGGTCTTGTCAAGCTTGTAAGGAAAAATCAAGATCACAAACATTGTCAGGAATCTTTCCCAAGTGATGTATTCTTTTGGGTTTTTGATATAAGAGAAAATGATACAATTTTGGGTTCTAAAACCTATATACAAAATGTCTTGACATTCATAACATTGTAGGTTCTTAGGATTTAGGGAGTTCTTCACCTTGTTATTGATGAGATATAGTTTTCATGTTCTTGAGGTATGGCTTCTGGCTACCCTTTTCTTTGTTATTTTTTAGTTTCTATACTTGTTCATAATTTTGGGTTCTTCTTGCCTTTCCCATGTGGCACAATTATCCTTTTACAAGGATGGAAAGGAAAAGAACCTCTGAAATCCTAGAGATCTTAAAACCTGATAAATGAATAAATTTTTGGAAAGAGGATTAGAGTACTAACGAATGTTTGATCACCACAGAAAGTAATAGATATTGGCTTTGAAGGACTAAAAAATTTATTTGGGTATCATGGATGGAAAATGATTGATGCAAATTCTTGGAAAGGGAGGCCACCTAATAAAAGGGGTATCTTTAGATAAAAGTGAGAAGATGATTCTTTGATGGGTTTAGGTCAGCCAGATCTTGTGATCTAAACAATGGAAGATTAGATGTCAACATAGGAGGTGAGGCTTCCCCAAAATGGAAACCCTAGAAGCAAGGAGTTAGAAAAGGGAAGAGTGCTTGCACAATTGATACTCCATGAAGGTGGATCCAAAATGCTTATCTTCCTGGGTTGATGAGGCTTCTCCTTCTACTTCTAACCCTTTCAATTTCATGAGGTGGTACATTGTCCAATAAGGACTCCTTACAAGTATGATTTTTAGAATATGGGAATCTTGCTGGCTGACTTCAATACCTGCTCAGTGGTAGTTTAGCTTGCTTCCAGAGGCATCACAACCTGACAAAACATACAATTGACTTCAGGGATTCCTTCTCTTCATGACTTAGTCTAGCGAGATTAAATTACATGGTACTCGATAGTCAATATTCCACGCTCAAAGGTCTTAGAAATTTAGTCCCTCCAACACATATATGAATGTAGATGAATTTCTTCCAAATCTTACCTTCTGTTGTTGATGTGGTCAAAAAATTTATCAATTATGAGGTAGCTAGTTAATGATGGGAGATAAAGAATACCCTTTTGTTAACTGCATGTTTCCCTGCACACCTAATGCTTTTAAGATTATTAGAGAAGTAGAGTGATCTTATCAATTTGAGGGAACCTCAAGGACATAATTGATAGAGATGTGAAAAAAAAAGGCATGTAAAGATCATCATTTGTGGATCATATTTTCTTTGGGGAATCTCTTCCTTCATTCCCTGCTTCTTTCTGTTCTTCTTTCATGGTTTTTCAAGTTTAATTTTCTCTTCCACAAGATGTTTTTTACATAAATATGGAATTAGATTTAGTAAATCCTAGAAATAAAGGTAGTAGGTGAATTAGTTAGAGCAAGAAATTAGTTTCTTGCCTAAGTGTCATAGATAGTAGTCTATAAATAAGAAGATCATTGACTATTCTTGGGTCGATAAAATTGCTGATTTTATCTTCCATTTCATTGTAATACCATTTTTTTTAATCAAGCATTACCACCCTTTTATTTTTCAATTTGGCTTTCTTGGAGCATTTTTCAGCTTTGTGCTTACTAGTATTTTAAGCTATTATTAGGACTAATGAATCCTAGAGTTCTTTTTATGGGATTCATTTGTCTTCGAATGTAGTGAGATCTTTCTATTTTGTTATTGTTATCTTCCTTGGATTGGAGAAAACTAAATAATCTTATTTACTTTGGTACTATTTCATTTGCACCACTCAGTAATGTTAGATTGATTGATCAAACATATATTTAATTTTTCCTACCATTCAAGTATGTATTGTTGATAATAATAGTGAAAAAGTAGACTATAGGTAGATTTAATCTCTAACTCTATAGAATCTTTATTTTCTATCTTTTTCTTTCATAACCCCCCTATTTTGGTCTCATCCTATGATATTTTCCAAACCTAGTTCGCATGATTCCCCATCAAAATCCTATGCACACAAAGACTTGTTAAAGACTCTACTTGTAATGCTCTACTTGGAAACACAAAATAAATAAACCTAATATGTTACAAGGTCTACTCAACTATTTTTTTTTCCTAAATTTTATACAACATCAAAGTAACACTACAGAAGCAATATAAACAAACACAATATTTACACATGCAATTACAATATAGATTTCATTCCTCAAGCATTCCTTCAAGTCACATTTGATATTTTTTTATTAATTCTTTAAGTCTTAAGTACAATGTCCATAATCATAAAAAAAATGACATTTTAACCTTATAAGAAAATGTATGAATACAAATGATACAATGAAATACATCTAATGCATAGCTCTACTACACATGTTGTAGGGTACAAGAGAATACATACAAGTACATCAAAATGCAAGATACATGATAACATATAAATACATCACCTAAATAGAAGTCTCCAAGATAGGGATAAGAATGATTAAGGTACAACTACATCATCGACCTTCCAACATTTATAAATCTGAGGGGGACCCAAATGGTAAGAAGTCACTACTTCCCAACTGTGTAATTACCTAGTTAGGCATCCACTCCCACCATGCAAGGAAGATAATGAATGATCCACATACAAAAAATCAAACCATAAAACATTCCTAGACAAGGAATCCTAATAGCCAAAGCTACTCCTTGTCTAGGGAAGATAATGAATGATCCATATATGAAAAATCAAACCATAAAAAATTCCTAGACAAGGAATCCTAATAGCCAAAGCTACCTCAAGGGTAACACAAACTACTCAAGAAAAAAATATAACCAAAGTTGAAAGAACACTCATCCAATACCAACACCACATACCAAGTCAACATACATATACCAAGTATCAGGGGCCTGAATGGTGCGCATAAATAAGAAATCATTAGGAATTCGATCAGAGACTAGAGACCAAATATTTTGATGATCCAAGAAACAAAAATGAAAAAGGATTCTTTGAGAAACATAGAGTTTAGTAACATGATGAGCGGAGAGGCTACGGACTCAGATGGAGCCTCTGGGGGCCTGCTAACTTTATACAAGTCAAATCTTTTCAGGGTGGAATCGGTTTCCAATGCTGGTAACATTCTATTTTGTAAAGTGTACAATATTCATTCCAATGAATTTTGGTTCTTGCTCAACATTAATGCCCCCAACAACAAGAGAGAAAGAAATTCCTACTGGTCCAGAGTAGTAGGGATGGTTCAAAATAGTAACTTGAAAAAAGGCATCATTATGGGAGACTTCAATACCCCTCTTCTGGATAAGGAGAAGAAGGGCGGTTTGCCTTAGGACTGGGATAGTAAGCATGATCTTTCAAACTTCATCAATGATTTTGCTTTTTTGGATTTGGACCTCATGGGTGATAACTTCACTTGGTCCAATAAATGCTTAGGTAAGGAGTGTATTCAGGTTAGACTGGCAGTCCTCTTCCTACAAATTAGCTCTTTTTCCTAGAATTGGGTCTGACCACTCCCCCATCTCCCTCTTGATTGTCCCTTTCGACCCATGCAGACCTCCTCCTTTCCATTTCGAGAAAATGTGGACCTCCCACCCCGACCTTCTAGATAGATTAAAGGGCTGGTGGAGAATAGATGTGGAAGGCACTGCTATGTTCAGGGTAGCAAGGAAACTCAGTAATGTTAAAAGGATGTTAAAAGCATGGAATAAGTCAGATTTTGGTCATTTATTCTCTATGAAAGAGGACCTTTCTTCCACTCTCTCTTCCATCCAAGCCTCCATTCAGGAAAATGGGTATGATGCTTCGAGTAGAGATACAGAGTTGTCCATCCTGTTTGATTTACATGACATCATTAGTAAAGAGGAAAAGTTTTGGAGGCAAAGATCTAGAATCAACTGGCTCAAGGAAGGAGACAAGAACGCAAATTTCTTTCATTTATCCACACTTAAACATAGAACTAACAACAAGATTTTAGGCCTGAAAAAAGACCAGGGTGTGTTGACTAAGGAAGATGATATTTCACTTGAAGCTGTCTCTTTCTTCTCCTCCCTTCTTTCTTGGGATCCTTTTCTCTCTAAGGTGCATCAAGATGATATTGTCTCTTGCATCCCTTAGATCCTCCAACCGCACCATAATAATATGATCTGGACCATTCCTTATGATTCTGAAGTGAGAGAAGCTCTTTTTTCTCTTCCAGTGGACAAGTCGCCTAGACCTAATGGTTTTCCTACCTTCTTTTTCCAAATGTACTGGCATGTCATTATGAAGGATGTTGTTAAGGCAGTTTAGGAGTTCTTTGGAGCCAGATGCATCCTGAAGGAAATCAACTCCACTTTCTTAGTTCTTATTCCCAAAGTGCCAGGGGCTAACTCTCTAGATAAGTTTAGACCCATCAGCTTATGAAACTCATTTTATAAGATCATCTCGAAGGTGCTCACTTTGAGGCTACTTAAGGTCCTCCCCTTGATAATCTCTCAACAACAATCTAGTTTTGTCCTAGGTAGACAAATTTTAGACTCGATTATCATGGTTCATGGAGTGATTCACTCTATGGAAGCTGGCTAGAGAGAAGGGATGTTACTCAAACTTGATATGTCCAAAGCTTACGACCGGGTGGATTGGTCCTTTTTGGAGTTGGTGTTGAAGGCTTTTGGCTTTGATGCCAAATCTTGCAAGCTAATTTCCCATCTGGTCACCACCCCCTCGCTAGCTATTTTAGTGAATGGATCCCCCTCTAATTTCTTCAAACCTACTAGAGGCCTTCGTCAGGGAGATCCTCTATCACTAATTCTCTTCATCATCTTGGTAGATTGTATTGGCAGACTTATGGAGAAGAAAAAGAAAGATGGGAGGATCAAAGGCTTTAAACCTTCTTCTAAATGCACTCCCTTCACGCATCAGAAATTTGTTGATGACACCATTATGGGAGGAGAGACTTTGGTCAGGGAAGCCAAGGCTTTGAAAGAAATTTGGACACCTATTCCAGAGGGTCAGGGTAGCTTATAAATTGGGATAAAAGCTCTATTTTCTTTATCAATACTTCAGAGAGAAGACAGTAAAGAATCTCTAGAATCTTGAGTTTTCAGGTGGGGAAGCTTCCTTCTTCCTACCTTGGTCTCCCCTTGGGCATGACCCCTTCTGATTCCTTTTGGAATGACATCTTGGATAGGTTCAGTAAGAAGCTAGCTGGCTGGAAAGGATCCTCTCTCAGCCATGCTAGAAAATGTCAACTGGTTAAATCCATCCTTCAAAACTTGCCAATATATGCCCTGAGCCTTTTCACCATACTTGGAAAATATGCTGAGAGAATGGAAAAAATCCAAAGGGATTTTTTATGGACATGAACTGATAGGAATAAAAGGTACCCCTTGTTTCTTGGGACAAAGTTTGTCTCCCTAAAAAGAATGGGGGTTTGGGGATAAGGAAGATCACTCATATCAACAAGGCCCTCGTGGAAAAGAAAATTTGGCACATCTTTAGTAGCACGGGGCAACGAAGAGACACTGTGGTGAACAAGTATATAAAAAGGCCCTCTTTTCAGTTCACTCTTTTCAGTGAGGATTTACGCAGAGGCTTAGTTGTTTGGAATGGCTTCTTAAAAGCCAGGGATTTGGCTAACTCTAAGGTCTCCTAGAAGCTGGGAAAAGGGGAGAACATTCTTTTTTGGTTGGATAGCTGGCTTTCTTAGGGCCCACTCATTAATAACCCCACCTATGGTGTTTGGGCTAATGATTGCATCAACCTTTTTGGGCACAAAGTTAGTAACTACAAGACTGATCAGGGATGGAAGGACCTTTCTATCATCTCAGAGGAACTCAAACCAATTATGATCATGCTTAACTCCTTATCCCTTAGCACCAACAAGGATGACCTAGTTTGGAAGGATAATGCCAATGGCCTCTATTCGGTTGCCTTTGGGTACTCTACTTTATGGAGTACAAATGTGTTCTCCCCTTGGTCGAGGGCCTGGCTCCCGGGACTAACACCAAAAGTCAACATGTTTTTTTGGTTGGCACTTCAGGACAAAAATCTCACCCAGGAAAATCTCATTAAAAGAGTTTATATCATGCCCAACAGATGTGTTTTATGCAAAGACGAGTTAGAGACATGCAATCATTTGTTCGTTCATTGCTCTTATTTGAGAACAGTCTGGGACTTCCTCACCCAGGACCTTGACCATAGCTGGTGCATTCCTTCCAACCTCCTAGACTTCTTCTACCAATGGAAAGGAATGTTCAATGGGACTGCCCTAAAGGAAATCAGCTCTTGGCTCCTGCCCCATTTTTGTTGGAGCATATGGAATGAGAGAAACAACCAAATTTTCAGAGACAGGGAGGAGCTGACTTTGGTTGTTGGAAGGAAGATCTTCAGTAATATAAAGGAAAATATTTTTACGAGAAAGGGGGGAGCTTTTGAGACAGGAGGTAGGAAGAAGGAGAAGGTAAAAGACAAAAGGAGAAAAAGATAGGAAGCCAAATGGCACCTCCCCCCTAAAGGCTGGCACAAAGCCAACTTCGACAGAGCCTCCAAGGGAAACCCTAGATCCTTGGGTAGTGGAGGTGTGGTTAGAAATGAAAATTGTGATAGTATTGTGGCTTTAACTCTTCTGTTGGGTTTCCAAACAAATCATTTTGCGGAAGCCAATGCCATGTGCAATGCAGTTAAGCTGGCTTTTGAAATTGGGGTCACCAATTTATGGTTGGAGGGGGACTCGAGTAACATTATTAAGTGCATTAATGGAAATTTGTATCCTTCTTGGACGATTGAAAATATTATCAATGAGATGAGAGAGACACTTGCCAAATTAAAAAAAGTCCATGTCACCCATACTTTTCGGGAGGCAAACCCGATTGTCGACAGGTTGGCAAATATAGGGGTTGGCACAGACCAAAAAATGACATGGCTTCCCAAAATTTCTTTGCTGGCAGATGTCAAGTGTCTGATCGACTTGGAGAACATCCAAGGAAGTACAAAGGATATCAAGATGTAATTATGAATATGAAAGGGTTAAGATATATGGGTACTTTTCATAATAGAAAAATGGGTATTCGTAAATGCAGATATCCTATTATGATTAATTGCCATGCTTTGTGGGTTCTTCATTGCATTCGTTTTAGGGGCAACAAAAGAGTTATTTTTCTCTACTCCTTGCTTAATCTTAGCAATCCTTTCCAGTCTCACAGTGAAGATCTTATGAGTAAAACGGGTGCGCAGAGTGAGGAGATGCAGAAAGGAGCCGGCGGGGGACTTTGAGAAATGGAGAAGCAGGCCCAAAGTTTGGGAAAAGCTAGAAGAGGGTGGGGTAACCAAGTATCTCATGAAGCTACATGGTTATGATCAAGAGGTGACTAACAGTATGGTGGGGTCATGGAAAGAAGGCAGGGTAAAGGTGAACGACATCAACTTTCGAATAATCGAGGAGGTTATCATGACTGTCATAGAGATTCCAATCGAGGGTTTCAAATTCTTCAGGGACAAGAAGCTCTCAGCCAATGTGGTAAGGGATTTTGTGGAGAGTGAGAAGGAATTGAAGGTGTTAAAAAATCTCGACACCTACTATGTCCCTGAATCCATGAAGAAATAGTGGAGGTATGTGCTGAAAGCTGTCATTGAATATATTACTTTGGACCCAAGATTTGATAGAGCCTACACCCACCACTTTGTTATTTTAAATCATTTTCAGAAGAAAACCAAAATTTCTTTTCCTTTTTATCTATTAACATCTATGAGTAAGGCAATGGAAAGCTTCAAAAAGAAGCCCATTGCAAACTCAACTCTGCATGAAGGGCTACTGCTTCTTATCCATGAGCACTTCAAAGCCCAGACCATTAGTAATGCCCCCCCTCAGACTGAGACTGTTGAGTCTGGAAGTTCCAGTTACTCCTCAGACTCAAATGACATTTGGAGCCTCAGTTCTGAGAAAGGCGGAGTCTCCTCCTTAGGGAAAGTTGCGACTGTTAAAAAATCCCCCTCCCCCATAACCCCAAGCAGAAAAAACCCTAGGAATCTTGGGCAGAAGCATGCTAAGAAGGCTGAGGAGGGTAGCAGGGATGATGAGGAGGATCTGGAGTCTAAGGAGTTGGTGAAGGAGATGCAGGAGGAAATAAAGGTTGATAATGGAAGGAAGAATCACAAGAGGGAGAGCTTGGAGGATGAGCACTCTCATTATGAGGAGACATCTGTGCTGCCCCTTTCTCCTGTCCATCTCCACCCTGAGGATCAGAAAGAGGAGAAAGCTGGGTATACGAAAGGGGAAGTGCAAACCAATGATAAGAGGAAAGCATGGATTAATTTCAATGTCAGGACTGCCAAAATGGGAATCTTTAGGGAGGCCATGAATTCTCAAATCCTAGTGGATAATCAAGAAGAGTAGCGGCTGGAAGAATTAATTGATCCAACAATTGTGGCTATTTCGGAGAGAGCTAGGGAGATAGGGATGAATCTCTTAAATAATGTTTGCAAAAGCATGATTGCTAATTTTAGATCAATCAAATGGCTCTTCCATGAGCTCGAGGAGGTTAAAGACCAGGTGAAACACATTGAGGCAACTAGGGAAGGAAAGGAAGCCAATAGGAGGACAAACTCGGCCGATAGGTTCACTTTGGCGGAACAGAGGATACACAATCTGAAAAACTATAATCACAACCTTGCCAACCAGATGTTTTCCTTGTTAAGATCCATCAACAAAAACATCATCTCTCTTATGGGCTGGATCAAAGACAAAGAAATGCATGAGGATGAGGATGGAATTGATAGAGATGAGGCCACAATGGAGGATGACCCTGCAAAGGACAACTCCACTCCTGTACAGGACCAGGGGAATCAAAGAGGGCAACAAATGGAAATGGAGGAGAATCAACTGACCTTTGAGGCTGCTCAGGTGATACAAGATCTGGAGTGAAAGAACAAGGAATAATTTCTTGGTCCTTTGCTTTTTGCTATTTTTTGGCTTTTTGTGCTGGCTTTTGGCCGTGGCTTTGTCTGTTTCCTTTTCCTGGTCTTTTCACATAACTTTTTCCTTTGGTTGGGCTTAATTCTTATTATCAACCTTTGAACTTAAACTTTTTTGGCTAGGTTGTCACGCTTATTATCAACCTTCTTATGTTCTAACTTTTGAGTTTCAAGTTCCCTGTAAAACCTGTTTATCTAATAAAAAACATACATATACCAAGTATATATCAAGTACCAAAATCATGAGATAAAGTCCACAAAAGATATCTACCTCAAGTCAAAAGACACATGTCAAAATTAAAATCATCATGAATCACCAATCACCATCAATGAAAGTAAACAAAAACAATAAATACATCCAATCACCATCAATGAAAATAAACACCAATAATAAATACATCCAACAATAAGTAAAATGCCAATAACTGCACCACTAGAGGAAAATACAAAATCTATGGAGGAGACTCAGGCCACATACTAGGGAGTGTTATCACATGGTCAAACTACTTGAATTACCCTAGATTGGTCTCTCATTAGAGCTATAACCCTCAAGCATTGAGTTACCCTAGACTGGTCACTCTGGATCCTAGACCCTCAACATGACACATGTGGAACCATAACAACCTCTCATGAAGATTAGGAAAAACAATCATACCTCTCACTAGGTATCATCCCATTCCCATTTTTACCCTGTACAAGCACTCAAGGCATGGGAAAATCACATCTCTAACTTATCTTTTTAATGTAACTCAAGGAAAAGGGCTAAGCAAGATATTTTTAATTACTATGTTATCAATTATTCCACAACTTACAATAGGTTACCCTGGTGCTGACCACTTTTGGTTCCATACCCCTATTGCAAGCCACTCCTGTCATGAGCCCAAATTAATAGGATATATAACTATTGAAATAATAATAATAAAGAATAATAATATTAATGTAAAATATAATCTATTATATATAATTATATATTTGCAAAACTTTATAAAGAGATAAATTTAACATAATTAGATATTAAATATTTAAAATAGTTGATGTTAAAATATGATTATATTATAGTATACAAATATAATAGTATTATATTTCATAATATAAATGTATAATAATTATATTAATAATATAATAAAATTAAGGAGATGGAAAGGCACATCCTTTCATATGTAAGAATATAAATGAGGAAACCATATCACAGAAAGAAAGGCATTAAGAAAGGACTATTTATTAGAAATGGGATAAACTAGAAGGATGACAGAAATGGGTCATCACAATTGGTATCAGAGCCAATGGTTCAAAGACCTCTACGAGGAGATATTTATACTGATCTCTATCTCCATGTACATTCCACAAATATGGGAGAATATATTATTATGAATTTTACAAAGGTTCATATTCATGTTTTGTCATGGTACTATAGTCAAGACCACTGAGAATTATGTCCAAGCAACACTCATTATTGTGGCATGGAAGAAGTAACAATGATATGAGGATCATCAAACATACATGAAGAATTATCAATATTTTATAGATAATTAGCCCTCATAAATAGTGAACATATTCTCTTGCAGCAAATAAGAAGAATAAAGTTACAAGACAATTATCAATATATCAGTGAATTCCAAAACAAGCTCTTGTAGTAAAGAGATGTCACCATAAAATAAATATAGTAGGTGATATTCCCAAGTAAGTAAAATTTCTAAAAATACAACAACAAAGTTAGATACTATTGGAAGTCCTCCTTTCAAGAAAGATGTGCAGGTGACTATGGTGATCCTTGGCTAGAGTATGAGGAACCAATCACAATCATCTGATCATTATAAAAGGGTGCTAGAAAACTTGTGCAGGAGAAGATAATTGATATGAGGTCATCAAGACTGGTATCAATTCCAATTCATCAGATTTCTAAAGGTGCTATCATCAATGGATATATTGAATATAGAGGAAATGAAATACAAATGTGAATAAGGATATTTGTATCAATTAGAATAGAAACAAACACAGCTACTACAAAGGAGAAATAGCGATAACATATTATTATTCGAGAGTTTGTTTAAGAGAGGATTTTCACATGCTAAGAACATTTATGTTAAAGCACATTGAATATATATATATATATATATATATATATATATATATATATATATATATATATATATATATATATATATATATATATATATATATATATATATATATATATATATATATATATATATATATATATATATATATATATATATATATATATATATATATATATATATATATATATATATATATATATATATATATATATATATTACTAAGAACATAATGCATATCCTTAACAAATGAACCAACATATTTCATATTCACAAGCGAAAGTTACCATTGTCATAAGTCAAAATTATATACTAGAAGTTCATCGTTCAAGATCTTCTAACATAGATAAAATACATGTTGCTAATATGATGAGCACTAACAGGTATTCGGTCAGAAATACCAATCTAACTATTCATTAGAGAGTGTGAACTATCCACAAAATTTGATAATGTGTTCAGAGAAGATTACATCATCATATTTCCTAAAATCATTATTGACATAGTAGTCCACTTTCATAGAAAACCAATAGATGATTGTATAGATCAATTTCTTCTTTCATCTCAAGAAATAGTTCTCTAATTGGAAGATAAGAACAAGAACAATGACTTTTATAACTTTACACATCTTGAAAGATATTGATTAGAAGGGGATTTGATGATTTGGAATGAACTACAACTAAACTTCAATAACAACATTCAATAACAAAGGAAAAACATGGTTAAAAATCCCAGTCCAAGCATAGAGTGTACCCATCACAAGTGAACGACACTATGCACCATAATGTAGGAAGAAGTAAATTCATATACATTGATCAACTTATTTCAAAGGCAATCAAACTATAAGGTGGGTTAGTGTATTACAAAGGTATGGTTCATTATTTTTATTTTCAATACATCTCCATTAATTTATTACAAAAATTACTTTAAATTATGTCAAATATTTTATAGGAATATAGATATTCATTAAGAGATATTAGGCTTGTGTGGCAAGGGAAACATATTAAAAAATAAATAATATCTTAATTTTGATATGTGGATAAAGATTTGAGACTTTTTGGAGCATGAAACAAATATTGTCTATACCTTAATTATGGATATTATACGACTGTAAGTGAGACTCTATTAAGGGTCATTACAAGTGGTACGCATAAGTGGATTTAAATTATGATTAATTATATAATTATAGCCTTTTATTAATATGAAATAATAAAATTTATTATTGATAGACATATTCCAAACTCTAATAAGGAGTTTTGGAGGAAAATAAACAAGATTTCGAAGAGGATCATCACAAGATCTCAAATAAGATCATTAACTTATAATTCTAATACATATATTTTGAAAATAATAAAATTGGTAATATGAAGTTATGATATCACCAAGAATAACATTCTAATACAAGGAAACAACACAAGTTAATAGTGGTAACCATGGTAAGACCTGTTGGATACAATTGCCTAATTGCATGTTGTCTTTGATGTTACACAAATGTCATATTAGTTGTCAGTCAATGCTTACCGAGCTCACTTGGTCAACAAGACAATTTTCCTTGTCTACCAAGCATTCCTGAAGATTACTCTATGAAGACAATGTCTACTGAACTCACTCGGGCATCAACGAAATTTAGGCAGGAAATAGTGTTAACCAAGTTCTCATGGTTAGCGAAGGAAAGTTGGATAGAGTTAGTGTTTACCAAGGTCACTTGGTTGCCAAAGGATTTTTGCAAGTTCACAGTGTTAACCAAGCTTTTTTTGGTTAACACAGGAAATCATCTTAGAACCAGTGTTCACCAAGTAGGGTTGGCCAATGAAGGATTTTGTTGTTTTGACATAAGAAGCTTATTTATTTTAAAAATTATTTCTAGCCATGATGATTATTGGTTATTGTAATTTGTAATTGAGCCAACTTGACAATCTAGATGTTATCAATGAAAGGTCGAGTTGAGATTTTTAGTATGTGTGCAAGTGTGCTGATTGAATTGAGAAAGAAAGAGTGAGAGCAAACTTGAAGGATAAGAAGGTATCCTTGTGGAGAAGAAAAGTACTATTTGATCAAGAAGGATCAAGTATGAAGCATAATAGAGATCTATAATCAGCAATTCATTTGCATCACGATTAGGTCATTTCATTGTTACTCTCTAACCATTGTAGTAGTGATCTAAAATCTCTTAACAGAGTTGGTTTAACAACTAGTTGTAAATCCTCTAACAAGGTGATACTTCCATTGAATTGTTTTAAGACCTCTTGCAAGGCCACTCCTTACAAGGTGAATAAATCCTCTAACAAGGTCACACATTACAGTGTATTTTGTAACCTTTAACCAGGTTGGCTCCTAACAGGGCTCACTTTAGAAGAGTGAAAAAAATAACTAGTTACATTGGTGGTTTTTCCCATATTAGGTTTCCATGTTAAATCCTAGTGTCTCATGTGTTCATGTTATTTCACTTATGCTTGCAAATTAATCACTGCTAATATTTTAAGATCAACTAAAAGTAAATCACACTCAACATTTATCGAGTTACAACATTTTTGTGTGTTTATTGAATATCAACAGCAATCAATTTTTATTGTTGACATCTAAGGGATCTGGGAAATATTTTATTGGTAACTGATTCACCCCCTCTCTAAGTTACTCCTTCTATATTTCCAACAATTGGTATTAGAGCTTTTGGTGCTTGCAAGAAGGTTTCAAGGACCTAAGCTAAAGATCAAGATGTGTTACAAGAGAGAGATTCCAAAGTTAAACAGAGACAACTTTTTATCATGGTAGGAACTCATGAGACTTCATCTAGCCTCCATTAGTGATTCAGGCTTGAAGTACCTTGATGAAGAATACACAACTCCTATTGGTACATTATTTGTTGGAGATATTGCTGAAAAAAAGAACCATAACACCATGATGATTGATATTGCATCCGCTCTTAGCTATGATGAATTTGATGAGATCAAGGACTGCAAAAAATACTTTTGATATGTGGAACAAGCTAAAGGAAATCTATGGTGGTGATGAAAATATGAGGAGAGCTAAAGAAGAAAGCCTTTGAGGACAGTTTGATCAAATGATATTGAGAGAGGATGAAAATGTTGCCAAGTATGTGGAAGGAATCAAAGCTAGTGTTAGTGTAATCAAAGCATCTGGAGGAGAAATCAAGGATGAAACCATTATAAGTATAGTTCTCAAAACATTGCTTCCTATTTATGCAATTAGAGTATCTTCTATTCAGAAAAAGAGGTGTGAACCAAATCACAAGATAACTTTGGATACTTTAGTAGGAAGATTGATAGCTTTGGAGCTAGACAATGATGAAAATTATGTTCTAGCTTCTAAGAATATTGAATCTACATTTGAAGCCAAACTTTAATTCAAAGAGAAAGGTAAGAAAATAAAGAACATTCAGTTAGAAAGTGAAGAGGAATCTGAGGAAAGTTCTGATAGTGATCTTGAAGTTGTTGAGCTTTACTTGCAAAGAAATATTCTAGAAATAGAGGAAAATAAAAAGGTAAATTCCCCTAATCTATTTTTCATGTGAAGAAATTGGTCATATTGCTACTAGGTGCCCAAACAAAGAAAGAAATGAAGAGAAGAAAAGTCAAAAGTGCAATGACAAGAAGGATTTCAAAAATTAAAAATCATTCAAGGACAAAGGTAAGAAGACTTGTTTTATGGCTAAAGATTTTGATAACAGTGAAGATGAAATAGTATACATTGCTGCGAAAGATGAATCTGATGAAGAAGAAGATAAGATGACACTTATCTCTCATATTAGTAAGAATGGCACATGGATCATAGATAGTGGATGTTCACATCAAATGACTGGAGAAAAAACAAAATTTGAGCATTTTGAAGACTATGATGGTGGTAGTGTAAGGTTTGAAACAATGAACCTTGTTGCATAAAAGGGAAAGGTTGAACCTCATTAACCAAAGAACTTGTACGTGACAATGCCTATTGAGTTGAAGGACTAAAACATAATCTACTGAGTGTGGCATAGCTAATCAACATTGGATTCAAGGTAGAATTCATGCATGACAAGGCAAGACTACTAGATGACAAAGGGAATCTGATTGGATTAGGCAAGCAAAGAAGAGGTAATCTATTTTATCTTGATCCTGGTGATTGTTCATGTTTTATTGCTCAAATGGAAGAAATTTAGTTATGGCACCAAAGATTATGTCATATAAACTTTGATAATATTCTCAAGATAAGAAACTTCAAAAAAGTAAGAGGTATTCCTAGTTTGAAAAAGCTAGATGTTGGTTTATTCAAAAATTGTCAGATTGGCAAAAAGGGAAATACTAGTTTTAAAAGAAAAAACTATCACTTTGAAGATGTATTGAAAATTGTGCATACTGAACTATGTGGACCCATTGAAATAGAAAGCTATAGTGGCAAAAAATTCTTTATTATTTTTGTTGATGACTATTCCACAATTATGACTGTTATGTATCTTAGAGAAAAGTCAGAAGCATTTGAGGAATTCAAATGGTATCTAGCAAGAATAGAGAAGGAAACATGGAAAATATTGAAATTCTTAAGATCAGACATAGGTAGTGAATTCATCTCCAATTAATTCAATAACTTTTGCATTGAAAGAGGAATTAAAAGATAGGTATGAGCCCCTAGTACTCCCGAGCAGAATGGAATAGCTGAAAGAAGAAATTGATCTATCATGGATTGTGCAAAGACTCTAATAATTGACAAGAACGTTGCTATCAAATACTAGAAGGAAGCCATCAACACTGTAGTTCATACTTTGAACAGAGTACAGTTGAACAAGGACTCATATAAAACTCCTGATAAATTATGGTATGGCTACAAACCCAATGTAAGTTACATAAAAGTATTTGGAAGTAAATTCTATATCTTGAAAGAGTCTAGAAAAGGAAAGTTTGGTATAAAAGGTGATGAAGGTATATTTTATGGATATTCTTGCAGAAGCAAGGCATATAGATGTTTGAATTTCTCTACTCATAAAATCATAAAAATTGCACATGTGAGAATTGATGAGTTTGTAGAAAGGACTGAAGAAGAAAGCAAAAAGGAGCCAAAAGATTACAAGAGATTTGTTTACTTCGAACCTGGTACATTGCCAGACACATCTATCAATAAGGAGACTTATACTCTCGAGTCTTCCTTAGTTACCAAGTTGCAAGAAGTTCAAATTGAGTCACAAGGATCCAAGTCACGTTTTGAAGCTACCAAGCCAATGCCTACCAAGTCTGAGCAACTAGAGCCAGAAGTTGAAATTCAAAATGAAGATAGTATGATTCATTTAAAAGGAAAAGAACCTATATTGGCCAAGTATGTCAGAAGGCATCATGCACCTGATCAGATTATTGGAGATAAATTAGAAGGTACTATGGCAATAAATAAGCTAAAAGGTACATGTTTACTTGCTGATTTTGAACCAAGAAATGTTAAAGATGCATTAGAAAATGAAAGTTGGATTGAGGCTATGAATGAAGAGATAGAACAAATAGAGAAGAACAAAACCCTAAAGATAAAAATGTGGTTGGAAAAAAATGGGTATTCATAAATAAGCTAAATGAAGATGGACAAGTATCAAGAAACAAAGAAAGACTAGTGTGTAAAGGATATTCTCAAGAAGAAGGAATCGATTATAGTGAAACTTTTTCTCTTTTTGCAAGATTAGAAGGTTTTAGGACTCTACTTGCATATGCTACTCACAGAGGATTCAAAGTATATCATATGGATGTTAAATCTGCATTTCTCAATGGTATTCTAGATGAAGAAGTCTTCATTGAGCAACCAAAAGGTTTTGTTGATCTAGACAAAAGAGACACAGTCTACAAATTACAGAATGCACTATATGGTCTGAAACAAGCTCCCAGAGCATGGTATGAAAGGTTTCACAACTAACTTATATAGATTAGTTTTTAGAGAACTAATGATGACAATAGTTTGTATATCAAGGAAGGACCAGATAACACGATTGTATTGGTAAAGATATTTGTGGATGACACTCTATTTACAAGCAATGATGATCCATGCAAAGAATTTTTAGAACAAATGAACAAAGAGTTTGAAATTTCCATGTTTGGTGAGATAAAGTTCTTTGTTGGACTAGAGATACAACAAAGCAAGAATGGTATCTACATTACTCAATCTAAGTATATGAAAGAGATACTCAAGAAATCTGGAATGGATGATTCTAAACTAGTTGGAACCCCATGTGTACTCGCCTGAAGCTTACCAAAGATGATGATCCAAAAGAGGTAGATCAAACCTTATACAAATCAATGATTGAAAAATTATAGTATGTAGTTTATATAATTCCTAATATTGCTTTAGCAGTTGGGATAGTGGCAAGATTCTCAGCTAAACCTAGAGAAAATCATATGATGGAAATCAAAAGAATTTTGAGATATCAGAAAGGTACTGAAGACTATGGTTTGTGGTACAAACTTGGAGGAAACTTAGACCCAGAGGTATTCATTGATGCTGATTGAGAAGGAAATCTTAATGACAGAAAGAGTACAAGTGGTGGAGCATTCTTTCTTGGTAAAAGGTTGGTATCTTGGACAAGCAAGAAGCAAAATTGCACATCCCAATCTACAACAGAAGTAGAATATGTTTCAGTAGTAGTGAATTGCTCTAATATTGTTTCGTTTAAACATTTGTTGGAAGACATGAAGGTTGAGATCAAAGAACCAGTTGTTATTAATTGTGATAACACCAACGGAATTAACATATCAAAGAATCCAGTGATGCATTCCAAAACTAAGCACATTGCTATAAAATATCATTTTGTTAGAGAATTGGTACAAGATAAAGAAATCAGATTGGAATATGTTTACACAAAAGAATAGAGTGTAGAAATATTCACCAAGCCACTACCTAAGGATTCATTCTGGTATCAAAGAGGTAAGTTAGGGGTCATTCCCCTATTTGAAGCTCACTAAATAAAGTTTTAGTGATGCATCAATAGGAACCAAGTTGAAGATTAATCAGTTGATGCAACATAGTTAAAGGGAATATTTCATATGAATCAGTATTCAAGGTACATTGATACTAATATGGTATGTGTTTTCTTTGGCATGTGTTGTCAAAGAGGGAGAAAATTACTGTCATATCTTTCTAAAATTTGTTTATATCTTTTGAGAGAGAAGTATACTATCATAGAAGTTATGTAATTCCTTCACAGAGGGAGATTACTACATGAAAGAGAAGAAACTTTTGGTAAAAATCTAAGAAGGAGAAAATTTCTATCAGAGAAAGTCTTGTTCTCAAATTTTATTGTGCTATGACATGTTGTGTTACCATCAATGCCAAAGAGACATATTGTTGCATATAATTTCCTAATTGTGTGTTGTCGGTCAACAACACAATTTTTCTTGTCTACCAAGTGATCTTGAAGATTACTCTACAAAGATAGTGTCTACCGAGCTCACTCGGGCGTCGAAGGAATTCAGGAAGGAAACAATGTTAATTGAGTTCTCATGGTTAGCGAGGAAAAGTTGGATAGAGTCAGTGTTCACTGAGTTCACTTGGTTGCCAAAGAATTTTTGCAAGTTCACAGTGTTAACCAAGCTTCTATTGGTTAACACAAGAAATCATGTCAGAACTAGTGTTTATCGAGCAGGGTCAGCCAATGAAGGATTTTGGTGTTTTGACATAAGAAGCTTATTTATTTTAAGTATTTTTTCTAGCCAACTATGGTGATTATTATTGGTTATTGTAATTTGTAATTGAGCTGACTTGACAATCTGGATGGTATAAATGAAAGGTCAAGTTGAGATTTTTAGTGTGTGTGCAAGTGAGAAAGAAAGAGTGAGAGCGAACTTGAAGGATAAGCAAGTATCCTTGTGGAGTAGAAAAGTATTATTCGATCAAGAAGGATCAAGTATGAAGCATAATAGAGATCTATAATCAGCAATTCAGTTGCATCACAATTAGGTCATTTCATTGTTACTCTCTAACCATTGTAGTAGTGATCTAAAATCTCTTAACAGAGTTGGTTTAACAACCAGTTGTAAATCTTCTAACAAGGTGACAGTTCCATTGAATTTTTTGAAGACCTCTTGCAAGGCCACTCCTTATAGGGTGATTAAATCCTCTAACAAGGTCACACCTAATAGTGTGTTTTGTAACCTTTAACTAGGTTGGCTCCTAACAGGGCTCACTTCAGAAGAGTGAAAATAGTAACTAGTTACATTGGTGGTTTTTCCCATATTGGGTTTCCATATTAAATCCTAGTGTCTCATGTGTTCATATTATTTTTCTAATGCTTGCAAATTAATCACTGCTAATATTTTAAGATTAGATAAAAGTAAATCACACTTTGCATTTACTGTGTGAGTTTATCGAATATCAGTAGCAATCAATTTTTATTGTTGACATCTAAGGGATCTAACAAATATTTTAGTGGTAACTGATTCACCCACCCCTTAGTTACTCCTTCTATATTTCCAACAAAGACCAGGAAAGTTCTATTATTAACTCACACATGCATTAAGACTAAATATTTGATCTCGATAAATCATTTCATATCTTAGTACTAAAACTATTAGACTATTCAAACTAGGTCTTTCTATATTACTAATAAAGAGGGAGTTTGTGAAAGGTAGAGTAATCTGAGCACAGTGAGGAGAAGTTTCTCAACATGGGCTTTGTTCATGAGGGAGCCTCTTGGAGCTTGTTTCTCCCTAAGCACAGTAATTCTATGCTTTATTATGGACATGGAAAGTGCCTAAGAAAGATCCATCTAGTTGATATTTTAATTTTATTGCTGATATTATCAAATTAACAAATGATTGATGATTTCTTATTCCTTTAGTGAATAGGGAGTTTGTGAAAGGGAGAGTAATTTAGTCACAGTGAGGAGAAGATTCCAAAAATGGGCTTTGTTAATGAGGGAGCGTCTTGGAGATTGTTTCTACTTGAGCATAGTAATTCTACCATTCGCTATAGGAACAAGACAATGTAAATGAACAATATATACATGATTGTTTCCGAGTATCTATCTACATCAATGTCTTATAGTGAATGTAGATCTTGTGAAGGGAGAGGGGAGTAATTCGGTCACTTTGAGGTGAGATTCCCACAATGAGCTTTTTTCATGAGGGAGCCTCAAGTAGACCGTTTCCATGCCCAAGCACAATAATTTGACCACTCACTCTAAGAACATGCCTATCAAAGAGATAAATAGTACACTTTGAAGTTTATACATCATATTTTATGTCTTCATGTGTATACATTGTGTCTTCTTGCATCAAAGTGTATACTTTGTGTCTGCTTCATGTCTTCTTGCATCAATGTGTGTACTTTGTGCCTTCATGTTTTCTTGCATCAATGTGTATACTTTGTGTCTTCATGCATTAATACATTGTATATACTTATACTTCATAATTTTGTGAGCATGAACATTATTTTAATAATCCTAAATTTTATGATTATAAGGCGTTGAATGAAAATTAGAATTTTCTTGAGGGAAAGCAATTTGAGGAAGGGCAGACTTGTCATGAGCCCAAATTAATAGGATATATAAATATTAAAATAATATATAATAATAATAATATAATAATAAAAAATAATAATAATATTAAAGTAAAATATAATCTATTATATATAATGATATATTTGCAACACTTTATAAAGATATAAATATAACATAATTATATATTAAATATTAAATATAATTGATCTTAAAATATGATTATATTATAGTATACAAATATAATAGTATAATACTTGATAATATAAACATATAATAATTATATTAATAATATAATAAAACTAAGGAGATGGAAAGACACATCCTTTCATATGTAAGAATATAAATGAGGAAACCATATCATAGAAAGAAAGGCATTAAGAAAGGACTATTTATTAGAAATGGGATAAACTAGAAGGATGACGGAAATGGGTCATCACAACTCCCAAAGACACGTACCTAGATAACCTCCCCTAAGCACATACACTAAAATTTTGTCCCATACGACAACACCCATAATGATAGAACTCAGTTCCTTAAAAAGAAACACAAAAATAATTTGGTTCTCAAAATCCAAGTCATCATATATGCTCACCAAATAAATGTCATAAACATAAGCCTAAATTTTGAATCATAAAGTACATTCTGACATCTAGTCAAATAACCATCATAAAATAAATCTTAAAAAATGCCTTTAGTGCACATCCCAATTTGGCCAGCTAAATATTTAACATAAAACCCATAATAAAATAAAGCATCACATTAAACTCATTGAACCGCCTCACAATAGGTGTATCATAGTCATCCACTAGGCCTTGCTTAGGAATAATATATTCAAACTAAGGACTATTTTCCCCACCATGAGGTGCATTTAATCTTATCAACCTAGGGACATATACTTGAAATGGTCGGCACTGTATGTGCACTAGGTCTCTTAATGAGTCACTAAGCTTATGCTGCAGGAAAGTAAAAATGCAAGGAAAAGAGCTTACACTACTGCTGCAGGAAGGTAAAACACTTAACTCTATGAATATTGGAAATGCAATGGAAAAGATAACATATATTCTAACTTGGCTCATCCACTAAAATTGTTCTCACATATGCTGCAAGAACATTCATAGAGTGTGATGCTATAGGAAGGAACTTACTACTTCTACTTAAGATACTACTAATGCTTGAAAATAAATCTATTCTATCCTAATCTAATCCACCTCCCAAGTGGGCCCCATTGGTTGGCTTCTCTAAATTATTAACACAAGATAGAAGCCAAAGAAAACTATTTCATTCCATTTAGATATTCATTACACAACACAGAACTGTAAAACACAATTGTAAAAGTTAACAGTTTGCTCTCAGAACTTTTCTTCTTACTCCCTAAAAAAACTTAACACACTGGGGTTGATTCCTACATATATAGGAGATCAACACTTTATTCCATAACAGAAAAGTAAATGTCCTAGCTTTAAATCTGCAGGAGAGAAAATAGGAAGAACAACTAAAGGCAGCAAGAAGAAATAATGGCTTAAGGTGGGAATAATAAAGTCTTAACATCCACTCACCACAGAGTAAATGCAGAGAAGGAAATGAATCTTCATAGCTCCTCCTTACTTGCTGCCGTGTTTTCTGGAACTGTTACAACTTTCTCCATCGTGGTTGCTCCTTAGCGCTCACTTCTCCTTGAATGTTGTTGACAACTAACTTTTGAATCCCTCCAATCATCTTTCAATATTCATTAATAGGTTAGTTATGACACAAATCATGTTTGCAAATAAACATTTATCAAATTAAATTCAAACATAAGAACACACATTTTGATAACTATATGAAGTAGTGCATACTAGATATAATATGAGCAAAAGATGACATAGTTTCTACCCCATAGGTTCATCAAAGGTTCGGTAAACATATGTCTATAAGTGTTTTAACAAAGACAAATAGAGTATCAAAAAAGTATCTTAAACATCACAAAATAAAGGCAAATTTTAGTCTCATCATCTGTCCCCTGCCAAACTAATGCTTGTCCTCAAGCATTACACTTCCTTGTTAGAGACCTGAACTCTCCAATTTCTTTACTCCCCTTTTTTTTGCTCTTAGAAGTGTAGTAAAATCCTCTAGTTCTCCCAAACTTCTCTTTAGTGATCTTCCTGCAACTTATCAAGTCTATCAACATTGATATCATACAAGAGCCATAGGAACATTGCAGGTTGCATTGTTAAAGGACACCACAACTCTGGTCTTGGCTACTTTCCTAGTTCTAAATATTTTGGAACTCTATGTAGTGTGACTTCCAAGTTAATAAGGCTGTGTGGTTCTAATTTCTTAAGAGATTCAGGTAGTCTTGCCCACCTGCTCCTTACACCGGTCATGGCTCTCTGAAATGCAAAGTAGGGAAAATTTTCATATTCGGCATAAACCTTAGTTCTAGTAGAAAATATCTTCTCCCTTACTATTGGATTCTTGTTTCCATAGGTCAATGTGAACCAATCCCAGAGCATCTCCTTTGGCTTACTACTTTCTGCTCTCAAAGGTGAAGGTTCTGCTCTCTCCTCATCTCTATAGTCATTCAACTACCTATCATAATTCACTTCATTGGATATCCATGACATGAGAGCTTTTAAATGTACATCTTCTATGTAAATAAAACGATTCTACTCAGTCTCTATAGGAATAACAAAGTTATGAACATATAATTCACACAATAAGTTCTACTACCATGGTGATAAAGTTTGATACAACCCATAAAGTTCCTGTGCTAACTTAAACTCTGCATTCACATTCTTGAGAGTTAACATTAACTGAAAGAAAATAAATTTCTCTTTCAAGCAGAGAGAATAGACTCTAGGTGGTGGCCTATAAGCAAGGGCTTGGTCAGCTAGCTTAAGGGCATGGCCCATGCGCTGTTTTTGGCTTTCTAGCTATTCTTTCAATTTTTCAATTTCCTCATTTTGTGATACTATAATCTTATTCATCTTCTTCTTTTGTTCTTTCCACAATGCTTCAGCAAACAAATACTATCCATAAAGTTGAAAAAGGAGCTTCTGTAGGGTGACAACACTATTTTCTTCTCCTTCATGTTCCCTTTTCCTCCTTCATTGTTCCTACCATAGATGCTTTGCCAAACTATTGATCCATGTTGATCTATGTTTAACTAAGGTAGTATTTGGATCAACATACTCAGAAACTATTTCATCCCTATGGCTAGAAGTGTTTGGTAAATTTGCTGGGGTATCATCTATGCTTTCTTTAATTTCTTTTCCACACTCTGCAGTAAGATTATCAAGAGTATTTTTTATCTCAGGATGAGGGGGAGAATGATCGAATTTTTTTTGCATGGGAGATTCTCTTGTGGATCTTTTAGACAACATAGGATCCTTAGAAACTTATCCTCTCATTCTAGGGCTTCTTCGTACAGGGGTCTCTTCCCATGTTACAACCTTTTGCCTACTTTTTTACTTCAGTGTCACTGCTACAGGATCAATTGCTGCAGACCCTTCTTTGTTCTCTTTTGTTTTACAATTGTAGGACTTCGTTCTTGTTGAACAAAAGTTTCTTCTAGTAATTTTCATTTCCTCTTAGCTTTGCTACCAGGTTTAGGGATTTCTTGTACAGGTGGAGGCACATTTTCTTGAATAGGGGTAGTTTCTTGTTCATTTCCTTGAGTCTTTTTAGTTTCAACTCCTTGAATTTTTTGTTCTACAAGCTCACTACTGGGAGCTATGTTTTCCTCATCATGTTGTTCGCTAGGGCTAGCTTGGGGTTGTAGGGTTTTAAGTTGCACAGACTCTTCCCATGTTAAAAGGGATACATCCCTAAGAGATCTCTCTATTAACAACTTAATTAAAGCATGGTGAGTAACATAATTCTCTTTCCCTTTCTGAGTCTCCTCCACACTAATGGAAACCATATTATACAAGAAATTCAAAATATTCATAGCAATATTATGCCTTACACAACTAAGTAGATTGAAATGATGTGCATGCAAGTGAGAAAATCTACCTTCACAAGTAAAATACCTGATAATGTGCATCACTAATTTAGGGTATCGTGGTAGCAATGACAAACTCTTACATCCTTGTTTCATGACAAGCAATTGAGGGTCATGTGGTCTAGTAAATTGGGCCCTTGCTGACCTAGCGTCATGCATGCTCAAATAGTGCTCTCCAACCACATGCAACCTTGTTACTTCTGTGATGCACTCCTCTGTTGCAACTACTATCAAGCCCCAAATAGAAGCTTTTCCCTCATTGAATGTCTTGGTAAATTCTACTATCACCTCTTCATCATATGTCGTTAAAATTAAACAATAACCTAGCCATCCACAAGCATTGAATCTTCTCATAGCTTCTACATTAGAGAGCAACACAATGTGCTCTACCAACTCTCTCTGAAAATTCCCACCCATTTCTCAACACTTCCTTTGCTACTCTATTTTCTCCCCTTTTTTTTGAATTCAAGCTTCAAACTCTGCGTTATTCCTCAGACTCATCACACTACTTTACCTTAGGAAGCAATTAATTGCCATAACAAATTGTTATATACAATAATTAAGCTTTGAGTGAAGGTAAATCATAAGTTTGTGTGGAAATCATCTAAAAATAGGGTTTAAATGATGAAAAATTTAAAAATAGGTCACATCATAGCTTGACACAAAAAATCATTCAAAAATAGGGAGTACAACGCCTTACTTTTTGTACTTATGGCAACAAATTTTCATTAATAAGGGGTAATGCGAAGATTTAGAAAATCATCATGGATAATCAGACATGCCATTGGATAGTATGACCTTCCCCTACCCCCTGCTAATTTTAGACAAGTGTCCTCACTTGTCAGATCAGTACAAGTGAGGGACTGGCATACGCCACCATTATATATTTCATGTAGTATTAAATATAATTGATGAAATTTGTGGACTTATAAATGAAAGATAATTTGAAAATGTTATACCTATTGAGTTGATTTTGTACATACCAAAAAGGTGGTGGAAATAATGTCAGTGACAACATCTGTCAGCATTTGCAGATTTTATTGAAAACATGGAAAATTTGATGATGTGGAAAGTGGGTGGATGGAAGATTAAGAAATGAGATGAGGTGGATGGGTGGAAGATAAAGATATGAGATGGAAAGAAAAAATGAATAGAAAGTGAACTTTATGCAAACATAAAGTTATAATTGTGAGCATGCAAACTAAAAACTAATGTTGAAGAGCAACAGTTGAAAGGTTGACACCTTCGGTTGTAGGAAGAGTTTCTTGAGTCGTATTTGAATCTGACTATTGGAACTACTACAAGAAATCAGATTTTGTTTGTGGCCTTTTGTATAACTTGAGTCGGTGACCATTGACTAACAATTTGGAAGGCACTTGAGCAATTGTGGTTAGTTGCACAACTCCATTCTCAAAGTCATGATTGATTTCATATAGTCCTAACCATCGTGTCTACAGCTTCCCTGGCATATCCTTGAAGTGAGAGTCATATAATAATGCCCAATCACCAAATTGAATTTTTTTACTAATAATATGAGAATCATGCTTTTGTTTCCTTTATTTTTGTACTAGTTCAATATGTTCCAAAGTGGCTTTACGCATCTCATCCAAATAGTTAAGATGAAAAAGGCATTCTCTTTGTGCTATAAGAAGGTCAATATCCAGTGCCAAGGTTGTCCTTAGAGTCTTATGTTCAAATTCAATTGGAAGCATTGCCACCTTTCCATATAGGAGCTCAAATGGTGTGAATCCTATAGTAGTCTTCTAGGTTGTTCTATAAGCCCAAACAACTTCTTGTAATTTGTTGGTCCAATCCCAACAATGCAAATGGACTATTTTTGTTAGAATATTTTCCAGCTCAAGATTTGTAACCTCTACTTGTCCATTAGCTTGTGGATGATAAGGACTAGATTTTTGATGCTTGATGTTATTCTATTTCATCAATTCTGAGATCAGGTTGGAAGTAAATTGTGCACCTTGGTCAGTAACCAACTCTTTGGGAACACCATAGCAATTAAAAATCTCTTCATACAAGAATTCAACAACTTTTTCATCATAGGCTTGCTTCATAGCCTTAATTTCAACCCATTTTGTTAGGTAGTCAGTGCATACCAAAATATAGGACTTCTCATTGGATGGAGGATCAATTGGAACAATGAAGTCCATTCCCCATTTGTCAAATAGTGTGAACATCATTTGAGGATTAAGAGGCATTTCATATGTTCTTGTTGGTTGACCCATCCTTTGACATTGGTCACACTTCCTTGTATAGTTGATTGCATCCTGATGAAGTGTAGGCCAATAATAACCAGTTATCAGGATTTTGAAAGCTGTCCTTTTGGCTACAAAATATCCTCCGCATGGTTCATTATGACATGCATGTAGAATGTCATATGTCTCATCTTCTCTCACACATCTTCTCATAACTTGATCAGGTATAGTATAGAACAAAAGATTATTTATCCAAGAGAAATGAAAACTTTTCTCTACAAGCAACTTTCTTTTTCTTATAAGAAAAATGTGCTGGTATCTTATTGGTTGCAATATAGTTAGTAATATTTGCATACCATGGAATTTGAACAGCAATATGAAACAAATGCTCATCCAAAAATGCATCATCTACTAGAGTAGTGTTAGTATCATCATGATGAATTCTTGATAAATAATCAGCTATAACATTGGCTTTCCTAGGCTTATCAACTATGGTTATGTCAAATTCTTGTGACAATAGTAACCATCTTGCTAACCTACTTGTTTTAGTAGGTTTGTTCATGAGATATTTGATTGCTGCATGATCAATATGAACATAGATGGAATAACTAGTTACGTAATGCCAAAATTTGTTCAGGGCATAAACTACTACTAGAAATTCTTTTTCAGTCACAGTGTAATTCAGCTCTGGACCATGAAGACTCTTACTTATATAATAGATGGCATTTTCAAGATTTTGGAATTTCTATGCTAGGACTGCACCAATGGCATAATCAAAGGCATCTGTATATATGTGAAAAGGTAAATTCCAATCAGGGCCTTGTAAAATTGGGGTTGTGGTGAAAAGTTTCTTAAGCTATAGGAAGGCTTCATCACATTCAGATGTCCAACTAAATTCAGCTTCTTTTGTAAGTAACTTATACAAAGGACTACCTATTTTACTGAAATATTTTATAAAACACCTGTAATATCCAAGATCTCCTACAAAGGATCTTACATCTTTTGATTTTGTAGGTATGGGAAATATTTGAATTACCTCTATCTTAGCTAGGTCCACTTGTATTCCTCCAGCAGATATGAAATGACCAAGTACCACACCCTCCTACATGAGTATGAAACACTTTTCACTGTTTAGTGCCAAATTATGTTCTTGAAATCTCACCAAAACCTTTTCAAGAATCATCATTGCTTCTTCAAAAGTAATTCCAAATGTTGTGAAGTCATCCATGTAGATTTCCATACAATCATGTGATATATTAGCAAAGATACTAATAATTGCTCATTGAAATGTTGTAGGAGCATTACATAGACCAAATGGTAAAACAGAATATGCAGAAGTACCCCATGGACATGTAAATGTGGTTTTATCTTGATCTTCAAGAGCAATACTGATTTGATTATAACCACTATACCCATCTAGAAAGGAGAAATACTTCTTTCCAACTAGTGTATCTAGAACTTGGTCTATGAAGGGTAAAGGAAAATGATCCTTTTTAGTAGCCTTATTCAATTCTCTATAATCTACACAAATTCTCCATTTCCCTCCTTTCTTAGGCACTATAACCAGAGGTGATACCCATTTACTATCAGATATAGGATAAATGAAACCAACATTAAGCAATTTCTGCAATTCAGTTTTGACTATTTTTCTAAGGCTTGGATTTATCCTTCTCTGGGGTTGATGGAGAAGTAGACAACCTTCATTAGTGTGTATTCTATGAGTACATAATGTAGGGCTCAATCCTTTCATATCACCATAGTCCCATGTAAAAGACTTCTCATGCCTCTAAAGCAATCCTTTTAATTGTTTCATTTGTGTGGATGTTAATTTGGGAGTAAACATGTAGTTTATGGCCTTTTCTCAATTCAAAAATAGTAGTGGATTCTATCATAGCAACTTCAGAGATTGGACTTGCTTCTAATTCACAAGGGAGGAGTGAACAAAGAATTTTAGGTTTTTTGAGCAAAGTACAATCCTTATGAGATTCCTCATATGTGATTAATTCTAACACAAAGCTTTCAAATACATCTTTCTCTACCACACAAGTGTTAGTGAGGATACTTTAGAGTATTGAATATTCTTCTTTAAATCTTAGAAAAGACTGTCTATGCAACATCATGAGTTGTACTATAGAATTTAACTCTTCTTCTTCATCTTCTAAATTTGGCCAAAGATATGTACTCAAATATGGTAATGGTTAGGCTGGAGGATATAAATCAAATTGCTTTATTGCTTGGCCATTTGATATGGTCATGTTCCCTGATCTACAACTTATATTTGCATCAGCTGTGGCTAACCATGGTCTACCTAAGATGATAAGATAACTAGATAGATTGACTTTAGGGGACAAAATCATAAAGTCTGTAGGATACTCTAGAGAATCTAAGGTCACAACAATATTCTCTATCATCTCATCAAGAGTGACAGTGGAACTATCTACAAGCTACAGAACGGTTGGTGTAGGCCTTAATCCTTCTATTTGCAACTTCTTCATAGTATCCTTGGTCATCACATTTATAGCAACTCCAAGATCTATTAAGTGTTTCTAACAAACTGACCATTTATACTGACATTCACTACTGGACTTCCTAGATCAGAATATTTTGGTGTAATTACTTTCCCTAGCATGATATCAGCCAATTGTCCCATAACATGGACTGTGGTGGGGTCCTCTTCCTTCCTTCTAGGTTTCTTCAAGCATGCTTTCCTGATAGCTTTTCCATAGACTAGAATGTCCTTAATAGCTTGAAATAGTGGTATTTGGACATGTATATTTTTCAACTAATCAACAATGTCAAAAGGTTGTTCCTTGGTTTGTTTAGGTTTCTTTTGTATCAGTTGTTCTGGAAAAGGAGATTCTAATGCTGGTTGAACTGGCATTATCAAGGTAACATTAGTAGAGTCAATAGGTTCAGCAACCGAAGGTTTTGATGCTACACAAGAGTCTGGTATTTTAGTTATAAGCAGTGGTTTAGGCATTGGTAAAGTCATTCCAGATATCAAATTTATATCTGTAACACCTAAAGCATAAATAGGATATTGTTGGGTATCAGCACTATATATGGGCTATTGTGATTGTTGGCTATTCAAATTTGGCTGAGGTTGTGTAGGTAACTGTGTTTGCTTTTGAGGTCCAAGATTTGTAGATGGTGGCATTAAAGTAGGTTGTTGAACTGGAGGGGGTAATTGTGGAGCACCATTATTTTGGTTAGGCCATTGTTGAGATCCCTTCCATTGGTTCATAGATTGCCAAATTTCTTGGGGTGGTTGCCTTTGGTTCTACTAGTTTTGCTAGTAGTTCTATTGGTTCTATGGCCATTGTTATTTTGTTGATTAGGCCAGGGTTATTGGGAATTCTGAGGCCATTGGGATTGTTTTGGGTTATTTTGCCCAGCATTGTTCCAATTGGATTGATTTTGTGGAGGACCTTGGGTATTACGGTTTTGCCATTGACTACCATATGAATTTGAACTTTGCAAGGGGTCCTGAGGCATACCTTGACATTGGGCCCATGGTCAGCATTGAGAAACAAAGAATACTTGCTGCTCATCTCCATCTATCTTGACGTATTTAGTTGGAAGATGCTGGTTCTCCATGCTTGTGACCAATTTACATTGGAAATCCTTCTTTTGCTTCTGGCAATGCGGAGAGTACTCAGCTAGTTGTAATTCAACTTCTTCTTGCTTCTTCTTTGTAGTCATTGTGTCTAGCTATGTGGAAACATCATTAATAATGTCTTGTTTGAAATTTGACAATAGATTAGATATCTCAAGCTTTGAAATGCCTTGACTGATCCCTTTAGTGACTGTAGAACGTAGTCCTCATCCTTTCTTCATAGTTGACCTTGAATAGTTCTGATAGATCTTTTTGAGGTCATCCCAAGAAGCTTGATATACATCATCGCCAACCATTAGCTCCAATGCTTCCAAATAGTCATCATTCACACCTCTCAGAAAGACTAGCTTTTGTGAGTCTTTAGACAATGTGTGCTGAGGATTCTTTTGCAATGTATATAGAAAACATGAAACATAGTCTTCCAATGTCTCCTCCTCCTTTTGTGATATCTTGAAGATATCATCCCCTCTTGTACCAAATGCTTTGCAATATTCTTTATACTTCTCTAGGAACAGAGCTTGCATTTCATCCCAAGTTGTGGCTGCATTGGCTCCTAAGCCCATGAACCATTGTAGAGCTAATTCTGTCAATATTGCTAGAAATAATTTAAGCTTATGGGCATTAGTGTTGTAGTCAAAACTATGACAAAGTATGTCGAACTCAAACAAGAAAGTATCAGGGTCTTTAGTTGGAAGCCCATAGAACTTTGGAAGAGTAGTGGAAGGCATGTTCTTGAGATTGGCATTGGTTACAAGATTTGGAAGTGGAAATGAAAAATTAGGTTGTGCCATAACTGGAGGTATCAGATTATGAGGTTGCTACTGAAAAGGGACATTGGGTATTGGATGATTAACAACTAGAGGATTTAGAGCAGTGTTATCAAGAAAATTGGCCAATACTTCAATGAAAGGTTGGAGACCAAATATATCTATGGGTTCAGCTCTTGATGATGATGCTGTGGAAAAACAAGACTTGCATCTTCAAAAGGTAACTCAACTTCTTCTTCTTCAACTTCTTTGTTCAAACTAACAAATCCTTGCAGAAGAAATCTGCCATATTCATCTTGTCGTCTTCCTCTTTGATGCATGTAATTAAGCTTTTCACATTGGTAAAAAGAACTCAAACTAAAAACTATGACTCAAAAATGCTCCTAGCTTGACACCATCCTCGGTAACAGTGCCAAAAATGAACCGCCTCACAATAGGTGTATCATAGTCATGCACTAGGCCTTGCTTAGGAATAATGTATTCAAACTAAGGACTATTTTCCCCACCATGAGGTGCATTTAATCTTATCAACCTAGGGACGTATACTTGAAATGGTCGGCATAGTATGTGCACTAGGTCTCTTAATGAGTCACTAAGCTTATGTTGTAGGAAAGTAAAAATGCAAGGAAAAGAACTTACACTACTATTGTAGGAAGGTAAAACACTTAACTCTATGAATATTGGAAATACAATGGAAAAGATAACAGATATTCCAACTTGGCTCATCCACTAAAATTTTTCTCACATGCTGCAGGAACATTCACAGAGTGCGATGCTACAGGAAGGAACTTACTACTTCTACTTAAGATACTACTAATGCTTGAAAATAAATCTATTCTATCCTAATCTAATCCATCTCCCAAGTGGGCCCACTTGGTTGGCTTCTCTAAACTATTAATAGAGGATAGAAGCCAAAGAAAACTATTTCATTCCATTTAGATATTCATTATATAACACAGAACTGTAAAACACAACTGTAAAAGGTTAACAATCTGCTCTCAGAACTTTTCTTCTTACTCCCTAAAAAACTTAACACACTGGGGTCAATTCCTACATAAATAGGAGATCAACAGTTTATTCCATAATAGAAAAGTAAATGTCCTAGCTTTAAATCTGCATGCGAGAAAATAGGAAGAACAACTAAAGGCGGGAAGAAGAAATAATGGCTTAAGGTGGGAATAATAAAGTCTTAACATCCGCTCGCCACAGAGTAAATGCAGAGAAGACAATGAATCTTCATAGCTCCTCCTTACTAGCTACCATGTTTTCTGGAACCATTACAACTTTCTCCACTGTGGTTGCTCCTTAGCAGTCGCTTCTCCTTGAATGCTGTTGACGCTTAACTTTTGAATCCCTCCAATCATCTTTCAGTCTTTATTAATAGGTTAGTTATGACACAAATCATGTTTGAAAATAAACATTTATCAAATTAAATTCAAACATAAGAACACACATTTCAATAACTATATGAAATACTACATACTAGATATAATGAGCAAAAGATGACAGTTTCTACCCCATAGGTTCATCAAAGGTTCGGTAAACATAGGTCCATAAGTGTTTTAACAAAGACAAACAAAGTATCAACAAAGTATCTTAAAAATTACAAAATAAAGGCAAATTTTAGTCTCATCACTCATCACAAAACAAATACCACAAAACCTCAAATAAACAAACATCAAATAATACAAGGTTCCATCGAATGATTTGGATTAAATTGTTTTTTAAAAGTTTTGTTTGATTATATAAAGGGTATACAAATGTAGATAAATTTAGTATGTTAATTATATAATAAGTTTAAAATTTAATATTATTTTATTTTAAATTAATGATATTTAACAATAAAAATAAAACATTTTCAAAGTTCATAAGTGTGAGTTTTTATGCATTTTCTCTATGTAAATTAGTTGATAATTTAAATGTTATAATCTCGCATTGAATGATACAAATCTACAACCTATATTGATGGAAATTTGATTTAATTTCACACATTTTTCATTATTACCATTCCTAAAGAAAAGTTCATTTGAATGGTTTAAAATATGAATCTACCTAGCAACACTATTTAGATTTGAAGGTTTTCAGTTTAGAAGAAAGATCATAACTTTTGTTTGAACTATTGAATCTTCATGAAAATGATGAAAATTATTCATAATAGACTTATTTACAATCACAAAGAAGATATTTTCCTAACCATATATCTTGCAAAAGTTATAAGTGACTATAAGTGTGTCTCTAATCAAAAAATGAAGCTCAAATAAGCATAGTTTTAGCATGACAGCCAATATTTGACCATGTTTATACAAAATAATCATATATGATTTTTATATATGTTAAATAAAATCCAAATGGGTGTGTAAAAGTATCTTTACATTTTTGATAAAATATATTAAATAATAGTTATAGCAAAATCACATGTTTCAAACCCTCAAGCTGACACACAAGTAACTGCAAACAAATTTATTCATAATGAGGACAACACAGAGAAGAAAATATTTCCAACAGAAATCACAAAGATATTTTAAAACCCCTACCTTTAAACACCAAGTTGATTTGTTAAGAAGAAGAAAACTCAATTATAGACTTTACTCCCAAGCTTTAAAAAAATATTTTACTTCAAAATCTGAATGCATAACATGTAACTTGTCTTCTAAAATATTTGTTCTAAATTATCTTATTGTTCTCCATTTTTTTTTTTTTTTCAAAATGACTAGAATGACCTCTTAATAAAGAAAATTAAATAAAATAATAATAAAACTAAATTTTCTAAAATAATTAAACTTACAAAAGAAGTTAGGTCAACTAAAATAAAATAATAGCTTTTCTTTATTTTATTATATTTAAAAAATAATTAAAATCACTTTACTTATTTTTTAAGAAAAGAAATATATAATTTCTATTTTTTTCATTTCTTTTAATATTAAAGAATATTTGACTTTACTTATTTTTAAGAAAAGAAATACATAATTTCTACTTTTTTCTTTTCTTTTAATATTAATTAATTAAATATTCTTTATTTATTTACTTTCTTTTCACAAAATAGATTTATCTTTTTAGAAGAACATAAATAAATATCCTATCTTTTAAATTAAATATCTTATTTCTCACTCAAAAATCCTATTTTAATTTTATTAATTAATATGCAATTAAATTGCATATAAATAGTTTAATCATTCACTACTACATTTGGGCCTGAATTGAGATGATAGGCCATCACAATTACGATGGTAACATGTTTCCCAATTGACATCAAGAGGAATTGGCTCTCGTCAGATGGGCATCAAGATTTTGCTATCGCAAGTTGTGACGACAAGGGCTACCACCGAATTTGTGATGGCCATAGGTGTCGCAAATTGAGATAACAAATTGGAAAACCATTCCTTTTCAACATCACAAGTGTGACAAAAATCTATCTAAGACATCGTCGCAATTGTGACGTTTGTGCAACAGAGATGCTATGGGCCCCACAACAATCTGTTGGAAATGTTTGTCACAAGTATGACTGTCATGTGGTAGGAATGCTACGAGATTGATGGCTAGCTATCGCAATTACGATGGCGTGTTGTATTAATCTAAAAAAAATGGCAGCAAATGTTGAATAGCTATATGCAGTCATAGGTTAATATTGTCATGGAATCATAGGTTAATATTGAGCTTCACTTGGTTTCGAGAATAGTTGAATATTCTCTACTAATCAGGGCTCTTCCTCCATATCCTGCATAAATAAAAAATGTTACCTCCAACATTGTAACCATATGATAAATGTGAATAGAACATGCCTGAGCCATAACCTAGTTAAATTGGTCTAGTTTTTGATTAGCTAGATTGATTACAAATTCATGTAGAACTATCATTTGATTAGGTATAATAAAATGAACAATCAGTTGTTCCCAACTACCAGGATCTTGAGCTAAGTCTACCCATTACTCTGCATCATTTTTGTGTAGGATCTTGAGCTAAGTCACTTAGCATGGGTTGAGTGAGTTTTATTGTTTTATTATTTGGATTATGGAATATGTATGCAACTAGATCAAATTTTCTATTGTGTAGCTATGTAATAAGGACCTTTAAAAGGATCTCTCTATATACATACTTATATAAATGCACGCATATGTATGGATGTATATATGTATGTATGTATGTATGTATATGTATGTATATATGTATCTATGTATGTATATATCATGTGGAGATCGAGGATTTTGTTGTCGTGCCCCTGCAATCGCTACATTTCATTTTTGTGCCCTTGTGATCTCCGCATCTCGTTGGCGTGGCCTTTTGATCTCTACATCTCATTCATTTTATTATACCTAATACATTAACAATTCTATAGGAATTTGTAGTCGGGCCCTTGTGATCTTTGCATCCCAAGTATCTACTACTACTATTAATTTGGACATCACTATATCATCCAAAATGTTATGAAGTACTGAAGCTAGTAGTAACTTCTCCCATGTCTCCAAAAAATGTAGCATGCGTTTAGGGTTCCTTGGCTCCCAAGAATTTGTAGCAGCTATTCTCACTACTAGAAGAATAACTTTAGTAAAGAGTTGAGTGTAAGGAGTTGAAGAAGCAAGTTTTTCTTTTGTGTAAATGCCATAATCATGAGGCTCATTCCCTTGCAAAAGCCATAAACCAATTAAATATACATATATCAATCTAGGTAATCAGAATCTAGACCTATTTAATTGGGTTATGACTTGTTTCTTTCTAAAAATATCTACTATGATATGTTTTTGTAAATTTTCTTGCGAACTTTGCCCATTTTTCCTGTCTGCATTATTTTTGTTGAGGATCTTGAGGTAATTCACTTAGCATAGGCTGAGTAAGATTTATTTTATTATTATTTGGACTCTGGAATATGTATGTAGCTAGATCAATTTTTCAATTATGTAGCTAAGATGTAATAGGAACCTTAAAAAAGATCTCTAAATATACATATTTAGAAAGAGATATACAAAGATACCTATTTAGAAGGAAAATAAACCAAAATTTACATATCTTTGAAGAAAATCATAGAGCTAGGGCATGGTAACAAAATCATAGAATAAGGGCACAAGATGACAACAAAATCATAGAGCAAGTGCACGACATGATAATAAAATTGTAGAGCAAGGGCATGACACCGAAATGACAGAGCAAGGGAACGACAATGAAATGCAGAGATGACAAGGGCACAAAACCCAAATTATAGAGCGAAATCCCAGAGAAAGGGCACGACAACAAAATGCAGAGATATATCACAGGAATGAAATGCACCAAGCACAAGGGCACAATGATGTTCAAAGCTCTCCACCTTCTTTTGCATGTAGATATCCACAATCAAAACAAATGGGGAATGGTTTATGTCATTTTTTTTGTTTATACTTATGTGGGCGTCACAATTACAATGCTCATGTCGGTATTGCGACAATGTCAGGGAAAATTGCAAAAATAAAAACATGAAAACCACCAGAAATTAGACCGCCATTGCAATTCTCAAAATGTTGTAGTGATTAATAATAATTAAAGCCCACTAATTATGTGTAACTCTAATTTTATTATCATTGATAAATATTCATGGTAAATCAATAGTTAGTCTTTAATATTTTAATTTATCCTTTTTTTTTTTTCCATCTTTCACATTTAGACTTTTTAAATCAAGTCTTTTAAATAAAAATACAACAAATATTTACTTGATTTAATTTTCTAATTAATATCTTGGTATTATAATTCTTCCTTTTATTGTAAATAATATTTAATGATTCTAATTTTATGTGATTGATCTAGATATCACAATTAAACCTTTTACCATCAAATCCACATAAATAAAACCATTCAAAACTCAAACTCAAACAACACATGCAAAGATAAATTCGTGGGTTCAAAAAGAGGTAGAGAGTCAGATACGAGTCATCCTTGCAAGACAAGAGTTTAGGCTATGCCTGGGATTGGACCTAATCATTATCTTCCTATTCTTACCATTGATTTATTGCAATAGGGCATGCTCATCTTGGCAATTCAAGGAAGTCGATGCCTGGTACTTGCATCCTACATAAAAAGATGAGCACATACATGTGTATAAATATATCCAAACTAAACAAGCAATGGCAAGGAGTGGTCCATTGTGTAATCTTGACTAGTAGGTGACTATGACTCCCTCCCTTAACCACATTAGACATGTCAGACAAAAAAATAAAATAGACATGCACACCATACACATGCAAGTATGGGGTAAGTACCATAATGAATCATGAGGCAACTCATCAAATGCTCATATATAACAATGTATTACTATTAATATAAAATAATCACCACTAAAGACATATCACCTGACATCGTTATGAAACCAATCACATTTATTAACTAAGAGTAAATAAATTTATTAACACGCAAGTAATTTTTATCATTAGACAACATGTGTAATATAATCAACTATATAATCATAAATGATATTTTCAAGTTATAAAATAAGATCATACCATATATCCCTGAAACTAACACATGTATGAGATAGGCCTAAAAGAGTTCAACATTTATAATATAAAGAGAACTATGGGTGGGCATTACATCGACTCCTGCTAGAATTAGGTTTCCTCCTGGAAGCCTGCTACCATGACTAGGGTAACTAAAAGTCAAAAAATATTATCCAGAATACCAAATAAAAGGGGTCATTTAAGAAATTAATACAAACAAGTTGACCAAACATACACTTCTAATCACAAAGAATAATATGATCCTGGTTTAAGAATAACTGAAAACCATATTGGTCCAACATTTATCTCTTTAACAATTAAAAAAAAAAATCTAGATCACGAAACCATCTTTCATACTACACCCAAAATCAAGAACGATATCTTAGAATCCATTAGAAAATGTAAGGATATAATGCATAGACATAAAGTAAGATTCTAGAACATAGATGTTATGAGTTTCCAAGTTTCATATTCAAAAATTCTATCATTCCAAAGTATGTTGTTCAATTTTTTGGATCTAAGTTTGATGTCAATAAATATTTGTTGTTTAATCTTATTACAAGTTTAACTAATTTTTCAACTAATGGCACACAATATGCCTAGAGATTCTAGTATTGAAACTTAGGCTCTTATACCATATCTAATGATCCACTTGACAACCCAAAAGAAATGAAACTAATATTTTACAAGGTTTACTCAACTATTTTTTTCTCTAAAGTTTATACAATATCAAAGTAACAATGCAGAAGCAGTATACACAAACACAATATTTACACATGCAATTACAATATATATTTCATTCCTCTAGCATTCCTTCACATTGAGTCATGTTTAAGATTTTTTTTATTAATTCTTTAAGTCTTAAGTACAATTTCCATAATCATAAAAATATGAAATACTAACCTCATAAGAAAATGCATGAATACAACTAATACAATTAAATACATCTAATGGATAGCATCTACTGCACATGTCACAGGGTACATGAGAATAGATACAAGTACATCAAAATACAAGATACATGATAACATATAAATACATCAACTGAATAGAAGTCTCCAAGATAGGGATAAGAATGATAAAGGTACAAGTACATCATTGACCTTCCAACATTTGTAAATATGAGGAGGACCCAAATGGTAAGAAGTAACTACCTCTTGACCACGTGGTTACCTAGTCAGGCTTCCACTCCCACCATGTAGGGAAGATAATGAAAAATCCACATATGAAAAACCAAACCATAAAACATTCCTAGATAAGGAATCCTAATAGCCAAAGCTACCTCAAGGGTAACACAAACTACTCAAGAAGAAAAGATAACCAAAGTTCAAAGAACACTCATCCAATACTAACACCACATACCAAGTCAACATACATATACCAAGTATACATAGAGTATCAAAATCATGAGATAAAGTCCACAAAAGATATCCACCTCAAGTCAAAAGACACATGTCAAAATTACAATCACCATGAGTCACCAATCATAATCAATGAAAGTAAACATGAACAACAAATGCATCCAATCACCATCAATACAAATAAACACCAATAATAAATACATCCAACAATAAGTACAACACCAATAACTACACCACTAGAGTAAAATACAAAATCTATGGAGGAGACTCATGCTACATACTAGGGAGTGTCATCACATGGTAAAACTATTTGAGTTACCTTGGACTAGTCTCTCATTAGAGCCCAAACCCTCAAGCATTGAGTTACCCTAAACTAGTCACTCTAGACTCCAGACCCTCAACGTGACACATGTGGAACCGGAATAACCTTTCATAAAGATGAGGAAAACCATTCATACCTCTCACTAGGTATCATCCCATTCTCATCCTTACCCTATACAAGCACTCAAGGCATGGGCAAGGCACATCTCTAACTTATCTTTTTAACATATCTCAATGAAAAGGGCTAGGCAAGATATTTTAATTACTATGTTATCACTTATTACACAATTTACAATATGTTACCTTGGTACTGACCACTTTGGGTATTGGACCCCTATTGCAAGCCACTTCCAAAGACACATACTAGAGAACCTCCCCTAAGAACATAAACCACAGTTTTGTCCCATACCACAACATCCATAATGACAAAACTCAGTTCCTTAATAGGAAACACAAAAATAATTTGGTTCTCAAAACCCAAGTCATCATATATTCTTATCAAATAAATATCATAAACATAAGCCTCAATTTTGAATCATAAAGTACATCTTGACATCTAGTCATATGACCATCATAAAAGAAATCTTAAAAGACACCTCTAGTGCACATCTTAGTTTACCCAACTAAATATTTCACATAAAAGCCATTATAAAATAAAACATCACATAAAATTTCCAAAACTCATCACAAAACAAATACCAAAAAACCTCAAATAAACACACATCAAATAATACAAGGTTCCATTGAATGATTTGGATTAGATTGTTTTTCAAAAGTTTTGTTTGATTATACAAGGGTATATAAGTGTAGATAAATTTAGTATTTTAATTATATAATAAGTTTAAAATTTAATATTATTTTATTTTAAATCAATGATATTTAACAATAAAAATAAAATATTTTCAAAATTCATAACAGTGAGTTTTTATGCATTTTCTCTATGCAAATCAACGAGTAATTTAAATGTTATAATCTAGTATTGAATGATATAGATATGCAACCTATATTAATGGAAATATAATTTAATGTCACACATTTTTAATTATTAAAATTCCTAAAGAAAAGTTCATTTGAATGATGTGAAATATGAATCTTCATAGCAACACTATTCAGATTTGAAGGTTATCAGTTTAGAAGAAAGAGCATAACTTTTGTTTGAACTATTGGATCTTCATGGAAGTCAAGAAAATTATTCATAATAGGCTTATTTACAATCACAAAGAAGATATTTTCCTAACTCTATATTTTGCAAAAGTTATAAGTGACTGTTTGCATGTCTTTAATTGAAAAATCAAGCTCAAATAAGCATATTTTTAACATGACAATCAATATTTGACCATGTCTATACAAAAAAATCATATATTATTTTTATATATGTTAAATAAAATCTAAATGGGTGTCTAAAAGTCTCTCTACATTTTTGATAAAATATATTAAATAGAATTTATAACAAAATCACATGTTTTAAACCCTCAAACTAACACACAAACAGCTGCAAACAAATTTATTTACAATCAGGAAAATATAGAGAAGACTCTTTCCAACATAAATTGCAAAGAGATTTGAAAACCCCTACCTTCAAACACCAAGTTGATTTGTTAAGAAGAAGAAGAAAACCCAATTGTAGACTTTACTCCCAAGCTTTGAAAAAAATATTTTACTTCAAAATCTGAATGCATATTCTGTAACTTGTCTTCTAAAATCTCTATTCTAAATTATCTTATTGTTCTCCAAAAATATATATATTTTTCCCGAATGACCAGAATGACCTCTTAATAAATAAAAATAAATAAAAAAAACAAAAAAAAAAACTAATTTTTTTGAAATAAGTAAACTTACAAAAGAAGGCAACTCAACTAAAATAAAATAATAGCTTTTCTTTCTTTTATTATATTTAAAAAAATAAATAAAATCACTTTACTTATTTTTTAAGAAAAGAAATACATAATTTCTACTTTTTTCATTTTTTAAAATATTAATTAAATAAATATTCTTTATTTATTTACATTCTTTTCACAAAATAGATTTATATTTTTATAAAATAAAAATAAATATCCTTTCTTTTAAATTAAATATCTTATTTCTCACTCGAAAATATTATTTTAATTTTATTAATTAATGTGCAATTAAATTGTATATAATTAGTTTAATCATTAATAATATTTAAAGCTCACTAATTATGTACAACTCTTGATTTTATTATCATTGATTAAAGATTCATGATAAATCAATATTTAGCCTTTAATATTTTAATATATCATTTTTTTTTCCAACTTTCACATTTAGATTTTTTACATCAAGTCTTTTAAGTAAAAATACAACAAATATTTACTTGATTTAATTTCCAAATTAATATCTTGGTATTATAATTCTTCTTTTTATTTAAATAATATTTAATGCTTCTAATATTATGTGATTGATCTAAAAATTATACTTAAATCTTTTACCATCAAATCCACATAAACAAAACCATTCAAAACCCAAACTCAAACAACACATGCAAAGATAAACTTGCGGGTTTAAAAAGGGGTAGAGAGTCAGATATGAGTCATCCTTGTAGGACAATGTGTTTAGGCCATGGCTAGGATTTGACTTGATCATTATCTTCTCATTCTTAACATTGAGTTATTGTGATAGGGCATGCTCATCTTGGCAATTTAGGGAAGTTGATGCCTGATACCTACATATTGCATAAAGACATAAGCATGTTCATGTGCATAAATATATCTAAACTAAATAGGCAATGGTAGGGAGTGGTACATTGTGAGGCCTCGCCCCGACCTATTGTAGCATAGCGATACTTTATTATTTTGATACTCATGATTTGATATGCCGAGACACTATCATATGCTTTGAACATATTATATTGTTTCATGTTGTGTGATGTTTACTTTTAGATATTTGGTTTCGTCATTTAATGCTTTATGAACATGTGTATTGAACTAAGTGAATGCAAAATTTACGTTTTGAATATGAAATTTAAATGATTGAGAATATGAGTAAATCGAGAGAAACCCTGACTAATTGAAAGATGTATGTTTTAATTTATGAGATTTCCCTAATACATATATACATATGTTCATGTGATTTTATGGGGCTACTGATGTGTGTAATGAGTGTGCAGGATATTTTAGCCGAGAAACCCGATGGAGGAACGAAATTGATCCCTATGTGCCATTTGTGGAAACCTTGTTGTTCGTATCTTAATGGTATTGTGAGATGTATGAATGTATCTTTCTGTAATTTAGTAAATGTTAATATTTTGTAATAGTATTTTTTATAGTGTCACTTGATACTCGTAAATTGTTTATGCATTTCAGAATGCTAGTTAGGGTTAACTGTGTAACCTATGGACCTAAGTCAGACGAAGTTAGTGACCTTTTCGCTAATCTATTTTTAATCGATTTTAGTTACCCCTAATCCAGATTAGTGCTTAATCTACAATTTGGAGTTGTTAGATAGTCCTAATTTTTCCTAGCAATTGTTTGGTCCCAAATCATTTCCTAAGGCCTTAAATCATGAAATCTTAATACCCAATGGGTATGGGTATGGGTTGGGGGCATTTTCCACCCCCCTAGCCTCTTTTGTTGACTTTGGTCACTCAAAAAGTCTATTTTTTCCTTAGTGCAAAAATTGAAAGTTGTTACCATGGGTTGAATAACCTCAACTCCACTTAGAGGTTAACCTTAGGTTTGGTTGAGTTAGAAACCTCTAGATCTTTAGGCAAGTGGAGGAAGTTATTGCCTTTTTAGGTGGTTGAGTTTGGATCTTATTTAGAGGCATTTTTGAATAGTTTTGGTTGTTACCCAATCTCTACTTTTAGAGAGAAGTCTTGGAAGATTGAAGGCAAGGAAGGAAAATCTCTTCTCAAATTGTTCATTTTACCATAACCTCTTTGTGAAGGTAGGAGTTCTTCATCTCCTTTGTTCATGTTGCTCATGTTATTTCATGCTTGGTTCATGCTTATGTTATTGTGTTGTTTATTGGTATGCTTGTATGTATGTTGGGTATGCTTGGGAAGGATTGCAACCATGTTTTCTTGAATTCTTTTCTTTCATGTTTTGCTTGAATTGTGAAGTTTTCTTGTATGGGTGTTTTGGCATTACTCACCCTTGGATAGGGCAGAAGTGGCCAATTTCGGGAAAGGTATTCAGTTGGACTCCAACAATGTAGAGTCTCTTCTTAGGACGAGAAGAGGGAGAGAGGGTAGGGTGTTATGGCCTCCTACCTATCAGCACAAACCACGTATGAGTTTTGACATGTAAGAATGGAAGTTCTTAAGTTATAGCCCTGATTGGGCACCTATTTTGGTGTTGTGTCTGACATCTCCTGTTGGAAAAATCCACCTTTCCCTAGTTTTGATTCAATGTTGAATCCTATTGTGAAAACCTACTATGGATATGAATATCTGATTTTGTCTCCTTGTTATGTTTGTTTGTCACCTGGTTAGTTTTTTGTTCCCTCCACGACCTCAGCAATGTATTACAGAAAATAAAATGAGTCCCTTGTTAAGGGCCATGAAGGAAATTTAAATTTGATGGTTGAAATTTCGGGATTGAAATCCTATGTAAATTGTATTTTAAAACTTTTTTTGTGATGGCAACGATGTCGAGTTTTCTTCCTGGTTCTTTCTCAACGGAGCCTTTGAACCAGGTTGTCAATAAAAATAGTGTTTGAGTGATATCGTTCTTATGAGGTTTTTGTATTTTCTTTTTAGTTATATGAATGTATATCAAGATAAGATAGAATGATGATGTTCAATTTTGTGAATTTTAAGTGCAAATATGTTAAGGCAATTTAACAAATAAGTAAATAAAAGATATTATGTTATGTATGGAATGTTGATTCAATTTCGTAGTAATAGGAGAATGATCAATCTTGTAATGTTGTTTAAAGAAGTTATTCAATTTCTTGGCTTAACTATGTTTTAGCAAAATTCAATAGTATTAAAAAATATATATATATATACCCTCCCTTGAATAATAGATAAAATTTGGTATTCACACTTAGACAAATATATATACTTATGCCTTTTGTTCTTAAAATTTCAACACTTAGAAAAAATATGACAAAAAAAAAAAAAAAACACTCCTAGAGCAAAATGCTCTCTGGATTTTACACGGAGGAAAGAAATTAAAACATTTGTGGAAACAGAGAATATTCTCTATTGATCCTTTATTTCAAATTTAAATTCAAAAAATAATAATTAATAAAATAAATACTAATAACTAAAGAAACATAATTCAAATATCCTAAATATCCTATGGATCTACCTAACTATCTTTTAGCATTACTTTCCTCCTAAAGTGGGCGCATGATTTTGATGTCCTTAGTAAAGCTAAGGTCAATGCTATTTAAGGAGGGGGGGGGGGAGGGGGGGTTTTTCATGTCAGTGTGCCTATGAATGGGGTTGGAAGGGAAAACTTGTTTGAAACTCACATCATGTACCATGTTAGGCGCAGTCCAAAACTCCTCCACTTGGTTGTCAAGTCGATGCAAGATGGAGTTGGCTTTAAAGCCAAAGTTAATAGCATGGTCTCCTCATAATCTTCTCCACCCACTTCATCCTTCCTAGCGCATAGCCTCAATGGCTTTTCCATGCACGTGCCCTCTTGTGAAATCGACCAGCAATTAGTATGATAGCTGTATGAGTCTTCATCCCATTCATTGATTAAAGTTTTTTTTTTCTCTCTTGAGTCTACAAATTTTTCCTTGGGTGACGTGGACGAAATGTGGTAGAAGTTGTGACGTGGGGTATGGGAGACTTGGTGAGAATGGGGGGGGGAGAAAGGTAAGTTAGTAGGGATTATAGTTAGTTTTATATATAGATTTAAGTTAGTTTTAGAGTTAAGTAATCTTAGTATTATTAAATAGTATCATTTGGTAATTTTATTGATTGCAAGTTGTTTTATTATATTAGTTTAAGTTTTAAATAGGAGTAGTAATTAATGACATTTAGATTTAGTTTTAATTTAAATTAGTATTAAATTAGTTTAATTTTAAGCTAGTAGATATTTAATGTAGTTTAGTTTAAAGGTAGATTAGTTATTTAAAATAAGTTAAAAAATTTAGATTTTATTCGTTCGGTGGTTTAAATTTTAAAGGTTTTTAAGAACATTGAAATTTTATTGTATGAAAATTAAGTAGTAGTGTTAATGTCTTAATTTTCTATTTTTAATTTCTATTCAATTTAGTTTACATTATTTAATGAGACTTTTCAATAAATCGGTTAGATTGTCAATTGATGTTTGTCTAAGAGGTTAATAATTGATTAAAGCTAAATAAAGTATATTTATGAGAATGATTAGATGTGATATTTCTTTTAACTAGTTCTTGATTAGATATTTCAAATTTATTAAACCTGAATTCATTTAAATTGTTATTCAAATAAATTTTAATATATTGTTGTAAAGTTAATGTAATAACGTAACTATTGTTGATACCAATTTAATAACGAGAATTTAATTTTATCGATGTATTTCTTCTCATGATTATAAACTTAAGATGTATGTAGTAAACCTATTCTTGCACTTGTGAATCAACTCTTAAACCTTAGTGAACCTAGTTATCTATATCTTAAAAAATAAATAAATTTCGTGTGTTTTTTCCCTCATATTTTTGGGCATGACATACATTCTATAGATCCCAACTAGCAGGTAACTATAACTCCCTCCCTTAACCATATTAGACATGTCAGAAAAAAAAGTAAAAAAGACACGAACACCATACACATGCAAGTATGAGGTAAGTACCATAATCAATCATGAGTCAACTCATCAAATGCTCATATATAACAATGCATTACTATGAATGTAAAATAATCACCACTAAAGACATATCACCTGACATCGTTATGAAAGCAATCACATTTATTAACTAAGAGTTATTAAAGAAATTAATTAACACACAAGTAATCACAATCATTAGACAACACATGAAATATAATCAACTATGTAATCATAAATGATATATTGAAGTCATGAAATAACATCATACCATATATCTCTAAAACTAACACATGCATGAGATGTTAGTCTTAGAATAGTTTTGACATTTGAGTGCCAACACACTTAACCACTTTCTACATTGAAGCTGAGCACACTATGCATGTCGAGCCACAACATGTGCTGAGTCAGAAAATTCAACAAGTGCTGAGTGATCTTCAGTTGCTGAGCAGACTTTAGGTGCCGAGTGAAGATCAAGTGCCGAGTGACTTTAAGTGCTGAGCATGATACAAAAGCCAGTGATATTTAAGTGCCGAGTCACAGATGATGCCGATAAAAATAGAAATGCAATAGGAGCCGAGTAAGATAGTTTGTTAAATGTGCCAAGCATCAGGAATTAGTAAGTGCCGAGAAACATAGAATGTGTATATGAGTTTGAAAAGGCACAAACTCAGATGTAAACCATTTTTATGGCTGACATATGATGAATCTTGAATGATCTAAGTGATAAGATCAAATATTTTGTATTTCCTATGAAATCTACATGTAACCAATAAGAAAAATGGAGAAGGCATGCAACCAATAATAAAAGTGCAAGGAATGAGCGGGAAATAAAGATTCAATATGGATCATAGATCCACATCTAACCCTAAGTCTTCGAATGTCTTTATAAGGAAGACAAAATCTCATTGTATTTGAGATGGATGAAGGACTGTATGGGAAAACTATAGTGGAGTTCAGAGTTCAGAGTAGAAAGGCTTAGAGGAAAATAACAACAATTAGATATTCAGTTGATTAGAATAAAGCAAGGAATATGAACAGATATTAGATTTTAGAGAATCAAGATCAGAGAAAGTAGATCAAGTGCCTGAATTCAAAAATCAAGGATTGTAAGCTATCAGGTTTATTATACCTAATATTCTCTAGTAATTGTATTGGAAAGGAAAACCTATGTTGATAGGTTAGCTTAACAGCTAGGTTGTAGATCCTTTGAAGAGGTGATTAAATCCTTTAACAGGGTAACACTTCATGTAAAGTGTTTGTAAATCCTTTAACCAGGCCACTATTGACACAGTGTAAAGCCTTTAACAGGGCAGACCATTAGAAGTGGTTAAACATTATTGTTGCAGTAATTTTGCGGGTATCATCCTCACCCCAGTTTTACCTTCTTATTCCTGGAGGGTTTCTGGGTCACCAAAATCTCAAGTGTTATGTGGTGATGCATGTTTGTTTTTCATGGTTGTTTGATATGTTTACATGCATGCAATTTACTTCCAGTTAAAAGTTTTAATGGTTAAAGTGCAATACTTCTGATTCACCCCCCCTCTCAGAAGCATTCTTCCCATTTGAATATTCCAAGATGAGATAGGCCTAAAAGAGTTCAACATTTATAATATAAAGAAAACTACGGGTGGGCATTACACTGCCCACCTTATTATAAATATAATTAACACCCTCATCCAACTTTTCTTATTCCTTGCACAATTTAGACTCGATCTACAGGAGCTTGGGAGTCAGAGTTCTTCTCTCTCCTCTTTCAAGTGATATTGGCTAAACATTCTAGTTGGGTGACAATTAAGAATTTTTTGTTTTTGGATTTGATTGTGTATATTTTTTTAACATCAATATTTTGGATCATACTCAATGATCCATCATCGGGATGAGGGAAGCAATAATAGAATAGAAAATTATGCAAACCTAACCTCAATAAGAAGGAATAAAATAAGGGGACAAAGAAGCATACACGATAAGGAAGGGAAAGAAATTCTATTGGCTATGTGTGAAAAAAATTTCTATCAACACAATCAGATACATGCCTATATTTTCTCAATGATGTAAAAAAATCATTTCATATTTTTGGTGTCAAATTTATGCCAATATATATAAAATTCTCTAGGTGCAATATATGTTTTAAGATTTATCCTCTCAACCTATCATTCTTAATTTCTTCATCCCTTTTTTTGGTGTCGTCATCTTTGTCAAATATACATCTAAAGCTACTGATCCCCTTAGTAGCTTATTTGTTTTTAATTGCATAATTTATTTCTTAAATAATACCTATTTTCCTTCCTCATTTTCTACATAAGCATTTAGATCTATAATATATGAATCATATTTATCTTCACACTTGATAAATTTAAATATATCATTGTTATTTTCAAACATTTTCCAATATTTTCCAATTATACACATATTAGGTAGAGAGAGCCTAGTTTTTATCTCTACTACCGAGAAATCTTCCAGAGTTTCATCACATGTTTTCATTGCTACATTCACTAGAAAATATCCCAATGTGATGTTTCAAGATCTGTCTACCCATTCTATTGAGAATACATCAAAAAAGTCCATTACATCCTATACTTCAATCCTATACATTTTTAACCTTGTAGTTTTGGTGGTATATTTGGACCTTATTTGAGAAATAATTAGTTTTAAATCTCCAAACACACTTAATATTTTAATCCCAATTTTGTAAGAAAACTTCATGCCTAATAGAAATGCCTCATATTCTGCTACATTATTTGCACTTGAAAAAGTCAAGAGAGTGAGTATTTGAATGTTTTACCTTTTGGTGAAATTAATACTATCCCTATGCCATTACCTTCTTGACTGTAAGCATTGCCAAATTTTTTTCTAGACTCATTCATAAGAACCATCTGCATGAATTCTTATTCGATTAATATTTTTCATTTATGACCTCTTAAGTTGAATAAAAAATTATCCATATCTGAATGATACAAGCGTTTTAACTGATTAAAATCCACTTCTTCAGTGATGTATGAGGATATTTTTTTCTTGTTAATTCTAACTTTATTTCCTTTAGCTAGGATAATAGAATATGATAAATCCAACTACACATTTCCTCCTAGTAGTCTAGTCCATTGTCTTGAAAGAAGCATTCCATAATTTGGAGCAAATTTTACAATAGTGATGTCAGATTTATAAGTTGCTTCTAAATACTCATCAATTTTGAATTCTACATCCTTCATCATTGTGACTAATGGAATAGATCTATTTTCTATTACATAATAGGTTCCATATGTTGTATCAACATTCAATCCCAAATAATTCATTACTCATATGGCATAATGTTTTTGGCAACACCAAAGTCAATCATACAATTATTCAATAATTATTATCAATACAAATTGTCATATAAAATGGATCTATTTGAGAAGGGATTTTGGCAAGAGTGGTACCTATATATACTTTAGGCATGAACTCCTCACCTTTATCTTTAGAAACTTTATTCTGATTACTAGGGACATTTCTCAACAACTTGATGACACTTTTTTTTTTTTTTTTTGTATCAAGGAAACTTCATCATTTCTAGTAGTAGAACATACACCTTCATTTGAGACAAAGAATTAGTAATATAAAAAGAAGATTTTGAATTAGTACTTATGATTTTTATAGATCTATTTTTTCCACCACTTTCAATATTTGTTGGTTTGACCGACTTGGTTTCACGAACTTCAATTACCTTTTTAGGTCTTGACATGAATATTCTAGTAGGTTTTTTGTGGTTTGCACTTACCACTTTATTTCATATATTTTAATTGCTTCTTTCCCTTGTAACTACTATAATTGTAAGAGATTCAATCTCTGTTCTATGGACCTCCTTAATTGGAGAATTTTTTTTCTAAAAATTTATTTTCTTTGTTATAATATTGGTTGCATCTTTTCTATCAATATCCATTTCATTTATATCCTCTAATGAATCATAATCATACATGCATCCAAAAGGTTGACTTGAATATGTATTGATTGATTGATCAATGCCAAATCTTCTAGTCTCCATACCTTCTTGTTCTTGTAGACTTTGTGCTACAACACACAACTAAGGAGAATAAGGTAAATTTAATGTCATGGACCAAGGAGTTTAATTAAAGGATTTTGAGTCTCCTTATTTTTCTTTACATTTTTAGGTTTACCATCCTTCCATGTGGTAGCATAAGGCATATTTTGTAAATTCAACCTTTCATTCTTATTGAAATATGGTTACTTGTTTCTACTTGTCTAAAATACGTCTCCTTTTTTTTGTTTAATTTGTAGATCCTTGATCATATTTATTAGTTTACTCATCTTGTCCTCTTCTTTTTTATGCTTAGGAGATGTTGGATTAAATAATCTAGTGTTCTCCCTCCTATTTACCTTCCCAATTTTTTTTTTGTTATTTTAATAGTTATGAAAATTTTAAAATCTTTTTGTACTGTGGTTGGCCTATGCAATCTAATTTTAGATTTTTTTTTTATCAGTAATTTCATAATGGGTTTTACTGTCGAAAGAACTTTAGTAAAAATTAATGAGAAAGGAATCGACATGCCTAATATGTCTTGGTATCCTATTCAATACTTTTATATATCTTTTATTAGATTCTGCCACAAATACATTAAAGTTCTTAATGCTAATTAATTCCTGGGATACAAATGAAGTATCATTATGATTGACAAATTGCTCAATAATCTAATTTTCCAAATCATGCCAAGTTTAGATTGACCCATCTAGCAATTTCATATACCACTCCACTAAATCTATAGTTAAGGATTAGATAAATAGTTTTGTAAATACATCTTCATGATTATCTTCTAACTCATCAATGGTATCCTTAGGTTTATCACATGTTATTCAAAATATTTTATTCTATTCATTAAGAACTTTGTAAAAGATATCCTTAGCTCATTTTGAATAGGACGTGGGTATCCAATTATTCAATTGAAGTCTAGTTACCTACATATCTCAATCATCATAGAAACTCTTACTCCAACATTTATTCCACCTTGGTTGTTTATCCTTGGTGCTTGATTTGTATTCTGACCTCTCAAATCTAGACCACCATTTTGATGTTTTCAATGATTATATTGTTGATTACCATTATTTTTTTTATGATTAACACTATTATATTGACCTCTATTTATATTCCCTTCATTGCATGGTTTCCTCCAATGCCTATTATTATTTCTACCATCACTGTGTTGATTTCCTTGCATCTGGTCATAGGGTGGAAAATATAAGTTTGATCTATAACTTGCAAAGGCTTATGATCCTGCATAAACCTATTGTCAAAATGGTTTTTGGTAGAGGAAATATTGATAATTCTATTATGGACATGTTGAGACAAATTGCATCTATATTAGATGCCATTAAGACAACCCAAAGGAGAGGAGTACATCTTGGTGATGTTAGTGATGATGAAGGAGCATGAAGAGAACCAAACCCTATTATCAAACTTGAGGTGGAATCTAATGAGGAAATATTTCTAAGAGTTTTGTCTTGGGAAAGCCCATGGTTTAAGTTACAATCTATGATGGAAGATTGGACACCAATGGTTTGTTGGATTGGATCTTTGAGATGGAGAAATTCTTTAAATTTGAAGGCACTCCTAAAACTAGGAAGATGAAGATAATAGTTACTAAGTTTTGATCTGATTAGGATCTAGGACTATTACAGAGGAATGCTAACTAATTACATAAAGTTAATTTAAACCTTTAATGAATCAAATTAACATAATTGAAATAAGAGAACAACAAGATTAAGCTGATAAAAGAGAAATTGAGGGAAAGAAGACGCAAACAATTTGATCTCGGAGTTCATCCGTATGGACTACATCTCCGGGTCCTGCTCCAATAGGGGGACCGATCCGATTAACTCCAATATCAGGTACAATTGTTTACAAAATCACTCCTTTCAAGTACAATAGCATAACGCTATTCCAAAGTACAGGACTGATCACATCTCCGTTACTCTCAGCACTTGGACGTTCTCTCCACTTTCTGAATGCACCTATAGCCTCCTAACCCCCCCATTTTATACACAAAATTAGCCAAAATAAGGCTATAACAAAATGATATAAATATAGGACCCTTAACTGATCCATATTCGATTATCCTCCTTTAGCCATTTTTTTTAAATTTGGCTTTATGGCAATTTAAGGATAACAAAATAACTATATACCTTATTTAACATAAGGCTGACGGGTTAGATAAAGGAATAATTAAAAACTGCGCTAAATTTATGTTACAGCGCCGAAATAGCGCATTGGCAGTTGAACATTTTAAAAAAGGCGCCGGTCGGGGTTCCAAGCCCGCCGGCGGCTTCCTTTCTCCCCAATTTCCGGCGGGAAGGGGCTATATAAAAACTGCGCTTTATATTTTTCAAACGCAATGAACGCTCCAATGGTCATCGATGGAGTCTTAGGACTAGGAGGTCACGGGTTCGACCCCCCTAACCATCACCTAATTTTTTTTGAATGGCATTTTTAATTTTTTTTAAAAAATATATTTATATTTAATGCCACACCACCTTGGACTTCAATCGAGCGCCATTTTCACATACGATCTCCGTTTTTGACAAAACGAACATCGTTGGAGAGCTCTTGACGAGACCTTCGATTTGATGCCGAATTTGACCAAATTTGGAGAGTTTGATTTTTTTTTTTTCCTTTTTAATAGCCTCTGTACCTGAATTTGACCAACCTTTGACTGGTCGTAACTTTTGTGTACGGACTCCTTTCTCACTCGTTCAAATTGCGTTGGGTCCAAAATTTCAAGGAGTTTAATCTAATGCTGATTGTTGGAGTTTTGGAGATACTTCAATTTTGACGAAAGTATCCCCCGGATCAAGTTTAAAGGTCATGCCTCACTTTGGGAGTATTTACAGATTGTAGATAAAGAAAAGGAAAATATAGTATTAGGACTTGGTTGAAGATGGTGAATAAATTGAAGAAGAAGTTTCTTCTTGCTGGTTATCAAGCAATTTTTTTGAGAAAGATGAAAAAGGATATGAGTGTGAAGGAGTATGTTGAGGAAATATATAGGTTGGATATTAGATCTGGACATGTTGATGATGAGGTAGAGAAACTGGCTAGGTATTTGAATAATTTGAGAATTGCAATTCAAGATGAGATCAATTTTGTGAAACTGGATAGTATAGAAGAAACCTATCGATATGCCTTGAAAGCTAAGGAGAACTTGGTAAAAAGCATGAACAAAGAAAACAAGGTAGAGGTGGAATATTTCAAAGAGGAAGAGGTAGATCTTATGGAGAAAATACTAGATCTCAAGATACTATGAAAGATAAGGGAAAATCAAAATGGAAAAATGATGAGAAAGGAAAAAATGAGTGGAAATGTGGTAGTTCTTACAAAGGAAGAGGTATTTCTTACCGAGGTGATTATGGAAGAGGATGATTTCATCAAACCTATTTTAAGTGCGGAGAAGGACATAGAACCTTTGAATGTAACAATTTGGGAAAGAATAATGAAGGTATTGGCAGAAATGTTATAATTCAAGAAGAATCTATAAGTCCATCGAGTGGACCTGAGGCTAGAGAAAATTTGATGGAAAGGATAACTTTGTGTAATGGGAGAATTGGTGAGGAACCTATCTCGAGGAGAAGTCTTTACAAGATCAAATGCAAGATGACAAGAAAATGTTGCAAAGTGGTCATTGACAGTGGCAGTTCAACAAATTTGGCATCAAAAGAGTTGGTTACAAAGTTGCAGTTGCAAAGGTTAAGCCACCTTGAACTCTATCATGTTTCATGGACCAAGGATGAGCATAAGTTACTGGTAAGTGAGCTATGTATTATGAAATTCAAGATTTGCAACTACTTTGATCATGCGTTGTGTGCCTATGGATTGTTGTCATATTTTGTTGGGTAGACCTTAGCAGTATGATAAACAAGTTGTGCATGATGGTAGATTGAATAAATATACTCCTTGGGTGAATGGAAGGAGGAAAGTATTGTTAACTTTGATTGAGATTCTAAATGAGGTTAATGGTACTATTGTATAGGTTTTTATGGTTACTGACTATCAATTTGTGAGAGATCTAAGGAAAGAATATTTATTTTGTTGTGATTTCTAGTAAATTGAGTAATGTTAGTATTGAATAAGTTCCAATAGAAGTTGAATAGTTTCTCACCAAGTATCAAGAGATTATTTTAGAGAATGTACCTGATGGTTTACCACCAATAAGGAGTATAAGTCATTGTATGGATTTGATTCCAGGAGATAGTTTTCTGAATAAAGCACCCTATAGATTGACACCTACCAAGAATGAAGAACTTAATAGACAAGTGCATGAATTTTTGTACAAATGTTTGATTAGAGCAAGTTTGAGCCCCTATGCTATGCCTATTGTATTGACACCTAAGAAGAATGGTAAGTGGAGAATGTGTACTGATTCCAGAGCTATTAGTAAGATAACAATGAAGTATAGGTTTCCTATGCCTTAGATGGATGATATAATGGATTATTTGAGTGGAGAAAAGTATTTTACCAAAATTTATTTGAAGAATGATTGTCATTAGATTAGAATCAAAGAAGGAGATGCGTTGAAGACTACTTTCAAGACAAACATAAGGTTTGTATGAATGGTTAGTTATGCCTTTTAGTTTGACTAGTACATTGAGTAATTTCATGAGGTTGATGAATGAAGTCTTGAAAAAAATCTTGGGTAAGTTTGTGATAGTTTATTTGGATGCTACTTTGATATTTAGTAAGACTAAAGAAGAACATCTTGAGCATATTAGGCAAGTGTTACATAGATTGAATGAAGAGAAGTTGTTGATTTAGTTGAAGAAGTGTTCATTCATGAAGGAGGAGATAGTGTATTTGGGATTTGTGATTTTAGTTGATGGTTTTAGGATGAATCTTGAGAAGGTTAAAGTAATTATTGAGTGACTTACACCTGAGAATGTGAGTGAGGTAAGATCATTTCATAGTTTAGCTAGTTTTTACAAAAAAATCATCAAGAATTTCAGTTTGTCTTGTAATATTATGAATGGGACAACAAGAGGATATACAAATTATTTTAAGTAGACACATGGAATTGGTAAGAGTTTTGAGACTTTGAAACAAAGGGTTGCTAAATTACCTGTGTTGGTTTTGTCTAATTTCAATAAGGCATTTCAAGTTGAATGTGATGCAAGTGGTAGTACAATCGAAGCAATCTTGAGCTAGAATGATAAACCTAATTCTTTCTTTAGTAAGAAGTTGAATGATGAAAAAAGGAAGTATTGTGTGTATGATCAAGAGTTCTATGCTATTGTTCAATCTTTGAAAAAGTGGAGACATTGTTTGGTTCCTAAGGAGTTTGTGTTGTATACTAATCATAAGGCTTTACAGTATTTGGGAAGTCACCATAAGTTGAATCAGAGACATATGAAGTGGATGAAGTATTTGTAGAATTATAAATTTGTGTTCAAGCATAAGAGTAGACTATCTAACTGAGTAGAAGAAGATATTTTCTCATCAAGATAAAGGTTGAAGTTCTTGGATTTGATGAGATGAAGAATTTGTATATGATTGACCTTGATTTTTCTAAGGCATGGAGAGCATGTAGAGAACTAGTACTTGATCAACCGAGTAAGTATGATGATTATTTCATCCAAGAAGGTATGTTTTTTAAATGAATTTAGTTGTGTATACTAAGAGGATTTATGAGAGTTAATCTGACTAAGGAGAAACATAGTGGTGGATTGGTTGGAAAATTTGGTGTGCATAAAACTTTGAGTTTTCTTAAGGAGAAATAATATTGGCCATAATTGTATACTTGGATGTTTAGAAGTTTGGAAGGAGTTGTGGAGTTTTTCAAGTTACAAAAGGAGTAAGTTAGAATACTGGATTGTATACACCTATTTTAGTGCCTAAGAGACCTTGGAGTGATACTAGTATGGATTTTGTTCTTGATTTACCAAGGAATGTAAGAGGACATGATTTTGTGTTTGTTGTTGTTGATAGATTTTCTGAGATGACACATTCATATCATATAAGAATACATCTGATGCAGTGCATGTTGCTAATTTTTTCTTTTGAGAGATTATTAGATTGCATGGATTACCAAGGAGTATTGTATTTGGCAGACATAGTAAGTGTGTTGGTTATTTTTAGAAGACTTTATGGAAGAAGTTGGATACCAAGTTGATGTTTAGTTCTACATTTAACCCACAGATAGATGGAAAAATGGAGGATGTACACAAAAGCTTGGGTAATTTGTTAAGATGCTTAGTTGGGGATAAACCAAGTAACTAGGATTTAGTATTGGCACAAGAAATTTTTTCATTTAATAATTTTGCAAACATAAGTACTAGAAAGACACCATTTGAGATTGTTAATGGAATACAACCTAGAGGCATATCATATTTGAGAAATGTGGTTGGTGAAGTGAAGAGAAATATTGAAGGTGATGGATTTTCTAAATTCATGAAGTCTTTGCATGAGGAAGTGAAACATAAGTTGGAAAAGGGTAATTAGAAGTACACGAAGAATGTTGACGAGTCTAGAAGACATCTGAGTTTTGATGTTGGTGATGAGGTGATGGTTTTTTTAAAGAAAGGTAGATTTCTTGTTGGCACATATAGTAAGTTGAAGATGAAGAAATTTGGTCCTTGTAGAATCTTTAAGAAGTTTGATAGTTGTAATGCTTATGAAGTTGAGTTATCTAATGACATAGATATATTTCCTATATTCAATGTTGCTGATTTGTATAAGTATCATGAATCAAATGATGAAATGATAGTACTGCATGATTATCCTAAGAAAAAGACTAAAGATATAGAGAATATTTTGGGTCATAGAATTGGTACGAGTACACAAGGAAAATATTAGTTTGAGTATTTGGTAAAGTGGAAGGACATACCAATCAAATATACTGTATGGATTTCTCAATCTGAGTTGGATTCATCTTGGGTTGTGACACACTCATGATTCAGGAAAATAAATTCTTTCAACCTTTTTTTTTTTTATGCGGGAGCATTTTGGGTTTCTTTTCTATCCTGCTTAGTAGATGTATGCTCGATTATTTTTGTGGACCTTCTTAATGACTTCATTGATAATTTTCTTGGTGAATGTGTTCTATCTTTATTAATTGAGTAGCTTAGGTTCTTCTTTCACTGAGTATTTCTATTCTATATCTACTGAGTGCCTTAGTGACCCTTATTGCTGTTGTTTGGTGATGTCTCTCACCGAGTTCTCTTTTTGGTTCTCATTTCTAAGCCAAGTTATGTATTTAATTCACAATTGTAATTTAATGTATTGGATTGATTATTGGGATATGTGTATACTATTATGTATTCAACCTTCCCATATGATGATCTAGAATCTCATGTAAGCCATTTTGGCAAGTATATAAAGGGTTTTGGACTAGGTTTAGTAAGTGGTAGAGGGAGTAGTGTATTAATGAGTTTAGGGGGAGTTAGGATCTAAAAGTGAGATCATAGATCTTACATATTGGAGGTTATTTTCTTATGTATTTGAATCTTTGAATTGGTCGTAACCTAGAAGGCTTCACAACTAGACATGTATAATGAAAATTTGATAAATCAGTGAAGGATTTTTGGTTCTCTCTCCCTTTTGGTACTATCTCTTGTGAATTTCTTCCATTGTCTTAACTCTGCAAGGTTGGTTGATTGTTAGGAATGCCTTTGGCCTTAACTCTCATCCTTCACAGTGTTAGGTGTAGTGTTGTTATTTTTCTCCCTTTTTACTTGTCCCTAGTGAATCCATATGTATACTCTCATTTTTCTTAAATCTCTTATGGAAACAAACTTATATCATTTCTAAACCATTTGGTATGGTATTCTTAAGAGTAGACATTAACCTATCCACCCTTTTTTCATAATCATTTTGATACTCCTCAACCCCTTGTTCTTCATAATTTTCCTCATGATGTTGGGTGAGACATTCAACTTCTGCATTGAAACCAACATTCCAAGTATTTTTATTATCTTCAAAATCTCTAGTGCAATGTGGAATATGGACATGGTTCATATCTTTATCTTGATATCCATAGTCCCTATATACAAGTTTCTTATATCCAATGAAAACCATGTTTGTTGTATTCAGTGAAAGATATGTTTGTTGTATTCCTTGTGAAAGACATGTTCCTTGGACCTTTATCTCTCTTGATGAAAATCAAGCTATTGCTCATGAAATGTATCAATATGGTTGTAGAGTCACCACCCTTTCTTCAAGGGAATAAAAATTTCTAAATCTCTAAGTTCTACTCTATAGTATAGTTTATTTAACCAAAGATTTTGATTTTGATTTTTATACAACTCCCCAGTAGAGTCATCAATCTATCGGGTCCCAAAACTACAAATTGCAAAACCTTAAAGGTATGCCAAGCCTTATGTTTCTATTTTACACTAATCTTGGACAACGAATAGGAGGGATCAATTTTTAATTCTCTTCCCATGCTCTTCTATCTCTTCCAAACTAAGGCAGGTGCACTTGAACAACTTAGGATAGATTTAAATCAAATTGAATCTAGAACTATCTCAAAGTGGTATATATCTTGAAATAACCCTAACCTCTTTTAAAAAAAATTCTTTGAATATTTTGAATATAATATTATTTATTTAATTATTCCAAATTACAAATATTGAATGCTTATACAAGATTATTATATTATGAATAAATACTAGACTAGTCCCTTATCATATTTGGTCAATAGAGTTAGATTTCCTTATCAAACCTTCATGTGTAACTTTGAGAGACAAAAATGCATCCTTTAAACACACCATCAACTATTGCATACTATCAAAGTGAAATGGTTAATAGTGATATATAGATTAGTCTAATTGAATTTAATCTCTTTTGGAGAAAACTAATTAGAAATATTTTACAAAGATAACAAATTCCTATGAAATATATGATGATCAAATAAACATACTGAAAAATAACCTTCTAGACAAGTATTTCTTATAGCAATCAATTTCCAAAATTAGTAATCACAGATGACCAATTTGATAAGAAAATTGCTTACACCTTCAATATTGGAAAGAAAATGTTGAGTCTTTATATTGATTAAAAAATTATTAGAAAATAGTTCATATTTTCTTGTAGTACTATGTTGTATAATCATATTATATCTCTATATCTAGTGTGTGGTCCTACTTTCCCTTTCATACAAAACCAAGAGAAGAAAAAAAGCTTTAGACTAACACAACTATTCATAAAAAAAATTCCTAATCTAATTTGCAACTAAAACATAATAATTATGATATAAGACATCATTCAAAAATAATCTCATCCTGATTAGTATCCAAGAGCCTTCAAATATTCTCTAAAATCCTGCGATATGAGAACCCTACTCTTTGTTTGTTGATACCCCTTTTTTCTATATCGTAACCTCCCTTCTATACTCCTTGTAAAAATGGTGATAGGTTCATTGTTTTGTAACCTACTTATTTTCATACTTCCAAAATAGCGATAGCTTCACTATTTTAAAAATATTAATACCCAAAAATTAAGACCTTGGATGTCATATCATAAAAAAATATTATTTGGAATTGATTAGATAAGTTATGTATTTGATTATGATTGTTATAAAATAGATTACTTGTGTAGGACCTATCTTGATTTTCATTGTGGAACTCAACATAACATGTAATGCCTCGCCATGTGACTCAAAAGAAGTTAACCTAAAGTTTTACTAAGTTTGTCAAATATTTTTTTAAAGACAAAGATACAACAATAGTAATAGAATAGAATAAGAAATTAACATGCACTCATACATAAACAACACATAAACTGGTTACGACTCTCAAGGGTCCCATGACATTGAATCACATTTAAGTTTAATTAATAATAAATCTAATATATAATAAATCCACATAAAATAATAATAGACTAGTATGAAACCATTTAAATAATATACAATTATATATGATGCCACTTGGCGATAAACAAAATGCACAATCATCCACTGTACAGGTCACAGGGTGTGAAAGGCTAAAACAATATACATCATGAAATAATTTACATCATCTCTTAAGATCTTATGAAATCAAATACAATATAATAGTGCAACCATCCATCATAGAAATACAAGAACAGATAGAAAGGAACATCTACATAAACACATCTAGCAACAAAATCCAATGGTTAGATTTCAATGGTATAGGAAAAAGCACTACCACCTAACCTCGTGGAACCTAAATGGTCCACTCTCACTGGGCTGTGGAGATAGTCTCAAGTCCCAAATAGGATATCAATCCCAAAATCAAAAGTAATATCTAAGTCAAGGAAACCCTAAAAGTAATCTAACTCAAAGGTTCCAAGATAATCGACATGTAGATCCAAAGGCAAACACAAACATGTAGGGAATCTACTATGCAAGCGGGCAAGTTTCATTGCACGAATCAACTTTAGAGTTACCCTAGTAGTCTAACTTGACCCTGGCTCCCTAGTGACTCTATGGAGCACTAGTATCCTTTTGTACTGACAAGGCATACTAATGATGCATGGTCGCAACCAAGCGTTCTCTCTACTCCCACCCTAGTTTGTACTAGCACTTGAGGCATGGGCGAGAACATACAAAGACTCTTACTAGGTTCATTTTATTCCCACTTAGTGTAGTGTTTTCACTTATTAAATAACTTACAATGGGTTACCTTGGTAGCCACTTTGGGCCCCGACCTCCATTGCAAGCCACTTCTTAATATTACATATGGATAACCTACCCTAAGCTTAGTGAAATCAAAAGATCATAAAAGACCACATACCATACATCAATTCTTAAACAAGCAATTGATGAGTACTGAAAATCACTAATCATAATCACAAATTCCATCAAAATGATCATCCTAATAGGACTGATCCCAAAATTAAGTATACATAAACCAATCCACATCATAACATGAAATCACCAAGAAAAAATCATACAAACTCTTCAGTTCTATACAAGCGACTGGAAAGCAATCCAAAAACAACTAATCAAAGACTCAAAGGTTATATTAGATAGGTCACACCATTCACCTCAATTTCACACAAGAACACTGGAAAGTAATAACAATTGATAGATCAAAACACCTCATAGAGAAATACAAGACACATTACCATGGTTGAGTATAAAAGATTGTATACAATGCATCATCATGACATCATAGAAAAAACTCCCAATCCTCTGGTAAACATCCTGATTGGTCAAAGCTAAGTCAACCCGACACCCAACAATAACATTACATGTCATAAAAAGAGTGCATACAAAAGTTACTTTCATAATTCATTTTGGTTTGGAAAACACACAAGTTTAAATTTCACTATAGGTTTCCAAGTTTTCATTTTCATTTCCAAATATTACAGTTAATGTTTTTCGATCTCCATTAGGGTTTCAATTTCCAATTTCTCTAGTTACCAGATTCACTAAGGTTTTCTCAAGTTCACTAGAATCCCAGACAATTCAACTAATTCATATAAAGTTATTTAAACATAGTTTCATAGTTCAATTCATTATCAAACAAACACAAGATTAGATGTTCAAAACTAGGGTTTCAATTTTCATTTTCTCAAAGTATAATAATTACTAAGGTTTTCAAATACTAAAATTACCCTAGTATTACAAATCATTTTCATATATCTGAACCATATAAACACATACAAGGTTATAAAAGAAAACATTAATTCTCCTAATTAATTTCTTTGATTTTTAATCTACTTTAGAAGTATATTTAAATAATAAAGTAATAAATCAAATTTTTAAATAATTAAATTTCAAATTTTGACAATACTTATTAAAATTAATAATAATAATAATTATCAATTATCACCATGATAATTTTAAATTAATTAAACTTTGGAAACACTTTCCCAAAAAGGAAACCTTCTAAAAATAGAAACTTCCAAAAATGGAAACTTACCAAAAATAAAAACTTTTAAAAAATAGAAACCTACTAAAAGTAAAAACTTTCTCAAAAATGGAAACTTACTAAAAACATAAACTTTCTAAAAATAGAAACCTGCTAAACAGAAACTTTCCCAAAAATGGAAGCTTACTAAAAATAGAAACCTACTCAAAATAGAAACTCCCCCAAAAATGGAAACTTACTAATTTTTTTTTCTAAAAATAGAAACCTACTAAATATAGAAACTTTTCAAAAATGGAAGTTTACTAAAAATAGAAACTTTCTAAAAATAGAAACCTACTAAAAATAGAAACTTCCCAAAAATGGAAACTTACTAAAAACATAAACTTTCTAAAAATAAAAACTTACTAAAAAATAGAAAGTTTCTTGAAATAGAAACATACTAAAAATAGAGACTTTCTAAAAATAGAAACTTGCTAAAAATAGAGACTTTCCAAAATAACCCTGATATAGAAATCTGAACCAACTAGTCAAATTCTATAAAAGGAATTTTGTTTTCTTTTCAGAACCCAAAACTCGATTTGACAATTCCATATACAAAACCTCAATTTAACAATAAGGGTTTCAATTTAACTCTTTCACAGATGTATTTAAGAACAGAGAACAATAAATCTTTACACGAGGGTTTTCTAGTTTCCAAATTGTATAAAGATGTTTCCAGAGATCGATGAACAACCAAATCCACACACAAGGTTTTCAATCATTAAATTACTTACAAAATTTCTCGAAAATGAAGAACAATATATATGCAAAACAAGGGTCTCAACCTAGAAGAATTCTAAAATAAAAAACACAATAGATACAGAGAAGACAAAAATTCATAGGACAAAAAACCACTGTATAAATAAACCACAAGATCCTACTTGGATTTGATGGTAAAACAAAAATCACACGAAGCATGCAAAACAATCCCCTTTCTCTGAAAACTTCATTATTCGAAATTGCTCCTCCAAAACCTGTGTAATTGCATAATGAGCTCTCGATCTCCGATAAAGAGTTCTCCCTTAATTTGGGACTTTGATTGTGCAATCACACAATGTTTGATAAAGAGTTCTCCCTTAATTTGAGGCTCTAATTGTGTAATCATGCGAGGGAACTCGCTGATCAATTACTATTTCTTACTTGTTATCTTTTACCTTTTCATGCAGAAACTTTTAGATATTTAATTAAAATATCTTTATTGAATTATTAAGCTTTCTCTCGTTAATTTAATTTATTATATTTTAATTTCATGCATACACTTTATACAATTTAATTAAAATAAACTTTATTAAATAATTGCTTACTCTCTCTTATTAAATCACGAGATGCTTTTAATATAATATGTATTAATTCAACTAATAATATTATTTAGAATAAAACTCCTAAGTAATTTTTTTTTATCGATAAACGACCGAAGCCTAGATTAATTATTATAATTTATTGGAATTAATTATTATTATATGTTAAGCAAAGGTAGATTCGAACCCAAGACCTCCCACATAAGAGGCTCACAAGTTACCGTTGTGTTGTAGGCTTTTGCCTAAAACTCCTAAATAATAATTATTAAATGAAATAAATATAATTATGCCTAAATTAGAACCATAACATTATCTTTAAGTTTCATTCTTTTATTTAAATAAATTCATGAGATGTTTTTTTCAATAACATATTTATTAACTTAATTAACAACATTATTTAGAGTTTATTATTAAAATAAAACTCCTAAATAATAATTATTAAATAAAATGTAAATATGTCAAAAATAGAACTTTAATATAATCTTTTAAATTTAATTCCTTTATTTAATTAATTTCTCAATTAATTAAATAAGATTAAATATTGAATTTTCTTTATAAAATTTCCATTAAATTATCTTTTAATTTGATTTAATTAAAATAGAAAATCATCACAGACCCACAAAATCAAATATGACAACTCATCATACAGAACATAAAACTAAATCAAACACCAGGGTCAAAATCACGAATTCACGTCACTTGACGAATTCATAAAGGTGAAACTAACTCAGATACTTGTCCTATTTTCTAGGACAATTGACTTAGGTTAGGATTTGGACTCAAGAGTTATCTCCCTACTTATACCATTGAAATACTATAATAGGATAAGCTCATCCTGGCAATTTAGGGAAGTCGATACCCAGTACCTACAATCTGCATAAAATCCACACATGTACAAACACAATATTCTAAACTAAACATGCAATGGTAGGAAGTGGTTCATCATGTAGATCTTGACTAGCAGGTGACTACGACTCCCTTCCTCAACCACATCAAAAATGTCACACATAAAAATATATCATGCACACCATACACATGCAATATGAGGTAAGTATCAATAGAAACACATATAATTAATCCGTTTGTCTAACCATCAAAAGATAACTGAAATCACTAACTAAACATACATATATCATCATTGAAAGGATAAACATAAACACATGAAATAACTGAACAACTCATCACCTAAATCAACTAAGGATGAAATGACATATAATCAAACCTGGTAATCAAGTATTGATAACCATAAAACACAATAATAGAACATGCCTAAAAGAATCTAGTGAAAACAAATTAAAAAAGTCAAGTAGGGGTAGGCATTACATAACATGGCTATCGACTAATTATTTTCAATAAGAAATATATTGTGGATTTCTCCTAAGATTATATTACCAAGTATAAGAAGGCCCCCTTAAACTAAAGTTGAAGAAAAAGCTCATTCACTATTCCACAAAATACACAAATATGGGTCTACAAAATAACCAAGCTATTGATAACACAAAGGGAAGAAATGTGGTATAGAATAAAAGATTTAGTAATATCATTTTGTAATGATAATATTCACCCTTCATCAAATACTAGAGATGTCCTCTAACACAGGGTTAGAGCTAAGCATTATGTACATCATACAAAACATTGGTTGGACATAACACAACATTAAATGTATGCCTCATGTTGTAGTTGAAATTCTAGTATAAAGATTGGGTAGGCATTATTTGAAAGATTGAAGCCATATTATGTTAGGAGAAACAAAGCATTTAAAACTTGGTATTGTCATTATCATATTGAATTTGATCTCCACTACTAGGTTTATCCAAAATTTGTAGAAGAAACTTTAGGTTATAAAAAACACTCATCCTAGTAGATGAGGTGAACTCATCTCATTTATTTTATGTGACAAAATAGATGATTCAATTGGTCAAATTATTTGTATTAAAGGAACATGTCAAATGTGCTAGTTTGGCTCTTTTTCCTTTGAAAAATAAAGATAATGATGTCACAGACATGATAAATTGCAAGGGTTACAAGTATGTAAGGAATGATACTCAATTTGGTAATAAACCAAAAGATTAGAATATGTTGAAGAGGAGATAAGTATTAGAGCATTTATGGACAAATTTAAATATTTTTATTCAACCATATATTCATCATACTATTTTTGTAAAATGACAAGAACAACAATTTCAAACACATGGAGATAATTTTCCACTACGAACCATTTTATCAATTTTTGACTTTGCAAAGAATTATTCTTTTGTTCATCAAAAGTCTATTCAATCAAACTACTATTTTTAAGATTAGGTTACTGTTATGGTACACGTGTGTTATTGCCATGCATAGTTCGATTTGGATTGTATTCAAAGCACATATGAAGAACAAGTCATTAATAAATAATGTCACTTGTACATAATTGATGATAAAGAACATGATCTTCATTATGTAGAATATTGTTTCCAATTTTTTTTTGTATATATGAAAGAAAGGGGCACAAGTATCGACAAACATTACATTTGGTTAGATGGGTGTGTTGCACAGCTCAAATCATATAATTTTTTTTATTTAGTTTGTAGATATCATTGTAATGAAAACATACTACATGTATGGAGTTTCTTTGAAAGTAGACAAGGAAAATGTGAACATGATGGTGTTAAAGCTTGCATCAAATGTGCTCTATGAAAGTATCAAATGAATTATAAGGGATTTTGCATAAATAATGCACATGATTTTTTTGAATGGTGCAAGATATATTCTGCATCAAATAAGATTGTTGCATAATCAAGAATGAGTCGAGCAATACCATGTAAAGTCTTTTGGAAGATAAAAGGTACATGTTTGCATGTGTATCTATTTGAATAATCACATATGTTTTTTCTTGTTTTATGTAAGTTATACATATGTATAAATTTGTCTCTAACTTTTTTGTTGTGTGTGTGTGTGTGTGTGTGTGTGTGTGTGTGTGTGTGTGTGTTTTTGTGTGTGTTTAGGTGTGGATAGAAATACCATGCATTGTTGCAAGAGGATAGAAATACACGATCCTTATATTCTATTATGAGTACCGATTATCACAATTAGGCATTGTACCCAAAGACTATTCATGTTTTTGTTGTTATTGTATTACTGAGAATTATTCTAAATGCATCAATCATGATCAAGGATATGTAGGTCCATGAAGTTTGGTGCTACTTTTTGTACTAATACAATTAATGGAGATGAAGATGAAAACTTTGATCATATTCCTTTGACTTCTACCAATTATAACCATATTTTTGGACTAGTTTGAACTGGTAATAATTTTTAACATAAAAATTAATTTGTATATATTAAAGTCACAAGTAAAATTTATCTCACATATTTCATCATAAGCCTTCACTAAGTACACTCATTCAACTTCACAATTAACTCATTCAATCACTTTACTCTAAATTATTTATTCAATGTTCTATTATAACCATTTCAAAGCAATATAACTTAGCTATTACCTACCATTAACTTAGTTGTTATTGGGTTGAAATAAAATGAAAATAACATATAAGTCAACTTGCAAAATAACAACAATGAAACATTTGACACAAAGATTTTTAATGTGGAAACCCTGTAAAGGGAAAAACAAGCTGGGATTGGCAACCCAAAATATTTACTCTTTTAAAGTGAGCATTGATAGGAGCGAACCTTGTGAAAGGTTTAAATACACATTGTTAATGCGACCTTATTAGAGGATTTACAACAAAAGATAGTTTAGACTTATCACTCCTTGATCCTATCTAAAGGGTGACTTTCTCTAAAGGACTTATAAACATCAACAATTGATGTTACCATATAGGATTTCATAGACTTTTTAGGTTAACTTGGTTAAGATATTTTTCTACTACAGTAAATATAAAGTGATAGTACAAATGATCTATTAGGTATATCACTACCTTGCTTGTTCATATCTCTTTTATGATTGATCTCTTTCTGATCTTGTTTACTCTATTGTCTTGACTAGATGATTCACACCTTCACTCTTTCTTCCTTAAACTCTTCTTAGTTCACTTGGCTCAACTTTTCTCTACAACAAATTCACACTTTTCTCTTGTTTTCTTTAGCATTTGATCATCATCCAACCAACAACTTGATCAGAAACCTAAAAAATTTCTCAACTCCTTAAATAGTAGTCTCTATGCTTCTAGATTCTTCCAATTAATGCCACTTAATCATAATCATCAATCTCAGGTTAATGCCTCATGGAATGAATCTAGACACTCAAAAAATAGAAATTTGTGTCCATCCTTATCCTTCTTCAATTTCCATCATCATATCTTCCTTGTATTTTCTCATTTTTATAACAAACTTTGACTCGTGCCTTTGGAAATTTTGAACATTCTTGAATTCTATCAAAAGTTGGCCTCATATTCCATCTTTACAAATTTGTTCTTCTTATTGTTACTTGGTAATCATAAAATTTCACTCAGGTAATATAACACTCAATTAATATTGAAATTACTCAAAAAATATTGAGCTTCCAACTAAACTTTTCCAACTACTCGGTGAACACTGTAGTCAATCGGTGAATACTATCTTCCTTCTTCAACCTTGCCACTCAATTTAGCTTGTGTAGCTCAATATATTAAAATATTTCATGATTGTAAAATAATCAAACCAACATTACATTATCATTGTCCAACTTATTTAAGTGCTCATTGAATACCATACTTATAACCTTTATCTTCATCACACTTTCATCAAATCCTCTTCATTTATCAATACTGAGTTACCATAATATCTAGCCAACTAATAATTTGACATTAGTGAGAAAATAACAACTAATATGACTCTTTTACATACATTCATAGAATCATCAATTACATTATCAGTTAGGGCTAATAATCTCCCCCTTTGGCACTGATGGAAACACATAAAATATGATTTTACACAACAAAACATTACATAAGATAATCAAATATATGCATTGACAACCATACAAATTTTTAGCTCTTTGTAACTTAGTTTGTATCAACAAAAAATATAATCATCTTCAATATTTTTCATGCCTACTCCCCCTTTGCATTGCATTCTCTAGGTTTCTCTTGTTCCATTTCTCCCTTACTAATTTTCTCCCTTTTTTGTTTCTCCCCACTTGGGATACATCTCTTTCTTTGTGGACTATTAATATTATCCCCTTTTGATAATCTTCTCCTTCTTTGACAACAATGCCAAAGGTCATTATAAATTTCAATATGAAACTCATAAAACCTTGTAATTATCCTTGTACCTTACATGTACAATATACATTAATTTCATCATAGTCTTCTTCACAACTTCAAAAGTGTTCCTAAAGTGTGAACTCTTGCATCAACTCCACAAAGATATTTTTGTTCATCCATGAATTGATGCAACATGCATCTTCATCTAGTGAATTTCATATAGGGGTAAGACCCCTAGTTTACCTCTTAGATACTCAAAAGAATCCTTAGGAAATGGCTTAGTAAATATGTCTACAATTTGCTCTTTATATTTCACATATTCAAGCCTTACTTGTTTCTCTGATACTTGTTACCTCAAATAATGATACTTAATTGATGTGTGTTTTATTTTTACATGCATCGCAAGATTCTCTGATATATTTATTGCACTAGTGTTATCACAATAAATTGTAAGGGGCTCAGTTATCTCTTCTTGCATACCTTCCAAAAATTTCTTCATATACAATATTTGAATAATTGATTGAAACAAAAACACACTCAGCTTTAGTAGTAGATTGAGAAACATGACTCTACTTCTTTCTTATCCATGTTATCAATCTTTCTCCTAAAAAGAAAGCCCCACCACTTGTGCCTTTTATGTCATCAATATTACTAGACCAATCAACATCTATGTATACTTTAAGATTAAAGTCATAATCTTATTTGTACCATAGGATATAATCTTTAGTTCCTTTTAGATATCTAAATATCCTCTTCACAAAAATTATGTGTGTTTCCTTAGAATTAGAGGAAAACCTTGCAACTACACTAAAAACATGTGCAATATTTGGTCTAATATGTACAATATACTATAGTTTTCCAATCTTAGATCTATATTGTGTTTCATTTACCTCTCAGTAGTGTCTTCCTTTGACAATTTAACTCTAGTCACCATAGGTGTACTAACTAGCTTAGAATCACCCATCCCAAAAAATTTCAAGATTTATTTCACATATTTCACCAATATAGGTTTAGTTCTTCAACTTTCAACAATTTTTCCACTTGGTAGGGGTTCAACTTCATGCTTGAGTAGTACTATCTGACACCTAGTCAAAGAATTATGTAACTCGAGTGATACTATCTGATGCTTAGTGGCTCTCTACTATAACTCAGGTAGTGTGTTTGATGCCTCTTCATACACATACAAAAACTTGTTTTAATCTTCAGGTTCCTTCATACTTTCCACATCGTTCTTGTCATGCCCAAACTACGAGGCAAAAACACACACCAATTTTTTTTTTTAAAGGTTAATAATAAGAAATTTACTAAGTTTGATAAGCTAAATCGTTCATTGTTAAATTGATTAATTAAATTAACAATTTAATTTGAATTAATTAAGATACCTAAAACTTGAAGATTTTAATAACTTTTAAAAACATTGCATGTCTATTACAATAGTTGATCCTTATGGACAGTAAATTTAAGTTCCATTAACTTTGATCAATAAAAAATTTACTAGGCAAGATATCAATTAACATTATAACTAATTGATTTGAATGCTCAAAGAAGTAATATCAGATTTATTATTCGAAATGTTGAAAAAAAAGAGCACACTTACTAAAATAACGTTTCCCATAAAATTCATCTATAATTCATAGACAAACATTTCTTCGAAAGATAATATATAACTAAAATAAAACAACTAAATATTTACACTTATTTTAACTAGCTAACCTTAAATTAAAACTAATAAATAACACATTAAAATTATTTTAATTAAAATATACTAATTTCACATTTAAAACTTTTTAAATTAAAATTTATTTAATATATTTAACATCTAAGACACTATTTAATACTAATAAAATAAACTAATTTAAACTAAATTTAAACAAACATAAAAATAATATATCAAAATTCAATATTTAAAAAGATCATAATGATTAAATTATATATAAAAGATAAAGTTCCCAACTAACTAATATTAACTAATCATAAGATTAAAACTAAACTAATCTAATTTTAAATTTAAAACAATTAGCTTAAACAAATAACAACTTAAAAACTTATCAAAAAATTTAATACTAAACTAAACTTAAAATGATCTAACTATCATTAAAACTAGAACTAAATTTCTAACTAATACAAAATCTAAAAAAAAAACTTTATAACTAAAATAATTAACAATAAACAAACCAAAATAATTAACATATACCTAAACTAACATACTAACTTAAAACTAAAATGTTAAATCTAAAACTAACTTACAAAATAATTTAATTAAATTAACACACACTTATCCTAACTATCCCATCACCCCCTACAGCCCCTACCCTACATCCTTGGGCAGCGCTTCCCAAGCGCTACACTTGGGACAGCGCGCTGCCCAAGTGGAGGAAAAAAGACGCAGACCTCCAAACAATGCTGAGCATAATTTAATAAAACAATGCTTTAAAAGCTTTCCCTTCCAAGTTTGAGTGCCTACTTAGAGAGGAAAAAAGGGGATGTGACATGTGGATAGGGTGACATCACACCCCCCCCCCCATGTACATTGTTAACTTTGCACAAATCTAAAAACATTTTTAAACAAAAAAACCTATTTAAATATTCCTTTCAAATCTGACATGCAAGGGGGAATTTAAGCCCCAAAAGTTTATTAGGTAAAAATTAGATATTTAGGATATTTTGTAAATGTCACTAGTCTATTTTGGAATTGCACATTTATTTATAAATTGATTTATTTATGTTTATATTTTTCAAACAAAGAATAAAAGGAATCTTTATAAGATTCTCTGTTGTAGTGAGGGGAATTAAATTGTCTCCCCATACAAAAATCAGAGAGTATTTACTCTCTTGTAACACTTTTTTTTTTTGATCATATTTTTCTAAGTATAGAATTTCAAGGCAAACTATATATATATATATATATATATATATATATATATATATATATGGTCTATCATTTGAATAGAATTAAAACATAGATTTAGCCATTGTGGCACAATAATGCAAGTTTGATTAAGATCTAATAATCATAAAAACTAAATCTACATGCATGATCATAAATTTTCATTTTCAACATATATGAACAACTTGATATTTTGCCAAATTGAACATCATCATTATTTCCATCCTATTCTTGATGCACATCCATCTAAATTAAAATTTTGATTGAATCACATGAAAAACAATTATACTCAAACACCAATTTTATTGGTAAACCTAATTCAAAGGCTCAGCCAGGAAAGAACCAGGAAGAAAACCTGACTTTGTTGCTATTTACAACAAAGTTTAAAATACAAATTACATAGGATATCAATCCAAAATTTCAACATTTTAATTGGATTTTCTTCATGACCCTCATCAAGGGATTTATAATGTTTTCTGCAACACATCTCTAGAACCATGGAGGAAAAAAATATCTGATCGGGTGACAACCAAGCATAACCAAGAGACAATCAAACAAGCATAATCATACATGGTTTACACAATAGGATTCACAATGAATCAAAACTAGGGAAATGTGGATTCTTCCAACCAGGAGAAGTCAAGCACAACACCAAACAGATGCCCAATCGAGGCTATATACCAAGAACTTTCGTTCTTCCATTTCAACATACCATAATCATGCAAGGTTTGTGCTGACAGGTAGGGGCCCATAACACCCTACCCTTTCTCCCTCTTGTCATCCTGAGAAGAGACTCTACACTGGTTGGAGTCTGACTAAACAGACCTTTCCCAAAATTGGTCACTTCTGCCCTCTCCAAGGGTGAGTAATACCAAAACACCCGTGCAAGAAAAATCTCAAAATTGCAACATAAACATGAAAGGAAATCATCCAAAAATAACATGGTTTTCAAAGCTTCCCAACATACCCACAAACATACAACCATTGAAACAACAACAAGGTAGCATAAGCATGAAACAATAATGAAATTTGAACAAGGGAGATGAGAATTCCAACCTTCACAAAGAGGTAATGGAAATGAACAAGTTTGAGTAGAGTTTCCCTTTCCTTGCTTCAATCTTCAAGAACTCCTCTCTAAATGTAGAGATTGGGTAACAACCTCCACTAGTCCAAGAAAGGCCTCTAAATAAGCCTCAAACTCAACCACCCAAAAGGATCAATAACTACACCCACCCACCTACAAATCTAGAAGCTCCTAACTCAACCCACACCATAGTTAAACACTAAGTGGAGGTGAGGTGAGGTAACTCAAGATAGCCACTTGCAATTTTCGCACAAAGGTAAAATGAGACTTTTTGAGTGATCTCCAAAGTCAACAAAAGGGGCTTAGGGGTTGGAAAAGACCCCCAACCCATACCCATACCCCCTGGGTATAAATATTTCAGGTTTTAAAGCCTTAGGAATGGGTTTAGAGCCAAACAAAAGCTAGGAAATAATTAGGACCAACTAATAACTCTAAAATGCAGATTACGCACTAATTTGGATTAAGGATGACTAAACTCGATTAAGAATCCAATAGCAAAAGATACCAACTTAATCCAACTTAGGTCCAAGGGTTACACAACTAACCCTAACTAGCACGCTAAAGAGCACAAACAATTCACAAGTGTCAAGCGACACTAAAAGAACATAGTTACAAACATTAACATTCACTGGACATAGAAATAAAATACATACATACATCTCACAATTAAAAAAAATACTTGAATTACGAACAACAAGGTTTCCAAAATTAACACATAGAGATCAGTTTTGTTCCTCTGTCTGTTTCCTCGGCTAAAAATATCTACACACTCATTGCACACATCAGTAGTCCCAAAAATCACATGTACATATGTATATATACGTAATAGGAATCACATAAATTAAAACATCCATTAATAACAAAATCAGGGTTCCTCTCATCCTATTCAATTCTTAACCATAAAGATCCTAAAATGAATGTGTTAATCCTACATTTTACTTAATTCATCAACATACATATGACTAAAACCTTAAATGACGAACATTAAATATCTGAAAATAACATCACACAACATGAAATAATATAAAATGTTCTAAGCATCAGATAATGTCTTGACATCTCGAATCGTGAGTATCAAAAAGATAAAGTAACAACTAAGGCTACGAAGGGTCGGGGCGAGGCCTCACAGTTCTTTTCTAAAAAAATCATCAATCCTTACATTTGCACTTTCAATCATCTTGTTAGTATCTTTGTTCAATAATTTATAAGATTTTCTCTTAGATGAGTAGCCAAAGAATATACCTTCATCTTCTTTAAAATAAAGTTTACCATTCCTTACATTCTTATGGAAATGAAACCTACTTCCAAAGATTTTGAAATAATTTACATTCGATGTATGACCAAACCAGAGTTCATAGGTTGTCTTGTTTGTTCCTTTCTTGAATTGAAGTTGGTTGAGAGTATAAACAACAATGCTAATTAAATATCTCCAAAATATCCGAGAAACCTCTTTTTCAATCATTAATGTCCTTACACAATCCACGATTCATCTATTTCTCCTCATCTTTTTGTGGTATCCTTGATGCAGATAACTATCTCTTAATACCATTCTCAACAAAAAAGTTAGTGAATTCAGCAAATATCAACTCACTACCTCTATCAGATCTCAAACATTTCAAAGAATTTCCAGTTTCTTTCTGAACTCTATCTTTATACCATTTGGACATATCAAAAGCATGCGATTTCACCTTCATGAACATAACAATCATCATTCTATAATAGTCATCAAAAAACAATATGAAATAATTATCTCCATAATAAGTGTCAACACCTATTGGTCCACATAGATTAGTATGCACTAGTTCCATGATATCATTTGAAGTGTGTGTTTTTCTTGAAAAACTAGACTTTGTCATTGTATCAAGATAAAATTCTTTACACATAGCATTTTTAGAGTTTTGTAGATTCAGTAAGCCTCTAAATCTTTTCTTTCTACTAAAATTCGCAATGTTCTCAAAATTTACATGGCACAACCTTTTAGGCCATAACCATATATCCTCAACTTTAGCAAAAAAGAATGTCTCAACAATAGGATCAAGATAAAATAAGTTACTTCTCATTTTCATTCTAGTTCTAATTAGATTACCTTCATCATCAAAGATCTTTAATTTCCTATTATAAAATTCTAGCTTGTGACTTGAGATATTCAACTAAGCAACACCTTAAAGATTGTACTTTAGTCCTTGTAATTAGTATACATCATTACATTTGATCTTATCATTCAACATTAGTGATCCTTTATCTTTCACCAGACATGGAACATCATTACCTAGCTTAACAATTCCACCATCATCAATTTCTTTAAATTTATCAAACTTACTTAGATCACCAATCATGTGATGTAAGAATCCACTATCTATAATCCATGAATTATTCAAGTGATAACATGTGAAATAAAGGTAGTTTCACTTTCATACCTTTTGCCATTAGGATCTTCCTTGATTGCAACATATACCATCTCAAAAATTTCCTTCTCTTTAGAATTACTAGTCTTAGTGTGCTCTTCTTCAACAATGTAGCATGAGTTATTCCCTTTGTCTTTATACTCCCCATTCTTCCTATACTTGTAATCTTTCTTGTCATTTCTATCATTGTTACTTCTATTAGGATACTTAGCAGAAAAATGACCAACTTTATCACACTTGAAACAAATTAGGGGCGGTTTAACTTTATATTTACCTTTACCTCTTAAAAACCTTCTTGCAAGAAATGCTTCAAGTTCATCCAGATCATCCTCAGATTCAAATTCACTTTCTTCCTTACTTTTCTTTTCTTTCTTGGAACTTCCAATAGTTGGTGAAGATTTAAAAGAATTTTCAATTGTAACCATACTATTGTCAAAATTTCTCAACTCAAATGCAATTAACCAACCAACTAAAATATCAAGTGTCAAAACATTACCAGGCATGGCTCCCATTTCTTGAATTGTAGAAAATTTGATAGCATAAATAGGTAGAAGAGTTCTAAGAACTTTACGTACAATTTCACCATCACTGATAATTCCACTAGAAACTCTGATTGCACTTACAACTTCTTTGATTTAGTTGACATATTGTTCAACATTTTCACCTTATTTCATTCTCATGTCCTCATGATTGGCTCTCAAAGTTTCAGCTTTAGCTCTCAACACATTTGGATCTCCACTATAGAAAAGCGCCAATTTGCCACATATTTGTTTAGAACTAGTGGAGTTCTTGATATCATCAAACTCACCATCATTAATAGAAGATGAAATCTCAATCACCAAACTATTATGGTTCCTTTTCTCAGTAATTTGTTCCATATCATAGGAGAATGAGATGTAACCTATTCATGATCCAACTAGTGAGTGATATTATCTCCAATTCCAAGTAATTGTAGCCTCATTCTATCTTTCCATGATGACAAATTCTCCTTGTTCAACTTTGGTACCTCTCTCTTATACATCTTGTGATCCTTAGCCAAAGTTACTTTAAAATTCTTTCTCTAAGCACTATGCTTTGATACCAATTATTCGATAAATGAGAGAGGGAGGGGGTGAATCAATTATGTTTAGTTATCTTACAGTCCCTTCAAATAATTTTAGTACCAAATAAATGTCATAATCATCATAAGAATTCAATTGGTATACTCATTCAACTTCACAATTAATGTTAGAGAAAAAGTTTAATTTAATTTCATTAATTAAATTACCTTTTCTCCCTTCTTAAGATTTCACTTTATGCACCTTTTGCATTTTCTATTTAATAATTAATTAGTAATTATTAAATAACTTTTACCTTTTAAGTTACCCTTTCAGGTTTCGATCTCCTTTTATAAGGAATGATTTTTTGTAATAATCTTACATCTTTTCTTTTTCTAAGAATACAATTTGTATATTTTCAGAGCAAACCTTTGCCTCGTCTTGTCTTTTTCTTCTTTTTGATAGGTTTTCTACATGTAGGTATTCGAGGGCTTCGTGGATTTTTTTTGCGTATTGCTCAAATCCTTCATGGTATCAGAGCCAGATTTGTTGTAGCTTCTTTAGTATTTGGATAAAAAGGAGATTGAGGGTTTGAAAGATTGGATTTGGAGTTTCTCGAGTTTTTTTTTTTGTGAAAATAGGGGGTTTCTGAAATTTGTAGCACTTTGAGGCAAAACTGACCTCATGGTTAGATTCAAAAGGTGTCAAAACCCCTATTTCCATATAATGTTCATCCATTTTGGACAATGTTGATTTGGGAGGCAATTTTTTTCCTAGAAGGCCGTACAACCTCTTGCATGCAGTTCGAGATGATTCTTTTTAATGTTTTTAAATAATTAAAAAAAGAGCCCACAAGCCATTTTCTGGCTTGCAACCCCCTTTTTTGATGTTGGCAGTGCTTTCTAGCATCGCAGAGGTGCCTTCCGACACCACCGAAGGTCTGTCAGTTGCAAAAAAATCTTGGCAACCATCGCCGACTTTCGCTCGCTACCTACAAATTTTTGGCTGTTGCCTAAATATTCCTAGCTACTACATACTAATTCTTAGTCTACCATTTCCTGCTTCTGGCGTACCACCATGGCCTTAGCTCTGCCAATGACGCCACCATGAGAATCCCCCTTTTCTTTGTCTCCTCTTCGCTTGGGGGTGTTGGCATTTGTGCCCACTGCTAGTTGGATGCCACATGGCACTCCCTACCACATGATAGTCCTTTTTTGCTGTGATGCCCCCTAGCCATCAAATTTAATCAGCTAATGTGCTGACATCAGCATAACATCAATACTGCATCATAGCCCATGCATGCCGTTCAAGTCCCTTTTTAGACTAGTTGTTGGTTTTTTGGCTGTATCTTGAGCATACAAAGGTCCTTTTTCAATCCAAATGAAGCACCAAAAAGCTGGTTTTGAGATGGAGACAATGGTGTAGGAATTTTATGGGTTTGATGTAGTTTGGTTGTTTGTTTGCGAAGTCAAAGTTGGATGTCCTATTTTTCACTCCGAAGGGCATATCTTGAGCATCCCAACTCTATTTTTCAAACAGATTATATTTTTGGAAAGCTTGTTCAGTAATATTTCTAGAAATACTAGTTTGTCTTCTATATTCTACTCCAAGATCTTTCTATTATGGTTTTTTCTTTATTATACTATGGGGGATATCTTAGGTATTTCAAGTTTGGGGGTCATTTTCGTGGCATGGGATTTCTTCTTTTGGGTTGTACTATCTATTGTAATAGCTGTTTGACCTTTCTGATCATTGCTGATATCATTTGTATGCATTTTTGCAAACACACTGAGATAAAGTGCCATATTGCATCTGTATTTTTGTTTCAGTAGTTTTTCCTTGTTTTGCGTTTTGGTTCGAGTAGTGTCATCTAAGGACACTCATGTAGATTATTGTATTCTTGGGATTTACCATACCTTGTGCCTTATTGTACATGGACTACTCATGATCAAAGTGCCATGGGGGGTCGATGTGTTGCCTTTGTTTGCCATCTTCCTTTGTCCAGTGAGCTTCCCTTTTGAGACATTAGCCTCATTACATGTATGAGATTGATCACCTTATTACACACATATGTACTCTTTTGTGCATCTTGATCGTGGTTCCTTGACTTGTAGTTCTTTTGGCCTACTTTCTAGTTGCCTATCACCTCACCCTTATTTTCATTTGGGGGGGTTCTTCTATTGTTTCTCATGCTTCCTTGGTTCAATGGAGTGAGCTATGTATTTATTTTTCGTTCCTATGTACTGGGTGGATGCAGTGGCTGGGTACCTATGCATTTTAGTGAGATGGATCTTTTACCATATAGACACTCTTCTTTCCATTCCTAATTTTTTTGCAACCTTCCATGTTTGATTGATTAACTCTTCAGGCTTTGGTGTTTCATGCCATCTATATCTTTGAGTTTAGTTGTTTGCCTTTTCGTGCCTCCTGATTTGATGCAGATTATAGTCTTCTCTACTTGGTTAGGTTCTATTTTAGTGGAGGTTCTTCATATCAACAATTACTTTTGATAGAGATTTACAGCTTCTACATGCTTCAATGGTTTTATTCATGATTGCTCTTTGTTCCTATTTTCTAGAACAATCCTCTAGTTGGAGGCTTCTATAGTCTTTCATTAGGTTTTCAACTATCTCTTTTTGGAGTAGAGTTTTTCCCACTAGGTTTTCTCTATTTCTCTATTTCATAGAGATTTGGTTGTTATTGGGTACCTCCTTAGGCCTTGTTGGCAGGACCCAAGTTTGCTTTCAACATTGCATTGTTGTTTCCTTTCTCTTTCTGCATTGTTACTCATCTTAAGGGGGGAGGGGTGTTAGAGAAAAAGATTAATTTAATTTCATTAATTAAATTACTTTTTCTCCCTTTCTAAGATTTCACTTTATGCACCTTTTGCATTCTCTATTTAATAAATAATTAGTAATTATTAAATAGCATTTACCTTTTAGGTTACCATTTGTAACTTTTAGGTTACCCTTTCAAGTTTCGATCTCCTTTTATAAGGATTGATCTTTTGTAATAATCTCACATCTTTTCTTTTTCTAAGAATACAATTTGCATATTTTTAGAGAAAACTCTTGCCTCTTCTTGTCTTTTTCTTCTTTGTGACAGGTTTTCTACATGCAAGTATTCGAGGGCTTCATGGATTTGTTTTGTGTATTGCTCAAATCCTTCAATAAACTCATTCAATCATTGTACTCCAAAATTTTCACTCATTGTTCCATTATATCCAAATGAAAACAATATAACTTATTTATTACTGACCATTTAGTTAGTTGTTACTATGTTGTAGTAAAATGAAAATAACATGTAAGTCAACTTGCAACATAACAACAATTGCATATTTGACACCAAGATTTTTAACATGGAAACCCTGTAAAGGGAAAAACCACTTGGGACTGACAATCCAAAATTGTCACTCTTCTAAAGTGAGCTCTCCTAGGAGCCAACCTTGTTAAAGGCTTACATACACATTTGTAGTGTGACCTTGTTAGAGGATTTACTCCAAAAGATCATCTAGACCTTATCACTCCTTGATTCTGTCTAAAGAGTGGGCTCCTCTAAAGGACTTATAAACACCACTAATTGATGTTACCATATAAGATTTCATAGACTTTTTAGGTCCACTCGGTTAAGATATTTTTTGCTACAATGATTAGAAAGTAACATTATAAATAATCTATTAGGAATAACACTACCTTGCTTGTTCAGATCTCCTTTTTGTTTGGTATCTTTTCGATCTCTATCCTTTGATCTCCTTTACTTTTTTCTCTTGACTAGCCAATTCACACCTTCACTCTTTCTTCCTTCAAATCTTCTTGGTTCACCTAGCTCAAGTTTTCTCTACAGAATCTTTGCACTTTTATATTATTTTCTCTAGCATTTGATCAACATCCAATTATCAATTCAATCAACAACCTAAAAAATTGCTCAACTCCTTAAATAGTAGTCTTTGTGCTTCTAGATTCTTCCAATTAATGCCTCTTAATCATAATTGTCGATCTTAGATTAATTCCTTAAGGAATGAATCTAAATACTTAAAAAATAGAAATTTCATAGAACTTTGTGTCCATTCTCATCCTTCTTCAATTTCCATAATCAAATCTTCCTTGCATTTTCTCATTCGTTGATCTTGTAAAAAAATTTGACACATGCCTTTGAACTTCTCAGACATTCTTGAATTTCATCAAAAGTTAGCCTTAGATTCCATATTTACAAATTTGATCTTCTTACTATTACTTGGTAAACATAATATTTCACTTAGGTAATATAATACTCGGTTAACACTAAAATTACTTAGGTAATAGTGAGCTTTCAACTTAACTTTTCCAACTGCTTGATGAAAATTGTAGTCACTCGATGAATATTGTCTTCCTCTTTAACCTTTTCACTCAGTTTAGCTTGTGTAGCTCAATAAATTACAATATTTCATGAATATAAAATAATCAAACCTACATTACATTATCATTGTCCAACTCATTGAAGTCCTCATTGAACATCATACTTATCGACTTTGTCTTCATCATACTTTCTTCAAATCCTCTTCATCAATCAACTTGATATAGCACTCTACTAAGTTAGCATAATGTCTAGGCAACTAAGACTTTGACATTAATGATAACATAACAATTGATATGACTCTTTTATATACATTCATAGCATCATCAATTATATTATCAACTGGGGCTAACAATTGTTGAGTCTAGAAATGTAGAAAGAGTAAGTTACTATTTATTGCATTGTAATATAGAAATGATGCAGTTAATTGAACTTGAATAAAGAAATGGAATGTTATTCCCTACTAGATTATTTTAAAATAAATATATTACATGTTTACTATTAAATGATGAAATTATTTATTACATGTACATTTTTAACATTTAAATGCATGGTGTGCAAGTTCAATTGTTTTAGAGGGAACATATTTCAGGAAAACCAAATTAGTGAAACATGGAATTCAATTTATTGATTAACAACTTGACAATAAGGTGTTTCAATATAGCCACCTAGTTATTGCTACCTCTATTTCTGAATATCCAATTAAACACCAACATGGACATCAAAAGTGGAGACTAGATAGTGAGGACCACGAGAGAATACTAAATATTCTCCATGAGCATTTGAAACCACTTGGAACCTCTTGAGATTTTTCATATTTAGGACTTTCTGAGAGAGAGAGAGAGAGAGAGAGAGAGAGAGAGAGAGAGAGAGAGAGAGAGAGAGAGAGAGAGAGAGTTATTAGTTGAATGTTATTCCCTTATAGGTCTTATTAGGTACTAATATGCATCATTAGTCATATTATATCACAATTTTAGTCCTATGAGGTCTCATTAGTCATCTAAGATCTTAAAGAGGACCTAATAGTATATAGGACTTATGTTTTATGTAATAATAGGTCCTATTAATAATCTAAGGTCTTAAGGGGTCATATTAGATCTTAATAGACATTATTAGTTGAATGTTATGTCCTAATAGGCATTATTAGTCATGTTATGTCCTAATAGATCATTTTAGGTTGTTATAAGTGTTAATAGGTCATATTACATCTTAAGAGGCCCTATTAGGTGTTAATAAGTCATATTAGGTGTTAGTAGGTGTTAATAGGTCCCTTTTTGTCTTATAAATTAAAATAAATTTACACACGTACATCAAAATAAATTAAATATACATATCTAAAAAATTTAAAACAAATGTATACAAATTAAATACATATATTTAAAAGTTTAACTATACACATTTTAAAGTGAGGAGAGAGAAGATAAAGTGAGGAGAGGGAATATAGAGTGAGAAGAGAGAAAGTGAGGAGAGAAAAAGTGAGGAGAGAGAAAGTAAGAAGAGAGAAGATAAAGTGAGGAGAGAGAAAGTGAGGGGTGAGGGTGAGGGGAGAGAGTGAGAGGATAGAAAGTGAGGAGAGAGATTGAGGAGAGAGAAAGAGGAGAGGGAGGAGAGAGAGTGAGGATAGAGAGTGAGTAGAGAGAAAGGAGAGAGAGTAAGGAGAGAGAAAGTGAGAAGAGAGAAAGAGGAGAGAGAGTGAGGGGAGAGAGAGGAGATAGAAAGTGAGAAGAGAGAAACCTTGAGGGTAGATGATTGTTTTTTATTTTCTAGACATATGCTTTTTTCTATCTACCTAGGGTTTTCATTTTTTATTTTGTAACCACCAAGGTTTTTTTATTTTTAATTTTCTAACCATCTAGGGTTTTCATTTTATAAACCTAATATTTTTTCTTACTACAAATTTTACTAAGTTTTTTCAATATTTCTTAACTATTATTGCGTGAAACTATTTAACATAATAACAAATACTCATCTATCATAGAACTAACCACGAAAACATGAAAACATACAAGTCAATTAAGATATTATAAAAAACAACTAAATCTTCATTAAAAACAACCAAAGATTCATTAAAAACACAAAAAGAAAGAATATGTATATGCCTAGAATGTTGGATGCTTGAAGAGGCCAAAAATGCTATCAGGATACTAATGCAAGCCAAAAATTCATTTAATTCACTCTAAGCCCTTGGTCCACCAAATTGAATAGTGAAAATGATGTTTAAGGTTAAAACCATCTAAATATATAGCTACTTCTAGTGGCACTAGGACTTTGAATAAAGCCCTAACACTACTACATTTTACATTTATTTTTGATGGTCATTTGTTTCTTCAAGTGATGACATTTCATTAGACTCTAGATAACAATAGTCGTAACTAGGTGAGCATGGAAATTTTTGATGAGACTAATTATTGTTGGACACTCGACATTGACTTGTGTTGGAAGACTACGGGGAAGTATAAGCCATCAAATTAACTTAACAGATAGACAATTGACAATGCTTTTGTCAGGGGTATGTAATCTTCATCCGAACATTTGTTGCATGGTGTCAATATTTTGACAGAATGCACTTGAAGTTATGATGACATTGCCACCGGGTGTAGGGCATCATCGTCAGAATACACATAGAAGATTATTGCACTAGTGCCACAATTCTGATGACCTATGCATAGTATAATTGTGTTAGGCAAATGATTCAAGAACTAATAATCTTCATGTTGGTAGTGGTATAGTATTCTACCACCCTAAACTGATTTTTTAAAGTTTTACTTAAAAAATGCCAAAAAATTCTAAAATAATGCGCAAATAATTAGATGAGGAGTGTTGATTATACAAGTGGCATATATCTAGCTTAAAGTAACAATACTAGAATGAGAATCAACTTAAAGACATTTACGCAAGAGATTGCATTAATCTCTTTTGTAAATGTCTCCAAGTTTATTCTCATTCCAATAATGTGACTTTGAGCTAGATATTTACCACTTGTACAAACAACATTCCTCGTCTAACTATTTGTGTATTATTTTATAACTTTTTTTGTACTTTTCAAGTCAAACATTAAAAAATGGTTTATGGTGGGAGAATACTATACCACTACAAACATGAAGATTATTAGTTCCAAAATTGTTTGCTTGACACAATTATACTATGCATAGGTCATCAAACTTCCAACAAGGAGCACTAACAGGATATTCATGTTCAAAGAATATAGAATAATAAATAATGTGAAACACATTATGGATGATAAGGAAGGCCTTTCTAAAAGATGTCCTTCATCTAAATCAGCAATAGATAATGATAATGAGGAAAGTAGTCTAGTAACTACACCTATTACTCAACAAAATCAGGTTTTCATTGATCCTAAACAAATTAGCTTTAGATGATGAATTTATTTGTGGAGAAGATCTCTTTATAAATTATCCATATATCACTAAAGAGGGAAGTTTTGGTGATGATACAAAAGCTTTAGTGACTATTGGACAAGACTTTTCTACTATGGCACATGGTGATGGAGATATAATTAAGTTGGAACCCTTGTAGATACCAATAACTCCTTCAAAGGATGGAACCTTTAGTTGTGAAAAGGATGGTGAAGCTCTCGTGAATGATGAAATTGCAATTGATAGAATCCTAAAGGATTTTCTCCAAGAGAAAGGAGGTCAATCATGTGATAATATTTTTTTAGTATTTTATAAAATTAGAATATAAAATGTTGAAACACTATGAATTCAATAAATCAAGAAATAAATAAATATGCAATTCAATGAATGAGTTTGATGAAAGTAATACTCATTCATGACCTTAAGATTCTTATGGATGAGTTCATTATTTGAAAAAAATCAAATGATGAATGCTACTATGCTCAATGTGTCTACACTGATTCTTTAGTTGGGGATAAGTGCATCCTTGTAGTTTGTTGCCAAGTTGATATTCAAGATCATGTCTCAATATTTTTATAAATTCAAGTTTCTTCATGCCATGCATTATATAAGGTTTGCCCAATTCATTGGTTGATGTATTTCACTCCAAACTATCAGAAAGATCTTTAAAGAAAGGATTTTTTAATGCTTAAAGAGATGCCAAATGTTTTTACCGGAAATATGTAGGATGATACCAATGCAATTCAAGATATTTTACAAATTTATAATGATCTATGGTTGTTTGGTCTGATGCCAACAAATGTTTCATATCCCATATGTTACTATCTAGTAAACCTTTTCTGTGTAGATGCATTGGACAATCATTCAACTTCTTTTTTGCAAAGGTGTCTACTTCTCCCAACCAATAAATGGATTTGTATGATCATTGTAAAGTCTCATACCTTATACATAATGTGAATAGTTGGATTTTTTTGTTGTGTGACCCATTTTTGGTGTGTGCCAGTGTTTCTCCAATCAGTCTCTTTTGTTGACTCATATTTATGTGATTCTATTTCCCATGTTGGATAATGCACTAATCCTTAATCCCATGAAAGACATCTTTCAACAAGCCATTATAGAGTTTTAACTATACTTACTAAATTTACTTGTGGTAGTTTTCTCCCATAATGGGTTTCTAACATAAACATAATGTTAAGGTGATGTTCTTGATTTATAATTTCTTTCCATTTAACTTTCTAATTTATTATCTCATGCTATACACCTATTTCATTTCCAACACTATGTCAAGTAAAGAAACACATGTTTAAGCTGATTTTATAAGAACAACAACAATTCATATGACTTATAGATGGATATGCAAGTTGATTTTAAAAATTAAAATATTATTAGCTTAATATTTGAGTAACTAGACTGCTCATTTTATAGTATAAGAGAAGCACACAATTAGAAGAAATTATTGTTTAAACTGATCATTTGTAGCATTTACAAATTATAGTTACAAGTAATCAAGTTACATACCTTTGATTTTATGAGCACAAACAATGGATGCAAATAGTTGATTGACTAGGAGTAATAATCAAGTGGAGTAATAATTTGATTTTGAAGTAAAGTTTTATAGACCACATCGAAAGGCTTGATTCACATTTGGGTTGAGTAACCCATGATGAGTTCTTTGCTTTGTTTCCAAATGTCTTGTTATTCAAAGTAGATTTTTTAGTGGTTTTAGTTGCATTGATGTTATCCATGAGATTAAAATATTCCTTAGAAGGCTTGGGAGTGATATTATCCACCATTCCATCATGTACTAACTCTCAGTTTTTATAACATACTTGGATTTATCTTTGCTAGAGGTAGACCCTTGTTTGATGTCTTTTTGAAGGGTTAATTCACCTTTCTTTGCCATGAACTCTTCTATTTAGATACCTTGTGTAATCATGTCTTCAAAGGTATGTGGACCTTGAAGTTATATTCTGTATACAAAATTAAGTAAAAGATTATCCATGAAGCTATCAAGTTTTTTAGTTTCAGGGATTTTACATGAGTATTTGGTATACAATTGCCTCCATCTTTGGAGAAATGTTAGGAAAGGTTCTCCAATTCTTTGTTTAAGGATACACAAATCTCATATGTTGATTGGATTTTGTAATTTGTGTGAGTACTATTGAATAAACATATCAGCAATCTCATCAAATGTTTTAATTCCAGTAGGTAATATTGAAAACCATGCCATGGCTTGTCCACCTAGACTTCATCATAATAAACACATAAGATATGTTTGGTTGTGCATGAATTTCATAGACAAAGCACCAAAATCCCTCAAGTGATCTTGGGGATCAGATGTTCCTAAGTATTTGTCATATTTGGGTAACTCAACTCCTCTAGGAAAAGGAGGCATCTACAAGTCCTTGTTAAAAGGAAATGGACAAATAGTGTCTAACGTGTCTTGTTTAGTCGATTCATCTTTTTCTTTCAACATTTGGGCCAATTGCTCTTGCATGGGTTGAATTTTTTTTGTAACTTGGAGGTTTCAATCTCTTCTTCTTGTCTGACAATTGTTTCAACATTGAAGGGTTGAGGTAGTTTTTCTCCTTCTTGAGAAAGTTTGAGGAAATATTTCTCTTTCTCATCATGGATTAAGATTTACATCATTTTATAGAAGTTTTTATCATTAAAAAATTTCTCTATGGCTTCTAGGGGTATCTCTTAAGTATCCCCATAATCATTTGTATAGGTGTAAGGATCCTCCATGCTTTCATTTCTTTGGAATTCTTCTTTGTATTTTCTCCTACTATTTTCACCCATTTCTTGATCTTGATTTGCCATTCTAGGGGTATAGAAGTTTTCAATTTTTTAAGGTTGTATAGTGTTAGAATTCTTTAGAATAATTGAGAGGGGGGGGGGGGGGTGGGTGAATTAGTTATTCAAGGTCCAATAATGTCCAATCCAAACTTTCTAATAAAATGAGAGTGAATTAGAAGTACTATCCTTTTTACTTTCTTATGATGCATGCAATTAAACATTAAACAATCATGAAAATTAATCATGCATCACACCATAACACAAAGGATTTTGGTGACCCAAAAACGCTCCAGGAATAAGAAGGTAAAACTGGGGTGGGGATGACACCCACAAAATAATTGCGCAATCGATTTCAACCACTTCTGATAGTTTTCCCTGTTAAAGGCCTGCCCTGTTAAAGGAATTCTACACCCTGTTAGGAGTGTGATCTGTTAGAGGACTTAAGAACATTCAACTTAGAATGCCACCTTGTTAAGGGATTTACATAGAGCTATTAGGCTCACCAAAGTCCATGGGATTTACAGTCACCTTCTCAAAAGAATCTTTTATCCCTCTCTAAAGATCTCCTATCCTTCTCCTAAGGATCTCTTATCCTTCTCCTGAGGATCTCTTATCCTTCTCCTGGGGATCTTCTATCCTTTTCCCGAGGCTTATCCACCTAGCTATTAAGCTAACCTAGCAATGTAGGATTTCAATGTCTAATACAATGGTAAGAGAGTACTAGAAAGGTTTTGACCTAATAAAGATTGCAACTTTAACCTTGCAAATTTCATATCACTCTTCAGTTCTTTTCTTTTCTTGGCTTTTCTCCCTTGCAGTGTTGACAACTTGTTCACCCTTCAAGATCTATCTCCTTGAGTTCTTCTACTTGTTATGCTAATGCACTCTATGGTCACTTGATCAAATCAGAGTCTTGATTCTCTGTGCTTACTCCTCACTATGTCCTCTTCTTGACACTTCACACTAGCCTTCTCTTGGCTTCTTCACACAAAAACTCTTATGACCAACTCCCTCTCACATGCACGCTTGATCTTTGACCTGTAACTCCTTATAAAGAAGTTATGTTCTTCATTTCCCGCTCAAATCTTCCCGCTCATCAATTTGATTTAATCTTGAGAAAATGATATTGTTTTCCCTCCAAATTGTTTCTTCTAGAAAATTCATGATAAATCAATTAGCATTCACCTTGAATTGGTTTGCATGGTTTACATAAAATTCTATGACATCTACTCATCATCCTTATCATCCAACTAATTCACAAAATTCAATATAACAAACTTATCGTTATTGATCTGGCGAATCTTTTGACTTAACAAATAATGCAACAACTTGGCAACATTGGTTTACTGATGCTCGGCACCTAAAGAAATTTTCTCGGCATCCATTACCTTTTTCTGATGCTTGACACTTGAAGTCTTTTCTTGAGTTACTCGACACTTGAACAATTACTCGACACCTGAACAATTACTATGTTACTCGGCACTTGAAGGATTGCTCGGCACACACTAAAGTTGAACTAGCTTGCTCGGCTCTCTCAAATGAACTTAGTTAGGCTTTACAAATGAGTTAGTTAAACCTTGCATCTTTGATGTGTCTCAGTGTGTCCATCCTCTTAGAGTATGTCACCAATACACTATTTCATCAATGGCTTAGTTGATCCTTATACTTCATTACAACATCATAACTTCAACCTTTCTCTAGGTGCTCTAGTTACATCTTATTGATTGCCTCCTCCTTGTCAATCAACCAATTGATAGTATTTGGATCACTTAAGCAATTGTCATTCCTGCAAGTAGCAAGTTTGACATCAATGACAAAACGATGATTGAAAACATTCTTTACCAGTTCCATCATTCTTCATTCATGATCTTTTCAATAATTTCCAACATATAGGTGTTTCAAATAGAAGTTCAGCTATTTTTTTTTAAAGTTGTAGGTGTCTTGTCAATGTCTGGATGTCTTGGAATAATGGATTCCTAACTTGTTGCAAGTTTATGGAAAAGATTCTTTGAGCACTAAGTGGACCAATAAGTGAAAGATATCGTGAGGAATCTTCACTATACTCAGACTGTATGTAAACCTCGGAATGACCTCTACCATGATTTATACCTCTATCTCTACCTCATCTCATCCTATGGGAAGGAAAAAAATTTCCACTCCTAGTTCAAATAGTCATAGACAATGCCTTATGACAAAGTTTGAACAAGGATCATAGTAGAATGTTGTCTCAAAGTAAGAAATATTCAATAAGTGTGTTGTATACCTAAGTAGATGTAGTAAGAGAAATAGCTAGAATAGTCAAGATTTTTGAGTATCGTGACAGAAGATATGACAAACACAAGAGAGGAAATAAGACAACAAAGTAACGAGACTAGTTTGTGTACAGATTGCAAGTGATCAACTCAGCAAGATGTTTGAGTTTTAGACTATTGCAGATAGAGGAATAAATTAATGTTTTCAGTCAAAGACCGGATTTGGATTGAATTTTGATGAGGGAGCTCAAAATAACTCACTATTTTTGGAAAATTCCTTACAGACTTGCATGAGGAAATGACTTTAAGGCGAGAAACTATTGCAAACCAAATGAGGAAAGACCTCTGATAGATCAATTTTGAATTTTTTTTGATAGTTTATTGACCAAATCTCATGTGAGGATTCTAGAAGAACCGTGTGAGTAAGTACAAAGATCTGTGTGAGGAAATATAACGTCAATTTCTAAGGTATTTTCTCATGTGAAGTTTGTTAAAATTCTAACAATGATATTCATACTAGTCTAAGTGTGTAGACCGCACATTACTCTTCTCTCCTTATATACTATTCTAAGGCATTAAATACATTACACTTGGCAATAGGATGGGCGACGATCCTTGGCAATAACTGTAGTGCCTGCCCCTAGTTTGCATTTTTGTTATCATTGTCAAATTCTTTTAGGCTGATTTTATGCATTGATTAGTTTTAGAGATACTGGATTAATAATATTATGATATTATTTCATGTCTTGGATTAGTGATATATTGGTTATAATTGCTTAGTTGTTTTCATTTCACATGTTGTTAACATGATGTCTTTAATGATTATTATGTTGTATTAATAGAGATGCATAATTATACTTGAGCATTTGATGTTAGACTCATGATTTATTATGGTACTTACCCTATACTTGCATGTGTATGGTGTGTGTGTTTGTTTTATCTTTCTGTCTGACGTGTTTGATGTGGTTAAGGGAGGGAGTCGTAGTCACTTACTAGTCGGGATCTACACGATGCACCACTCCCTGCCATTGCCTGTTTAGTTTAGATATAATTATATACATGTACATGCTCGTCTTTGATGCAGGATGCAGGTATCGGGCATCGACTTCCTTGAATTGCCAGCATGAGCGTGCCCAATTAAATATACTCAAATGGTGAGAATGGGAAGACAATGATCAGCTCCAATCCTAGCCAATAGCCTAAAATACTTGTCTTGCAAGGAGGACTCATAACAGACTGTCTACCCTTTTTAAAACCCGTGAGTATTTTGTGCGTATGTTGTTTTATTAGTCTTTGATGAATTTCTATTAATTAAGTCTAATTAAAAGATTAAATTAATGATTTAATTTAATGAAAAATTATTATGACATTTTAAATATTTAATTAAATTTAATTAATTGAGAAATTAATTAAATAAAAACAATTGAATTTGAAGATAAAAGTTATAAGGATAAATTTAGAACGTGATGATATTTATTTTATTTTAATAATAATATATTTAGAGTTTAATTTTTAAGTAAATACTAAATATTATTGTTATTTAAGTTAATAAATATTTATCAAATTAAACGTTCAAAAATAAATTAAGAGGTGAAAAGATATTAAATTATGAAAATGTTTTAAGTTCGCATGATGCACGTATGACATTAAAATATAGGAAATTAATTAAAAATAAATAAAGATATGCGAACTTGATTAAGATATTTTAATAAAGCGTGTATGAGATTAAAGTTATAAATTTATTAAAGAGAAGTCAAGTGGAAAATTAAATAAAGTAATTTAATAATTCATTTGTCTTAATTAAAAGAAAATTAATTGTGCGTTAAAGAATTAATTAAATAAAATAATTGTAATTTTAGAAGTGGTGGTGACAGAAACCCTAAAAAGGTAATTAGATTCTATATTAGAGGGTTTCAGGTCATTATTGCACACACAGGTTTATGGAGAGCAACTCGAAGGGTTTGGAAAGAAAAGAATTTTACGTGGCTTGAAAGATTTTGCTTGCAGTAGAAATTTTCATCTAGTTGTCAGAGGTTAGCATTAGATCCAGGTAGGATCTCGTGGCTAGACTATATAGTGGTTTTCACTCTTCAAGTTTCTGTTTGCTCCGTGTCTTTTGCATGTGTTGTTTTTCTAGTATGCAATATTGTTCTTGTTTGAGAAATATCTGTGCATGGCTTAGATGGATACTTTGTTGAGTATATTTTAGAGAATTGTATTTTAATATGAATAAGACTGAATAAGAAATCAAACAAATATGAGAATCTATTGGATATTGAAATCAGGCTTGAGGTTTAAAAGATAAACGTTGTCCATTTTCAATAGATTTTAAGAACATAAATTAATTTGGGGAAAAGTTTAAAATAAAAAAAAAATCGTAATTAAATATGGGGAGGGTTCGAGATTTGAAAGAAAATTTTAAAATGTGAAATTCGATTGGTTGAAAGTAATTTTTCTATCAGATTACATTTACAAATGATACAAAATAATAATAATAATAAAAATATATTTGAATTTAAATTCTATTAATTTTTAATAAAATTTAAATTTAATATATATATATATATATATAAATAAATTTATAATGTAATTTCAATGTTCATTAAATTAATTTTTTTTTTAAAAATATAAATTTAGGGGGGGAGGCGGGGCCACCACATCCCCACCTCCCACACCCTGGTCGCGACCTTTAAGGCTGTGTGTGGCAGGCATGACTACTGCGTAGCAGTTGTACCTGCAGTCGCAAGGGATAGGCTGGCGGGCCTCTAAATGTGCTTGCTAAAAGTTTTTGTTTTAAAAATGTTTTTAAATTTTTTTTTTTTTAATAATTGTTAAATAAGTTTTTAATATATATATTATTTAATAAATATTTTATATTATTTGATATGTATTAAATACTCAATTATAATCTATAAAATATTAATGAGTTATTAATAATAGTAATTTAAATTATACTATGATAAATTGTTATTATTAATTAATTGATTTAAATTTTGATAGTATTTAATTTAAATCTTAATTAAATTATTATCAAAGTGATTTATAATCATTAGATTAAAATTTGATATGAATATTTATTAACCTAATTAAATATAATATAATTAGAATTAGTTAATAACGCAAGTTGTTTAACTAAGTTATAAGTTTTACTTAATTATTGTAATATTAATTTTTAATAAAATCATAGTATTATTAATAATTTAATTATTACCTTTGGGTTTTTTTGGGGACTTAACTTGAAATCAATTATGGGTAATTGTGTGTTTCATTTGGATATATGAACAAGATATTTTTGCAAGGGTAAACTATGGGTTTTATCTGATTAAAACATATGTTCAACTAGAAATGGAAACCTCAGATTAACTCAAAAGTATATTGAACTATGAGACTAGTTACGTGAACACAAACATTGGAAAACTAAAACTTTACTTATTGTGTCCTTTCAAATCAAACCCAAACTATGAAATTGTACTGTTTGCTTGTACTATCTATGCTTTTGGATTTTGGGGTTGTTTAGATGTTGACCAGTCTAGGATGTACACCAGAGGTTTTGTGAGATTTCTTTGATACCATTTATGTGGCTAGATGTTATGATGTGTTTTGTGATTCATATTGGAGATTATAATTATGAGGTTTATCTTGTGGAGCTTTTATGTGTTCTTGGATGGGAGAATCATCTTATTATCAAGTTGCCTGTTAAGGAACCGAGTTTGATCTTTATGAGTGTTGTGGTATGGGACACAACTGTGGATTTATGTGCTTAGGAGAGGTTGTCTAGGTACATGATTTTGGGAGTGGCTTGCATAGGGGTCTGGGACCCAAAGTGGTCAGTGCCAGGGTAACCTAATGCAAGTTATGTAATAAGTGATAATCTAGTAATTAAAAATTGTTTGGGGGAAAACACACTAAAAAGATAAGTTAGAGATATTTGACCCAACCATGCCTTGAGTGCTTGTATGACTAAGGATGGAATGGGATGAGTGCCTCATCTTGTTGAGAGGGCTTTCTGGTTTCCACATGTGTGATGTTGAGGGTCCGGGGTTCAGAGTAACCAATCCAGGGTAACTCAACGCTTGAGGGTCCGAGGTCTATTAAGAGATTAGTCCAGGGTAACTCAAGCAGCCATGTGATGACACTCCCTAGTATGTAGCCTGAGTCTCGTCTGTAGATTTTGTGTACCTCTGGTGGTGTACTTATTGTTGGATGTGTTTATTGTGGTTATTACTTTCATTGATGATGATTGGTGATTCATTGATGATGTACTTTTGACATGTGGCTTTTGACTTGAGATGATTATCTTTCATTGACTTATCTTATAATCTTGGTATTTGATTTATACTTTGTTCGTGTATGATGTTTGGTTATGTGGTGTCGGTATTGGATTGAGTGTTCTTACTTTTGGATTATTTTATCTTCTTGAGTAGTATGTGTTACCTTTGAGGTAGTTTTGGCTACCAGGAATTCCATGCCTAGGAATGTTTTATGTTTGATTAGCCGTATGTGGATCATTCATTATCTTCCCTGCACGGTGGGAGTGGAAGCTTGACTAGGTAACCACACGGTCGGGAGGTAGTGTCTTCTTACCATTTGGGTTCCCCTCACATTGACAGCTATTGGATGTTTGTTGCAGAAGATGTACCTTTATCATTCTTATTTCTTATCTCAGAGACTTCTTTTTAGATGATGTATATATGTTATCATGTATTCTGATGTATTGTATCTATTTTCACATACCCTGCGACATGTGCAGTGGATGTACTTTCATTGTATTAGATATACTTATGCTTTGCTTATGTGATTATGTATCTATTATTTCTTTATTCAATCTTGAGACATTGTACTTCGAACTTAAACTAATTAATTTTAAACTATTAATGTGACTCAATGTAAAAGAACCCTTGAGGAACTGAAACTATATCTGTAATTGATTATGTGTATTTGATGTGTATGTTCATGTTGCTTCCGCATTAATGTTATCTTGATGTTGTTTAAACCTTTAAAAAAAAAAAAAGTTCAGTAAACATTGTAACATGTTAGGTTTATTTCTCTTGGCTTCCCGAGCGGGGCGTTAAAATAACCTTGTTATGCACTAATTATAACTATTTAGTTATGTTAGCTAATACATTTGCTATTTCCTATTGAGCATTGATTTCTATAAGTGAAGTGTCGACCCAACCTAGAGAGGGTCATGTCCCTTTAAGGGACCTACCCTTTGGTCATGGTAAAAGAGCTAGGTGTGATTGAAGCTTAAGGACACAAAGCACATTGAAGTCTTCTCCTTAAAAATCAATATTGCCCTAAGACAAATTGCAGAAAGTATAACCATTTCTAGAATTATATTATTTCATTCAAACAAGACTGTTTATTGAAGAATATCTACAATAGACCTAGAAAGGTACAATATAAGTTTGATTCACTTAAGAATTTTTAGAAACTTTATAAAGTTATGTGTTGAGCCACGTGACGAAATGATAGATTGATTGTATGAACAATGATTAGAATAATTTAATACCAGTTCGCAATGTTTTGGCAGATTCTTGTACGAGGAAACTTAGCCTCCCATGTGAGAAAGTATAGAATATTATGTGAGGAAACAAAGATTGACAGATCTATAGGTCCTTATTCGCATTGAATTTTGCAAAAGTGCAGGCGAGTAAATAAAAAACATATAGGTTTTGATTGAATTTGAAGAGATTCTGATAAGTTCTGATAGTTTCTAGATAGAGTACCAACAATGTTTGTAGTTTTCAGTCAGATGTGGAAATTATTTTCAAATTTAGACACCATTTTGAATTGTAAGTAGATAGTTGATTTTTAGACAAGGCAATACAAGTAGTAGTCATAAACAATCCAACTGAGGACAAAGAAACTTAGAGGGATGAGGGAGTCTTGACCTTTTTTTTTGGATAGTTTGGACAATTTGTAGACTTGAAAAGGACACTCTTTTATCCCTATAACCAAAAATGGTAGAGGCAGAAAAACCTTTGTCTCACAACTTATGTGCATGCGTTCACCTCACACAACTATGTCACCCTACTAGAGGGCACCCATGTTTTTGGTGTATTCCAAGGACTCAATAACATATATTCTTAATAAGCACCCTTGTGGTAGGGGTCAAGGGTGTATACCACCTTCCAGCATCCAAGTACATGGCTATGGTGATGATCTATAGGAGAGATTCTCCCCCCTCCTTGCATAAAGATTATGCCCCCTTTCGGAGGTGAACCGGGTAGCAACTAACTACAGATTTTTTAATAGGCTTCCATTCATATTAATCCCCAATGGCCTCGTGAATGAGGTTAAGGCTAGCAGCCCACATCGATACTTGAAAGTGCACACACTTGACTAGCAAGATTGGGGGCGATGCCGCCTAGTGCAACAAATAAATCCTCTTCTTGATATTTGATATCAAAATCAAGAAGAAGAAATTAACATGGATTTGGAGTTTTTGACTCTAAAAAGCTTCTTTATTATACTGAGGTGGAATCACTGACATTATGTGTGTGTTCAATTGGGTCATTCTTGGAAGTTGGATCACTCTAGTAGGCCCCTTAAATGTTGACTCAGACTATAGCTCGGATTCAAGGGTCCATGTTTTTAATTTTTCCAAGGGAAAAGAGCATACTCCTCTACCTCATCACCAAGCTAGCTTATCAATTCCAACTTGTATTTTTCCAAGATTTTATTTTCCTAAAAGGAAAATAACATCATCTCTTCATAAAGAGCTTTTCTTAGGAGAACCTCTACCTTTCTTACCTCCCTCAGTTACCGTCTTCCAAAGATGTCTAGGTTTTTGATTTACTCTTGGGCATCACTTTCAAGTAGCAAAGATCATACTCCCCTATTCCTTTGTCTAGAGCCCCATGAAGTTCACAAGCCCTATTAAGCTATGTGTATGAAAAAGCATGAAAAAAGACACATTGTTTGAGTGGATTTGAATTTTTTTTGACAAATTGATCTTTGACAAATGTCCTACAATCAAACCATTAGTACTATTTGTATGTTTATTTCAAGGTATCTTTGACAATCATCCTACAAACCACTATCAAGATGCTTCAAAAATTAGAAAACATAAAATAGATTCTTCAAAAAATAGGGGTTAGATAAAATAAAAATCACAAATAACAAACTTAAAAATACAATTTTTCCCTATTCTGATGTCAAGTCTCACACAAAACTTCACAACTTACCGCACAAGGATTCTCTTTATGTGGTGTGAGAAAGTACTTTTATCGTGCGAGCATATCAGTTACTGTGCGAGGAAGTACAATATTTGCGTGAACTTTTAGTTTTCTCGTGTGAGAATTCATTTTTTTGTATAAATAGAAAATATAGAATGTTGAAAATAAATAAAAGATGAGGCCAAAAAATTGATTTTTTGGCCCCACGATGGGCGTTAGAAATGTGAGTGTTAAATATGGACCTCTAATTCCACACACACTTCAACATGATCATTATGTTTTCAGTAACATTCTAAAATGAATACGTGAGATTATTCATTCAGTATGCCTTCATAAGATGATTTTTTGCCTTCTAACTAGATAGGGTTTTACTATTTGCTCTTAGAATTGAGAGTTCAAAAACTAGACCAAACTAGTATGAAGGATTTATGAATGCAAATGAAATCTAATTTATGTTTTTGATATTTTGAATGCAAAGGTTATGAATTAATCTAGATGAATTTCAAATTAATATAAGAACAATGAAGAGTAAGTTAAGCTAAATGAATGCATTGTAATCTAGATGATGAGCATGTAAAGCAAATAAGTTTTGAATGGAAAGCACTTGAGTGATCAATCCAATAGTGATTTGATACTCTTCATGTGCATCCCTCCAAATGAGAGGTCAAGGGTCTCTTTTTATAGAATCTTTGACCTGATCAATGGTCAAGATTAAACTGAGTGTACAGTTCAGATTGAATGTGAGATTGAGTCCTCCATTTTTGATGGAGTTGAATGAGATGAAATAGGAGATACCATTGATCCATTCAATTATGTGCTCATAATTATTTTTCTAATTAATTAGATAATTAGTTTCAACAATTATGATGAGCATAGTTGATTTAATCAATATATTTAATTCCTTTTTCATATGAGATTAATTAGGAAAGAATATTGATACATTCAAACATGACATAATAATAGAATATTCTAATTAATTAAATAATTAGTTTCAACACCTAAGTATATATATAAAATTAAATCAATGTATTTTAATTCCTTTTTATGTGTATTAGCTAAAAGGGTGGATTTAAATTTAATTAAAGTACTTACGAATTATAATTAAACTAGGAGGTTAATTTAGCTAATTTCAATCAATATTTAGGAATTAAATAAAGTACATGATTAATATAGATTAGGGATTTTTTGTATTTGGCACTTAGGTCAAGTAAGGATGGTTGCACCAAAATTGGTTCAAAATGTCAATGTGCCAATTTAGGGGTATTACAGTTCCAACTTTGATAAACTCTTAGTCATTGAGATATACATGCTTAAAAGGCCCAAGGATTATAATAAAAATGTATAGCGGTCAGGTTTTGTAATGACAATGCCTGAAGGATTTATCGCACAATCAAATGATCACTTTGTCCAACGTTTCTTGTTCCTCTTTTCACATTTTGGTGGAAAGTATGGACATTTGAGTAGCAATTTTTGTTCTGCTTGGCAAGATATGTGTTTTAGTTTACTCTTTTGATATTTTCTAACTAAATGGGTTCATTCTCTTCCTGAAATAAATAAGCAATATTGTATATGGAACACTTGGAAGCAACACTTGGGCTTTTCATTGGAGCATGCATTCAAACCCCCTTCATTGGGTAGAAAGTGAGTGAATTGAGGTTTGATTCTTGTTCGACTAATTAAAGAAAAGAAATGTGGAAACATGGAAATGTGATCAAGTAATTTGTTGAATCTGAATCTAATCATTTTTCCAATTTCAATTTAGTTTTGTACAACCATACAAGGGATTAACATATTCTCAATCAAATTCCAAGTGAATGAAATGGAATTGGGATTGCAATTTTCAATTCTCATTCCTGATTCCTACTCCTGTTCCCATTTTGAATTCTAATTTCCAATTCCTTTGCGACCAACCAAATAGACCCTTATTATTTCTTTGACAAATCATAAGTAATGATTCTTAATTAATCTCAATATGATATAGAGGAATGACTCTGTAGCCATCTATACTAATTTCGTGCACCTAGAACTCTTAAATTGTAAGTTAGATTTCAGTGATTTTTTAGTGTCTCTCCATATGCGAGTTAATAAATTAAAGCTAAGGTTTCAGCTTATAGGTATTGATAAAATGGGCTTTTCAAAGTGTTGTTTGATACCCCCTATGTGTTGGAACAATTGATTAATTGTGTATTGTCTTCGATGTCACACAAAATGTCATATAATTATCAGTCAGTGTATGCCAAGCTCATTCAGGTATTGAAAATAGTTTTTTGTGTCTACCAAGCGATCTAAAGTTTGCCTAGTTCAAAAGATATTATCTATCGAGTTCACTCGGGTGCCAAAGGAAAGTTTGCGGAAGATGAGTGTTAACCGAGCTCACTCGATTAACGAAGGAAAAGTTGGATGGAACTAGTGTCAACTGAGCTCACTCAGTTACCAAGGGAACTTAGCAAGTATGCAGTGTTAATTGAGTTCACTTGGTTAACATAGGAAAATCTTTTTTGAGTTAGTGTCTACCAAGCAAGGTCAACTAACAAAAGATTTTCTTGTTTTGACATATTGAGTTCAATTGATTTATCTATTGGTTCTAGCCGATTGAGAAGATGATTATTAATTATTCTAAGTTATATTTGAGTCAACTTGACAATATGAAAGATATAAATAAAAGGTCAAGTTGAGGGTTAGAAGTGGGCTTGAAGAGTATGTGAATGCATGGAAGATTTTTGAAGATCTAATGATGCTGAAAGGAAGCGAATTAGAAGGATAAAAGCAGTCTATCCTTGTGAAGTTGAAAATATACATTCAATCAAAGAAGGATCAAGTATACAAGCTAGAACTGAGCTCTGTAATTACCAATTCAATTGTATCAAAAATTAGGTCATGTCATTGTTACTCTCTAACCTTTGTAGTAGTGATCTAAATCTCTTAACAGAGTTGGCTTAACAACTATTTGTAAATCCTCTAACAAAGTAGCAGTTCTATTGAATTGTCTAAAGACCTCTAACAAGGCCACTCCTAATAGGGTGATTAAATCCTCTAACAGGGTCACACCTAACAGTGTGTTTCATAACTTTTAATAGGGTTGACTTCTAATAGGGCTCACTTCAAAAGAGTGAAAAACAGTAACTAGTTGGAATTGGTGATTTTTTCCAAATTGAGTTTCTATGTTAAATCTTGGTGTCAAATGTGTTCATGCTATTTCTTTTATGTGTTTGCAACTAAGTTAAAGTAATAAGTAATCATAGATAACATCTTAAGATTTTTATGACAAGTGTTTGCCGAGCATATTCAGTATTTATCGAACTACAACATTTTCAGTGTATTTACCAAGTATTAGTAGAGTTCAATTTTTAGAAATTATTTTGTATTGACATCTAAAGAATCTAGAATTTATTTTTGTAGTAACTTATTCATTCCTCCCCTCTTAGTTACTCCTCCTTTATTTCCAACACTATGTTCTTGGACCAATAGTAGTTCACTAAAAAATAACAATATTTATAGCCAAATGTCTTAGTAGTCTTTATGAAATGTCACAATAGTGTGCATAAATAGACCAATCATCAACCATATAAGTTAAAAAAAATAGACTATTAGTACACATATGATCAACTATTAGTACATGTGTTATCATTTTTAAAACTCCCTTAATATTAGTAATTAAAGAAAAACATAACAACTATTAGATCCCCTAACAGTTATGAAATAGTATCCCTTCTTTCTCATTCTCCTCTCCCATATTATTTAACCATTATAAAATTCTCAATGTTAGCCGGGTAAGTTTGTTTTTTCAATTACCCGAACTGAAAAGCCATCTGGAATAGAAACAAAATTAACTTGGAAAGCAAAATCATACTCCAGTTGAAGTCGCCATTGAAGATTATGACATGATTCTCAATGCAACACAAGACAAGTTTGGCCAACAACAAAATTTCAAAAGAAAGTTTACAAAGAGAATAAGCCAAGAATCTCTGCATCATACAGAAAATAAAATGTCGGCTCATATATAGTAAAGAGCAGCTCATGAAAGAGGTGGAACAAATCTTAAAGATTTGGTAAACATCCATCAAACCACCTCAGGAGAATAGACACTAAACTCATATTACTGCAATACACAGCACAATATCTTCTCGAGATAAATTGTAACAGTATTTTCTACGAGGGAAAGATAAGAAAGAGCAGAATGAATTAAACCCATTCTGACAACACAGTCATGGGCAATCCAAAGAGAATAACAATATCCGTCTGGTTAAATCTTAATGTTGGTTGATAGAATTATCATTGCTCTCCAATTAATGGACTTAGATTCTGAGTTATCGTATGCAGCGTGTTCATTGAATGCATAACTAGTTTTTTCTACAGAAAAGAACAAAAATAAGAATCTAAAATTTGTCTTGTTGCAGATAATATCTGACATTGTTTTAAACGATGTAAGACAAGATCATACAAACACAAACTGGATTTTTCTTCAACATACAAGGACTCTATACTGATGGCAATGGCATAACTATACTGATCTTTATTATCTCTTTTTTGGAATTCATGGCTTCCTGATCAGTTCTGCCATGCCCATCATGAGTTAGTCTTTGCTATAAACCAAGATAGGATTTTTATTAATTTGTACATACAAAAGAAAAAATTCAAAGCTACCATGGTGAAGTAATTGGTATGAAGTTTAAACAGTGAATTTTTTTACAGTTGAGAGTTCAGAAAAAAGAAAGCTTTTTGGAGCTCTTAGAAATTGAGAAATTTTCTCGATATGGGTTAACATCATTGTATAATTTGTATACATGTCTATCAAGAACTATATACCTAGCTGAGTGACTGACTCTGATACTGCTAAGCTTATTTCTGTATATTGTGAAAACCGCCATTAATTGGACCTTGACAATGGCTTTGAAGCATTTCTGCGAAGAAGTTCGTGGGCTAATGCCTGAAGCTCTCCTCCGTCATCGGAATCTTCGTTTTCCCGGTTATTCCTTTGAAAGATCTCAGGCATCATGAAGTTTCCCGGCTCAACCAGCTGAGAAGCTGCCATGTGATTGTACGCAGCCATGGCCGGAAAAGCTGAAACGCTGCTTTCTTCTTTCAGTCGCTCGCTGTATGGAATGCTACACGATGCAGATGCGCCTGCCCCGCCTGAATTCACACCGTGGCAGGAAATTGAGAGCTGAGCTACGTCGAATTGATTTGAGCGGTGGTCATATGATGAAGATGATGAGGCGATGAATGGAGTTGATGTGAGTTCATTTGTATGATTGTGAGAAGCCATTCTGTTTGCTAGCTGTGCTTGAACGAAAGCCAATTCCGCCTGCAAATTCACAACCTGCAAGTGCAGCCAAGTTAATTTAACCCTATGCAATGCTCAAAATAAATCTCCATCCGGACCCAATTGTGGATTTAGATACCAATTCAATAAAAAACTAGCCCAAAATCAGATCTTGAATGCATAAAAAGCTTAGTTGAAACCAGGTATTTCTTACCATGAAACCATTAGCAAATATGGCTACAGGTGAAGATGAGTTGCAATATACAGTGATGATATTTGCAGTGGATTTTTTTGGATAACTTTGTTATTGTTTTTAACTTGGATTCTTTGGTGATGGATGAAATTTGAATAATAGTTCACTGTCAGATTCTTGTCAATGGAAGTCTGAGTGAGGACAAGCATACAATCCATTTCAAGGCTCAATATTGAAAAACAATCACTTAAATGGGAATATGTAGCGTGATACCAATTTGACTGTGATAGATATATATTTCTGCAGTGAAGCCTAGGGTTAGAAAATGAAGACACAAAAGTATTGAAAGTTCCTGAATTTATTTGTTTGGTATCATCAAAATGGTGAATTAGAGAAGAAAAAGATATACAAATGCAAACCATCATGATAGTAAGCAAGAGAAGAGAAAGATGTAAAGGAAAATATCATCAGAATCATGAATTAGAGAAGAGAAAGATACACAGTACCGGTGAATTAAAGAAGAGAAAGATACACAATACCAGTGAAGTAAAGAAGAGAAAAGATACATGCTGTCAAAATTCAGAAATTTTCCATTATCATGAACATAAACAGTGAAAATACGTTTAATAGAGAAAGACTATAACTGTATCTTTTTCCATTGTGTATTTCTGCAGTAGAACCCAGCGTTAGGAAAATGGAGACATTAGGTTATTAAAATATTGGAATCTTCTGAATATTACTTTGTATCTTTTTCTGTCAATGCTACAGATGATATTCCACGAGCTATTATCTGAATAGTAAGCTAGAGAGCAGAAATATACACTCAATCAAATTCAAAAGCTTTCAACACTTATTTACATAGTCCGAGGAAACAACTTAAATCTATTTCACAGATATAAAGATTATAACTGTATCTTTAGACTCCATTGTGTATTCTGTAATAAAACCTAGAATGTGAAAACGAACACATTCCAAAAAATCATTCAATAACAAAGATTTCTGAATTTGACTGTGTGCATCTTTTTAATAAATGTTGCTGATCATGTTCCCCGATCCATCATCAGAATAGTAAGCTAAAGAAAAAAACATACACAAAAAGATATTGTTAGAATAGTGAGTTACAGAAGAGAGAGATACTCAAGCTTACAGCACTCATTAGCATGGGCTACCTAAACTTAATGTCTTTAATTGATATATTGATTATAAAATGGAGCACAAAGAACATACACAAAAAGATAAAGTCAGGATAGTGAGTTACAGAAGAGAAAAGATACTCAAATCCAATTCAGAAACTTGCAAGACTCATTGAAATAGAACATGGAAACTTAATTGGTATACTGATGCAGACCTAAAAATGATTAAGCATGGAGATCTTCCGAATTCGATGATATTCCATGATCCATCATCACAAAGTGAGCAAGAAGAGACAGTCAAATGGGTAAAGAAAAACTTAAAAATTGGATCTTGATCAAAATTAAAGCAAGATTGGATCTTTGTGTGAATTAGCATTGAGGGGGAAAGTGGGTGAAAACAAAAGGCCTAACCTGCTGCTGAAGGGCAAAGATATGGGCAACGCAGCCATAGACGGGGTCTTTGAGACGGGCCTGAGCTTCATAGCAGATGGTGACAACGGCCTCTCCACGCTTAGGCAGGGGAATGTGCTGCAACAGCTTGGAGACATTACTGGCTCCAAATATCTTATGCACCGCCGCAAAATGAGCCGCCCCTTGATCCGAATCAAAATATGGGGCGAATATGCACCCACTCACACATTTCCTCCTCAGAAACTTGCACGCTCCACACGGCGCCCCTCCGCTACTCATGCTCATCATCAACAAAAAAAAACTACTCCTTTTCCTGTATGGCCTAAATGAAGTACAATACTATATTGATTTCCAGGTCTTAAATTAATGAGCAAAACTTTCTAGCAATTGGGCTCTCATGGATGGCATGGCCCTTTTTCTTTCTGCAATCAATCAATCAATCAATCAATCAATGAGAGAAAGAGATGGACCCTGCATAGCTATCTATCTATATCATGATGGGTTTCTTTCTTTCTTTCTTTCTTCTTCTTACTTACTTGATTGTTCCACATCAGACACACAAACACATTAGTACTATTCCACCCCTATTTCACCCCTGTTTCGTGGGTCCAATGTCTCTGCTGGATGTTACACTGCAATCGCATTTCCAGATCCATCAATGCCAGGGGTTTTTAAAAGAGAAGAAAAGAAAAGAAGCCGAGTGGGAAAATAAAAACAACGCGGTGGTCTAAAAGGAAGGAGAGAAGAGATGTTATAAGCGGTATGGTGGTATGTGGAAAAAAGAAGAATAAAAAAAACAACAACAACAACAACGTTTGTTTCTTTGAAGCAAAGCAAAAGCGAATGAATGAATGCATAATCATGCGTAAAGGAATAACGTTCACGGTTCACCCTCCGTTAGGCGCCGGGAGGGAGGGGGCACGTGTCCGTGCCACGTGGTCCATTCTGCACGTGCAGGGCCCAGGGGCACCAGCGAGGTCCAACCAAGTGGGTTTTTAGCCAGTGGAGCGCCGCCACGTGGAGAGGAAAACGATGAGTCTCACGCCCGTCTTGTGAGGGGGCGGGCTCACATTCCCAGTAAGACGTAACGGACGAGTAAGGGTGATGTCAGCGTGAGCAGGAGGGCTCCACGCGCCGCTGATTCTCCGTGTGGAGAGCGTGATGTGTATATTTAGAGGAATTACAATTAGGGCTCTGAGAATGCAGGAAATTATTCTGTTTGTCAGGGCGACTGCAGGGTGGGGTTGAATTGATATGGGAGGAAAGAAAGAAAGAAAGAGTGGAGGAGTGTTTTTGTTTTTGTATTTGTTTTGGTGAGGGCAGCGAACGGCGCGAGGCGCGCCGCTCGGATTCGTGTCTGGTGTGAAACGAGGAAACACCGGCCCCGACAATCTGCCTTTGACCTAACTCCTCCTCGTCATCGCCCTTTAAGCGGTGCGCAACTCTCACCGCTCCGCTCCCATGTGGCCGCCCGCTCAACCCCCGGAGGGAAGTGAAACCTGCGGGGTTGTTAACGCTGGGCCCCACCTCGCTCCGCAATCGATACACGTTTTTATCTGCTCTTGCTAATTGTCCTGTTGCCCGTTAACGGCGATTCGGCGTGCTCTGCTCCCGACAAATGACGGCGGATCCATAAGCGATTATCTCAGTCCCCAAATTTTGATGGTCTAGACGACCGTCTTTTCTCTTATAATTGCTATTATTTAATTTTACATTATTTTAATTTGTATAAGAAATCTATTAGAGAAGGTACAAGGATTTTCATTTATTGTAAACACGGGGTTTTGTTTGGGATGCAGCTATCCTCTCTACACATTGTATTTTTGACCAATTTTCAAAAAATTGAAAATATTATAGATTTTTCTAAAAATTCCACCATACATAGTTTGTAGTGGAAAACAATAGAAAAATTGGAAAAAAAAGTTTGACTTTGTTTTGTCTTTAGTGCATTTTGTCTAAGATTGGAAATTAATGAGATTAACCTGTCCCTTTTATTTGTAGCCTATGTTATACAATTGCAATCGTGGCCATATTTATAGCAATTTATTGTTTTTGATAATAAATATTTTAAATTAGTACTATTAGCTTTCCATGATTCATATCACTTTATAAATGATTTGTGAATTTAATGTATGAGAAGATTATTTATCATAATATCTTCCTTGATATGTGTTGTTTAAGGGCAATCCTATGTATATGTTATGTAGTTTCAATGGTGCATATATTTTATAATAATAAATCATTATTTTTCCATCAACAAGATGTTATTATTTTCCTTGGGCTTTGTTGCATCTTGATAGTACATCATTGAGTGTGATCCAAAAAGTTGATGATAAAAAGTCTTACACAGTCAAATCCATAATTGGAAGCCAAGCATTTGATGGTCCAAATGATCGTTTTCATATGTTACTAGTTTATCATTATTTTCCAATTTCACATTATTTTTATGTATATAAGAAATTCAAATCACTAATGAAAGAATAAGGAATTTCATTTATTTTCAAGAGAGTGGTGTAATAGTGAATCATTATTTTTGACATTCGTAAAACAAAAACATTGAAAGGACTATACCATCATAAAAATTTCACTCACAAGTAGGAGTCATCAAATTTTTATTATAATCCATAATTTCAAACCTAAAAATTGATAATCTAAATATTCAGAACATGATCAAATGCTAAAAATTTCGAAAAAAAACATTGTGTTTTGTTATTTTAAAATTTAGTCAATAGCACAATTTGTAGGAAGGATAACCGCATCCTACCATCTATTCCTCAGAAACAGCTTTAATCTTCTCCTGGCGTGGATTAATTTTACAATGATTTGTTTTCCCATATGACAGGGAGGGGTGACCGTCAAATTCCAAGGCTTGCAGATTCCATAATTATCCTGCTGTGTTACGTAGCAGAGTCGATAATGTATCCATCCTCATCTGGAGCAAAGCTAATGATGATTTTCCCTTTTGTTTCTGGTTCACGCCTCCTACGCATCCCCATTGACAAGTTGCGCCACTGAGCTGCAAATAAAGGGAACAGATTTCTGATCGTCCGTATGTTCATTTCCGAGAAAGAGAGAGTGGTGAGTGCAAAGAGCAAAGAGCAAACGCGTGTCCCCATCACATGCTTTGTATTCTCCAACTTCCATGTTATATTTTTGGGAGAGGGCCCATTGCTTCATTCATCAAATCTTTCCCTCAGACGACACCTCTCATGGGGGAGTTGAAAACGAGTGAGGGAGCATAGGCTCTACTGCTTCTAGCCTCTCTACTTGTCCCCACTGCCCTTTCCCTTTTTGCTTTGCAAGAATCAATGCTGACGTAACATCTAGGCATTTGACTTCGACTATTTTAACGTTATCAGGGTTTTGTTTTATCGCGACCTATTTGCAACTTTGTCAAATTCAATGAACAACTGTCCCATGGGGTGGTGTGGCTCATCAAGAGTGTTCCATCAACTTATGTACATGTACGAGTCTCATAGTTGTAATTCTAGAGAGTAAGGGATAGTTGTGATAGGGAGTTTCATGGTTGGTTTCGGTTGGGATTATCAAGAATGAAGATTCCCTTGATCTTGGGTTATCATCTCAGGTCTAGTTTATTCTATGGAGCTGATCATGAGGAGGGTAGTTATATAACTAGTTTCGTAGTTTGGATAATTGAATTCATTTATTCTCTTCGTCTCAGATATCTAGCTAGGGTTCATTTGATTTTGTTGGTCACCTTGAGAGCTAATAAGAAAAATCACCTCATTAAAAAGTTTAAGTTCTAATAGTTGGACTAAGATGTTCATTCCTTTCTATTACCTATAACAAAATAAAGGAGTGGTATAATGGGTTAAGGGTTTTGGATTATTTTCATGTGAGTATTGAGATTGATTCTCTCCACCTCATATTATTTAGTCATTGACTCATTCGGCTCTAACTGATGACCTCAATAGTGGGTTCATTTGATTTAGTTGGTCACAATAAGAATTAATAAGAATGTTCACCTCATTGGAAAGTTAGGTTCTAGTAGTTGAACTAAGTTGTTCATTCCTGTCTATTAACCCACACAAAATCAAGAAGTGGTATAGTTTGTAATGTCCCTTTTTTTTGGAGGAGTTAATTATAAAGTTATCAATTAAAATATATATATATATATATTACAAGGTAACTTTATATATTAAATAAAAAATCTTCTAGAGGTTGCTAGAAGAAGCATATAAAAAATTAAAAAGGAGGCCGACCTATCGAGCAAAAAAGAATAAATAGGCATTGAGGGCTCATTGCATATCATCGAGATTTATATTGATATTTGTTGATGTGCGTTGTGGAGCCTAGGGTTTTTGCAGGTAGTCACAATTGGCCATTAAGAATGAAGACTCTAAATTGGTACGCAATTTTGAAGGTCTGAAAGATCACCTGAATTATTGCAGTGGTGGGAAGGATATTTCAGTCATTTCACTTGTGCTCAATTGTTGGTTTGGAGTTTCGGTTGGAGTTGCACTTTCATCATATCATCTTCAGCATTCAGTCTCCACCATTTGATCAATCCAGGTTCTTCATTTCAATCTGTAGTTGCAACAAGTTCTCAATTGTATATAGCCAGTTAGGGTTTCTCTGTAATGTCCCATGTCATAATGTTTTGGTGTTGAAAATTGCCATATCATTTGTAAAAACATTTGGTTTTCATTGAATGAATACATTGGCACTATTATTTCTTTTATTCAACAATATGCTTTCAACAGTGTATTAAATTTAGGATTTTTTTAAGTGGCCTATTGGAAAGGGTCATTACAGTAGTATCAGAGTGGTTTCCTGCCAGCCTGATAGGGTTACCTAGCCACCATTTAATTTAGTTTACAAAAGAACCAACATAACTGAGAATATGGCTGAGAGACATTCTCAAAGCCCATCCAGAAGTGTGTGAGATGATGAGACTTTACAGCAATAGGAGAGGCTTCTACACTCAATAGAGGCAAGTACACAGGCAATAATGGTTATGATGCAACATTTGATTGGGGAAAATAGGAGAAATAATCATAATAATGACCATGATGATAGGAGCATAGTAAGATCACAACATAGGACACGGTCTGGAACAACTGACAGATCCACACGTCCTACATTCAGAGAAGAAACTCCAGCATGTACACTTGATGCTATGGTAACAAATATTGTAGATGAACTCCGACAAGCGAGGAATGAGTGGGATTCATTACCAGAATATGTACAGGATGGATGGACATTTGACAGGTACTTGAACTATAGAGCTGCCAGGTAGAAGCAAGTAGATAAACACAGTGAGTTGCAACAGGTCACCAACAAGTTGGTATTACCCACATTTGATGGTAGTGGAAAAATGACTGCTCGTGCTTGGATTCATAAGGTGGATACTTTCCTATCTCTGAAGACTATGACATAATTTGAAGCACTCAAGTATGCCACTTTACACTTAGATGGGGTAGCACATGATTGGTGGACACATGGCATGATCACATTGCAACACAATCAGGTAATCACTTATCAGGAGTTTGTGGATAGATTGATAGAAAGGTTTGATAAAAAAAATTCTGAAGTTTATTTTCGGGAGTTAGCCCAGTTGAGACAGTCAGGAAGCTTAGAACAATTTATCAACGACTTCCAGAAGCTTGCAGTGATGGTGCCTGACATTTCAGAAAGGAGGCTAGTCATTTTATTCACAGAGGGATTAATTGAACCACTCAAGGGATGGGTAAAGGCCTTTGATCCTCCTACATTATAGGAAGCCATGAAGAAAGCCCGCACTATGGAACTTGCAGCTCTAGCAAACCGATTTAGTTCAAAGGGTTCTTCATCATTTAGAGATAACAAAGGGGAATTCAGCAAGGTTAAAGAGAAGGTTAGTGACTCAAAAGGCAAGCTAGCTGCACCTTGGGATAAGGAAACACTTAATGACCTGCGTAGGAAAAAGCTATGCTTCTTTTGCAAAGGTCCCTATGAGTTTGGTCATGATTGTCTTATGAGGCCTAAGGGGAAGGCTAACCGAGTGATGTGGGCTTATTATGAGGGTTCAAATTCAGACAGCTCAAAGCACCATGATGAGGTAGAGGGTGAACAAGGGGTAGATAGTGCTGAGAAAAAAGAGGCTCCAGAGATACATTTACAGGAGGCACGTCTATCTAGTATTCAAAGAGAGGGATCTTTTAGATTTCGGGGAGTCTTGGCAGGACATAAGGTTATTACTCTATTGGATACAGGTGCCATGCATAATTTCATTGATGCACGATTTTTGGAGAGGCGTGGACTCATTATTGAGGAGTTCGAGGGACTGAGAGTTAAGGTAGCCGATGGATATACTCTTCATTGTGATAGGATGGTGCGAGATCTACCTTTGTGCCTGAACAACTATGAGTTTAAGGAAAACTATCATGTGGTCAACATGGGTGACATGGACATAGTACTTGGGATGCAATGGCTACATTCTTTGAAGGAGGTTACCCTTAGATTGGAGGATATGGAGATATGATTCGTGGTGGATGGTAGGACTCATCTGCTGAAGGCTATCCATAATGGTGATGTCAAGACTATCTCATTTAGGCGTTTGAGAGATTAGCCAAGCATAATAATATAGAGTGGGCAGCAAAATGCACCTTGATGCCTACCCAGGGGGAGCAATATAAGACTGAATATCATCCAAATATTCAGAAATTGAGAATCAAGTATGGGAAGGTACTCAGTGAGATTCCACCAGGCAAGCCACTAGACAGAGGTATTGAGAACATTATTGAGCTGGAGGAAGTTGCTAAGCCTATCATGATCACACCATACCAACACCCAAAATGACTCAAAGATGAGATCGAGAGGACCATCAAGGAGTTGCTAGCGATGGGACACATCAGACCAAGTAAGTCACCTTTTGCATCTTCTGTTGTTTTGGTAAAAAAGAAGGATGGAATTCTATGAATGTGTATTGATTACAGGGTGTTGAATAAGAGAACTATAAAGAACAAGTATCCCATCCCACACATCGATGAGCTGATAGACGAATTGCATGGGGCTTGTTATTTCACAAAAATTGATTTGAGATCAGGCTATCACTAGATCAGAGTTCAAGTGCAGGATATTGAAAAAACTGCTTTCAGATGTCATTATGGGCATTTTGAGTTTGTAGTCATGCCTTTTGGTTTGACTAATGCACCTGCCACTTTTCAGTCCACTATGAACAAGGTCTTCCACCATCAGTTGAGGAAATTTGTGCTAGTGTTCTTTGATGATATTTTGATCTATAGCAGGACATGGAAGGAACATTTAGAGCACTTGGAGACAGTATTGAGCATTTTACAGAGCGAATCCTTATATGCCAAGGAGTCGAAATATGATTTGGGGATGACAGAATTGTTGTATCTTGGACACATCATTAGTGCAGAAGGAGTGCGAATGGATCTTGAAAAGATCCGTGCTATTGTTGATTGGCCACCACCAGAGAACCTTACACAGTTAAGAGGGTTCCTTGGTCTGTGTGGATTCTATCATAGGTTTGTTAGTGGCTACTCACGACATGCAGCGCCCATGACAGTTTTGTTGAAGAAAGGGGCATTTTTGTGGACTCGGGAGGCACATGAGTGTTTTATGCGGTTCAAGGAAATAATGACTACATGCCTAGTATTAGCATTGCCTGATTTCATGAAGCCATTTGAGCTTCAATGTGATGCTTCTGGAGAGGGAGTTGGTGCTGTACTCATGCAGGAAAAGCATCCTATAGCTTATGAGAGTAGGAAGCTCAGAGGGGCTAAGAGATCATTTAGTATATATGATAAGGAGATGTTGGCCATCACGCATGCCTTGGCCAAATTCAGACAGTATCTTGTGGGTAGCAAATTTTGTATTAAAACTGATCATAATAGTTTGAGGCACTTTTTGGGACAGGGGGACCTGAATGATTGTCAATAGAAGTGGGTGAGTAAGTTACAGGCATATGATTTTGATATCACATATGTTAAGGGGACACAAAATATTGTTGCATATGCTTTATCTCGTAGGCCATACCTCACTTTTATGGTTCAGATATCAGAGGATTGGCGACACTTGATTGTAGCAAAATATGCCAAAGACACGTGGGCCTCTGCTATAGTGGAGGGAACAACAATCGACACCATATACAGTCTCATAGATAATTTGATCATTTACAAGAACATGATTTACTTAGTCCCAGGATCAAAAGTGAAGCAGTTGATTTTGAGAGCATTCCATAATTCACCTACAACAGGCCATCCTGGGTATTTCAAGACTTATAGGTTAGTACGGGAATGGTTCACTTGGAAGGGATTTAAGGCTGATGTTTTTCAGTATGTGCGAGAGTGTCATGTTTGCCAGCAGAACAAACAAGAGCACACTTATCCAGTAGGGCTCCTACAGCCACTTCCTATTCCTGACAAGAAGTGGGAGTGTATCTCTATGGATTTTATTGCGGGCTTGGCCAGGGCCCAGGGGTGTGATTGTATCTATGTGGTGGTGGATAGGTTGAAAAAATATGCTCACTTCTTCCCTATCGCTACTACATACTCAACAACTCAGGTGGCAGAGGTCTTCTTCAAGGAGATTTTTAGATTACACGGTTTGCCTCGGAGCATTGTGAGTGATAGGGACAACCGCTTCATGAGTCACTTTTGGCAAGAGATATTTTGGTTGTGTGGCACTGAGCTTACACCTAGTACCAGTTATCACCCACAGACTGATGGTCAAACAAAGATTGTAAACAAATGGGTGGAAGGGTATTTGAGAAATTATGTGGCAGATCAACAACGATCTTGGGTCAGATGGATATATCTTTGTGAGTATTGTTACAATACTACATATCATATGACTATACAAATGACACCCTTCATGGCACTTTATGGTTATGAGGCACTTAGTTTCTTAGATTTGTTGTTGGGAGACAGTTGAGTACCCTGTGCAGGTGAACTATTATAGGAAAGTGAGGATATAGTTGCTACTCTCAGAGACAACATTGCTAGAGCTCAGAACTAGCAAAAGCAGTATGCAAACAAGAAGAGGACTGAGCATAGTTTTGAGGTAAATGATATGGTTTACCTCATGTTGCAGCCATATAAGCAGTCCACTCTCAAGAAGAGTGGTGTAGAGAAACTCAAGCCACACTATTATGGACCATTCAGGATCATCAAATGAGTTGGTGAGGTGGCTTATGAGTTGGAGCTTCCCATAGACAGTAGAGTGCACAATGTGTTCCATGTATCATGCCTCAAAAAGGCGTTGGGTTAGAATGTGATGCCTCCTGTAGTATTACCTCCCTTGGATGATGAGGGGAAATTGATCTTAGTGCCAGAACCCATTCTGGATAGTAGAGAGAAGCAGCTTCACAGGAGAGTAATCAGAGAGTATCTAGTTAAGTGGAAAGATTTACCTGTTGAAGATGCTACTTGGGAGGGAGAAGTGATTTTGTAGCATCCAACATTAAGATTGCTTGAGGCCAAGCAATTTTAGGAGGGGCGGACCTGTAATGTCCCATTTTTTTGGAGGAGTTAATTATAAAGTTATCAATTAAAAAATAAAATATATTACAAGGTAACTTTATATATTAAATAAAAAATCTTCTAGAGGTTGCTAGAAGAAGCAGAAAAAAAATTAAAAAGGAGGCCGACCTATCGAGGAAAAAAGAATAAATAGGCATTGAGGGCTCATTGCCTATCATTGAGATTTATATTGATATTTGCTGATGTGCGCTGTGGAACCTAGGGTTTCTGCAGGTAGTCACAATTGGCCATTGAGAATGAAGACTCTCAATTGGTACACAATTTTGAGGGTGTGAAAGATCACCTGAATTATTGCAATGGTGGGAAGGATATTTCAGTCCTTTCACTTGTGCTCAATTGCTAGTTTGGAGTTTTAGTTGGAGTTGCACTTTCATCATATCATCTTCAGCATTCAGTCTCCACCATTTGATCAATCCAGGTTCTTCATTTCAATTTGTAGTTGCAACAAGTTCTCAATTGTATACAACCAGTTAGGGTTTCTCTGTAATGTGCCATGTCATAATGTTTTGGTGTTGAAAATTGCCATATCATTTGTAAAAACATTTGGTTTTCATTGAATGAATACATTGGCACTATTATTTCTTTTATTCAACAATTTACTTTTAGCAGTGTATTAAATTAAGGGTTTTTTTTAGTGGCCTATTGGAAAGGGTCATTACATAGTTGGTTGAGGGCCTTGGATTCCTTTCATGTAAGTTTTGTGAGTATTTTCTCCACCTCATATTATCTAGTAGTTGTCTTAATCGAATTTGATTGGTTGCCTCAAGAGTTTATAAAAGATTTTCATGGACCACTATCTAGTAGTTGTCTTAATCCAGTTTGATTGGTTGTCTCAAGCGTTTATAAAATGTTTCTTTGGTTGTCTCTCCTTTATTAAAAATAAATTCAATTAAGAACTAGGGTTAGCATGATTTCATTATAAACGAACCAATCATTATATAATCTTATGGTTTTTCAATTTTTATATCTCAATCCTATTTGGTCAACAGTTGGTGACTTTTAAGAGTTTTGGAGTCCTATTTGATTAAGTCAGTCAGTCAGAGAGAGAGAGAGAGAGAGAGAGAGAGAGAGAGAGAGAGAGAGAGAGAGAGAGAGATTATAGAAGGCCACTTTAGGCGTGTCCATTTGTATCCATAAATAATAATAAAAATCTCCTTGCATCCAAGAGAAAAACCCACTCTTTTCTCTCCATTAACACAAAAAAAAAAACTCTTATCATTAAGAGTTTAGCACTTGCCAACATTTTTCTATTATTGCATCAACTTTTCATTATGAGCATTATGTATAGAATTATCATGTTTTTGTTACAACGTCATTTATATTATTTTCTCCTTTTTAGTTTATTATAATAATTTCTTTAAATGGTGGTATAGTTGGTTTAAAAAGTTCTGAAATTGTTAATCATGTATTATTTATCTTATTTTCTATTTTTTATTTATTACATTTTCTTAATGTATTTTTTTCATTGTTTCCTTAAGTTTTGATTAGGAGTGACTCTCTCTTTCCCTTTTTAGTTTTTTTTAACTTTTGTTCCCCATTCTATTTATTTGACTTTGTCTGCTAACTATTTTACATTACTTCTCTTTTTTTACTATGATCTAAGATCTTAAAGTTGAATTCAAAATATTTTTATTTAAAGTAAATTCACATAATCAAATCTTCAAACTATACATAATATTATAGAATCCCTAAAAAAATGAAAAGTGAAAAATCTTTTATCAAAGAATTAAACTCTATATCATTGAACTAACCTACATATTCTTCTTTTATATATATATATATATATATATACTGAAGTAACCTGCCCATTTTCCTCTAATAAGTAAATAAAAATTCAAGGACTAGCAAGATTCATTTCTAAACGAACCAGGCCTGTTATAATCTCACGAGTTTGCATTATTTACAGCTGCGATTGTTATAGTTTTAAGGTATTGATTTGCTGCATTCATCTCCACCAATTTGGTCCACCTCATCTCTGTGCTTTTATGGGATGGTGACTATAATTTATATTAAATTTACTCCTCTTGACCGAAAGCTTTATTTGTCTCCTTATTCCTGAAATTTGTGTTTACCTAAAATTATATTTGTCTCCTGAATCTTATCATTTATGTTTTCTCAAATTTATATTTTTCTCCCAATTCTTAAAATATATGTTATCTGGAACGGTGCTCATAACTTTTTCCACAAAATCCAAATTTCTTAGCTAAGTATCTCGCTATGTTGATTGGAAAAATGCAACAAAATTCAAAACTTTAAGCTGAGGGTTTCAACTTATCTGCAATATTATAGAATTAGGGTAGACGGAATGTTTAGATAAGAACGGTGATGGATAACTACTTCTGCAATATTTTATGTTCCCTATTTTCATGGCTTCGAGAAGTAGGATTGACTAGAATATCAGTGTGTCTCCTTTGAAAACATAGATTATACAACTGCAGACAGTGTCCTCCATCCATGATTTGATGCACTCATGGGAAATCAACTCTACTGATTTACTAATAATTAATTGCGTAAGTATTTTCTTTATCATTTAGATCGTATAACAGTAATATGGCAGTTTTCACACAATCAAGGAAATTTAAAGAGTTAGTAATATTTTTCAATTTGATGGTTAATTTTATTATTTTTATTAATATTTTAAATCATATTCAATGGTTCTTTAGATCTTATGATTGTAATATGATATTTTTATATAATATTAATGACTTGGAATTTCTAAAGTTGTAATATTCTTCAATTTGATTGTGTGGATTTTTCTTTCTTTATTGATATGTTGGAAATTATATTTAATGATCTATTATCATAAGAAGACATCAAGAGGAAAAGTTCATGTCATGTTAATGATAGATTATGGAGTGCGACTTAAATTTTTTTTATATATTCAAAGTAATAAAACATTGGTGTTGTCCTAATCTACAATAGCCTAAGGGCATATCAAACCAAAAAAAACCAACAAAACCAGGGTTTACAATAGGTGCAAGGCATAAAATTAGACCAAAACAAGTAGTCAAACCAAGGTGTAAAAAAGACCATTAACAATAAATTAGGAACACAATCAATAACCCACTTGAAAAGTGGGAAAATAACTCACTTGAATTGTGTGGAGGAGAATGAGGGACTATAACACAACTTTTCCTTTGCCCAGGGGTAACTATTTTCAAAAGGGTCTCCAACATCGAGGGAGGTGGCGGAACCCTCTTTGTAAGAAAAACAACACAAAGAATGGAGTGTTGGTAATGTTGTGCATCATCAACCAAAGTTTGGAGTAGATCAAGAGTAACTACAAGGGAGGGTTGACAAAACCAAAGGGGATCACACTAGTATCATAATATTCTTCTCATGATGGTCTAAAGAGCACATAAAGAAGGGTCTGAATGAGGGACATAAACAATCTAGGAAGCATTGTAAGCATCTTTTCGATGGAGTTTCTCAAATTTGGAAGAGAGAACACATTACTTGAATCTAAGGATCTTTATCTTGTGGAAGATCAATCTCATTAGTGTGTTTAGGAATATTTATGTAGCTACACTTTTTATTTTGCATTACTCCAAATTAAAATTCCCTCTTATCCTCAAAATCATCAATACTCATCTCCATAGAGGAAGATCAAGCTTCATTATCCTTTTGCTAAGAAGATTCCTCAGACTGGGAGGGGGAAATAGGCATATAATGCTCAATAGAACTTTTGTAATCACTACTTTTGGAGCCTTACCTGTCTCAACATAATTCCTACCACTCTTATTCTTTTCAAAAGAAAGAGACCTCTTACCTTTCTTATCATTCTTGACTATTGGATTTTTAGTAGAGGAGGATGTAGCCAAATCATTTTGCTTTGAGATTTTCCATTGATGGTGTAATCACCCAAAAATGGTCATCTAGACTATGAGCCCCCTTTCTAGCATTGTTTCTTAATTTATCCATCACTTATTTTTTATCAAATCATTAAAAAAAGAAAAGTGCCTTGGTGAAAACCTTGTAAATATGCGCCTTGGTAAAAGTAAAGAGAAATAAATCCATCCTATGGTGAAAACCACTTCTTGTGGATCATTAGGAAAGTACCATGACAAAAACTTGGCAAATAGGCATCATGCATAATGCTTCCATCATCCATCCATTCCATCTTTCCTCTTCGATCTTGACAATGTTGAGCTATCCATGAGTATTGGTTATCTTATCCATCAGCTTCCTCATGATCTTGCTCGTTCACTCATAGCCTTCATATCTAGCTTCGTCCAAGTGTTGTTCTATCCTATCATTATCTTATCTAGTTGACCTCTTGGTCTTGATCATAATAAAGATGAAAAATATGGTTCTTAGAAGCATCTTGAAACATCCACTCTTTTAGGCTATATACTTTCATAACATCACATGTCCTTATCCTATCTCACTCATTAGCTTTCATTGTTGATCTAAAACATGCTTTGTAGGGCTATTTTACCCTTTCCTGAACTTGGGTACTCTTGAGGAGTTAGTCCTTGAGGATCACTTTCCTTTCCCATCCATCCTTTTTCATCCATCTTATCTACTTGCTTGCTAATCCATCATGTCCTACACCTTCCTAGATGCTGAGACAAAACAATGTGATCTTGCTCGAGAGCTAGTTACAATGTTTAAATCACTCAAAAAATCAAATATGATGCTAAAAACATCCTAAAAAGAAGAAACTTTCCTAAAAAAATGATCATCCTAGTGAAAACCTAGCCATAGGAATTCTAATGTATCACCAAAAAAAATTAAATATCTCAAAAATATAGAAAAATCATAAAAAGTTATAAAGATTAAATACTTAGAAACAAGAGTTACTTGAGACTCCAGCATCTATGTCTATCAACATTTCACGTTGCACTTTAAACCATTCATCTCATATTGTTTTGCCTCACCTAGCTTGGAATTGACCCTTCTCTATGTCTAGGGGTGTAATGACCCTGCTCAAATATGATCTCAAAGTGCTGATAAGGGACTCAAGGAATATTGTCAAACAATTCACTTGCAACCTCCCAGCTTGTTGGTTTATGTGATCAGACTGATATAAATTCTTATAGAAGAAATCAAAGTACTCCAAACACTTAGAAATCAAATTACAATGCATAAACTCTAACTTAGAATCATCAATGACTCAATTTCATCTTTAACAATGGTCATATATGATTTCTAAATGCAAAACATGCACCTACAACCAACTGGTAATTTTAGCAAACAATTGGTATGCAACCTATATGTTGATAAGAACATATACAACCATTGACATTTTGTCAAATAGTTGGCATGCATCTTCATATCACATTCAAATGAACATTACAACCATGTGAGACTTCCCAAAGATAATGTCTTATTGAAATGCAATTGCCTACACAAGTTTTTATGGAAATGCCAAGACTCTTAGCTTACAACATGACCCAACTAAAAATGCCAAAGTCTGATTACAACATTTACCTATAGCAGTAGCTAATATTTGGGATTTACAATGCAACTCCAAAGATTAAAAGATGATGATTATCACAACTTGAATAAAAATGATGAACAAATACAATGACAATATTGAATTTAAAATCAAGTCTGATACCAAAATAAACATCTACAACAGCTCTATAAAATGCATCTAAATGACACGTAGATAGCATGAAATCTTCAAGGAACATGTAGCTTGAAGTTGACTTGAGTCTCTAATGGTAAAGCAAGCATTGTCTCTGAAGATGAAGTACCTTATGAACCCAAACTGAGCCATCTATGTTGCCGCCCCTGTTTCTGAGGCAATGGTAGATATAAAATAATATGAAGCCTCTTGGTTGCCAATAAAGCCTCCAACAAGATTGCCTAGACCTCTAATATGAAGTGCCTCCACTCCTAGATGAAATTGTCCCAAGATGAAGTGTCTATGAGCAAAATCAAACCTCTCACACAAGCTGATATGAAGACAAAAATTCTGGAAATGACTAATAAAAATCTGAGCATGCAATCAAACTCCTTCATGCCAAACTTGTGGAAGACTTAACACCAAAATGTCTCCACAAAGCCCTAAATTGAATCATACAAAAACTTGGCCAAAGGCCATTAAGTTTTAACAATGGAGCTCAAATAGAAAGTCTGAAGTAACTTTCTCCTAGCTGCAATAATTCAAGTGATATTTCACACCCTCAAAATTGCTATCAATGGGAGTTTTCGTTCCCAAAGACAAATTGATTATCTATAGTCCACTTGACTCCACAAATACTCAAGAAGAAATAATCAATCATCAACATCCAATCTACCTTCTGAGAATGAAGCCCAAGATGCCTATTTATTCTTTTTTCTCCACTTTCTCTAGAAACTTCTAGAACATTATTTTATTAATTGACTTTATAAAATATTTTATAATTCAAGTCACTTTATTTAATTAATTAAATATAAAGTTACCTTTTAATATTTATTTATTTAACAACTTTATAAATAATTACCTTAATACCACTTATTTATTTAATTAAAATAATTAATTAGTCATCCTCATAAAATATTCATTATTTTGGACAACTTAATTAATTAAATCAAATTACCTCCAAAACGGGGACATTATAGTCCGCCCCTCCTGAAATTGCTTGTCCTCAAGCAATTCACCACCTGGATCCCACAAGAAGAATTGCATAATGTCCTTGTCATCACCGAACAATCTCTGCAACATTTGCCCAAACTAAAACTGTCATACCAACTTAATATCATCATCAAGTGTTGCAAAAGTATAAGCCTCAAGTGGAAGCAAGCGAAGAGACTGATCAACCTTGCCTCCAAACTTCTACAAGCTAAACTATCATCCCAACTATTTAGCACATGCGCTCCTAAATTGTGCATCATGAATAGGTCATGTACATGCGAATAAAAAATGAAGCTGTGAGTATTCCTCACCATGTGCACCTCTAAAATCTCCTCTGTGAGCCGCATTTGCAATCCCAATGCACTAGTAGGATCACAAATACTATCAACAATGCTCATCTCAAGACTGGAATCAAGAGAGCTATCATCATCCAAGCCATAGAGTGGATTGTTATATGACCAAGAGGCTTCCACTTCAAACAATGGATTGAGAATCATCTCATGTTTCTCTTTAATCAACTTTTTCTTTCTCTTACCGTCCAACCCTTTGATAGAATGCAAGCCTCCATCCGTAATACCCCTAAATACATGCCTCCTACCATCAACCTCAAAAGACATTTCCATCTTAGGTACTTTGAGGGTAAATACTCCCAAGTCCTTGAGCCACTTCATTCCCAAAACTATGTCCATCTCTCCCGTGTTGACCACATAAAAGTTTGAATGAACTCATGGTTGTTCAATCTCAAGGTTAGATTAGCAACCTTTCTAGTGCATGCGAGAGTATATCCATCTGCTACTCGAACTTCGAATCCATAAAAATCCTCAACTTGAAGTCTGCATTGAGCTACAAAATCTCCATTAATAAAGTTATGTGTCACACTAGGATCAAGCATAGCAATGCAATGCTGTCCATCAACTGTCCCCCTAAATCTAAATGTAGTCTCATCCAGAACATTGGCAATATATGCCATGGGAGCAGAAGTCTCCTCACCCTGATTAGGTTTTGAAGCAACTTGCTAATCAACTTCATCAAAATTGGAGTCCTCAAAATATGCCCACATGGAACAGTTTGCCTTGCCCTTAGGCTGCAAAGGGCAATCATGATCCTTGTTGTAAGGTTCCTTGCACCAATAGCATAATTTCTTCTTCCTCAACTCTTCTCATGTCTCCTCATACATCATAGGTGCTAATTTCTTTTTATTGTCTAATTGTTGGGGGGTCTCATTGCTTGTTGAAGGGATTTTCTTATGCAAGCTCTTGCTCTTTGGTGCTACAAACTCCATGCTCCTAGCCTTCTTCATTGCCTCCTGTAGGGTAGGAGGATCAAAGGCTTTTATCCATCCTCTCATAGGGTCCAATAAGCCCTCCATGAATAACACCACTAGTCGTCTCTCTAAGATATTGGGAACCATTATTAACAGTCTCTGAAAGTCCCCATTGTAGCTCTCCAAACTCCCAACTTTCTTGAGTTGAGCCAAATCTTTGAAGTATGATTTTGGGTCTTTCCTATCAAAGCATTCCACCAATCTATCCAAAAACTCCTAATAAGATGTAATCTGATTATGCTGCAATGTAATCAATCCATGATACCACCATTCGTGTGCTGCTCCTTCCAGGTGCAAAGTGGCAAACTTGATGGCTTCCTCTTCTGTCATGGGTCAAAGAGCCAAGAAAGTATCCAACTTATGAATCCATGAGTGTGCAGTAGATTTTTTACTTCCATCAAACATAGGTAATGTAAGCTTATTAGTAGCCTAATTGAGATCCTTATTCCGATTCCAAGGTCTCCTCTCATGTTAGGACCTATATTAGTCCATCCTCGTTTGTACAAAATGATCAAAATGCATGAGCTCTAGAGCTCTTGGTGTCAATCATTGGCATTCATCATGAGTAGCCATATATACATCAGAAAAGGTAGGCTCTCCATCATCTTCAACATTCTCTTCTACTACACATTCTTCTCTCAAGAAGGTGGGTCGTGTAGGTCTATCTATTGTTCTGGAAAGAGTTCTATGAACTCTAGGTGATCCCACTGCAATCCTGTTATCCCCTTGCTCTTGATTCCGTCTGTCCTGTGTGTTTATGTGCTGAACCATGGTAGTAAGTGCCTAAAAAGCCTCAGCCATCTTCTCTTTTCCTATAGCCATTGCTTTGAAAAATTCACTTGTTTCTTGATCCTCATTTCTGTTGTCTCTTGATGGGCTACGCTCTTGCCTGTCACCCATGGTGTTTGGCTGCCTATCAAAATCTTGTTCCCTGTCAAACCAAGCTTGCTTGAGAGTGTAAAATCTATGAGAGTCAAAAATAGGTCTCTGCATGTGATTGCTAAACCCTCAGGATGACAGTAATTTAGCTCTAGTACCACTGTAATGACCCTGCTCAAATCTGATCTCAAAATGCTGATAAGGGACTCAAGGAATATCATCAAACAATTCACTTGCAACCTCCTAGCTTGCTGTTTTATGTGATCAAACTGATATAAATGCTTGAAGAAGAAACCAAAGTACTCTAAATGTTTAGAAATCAAACTACAATGCATAAACTCTAACCTAGAAGCATCAATGACTCAATTTCATCTTTAATAATGCTCATATATGACTTCTAAATGCAAAGCATGCACCTACAACCAACTGGTAATTTTAGAAAACAATTGGTATGCAACCTATATGTTGATAAAAACATCTACAACCATTGACATTTTTTCAAATAGTTGGCATGTACATCTTCATATCACATTCAAATGAACATTACAACCATGTGAGACTTCCCAAAGATAATGTCTTATTGAAACGCAATTGCCTACACAAGTTTTCATCGAAATGCTAGGACTCTTGGCTTACAACATGACTCAATTGAAAATGCCAAAGTCTAATTAAAATGTTTACCTATAGCAGTAGCTAATATTTGGGATTTACAATGCAACTCCAAAGATTAAAAGATGTTGATTATCACAGCTTGAATAAAAATGATGAACAAATACAATGACAATATTGAATTTAAAATCAAGTCTGAAACCAAAATAGACATCTACAACAACTCTATAAAATGAATCTAAATGACATGTAGATAGAATGAAATCTTCAAGGAACATGTAGCTTGAAGTTGACTTGAGTCTCTAATGGTAAAGCAAGCATTGTCTCAGAAGATGAAGGACCTTATGAACCCAAATCGAGCCACCTATGCTGCCACCCCTATTTTTGAAGCAATGGTAGCTATAAAATAATATGTAGCCTCTTGGTTGCCAGCAAAGCCTCCAACAAGATCACCTAGACCTCTAATATGAAGTGCCTCCACTCCTAGATGAAATTGTCATAAAATGAAGTGTCTATGAGCAAAATCAAACCTCTCACACAAGCTGATATGAAGACATAAATTTTGGAAATGATTGATAGAAATCTAAGCATGCAATTGAACTCCTTCATGCCAAACTTGTGGAAGACTTGACACCAAAATGTCTCCACAAAGCCCTAAATTGAATCATACAAAAACTTGGCCAAAGGCCATTAAGTTTTAACAATGGAGCTCAAATAGAAAGTCTGAAGTAACTTTCTCCTAGCTACAATAATTCAAGTGATATTTCACACCCTCAAAATTACTATCAATGGGAGTTTTTGTTTCCAAAGACAAATTGAATATCTACAGACCACTTGGCTCCACAAATATTCAAGAAGAAATCATCAATCATCAACATCCAATCTGCCTTCTGAGAATGAAGGGAAGCCTAGGATGCCTATTTATTCTTTTTTCTCCACTTTCTCCAGAAACTTCTAGAACATTATTTTATTAAGTGACTTTATAAAATATTTTATAACTCAAGTCACTTTATTAAATTAATTAAATATAAAGTTACCTTTTAATATTTATTTATTTGATAACTTTATAAATAATTAACTTAATACCACTTATTTATTTAATTAAAATAATTAATCAATCATCCTCATAAAATATTCATTATTTTAGACAACTTAATTAATTAAATTAATTAAATCAAATTACTCCAAGACGGGGACATTACAAGGGGGTACAAACTGTTTAGCTTATCAAGGTCTCTTAGTTACATTAGGGTTCCTTTGGAAACTCTCAAATAGTACTTTTGAATACTTCCCCTTAACATTGAGTGTTTGTCAACTTACCAGATACTTTGTCAATCTAGGATGTTGTAATATTTATCATTGGTAGACTTAAATCCTAAGAAGACAATTATGTGACTTTCACACACACACTTAAACTCTAAACACTTGTTGAGACTTATTGACTAGTTTTTCTTTGTGTGTTGTCTATGATGATTTATTTTTTGAAAGTTTTTTCCCTAATAGTCTCTTGATGATGTCATGAACTAGAGGATTTGGGGAATGGAGCATGTTTTCCTTTGAATTTTGTCTGTGGGTGTACTTTATAGATCCTAGGTGTCTTGAGCTTCTTGCTTGACCAACTTGATATTTAGGATCTTCAACATTACATCCTTGTCTATTTTGCACAAGTGCATGCTTATGGGCATCTCAACATTTTGTGTCTCAATGCGAGCATAATATTTCTATACTAAACCTAGGAAGTCTAATTGCACCATCATCTTGACCTTTATGTGTTTGATGCATAGGTTGGGTTCCCATATTCCTATCCAATATAGATCATATTCATATCCTTACAGTTTATGCTAGTGATGATTATATGATCTTTTGATGTCCCTAATAAGGCTTGACAATAAAAGCTAGGACCTACTTAGTTTGCACTTTAGGGTTCATTGTAGCTTAGCTTTTCATTTTGTGTGTTGATATTCTCTCCTTTATCTTTCATGGATGTATTGGTCAACTGTGTTCATCTCCTTGATTCTTCTCAACCCTATCTTTGTCTCCTTTCAATCTTGTCATCTTGTTGCTTCGACTTCATGTCATCACTAGGGATTAATCTCATAATCATATCTAATCTATCAAAGTGCTAAATTTTTAAATTATGAGTCCATATCATAACATAGAGCTAAGCATACGAGAGAACCATCAATACATCCATGAGCATATCAACATAAGATGAGACTACATATCAACATCACATGGAAATATAAATATAAGTGCTAAAACATTAAGAAACATCCATCACATGAGCATAAAGAGACAAGTACACTTGATGCTAAACTCAAAATCTAGAATCTTGTATATGCATGCTAAAAAAGTGTCACTTGAGACTCTGGCATCTATGTCTATTATAATCTCACTTTGCACTCTAAACCATCCATTTCATATTGCTTTGCCTTGCCTATCATGGACCTAATTCTTGTGTATGTCTAGGTGGCACAAACTATCTAAGCTTATTAGCATCTCTTAGTTGTGTTAGGGTTCCTTTGGAAACTCTCAAATAGTGTTTTCAACACTTTCCCTTGACTTCGAGTGTTTCTCAACACTTATCATAGGTCTTGATCATAATAAAGATAAAAATATGGTTCTTACAAGCGTCTTGACATGTCCACTCTTTTGGGCTATATGCTTTTATGACATCATGCCATTATCCTATCTCTCTCATTGGCTTTCATTGGTGATCTAAAACATGCTTTATACGGCTATTTTACTCTTTCCCTAGCTTGGGTACTCTTGAGGAGTCAATCCTTGAGGATCACTTTCCTTTCCTATCCTACTAACCATGCAACCAAAATAGAATAATAGCTTGCCTAACCTACCAAATAATAGGGCCCCTAGAATTTTATGGTACTTCTAGTTTCCCATTTGCCTGAAAAAAGTGATCTGGAGGATGTGGGGCAATCTCAACATCCTAACCGAGGGTGCTCTTATCCATCTTATCTACTAGCTTGTTAATCCATAATGTCCTACACCTTGCTAGAAGTTGGGACAAAATGATGTGATCTTGCTCGAGAGGTAGTAATCTCTAAATCACTCTAAAAATTGAAAACAAATTAAATATGATGCTAAAAACATCGTAAAAAGAAGAAAATTTCCTTAAACAATGATCATCCTAGTGAAAACCTAACTATAGGTGCTTTGATATATCACCAAAAAATCAAATATCTCTAAAATATAGAAAAATCATAAAAAAAGTCTCGAAGATTGATAACCTGGAAACAAGTTTTACTTGAGACTCTAGCATCAATGTCTATCAATATTTCTCTTTGCACTCTAAACCATCCATCTCATATTGATTTTCCTTGCCTAGCTTAGAACTGACTCTTGTCTACATCTAGGGAGCACAAATTGGCAGAGATTATCAATGTCTCTTAGTTACGTTAAGGTTCCTTTGGAAACTCTCAAATAGTGGGTTTCAATACTTCCCCTTGACATCACGTGTTTCTCAACACTTATTGAATATTTTCCTAGTCTAGGATGTTGTAATATTTCTCACTGACATGCTTAAAATCTAGGAAGATAGCCATGTGACTTTCACACATGCACTTAAACTCTAAACACTGACTGAGTCTTGTTGACTAGTTTTTCTTTGTGTGTTGTCTGTGATGATTTCTTTGCTAAGTGTTTTGTCCCTAATCGTCTCTCAATGACATCATGAACTAGACAACTAGGGGAATGGAAATTTTTTTCCTTTTGTTTTTGTCTATGGGTGTACTTTGTAAATTTTAGGTGTCTTGAGCTTCTTTCTTGATCCACTTAACACTTAGGATCTTCAATATTGCATCCTTGTATGTTTTACACAAGTGCGTGCTTATGGCCATATCGAAATTTTGGGTTTCAATGTGATCATAATCTTTCTATACTAAACCTAAGGAGTCTAACTACACCATCAACTTGACCTTTATGACTGTGATGTATAGGTTCGGCTCCAACATTCCTATCCGATATAGGTCGTATTCATATCCTCATAGTTTATGCTAGTGATGATTATATGATCTTCTAATGTCCCTAATAAGGCTCAATGATAAAAACTAGGACCTACTTATGTAACCCTTTTAAATGCACCTTTACATACTAGTTTGCACTTTTAGGGTTCATTATAGCTTAGCTTTGCATTTTCTGTGTTGAGAGTCTCCTTTATCTTTCATGGGCGTGTCAGTCAATTACAATCATCTCCTTGATTCTTATCTACCATGTATTTATCTCCTTTCAATATTTTTATCTTGTTTCTTCTCTTTGCTTCATGTCATCACAAGGGTCAATTAATCTCTTAATCATATGTAATCTATCCAAGTGCTAAATTTTCAAATCACAAGTCCATATCATAACATAGAGCTAAGAATGTGAGAGAGAAACATCAATACATCTATGAGAATATCAACATAAGATAAGCATACATATCAAAAACACATGGAAATATAAATAGGAGTGCTAAAACATAAAGAAATATTCATCACATGAGTATAAAAGAGAAAAGTACACAATGCTAAACTCAAAATCTAGAATCTCATATATATATGCTAAAAAAGTGTTATTAGAGTTTCTCTCTAAATCATCCATCTCATGTCAATTTTCCTTTCCTAGCTTAGAGCTAACTCTTCTTTAGGTCTAGGAGGCACAAACTGTATGAGCTTATCAGGATATCTTAGTTGCATTAGGGTTCCTTTGGCAACTCCCAAATAATGTTTTTCAACACTTCTTCTTGACATCAAGTGTCTATCAACACTTATGAAATACTTTGCTAGTAAATGATGTTGTGATATTTATCACTAATAGACTTAAGTCCTAGGAAGACAGTCATGTGACTTTCACACACACACACACACTTAAATTGTTAACACTGGCTAAGACTTGTTGACTTATTTTTTTGTGTGAGTTGTCTATGATGATTCCTCTTCTAGGTGTTATACCCCTCATAGTCTATTGATGATGTCATGAACTAGAGGATTGCGAGACTAGGGCATGTTTTCCTTTTATTTTTGTCTATGGGCATACTATGTAGATCTTAGGTGTCTTGAGCTTCTTGCTTGACCCACTTGACACTTAAGATCTTCACCATTATATACTTTTCTAATTTGTGCATATGCCTGCTTATGGCTATCTCAACATTTTGTGTCTCAGTGTGAGCATAATCTTGCTATACTAAACCCAATGAAACTAATTGTACCATGCACTTGACATTTATGTCTTTGATGCATAGGTTGGGTTCCCACATTCCTATATGATATAGATCATATTCATGTCCTCATAGTTTTTTCTAATGATGATTGTATGATCTTCCAATATCCCTAATAAGGCTCGATGATAAAAATTGGGACCTACTTATATAACCCTTGCAATTGCACCTTTGTATACTAGTTTGCATTTTTTAGGTCTATTCTAGCTTAGTTTTTCATTTTATGTGTTGAAAGTCTCTCCTTTATCTTTCATGGATGCATTAGTCAATTGCATTCATCTCCTTGATTCTTCTCGGCCATGTCTTCATTTTCTTTCAATCATCTCATCTCATTGCTTCTCTTATCTTAGTGTCATCACACAAGGTTAATCTCATAATCATATCTAATCTATCCAAGTGATAAATTTTCAAATCATGAGTCCATGTCATAACATAAACGTAAGCATATGATAGAGAAACATCAAAACATCCATGAGCATATCAACATAAGATGAGTATACATAAGAATCATTAAGGAAAGCCAAGAAATCACTAATGATTCTGGGAAAAATTTTAATGAAGAGGTTAGAGATGAAAATAATTTGGTGAAGTTGTATTTCCTTCACAAAGCCAAGCTGAAAGTAGATGCTTCCATCTAAGTGGACTTTGGCTCTATAATGAAATAATTGTTCTAAATAAAAAAGGGATGAAATCTAGAGAGATTTGGATCAAGAAAAAATTAAGAGAACCCAACTAGAAAATCAAGTTGGAAATATCCTTGAGAAACTAAAGGAGTATGAAATAGATCTTTGGCAACTCGTTAAAGACAATGGGCAAAAGATGGAGATGGTGACATCCAGTTTATGTGTCGTGGCTACCATTTTAGGGGAAAAGAGTATTGAGGAGATCATGTCACCTGATGCTATTGCAACCAAGATTTTGGGTGGTCCAAGAAAAAGAATGAGATAGAGTACAAAGAAAGTTCTTGTTGAGGTGCCTGGTTCTTTTGCAGAAGACATCCTTTAGGGTATTGCGGAGGATGGCAAGGAATCAACTAAGGTCATTAAAGATCTAATTTAGTTGTTGGTCTACTTCACAGGTGTTTGGTCCCTAGTTAGGTTGTTGGTTTTGGTCTTCTATTTTTTCTATCATTTCTAGTTTATGTATTAACTATAGGTTATAGGTCCTTGTAAAACTTGGGTTTGAACTATGTTTAGTACTTTTTCTTGTTTTAGGTCCCTGTAAAACCTAACTTTTGTTTAGTTGTGAACTTCAAGTTTCAGATCCTTGTAAAACTTGGTGATCTTTATCGCTTGTCTTTTATTTTTGTAAGGGGTTCTGGTCCCCTCAAAACTTGTTTTTCTATTAATCTAAAACATAAGATGAGCATAGAAAAACATGAGCATACATATCAAAATCACATGGAAATATAAACATAAGTGTTGAAACATAAAGAAACATCCATCACATGAGCATAAATGAGACAAGAACATAATGCTATACTCAAAATCTAGAATCTCATATATGTGTGTGTGTGTGTGTGTGGGGGGGGTGAAACATCAAGTATATATTCAACATGAGTGAAAAAATATGGATCAATGTCTCAAAATTATACATCAAAAATATCACAAGGGCACATAACCCTAAGCTATACCCTTGGTTTAAATCGCTCCCTCCTTGGTCTGATGTAGTTGTAGATGAGGTGCTTGAGTCCTATCTGGTGGTTGTGCAGCTCCATCTAATATACCCACTCTCTCTAAGTATTGGGGCACCTATCTCTCTAAGGGAACTACTGCTATATACATGCCAAACTAGTATGTTGCCCTCACCCTATGCATCTTTTCATCTTGACACACTCTAGCCAGATCCTCTCATAGCTCTCTCTCTCTCTCTCTCTCTCTCTCTCTCTCTCTCTCTCTCTCTCTCTGGCCTTGGCCCAAGCATATGCTACCTACTGCTCCCTCATGGCTAATAGTAATCCACACTTGCTAGACCTCTACCTCTAGTGCTTTGATCCTCTGATCTCTATTATCCTCACCTCTAGATGGTGCAAGTAGCACCTATTGTTGACCCATGTCTCTCTCTACTCAAGGCCATTAACAAGCCACTTCTCCTCTTTTGGCTCATCCTCCTCCATAGCTATTGGTAGCTCCCTATCTCTAGTAAATGTTCTATGAATACTACTTAAGACACCCTCATCTTGGGCTCTCCTACCTCTATCATGTCCTCTTCCTCATCTCCTCCATCATCCCCATCATCTCCCTTCTACCATCCATTAGCACTACATCTGGGACTATACATATGGGGAGCATCTCCTCCTTCTCCCCCTCTCATAATATGGAGATGTCCATGCATCTATCACCCCTAGGAGATACTCCCAAGTCATCTATTGTAGATCTTGTATCTCCCATAGACATGTAGTGTAAATGAGCATGGGTAGACATCCCATGTTCTCCTCCTCTATGAACTTGGCATAAGTGTTGGTCTCTATTGGTACCCCCTACCTCCACCCAAACTGTCGCCATACTTAGCCAATAGAAAATGATCCACAATCCCTAGATGTCTACCCAGTAATGGTCTATTGTAAAACATATAGTCTAAATACTTTTATGCCTATTTCCACCCCTCACACTGGGCATATGGCCTCCACTCAAAAAGAGGTGAAATCATCCAACACCTTTCGGTATTAAAAAAATCCTCATTGTCAGACTATGTGATGAATCCTAAATATTTGTATATGAAGGGAAATTCCCTCTCCCATGGCTATAACCTAGGACACACCATAGTGATGTGGTCCCATTCCCATACTTATTCTTGTATATCTCTACATGCCTAGCTATCCTCCACCCCCCCCCACCCACCCAAACTTAATCTTATGCATCTCATGATACATATTTGGAAGGATGGCAGGATGCTATGCCATGCACCTCAATCCACCTGTGAGGTCCATCACCAAGCTCCCCATGAATAAAGGAACCCTCTCTAGCTCATGTTTATGATCAACACCTGTCTAATGAGGGAGCACACTATGCATGCCACTAAGTACTGGTCTCTATTTTTCTCCATCATCTAATCCCATACTATATACTGATCTAGGATGGTGTCATATCTAAACACTTTTCATAGAGCTACTCTGCCCTCCTCTAGGGGCTGATCAAAATACACCTGTGACACACAAGGACTTCACATCAACTATGAAATTCATGATACTAAGTATAAATAACAATTAGAATGCAATGATTTTGAGGAGGAATTTGATAAGGATACTGAGGATGAGGTGAATGAGGTGGATTTAGAGAAGAACGTGAAAGGGGATCTGGGAAGCACTTCCAAGAAGAAAAGGAAGGGAAAGGGGAGTGATTTAGATCAAGATAGTGATTATGAGGAGGAGTAGAGAAAGGGATTTTAGAAGAGAGGAACCGTGGGGAAGGTCTCAAGAAACAAGGGAAAGAATGTAGAAAGGGTCTTTGTTCTCTCTGATGATGAACCTTTAATCAAAAGGATGGAAAGAAAAATAAAAATGTCATTTTCTCAGGATGAGGATGATGAAAATGATCCCAAGGAGGTGGAAATGGATAAAAAAAATAGGGGGAGCAGGAGTACTACTTTAAACATAACAAGGAAGAGGAGGAAAAGGGATTCCTAAAGGGAATCATGGGTAACCCTAGGGTCAATTTTGAAGAATATTGGTACCCTTAAATAGAAAATGTAGGAGATCTCAAAGGATTTTGATTAGCTCAGCAGGATGGCAAGCAGGGAGTGTACTCTAGGTTAGCACATTGATAGGCTCTCTGAAGTCATTGGCAATGTGGAAGAGGTAAAAAACTTGATGAAGCATGTGTTAACAATTGAAACCAAAAAAAAGAACCTTGAACAAGTAAACAAAGATATCCAAAAAGGGATGGAGAGTCTAGATGCTGGAGTAAGTAATATGGAAAAAATAGTCAAGAAATTGGCATATCAAAATTGCAATATTTTTAAGATTGTGGCTGATAACTTCAATACATTGCTGAACAAGATGGATTAGAGTAAAGGCCATGACCCCTCTGTTTTGAATTAGGACTAGGGCCTGAGCAAGTGCACAAGGGCCAATTCCAAGAAGACTGAAGGAGTGGAAGCAAAAACGTTGGATGAAATGAAAGCTTCTATGAAAAATATGAAGATTCTAGTAGATCAAGCTACAGACCTATTGAAGACTCTATAGTTGTTCGGGTGTTGTCCTCTTTCTTCTCTTTTGTTGTCTTTAATTGCATAACTGTACTTTGGCCTCCTCTTTCTATGGTTGTTTATTTGTTCTCTGAGGCCTTTTATTTTCTAAACTTTCATGTTTGTACTTCTTTGATACTATGTTAAAGATTTCAGGTTCTTTAAAAGCTATTTTTACGTAATCAAAACAATTAGAATGCTCAATAAACTCACCAGATCTTTGACACATGGGATCTATAGGATTCTATATACATCCTTGAGAGTGATGGTAGCCTCTCCCATCAATAAGTGAAATGTATTATGCTCACTATGTCATCACTCTACTAAAGGTGTTAGAAGGTCATGTATTTCATAGATATGGGGCAACTGCAATAAACCTTCAAACCCCATGGTCTTGAGAATAACTATGTTTGTAGAATCTAGCTAGGGCACAAACCACAGTCCTACCACCTATGGTGCCCTAGTGATGAGTGTTGGGAATACCTCCTACATTACAAAAAAAACATGCAAATGCATCAGTCATTGTCAGATGAGAATCATAATGAAACTGAAAACATCACCATATAGATGCATGAATGAACAACTAAGTCCTCAAATTGAACAATGATAACAATTCTAAGAAAAATTCAATAGGTGGCTGAACAAGTATTGTATGATACTTTTCTCTATACCACTATGATACTTTGTGCTGGTATGATACTTCATCTAGTATCATACAAATAATGGGTATGTCTAATATGATAATGTTTAACACTGTGATATGATAGTTTTTGGCTATCAGAACTATCATACAAGACTTTTTCCAATAGCAATACGATACTTCAAAAGTATTATACAAGATTCATTTTGCCTACCTAAAATTTATGAAAAACATATTAAAAATTCTATAAATGCCTCATTTTGACTTTGGTCTAGAGGGGGCGGGAATACTCTTTCACTACTTTTTTGTTATAGTTATCTATTATCTCAAGAGAGTATGCTTGACATTTCCATTTTCTCTTTATTCTTCTATCTCTCTAGAGATTATGCTTGACCTTTCTATTTTATCTAGGTTTATTTCTCTCATAATGTTCAGTTTTGTTGCTAATTGACTATGCATTCAAGATTTGCTATCTCTATGTGCTTTGTTCTTCAGAGTTAGATCTATCTATTTGTTTCTATCTTTCTATCTTCATTATTTGATGTAATGTGTTCTTAGATAAATCACACATTAATCAAAGAGGGGAAAATTTAATCACCCAAAAATGGTCATCTAGACTACGAGCCCCCTTTCTAGCATTTTTTCTTAATTTATTCATCGCTTATTTTTTTTATTAAATCATCATTTTGCTATTTATTTGAATATAACCTATGATTTGACCACTTTATCCTAAGTAATTATTAAATTGAAATATCTTTCTCCCTTTTAATTAAATAAATCCCCAAGTTCCACTTATCCCAAGTGTGCACATGAAAAAGCATTAATCTTATTTTAAAAATCAAAGAAAAGGCATTTTTGTCTCATGTGAGGGGCACATTTTTCTATGTGAGAGGAATCTTTATTTTCAAAAATAATTTTATTTATCCTCCACACATATTTTTCTTCTTAAACATCATTGTTGATCTTTCTGAGGTGATAATTCTCTTGCACATGGGTCACTTAAGGCTCATTTTCCACCCTTGATTTTGCCTCTTAATTTGTACCATCCATTTCTCTTTAAAAGGGGGCTCTCTCATCTCTCCCTCATATCATTCTAGTTTATGATAATGGTATGCTAGTAGTTTTCTTGTTGATTTGGTAGAACTTGGAGCATTCTTGCACTTTTAGCTTGTTGGAGCATCTTCCATCTCATTATAGCATAGTCTTCATCATAGCATATCTCTTGCATTTTTAACTTTATTTATTTTCTTGAAAGTATATTATACTTTACTTTTCTTGCATTGCATCTTCATTTGAATCTTCCATTATACTGTGCACCATGAAAGGGTTGTTTTAGCTAGTTTCATGTGAGAGGAACACTCTCATAGCTCTTGCACATCATAGATAGGAAGCTATAATCCACATCGTAAGATGCTCTTCATCATGGGTATCTCAAGTATAATGATTTATAGAAGTATACTCTTATTTTGGTATACAAATGGCATGAAAATCCTCTATTCTAGGGATATTATTTTTCTTCTTTCCAAGTGGGAGGAGGTGTATAATCCTCATTCTTATCCTCTTTCATATTTATCCCCTCTTCCTCTACAAGTCTTCTGATTTTGGAAATACCAACCAACTTATTCTTGGGCAATTCTTTAGGAAATTTAGCCTGAAGGGTGGGCACAATTCTCCCTATCTTCTTCCATCTCTCAACCCTCCTCCATTGCATCAAACCAATCCTCCCTATCACATTTATCAACAAGTAGAAATCTAAGGGGTTTGAATACTCCTAACACAAAAATGTTAAAAATTAACAAAATTAAGCCTTGATGAAGAACCAAATTATTTAGGTTTCTTCCAGTGGTAATTAATGTTGGAGTTGAGCGGGAAGAGTAAATAATAAGGAAACTAAAATGGAACCCTATTTTTAAAATAATTAAGAAACACCAAAAGATACAAATAGACTCAAATGAAATTCCCATCAAGAGTGAAAGAGTCCATCATAGGCTTTATAACTTCATGCCAAGTTGGATTAATTTTGTCACGATCAAAGTAAGAATTGTTACCTTTCATCAACATTTCCTTTTCCTTGTCTATTTGGGGAATTTCTTAACCAAACTATCAAAAACTTTTCCATCTTTGAAAATTTTAATTCTCATTATTTATAGGTCAAAAACCTCAGCCACAAGGTTCTCATCAATCATAACCTCCTTGCCAAACAAATTAAGTTTACCATATTCGTGTTAAAAAGTAAAATCCACCAAGATAACTGAGGGGAGGATGGGTGAATCAATTATCAAATACAACTTTTATTAACTTATTAAACCTTAAACATGTGATCAATATTAATCAACAACCATAAGAAGACACACATACACAATAACACTAGATATGTTAACTAGGGAAAACCCTAGTAGGGATGGTACCCACAAAAAGTTGCACTAATAAATAAGTTCCTTATAACAGGATGGAAACTGTTAGGAGCCCATGAAATACATTTAGTACACATCATTCTATGTTAAGATACTTTGAATCTTAGTGAGGAGATTCTAAACATGTTAGGAGTTGTAGAAGGTAGAAGATAGAAGGTAGAAAGACCCACTATCTAAATAGATTCAGTGGCAAGACCATCAAACTCACTGTCTAATTGGCCTCTATATTTTTATCTTTAGAATAATATAAATATAACTAATCTCAAAAACTTAAACTATTTCTTTGTCCTCTTTCCATTCCTTTTCTACACCAAACACTTCTTAGATCTCAATACCAGATCCACATTATTGCATCACAATAATCCCTTTGATCATTAACTTGCATGTACCTCACACTTACAATTCTCTTTCTATCTCAAATTATTCTTACTCACAAATCCATACTTCATCACAAGGAAAATATTTTTTCTTTATACCAAATCCTCAAAGTAATTCATTGCATCGACATTGAGGCTTTCCCAATTATAATTACAACAAGACCTCATTAAGATAACATGCTACACTACATCTTTTCATAATTACGTAATATTGTTGGTTCACAGTCTTTATAACTTCTCATATGTGTGACTTTGGACTCCATACACTTGCTGACATCATCATCAGGATATTTTCTTCCTCTATCTAACAGAGCCAAATCAGATTCTATCATTGTTAGGATATATAATCCAATTAATAGAAACCACTTCCCAAGAACTCTATCTGCAAACTATCTTCTGTAAATCTCAAATAATTGCTACTAGTCTTTGACTTTCTTGATGTGCACTTAACCACTAAATCAAGACACTTTGTAGAACAAGTCCCCAACTATGCTTGACCTTATCATGAATACTTAATCCATAGGATCTCAATCTTTTCCTTTTCCTTTTTCAATCTTCTCAGTATGTTGACATCAATAACAAACATAGTCATGAATGCAACACATAGTCATGTAGTCAATCTTTCTAATGCTACAACAATTCTAGGATACTCCCCCATAGGAATATCATCAGCATTCATGCTATAAATTCCATCCTTGACAAAGATATTGGTGACCCTTTGATCATACTCGTGAATATTTTCTAAGTTGGAAGTCACTATTCCCTTCCATAACTACTACCAAATTGTAGCATTATTCTTCCATTCCTCACAAATGGTTGCCTCAACTCTTCTTAGATCACCCCCCACTTTCAAACTAATAGATTTGAATGCATACAAATGAAATTTATGGGTCATGCCAAACAAAATTCAACCAAAACAAATAAACACATAGATCACCCGAAAAGTGTGTGAGATAAAAGTATCCATAATAATCCTTTGCATGATCATATAGACACCACCTCTAATATTGACCTACCAAAATTACCAAGTGTTGTTTCTACCATTAATTGAGATATTTCCAAAATTTCCATTAATTTGATCATATCTAAGGGTATATATTATTTCATTATTCAAATTAATCTCCCCTTCTCGAGTGTTTATTTCCTTAAGTTGGACACTAAGGTTGGTTGGGTCATCAACCACATTATTGACCTCACAAGAAGCATGGACAATATGATAATCTTCAAAGGTTTTTATAATAGTCATTGAGGCATTGATTATATGATTAGTACTCCATGAATCCTTGTGGTCCCCCTAGAAAACATTTTATAATATTGTTGGAATCTCCCTCGATCCATACATTGTTGCAATTTAGACATATAGAAATGTTTAAAGTTTGGAAGGCATCTATGGTCTCTACAAGGTGGTACTTCAACAAAGTTACAATATTGCAATTGTTAATTTTTTAAATAAAGTTATTTTAATATTTTCGAGGTCCTCAAACCCTTTTCTCCAACATGGCCAAGTATATAGTGTCATACCACAGTCATATCTATAGGTGAATTTGACTTAGAAGAGAATTACCTGTTAGGTGCACAAAATCTATTATTAAGGGAGAAACCCTTATTTTCCACAAAGTAACCACCAATTTGGTCTTGAGAAAAGTATTATTATTCTTAGCAATTACACATCCAACTTATACAATGTTCCAATTTTGACACCTCTATAAATAACTATAGAATCTCTAGACTCTTATCATTTGGAATCTTGCATCAAAAAAGACTACTTGCAAACCCAATTTGTTAGTTTTCTCATAAATAACAATTTATATTATTTTAGTGCAAGGAGATGCAACACACTATTAAGCCTTCTTATTATATCGTAAGATAACTTGATTCTAACTTTAACACAATGAATAATATTTAAACAAGAATAATAACTCAAGTACAACATATCTCCACCATATTATTCATATTTCAAGAAAAATAATATTTATTAGATATCATATAAAATATGTCCCTAGTCAACCATGCATTAATACCCAAATTAGTGCCCAAATATGTAATGAATGCATCATCATCTTCCTTCTTAGACTTAGGAATCATAATCAATTTTCTTCTTTTTATTCTTTAAAGTCCTTACAATTGTTTCCAAGATTACAATTTCAGAAAATAACTTTAGATCCCCCATAGATTTGTATTTATTATGTTTTTTATTCGTCTTATCTTTTTCCTTAGGTCTTCCATGAACAACTAGGGCTTTCTTGTAACTAATGAAATCCTTCCTTGCTGTCTCTTTAGAAAGAAAATAACCCATCATATCATCAATCTTCATAATTTAATTGAAATATTATTGATGGCCATAACTCAAAAATCTCATGAATTAGACAAAGAATAAAGTAAAATATGATATTTATCCTCTCCATCCATCTAGAAAAAAAATTATGCCAAATAACCACTAGCATATTGAATCTTCTTAGTGGTTTTCATTTTTTACACCCTATTTCATTCTTAAGGAATGATGTTTTATTCTCAAGAAAATCCCATTTATTAAATATTAGGCTTGATACATCTCATTAGCTTCTTCTATAGTTTACTTATATGAACCTATATTCATGGACATTGATCAAGATAATCTACCAGGAAAAATATAATCAAGCCCTTGGATTTATGATCCATGTCATCATATTTGTTAGCCACAAATAGCTTTGTAAGTTTTGATAGATTCTTATCAACGAAATCCCATAGATATTGATCTATTATTGAATCTTAAATCATTAGCTTCCACATCTCAAAATTATATCTATAAAATTTCTCCACCTCTACTCAATTTAATGATCTTGTCATATAAAAAAAATCCTATAACAAAATCATAAAGTGTCTTCTAAATAAGATCCCACTCTAGACTAGATTAGCTCAAAAAATTCAATAACCCATAACCAAACCCAAAGTTAATCACACACATATACCACCTGTAAGGAAATCAAGGTAGAAAAAAACTTCCTAGACTAACCTTTAGAGAATGTTGTGTTTAAAAAGAAATCATATCTTTACAAAAATTACAATAACTTCACATAAATGTCATGCATACCACAACATGGTAATTTACATGGAGATAATCCTTCTAGGTTAAAAACTCACACTTCAAATCCACTTAGAAAATATTATTTAGAATCAATAAAAAAAATACAATATACTTGTAGAGAAGGCTTCTCATAAGAGTATCATAAACTAGAGGCAACTAGAGGTCTAGAGGTAACTTGATAGTTTTTAAATTCTTATGTACTAGTATATATCATGGTTCTAATATAAAGGACATATAATAAATGAAACCGTCAAAAAATGTTACAAAACCATGGGCTAAGAATTGTCTAAATAGTGGTTCTCATCTTATCTCTAATAAAGGATACCCTATAATGTGTCAAAACATACACCAACATGTGTAGCTCCATTTTACAACATATTTATGTCCTGAACACACTTTTGCATTTCCTATTTCAAGAGACCCATTTTATGGAAGCCATAACTTTTGAATTTGGTGTCTAATTGACAAACCATTTAAGTGTTGTAAATCTTGTGACGTTCTCTATCAAGCAATCACTAATTAGAACAATCATAAACAATTTCATGTTATTTAGGAGGCTATGAGGCCTTTAAATTATAAAATCTCTTTTACACGTTAAGAAACAAAAAAAAATTAACATCTTCAAATCTAAAGATGATTTTACAACAAAAAATTATCAACATGCTTATCTAGCCCATCTAAAGCTTTGGAGAAAGATTAGGAATTATTTGTGCTCAAATATAAAACTTACTATAAATAAAAACCTTATATAAATGCAAGGTCAAGATATCATTTTAATAATATTAATCAATGGTTTAAATTAAAAGAAATGTGTATATGTAATGCATTACATTAAAATAACTACCAAAAGTAAATAAATAACTAGTTGATGCAAATAAATGAATTATTTCCACTTGTATCTAAGTGAGGTGTACTCACCTAATCCAATAGCTAAATCCTCTTTAGAGTAACTCATTCAATACATTCAAAGAGCTTTTTAATATTAAATTATTTAAGTTATCATTTGTTATATTGGCCAAGAGGTCCATCAAATTGTTAATCTCCTTGTAGCAATAAAAATAATTATTAACACTCAAATTATCCATGACATCCCATGATCACAAAAACATATTATTTTCCATTCTAGTAGCTTAAGCCATTTATTGATTTCATTTTAATCAACATAAATCCCCATTCAAAAGTAAAATTTGAACACTATGCTAAAAGAAACCTATGATAATCTAAGAACGAGTGTGGTCTCACAACGCATGCCTCATTTTAAGTCACAAATTGGGGACCCCTTAGTTTCAAAATCCTCTACGAGGCATCCAATTAGGCACCTTGGTCATCTAGGAATCCCCTCTGGGTCTAGGTCAAACCTCAATCTCTGATTGGGTGGTATTAGTTATGGAGGCAAGGAAAAAAATCAAGTTGACAAGTTTTAAAGTGCATAAGTGCACAAATGCGCACTTGTGCACATGTGTTAAGTGCGTAGATGCACACATGCGCACTTGTGCATGTGCTCACTCTTAGAGGTACACATCAAGGTGCCACCCCAGTCCTATAAAATCCCCAAGGACCCCCTCCACTCTTCACTTGTTCTCCATCTTTCCTTTGCAAGCACACCTTCACACATTTTCTAGCTACCCAACTCTACTTCTTTGGTCTCCTCACTTCTTGCTAAGGTAAAAGCATCACCTTTTGGAGGTGTGCACATGTGCATGTGCACACCATCAAAAGGTGTGCATCTATGCACATAAAATACAAAAAAATAGGTTAAAACCCACCTACACATAACAAGATTTGCATGTGCAGAGTTGTGCACATCTACACCTTGTGCATGTGTATAGGTAAACAATATGTACATATGTGCATATTGTGTAGAAAAACTAACCATGAAGCACACTAGTGCACCTGTGTCGGTGTGCTAGTGCACAAAATAGGACCTTTGAGGGGGTTTTTAGTCAATTTGACTATTTTTCTAAGTTTTTTCATTAGTTAGAGTCTCGATTGAGTGGCATTATGGTATTCAAACATCAACATACTAATATTTCTTCATCTTGTGCAAATACAAGGGCCCCATCATCATCTTCCATGGCAGAAAAGATAACACCAAAGCTAGTGGCTTTCAAATAGAAAGGAATCCTAAAGAAATCTCGATTCTAGGACAAACACACAATGATTCAAGATATTGAATTAGGACACATAGACTAGAATGCTTTCCTCACTCAGGGCAACAAACCAAAAGAGAGATCAATAATAGTGTCAGCCCTCATTCGAAGTGGGTTAGTGAATGTTTCTTCATACCCTACATCAGTTCATTCCTCTGAGTTGATGATGATATTAGCCCAACATTATGTGTCATAAGTGAAGGTAGTGAAAAGTGTAATAGGAGACATAGTCCTCAAACTCAGGTCATGCAACATTGAGAATATTTAACACCTCCCTAGGATAGATCGATACCTCCATATATCTTATGAAGGCACAAATAGGTGGTATAGAGAAAATGAAGCAGAGGCCAAGGAATCGATATAATCTAAGTACCTAATTGATAGGACACCTTTGGGCCAAAGATCTGGAAAAATCAATATGACATAGGCATACATGATCCATGATATAGGCTACTCAATAGCCCTCTTGAGTAAGGCCATGGGCCTTCTTGTGGTAAGCTACTTAGAGAAATGGATGGCTCACTTTATCAAGACCATCAAAATAGCTAAGATGCCCATTGATTGGGCCACCATCCTAAGTGACAATCTGGATGAGCAACTAATCTCAATCAAGAATGATCTACATCTCTACATGAATTCTTATATGGTGTATCTATTGGCAGTGAGAACCATAGACTGGTCAAGGTTCTATAGGAAAGGAAGCATGCAAGATGAAAATTATTGGCCCTATGTAGTATATCCACAACTTGTGAAGAAGAAGCTCCCACTACAAAGTGTGGAATACAGGTGGTAAATGATGGTTTCATATTCACCATTATTAGATTCATAGAAGGTGATTATGTGAAGAGAATATCAGTATAGACTACAACAAGAATAATTGAAGTTGGTGCATACTACATCCAATTTAAAACCTTCACTTATCTCCAAGTAGTTGGTACTCTTCTGTGTCCTAAGAAGCTCCCACAATACCCATCAGATAGGCTCATCCTACTAAAGATAGCTTGCCACCTCACTTTTGCATATGATAGTGAGAAAACAACATAAGAAAATGTGTGTATGGTTGATTGCAATTGGAGTACTCAAAATAAGGAAGAAAAAATGATATTGCTACTTTTGACTCAGAATGGGATCAATATCCCCTAGAGGAACTTTAGGAACCACACTCATAGTTTGTTAATATTGGGATGGTGCAACATCTAGTGGGGAAGAAATTTGTACTTGAGGAAGCCCTAGAAGATCATTGGATGAATGAAGTAGATGACTACGATGTCTATATTAGGGACTATTGTTGAATGACTCTATAGAAGAAAAGGTGATGAACATGGAGGTACCCCTAAAGTCTTGGGACACAGATGTCCTTGAGATAATGGATCCCTTGTACAATAGGGATAAGATCTATGATCGACCCATCATCAATGCAAAAATAGGACATGAGGAGAATGATGAGATGGATCATCAGGGTTGACATGTGGTCAAACTTATAAGGGAATGGAACAAGGAACCATTTTAAGTGGATCTATTTGGCTAGGCCATACCTCTTTAGGTTACTACCAAGCTGAAGAAAGGAAAAGGAACAAAAGTCACTATCTTGACCTGCACTTCTGAATCACCAGTGAGATTGAAAATGGTACACCAACATAAGTAGGAGGTTGACTATTTTGAGACTAGAAAAGGAAAGGGTAAGAAGAGAAAGGTCACCCCCCAAGGGTAAGAAAGCAAGTGGTTGATGTTCAAGAAGAACCAAATGCTTGGGATCCAAAAACCCAATAAGAGCTAGAACAAGCTCAAGAAGGAGCACAGTAAGAACTAAAATCTCACCCAAAATAGGCTCAAAATGACCAGCAAGATGTACAATTGAAAGAGAAAAAAGTCTAACCACTTTGGGCCTCAGAATAAGAAGCCTCCCCTTTAGTACCTATGAGATCCTAAATAGAAATGACGGTGGTAGGAGTGAAAGAATAAAACTAAAGAAAAGGGGCAAACCCTCTCCACAGGTTCCAGAAACTATCCCAAAAATGGAGGATGAGGAAGAAGGGGAAAATTTTGAGTTTGTCCCCTTGAAGAAAAGAATTCACTCAACTATGGTGGTAGAAGAGGAGAGAAGAAGAAACTCAACTCAAACACCTCCATCTGTCCCTATAGATTCTATCCAAGTTGAAACTTTTGAAGATGAACAAAAAAATGGATAGCAAAAATGGAAGGTGAAGGAGTAGACATTTTTGACCTCTTAGATTTTAATTTTTATGCCCATAGGCACCAAGATGGTAGGAGAAAAAATAAGGGATACTCCAAGGAATGAGTCATTAGGAGAGGATTGGAATTAATTACCTCTTCTACCTCAAGGAACTATTGGCATTCCTCCTCTATGTTAGTTTGTGGTGACTGATAAGGAAAGTATTGTAGACACTTCATAAATTCTTTGGGGCTCGAGGCATCACCGCAAATTTTTTTTGGGCCCTATTTTATCGAGATTTTGGGCTAACATGTAATTATTAATGATAACCCTAAAGTGGTAAAAATAATTGTATAAAAAAGTTTAGCGTTAGGGATTGTTTCATAAGGTGATGTAAAAATTGGTTCTTGTAGTGGTATTGAGCTATAAGACATTATGGATTTTAATCAGGTTGTAATCACTAGATCATAAAAATATTGGACTTGTTGTTTGGTGGATCTAGCCCAGGGTTTGGGTGAACCATGTTAAATCTTGGTGTCCTGTGTTCTTTTTTGTGGGATCTATTATTTTCTAATATTGTTTATATTTGTATGTAATTATTATTTCTATCTGTGGTTTAATCCTAGCACTCTACCACCACTAATATTATGGTGATAATGGATAACGTATTAGTAGCTCCACCTCCTCTGATAATCCAAGAAGAAATAGAGAGCTTGAATAAAGAGGGAGGAGGATACGAATAGTTTCATGTGAATGAAGTATCTGAAGAAGGAAAGATAGTAGAAGAAATTTCAAAAAGATCCTCTAGATATAGAGGCTAGGTCCTTAGCCCAACATGACACACAAGTTCTCTCCAAAGATCTCCCTCAATATGTTAGGAATCTAGAGAGGAGTGATAAGGGGATGGAACCTACTTTAGAACTGACTTCTTCAACACAATACATGTCACCAATGGGGACAACACCATCATGGATGAAGGAGGAGGCTATAACATTTAGGTAGAAGAAGTAGATGGAACTGACTGAAGAGGAGAGAATAACAAAACTAATAAATGAGGTAAAGAATCCTGAGCCACCTATAGGTGATGCTAGAGCACTTGCCTTTATAATAAAGATTCAAGATCAGGATCTTCTAGCCCATATTGTCATTCCACCTCCTCATGCCAACACCAAAGAATTGTCTCCAAAAGACTATCAGATGAAGGAGGTCATATTGGGGAAACCAACAGTGGATACGAAAAAGGTCTTGATCACTACAGTCCTCAAGAAAATGTTTTCACACTTGGACTGAGATGAGTTAGAGCTAATAATGTTGCACAAATAGAATTAGCTATTAAGAAGATACATGAACAAGGTGGTGGGGCCAATAGATTTTTCTAACCCTACAATCACTCTTGGAGATACAATGGAAGAAAAATAGGGAGGGCCACAAATTGAATTATTTTTTGATGCATGTAAATGGTGGCATCGTAGTTTTAAGGAGAGGGGAGTGCAAATAATACATGGCATTTGAACATGTTACACATCATCCACATTGATGTTGACAAATTGGTTTCTATTATAAACCAAGATTTTGAGCTAATGGATGAAGTGTGTACCTGGGCCAATGATCTAAAAGCACTTAGATCTATAAAGGGGCAAAGAAGGTGGAAGTTGATGGAAATATACTCACAAGAGGAGTTAGATAAATTAAATTATTGGATAGAGAAAATATCCTTTGGGAATAAGGTCATGGAGGGGTTACATGAAGGAATCAAACATACTAAGAATAAAGCTCAAGAGGAATTTTTGGAAGTGGATAAGTACTACAACATCGCTAGCCTTGAGATTTTTGAAGATGAGCCAAACACCAAGCTTTCCATAGTGCAAATAATTTTCAGAGATACCTTTGAAACTGCTTCATTAGAAGATGATGTAAGATAAGCATTTAAAACTGAAGAAGCATTGTTGGAAATAGATACCAAGCTTGAGGATTTTGTGGATACAAGAATAGTAGTAAGCAACTACTAACAAGTAGGTAAAAATAAGTATGACTCATTGGATTTACTAAAGGCTACTGAGGTGATTGAGATAATAGAGAATTTCAAAAAAAACCATCCAAACATCATTTTGGTATGAAGGGGAACAAAACCTAGATGTTGGAAATTTAGTTTTGAAACTTAGAAGAATTTTTTGATTTTTGGGTCCTATCACCAAGGTGCGCAGGTGCACTTTTCTCAGATGTGTGTCAATAGTTTTGAAGAAGTAGTGCACCTAGAGTTAACCTCCATTTTCTATTTTAGAGCATTCCATGTATCAGAAATGAATTTGTACGATAGTTTCACTCCTAGAGACACCTAGAGAAGGTTGAGCTTCCATTTTTAGAGCTCCTAGAGCCTCCCAGATCATCTTATGGCTTCTATCTTCTTATCTTCTTATTATTTTATTCTTTCAAGTCATGTTAAGGCTCATGCACCCATTAATTGATGTGAAGAAAGATGGAGACCTACTTAGCACCATTTAGAGAGTTAGTTTGTATGTAAATAACATTATTTTACTAGTTTTTTAGCATGAGTTTTCATTAGAAGAGATATCACTCCTAACACAAAGAGAGGAGAGAATTTATTTTAAATACATGGATGTAATTTGTGTTCCAGACCATTATTTTGATGCAATAATATATGTTATCGGTGCTCTCATTCTGAGTGTAGTTATTCTTGTTGAAGTGTGTTATTTTTGTGAATGCATGTTCATGAATAATAATGGAGTAAATAGTTTTATTGTTTTGTTATAATTGTGTGATCTTTTAGTTCTGGTGTTTTCCTTATGTTAATGAAGCCCGCTTTTGTGACGAATTGGAGAAAGGATCATCTTTGTTCTTACATAGGTTTTGTCTCGTGTGAGTGCACTTTCTATGACCTCGTGATTTAATGAAACATGAAACATCTTTCTATTATTATTTCAAGTTCCCTTTAATGATTGTATTAGTGGAGTTGAAGAAGCATTGCTCCTAATTTCATCAATTTCCTACCAAAATCCTTTTGATTATTCAATTAGTAGACATGTTGTTACTCTGGCTTATGTCTATTATGAATTTCCCTTTCATTTATTTAGTTAAAATATCTTGTTACTTTATCTTTGTTATTTACTTTAAAAAAAAAAAACTCAGTTAATATAGGGATTTATATAGTTACATTGATAAAACTGCATTCATCATAAATTGAAATATAAATATATATATCTCTTTTTTGGTTACATTTAAGGAACATGTGTGTATATTGGCCAGTACCAAAAAAGGTCTCCTTGTGAACATACACATTTATCTTCAATTGAGTTATCCAACGGGTTGAAAAAAAACCATCCAAAACCTTGGAGTTGATCATTGATTAGCTTTTCAAGAGAGAGATCTTAAAGGATTCCCATCATTAAGCATTGTGCAAAATGTATGCTCAAAGGAAGTGGCACTAGAAGGAGGGCCCAAAACCATTTTTCGCAAAAACCCAAGTTTTTGTTTGAAATCTCTACAATTTTCATTTCAAAAATTTTCCAAGTTTATCAATTTCAAAAGGTGCACAGGTGTACAGGTGCACTTTTTGGATTTGCACTAATCAGAGGCACACTTTTCTAGAGTTAACATAAAATGGAAGATCCTTATCCATCTTCTCTAGTTTATCAATCTTTAAGTTCTTCACCTGGTGGACATGAGTTCCTAGAACTCAATCACTTTCACAAGACTCACAATGATAAAGGGATGCCAAGAATTCTACCACTCCCATTTCAAATTTCATCGTCTTCCTCATTTCCACTTTTGAACTTACCTCCACCTATCATTTCATCTAATCCTTAAGCAATGTCCTTCTTTACAAATTTAGTAGATTCACCAATCAATTTGCAAGGTCCACTCAATGACCTTCCCAAGAACCTTGAGAAAATTTTCCCAAGGTTCATCTATGGAGAAACATAAATAACTAGGGATCACATCAAGTTTTTAAAGGAAATATGCAATCTAAAATAGGTTCAAGAAGATAATGTGGTCCTTCTTTTGTTCCCATATACATTGGGAGAACTTGTATTTAACTGGTACGTGAATATGTCACTGAGATCTATTTATAACTGGGTAAATTTTGAAAATTTGTTCCTAGATCAATTCAAAAGGTTCATCAATCCTACTGTGATACACCACTAGTTGATATCTATCAAGAGGGATCCAATAGAGACCATTTTACATTTCAATATTCGATTTCACATGGCATATCGCAAGTTGGAAACACCCCTACACTATACAAGTTGGGGCTGCAATTTAGATTTATCTAAACACTGTGGACCAACTCACTACTATCTTCGCAATGAGATTGTGTGCTACAAATATTGATACATTAGATAAGGTCTTCGAAGAAGTTGTCACTTTCACTAAGTAGGCCAACCCTAGTGGAGCAGGAATGATGGTTCCAAGTTATTTCAATACGATAGTACCAAAATATCCTATCATAGTACAAGTGATGCCTAGTTAATTCATTCCATTATCTCTAATCCCACTACAATAGGCACCAGTTGCTCTAGCTCCATCTCTAACCTACCTAGGATACAAACCTCCAAACAATACTTTTTTTAGCAAAAGACATCATCATCTACTGAGGCAGAGAATAATGTCACAATCGGGTTAGATCAAATTAAAAAAACATGTCTCATATAACCAATGAACTAACCCATTTGAGGTTTTCACAAGGGCAGAATAACAAATTCTAAAGAACAAATGTGGCCCCTTACAACAATAATTGTGGTCAAAATTACAACAAGAATTTCAACAGAAACAAAAATGAAGGGAATAATCTCAACCCTTCGGATCACAACAATGGTTTGCAAAGACAAAATCAACAATGGAATACCTATCCAAACAATGGAACTATCCCCATAAACAACAATAAAAATTCTTATTTCATGGAGATAAATAAAATTGATACTAGTCAAAACATACCCAATGATGGTGGCTCATACTTCACTAGAAATCAAGAAGTGAACCATAATTCACAATGCACTCATAATGAACCCCCAATGAAATTCAATTCCATTGTTTTAATCTTATGATTCTCACATACTACTAAAATAGGGGAGAAAATAAATGAAGAATTTGTCTTTCCATTTAATTAAGAATCAAACCCAAAACTTACAAAGGTGCTTTCTTTTTAGAATGACAATAGGAATTCATACAACTTATGGAATCAAAGGGAACCCTCGATTGAGGGAATTCCTCTTGGCTTGTACCTAGCACCTCCAGATCCAAGAGAAAATAATAATCAGACACCTATAAGAGCACCCTATGTTGGACAACAGATTCAGAATCAAGCAAATATACCTACAATACTAAAGAATCATGCCTAGTCAACTGATAAGTATAATGTCATTAAGATTTAAAAAGGAAAAAGGCCAATATATCTATGTTTGATAGGCTACAAAGTTTCCCTAGTCAAAGAGAAGCACTGCTAAAAAATCTTGATCATACAAAGACAACACCTAGCATAGGCCCTTAGAAGATAATAGTGCAACTGGTTAACACCTTTGAGGCTATGCCTACCATGTATAAAGACAAAGATGAAGTGCCTCCTTTCTTACTTAATCTCAAATTTTTTGGGAGAAACCTTTAAAATTGTGTCATAAATTCAAGAGCTTCTTGTAATGCCATGTCACTTTCGATAGCTAAGAAGTTGGGAGTCACCCCATAACACATAAATTGAATAGTGAATCAACTTGACAAAAAGGAAGTGAAGGTTATTAGGGTATTGAAATATGTTCACATATAGTTGACTACAGACCCTCAAATTCAAGATATAATTGATATACATGTGTTAGAGATCTTGGAAACATACAACCTATTACTAAGCAAAAAATGAACTTGATGCTTAAGAGGGTGGTTCTCAACTAACTTCACCCAATTATGGTTTCATTGGAAGGGATTGAATAACCAGATAAAGATAGATGTCAAGTCAAAATTAAAGACAATGATCATAGAATATAATGCTTCAAATTAAGTAGCATTTCTTCAATAAGACTTAGGCTCTTATAAGATAATGACCCTCGACATAGTTCTAGTTGAAAAATTAGGCAACTTGGATGAAGAATCACCAAACCCTACCCCATGGGAAGATATTGCGACCCAATTCATAGAAAACATTGTTGTAAATTTACATTGTTTAGGAGAAGAAGTAGAACCAAACATCTTGCTCCTTCAAGGATATTGTAGGTTACACAAAGTGAGTCAGTCATAATTTGAATGCTCACATTGTCAAGAAGCAATTTCTCTAGTTTTAACTCAGATAACACACTTGAAAATTGGTCAAGCTACAAGTTAAATACCAAAAGCAAATTCAAGTCCTACATGCATGTCCAAAGTTATGAATGATGAGAAAGAGGAAAAATAAGATCTAAATGCATCATATTGACACCTCTTCAAATGGTGGAGCTTCACCTTCCCTTCCACTAGGGATGATTAAAATTCTAAGAAGAAGATTCTTTGTGAAAGATCAAGGATGGACCTCAACAGTTATTCAACCTACACCACAAATTGTTAAAATCATAGAGTGTATTGGAGAGATTGAAGGTAAAAAAAATAAATAGATAGTTCCTATATCAAAAGTAAATAATAGTAACACATCAAGCCCAACACGTAAAAGAATGCAATGGGTCCCCAAGAAATAGTCTTCCAAAGTCCAAGTGAAACAAAAGATTTGAACAAATAAACATAAGTCAGTGAATTTGAGAGAACAACCAATATTGACACTTAGGTTTGATGGTTCTAAATGCAAGTTAGGAGCCACCACAGGTATTGAACTAATTAATCCCAAAGGTAGGTCTTTTTATGTTGTATATCATTAATAATTTAGGTGTACTAACAATGTTTTAGAATATGAAGCCTTGATCTGTAGACCTCTCTTTGCATTAGAAAAAGATGTCAAAGCTCTCATAGTTGAAGGAAACTCCCAGTTGGTGATTCGACAAGTTAAATCAATCTACTCTTGCAATGACAAAAGACTTCTTGCTTATAGAAAAGAGCTTGGGACTTGATGGAAGTTTTTGAAGCTCTGCACATAAGGTCTATTCCAAGAATAAGATATATGGTAGCCGATGCCCTTCCAATTTCATCTAGTGCATTATAGTCTGTTGAAAGAACAAAAATCAAAATATTTTCATTTGAACTTTTTGTTTCCCCATCTATTCTGAATAACATTACTAACTTCCAAGCCTTCCAAGATGATCAACATATTCTTGAGTTCACTATGTGTATTGGTTTATTCAATGGATAAGAAATCGATGATACACCTGATGAAAAACCTGAAGAAGATGAAGATGGGATCATAAATTTAAAAACTAATACTATTCCTAAGGGGATGGTGGAGTTAGAACATATATTTGATCGAGACAAATCAACATGTAGTAAGAGAACCATTGAAGAAAAGGGAATCAAAGAATGTGACTCTTATAATCTAGGCACAAAAGATGACCCTAAGTTGGTGAGAATTGGAAAGGCATGTAATGCCTAAGAACAAGAAACTATGCTTCTGTTACTCATAAAATACAAAGATGTCACTGTGTGGAGTTATGAAGAATTAAAGACCTATGTTCCTGACATAATCACTCATGATATTCCATTGAATCCTAATGTTAAGGATTTTTGTTAAAGATAGAGACTAGAAACCCTATTATTGAGCCATTAATTATGAAAGAGGTCTATAATTTGCTTGATGCCAAGATTATCTTTCCAATTTGACATTCTAAATGGATTGCTAACTTGGTGCCAATAAGGAAAAAGGCTAGAGAGATTTTTCTTTGCATAAACTTTCGTAATTTGAACCAAGCATCCCAAAAAGATAATTACCCTTTTCCTTCACTTGATGAAGTATTAAAAATTGTAAATGGGTCTAATATGATGTCTTTTCTAGAAAATATTCATGATATAACTAAGTAATGGTAGATGAGGAAGACATGTTAAATGTTGCATTCATAACAAAATGGGGAACATTTTCATACAGAAGGATACCCTTTGGATTAATCAACATAGGAGCTACATTTCTCGAGCAATGGATGAGGAATTTAAGGGTTTGATAAATAAATGCATATTTATCTATATGGATGACCTAATAGTCTTCTCAAAAGATAGGAGTACTCATATTGTTGATCTAAAACAAGTATTCAACTGATGTAGGAGATACAGTATATTTCTTAACCCTAAGAAATTTTCATTCAGAGTTACCAAAGGAAAGCTACGAGGTCATATCATTTTTGAAGTTTGTATTTCCATTGATCCAGAGAGGATAGAAGTGATTCTAAAGTTGTCACCTCCCCATAGTTGCAAAGAGCTTAAGTCTTTCTTTGGAATGATTAATTTTGTATGAAAGTTCATTAGTGGATTTGCTGAGATAGTTCACCCCCTCAATGACTTACTCAAGGAGGGAACAAAAAATGACTAGGTTCCTAAAACCAAGAATATATCAAAGATATCAAAGTGGCTATCTCTACAACCCTTGTACTCATAAGTCGTGATTATGAGTTTCCTTTCAAAATCTACTCTTTTTCTTCAGAACACTCATGTGTAGGAATCCTCACACAAAAGAAAGATAGAGAAGATAAGAGACTTATCAGATTCATGATTTTTCCACTAAAGAATGTCAAATTGAACTATTCCAATAATGACAAACAATCATTTGCCTTGATAAAGGCAGTCGAGAAATTTTTCCATTACATACTCAGGAGTAAGGTAGATGCTATGGTGTTGAATCATGCAGTCAAATCATTATTGATGTAGAATCAATTAGGTAAAAGAAGAGGAATATGGATGGTTGTATTACAAGAGTTTGATTTGGAAATTGAGCCAATGAAACTAGTGAGAGAACAAGGGCTAACCAAGATGATAGCCAACAATGAAGAAAAAATCATAGTAACACAAGTAGACACTAATGAAGCAATAATCATATATTTTTGTTACCAAGATATTGTGTATTACCTCTTGCAAAATTAATACCTTCATTGTATGAATAGTTCCCAACATAGAGGACTCAAGATGAAATATGAATCCTACATGCTTCAATATAGAAAACTCTACAAGAATAACTATAAGGGGATCTATTTGAAATGTTTAGGGCATGAAGAAGTAAGAGAAGTACTAGAACAATATGATTACAAGTACAACACAAGACATGGATCAACAAAGACTATGATTCATTAGATTTTGAGATTGGGTTGCTTTTGGCCTAAAATTTTCAAACACACATTTGAACATGTACATTCCTGTCACTCTTGTCAAACAAGTGCTAATAGAGAAAGAAATATAGTTATGTCATTGCAACTAGTATTCAAGGTACGCCCCTTTGCCAAGTGGGGGCTAGATTTTATTGGATTTGCAAACCCACCATCATCAAAAAGACATGATATAGATTATTACACATGGTGGAATAAAGCTAAAACTTTTAGAAACTATACAACCAAAGTGGTCACTGACTTCTTAGAAGAACACATTGTGACTAGGTTTGGAATGCCATTCTTCTTGGTGTGTCATAATGGGTTTTCTTTTGCATCAATTTTCCTTACTCAAAGGGCATTGTAAAATCAAGTTATAATCAAGTTCTCATCTAATTACTATCCCCAAGGGAATGGTGTGGTCGAGTCCACTAATAAGAACTTAATTAGAGTTATAAAATGCTTTTTAATGGAGAATCCAAAAGATTGGCATACCCAATTGAAATATGCATTATGGATAGATAAGGTTAGGATAAATAATGCCTTGGGTAAATCCCTCTATCTACTAGTCTATGTACAAGAACCAATATTCCCACTTAATCTCAAGATTCCAATTTTGAAATTCATGAGAGGGTATGCTAAGGATGCTTACAGGGTCCAAATCAGATTGATGAATCTCTTGGATTTGGATGAGAAGAGGGAAATGACTTTAGAACACATGTCAAAATATTAGGCTATCATAAAATGTTGGTTTGACAAGCGCTCCATCATCAAATCTTTCAAAATCTCAAACTTTTTTCTTCTGCTGGAGAAGGAAAAAGAAAAACCAGGTAGTCATACCAAGTTTCAAAACTTGTGGATTGGTCCTTATCAGATTGTAGAGATTCTGGGAGAAAATAATTGGTCTCATTACCAGTTGATGGCCATTTTTTGAAACATTATTTCGGAGCCTAGCAGAAAAATATTTCCAAAGAAAAAATAAAAAATGTGTTTTTGCTTTCAACATGTGTGTTTACTTGTAGTTGTGTGTTTTCTTTTAAGTTGTGTCTTTATTTTCTTGTCATCCCGGGGGTTAGGCATAATCAAGATTCTTTCTTGGTGCATAACCAAGACCACCCCATTTAATTTCGATCTTAGGGAGGAGGTATTTATTTTTCAAAGAATTTAGATAATTTTGTTTCTTGTACCAATTGAAAAACATTTGTTACTTGCAGTTGTAGAGTAGTTCTTGTCTTAAATTCAGAATATAAGATTGATCACTCTAGACACTTTACAAATTTAAAGAATTGATTATCTAGGTTTTTTTCAACTCTAGGTCGACAGTAGCGAAGGATAATTCAAAACTTATCGATTCAGATAAAGGGTCTCTTCAAGGACTTGCTAAGATCACTGTTTGGCATGAGAGTTTTCAAAAAGTTCATTAAAATAGGAACATAAGAGTTATCAAGCTAAGTATTGATCTGGAAATGAACACCAATGCCTTGGCCATACAATCTAAACATGGTTAGGTTAGAAAAGAAATAAAGAAAAGAGAATTAAAAAAGGTGTTACTTTTAAAGATTTCAAAAAATTACAAAAGGTAATTAGATATAGGGATATGTGTTTTTGAATGGCTATCCTATTCTATACAATGAATGAAAAGACTTCAAAGAAGAATCAAGTGGAAAAATGCAAGAACCGTGAATTAAGTTAAACAAGATTTCCAAGGACTTAAAGAAAAGGAATTGAAACTCATCAAGAGCCCTCAGAACTAACTCTCTCATCTAGTCATATAGTGATGGATAAACAAGTTTACAAGGATTTTCAATATCTATGTTATTCAAGAAAAATATTATTTCCAAGTTGCTAGATACTCATGATAGATGACACCTTGAGACATCAATGGAAATCAAAATTTCAAACACTAAGCACACACGGAGCCTAAAGATTTAGGATTTTGAAGTTTTGACTTCCAAAGGATTTGAAAGGTATTAGTATAATTTGGAATCCATTCATCACTTGAAACATGTTAAAAGAATGCTTGCTGATGAGGAAATGCTTTTTCATTTCTTCCCTTTAGGTGGGGCTATTTTTTATGGTCTCACAATTCACATCTCAATTTGAGTCACAAAATGGTGACCCCCTAGTTTCAAAATCCTCTACAAGGCACCTAGTCACATGCCTCAATCATCTAAGATCCACTTCTAGGTGTAGGTCAAACCTTGGTCTTTAATTAGGTAGTATTGGGTATGAAGATAGTGCAAAAAATCAAGTCAATAAGTTTTAAAGTGTAGAAAGTATGCACATGTGCATGTGCACTAAGTGCTAGATGCACACTTCACCTCTCTTCAAGGATATGCACTTGCACATGTGCGCACCCTCATAAGTGCACACCCTTAGAGGTGTGCACCAAGGTACCACCCTAGGCCTATATAGCCCTCAACACTCCCCTTCACTTTTCACTTGTTCTCCATCTCTCCTCCACAACTACACCTTCACACATCATCCATCTATGCAACTCTTCTTCTTCGATCTTCGTGCTTCTTGCTAATGTAAAAAATCACCTTTTGGAGGTGTACACATGTGAACAACCTCAAAAGGTGCACATCTTCATAGAAACTCACCTACACATAGAAATATTTTCATGTGTGTGCACAAGTAAGTAATGTTCGCAACTGTGGACATTATGTGAAACAACTAATCATGAAGTGCAATAGGTGCACAAAATATGATCTTTAAGGGGATTTTTAGTAAATTTTACTATTTTTCTCATTTTTTTTGTTAGTCCAGGTCCTAATTGAGTGTCATTATGGTCTTTTGACATCAACATATTGATATTTTCCCTCTTGTACAGATACAATGGCCTTATCATTGTCTTCCATGGCAAAAAAGATAGCACCCAAGCTAGTGGTTTTCAAATGCTAGGGAGCCAAATCCTAATTCTAGGAAAACACACAGAGATTTGAGATACTAAATTGGGACACATAGACTGGAATGTTTTCCTTACCCTGTGCAACAAACCAAAAGTGAGATCAATGATGGCATCAGCTCTAATATGGAGTGGGTTAGTGAATGCCACTCCACACCCTACATCAGTTCAATCCTCTAAGATGATCATGACACTCGCCCAACATTATGTGTCATGGGAGAAGGTAGTGAAGAGTGTAACATGAGAGATAGTCCTCGATCTTAGGCCATACAACATTGAGAAGGTTTTCCACATCCTTAGGGAAGATCAATACCTCTAGATATCTTATGAAGGTGCAAATAGGTGGTTGGAGAAAATGAAGCAGAGGCCAAGGAATTGGTACAATCTAAATACCTAATTAATAGGACATCCTTGGGACAAAAAGCAGGAAAGGTTGATATGACATGGGGATACATGATCAATGATATTGGCTTCTCAATTGTACTCTTGAGTATAGCCATGGGCCTTCCAATGGCAAGCCACTTAGAGACATGGATGATACACTTTATAAAGACCACCAAAATATCTAAGATGCCTATTGATTGGGCCATTGTCCTAAGTGACAATCTAGATGAGAAATTAATCTCTGTCACAAATTATCTATGTTTTTACATGACTTCTTACATGATGTATCTATTGGTAGCGAGAACCACAGACTACCCAAGGTTGTATAGGAAGGGAAGCACGCAAGACACAAATGTGTGGCCTTATGTAGTATATCCACAGCTTGGGAAGAAGAAGATCCCACTACAAAGTGTGAAATATAGGTTGGTGAATGATGGTTTCATATTCACCATCATCATATTCATATAAGGTTATTATGTGAAGAAGATGTCAATAGAGGCTAAAGCAAGGATAACTGAATTTAGTGCCTACTACATCCAATTCAACACCTTCACTTATCTCTGAGTAGCTAGTACTCTTTTGTGTCTAAAGAATCTCCTATGATACCCATCAGATAGGCTCATCCTACTAGAGATATCTTTCCAACTCACTTTTTGCATATAATAGAGAGAGAAAATAACATAAGAAAATGTAGGTATGGTCGATCACCATTGGAGCCTTCAAAGTAAAGTAGAAAAATGATATTGCTACTTTTCACTTAGAATTGGATCATTATCCCTTGGAGGACCTCTAGGCTCCATGCCCAAATTTTGATATTATTTGGATGGTACAACATCTAGTGGGGAAGAAATTTGTAGATGAGGAAGCCCTAGAAGATCATTAAATGAATGTAGTAGATGACTATGATGTCTATATTAGGGACTATTGTAAAATGAGTCTACATTTGGTAGAAAAGGTGCTAAACATGGAGATACCCCTAAAGGCCTATGACAAAGATGTCCTAATCCCTTACAATAGGGATAAGATCTATGATCAACCCATCATCAATGCAAAAATAGGGCATGAGGAGAATGATGATATGGATAATTAGGGTTGAAATATGGTCAAAATTACAAGGGAATGGATAAAGAAACCATTAGATGGCTCCATTTCCCCAAGCCATACCTCTTCATCCTACTACCCAAGAAAAGAAAGGAAAAGGAACAAAATTTAGTATACAAATCTACCTTGCCAAATTGCTAGTGAGGTTAGAAATGGTACACCAACATGAGATAGAGGTTGAGTATTTTGAGACTTGAAAAGGAAAGGGTAAGAAGAGAAAATTTTCCCCAAGGGTAAGAAAGAAAGTGGTTGAGATTCAAGTAGAATCAACTTCCCAAGAACAAAAATCCCATCAAGAACTAGGACAAGTTCAAGAAGGAGCACAACAAGAACCAAAAGCTTAGCCTAAAGAGGGTCAACTTGAATAGTAAGAGGTATAATCAGAAGAGAAAAGAGTCCCACCACCTTGATCCTCAAAGGAAGAATCCTCCCCATCAGTACCTAAGATATCCTGAACAAAAATGATGGTGGTAGGAGTGAAAAGAAGAAAACTAAAGAAGAGGAGTACTGCCTCTCTACATGTGCCAAAAACTATCCTAGAAGTGAAGGATGGTGAAAAAGGATAACAAATTGAGTTTGTGCCCTTGAATAAAAGAAATTTCTTAGCTACAGCGAAAAAAGAGGAGAGAAAAAGAAGCTCAACTCAAAAACCTCCATCTACCCTTAAGGAGCCTATCCAGATTGAAACTTTTCAAGATGAATAACAAAAGTGGATATGAGAAATGGAAGGTGAAAAAGAAGACATTTTTTAGCTCTTAGATTTTGATTTTACATGTGTAGGAACTGAGATGATAGGAGAAAAAATAAAGGATACTCCAAGGAATGTGCCATTAGGAGAGGATAGGAATCAATTACCTCCTCTACCTCAAGGATCTGTTGCCATTCCTCCTCCACCACCATAGGACATGAAAGTGATAGAGGGTAAATGATTAGTAGCTCTACCTCCTTTGGTAATCTAAGAAAAAATAAAGAGTCTGAGTATAAAGGGAGGAGGATATGAAGAGTTTCATGTCAATGAAGTATCTAAAGAAGGAAAGATAGAAGAAGAAGGGAAACAAGTTCCTCTAGATATAGAGGGTAGGTTCTTAGCCGAAGGTGACACACAAGATCTCTCCAAAGATCTCCCTTGACATGATAAGACTCTAGAGAGTAGTGATAAGGGGAAGGAGCCTAATTTAGAACCAACTTCTTTAGCAAATACATGTCACCAATGGAGATAAAACCATCATGGATGAAGAAGGACATCATGTTTAGGTAGAAGCAGCAGATGGAATTGACCAAAGAGGAGGGAATGACAAAATTGATAAAAGTGATAAAGAAGCATGGGTCACGGAAGGGTGATGCTAGAACACTTGTCTTCATAATAAATAATCAAGATTATAATTTTCTAGCCTATATCTCCACTGCACCTCCTCTTGCCAACATCTAAGAATTGACTCCAAAAAACTATCAGATAAAGGAGGTCATATTGGGAAGCCCATAGTGGATACAAAAAAGGTCTTGATCACTATAGGCCTCAAGAAAGTGTTTTCACACTTAGATCGAGATGAGGTAGAGCTTATAATGTTGTACAAGAAGAATGAGCTATTAAGAGGATATTTGAACAAGGTAGTGGCACCAATAGATTTTTATAATCCTAAGATCACTCTTGGAGCTACATTGGAAAAGAAACAAGCAAGGCAAAAAATGGATTCATTTTTGGATGCGTGTTAGCAGTGGTGACATAGTTTTAAGGAGAGGGGAGTGAAAATAATACAGGGCAATTTGAACTTGTTGCACAATATCCACACTAACACCAAAAAATTGGTTCCCATTATAAACCAACATTTTGGGCTAATGGGTTAAGTGTGTACCTAGGCTAATGATCTACAAGCACTCAGATCTATAAAGGGGAAACGGTACCAAATGTTGATGGAAATATACTCAGTAGAGGAGTTAGATAAATTAGATGATTGGATAGAGAAAATGTCGTTGAGGAATAAGGTCATGGAGGGGTTGTGTGAAAGAATCCAACATATTAAGAATAAAGCTCAAAAGCAATTTTTGGAAGTGGATAAGTACTACAATGCCACTAGCCTTGAGCTTTTTGAAGATGATTCGAAAACCAAGCTTTTTCAACGCAAAATGTAATTAAATAGTTTATGGATAGCTTTGAAAATGATTCATTAGATGATGATGTAAGAAAAACATTTAAAAATGAAAAGGCATTATTGGAACTAGACACCAAGCTTGAGGATTTTATAGATACAATAATAGAAGTAAGTAACTACCGGCAAGTAGTTATATATAAGTATGATTCATTGGATTTATCAAATGCTAATAAAGTGGGGGAGATAATAGATAATTTAAAAATAAAATGTCTAGACATCCTTTTGGTATGAAAGGGAAGAAAACCTAGATGTTGGAAATTCAATTTTAACACTTTGAAGAGTTTTTGGATTTTTGGGTCCTATCACAAAGGTGCACAAGTGCACTTTTTTCAAAGGTACACCAAAAATTTTGAAGAAGAAGTAGTGAACTAAGAGTTAACCACTGTTTTCTAGTGTAAAGCATTCCATGCATTGAAGATGAGTTTTGATGATAGTTTAATTCTTAGAGACACTCAGAGAAGGTCAAGCTTCCATTCTTAGAGCTCCTAGAGACTCCTAGATCATCTTAAGGCTTTTATCTTCTTATCTTCTTATTATTTTATTTGTTAAAGTCATGTAAAGGCTCATGCACCCATTAATTGATGTGAACAAGGGTGAAGACCTACTTGGCACCATTTAGAGAGTCTGTTTGTATGTAAATAGAATTATTTTATTAGTTTTGCAACATGAGTTTGTATTAGAAGATCTCTCACTCCTAACACAAAGGGAGGAGAGGAATTCTTTTAAATACATGAATGTAATATGTACTCTAGGATATTATTTTGATGTAATAATATATGTTATTGGTACCCTCACTCTAAGCGTAGTTATTCTTGCTAGAGTGTGTTTATTTTGTGAGTGTGTGTTCATGAATAATAATGGAGCTAATGATTTTATTGTGTCATTATAAATGTGTGATATTTTAGTTCTAGTTTTTGCCTTATGGTAACAAATATCATTGTTGTGAATAATTGGAGAAAGGATCATCTTTCTTCTTACATAGCATTTTTCTCATGTGAGTGCAGTTTTTGTGGCCTCAGATTTGATGAAACACGAAACATCTTTTGGTTATTATCTAAAGTTCTCATCGATGATTGCATCAGTGGATTTGAGAAAACACTACTCCTAATTTCATTAATTTCCTACCAATATCCTTTTGATAATTCAATTCATAGATGTGTTGTTACTTTGGCTTATGTTTGTTAGGAATTTCCCTTTCAGTTATTTGGTTAAAATTTCTTGTTCCTTTATCTTTGCTATTTTCTTTTTTTAAAAGACTTGGTTAAATAGGGATTCATATAGTTACATTGATAAAACTACATTCATCATAAAATTAAAAATACAAAGATATATATCTTTTGTGGTTACATTTCAGCAACAAGTGTGGAGATTGGTCAGTGCCGACAAAGGCATCCTTATGAAAATACACATTTATCTTCAATTTAATTATCTAGTAGGATGAAAATTAGCCATCTAGAACCTTGGAGTTGGTTATTGATCAAATTTTCAAGAGAGATATCTGAAAGGATTTCTTTCATTAAGCATCATGCAAAATGATTGCTCAATAAAAGTGGTGCTAGAAGGATGGCCCAAAACCATTTTGCCCAAAAACCCAAGTTATTGTTTGAAATTTATGTAGTTTTTTAGTTAAGAAAATTTCCAAGTTTGTCACTATTAGATGGTGTGCAGGTGCACTTTTTAGAGGTGCACTTTTCTAGAGTTAACCCAAACTAGATGATCTTGATGCACTATCTCCATTTCAATGACCTTTGAGGTCTTATCCTGGTGGACATGAGTTACTAGAACTCAATCACTTTTGCAAGCCTCATAGTGAAAAAGAGATACCAATAATTCTACTATTCCCATTTCAAATTTCATCATCTTCCTTAGTTCCACCTTCAAACTTACCTTCACCTATCATTCCACCTAATCCTCCATCAATGGCCTTCTTTAAAAATGTAGTAGATTCACCAATCAATTTGCAAGGTCCACTCAATGACCTTTCCAATAACCTTGAGAGATTATGTCCAAGGTTCATCTATGCAGAAATATGGACAACTAAGGATCACATCAAGGTTTTCAAGGAAATATGCAATCTAAAATAGATTCAACAAGAGAATGTGGTCCTTCATTTGTTCCCATATACATTTGGAGAAATTATATTTAACTGGTACATGAATATCCTATTGGGATCTATCAAAAACTAATCATCCTTTGAAAATTTGTTCTTGGATCAATTCAAAACATTCATCAATTTGAATGTGATACACCACCAATTCATATCTATCAAGAGGGATCCACCAAAGACCATTTCACATTTCAATCATCTCTTTCACATGGCATACCGCAAGTTGGAAACACCCTACACTATACGAATTGGGGTTGTAATTTAGATTTATCTAAATGATATGGACCAACTCACTACTATCTTCCTAAGGATATTGCTTTCTATAGATATTGATACATTAGATAAGGTCTTCAAAGAAGCTGCCACTTTCACTAAGCAAGTCAACCCCTATGGAAGAGGAATGGTCATTTGAACTCATGTCAGTATGACAATACCAACATATATTGTTGGAGTGTAAGTGATTCCTAGTCAATTTATTCTATTATCTCCAATCCCACTAAAACAAGCACAATTTTTGTATCAGCTCCAACTATAACCTACCTAGGATACAAACCTTCAAAAGCTATATTTTTTGAGCAGAAGGTAGTATAATCTACTGAGGCAAAGAATAATGTCACAACTAAGTTAGATCAAATGAAAAAGACCATGTCTCAGATAACCAATGAAATAACTCGTCCGAGGTTGTCACAAGAGAAAACTAACTTCCAAAGAATAAAATGTGGCCCCTTACAATAACAACTATGGTCAAAATTACAACAAGAATTTTAGAAAAAATAACAATGCAGGGAATAATTTCAACCCTTTAGATCATAACAATCATTTCCAAAGATAGAATCGATAATTAATACCCATCCAAACAATGAAAGTATCCTTGTAGACAACAATAAAAATGCTCAATTTGTTTACATCAATCAACTTGATATGAGTTAAAACATATCCAATGATGGTGAACCAGAATTCATAGTGCACTAATAATGAGCCCCATATGTAGTTCAATGCTATGTTGTTGGAATCTTATGATTCTCCACAAAATATTGAAATAGGGAAGTAAATAAATAAAGAATTTGTCTTTCCATTCAATCAAGAATCAGATCCTGAACCAACAATGATGGTTTCTTTTAGGAATGACAACCAGAATACTTTACAACTTACAAAATCGATGGGAACCTATGACTGATGAAATTCCTCTAGCATTATAGCCAACACCTCTAGATCTAAGAGAAAATAATAATTTGGCACCTACAAGAGCACCCTATGTTGCACAACAGATTTAGAATCAAGGAAATATACCCATAATACTAAAGAATCCTACTTGGTCAAGTTATAAGTATAGTTCCATTGAATAATTGAAAAGAACAAAGGCCAATATATCTATGTTTGATATGCTACAGAATTTCCCTAGTCAAAGAGAAGCATTGAGCCAAAAACTCTTGATCATACAAAGATAATGCCTAGCACGGGTGCTTAGAAGACAATATCACAACAGGTTAACACCTCTAAGGCTATGCCTACCATGTATAAAGAAAAAGCTGAAGTTCCTTCTTTCTTACTCAATCTCTAATTTTTTGGGAGAAACCTTAACAATTGTCTCATAGATTCAAGAGCTTCTTTCAATGCCATGCCACTCTCAATAGCTCATAAGTTGGGAATCACCCCACAGCCCATGAATTGAATAGTGATTCAACTAAACAAAATAGAAGTGAAGGTTATTGGAGTACTAAAAGATGTTCACATATAGTTGACTACAGACCCACAAATTTAATATATCATTGACATACATGTAATAGAGATTCCAAAAACATACAACCTATTACTAAGTAGAGAATGGACACAGTGCCTAAGTGGGTGGTTCTCAACTAACTTCACCCAATTATGGCTTCCTTGGAAGGGATTGAATAACTAGATACAGATAGATTTCAAGTCAAAATTAAAGATAATGATCACATAATATAATGCTCCAAATGAAGTATCATTTCTTTAATAAGACTTAGGCTCTTACAAGGTAATGGCCCTTGACATAATTTCAATTGAAAAACCAGACAATCTAGATGAAGAACCACTGAACCTTACCCCATGGGAAGAGATCATGACCCAATTCATACACAACATCGTTGCAAAATTTGTAGTGTTTAGGAAAAGAATCAGGTCCAAACATCTTGCTCCTTCCAAGATTTTGTAGGTTGTACAAAGTGAGTCACTCAAAATTTGAATGCTTACATTGTCAAGAAGTAATTGCTCAAGTTTTAACTTAGATAATGCACTTGAAAAATGGTCAAACCACAAGTGAAATACTAAAAGAAAATTCAAGACCTACATGCATGACCAAATTCATGAATGACAATTAGGCTTCTTTAAATTTTGATAATTTTGAGTTGTAATTTTAAATTATTAGTGTTGAATATGTATTTGAGAATGATCTAAGTCAAATGGAGTAGACTAGGTTTTTTTTAAAAGAAAAAGTGGGCTAACCATTGTATATTTTATTAATATATAAACCTGATTTGAGGATTCATCGGAGAAAGAACTAGGAAGAAAAATCTAAATCCTAGCCTAATTACATAGAGAAGAGAAAGAAGAGAAAAGAAGAATGAGAAGCCACTATATAACATATCCCAATGATGTTTGTGAATAAAAAAATAAACACACTGAATTAAGTGTCAATCTTCTCATGCTCAATAAGATAATGTAATTGTTTCCATTCAAACAACTGAGTATGAGGGCTGAAAGCTTCACGATTAACTTCATCATAGCTCATATTAGCAAGAAAATTATCTTAATAAATGGGGTTATTAATAATGATTATTTGATAAATTATCTTAATTATTTCCTAGTCGTTGAAGTACTTAAAAGGTTGTTTCTTATAGGTGTAATCTTTGAAATCATTATTTTCCATAATAAAGAGGATGTCTATGACACGACTTTGACTAAAAAAAATTGCAATTCAAAATGGCAATGAGTGAGGGAGTGGGAAATTAAAATTTGATCTAGGTGAGAACCCCTACATATTAGTAGGGGGATGGCTTGTGGGTGCTGAGGCACATGAATCATGTGATTTTGAGAAATATGAGGGAGATGTGAAAGATGAGAATCCACTAGATGTCCCAAAAGACCCCAAGAAAAATACTAGTGCAATGGCAGTTTGCAGAAAAGAGGCTAAAAAATTAGTACCGAGGTGGCAAGGTGGCATTTCACCCAAAGGTATGATCCTTAAAGAAAAAGGAAGATAATTTCTTTGAATATTTGTGTTCTTAATGGACCACATAAGCAAGATATTATTAGAAACAATATTAGGGACCATAGGCCAGATACTATTTTAATTCAAGAAAATAAAATATTAAAATAGAAAGTTGAAAGTCTTGGAGTTTTCAAGAATCTTTTTTTTTTGGATCTAACTCAGAAGGTGCCTCAAGTGGCTTATTTGTTCTTTTGAATCATATCTCGCTTAAAGGGGAAGTGATTTTTGAAGAAGGGAATATATTGTTTATTAGATTCTAAAATCTTATACACAAATCTCCATGGGCTTTTACCAATGTTAATGTGCCTAACTCAAAAATGTTAGAAGAAATTATTGGAATATTAGAAGCAAAGATATCATCTCTGTAACCTTGAAGAATAGATGGATTGTTATATGTGATTTTAACACCCCTCAAAGGGAGGAAGAAATATGGGGAGGTTTGAATTCTCAACTAGATGGTAGAAAGTATTTAATGAGTTGTAGAGATGATATGGCTCTAATTGACATGGGAATTTTGTGGTTTCATGATGCATGCCCCATTTCCTATTAGAAATGGGGACCCCCTACTTTATTTTTGGCTTTTTAGATCCCTAGCCTAGGGTCTAAGTACTTTATCTAGTGTCCTAGTTCATGTCCCGATCCCGACTAGAAAACCCAGTTGTCAAAAATCAGAGTTTTTAGGATGAAGTCATTTTTGCAATATAAAAAGGTGCACTAGCACACCTCATCTATTGTGCTAGTGCACCTAATTGCAAAGAAAAAGAAATATTTTGTGTTGTGCAGCTATGCACTACGCAACACAAAAGACAAAGATTTTCTTGGGGCTATCTAAATGGGGGGGGGGGGGGGGGGGGGGCGTCCCCTTTCCTCCTTACTTGCCATTTCTTTTCACTTCATTTGTGTTTTGCACCAGCTTCTAGCTACAACTCTACATCAGACACGCAAACACGTTGTTTTCGTGGCTTATGTCTGCTAGGATTTTAGTTTTATGTTATTTTCTTAAACTTCTTGTCACCCTATCTTCATTATTTTCTTTACTAAACCCTTGGTTAAATTAGGAATTCATATTAGTTGCATTGTTAGATTGCATTCATTAAAAAATAGAAAAATACAAAAACATAGCTCTTTTGTATGTGTTTTACTCTTTTGAAGTAGCAAACAGATTCTATAGCTTATCCAAAGTCAATAGAACCAGCAAAGGTCTCCTCGTGAACATTCACATTTATCTTCAATTGAGAAAATTCTAGTAGGTCACAAGATCACCCGAAACCTTGGAGTTGATCCTCAAGATTAACTTTTCAAGAGAGGAGTTTGAAAGGATTCTTGTTGTTAAGCATAATGCAAAACGATAGCTCAACAGAAGTGGCACTAGAAGGAGGGCCTCTTGACTTTCAAAATAGAATAAATTTTTTGCTAAAACTTCAAAATTTTGCACTTTTTACAAGTTCAAAATTTTTTCTAAGTTTCTGAGATTTTGAGGTGCATTGTTGCATTGGTGTACTAGGTGCGTTGCTGTGCTAGTACACTAAATCTTGAGGCGTGCCTTATTTTGTGAGAAAGTGTTCTTCTGCAAAGGTGTGCTTTTTCAAGAGCTGATGCAAAGTGGAGGATTTTGATCTAGAATCCCCATCTCAACAAGCTTTAAGATCTTCACCAAGTACACATGAGTTCCTCGAGCTCAACCATTTTTGCAGGCCTCACAGTGACAAAGGGATACCTCAAATTCAACCACTTCCATTCAACATATCATCATCTTCTTCAGTTCCACCTTAGCCACAACTGCCTGTTATTCCACCAAACTCTCCAATGGCATTTCTCGTAAATGTTGTAGACTCACCAATCAACTTGGTAGGCATACTTAATGACCTTCCTAAGAATCTTGAGTAGTTTTTCCAAAGGTTCATTTATGGAGAAATATGAACTACTGAAGATCACATCAAAGTATTCAAAGAAATTTGCAACTGAAAGCATATAGCTAATGAGAATGTGGTTCTTTATTTATTCCCCTACTCTTTAGGGGAAGTTGCCTTTAATTGGTACATTAATTTTCCACCTAGATGTATTGGAGAATGGGATACTTTCAAAAATTTGTTCTTGGAACAATTCAAAACCTTCATCAATCCAGCTGTGATACATCAATAATTCATATAAACCAAAAGGGACCTAGTTGAGATGGTTTCACAACTCAACCATCGCTTTCACATTGCATATTGCAAGCTAAAAATGCCATACACTATACTAGATGAAGCTGCTATTTAGATTTATTTGAATGCTATGGACCATCTTACTGCTATCTTTCTAAGAAGACTTCCTACAACAAATATGGACACATTGGATAAAGTCTTTACAGAAGCAATTACCTTCACTAAGCAAGCCAATCCTAATGGAGGAGGATTGATGCTTCCAGCTCAAGCTATCATAACAATGCCAACATACCCTATCGAAGCACCTACGATGCCTATCCAATTCATACCCATGAATCCAATTCCATTATAATAGGCATTTTCTTTGCAAAACCCCGCTCTAACATATCTAGGGTATACACCTATGAAAACTTCTTTCTTCGAAAAAAAGGTAGCAACTTTCGTTGAGGTAGACAACAGTTTTGTCTTTGAATTTGACCAGATGAAGAAGATCGTATCACAAATGAACAATGAGCTAACTTATTTACAATTGTTGCAAGGACAAAATAACAACTTCCAAAGACATAATCGATAGTGGAACACTCATCCAACTAATGGAAGCACTGCTACAGATAACAATAACAACAATGTTCAATATGTTGATATCAATCAGTATAAGGATGGTCAAAATACATCTAACAATGATGGTTCATATTATAATGGGAATCAAGAGATGAATTAGAATTCACAAGAAAATGACAATGTCCCTCCTATACAGTTTAATGCTATGCTACTAGAATCCTATGATTCTCCATAGAGTGTACAGGTAGAACAACTAGCCAATGAAGAATTCTCATTTCCATTTAGCCAGGAACTAAACCTTCAACCTAAAGAGATGTTTGCTATTTGCAATGAAAATCAACATACATACAATCTAAGAAGTAGAAAAGAACCTATGATAGAGGAAATTCCTCCAGCACTACAACCAACTCCTCCTAATTTGAGAGTGAGTACCAATCTAGTACCAATTAGGCCACCATATGGAGGAAAAAAAAATTAGAACCAAGGGAATGTACTAGTGATATTGAAAAATCTTGCTTGGTTTACTGAAAAGTATAGTGTGGTAGAAGATTTGAAATGAACAAAGGCCAACATCTCCATGTTTGACATGTTGCAAAACTATCCCTAGCAACAAGAAGCGCTGATGAAAACTCTAGATCATACAAAGGTATCCCACAACATGAATATTTTCCCTCAAAGACAGTATCCCAACACACTAATGCTTCAGAGGCAATGCCAACTATGTTTAAAGACAAGGTCAAGGTTCCCCCATTTCTACTTAGCATAAGGATATATGGGAAGAATCTTCATAATTGCCTAATTGATTCAGGAGCCTTGTGTAATGTCATGCCACTATCAATAGCGCAAAGTTTGGGAGTCACTCCTTAGCCTTCTAACTGGATAGTGATACAGTTGGATAAAATGGAGGTGAAAGTCATTGGTGTGTTGAAAGATGTTTGGATACAGTTAACAATTGATCCCTAGATTTAAGATGTCATCGATATACATGTGGTTGATATTCTAGAAACATATGGATTACTTCTAATCAAAGAATGGATGAAATACTTAAGGGGGTGGTTTTCTATGGATTTCACTCAGTTATGGTTACCATGGAGAGGGTTGAACAATCAAATCAAGATAGATGTAGAGCCAAAGTTAAAAACAATGATTACAAAATATAATGCTCCAAATGAAGTGGCATTATTTCTATTTGATTTAGGCTCTTACAAAGTGATGGAATTTGATATAGATTCAACCAAAATATCAAATGATCAAGATGAAAAACCCAAGGTTTCTCCCCAAAGAAAGAGGTCATGACACAATTCATAGACAACATGGTGGCTAATCTACAATGTTTAGAAGAAGAAGCTAACTCCAGTATCCTACTTCTCCCAGGATTTTGCTGATTAAACAAAGTTAGCCATTCAGAGTTTGAATGCTCATTGTGCCAAGAAGACATCACTAGGGTATTAACATAGATGATGGGAGTGAAGAGTACTAACCTCACAAAAGACCAACCCATGGAAAATCAAAGTCCTATAAACATATCTGAATCTATTGAAAAGGTTGGAGAGGAAATTGAAGATTTAAATTTGTCATATAGTGATACCTCTTCAGATGGTGGAGGTTTGTCTTCTCCTCCCCTACGAGTAATCAAAGTTCAAAGAAGGAGACAATACGTAAAAGGTCAAGGGTGGACTTCAATAGTCATTCATCCTCAACCCAAATTTGATGAAATTAAATAATTAATAGGGGAAATTCATGACAAACAAGAAAAACATACACTCCCTCTATCAAGGAGTAACAATGGAAAATCATCAAGTCCACCCCATGAGAAATTATAGTGGGTTCCCAAGAAACAATCCTTTCAAGCTCAACTGAAAGAGAAGCTAAGGACAAATAAGCATAAGGTTAGAGAACCCAAGGAAGATCTAATTTAGACATTTCACTTCGATGGTTCCAAATGCAAATTAGGAGCCAACATAGGTATTAAGTTGATCAACCCAAAAAGTAAGTCTTTCTATGCAGCATATTGATTGCAATTTAGATGTACTAATAATATTGTAGAATATGAAGCATTGATCCAAGGACTTCTTTTCATACTAGAGAAAGGAATCAAAACTCTCATCATCGAGGGAGATTCTCAATTGGTTATAAGACAAGTGAAATTAACATAATCTTGTAATGATAAAAGGTTGCTTGCTTATAGAAAAAGAGAATGGGATTTAATGGATGATTTTGAAGCTTTGAACATAAATTCTATTCCAAGAAGAAAAAACATGGTGGCTGATGCTCTTACTATCTTAGGAAGTGCATTACAACTAGTCAAGAGAACTAAATTAAAACAATTTTTAGTAGAATTAGTTGCTGCTCCATCTATTCCAGACAATATGACAAACTTCCAAGTTTTTTAGGATGATCAACATATACTCAAATTTATCATGTGCAATGGCCACTTTAAAGGGAAAGAGATTGATGACTCCAGATGAAAAGCTTGAGGATGATGAACTTGAAGATTAAGATGGGATCCTAAATTTAAAAACCAACACTATTCCTAACAAAATGGTTGAATTAGAACACATTTTTGATTGTGATGAATCAAGTCTTAATAGAAGAATGGCCCCAAAAAAGGGGATTGAGGAATGTGACTCATACAACTTAGGTACTGATGAAGACCCTAGAATGGTAAGCATCAGAAAGGTGTGTAATGCACAAGAAAGGGAAGACATGCTCAAATTACTTACAGAGTATAAAGATTTTATTGCTTGGAGCTATGAAGAACTAAATACATATGATCTTGAGATTATTATGCATGATATTCCACTCAAACCAAATGCCAAACCTTTTCGGTAGAGATGGAGGCCTATTAATCCTATCATTGAAGTGTTGATAATGAAAGAAGTTAAAAAGTTACTTGATGCTAGGATCATCTTCCCCATTCGCTATTCTACATGGGTGGTTAATTTGGTTCCTGTATGAAAAAAGACTAGAGAGATTCATCTTTGCGTGGATTTTTGTAACTTGAGCCTTGCATCTCAAAAGGATAATTACCCTTTACCTTCACTAGATGAGGTTTTGCAAATTGTAAATGGTTCAAAGATGATGTCTATCTTGGATGGATATTTAGGTTATAATCAGGTAATGGTTGATGAAGAAGATAGGCTAAAGCAACCTTTACAACTAAATGAGGAACTTTTTCCTACAAAAGAATGTCCTTTGGGTTGATTAATGTAGGGGCTACATTTCAACGAGCCATGGATGAAGCTTTAAAGGGATTAATAAATAAGTGTATAGTCATCTACATTGATGATTTAGCTATTTTTTCAAAATATCGAAGCACTCACATTGTCAATTTAAGATAGGTATTCAATAGATGTCGTAAATACAACATATCTCTCAATCCCAAGAAATGTTCATTTGGGTTTACTAAAGGAAAGTTCCTAGGTCATATTATCTCTGAAGCTAGAATCTCCATTGATCCTGATAGAATCAAAGCTATTATGAAGTTATCACCTCCTCATAGTCGAAAAGAACTCAAGTCTATATTTGGGAAGATTAATTTTGTGCGAAAATTCATAAGTGGATTTGCAAAGATAGTTCATCCCCTTAATGATTTACTCAAAAAGGGAGCTAAAAAAAATGAGTTCCAAAGATTAAGAAATCATTTGAGGATATCAAAGTGGCAATTTCTATGGCCCCAGTACTGGTAAGTCCTAACTATGAGCTACCTTTCAACATATATTCTTTTACTTTAGAACATTCGTGCACTAGGATTCTAACACAGAAGAAGGAAAAGGAGGATGAAAGGCCCATTGCCTTCATGAGTTGCCCTCTAAAAAATGTAGAGTTAAATTATTCCAACCTCTATAAACAATCTTTTGCTTTAATTAAGGCAGTAAAGAAGTTCTGCCATTATATATTGAGAAGCAAGGTGTATGCAATTGTGCCTGATCTAATGGTTAAGACATTATTGATGTAAAATGAACTTGGTAAAAGACGAGAGAAATAGATGGAAATACCTCAAGAATTTGATCTAGAAATCCAACCGATGAAGTTAGTTAGAGGTCAAGGATTATCAAAGATGATAGTGGATAACCAGATTGAAGGTGAAAAGAAGTTCGGATTTGATAGTGAAACAGATATGTAAGATCAGAAGAAGATCATATTATCTCAAGTTTTTATTGATAAGGGAGTAATAACAGATGTCCGGTACTAGGATATTGTTTACTATCTTTTACAAAATCAATACCCCAGTTGGATGAATAGTTCATAACGTAGGGGACTCAAAATGAAATGTGAATCCTACATGTTGCATGGCAAAAAATTATACAAAAAGAACTATGAAGGGATTTACTTGAAGTGCTTGGTACATGAGGAAGTAAAAGAATTTTAGGAACAATTTCATGATAAGTATGGTATAGGACATGGTTTAGTAGAAGCAACTGCTCATGATTTTAAGATTGGGTTATTTTTGGCCCACAATATTCAAAGATACTTTTGACCATGTGCATGGTTGTCATATTTGTTAGACTATTGCTAACTAAGAGAGACATCTTATGATTCCATTACAACTAGTGTTTGAGGTACGCCCCTTTGCAAAGTGGGGGATGGATTTCATTGGTCTAGTCAATCAACCATCATCAACTGGACACAATTTTATTCTCATAGCTACTGATTACTATATGCACTAGATAGAAACAAAGACATTCATAAATTACACAGCTAAGGTGGTTACAAACTTCTTAGGAGAACATATCATTACCAAATTTGGGATGTCATTCTCCCTAGTGTGTGATAACAGATCAACTTTTGCATCTGTATTCCTAACTCAATGGGCATTGGAAAATTAGGTTATTATCAAGTTCTCTTCAAATTATTATCCATAAGGGAATGGTGTAGCTGAATCTACAAACAAGAACTTGATCACAGTAATAAGATTTTTGTTAAAAGAGAATCCTAAAGATTGGAATACACAACTCAAATATGCTTTATGGAAAAATTGAGTAAGGGTCATGAATGCTTTAGGGACATCTCCATATTTTCTTGTTTATAGAAAAGAGCCAGTATTCTTGCTTAATCTTAGGATTCCTATTTTGAAATTCATGATTGGGTATGTTGAAGATGCTGACGAAGTACAAATTAGATTGATGAATCTTTTAGAGATGGATGAAAAATAGACAGTTGCTTTGGAGCACATGGATAAACATCAAGCTATTGTGAAGAGGTGGTTTGACAAGAGGGCCATGATAAAGTCCTTCAGAATATCCAACCTTGTTCTACTTTAGGACAAGGCAAAGGAAAAGCTAGGAAGCTACACTAAGTTTCAATGCTTGTGGATTGGTCCCTATCAGATCGCAAAAATTCTCAGAGAAAATAATTTTAGGATGAGTTCCTTATAAGGGGAATTGATTTCATTTCCAATCAATGGGAGACTTTTGAAACATTACTTTGAAGCCTAAAAGAACAAAAAAAAAAAAAGAGTTTATTTATACATGTGTGTTTCTTTTCAATGCACATTTGCTTTTAGTTGTGTGTTTGCTTTCAGTCATGTGTTTATTTTCAAAGTTGTGTCAGTCTAGGGGGTAGGTGGACTCAAGATTTTTTTATCTTGACATATCTCACTAACCATTCTTTTGGTTTTGATGTTCAAGAAGAGCTATTTCTTTGTCAAAACATTTTGATGATTTTGTCTTATACCAACTGAAGAATGGATGTTACTTGGAGTAATAGGGGATTTTCAATCTTGAATTTAGGATTGCAGATCGACAAGTTCTCAACACTTTCCAAATTTAAAGATCAACTATCTGAGGTGTTTTTGAACCATTGTTGAAGACAAAAAGGGAAAATCCAAACCCCCACTAGTTCAAATAGAATGGTCTTTTTGAAGGAATTGCTAAAATCGTTGTTTGGCATGAGAGTTTCTAGAAAGTTCGTAAAAAAGGAACGTAAGGGATGTAGGAGTTGATGAAATCCAACTTCACAACTCACCAAGATCATCTACATGCAACTAACCTATCGAAGGGAAACCAAGGAAGGAAGAGGTGGAGCTTGGAAAAACCCTAAACGGACTTGAGAGAGAACATATTGCAAAAACAAGGAAAATGTATTCACAATGAAAATGTAATATTGAGTTGATAAAATAAAAAGAGAGAGCTTGAATATAAAGGCCTCATGGAAGCTTGATGAACAAGCTGGAAAGTGGTAGAAGATAGGGTTGACAACTAAGCACTCTTCCACAAAAAGGTGGAACATGCTAGAAGGGAACAAACTCCCGTGTTGTCAACAACTCATCACTTCAACCATTAATGAAATATTAAATAAATGAATTAACCTAAGTAAGCTTAAGTAAAGAGAATAAATAATAAATAATAAATTATTTACTCTAACACCCCCCCTTAAGTGCAACATAGGGGAATGCCTTAAGCTCACAAAACTAAGAGAAAATGTACGATGGGTCTCAGCAACAAGGTCATATTAGGTACCCATGTACAATGCAAGAAAATGCAACCTCTAAAAATGGGGAAAGAGAGAAAACCATGTGGGAAAAACCCTCCCCCAAAAAAAGGTAACCTAGTGAAGAACTGAAGAAGCCTCCAACTAGAGAAATGTCCCCTAAAATAGGAACAAAGAGTGATCATGAAGAGCATTACTGAAGCATGAAGAAGCTGCAAAATCTGCCATCAAAAAGAAACTACTAATCTAAAGAACCTCCATGGAAGAAGAAGGCACAAACCTAGCATGTCTATATGGTAGATGATCCATCTCACCGAAATGCATAGGTAGCCAGCCACTACAATTTCCTAGTATATAGGATCAACCACTGAATACATAGCTCACACTATCAAACCATCAAACCATAGATGCATTAGAATAACAACATAACCCCTCTTTAATGCAGACAGGGTGAGATGATAGGTAATTGAGAAGGTGGGCCAAAAATCCTCTGCAAATAGAACTAAGAATGACGAGAGAGGAAGAGGTACAAACACCTATAAAGACACGGTCACACCAACGCTACATGGGAAAACAAAAGGAAGAAGGCCTAAAATAACAAACAATATCCCCCCATGGTGCTTTATAAAAAGAGTGTAAGTACAACTATCTCAAAAATAATGTTCATGAACCCAAATGCAAAAGTTCTTACAAATGATGTCTAGAATGATCAGAAAAGTAAAAAAGTTGATACAAAAAATATGACAGCTCAAAACAAAAGAAACCATGCCAAGAAAATGATCCTCGGACCTAAAACACTCAAGATGCCAAAAACATAATAGAAGGAGCATGGGCCAAAGTTAGAAGGAAAAATACCACATTTCTAAAAAGATGACAAAATCGGCTTTCCAAAAATATAACATTTACAAAAAATTGACATGAGATGCAAAAAAATACATGTCGGAGTCAAAAATAAAACTTTGGAATTCAACTACAAAAATGGGCAACTAAACTACATCAAAACCTAAAAATACCTACACCAATGTCTTTGTCTTGGAACCATCTTTTTGGCACTTCTTTCAAATCATAAAAATACCTCAGTATGCTCAAGTTATGGCCAAAAAACTACAAGTAGGTCAAAATGATCCTGGAGAGCCTGGCAGGGGTGTTGATGTAGTGTGATGTCATGCTGATGTTAGTAGTTACCTAGCTTAAATTTGATAGCCCAGGGGTTGTCACAAAAAATAAGGGCCACGTGGTAGGTGGGCAAGATGACAAGTGACATGGCAGGGGCCATGTGGCACCCATGCAATGTGTCACTTGCAGACGGGTTGACTACTACTAACTATGCTCAATAAAATGCCATGTGGGCAAGTGATTTGGCCAGCTTTGTAGAAGTAGAGGGATGGCAGAGGAGGCAAAGCCCACTATCAGAGTGGTGCTATGTGCTAGAGGAGGTGGCAGTAAGGAGAGGAGCCATTGGTGGCCAGTTGCGGATGGGTGGTGCTCGAGCCATGGTGGACCTGTGGCAGCGCTACTGGCTACAACCACTATGGGTTGCATGTGGTGGCATGGCAGCTACCCCACAATGGCGCAGTGGTGGTCGATTGGTAGTGCGCATAGTTTATACTTTTTAAAAAAATTTTGGCCAAAATTGTTTGTACGATCGTACGGCCACCTGTAGGGCTAAAATAATTTTTCCTCCTAGAGCCCTGTCTCCAAAAATAAAAAGTTTTATATGAATCCTGACTACAAATGACCTTTTGGATCTAATAGTAGTATCTGTTTGGGTCCAAAGTGCTCCAAAAAAATGCTCTTCCCCTTGATTGAAAAAAAATGTACAAACAAACTAGGGTTTGTGTCTCCAAATCGCGGCTTCAAAAATTCTTAAATGAAGCAGTAGCCGGGAGGCTCTGATACTATGTAGGAGTTGATGAAATCCAACTCCACAGCTCACTAAGATCACCTGCATGCAAATAACCTATCGAAGGGAAACCAAGGCAGGAAGAAGTGGAGCTTTGAAAAACCCTAAATGGACTTGAGAGAGAACATATTGCAAAAATAAGGAAAATGTATTTACAATAAAAATGTAACATTGAGTTGAGAAAATAAAAAGAAAGAGCCTGAATATAAAGGCCTCATGAAAGCTTGTAGAACAAGCTAGAAAGTGGTAGAAGATAAGGTTGACAACTAAGCACTCTTCCACAAAAAGGTGGAACATGCTAGAAGGGAACAAACTCCCATGTTGTCAACAACTCATCACTACAACCATTAACTAAATATTAAATAAATGCATTAAACTAAGTAAGCTTAAGTAAATAGAATAAATAATAAATAATAAATTATTTACTCTAACACCCCCCCTCAAGTGCAACTTAGGGGAATGCCTTAAGCTCACAAAACTAAGAGAAAATGCAGGATGGGTCTTGGCAATGAGACCATGTTAGGTACCCATGTACAATGCAAGAAAATGCAACCTCTGAAAAAGGGGAAAGAGAGAAAACCATGTGGGAAAAACCCTCCCCCAAAAAGAGGTAACCTAGTGAAGAACTGAAGAAGCCTCCAACTAGAGAAATGTCCCCTAAAACAAGAGCAAAGAGTGATTATGAAGAGCATCACTAAAGCATGAAGAAGTTGCAAAATCTACCATCAGAAAGAAACTATTGATCTGAAGAACATCCATGGAAGAACAAGGCACAAATTGAGCATGTCTATATGGTAGATGATCCATCTCACCGAAATGCATAGGTAGCCAGCCACTACAATCACCTATTATATAGGATCAACCATTGAATACATAGCTCACACTATCGAACCATCGAACCATGGATGCATTAGAACAACAATATATGTATTAGTTGATGAAATCCAACTCCAAAACTCACCAAGATCACCTGCATGCAAATAACTTGTCGAAAGGAAACCAAGAAGGAAGAGGTGGAGCTTGGAAAAACCCTAAATGGACTTAAGAGAGAACATATTACAAAACAAGAAAATTGTATTTACAATGAAAATGTGTTCTCTCTCAAGTCCGTTTAGAGTTTTTCCAAGCTCCACCTCTTCCTTCTTGATTTTCCTTCGACAGGTTATTTTCATGTAGGTGATATTGGTGAGCTATGGAGTTAGATTTTATCAACTCCTACATGGTATCAGAGTGTTGACACGTGGTAGGGTCCATGTGGCAAAGTAAGTTGGAAGGTGGTAGAAGATAAGGTTGACAACTAAGCATCCACAAAAAGGTGGAATATGCTAGAAGGGAACAAATTCCTGTGTTGTCAACAACTCATCACTACAACTACTAAATACTAAATATTAAATAAATGCATTAACCTAAGTAAGCTTAAGTAAATAGAATAAATAATTAGTAATTAATTATTTACTCTAATAGCTCCCCTTAAGTGCAACTTAGGGGAATGCCTTAAGCTCACAAAACTAAGATGAAAATGTAGAATGGGTCCTAGCAACAAGGCCATGTTAGGTACCCATATACATTTTCATCTTAGTTTTGTGAGCTTAAGGCATTCCCCTAAGTTGCACTGAAGGGGGGGTGTTAAAGTAAATAATTAATAATTATTTATTTATTCTATTTACTTAAGCTTACTTAGGTTAATGCATTTATTTAATATTTAGTATTTAGTAGTTGTAGTGATGAGTTGTTGACAACATAGGAATTTGTTCCCTTCTAGCATATTCCACCTTTTTGTAGATTCTTAGTTGTTAACCTTATCTCCTACCACTTTCTAACTAATTCTACAAGCTTCCATGAAGCCTTTATATTCAGGCTCTCTCTTTGTATTCCTCATCACATTTTCATTGTAAATACATTTTTCTTATTTTTGCAATATGTTCTCTCTCAAGTCCATTTAGGATTTTTCTAAGCTCCACCTCTTGCTTCCTTGGTTTCCCTTCGGCAGGTTATTTACATGCAAGTGATCTTGGTGAGCTGTGGAGTTGGATTTCATCAACTCCTACAGGTTATGGGCCCACAGTGCTCCGAAAAAATGCTCTTCCCTTGGATTGAAGAAAAATGCACAAACAAACTAGGGTTTGTGTCTCTAAATCGCAGCTTCAAAAATCCTTCAATGAAGTAGCAGTAGGGAGGATTGGATACCATATAGGAGTTGATAAAATCTAACTCCATAGATCACCAAGATCACCTGCATACAAATAACCTGTCGAAGGGAAACCAAATAAAGAAGAGGTGGAGCTTGGAAAAACCCTAAATGGACTTGAGAGAGAACATATTGCAAAAACAAATAAAATGTAATATTGAGTTGAGAAAATACAAAGAGAGAGCCCGAATATAGAGGCCTCATGGAAGCTTATAGAACAAGTTGGAAAGTGGTAGAAGATAAGGTTGACGATTAAGCACTCTTCCACAAAAAGGTGGAACATGCTAGAAGGGAACAAACTCCCGTGTTGTCAACAACTCATCACTACAACCTTTAACTAAATATTAAATAAATATATTAACCTAAGTAAGCTTAAGTAAATATAATAATTAATTAATTATTTACTGTAACAAGGGATGTTCACAAAAGATTGAATCCAAGAAACAACACCAATGTCCTGGCCACACAGTCTAAGCATGGTTAGGATACAGAATTTTTTTTAAAAAAATTAAAAAGAAGAAAAAAATTGTGTTAAGAATGAAGGATTCTAAAAGGTCTAAAAGGGGTAATTTGATAATAGGATATGCATTCTAAATAAGCTATCCAGTACCAAAACATTGCTTCATCAAAGAATCAAATGGTCACATTATGAACTACATGGAGCAAGTATTCAAATATTATCTAAGACTTCAAATGAAAAGTGACAACCTACCAAGAGCCCTCAGAACTGATTCTCTCATCTAGTCAAACAAATGATTGATAAACAAGTTTTGTGAAGATTCCTAATGAATGAGCTAGATGGGGTGGAAGATTGTTTCTAAGTTGTCAGAAAATTTTGATAGAATGCATTTTGAGATGTCGAAGGAAATGAATACACTAAACACACACTAAAATTGGAGATTTGGGATCCTGAGGTTTTGATTGCAAAGTGACTCGAAACACACATGGAATATTCAAGATGCAGTTAGTGTTTGACACATATTAGACAAATTTTTGCTGATGAAGAAATGCCTTTGTCATTTCTTCCTTTTGTTGGGGCTATTTGTTGTGGTTTCACAATGCACACCCCATTTCATATTATAAATGGGGATCCCCTACTTTATTTTTGGCTTTTTAGATCCCTAGTCTGGGGTCCAAGTCCTTTATCTAGTGTCCTAGTTCATGTTTAGGTCCTGATTGGAAAACCCAGTTGTCAAAAATCAAAGTTTTAGGATGAAATCTTTTTTGCAAAATAAAAAGGCACACCAGTGCACCTCATTTGGTGCACTAGTGCGCCTAATTGCAAAGCAAAAAAAATATTTTGTGCTGCACAGTTGCACACCTACGCAACATAAAAGACCAACATTTCCCTAGGGCTATATAACTGGGGGGGTCCCCTTCCCTCCTTACTTGCCATTTCTTTCCACTTCATTTGTGTTTCACACCAACTTCTAGCCCCATCTCCACATCAGTAGAGGTGTGCCTTTTCACTTTCATTTCCCGCTCCCCACTCTACTTTCCACCTATGCAAAACCATTTTTTAAGTTAAAACAAAAACAAATAAGGTGTGCTTTAGTGCACTTGTCTAGGTGCGTTGATGCACACCTTATTTTCTTCACACCCAAAAAGCTTTAAAAACAAAGCAAAAAAATAAGAACACACAAAAAAAAAGGCATGCATTAGTGCACCTTCCCGAGTGTGTTGATGGACAACCATTTAAAAAAAAAAAAACAAAAAACAAACAAAGCTTTAAAAAGAATTAGGGTGTGTGGTAGCGCACCTCACTAGGTGTCCTACTGTGCATCCTTTGCACATAATAAAATGCCCAAACAAAAATAGGGTGCACATCACCACACCTTACGAGGTGCATTGATGTGCACCCCATATTTTGCAAAAGTAAACTATGGAAATGCACACTAGGCACACCCATGAGGTGTGCCTATTTTTTAAGCATATTAGAGTTTTGGGTTTTGTGTGAGTCAGTTTTAGGGTTTCGTTAATGCATTTTTCCTTTGACTTTAGACTAATGGACATCATTTTGTGTATATTCGATGGTGTCTTCATCATCCTCCCTTGTCGAGAAAATGGCACCAAAACTATTAGTATTCAAGTTTCATGGCGTTCCTACTAAATCATGGTTTTAGGATGAGTATTTAGAGATTTGAGACATAGATTTGGGTCACATGGATTTGAGTGTGTTCCTAAAACTATACAAAAAACCAATTGAGAGGTCTCAAATGATCTCCAAATTGATCCAATCAAGACTTGTTAATGTAGCATCACACTTGGTGTTAGTACAGTCCTCAGAACTAATCATGACACTCATAGAGCATTTTGATCCTAAAGAGAGGGTAGTCAAGAGCATAATGAGAGAGATCATTCTTGATCTCTAACCTAATAACATTGAAAAAGTGTTCCATCTCCCAAAGGGAGATCAATTCATTAGACTAACCTATGACCAAGTGGAGAGGTGGTAGTGGGAACATATTGACAAGGCTTCTGAGATCATCCAATCTTCATAACTTATAGAGAAGACTCCTTTAGGAAAGAAAATGAGAAAAGTATGCATGACAAGAGGATACATGAAGGAAGATATTAGATGATCAATCATAATCTTGAGTAGAGTTATGGGTTTGTCGACAGCCAAACACCTAAAAAAATTTATGGTACATTTTATTGAAACAATAAAGAAAGCAGAGATGCCACTAGATTGGGCTTCTACTCTTAGTCAAAATTTGGGTGAGCAGTTGGTGGTGGTGAAGAATATTAGGAAATTTTACATGACATCATACTTGGTATACTTGTTAGTCATGAGGGTAACATATTATCTAGGGCTCCACAATAGGGGTAGCATGCAGGATGCAAATGTATGGATGTATATTGTATATCCTCAACTGGTGAAGAAGAGGCTTTTAGAGAAAAGAAAAGATATAGAATTGCAAATCATGCTTTCATATTCACAATAATTTGGTTCATAGAAGGGGATTATATGATTGAGAATATTAGAAGAGGTAGCTGCATAGATATCACTATTCAAAGCTTATTATATCGAGTTCCAAAAATTTACATATTTGAGGGTAGCGAGTACAACTATTAACCCTAATAAGATTCCTAGGTATTCTAGTGATACGCTTATTCTCCTGGAGATCTCCCAACAACTCTTGTCTGCATATGAGAAAATTAGAAAGTAGCACAAAACATGTTGGGTGTGGCCTATGACTATAGGACCTTTTTAGGTGGACCAAAGGCAAGATATTCCTTCTTTTGAATGTGAATGGGATCAATATCCCTTAGAAGAGTATAATTCTCTCTTGCCATATTTTGACAAAAATGGGAGAGTGCAATAATTAGAGGGCAAAACATTCCAGCATGAATAAGCAATTAAAGATCATTGGATGAATGCGACAAATGACTATGAATTCTGAATAAGGGATTATTGTAGGATGACTTTGTATATGGTAGAGAAGGCCTTGAAGATAAAGATTTTATTGAAGATTGTGCAACAAGACATGGAGGAGTTGCTTGATCCATTGTTCAACAGGGATAAGATTGGTGAACGACCTATTATGAATGTCGAGATTGACAAAGAAGAGAACTCAGATATTAATCACAGGGTAAGTAACGCCATCAAATTGATGAATGGTTGGATCAATAGACCTTTCAAAATTGATCCAAATCTTGAGACAGTGATCTTCCATGCACAAGCCCGTCCAGCTAGAGGTAGAGGAGAAAAGGTCACTATGGCTACATTTATAACCCAATTACCAGTAAGACCAAAAATGGTGCACCAACTTGATAGGATAGTTGGTTATTATTGGGCTCAAAAGGGTAAAGGTAAGGGCAAGAGGAAGAGGAATTTTCCTCAACAAGCTGAACCAGAAGAGGAAGAAATTTTGGCACCTCCACAGTAAGGAGAGGAAGACATACAAGGGCTAGAGAATATAGAAGCCAAACAAGCCCAAGTTGATCCCCAAGTGCCACTAGTTGCACAAAGCCAAGAAGAAGCAAAAAATGAGATACAAAGGTTTCCACACCTCGATAGATAGAGAAAGCCTCCCCCTCTCCACCCAAAAGAAGAAAGATTAAGACTCTAGTAAAGAGGAGGAAAAAGGTGATAAAAAAAGTAATTCCTTTCCCATCAATGTCCAAACCTATTTTAGAAGAGGTAGAAGAAGAGGATGATGAGGATGAAGAGGGTAATCTACCTTTGAGTCAAAGGACTTGGTTGGCCAGAGCCACAAAGGAGGAACAAAGGAGAAGCTCTACGATTACATTTCCATATATCCCTAAAAAACCTCTTAAGACCACTACATCAAAAGATGAAATGCAATAGTAGATAGATGAGAAAAATGTGGAGGGCACTAATGTCTTTCAGATGTCAGATTTTGACTTTATGCCTGTGGGTACTAAGTTGGTCGAGGATAAGATAAGAGACACTCCAACTAACCAACCTCAACAAGAGGATTAGAGTCAGATGCCCCCTGAATCATAAGGACCTAAGATAGTTTCAGCATCCCAAGTACAAGTCACATTTTGTGTAGACAAGGGATCAACTACCCCTCTTCCTCTAGGTATGGAAGCTGAACAGGTCCACACAAAACATGAAGAAGAGCCACATCAAGTATCCACTAATGAAGTGTTAGAAGAGGGGTAGATAAGTGAACAACCTCAAAAAACTTCCCAAGAGATGGAGGTAAGGACAATGGACTCTACAGACACAGAGACTCCTACTACAGATCCATTGTAAAGGGAGAAGACTCTAGAAAGGAGTGATAAGTGGAAGAGTATAGCTAAGAAAACTCCTTCATTCTCTAAAGGTAAATCTCTAGTACAACATATCTCAAGGTGGCTCTGAAAATAAGTAATAAGGAACAAGAAACAACAATTCACCACTGAAGAGGAGGATAGGATGGAATTTACAAAAGTCTTAAGAAAACTTGATTCACCTCCAAAGGATGCGTGAGCATTAGCCTTCATTATGAGTGATCAAAATTAGGACCTTTTTTCTCATGTAGCTATCCCTTCTCCACAATAAAATGTTGAAGAATTAACTCCAAGGGATTATCAGACCTAGGAAATTATGCTTGGGAAGCCAACCTTGGAAACTACAAAGTTGATGGTTACAATAGGGATGAAGGAGGTGTTTAGGAGCTTAGAATGAGATGGGGTAGAATTTTTAATACTTTGGTGTCAAAAAAAAATCCTAAAGGGGTATTTGAGTGAAGTTGTTGGTCCCTTGGATCCCACTAACCCTGAGGAAACTTTAAAAGCAACAATTGAGAGAAGAGATAGAGGAATGGTACAGTTGGACCCATTTTTGAGAGCTTGTCAGCAATGGCAAGAAAGTTTTGAGGAAAAAGGTATATTGATCATTCAAGGAAATCATAAATTATTACATGTTATGCAAGAGAATGCAGACAAGTTGGTAGCAATTTTCAATCAAGATTTTGGTCTTATGGATGAGGTACATACCTGGGGGAAAGACTTGCAAGCATTACAAGAAATCAAAGGCCAAAGGTATCAGATGCTAATGGATGTATATACAGCTAAGGAGCAAGATAAAATGGATGACTGGATTGAAAAGATTGTGAATGGTAATAAATTAATGGAGTCATTACATGCAGAGATTCACAGGCTCAAGGACCAAGCCCAAAAGCAAATTTGTGAAGTCGAGAAACATTATAGTGATGGATGCTTGGACATTTTTGAAGATGATGCATAGAAAAATTTAATACTAGTAGAGGTAGTAGTTGAGAAATTTGAAAAAAAAATTGAAGATTTTTCTAATGATGAGGATATCTGGCAGGCATTTAGAATGGAAGAAGCTTTATTAGAGCTTGACACAAAACTCAAATATTTTGCAAAAACCTATATAGAAGTGGATAACTATAGGCAAAAAGTAAAGGATAAATATAATGCCTTAGATTTACTGGATGCAGCTCAAGTCACTGAGATAATCAATAAATTCAAGGGCAAATATCTAGACATAGCTCTGGTATAAAGGGGAACAAAACCCAGAAGCCAGAATTTCAATTTTGACACTTAGTGAAATTTTTGTATTTTCTACCTCTGAGGTTCACTATTGCGTTGTTGTGCCAGGTGCACTTGTGCACTTTTTGAAATAGTGTCTTGGAAGATTTTGAAGAAGTTAAAGGTGCGCCAACATTTAATTGCTAGGTCAAAATTTAGAGCTTTCCATATATCAAAAATGCATCTTGACAACAATTTAACTTTGACAAATGCCTACTAAAGATGAAGCTCCTATTTTTGGCACTTCTAGACACTCCTACATCAACTAAAGGCTATCTTCTTCTTATTTTATTAATTTAGAAGCATATAATTTCATAGAGATATCTATCACTCTCAACACAAATTGAGGAGATGATTTTTTATAAATGCAGGATTATAATATGTAATTAGGCCCACTGTTATTTTGCAATAATATATGCTTTTGGTGCTCGCATTTGGAGGGTAGTGATTCTTGCTTAAGTGTGTTATATTTTTTGAATGTATTTTCATGTAATGTGATTGAGCCAAAAGTTTATTTCATCATTTCTAGTTGTGTGATCTTTTAATTCTAGTGTTTTCTATGGTTTTGCAAATTCCACTGACATACTTAGTTTGAGAAGAGATCACCATATTGTTCTTGCATGGCTTTTCATCTCGCTTGAGCACACTTTCTATGGCCTTGCAATTTGATGAAAAGTGAAACATCTTACAGTTACTGAATTCCCATTGACGATTGCATCAGTGGAATTAAGGAAGCGATGATGCTATTTTCATTGGTTACCCATCAATTTCTTCAAAGGCTTAACTCACAAACGTGTTGTTTCCATGGCTTATGTCCATTAGGATTTTACTTTTCTATTACTTGCTTAAACTTCTTATCATCCTATCTTTGTTATTTTCTTTACTAACCCAATTGACGATTGCATCGGTGGAATTAAGGAAGTGATGATGCTATTTTCATTGGTTACCCATCGATTTCTTCAAAGGCTTAACTCACAAATGTGTTGTTTCCATGGCTTATGTCCATTAGGATTTTACTTTTCTGTTACTTGCTTAAACTTCTTATCACCCTATCTTTGTTATTTGATTTACTAACCCCTTAGTTAAATTAGGAATTTATATTAGTTGCATTGTTAGATTGCATTCATTAAAATAATAGGAAAATACAAAACCATAGCTCTTTTGTATGTGTTTTACTCTTTTGAAGAAGCAAACACATTTTACATCTTATCTAAAGTCAACAAAACCAACAAAGGCCTCCTCATGAACATTCACATCTATCTTCAACTAAGTAGATTCCAGTAGGTCACAAGGTCACTCGTAACCTTGGAGTTGATCCTCAAGATTAACTTTTCAAGAGAGGAGTTCGAAAGGATTCCTTTTGTTAAGCATCATACAAAATGATAGCTCAACAGGAACTACAAAAATTGGCTTTGACTTTGTCTAATTGCAAATTAGGCAAGGATCTTATTCAAGATAGATAAACATATTCTTATTTCCATTGATTGAATTTCTTCTTCTAGTTTCTCCTTATTTTCTTTGGCTAGAGTCAAGCCAGATCATTCTCCTATAGTCCTTGTGATTGATGTTTTTTTAGAGAAAGAGAAATTTCCCTTTTAGGTTTGAAAATATGTTCTTGTTCCACCCTTCTCTTTTTAAAGTTATTCAAGAGTTTTGGAACATTCAAATTGATGGTACAACCATGTTTAGTGTGGCTAAAAACATAAGTTATATCAAGAATATTATTAGAAAACATAATTGAACTAATTTTGGAAATATTTTTTATTTTAAGTTTCCCCTACTCATGGATATTAATCATATGCAAGAGGAGACCCAAAAAGATTTCTATAATTAAGATAAGCTAGCTAATGAGAAGGACTTACTTTCCAAATATCATTGTATTATTTCTAAGGAGGATGGTTTTTGGAAACAAAGATCCAATCATTGTGGCTAAAAGAAGTGGATGCAAATACCATAATTTTCCATCTCACCACACTAAAGCACAAAGTAGCTAATAGAATTTTTGGACTGGTTCAGGTGATAACATCTCTAGAAAGGATGATGAGATCAGGTTGGAAAAAAATCAAAGATTTTTTGTTGGCCTCTCTTAACAAATCCCAATATATCATTTGAGGATCAACAAGCTCTTTTAGGAAACATCCCTTTCATCATTTGTAAAGAACAAGATAAAAATATTTGTGTCATCCTTGAAGCTCATGAAATTGGGCATGTTGTCTTTTACTTTGAAGGGGATAAAGCTCCAGGACTTGATGGATTTATAATGTTCTTCTTTCATAAATTTCAGGAGATTTTCAAATATAATGTGATCAAAGATGTCCAAGAGTTCTTTGCATCTATAAAATTTTTAAAGGAAATTAATGCTACTTTGCTTGTCTTGGTGTTGAAATTAGTTGATGCTGACTCTATGGACAAATTATGACCTATTATCCTTTGTAATTACTCTTATAAAATAATCTTAAAGGTGCTTAGTATTATATTCCTAAAACTTCTCCCATCTAAACTATCTTCTCAGTAACTTGGTTTTGTTCTCAGGAGGCTGATTTTGGAATCAATTATTTCAATTCATGAAGCTTTTCATTTCATTGATGCTTCTTCAAAAGATGGATTCATGCTTAAGTTGGACCTATCCAAGGACAAGATTGATTGGTATTTTATGGATACAGTTCTCTCTACCTTTGGGCTTTTCCCTAAGGTGCTTCAACTTATCTTGTAGTTGGTCTCTCTCCTTCTATGGTTGTAATTGTTAATGGTTATCCCTTTTCTTTCTTTAAACCATCCAAGGGCTTAAGACAAGGGGACCCTTACCACATGTAAACTTTTTTATTATGGAAGAATGCCTAGGAAAAGAGATTTCATCTCATATTATTGACAATATCATTAAATGGGTTGGATCTTCATCAGTTAATATTTTTTTTTTCCTATCAACAATTTTTTTTATGATACTATCCTAGCAAGATCTTGATCAATCAAAGAGTCTAAGAACATTAAGTATGTGCTTAATTGTTATTGCAAAGTTATAGGGAAACTAATTAATGGGATAAGCACTCTTTATATTTTATCAACATGCCAATTGAGAGGCATTACCACATTATTGACATTATGAGCTATCAAATTTCTCATCTTCCTATAATTTATTTACGTCTCCAACTTGGTACCAAATCCCCTAACTCTTTCTGGAGTAGTATCATGGAAAAAATCAATAAAAGGATGATTGGGTGAAAGGATGTTCTCTTAAGTAAAGATGAAAAGCTCCATCTCTTGAATTCAATCATCTAGAACCTTCCCAGTTATGCTCTTAGCCTTTTCTTGACCCCCCCATAATTTTTTTGAATTTATTGAAAGGATTCAAAAGAGATTTTTTTTGTTTTTGCACTAAAGATTAAAAAAATGTCTTCCTCTTATTTCATGGGATATAGTATGATGTTGAAGCATAGAAGAGGTCTACGAATCATAAAGTTTTTTTTTCAAAATTGGGTCTTTCTTGCTAAACAAGTCTGGAGAACTTTTAAATGCACTGGGTAATGGAGAGACATTATTAAATCTAAATATCTTTCTCATATTATCTCTTTATAAGTCCTTTTATCTTCACTAGATTTCGCCAATGGATCTTTTATCTAGATTAGTATTCGTAAATATAGAGAGATGACAACTAGTAGTAACAAATGGAAAGTTGTGAGTGGAGATATAGTTCATTTCTAGGATGACGATTGGATGATAATTGGGGAACTTAGTAATTAGGATGATATGTATAGGTGGAAAAAAGTTTGTGAAGAGAGATTTGGTGCTCTATTGATGATTATAGGCATAGGAAAGGTTGGATAGATCTAGTGAGGGTTTCTTCTCATCTACCTACTTTGATAACCCTTCTTAATTTGGTGGTTCTATCTCATGGAGACATGGATGAATTATTTTGGGTTGACACTTCCTCAGGTGACTTCTTGGTGGCTTTTTCCTATGATCTTTTTTCCATTGGTCAAGATTAGTCTCCTTGTTGGTCTAAAGTGTGTTGCTAATGTATTTTACCTAAAATCAATATCTTCTTCTATAAAGTAGGATACTCATGGTAGATAATTTATGCAAGAGAGGTTTTTACCTTCCCAACAAGTGTGTTCTTTGTTGTAAAAATGAGGATACCATTGATCATATTTTTATGCATTGTCCTTTCGCTAAGGATATCTAGTCTTTTTTCTTCAATAGCATTGGGATGGAATGGGTCTTTCCCCTTTCCATTTCATATTTTTTTATTTAAAAGTCATATCTAGTTTCTTCATCTAAGGAGTGTAAAAGAGTGTGCTCATTTTCTCTTTCTCACATAGTATCGAGCATATGGAAAGAAAAAAAATAGAATCTTTAGAGATAAAAGATGCACTTGTTTGATTATCTTTTTAAAAACTGATCATGCTATTATTATGAACTATAAGAGCTCTAGTTTACCTCCTCTTAATTTTCAGATGCCATAATGGAGCCTTCTTTTACTCTCTCTTCCAATAACAAAATAGACGAGAGAGTAAATGCATTTTCCCTCCCATGGACTAGTTTAAAGCCAACTTTATGGGAAAAATAAGGGTAATCCTAGGTTGGTTGGGTGTGGTGGAGTGTTAAAGAACCATTTTGGCTAGTGCATGGTTGTTGTGGGGGCCCCTTGGGAACTAAAACCAATCACTATGCAATGGTTATTGTTCAACCTATTCAATTGACTAAGGATATGGGTATTAGGAAGATATGGCTTAAGGGAGACTCAAACAACATTGTCAGATGCCTGAGTGGTTCATATAACCCATCATGGACTATATATCTAGCATAACATCTAAAGCTAAGGATATTTCAATACTATGAAAAATGACTATGTATCACATACTTTTCAAGAATCCAACATGGTAGCTGACTTTATAGCTAGTGTGGCTACAAAATATAATCAACAAATGAGGTAGAAAGGGGAGGATAATATTGCTTCAAACATTACATGTCACATATTAATTATGATAAGATTAATGAAAAATAGGGAAATTTTCAAAATGAATGAACTGGTACTTCAAAGTGTTGTAAATCTAATGGGGAAAGTGAGATAGTAAGAGGTGGGAGGGGATGGGGGTCAATCAAGATCTATAAAACTTCTCTTATTTCAAACATGAAACATATTTGAAATCACCACATAAACTATCATTTAAAATATTCATCTCATATCAATGTAACCTTTCAAATCAAAACTCTACCTTCTAACTATATAACTGTAAACTCACAAACAAATAACACATTAACACATAGATCTAGTAATGTAGGAACCCTCCAAGGTGAAGGTAAGATTGTGGTGGGGATGATACCCACAAAATCTTCACTACTATAGCATTAAAGTTGTTCCTATTAAGGATACAATATTTTGATCACTTCTTATGATCTACCCTGTGAGGGTTTTACCCTATTAAAGGTTAAAAAGACTTTTAGGTTCTACCTTGGTTATAGGATTTTACATCACCATTAAGTGAGTACTCTATTAAGAGATCTATATAAGCCTGTTAAAGCTAGTCTGTTAAGAGATTTAAACCCTGAAACACCTATTAGAATATTTAGTACTTGATCCTTTGGTTATCACTTCAATGCTTGATAAAAAATCTCCTCTATCCAATCTAATATCACCTTGGTGTGATAAATCTTCTTTGTCTCTTCTTAAAACTCTTCATTGCACTACTCAGTCTTCACTCTTTGATTCACCTCCAAAACTTTGCATGCAATCAAAATCTTCACACATAAACACCGATACATACAAACTAGGTCATAGACCCTCCTTAAATATATGTTTGGGTGAACATTCTAGATCCAAATCAACGATCTAGAGTCAATTAGTTTGCTACTTAGTCCTTGTATTTTTTTGATTGGTGGATTTCCTTACCTAGGGATTAATGAACTTTCTTTGAAAATGTAATCACCTCCTTGATTACCTCCTCGGTCCTCAAAACATTCTTCCAGCTCAATAAAAATGGTTTAAATTAGATTATGTGTCATTCCAAATAAAAATATAAAACTCTGTTACTCAACACCTACATTACCTTGATGCTTGGCATAAACTATTTCATCATGTTTTCCCTCGTCCTTAACTATGATCAACATAAACTAAATGACTCGGCCTCTACATCACTTAATGTCAACTACTATCCCTAACAACCTTGACAAGCACTGGAGTACTCGACAACCATTAGTTTTCTCAGCAATAACTACTACTTGACACATAATTTAGAATATTTACAAGTCTTCAATAGTTAGCTTGTGCTATATAGGATGACTCGGTCATAGTGATGACCTAATAACCCCACCTTGTGAATGACTAAGTGTTTTACACTAATGGAAAAAATCAATAAGGGATAAACACAAAGTGTTGAGTTGATGATTATGAGGCAAGGTGGAAGACTTGATGCTAGTTGTTGTAATTATTGTCTTTTTCTTCTACATGTATTATAGGTATTTTTTATCAGAGTTTTCTTCATTCTTTATACCCAATATGTTAATTGTGATCTTTTATTTAAAATCTTATATGTGATTTGTGATAGTGGTGCTTGTAAGACTGAGCGTTAGAAGGCTCTAAGGATTTGGAGGTTTTATTAGACCAACATGGGTGGGAAAAGGTTTTGTAGAGAACCTATTTCTTTTAAGAAGTACAAGGAATGCAAGAAAGTTCAGGAGACTTTAGAGGAAGGGGGCCTTACAAAATTTATAGTAAGGCTCCATTGTGGTAACCCCCTGGTCACAAAATTATTCCACAAACATTGGAATGAGAGATCACTAATATTTCAAGGGAATAAGGTTACAATCAACAAAGACTTGATTTCTCAGGTCACTAGATCTTGATTGTGGGGAACTTTTTTATAGAAATATAAAATCATCAGAGGTTATTGTCAATCTCTTTCCCAAGAATAAGGAGGAGAAAGATTCTTTGGTTAAATTGGGTAACACCTATTATTCTCCAAGTTTAATTAAGAAAATCTAGAGGATTGTGCTGAGGGTTATAATGTATTATGCCACTTAAGATGATCAATTTTTCTAGAATTTACACCTATCAAAAATTTTAAATCATTTTAGGTACAATAAGAGAGTCTTCATTCCTTTTCATCAACTTACTTGTCTTAATGATAGCATCAATGGTAGTCCTCATATGCATAACGGTTTAATGGTTCTCATTTGTAAGCATCTTAAGGCTAATTTTTTGGGGATGACTACTCAAGAGAATCTTGAATCTAGGGAGGAAACATAAGATTCTGAGTCCTTTGATGATTATATATTTTTTAACATGGATATGAGTGAAGGCTTCAAGTGTGAAGATGATGAGAAGAAAAAGTGTTGAAAAAAGGAAAAGGAAAAAACCCTACTAAATCTGTGAGAAAGAAGAGAAAGGTCATTAAGAGGGAAGTGTCATCTAATGAGGATGATAATGAACAAGATGCTGAGATGGAGATAGATAGGGATGAGTTGAAGACTCAGAGCAAAAAAAACAAAGTGCACTACTTAGTATGTGACTAAAGGTAAGGAGAATCAGGCTAGGGAAGAATTCTCCCCTCATCGTAATTTATCAGATAATGACAATATTTCTCATGTCCAAGAGGATAACCCTAAAGATAATTTTACCTAGACTAAGGTTCTTGAGAATTAAAGGCCTCTCAATTTGGATACCCTAAAGATTAGAGTCCTTAGTTAGAAGATAAATATTTGGTTTATCAAGCACATGAAGATGGGAGATGTGACTTTGGATCAAGTCATCAACCCTTCTATACCCATACTCAATAATATTTGTAGAGAGAGGATGCATGATGTTCTTTTAGCTACTAGGAATGGTGTTATGAATTTCTATAAAGTTACCAAATGGTTTTTTCATAAATTAAATGATGGTCACCTTAATTTCAAGGCTCTGGAGAGCAAAGTTGATATTGAAGATGTAGCACTCACTGCTAGGAAAATGGTGAATGGTGTCAGTTTGATAGGTCAAAATAATGGGGACGCTACTAGAAAAGGGTTGGGTGTTGTAGGTCTCAAAGCTTTGGAGGACAAGGTGTTGACTCTAGAAGGTAAGGTTAATAGTATTGATTCTGCCCTTAAGGGCATTGTTGACCACAACTTTAAGATCATGGAAGTAAATGAACACATAAATATCCTCATGAGAAAAAATAGGTAATACCAACATGGATAAGACCCTCATTCATGTGGTTGATGATAAATACTCACCCATAGATTCTCAAGTGGGTCCCAATAAGAGAACTAGAGCACATACTAAGAAGAAAAATGTGTCCCCCTAAAATAAAGTAAAATAATTGAAGAAAGATGTCGGGGAAATGGAGAAGCCAGAGCTTGAAGTGGCAGAGTTTCTTAAGTGTTTGGAGTAGCATTCATGTGTTATGTCCCTTTTTGTCTTATTTTGTCTTTTGGGTTTATGGTTATCCTTTTGTTGTCATGCTGGTTGGTTGGCTTTTGTTTTCCATTCAAGCCTATCTTTTGTTTATTCCTATTTTATATATAGGATTTAAAGGTTTATATATGGTGTTCTAAGCTATAAAGGGTTTAAAGGCCCTTTCAAAACCTTTTTTCCTTTAGTAAAAAGAAAATTTCCATAGTGATTTAAATTTACCTTTAGAAGATTGTACTAATAATAGTTTTTTTTTAATCATATATTTGTTCTACCTAATTTATCTTTTAAAATTTTATTATCGTTAAATATAACTATCAATGAAATAAACACTTATTTGAGGTTCAAATTTAGTTTGGTCGATATTATCCTCATTCAAACTTTAATATAATTAAGTATAATTCCTCATGAGAAACTTTAAAAATATTTAAGATCCTAGTGTCACTTATATATAGCCTCCTCACTAGGAGACATGGAGGTACACGTTAGTATTTCATTTAAAACAAACTAGATACAACTAATTCAAATTCACTTTTATAGAATATCTCTTGAAAGATATTATTAGATCATAAGATCATAAGTCCAACCTTAACTAGGTTAGATAATTGACATTCAAATTTTGATGAAGTAAAGTAAATTAGACTAAATTTATATGATAATTTTAAGCAACTTGAAGTTCTAAGAGATCTCAACATGAAAGAGTGTAGAATGTGTGATGGGGTACAAGAAATAATGTTCTCTCATTATACATAGTTTATATGAGTATGTAATATATTGCAATAGTAAACATATTTACTACATGGCGTTTAGAGATATATGGAAATAGTTACTACGAGATTTACCAATGAAGCATCTACCATACACAAAAGTAAGGTTGTAAAGCTCATAGTTTTGATTCAACTAGCTAGTAGTATTTGAACCCATGAAATGGGAAAGGAGTTGTAATAGTCATGCATAAGGCTCCACCTTATAAAGAACACATGATAGTTCATTATTATGATATGGTAAGTAGAAATTATGTAAGAGAACCTTGTGGAACACCAAGAAGTGTCATTAGATGAGGAGATATATAGGCTACACAATGGATGCTTAATTTGGTAGACAACAATAGGTGTAATTTTATGGTGGAGATTGGTAACAAGAGGGAAATTTATTAAGGTGGATGAACATACATGTGAAGTAGATATGATAGATATTTTGTTCAAGTTCATGAAGCATATAAAACTTAGTAACATAATCATGTTTCACTCAAGAACCAAGAATTGCTATATATAATTCTAAATTAAGACATGGAGAAGAAATGTGTAAACAAAGTATTGTTAGATGGAGTTGAGGAGAATAAAGATGTATCCCTAGATTTTTGTCACGAGGCAACAATTCATCATAAAATATTACTGCAACAACAAGAAGTGGACTATTGAGCAATGCCTTGGAAGTAATGGGAATGAATTTACATGATACTGGGGTGTTTTTATGCCTAGAATAGGGATAATTTGGAAGTGAAGATCTTGTTGGATGGAGTTGTAATATAGTCATGCATTAGGCAATGTTGTTGTGATAATTCCTTATGCTTTGATAAGAAATTTTGTTCATCCTCCTTATTCTATCAAGGAAAGTCAATCTGCAATGAGAAACGAGCAATCTATGCTAACAAATGATTATTGGTATGTTGGACACATGGAGGTTAAATTGTATGTTAGGCGATGATGGAGAGAAATGACTTGTGCTAAAGGCATAGAAGTGGAAGAAATGATGCAAAAACTTAGTTAATTGCTTTCTTGCAATAAAATAGTCAATTTTAACAATAAGTAGGGGCTCATAATTTTGTAGCCCTTAATGTTTGATGTAGGGGGATCATGTAGACATTGCAACAATTTCTATCACAAATTTTAAATATTAAATTATGATTTATGTTTTGAAGTTGCTATCCATTGCTAGCTAGGTTAATAGCCAACTTGTATATACCAAAGAACTTAGTAAATTCAAATTTTCTTGGGCAATTTTTCATATTTGTTATGTTTAGCTTTTAGCATTGAAACTGAATATTAGGAAGTCTATGAAGAGAGCATACGAAAACAAGAGGGGTTATAAGCAAACATAAGAAAAGAAAAAATAGTTGCACCTAGAGAAAAGAAAGACTAGAAGACCATATAAAAGGAGATGATGCGTAGAAAGTTAAAGACTCATAATAGACAGAATTTTAATAATGCTACAATAAACAAGACTCATTGCTGAAAACTTGAATTCGAAGGGCCAAGAGGAGTATAGAAAAGAAGCTATGATTCCTCTAAAGAAAATTTAATGTTCATGTTATTAGTGAAGGAAAAAAATCCATGAAGAAAAAGTTTATGAAATTTGAACAAATATTAGAATAAGGTGAGAAGCGTTTATTTTCAAGGAATATTTAGAAACTCATAATTAATTTTAGTATTTGTATGCAAATGTCATAAAAGTGGAGCTGCCACAATTTCTATAATGTAATAAAAAACAACATTATGATCAATGATTCATTTTTCCCTTTGCTCAATGTTTATTTTTCACTTTGTCTTTTCCCATCCGGAATACATGGGAAGGTTAATTGAAATTATGTCATTTGAATATATGTGCACTTTTTGTCTTCCGACAAACGTAGTCTAACTGGAGCTTTTAAACGTCTAGTCGCCGAAAGCTTCCCTTTCAAGTGCAAGCAAACCAAGAAATGTTATATCATTATTTTTGTCCGCTGAATGGATGGTTAGTTAACAAATCATTCGGAACAAAAAGGGCATAAGAGCATTTGTACGAGTTCTTATTCTTATTTTATTTAAATTATATTTTAATTTGTGTACAAGTCTTTGGAAGGGAAGTACAAATATATATTTTTAAGTTATTTCAAATTTGGCACTTTAAAATAAAATTAAAAATGATTTGTTTATATTTTATATAATTCTTAATAAAATGAATGTACAAATCAAATATACAATTTTCAAAGGAAAATCCGATATCATATATTCCGGAGTATTTTGTCAATTGTCCTTCAAAGATACATGAATTTAATTAAAAACAACATTCATTGCACATATTTAAGATTTCCTAGTTTTGTCATCTCTTCATCAAAATATAATTAATTAGTTAATATGAAAATTTTATTCTTATCTATTCATTATTATAAATTAGAGTAATTATGTTATTAAATCTTTTAACAATTTTTTATTAAAATAATTCAACAATTTAATAAAATGATCAAAAAAATATTTGAACTAGTTTTTATATTATTTAAATTATTTTCTAACATAATTACATTGAAATTTTTTATATTGAAATTTCATACTTTGTAATCTAATGTGAAATAAGATGAGTATTGGTCACATTCCATACTATTCTTAATGAAATGAATATATATAATTTAGTTTACAGTCTAATATCATATATTTGTTATTATCTCATTCTCTTTTAAAGATACACCAAGTTGACTACAAACAACATTCAATGCATGTGCATTAGATTTTACTATAATCATCTCCTTGTCAATAAAATAAATATAAGTAATTAATCAATATTTATTTATTTAGTCTCGTCTATTCACTATTCATATAGTTAGAATAAATTTACCACATAGATTTATGAAATGTCACATAAATTTAATATTCTATTTGTTTTACAAATTACAATTACAAAAGGATTAAACTCCATAATGTGTCATTTAAGTGGTTGTGGTGGTGTTGTGACCACCAAGGTTCAAACCATCACTATTGATATTGTGATCACAAGTTTTTGCCCTCGTTGATCTAATGTGCCCATAGACCTTTGAGTTGAAGTATAGTTAATTGGGGACGATGTCCTTTATTTAGGACCCAACATGTTCACATCTATATGTCAAAAGTCTATATTGTGATATTGGAGGGTGTATCATGTCAATATCATTAGTACCTTCAAAAAATATTACATTGACATTTTGAAAATATCGTTGTAAAATAATTTGACGTTTCACACTTTGTAATTCATCCTTAAATAAGCGAGTTTGGATCGTGGAACATCTAATGTTTTTCTTAATGACAAGAATGTATAGATTAAATTTACTTTAAAAAAGAAAGGCTAATGTCATATATTTTCTAGTATTTGGTTATCCTTTAAAGCTACACAAAGATAGCTAGAAATAATATTCAATGCATACAAACTAGGTTTATTAGTCATCTCTAAGTTGATGAAGTAACTGATTTGCCTATTCTTATTTATAATATTAGAAGAATTTTCTCTCATTTATCAAAGTTAGTGTAATAAGTTTAATATTCTATTAATTTTCTAAATGTTTTTGAAATATAAAGTGACCAAAACAAGGGGGTTAGCCCTTACAAGAAAAAATCTAGTAACCAGCACATTACCAGCAATGTCCACCAGCAAGCAAAAAACTATCTAAAACATCGAAAAGCCAAAGAGTCTTCAGTAGAAACTAAACATCATAATACTAGGAACAACTAAACTAAAAAGTCCAGAAAATCTAATACTACGAAAGTTCAACCAGATAACTATTGGCAACACAGGACAACACCAAGTCTTAATTACAACTGGATACCAGCAAAACCAAAAACAACAGATAAACATAAAATTGTTGGATCCGAGGATCCCGTTAAACTAAAAAACTTAAATTTCTTTTTTCTCCTTTCCCTTCATAGCCAGCAGAATCTGAGACCAGTCATCAGCAAGGAATTTGTAGAGTAGCTTATGGTCCTCCATATCCATTCTAGTATCCTCCTTTTCCTGCACCAGTAGCTGGAGGGTGGTGGCCACGGCGTGGGTGACTTTGAGGTTAAATTTAGAGAAGGTAAAGAACCCTTCATCTAATACTTTAACCCTCTTTTCCAGCTTGGCATACTGGTCCACCTGCTCCTCAGTCTCTTCCTCGGCTTCCATTTCCTTCTTCCTTGTTTCCTCCTTGGTATTCTGGACCTGGATTTTATCTTGCAAAACCTTAGGAATAGTAAAAACCTTAGAATTTTCCTTGGCCGAGGATGAAATGGTTATGGGGGAGGTATCCATTTTACTGCTTTCTTTACAAAAGGTTATGGGCTGGAGGGAAAAGCTTGCAGACAATGTGTAACCTCTATGGTATCAACATTACCCGCAGAAACCTGAGTCTGAGCATTCTCAACAGAATTATCTTCCGAGTTTATACTTCTTTCCACCTCCTCCTTACCTCCTTCTTCTTCCTCCTCCCTTTCTTCTTTATTATTTTGTGAGTCTTCCTCCTTAACCTCCTCCACCCTGAATCTATTGGATTTTTTTTTATGCCTTGCTTGGGATTGGGCAAGTCTTCCAGATCTCCTCCTTGCCTTACCTCTGGCCTCCTCCTCTAAATCCTCTTCATCCACCTCTACGGGTTTTTCAACTTTTATCTTCTTATTACCCTTTTGCTCCATAGTCGTATCAATTTTTGTTCTTTTTCTTATTTTCTTGGCAAGGGGAGGGGTGGGGGGTGTGAATTTTAGTGCTCGTACTAGTGCTCAGGGGTGAATTCTGGTGGTGGCCTAGTTGTCAACCACCACCACCCTTGGGGGACATAAGGCAAGGTGAAATTGGTAGAGGCAAAAAATTAGGCCTTGATGGATTATGGTATAGTTTTTCCCTTTACTTCTCTTTTCCCTAATATCCACTACCATATCCTCAAGAGAATGCAAAAGATAAAATAGGATAGAAATGAAATCCCTATTTCTAAAATGATTTAAAAAAGGGAAATGGTAGTAGTAACATACACCAAACCTACCCTCCAGTGTCAGATACCTCATGAGAACCAAGCACACATCGTCCCATGGGGCTAGCAGCTTGTCCCTTTTAAACCCTCCTCTATATCGAACCGCCTCCTCATCTTTCGCAAAGAAATTATTCATGATGGCCTCGTCAACAGTTTTAGTGACCTTTTACCATTTTTCCCCCCTCACTAAAAGGTCAATCGCCATGGAAATCACTTCCTCAATCACTTGGAAGGTGATTCCATTGATGGTGACCTTTCTGTCATTCCACCCATTGACAAATTGGAGGGCACAATTCTCGTCCTACCACTCCATCGACTGCATGTAGGGCAAAATACCCCCTTCTTTCAGCAGAAACTAGGTGGCCATCCTATCTTTGAAGTTCTCAATCTTCGTGGACTCCAACCTATTTAGCTTCCCACCCATCTCAATTTTTCCAATTTCTGCCTCACCTTCTTCAGTAATGATCATTTGAACTTCCTCTTTTGCGATATCTCTACAACTGCTATTCACCTTAAACCCTTTAACACTAAACCAAAAAAATTTCCAGACTTGTGCTTGATATGTTTCAAAATCCCATGCAAAATTATTGTAGAATTTGTGTTTACATAGCATCATTATTTTCACACCCCAAAAATCTCTGACAGTCTGATAAATGATATCCATCGTACTTTTAAATGGCGTGTAATTTGAAATTTGCGATGTGTTTCCATAATTATGAAATGACATCCCTCTTAATTTGCATTCACTCCTTATTTTTTTTGTACGGCCACATCTCCTCATTCCCAATAGAGCTTTGTTAAATTTAGTAGACATCATCACAAAATTGCCAAATTTGGTCCTAACTCTAAATTTAATAATCATAATTGAATAATATTCCCGTCCCTTTCCTTGGTTATCAATGACATAATATTGTCATTGAGATCAACCAAATCCCTCCAACACATTATTGTCATAGTTTTAAACCCCTCAGCAATTGCTACATCTACCACCTTATTCTTCTCCCTGTAAATGTGTTGCAGGTGGACACTCTCCATCCCTTCTAACATTTGCTTAATATCCATTATGGTATTTTGAATATTCCATCTTGATTGGGCGGCTCCCTTGACCATATCAATGATTAATTTTGAGTCCCCCTCAATTGTTATTTCCTTAATTTTCATTTCCCTCATTAGCTAAAGGCCCCAAAACAATGCCATTGCCTTGGCCAAATTATTGCTTCCATTTCCCACTTTCCCAACATAGACCAACAATGCATCACCATTCCTGTCCCATAACACTCCTCCCACCACTCCTATTCCTCCTCTGGCAGCACCATCAAAATTTAGTTTAAAATGTGAAAGGGTGGGTGGTCTCCATTTTTTTTTCTATCTCTTCATCATTTTTGAGTTATCAAATAGGAAAAAATCCTCATGACAGCCCCATTTTTCAGTCATTAGTCCTTCTTGTCTACTTGGTTCCTCCTTTGGCATCTTACATCTAGCCACTCTTAAATTCTCCTTCAATAATTTCTCCATTATTCCAAAGACCACCTCCACCGATTTATTCTCCTCCCTGAATATTCTATTATTTCTTTCTTTCCATATGTGCCAACACAGATATGGTGGAACCATCTTCCATAGCAAATTCAATCTAGGGTGAGCACAGGGATAGCTCCAATTATCCACAAATTGTCCCAAATTGTCTTTCATAACCCAGTTTAATCCAAATCTCTCCCAGACCCTACTCTAGATCTCTAACGCAAACTGACATTCTAGAAATAGGTGAGTTATGGTTTCCTCCTTTTCCTTGTAGAGACAACAACGATTAGTAATATAAAAACCTCTACTTTTCATATTGTCCAATGTTAAAAAAATTCCATGTTGAGTTGTCCACCAAAAAAAATTAATTTTAGGAATTAGGTTACTAATCCAAACCTTAATCCACAATTGCGAACATGGATGCTCGCTAAATAAGTGTATGTAAGCCGATTTAACAGTGAAACTACCACTTGGAGTTAAATCTCAAGCCGTGGTATCCTCCTAGAAAAGTATAGGGATTCTCTGTTCCCCAATCAATTATTCTAATTCCTTGAGAAGTTGAATGTCCTCTTGAGAGTAAGTTTCCTTGACAAGCTTCCTCCACTTCGTCCCCTGATCAATATAATCTCCAACTCTACTTCCCACATCTTCTTTAAGCAATTCCCTTAACCTTCTAAATTTGTTGAAGACCAGTAGTTTCCCTCCCATCCACTTGTCTTACCAAATCTATTACTAAAACCATTTCCCATAATCATATTGTCCCTTCCCTTAACAATCCTCCACTTCTAACTATATTCATCCATATTTTAGACCCTCCTGGGAGGTCATTATTATATAGATTCCAATTGAAAGGGGAATTTGATAGATATTTAGCTTTCCTAATTTTAACCCAACCTATATTGTCTTCCCCTAATCTCCAGCCAATCTTCATGAGTAGAGCCTTATTAAGGTCTTGCAGTCTTGTCACTCCCAGCCCTCCCTTGTTCTTTGGTTTGCACACCTCCTCCCACTTGACTAGACTCACTTTATTTTTCTCCTCTGTCCTTGACCATAGGAAGTTCCTTTGTATCTTCTCAATGCCATATTTTGGTTAATTTTGAATAGGGATAGGAAATAAATGGGGATACCTTGAAGAGCCACTGAAAGTAACTATAGCTTTCCAGCATTGCTTAGTATCTTCCCTTTCCATCCTGCAAGTTTCCTCTAAATTCTCTCCACTATCATATTTCAGAATTCATTAGTCACTTCCTTAGTGGTAAGTGGTAATCCCAGGTAAGTATTCGGGAGGCTAGTAGATTGACATTCCAAAATATTTCTTATCCTCCTTTGTAATGAGGCATTAGTATTAAATAAATAAATCTTACTCTTATGATAATTGACTTGTTGAATTAAGCTTTCTTCGTAATTGTGTAGAATAGTCTTCCAAGCTTAAGCCTCAATAACTGAAGATTCTCCAAATAGGAATGTGTCATCAACAAATTGTTGTAGGACTTTAGTATCTGTTGTAGTAGCTGGCTTAGCCCTCTTAACACAACTAGTATTCACAAGTTTATAGAAAGACCTCCCTAGAACTTCAGCAATCATAATGAAGAGGTAGAGGGAAAGTGGGTCACCCTGCCTTAGTCCTTTCTCCGCCCCAAAGTTGCCCCAAGGAGAACCATTTAAAAGGACAGAATATTGAACTATGTCAACCATCACTTTGATTAGGTTTCTAACTTTGTTACTAAACCCCACTCTTTCAAGCACCTCAAAAAGGAAATCCCACTTAACCTTATCATAAGCCTTGAAGATATCCAATTTTAATGCCATCCCCAGTTTTTTGTTTTTCTCCATTGAGTGAATAACCTCATGTGTGGTTATAGCCGCATCTAGAATTTGTCTTCCTAGAACAAATCCTTTCTATGGATTGCCAATTATTCTTTCCAAAAAAGGCTTTATTCTATTCACCAAGACTTTAGCAAATATCTTATAAATAGTGTTACATAAACTGATGGGTCTAAAATCTAGCAGGCACATTGGTGTGGCGAATTTAGGCACTAATGCAATAAAGGTCTTCTTGATCCTTTTTAACATCTTACCTATTCTAAAATAATCTTTAGTAGCCTAGGCCAATTCTGGTTTAACAACCTCCCAGAAATGCTAGAAGAACGTAGAAGGGAACCCATCTGAACTTGGAGCCTTATAAGCTTTCATAGAGAACATTGCACATTTCACCTCCTCCTCTATGATATTACCAAGAATAAGGTTGTTCTCCTCCATTCCTAGAACCTATGGAATCATATTAATCAAACTTCTTCTGATCATCGGATTCACAACCTTATTGTCCTTGACATAAGCCTTGCTAAAGTATTCCACCGCATGTTTTCCCATCTCCTCCTAGTCCTTAAAGACCCTTCCTACTTCCCCATCCAACCTAACAATAGTATTTCTTCTTTTATGGTTGACTTGTGAAAGAAAATAGTGTTCTTATCCCCTTCTTTAAGCCATTGAATTTTTGATCTTTGTTTCCAAAAAATTTCCTCCCTCAAGAGAATATCCTTCCACTTTTTTCTATACTCCTCCTCTTTGTAAGTTGCATAGTCCAAGTTGATCCCTTCAGCAATCTCCCCTTGGAGTTTTTAAAGCTTTTCCTCCACATCACCCTTAGTTCTGAATAGGTTGCCAAATAAATTATTAGCCCAATTCTTCACATTCTTCCTTATGTGGTCAAGTTTTTGGGTCAGTTTGTACATCGCAGTACATCAATCCTAATATTCCACCAGTCTTGAACTCGCTCTTTGAATTCTAGGTGAGACTACCACATAATTTCATATTTGAAAGGTTTTGGCACACTTTTCAAACCATCCTCCCCACAGGAAGATTATAAGGGAATGATCTGAAGCAGTTCTAGTAAGATTCTCAAGATGAGAGTTCCCAAATCTATTACAGTTCCCTATCACTAGTAACCTATCCAATTTGACCTGAATAACGTCCTTTCCCTTTCTATTATTAGTCCAAGTATATGGGTTCCATCTCATTTCCACATCTATCAAATCCATTCTGGTCATTAAATCATTAAGGTCTTACAAGCTATCTAGGCAGTCCCTGTTTCCACCCAATTTCTTCGAATGATATAGGGGGGTATTGAAATCTCCCATATACATCATTTGTTTATCCTTCATTGTTTTAGCAATCCTAGCCAATTCATCATATGTATCCTTCCTAATTTTTTGTTAGAAGCATAGATATTGATTAGCCCCCAACAATGAGTGCTAGAATGGAAATCAATGAATATAAAAAATTTATCCTTTGAAACCTCAGTTCCCTTCATGGAATTCGGATTCCACATAGTAGCAATACCTCTCAAGGAACCATCAGCATCCCTATGAAGATACTCAGTACCTAGCCAAATATGGCTAACTATTTTATCAAAACTAGCACTAGAAATTTTAGTTTCTTGTATTAAAACACAGTCAACTTTTTCCTAAAATATGCATTGTTTTAGAGCATATTGCTTCTGGGGGTTATTTAACCCCCTCAAATTCCAAGAGAGGAATTTCATTTCTTACCTCTAGTAAATGTCTCCAGTGTAAGTTGCTTCCCACTAGCCACATCCCTTGCTACTTTCTTTGTCCTAGTTGCTCTGCTAGATGGTCTTCCCGCTATATTGTTCCCCCCCCCCCCCCCCTCCTCTTCTTTTTCTAGACCTCCCATTCCCTATTATCCTCATCATATAGTGAGGTAGGGCTAAGCTCCTTCTCAGCCTTATCAATGCTTTTCATCACTTTTACTGCAATCTCTACTCGAGAAGCTTTAACCATCGTTAATAGGGTACACACTGTCTCCTGAATATCACCACCTACAACCATCATATCTTGCTGGCTATCACCCCCCTAAACTGCTGGGGAACTAGAAAGAGGGTGGGGAGTCACAATTTCACCTTCCTCCTATAGTGTACCATCTCTAGGCCCCCTCATGGGTGAACTCAAGAGTTCCTCTATCTCCCTTCTAAAGGGGCATTCATCCATTTTATTTTTATCCTCCAAAGCTACTCCCTCCCTAGGGACATTATATTACTTCAATATATTAAAAAATTTGCATGTTTTATATTACTTCAATTAGTTTTGTGTGATTGCGTACAATTTTTTGTAATCAATCTTTTATGATTCATAGTTTATTACAAAAATAAATTGAGTTTGGTCACATCTTATACTATTTTTGATAAAGTGAATGTACAAATCAAATATATTAGAGGTTTTTTCTAGTAAGATATTAGTCCAAAAAAATGTTGTTTACCTAGACTAAATGGAAAATGGGAGAGATCATATTTTGGACAAGATCAATCATTTAATGGATTTTAAACATCATGGATGGACAATAACTTCCATCATATACCTAAGGTTTTAATAGTGTAAGGCTCTTATTATCAACTTATCTCCATGAGCATTGATCTTGATAATTTTCCCCAATGGTCCTCCTTTTAGACTAGAGAACATGTGGGTTACTCATGATGATTCAACTAGGTAGCATCTCCTTAGTGGGAAATTCAAAATGGCTACTACAAAACAAGAATATCTCTTCAACAAAATATTGAAAACTCTCAAACTAAGACTCCAAGAGTGGAACATTAATTCTTGCAAAACTAACTATTTAACATCAATATTTTTAACGTAGAAACCCAGTAAGGGTAAAAACCACCTGAGAATTGTCACTCAAAAATAAATCACTCTTCTGAAGTGAGGTAAGTTAAGAGCCAACCCTGTTAAATGTTATATACACATTTGCTAGATGTAACCCTGTTAGGGGATTTTCACCAAAGATCATCTAGACCTTATCAACCTTAAATGAGTGGCCTCTCTAAAGGACTTACAAACATTCAATGGAATGTCACCTCACAAAAGGATTTACAAATAGAACTATTAAGTCCACTTGATTAAGATATTTTCTTCTACAATGGTTAGAGAGTAACACTACAATGATCTGATAAATTTGCAACTATTTGCTTATGCAGATCTCCATTTTTCTCATATCTTTCCTTACTAAATGGTCATTTTTCCAACTTCTTCAATCCACTTCTCTTTACACTTCAAATCTACCTGGTATCAACTCATTCAACAACTTTGCCACCTACTCGACTAGCAAATAGACAAGTGGTATTTGCCTATTTGTCCTCTCCTTATATAGGAAAAATGTTACCACTTCATCACATTCATTAGAATTTCCATGAATTCCTCTCATCTACATGATCATTTTCTAACTTATATTCATTGAATTTGGTGCTAGGTAAATCATTCTTCAAATCTTGCTAGTTGTATCTTCACTTAGGAACTTGTTTTTTTCTTAGATCTCAAAACACATCTCAAATATTGACCATCAGATCTTGCCTTGTTAATTTCATTTGTTGATATTATTAATTGACTTTTTCCTTATCTTAGAATCTTCTAGAATAGTTCAAATCTCCACTTTTTCATCCTTTACTCATTTTTTTACAATTTTTCTTCTTTACCAAATTGAATTCTTACTTTGTTGAACACCACCATTACTCAATTAACACTACAATAGATTAACATTAAGCTCACTTATTAACCATCCTTGCTCAATTATAACTTCTTCTTGGTTAATACTTGACTTGTTTAGCCTTTCTTCTTCTTCATTTATTGATCACATTTCTAGCTTGGTGCAACTCACTAATTTCTTAGTTTTTAACTTTACAATTTCATTCCTTCCTTTACTAACCAAAATAACTTACTTGTGCATCATCTCAACATTTCATCAAACCATGTAAAATAATCAAACTAATATTATCTTGACATAGACAAATTCATCAGTTTCCTAATTAAATTCACATACTTAACATCATTTTTTCATTTCACCTTCTTACTTTGCTATCCATTTCTTTGTTCAACATCACATCCTTCAGATGATTTGAAACTTACATGAATCAGTAATGTCAATTAGCTTGACATCAATGACAACATAACAAATGATCTAACTCTTCTACATAAAATTCATAGCTTGGTTATCTGACCTTACTTTTCATTAGCATCACTCATTCATCAACATTAGTTGTGTCCAACAAGATCCAATCTACACTCTTAAATATTTTTAAAAATATAGAATCTACACTAAAGAAGAAAAGGAGGCCTTTTTTATAAATAAAGAAAAGTGCAAACAATATATGGTTGAAATAAAAAAAATCTAAAACCAGATGACTCCAAGAGGGGGACAAGAATGCTTAATTTTTCCATCTAGTTTGCCAAATTATGTGATAATTTTTCCAACTAGTTTGCCAAATTATTGATAATTTTTCCATCTAGTTTGCCAAATTATGTGATAAAAGAATCACATATTTAAGCTCCAATTGGAATATGGAACTCTCACCCAAGATCCTCACATCCTCAAGGAATTAAATTCCCTTATGGGATAAAACCCTCTTTTTCAAACTTTAGGGATCTTTATTGGTGAAATCCTTCCTTGATTAATCAAATTAAGAATGAAATTCTCAATCAAGATATCTCTAAAGATAAGGTTCAAATTTATCTTTTTGGTATGGTTGGAGCTTGATGTGGGAGCACCTAAGGTGTAAGAGCAATCTTTCATCATCCAAAAATATTGTCTAGTTTTCAATAAGGACTATGTTTGGGAAAGGATAGAATGTTTAGCAATTTTACTTTGATTCTTGGAAAGATTTTAAAATACTACTATATCAACTAAGTTGATCATTCAATTATCTATGGAGAAGCCAACTCCAATTATCAATAATCTCTTGGAAATGGACCAAATTCCAAGGATATTTCAATCCCTTTTGCACTTTGGGCTTACCAAAATCTGGGAGGGTGATCCCTTAATGCATCTACAATATTTGTACCACACTTATAAATGATATAAAAATAAATAAGATAATCTCATATAAAGGCTTAAAATAGAGGGAGAATTCTTATAAATGGATAACTCCTAGTGATCCTTATCCAATTGGAGCATGAGATGATATCAACATATGACATACAACAAAATTACACATTAAATGAAAAGATTATATTCGATTGAAAAAATTATAATAAGTTGTAGGTTAATGTGTACACAACATTGATAATAAATTATTTCAAGCTATGATCAGTGCCTTATTCCAATGAGGACTTGAACTCACAAAAAAGTTGACTAATAGCATAAGGTATAAGATAATATTGCCTTACAATAGATCTCATCAAAAATCCCAACCCATGCTACTTATCAAAATCCCTCCACAAATCTACCTATCTTTAATTCTACTCAAGCCATTGATTTACCCCTTAGATGAAAGCACGAATAATAAATTACTTACACCATTTTTTGATGTTGCTACCAAGATTTAACTGTGTAGTTTTTGAGTCAAACTCATTCACCCATATTTCATGAGTAGTGACTCAACACGAATCCATCTCTCATGAGAATAAATAGAATACTTAGCACTCATTGGATCTAAGTTATGCTCATAGAGGTGAATCATTAGGATTTCTCAGGAGGTCACCCATCCTAGTACTACTCCAGCTTGAGCATGCTTAACTATAGAGTTTTCTCCATGGTTAAACCTACTCTTCTTGCAACCCCATTTGCAAAACCTTAACCAAGTGTTGTGGCTTATGAACCATTCATTAGAAATCCCCTTAAGCTCATCAATTGATAAGTATGAGATAATTTCCATAGCAAGTCAAATTTTGATATTATTATCCTAGGATTTAACTATGTAATTTTTTAGTCAAACGCATTGACCCATATTTCATGAGTGGTTCATAAGATACAACACTTGGTGAAGGTTTTGCAAATGGGTTTGTAAGCATGGTGGGTTTAACCATGGAGGAAACTCTATAGTTAAGCGCACTCAAGCTAGAGTAGTACTAGGATGGGTGACCTCCTAGGAAATCCTAGTGCTTCACCTCTGTGAGCATCACCTAGATTTAATGAGTGCTAAGTGTTTCATTTATTCTCATGAGAGATGGATTTTTGTTGAATCACTACTCATTAAATATGGGTCAATGAGTTTCACTCAAAAACTACATAGTTAAATCCTGATAACAATATCAAAATCTGACTTACTATGAAAATTATCTCCTACTTATCTACAACACCATATTAATGTGCTAAATGAGAAAATCCTTGATTATATTAATTCAAAATATAGTAGATGTGTACATTTAAGAGAAACGAATCTGACTAATATATCTATTAGGCTCAATTGTTATTCATGTCATAAGATAATTTTCCAATTCATTAATCCAAGACCTATACAAAACTTAACACTAAACTCTATATCTATTTTCTCTATAATTGAATTTACAAATAGCTTATTTCTCCTAGACTTTCCATTGGAATCTATGCACTGTTCTAGACTTTGGAACTCATTATTGTGAACTAGAATTCCCTTGTATAGAAAATAAGGGAGAGAACAAGGTTTAGGCCAAAGAAGATACATGTTACTTTTCATTTGGCTTCTCATAATTCTTGTTACAACATACACCAAAAATGCATTTTATTGTTTGACAAAAACATTCACTGCACCTTTCCACCTAGCACATGGTAAAGAAAAAAATGGTGTGGTCCCGTGTTTGTACAAGCTCATACTCCAAAAGATCATCATTGAAGGATGTCCAAAAAATGGTTAACTTTCTCATCAAATAGTTAGTTGGCTAGATGCCAATTTCCTTTACCTTAACTTAAGTACATCTTCACTCAATTAGTATATTCCTAATCTAATGGCCACTTGTAATTAATTAATTCATCAACCTTTGTTTTGTAAGGAGTGCACTTGACTTCCATATGATTTTCTTTCCTTTCAAATAATTTAGTGAATGCCCATGTGCTTATGATTTTGCCCAATATATTCTCCAGCATGTCTGTGTCAAGGTCTTCACAAATTACATCAACCTAATAATTAATTAACTACTTTGTTTGCTGCTTCCATAACTAAAATGGCTTGACAATTCCATTCTCATCTACAATCCTAAGAAGCAACAAATCTTGAATTTCAATGTAAATCGTCATTGGCTCTTTGATTTTTCTCTATATATACTCTTGCAAAACTTGAAATTCAAGTATTTATTTTACCAATAAATAGTTTGGTTGAAGTGTTGGTGGCTTATCAACATGATACCTAGAAGCTAGAAAAATCATCTTCAACTCATTAGCCTTATGCGTCCACTTAGTAAACAATGGTGTGCCCACTCTTCAGTCTTTATCAAAACCTTTGATAACCTCAAAAAACAAAGAATACAAACAATGAATTTTTTAGAATACATTGTCCATATTTTCATTCAAATGAGTTAGAACTAAATTGACTATCTCCATTTTTTTCAATGCAAGTTTTTTTGTACCATTATCTTTCTCTCCAACTCTTTTATTATTTCCGCCATCTAAGCCTTGGTTGGATCTACTAAGGAAGTTGGTTCCTCAATAATTGGTTCTAATGTAGAACAATAAGGAGTAGTCCTAAAAGGATACTTGGGGGATTCTTCAGTAGGGGTGGTAGTGGGTCTTCTTGATGTTGATGGTGTAGATGTGGTTGCAAGAGCATTAAGGGATGTTTCTAATAGTTTGTTCTCCATGAGTTGAAATTGTGATTGTAACTCTATGTACATTCAATGAACCTTATTATACTCTTTAAAATCATGCTCATACTTAATTTTATATTATTGATTCTTGTCTTCCTCTTTTCTAGTTGTTACTTAAGAAAATTTTGGTTATGTCAACATTATGTTTTTTTGTCTCTACTCTTATGTTTTTTAAGCTCTATTTTTTCTTAGACTTTTCCTCGATTGGGGTTAATGTCTCCAATATCTAGATTTATAGCTCCTTGGGATAGTGACCAAATAGACAAAGTTTCATATTTCTAACTTTATGTTGGTCCTTCTAATTTTAATCTAGCATCTTCGTTTGAGCTTTGCAGCTTTTTCAATTTTCTATCAAAATCAAATGTAATGGCATCGGCTTTATCCCATTTTGGAAGAATTAGAACTTAGAACCCTTTTCTTGATTAAAAATTATATTTCCCTCTTTAGGAGTAATTGGTCTAAATTCCTCCATTAGTCCATTATTTATTTCTTCTTTATTCTCTTGATCACTCTTTTCAAGTTGCTGAGCCTTCCTCTCCATTCGCATAATTGATGATGTGATGATGATAAGAAGAGTGATGATTTGATTGCAAGATGATCATTTATTATGTTTTCAATGATCTTAATTATTGATCTAGTATTCCTAGTATGTTTCCAAGAATAATATAATGGAGAGTTGAGTAAGGATGAGGTGTGTATGATCGTTAAGTGACCATTGGGGCTATCTCTTAAGATGCATATGTTGAAAGTTGTTGTTAAGGAAATGAGTAATATGGCCAGTGAAGTGTGCAACTACTAGAACAATTAGTAACAAATAATAGGTGATTTGACTAATTACTCAAATCCATGATGAGTGAAGAGAAGCAATCATGAGATGATGAGAAGAATGATATTTACAAGACTGAAAATGATATAGTTATGATAGCAACTCACTATCATGATAGGTAAAGTGTTTCTAAGATAGAAAGGTGACAAGAAGAACAACTTTAGTTTAGACAAGCGATCAATATATCTATAATAGATAGGTGATTGATGAAGTTGTAATAGATAGGTGATGTTGTGATAAACAAGTTAAAGAAGTAATAAAGAGATTAACCAAGAATGAGTTCTTGAGTGATAGCCAGTTAACTAGAATTAGTAGTTGGTGACAGAGTTACAATACTTGGGGTGAGTCATCTATAAACCAATGATGTGGATGTACATGTGGAGGTGACAATCTAGGATAATAATGATAAATATTGAAATTGCGGAGAAGATTCTAGAGTAGCTTATGACAGGTTGAAACATGTTTTTCCTCTAGCACATAATATTCTGAATTGTTTGGAGTAGTTGGGTAAAGTGATTTGTAATATAAGATATCATCTTATGGTAGTTGGATTTGAGTAAGATATTTAAATTTCCTGATAGTAACACATTTAGGTTTGGTTAAATCAGTGGAAGTGGTCAAATTTGATATAAAAAAGAGAAAAGGACAAGTTTGATGTTGTTGATCATGGTCCAGTTTGTGTAAGCGAATAAGTGAAAGGTGTGGTTCATCTAAGTAGAAGAGTAGTGAGTTGAGAATAGAAGAGGCATACAGCTTAAGATGATCTTATCAAGCAGCGGTAGTGTTTTTGTATAGATAATTCTTTCTATATTGTTCCCTAATAGTTGCAACAAGTCAAATCCCTTAACTAGGGGGATCTTAACAAGTCCTTAATTGTAAATCCATTAGCAGAGTGACACTTTAGCTAGTATTCAAAATCTTTAGCAAGGCTACTACTAGAAGTGTAAAGCTTTAAACAAGGCCATAGGTAAATCCCCTAATAGGGTGGCACCTAGAATTGTCTTTGTAAACTCCTAACAGAGTTAAGCTCCTAATAGGGTGTGCTTCAAAGAGTAAAAATTATTTGTAATTGTACTAATCCCCACTATAGGTTTGATCCAAGTTGGGTTTCTTTGTAACCAAAATATTTGTGTAAAATGTGTGAATGATTTCATGTGATGGATTATTTTATTTGATACATTTATGTTTATTTTTAGTTAGAGGTTGAAAAAGGTAACAAGGTTTTTGGATTACTAATTCACCCCCCTCTCAGTAATCTAATCACTTAGAACCAACACTCTCTTCACATCTTCTCATGTTGTAGTGCTTGCCTCTAGTTTACATTTTTACTATCATTGCCAAACTCTTTTAGGCTAGTTTTATGCTTGATTATTAGTAGTATTGTTTTGAGATTATTAGATGTTGTTTCACATTCAGTTGACTATAGGATGAGATTACTTAGTACTCTATACTCCATGTATGCATGATGATTATTACAATGATTTCAGTTATTGATGATGATTAGTTAGATGGATTATCATATATATTTTCTTATGGATACTTACTCCATACTGCATGTGTACGGTGTGCATGTATATTTTCTTTATGTATGACGTTTCTAATGTGGTTAAGGAAGGGAGTCATAGTCACCTGCTAGTCAGGATCTACATAATGCACCACTTCCTACCATTGCCTATTTAGCATAGAATATATGTGTTTGCACATGCGTGGATTTTATGTAGATTATAGGTATCAGATATCAACTTCCTTGAATTACCAGGATGAGTGTACCTTATCGCATTATCTTAATGGTAAGAGAGGCGAGATAAATTCTTAAGTCCAAATCCTAACCTTTAAACCCATTTGTCCTAGAAAATTAGGACAAGTATCTGAGTTGATTACCTTCCAAATGTGTTTTATGATGTAAGTTCGTGATTATAACCCTTTAGTTTGATCTTGTATGTGTTTTTCTATGATGGGTTTTTGTATTTCGTCTTTTAAGTCTTTGGTATTTTTCTATTAATTAATTCAAATTAAATGATTAAACTAAAGATTTAATTTAATGGAAAATTATTATGATATTTTAATATTTAATTAATTTGAAAAAAATTAAATTTAAAGATAAAATTATAAGTTTAATTTTAGAATGTGATAATATTTATTTAATTTAATAATATATTTAGGAGTCCATTTTTAAATAAATGCTAAATATTATTATTACTTAAGTGAATAAATATTTTATCAAATAATGTTTCAAAAATAAATTAAAGCATGGAAAAGATTCTAATTTATTAACGAATTTTAAGATTGTATAAAGTATGCATGAGAATAAAATTTAATAAATTAATTAAAAAGAGAAGTCAATTGAATTTAATTAAGATATTTTATATTGCAATAAAGGTGCATGAAAATATTAAAAGAAAGATAATAAAGAGTTAAAGACTGGTAAGCAAGGATTCCTCTCGGGTGATCGCACAATTAGTGCCCCGAATTTAGGAACGAATTCTTTATCAACAATTGAGGGTTCATTTTCGAGAGATCACAAATTTTTGGAGAAGGAAATTTTGAAGAGAGAATGTTTTGAGAGAAGAAATTTCTCGCACAAATATTTTTGGAGTGTGCGATTTTAGCATCAAAATCCAAGTAGATTTTTGTGTTTTGATTCTCACAGTTAATTACATTATTTCTTTTTTTCCTATCTTCTTTGTGACTGTGAAATGTTTATCTGAAATTCCTTGTGATGAGTATTTTGATATTATAAATTACTGGTATGCATGTTGATTCTTCTATATACATAAAGATTAAAACATTGTAGTATCCTCATTCAATAGATTTAAAATTAGAATTTAAATCAGGAATGGTTTTGAATTGAAAAGGAATATTTATATAGAAAATTCGACTAGTTGGACATATTTTCACTATCAGGGTATTGTTAGATTTTTTATTTAAAAAAATATATTTATAAAAAAATTATTATATGGGGGGGATTTTTTTTTAAAGAATAATTTTTTAAAACTTTTTTTTTTTAAAATAAAATTTATTATGGAGGAGGTGGGTTTTACCCCACCCCCACACCTTACCTTCCTGCGGATTTAAAAGTCATAGCTACTGCTTGTAGCAGTGCTGTAACAATAGCAATTAATAACTGTTGTGGCCACAACATGACCAAGGCAACAGTCGTATATTCTACGGTCAGCGTGCCTTAAACGTGTTCATTTTTTAAAAATTTGTTTATAATTATATTAAATTAAATTTTATCAATTTTTAATTATTATTTATTAATATTTATTAATTAAATAATATTAATATTTATTAATTAAATAATATTAATATAGTTTTTATTTAAAAGTATTAATTAATTTAATTAAATTTAGTTTAATTAAATGTAATTAATAATGAATGTTATTAAATGATGTTTATAAATTTATTTTATTATTATTATTGAAAAGATTGATTTTTAATAAAATTGTAAAAAAAATTATTTAAAATCAATAATTTATTATTTTAATTTTTAAATAGATAATTACCCTTAAATTATCTAGTTTAATTGGCTTATTATTATTATTATTTATTAATAATTTTTATTAATATTATATAAATTAATTACACTAAATTATTATTATTATTATTTGCTGATATTTTTTATTAATATTTATTAATTAATTAAGATTAATATAGTTTTTATTTTAAAATTATTAATTAATTTAATTTAATTTAGTTTAATTAAATGTTATTAAATGAAGTTTTTAAATTTATTTAATTATTATTATCGATAAGATTAATTTTTAATAAAATTGTGAAGAATTTTATTTAAAATCAATAATTTATTATTTTAATATTTTAAATAGATAATTACCCTTAAATTATTTGGATTAATTGACTTGTAATCAAATAGGGGTAACTGTGCATTTTATTTGAATATAAGAACGGGTTAATTTGTAAGGTTAATTTGTGAATTTTATCTACTTAAAAAATATGTTAAACTGGAAACTGAAACCTTACTTTTAACTCAACCATGTGTCTTCAAAATCAAAACCTACAATATGTTATATGTATGTTGTCTATGTTTTGGGTTTGGGTGACTAGAGTGTTGACTACTTTTAGGATGTCTACCAAAGGCTTGGGAGTTCTATGATTGTGGTATTATGCTAAATTGATCTTGATCTTTTAAACTCAACCATAATAATGTGTTGGTATGCTCTTTGATGGGTTTTTTTTTTATTGTGGGTTATTATTTTCAGTGTTATTATGGGATGATGAGATGAAAGTTATGACCTACTTGAATTAACCATTTTGAGTGTTCGATCAATATTTTTGGGATAGTTTCCAGTTACTTGTAGAGAACTGATGGGTTAACATGATTTATCTTTTGATGCTTTCTAGTCACTTATATAGGACTAAGGTGAAATATTATGATTATTTGATTTGTGATTTTATGAGCCTAGGGTAGGTTATCTATATGTAATGTCGGGAAGTGGCTTGCAATGGAGGTTGGGGCCCTAAGTAGCTGTCAGGGTAACCCATTATAAGATGTTTAATAAGTGAAAACACTACACTAAATTAGAGTAAAATGAACCTAATAAGATTATTTGTATGTTCTCGCCCATGCCTTGAGTGCTAGTATAAACTAGGATGGGAGTAGAGAGAATGCTTGGTTGTGACCATGTGTTGTTAGTATGCCTTGTTAGTATAAGAGGATACTAGTGTTGCATAGGGTCATTAGGGGGTCAAGGTCCTGAGAGACTACCAGGGTAACTCTAGTGTTGATTCGTATGATGACACTTTCTCGCTTACATAGTAAGTTTTCTATGTGTCTATGTTTGCCTCTAGGTCTAGATGTTGATTTATTTTGGAACCTTTGAGTTATATTACTTTTAGAGTTTTCGGGACTTAGAGAGTACTTTTGATATTTGGATTGATATTATGTTTGGGACTTGAGACTATCTCCTTAGCGCAATGAGAGTGGGCCTTTTTGGGTCACGACATGGTTGGGTGGTAGTGCTTTTTACTCTTACCATTGAGATCCATCCATTGATACCATGGCCAGAGTTTTTTTTTCTGCATTTCCTTTCATTCTATCTTTGTCCATTATGATGGATTATTTCAATTATTGTATTGTACTTTATTTCATGGATCCAAAAGGAATGATGTAATCTATATATTCTTTCAACCTTTCATACCCTGTGACATGTACAATGGATGATTGAGCATTCCAAATTTTATTGCCAAGTGGCATTCGAAACAAATGTATATTATTTAAATAGACTTTGGACTTTTAATTATTCTTTAATGTGGATGTGGTATTTTTTAGACTTAGTATTAATTAAATTTAAATGTGACTCAACATCTTGGGATCCTTAAGGAATGTAATTTGTTATGTTTGCTTCTGTATGATTGTATGTTATTGCTTTTGCTACTTTATGATTGATGCATATGTTATTCTTTCTTTTAAAAAATGTTTGGAAAACTTAGTAAAACTTTAGGTTAATTCTTTTGGATCCCTTAGCAAGACATTACACTTGTATTCATTGATTTTATCCCTGCAAGATAGTTGTAAAAGATATTTACTTTTCATAAAAGTTTCATCTTTAAGGAATGCATTGGAAACCTTCTTCCTTACATCTCCAAAAGCTCTTCCTTGAATGCCTAGAGAAGTAAAATCCCATTCTAATGACCTTTGTGTTGGAGGGATGCTAACCTATAATTCTTTATTAGTTACAATGATAATATGCTCCTCTTCTTGTTGTTTCTCAATTCGTTCAACATTTTTCCTTGGAGATGAAAGGGACAAAGGAGATGTTGAAGGGTAATTTCTTGGTTTATCCTCCATATCAATTATTTTTATTCCCTTGTGTATCTTAGGTTGATTCATTTCTCACCCTTTTATTTATTGGTGAACCTCTTGAAGGTTGGTAATTTAGTCTTTCCAAGTGGCTTATATATTCTCTATGGTGGTGGAGGTATTGAAATCGAAGGCCTTATTCTTACTTAAGGTGATGGAGTAATTGCCTACAAAAACTTTCCCCCTATCTTCTTGTCATTTTTACCTTCCAATTTATCCATTTTTTTATCATTTAGTGCAATCATGATCTCCTTAAAAATACCAATCAAAGTTGTGACCTTCATAATGAATGCATTGAAATCCTTTAGAGGGTCATAACTTTTCTCGATTCTTTGGGCAATTATCAAATGGTTTTTTTAAGATGTCCATTTCTCATTTTGAAAAATTTTCACATCTAAATAAAATTCATTTTTTACTATATCCTTTGGAAAAATGAATTCATATGGTAACAAGGATCATATGATTCTCATACAAAATAGGTTGTAAAAACCTTTTAGATTAATATACCTTAATGTAATGCTAACTCTCAAATGATAAGGAGTAAATAGATTTTTAAAAAGGATCCAACCTTTATTTTTAATCACCAAAAATGAATAATTGTATAATCTAGAAAAAAATTGCTTACCCTTTCCTCTCAATTCCTCCTAGATGCAACCAATTTTCCAAGTCACCTTTTTGAATCCCAACGTGAGTGTACATTCTATGGGAGATTATGGGATATTCTTAAGAAACCATATAGCCTCAAGATCATGCTAACAAGGTAAAGAATGAAATATCCCCAATTGTGATCTACTTTTAAAGCTAGTACTCTCTCCCTTGGCCTTAGAAAATCATGCAACTACGATGGAATTCTAGGTGGATTAATTACAACTTTGATGCAAAGCAGGTGTCAAATCTTACAAAATTGGTATCTTCTCTATCCCATGACATATCCATGTTCCAAACTTGCATTGGTATCTCATTACCATCAACTATTCTTCTCAAATTCATGGATTCTTCAAATAGTATGCATTTCTCTATAAGAGCATTTTCATTAACAAGGAGTGCCAAAAGGAAGGGACTTAACCCTCACTCTTCTTAATTTCTTACAACCCCTCATGTATCTTTTCTTCAAGGTATAGGGTGTAGCCATATATCACTATTATATTTGAATGTTGGATCTAGATTTTCATATGCATATGTGCCATTGGCATAATTGTACTTGGATGAAAACCTATAGCTTGACATAGTGAGAAACATGTAGCTTTGAGGTGAAGAGAAAAAGCATCGGTTGGGAATGATTCCAATGAACTTAGACCAATATAATATTTTTTTCATTCAATCTTTAGTCAGGTGAGTAAGAAGAAAACTTCCTCTGATTAAAAAAAATACCCTCTTGTATTCTTCCTTCATCTTCACAAAAACAATAGGCTCCAAGAATGATGCATGTCCATACAACCCAAATACCTTATGAGTTTCTTCTCTTCTAATTAATAAAAATATTTCTCCTTCATTTTCCCTCACAACACTTAGAATTGGGTCACATATGCCTACCACTTCCCTAAGCAAGTCAACATTCATTAAAACATTTTGTACCACAAACATTCATAAACAATACTACTAGGCATTAGAGAAAGGGGGCTGAAGATTCTTCTATCTGATCCACATTTTGAAAATATCCGTACTTGACATTAGCACATTTTCATTTACAACATTGATTTCTTTGTCAATTAAACTTTCACATAAAATTTTACCTATTGTGATTTCTTGTCCCTAGTATTTTACAATGTTTGCTTGATTCAATTGGTCCTTAAAATCATCATACACATTTTCCTTTTGGTATTCAATTTGTTCATAGTGAGGCCTTTGAGATGTCATCTTAATAAACTAGGACTTTCAATCATAAAACTTTAAACAAAGTGAAAAATTAGATTTTTGTAAATTTTTCAATTACAATATTATCTCCAACAAACTCTACCGTATTTCATCAAATTTCCAAATCGTAGTAAAGAGTCATAGTCTCCCCACACAATTTTAAGTGCTATGCACAATTTTACAACATTAAAACAACTAATGAAAGCTAAGGATTGAACTTATGAATTTTTCATAGAAGAAACCCTTAATTTTGTATTGTAATAACTCATTTTGATCATCTTTTCTCTAGAATCAATTTTTCCTGATGTTTGATTGCTTTGGTGGATGATAATGGCTTGAAATTTCTATTTTATTCAGTTTGAAACAAGTTGCCAATGTCCCATCTATCATTAATGTGTACTTAAGATGAAAAAAAAGTTCTGATGTCTTATTTCAAGAAGTTTAAATTCTATTTGTTCATCTTCCTCCACATTGGCTCATCGAACAAATCCCTGGCTAGGAAAATTAGTTTAGGAACTAATGGATTTTAAAAAGATTTATAAACTTGAGATTCTATAATAACTATCTATAGCTCATCCCCCCCACAAGATCCAAAATATTTGAAAAGGAGGAGTTAGAAACTCATTTTGGCAAGGGGGCTTAAATAATGTGTGTGAGAGAGAAATATTATATTAACTACATTAAAGAATATATAAAATCATCTATATGTATGACTAATAAATATATGCAAATAAAATTGTTGAAGCTACAATTAGAAAAATTATTATATTGTCATTGATGTCAAACCTATTGGTTAGAAAAGTGTCAATCCTACTAGAGAGACATTCACTAATAGTGTAGAGTGTTATATCTTTTGATTGATGAAGAGGATTTGGAAAGAAAAGATCATGAGATGGCCTAGTGAAAGGTTGAGTTGAGATGTGTAAGTGAGATGGAATCACAATGGACACTTGATAAGGTAATGTGTTGTTCAAGTCAATACATGAAGTGTAGGGGATAGTTGAATGAATCTAAGAGTTGAAACAAGTCATAATGATAAGCTTGACCAAGTATTAGTGTTGCATGGTTAGTGAAGGAGTTGAAGAAAAAGATTAAGGAGCTTAAGCATTGCCAAGCAAAAAAGTGTTGGACGAGTGACATAGATTTTTGACTGACTTGAATTGTGATGACCGAGTGAGACATTCTAGTAATGACTAAGTGATCTAGTGAAGACAAAGTATAAATGTGAGTGACAACATAAGAATAGTTTATGAAAGAATTAAGATTTGTATTTGACATAATTGAATTCTTGGAATAATCAAATTGTGTTGATGATAAGGATTGATGAGTTGTATTATTTAATGCAAGGAAAGGATTAGTTCAGCGATCAAAGGCTAAGATTTTAGTAGATGTTTCTATAGGTGTTGACAAGAGAAGAAGAAAAAGAATATGGGTAGATTCATCAAATTTTTTGGATCTGATCATAAACCCTAAGATCTATGAATGTGATTAAGTGGAAAAAGATCAAGACTACATATTTTTGAGATGTTGTTTTGCATGATGTTGAATGGTACAGATCCTTCTGAATCTCTATCTTGAAAAAATGATCAATGACCAACTCCAAGGTTCTAGATGGTTATTTTTCAACCTACTGGGTAACTCAATTGAAGGTAAATGTGTATGTTCATGAGGAGGCCTTTATTGGTTCCAACCAATCTACACACCTATTGTTGTAATGTAACCAGAAAGGGATATATTTTTTGTATTTTATGTTTTATGATGAATGCAATTTTATCAATGCAACTATATGAATTCCAATTTCAACCAAGTGTTTAAAAAGAAAATAAAAAAGATAGAGTAACAAGATAGTTTAAGAAAATTATTGAAAGGGGATTTCCTAACGAACATAAACCAAAGTAACAACATGTCTATGAATTAAATTATCAAAAGGATCTAGTAGGAAACCAATCAAATTAGGAGTAACACTTCCTAAACTCTATTGATGCAATCATCGATGGGAATTTTAATAACAACCAAAATATGTTTCACGTTTCATCAAATCACAAGGCCATAGAAAGTGCACTCTCACGAGACAAAATGCTATGCAAGAACAAAGATGATCCTTTCTCCAATTTTTCACAACAACAAAATTCATTAACATAAGGCAAACACCATAACTAAAAGATCAAACAATCACAAGAATACAAAAAAAACATTGGCTTCATTATTATTCATGAACATGCATTCACAAAAATAACACACTTTGACAAGAATAACTATAGTCAGAATGAGAGCACCACTTGCATATATTATTGCATCAAAATAAAAGCCTACAATACATATTATAGCCATGTATTTTGAAAAAAGCACCTCCTCCCTTTGTGTTAGGAGAGAGCTCTTTAAATGTAAATTCATGCTAAAAAATAATAAAGTAAAGCTAATTATATACAAATTGACTCTCTAAATGGCGCTAAGTAGGTCTCCACCCTTGTTTATATTAATTAATGGGTACACGAGCCCCTTAAATGAGTTAAAAAAAAGAATGAGAAGATAAGAAGATTGAAGCTGTGAGATGATCTGGAAGTCTCTAGGAGCTCTAAAAATAGAAGATTGACCTTCTCTAGGCTTTTTTAGGAGTTAAACTGTTATCAAAATGCATTTTTGATGCATAGAATGTTCTACAATAGTAACTAGTAGTTAACTGTTGCCGCATTGCTCCTTATCCAAATTATTGGTGCACCTCTAAGAAAAGTGCAACTAAATCCCCTAGAAAATGTTTTTTTTCACTCTAATCTTCTCAACATTGCCCAATCAGAGACTTAGAAATTACCTAGACCTAGAGGAGGGTCTTGACTAACTGAGGTGCCTGACTGGGTGCCCTAAAGAAATTTTTGAAACTAGGGGGTCCCCATTTTGAGTCACAAAATGGGGTGTGTGTTGTGGGACCACAACAGATAGTCCCAACAAAAGGGAAGAAATGACAAAGGCATTTCTTCATCATAAAGCATTCCTCTAACATGTGTCAAGTGAGAACTGAATTTCAAATATTTCAAGTAGCTTTCAAGTCCTTTGGAAGTTGAAACTTCATAATCTCAAATCTTTAGGCTTAGTGTGTGCTTAGTGTTCCAATTTCCTTTGATGTCTCAAGGTGTAGTCTATCATGAGTATCTAGCAACTTGGAGAAAATATTTTCTCCATTGGTTCAGACATTGGAAGTCCTCATAAACACATTTATCCATCACTATCTAACTAGATGAGATAATCCATTAAGAGGGCTCTTGGAGAGTTATCAATTTCTTATTTTTGAGTCTTTGGTAATCTTCTTTAACTTGCTTTACAGAGCTCACATGTTTCCAATTAATTATTCCTTGAAGCCTTTTCATTCATTGTAGAGAAATAGGATAGCCATTTTGGAATGCATATCCCTATATTTGATTACCTTTTGTAATCGTCTGAAATCTTTAAATGAAACATCTTTGTGATTATAATTTCTTTCTTTCTTTTCTACCCTCACCATGTTTAGACTATGTTGCCAAGGCATTGGTGTTCCTTTCCAGATTTGTTCTTAATTTTGATAACTCTTACGTTCCTCTTTTAACAAAATTTTGGGAAAACTCTCATGCCAAATAGTGATCTTATCAATTCTTTAAAGAGACCCTTTATCTAAATTGATAGGTTTTGAATTATCCCTTGCTACTGTCAACCTATATTCAAAAGTCACTTAGATAATCAATTCTATAAATTTTTAAAGTGTTGAGAGCCATCAACCTATGATTCTGATTTAAGACTAGAAGTCCTTTACAACTACAAATAAGACCTATTTTTTAGTTGGTACAAGAAAAAAAATCATCTGAATGCTTTGACAAAGAAATACATCTTCCCTAAAGTTGAAACCAAATGGGGTGATCTTGATTATGCATCAAGAAGGAATCTTGATTACACCTAACCCTCAAACTAACACTATTTTTAAAAGCAAACAGATAATTGAAGGTAAAGACACATACAAAAAGGTAAACACACTTGCATAAAGTAAACATACATGCAGAAAGTAATTTATTATTATTATTATTTGAATGTTAGGCTTTGAAATAATGTTTCAAAAACTAGCCATTGGTTGGTAATGGAACCAATTCCCCTTGTAAAGAACTTAGCCTAAACATATTTTCTCCCAAAATCTCTGCAATCTGAGAAGGACCAATCCACAAGCATTGAAACTTGGTATGACTATCTAGTTTTTCTTTTGCCTTGTCCCACAGAAGAATAAGGTTTGATATTTTGAAAGATTTGATGTTGGCCCAATTGTCAAACCAAAATTTTATGATAGCCTGATGTTTTTGACATGGGTTCTAAAGTAGTTGTCCTCTTCTCATCTAATTTCAAGAGACTCATCAATTTGATATGGACTCTATTAGCATCCTTGGCATACCCTTTTACAAATTTCAGCACTAAAATCTTGAAATTAAGTGGGAATATTGGATCTTTTCCATAGATAAGTAGATACAGGGATATTCCCAAAGCATTCTTTATCTTGACCCTATTTTTCCATAAGGTATATTTTAATTGAGTGTGCCAATCTTTTAGATTCTTCATGAGAAAGTGTTTTATCACTGTAATCAGGTTCTTATTGGTGAACTTGGCCACACCATTCCCTTGGGGATAGTAATTAGATGAAAATTGATTATAAATTGATTGTCCAATGCCCATTGAGTAAGGAAAATTGACGCAAAAGATGACCCATTATCGCACACCAGGAGGAATGAAATTCTAAACCTAGTCACAATGTGCTCTTCCAAGAAATCAATAACCACTATTGTTGTACAATTTTAGAAAGTTTGAGCCTCAGTCCAACATGTGCAATAATCTGTGGTTGTGAGGATAAACATATGTCATGTTGATGATGGTAGATTTATTGCTCCAATAAAGCTCAACCCTCACTTAGCAAAAGGTTGTACCTCAAAAAACTAGTTGTAGTGGAATAGCTGGGTTTCTTTCTCTGTTAGCACTCATTCGAAAAGTGTGGCAAGAATGTACATATTCAAATGTGTCCTTTAAAATTTTAGGCCAAAAGTAACATGATCTCAAAATGTGACAGGTCATAGCCTCTATTGATCCATGTCCAGTACTATACTTGTCATGATATTGTTCCAATACTTCTTTGGTTTCTTCACATCCCAAACATTTCAAATAAATCCCCTCATAGTTCTTCTCGTACAGTTTCCTATCTTGAAGCATGTAGTATTCACCTTTCATCTTAAGTCCTCTGTTTTGGGAATTATTCATCTAGTGACGGTATTGATTTTGCAATAGGTGATACACAATATCTTGATACCAAACATTAGTGATTATTCCTTCACTAGTATCCATTTGAGACACTATGATTTGTTATTCATTGTTAATTTTGGTTTCATTGTCAACTATCATCTTTTTCAGCCCTATACTCTCACTAGCTTCATTGATTGAATTTCCAAATTGAACTCTTGTAATATAGCCATCCATTTCCCTCTTCTTTACCTAATTTATTCTACATCAATAATGATTCGACTATAGGATCCTATACAATAGCACATATCTTACTTTTGAGTATGCAATGGGGAAATTTCTTGATTGCCTTTATTAGGGAAAATGGTTGTTTGTCAAGATTGGGATAGTCCAATTTAGCATTCTTTAGTGGAAAATTCATGATTGTGATAGGTCTCTCATCTTCTTTATCTCCACACATGAATGTTCTGAAGCAAAAGAATAGATTTTGAAAGGCAACTTGTAATCAGGACAAACAAGTACTAGAGCCATGGAGATAACCACTTTGATATCTTTGAAATATTTCTTGATTTCAGGAACCCATTCAATTTCACTCCTTTCTTAAGTAATTCATTGAGGGGGAGAACTATTTAAGCAGACCCATTAATGAACTTTCATACAAAATTAATCTTTCCAAAGAAATATTTAAGCTCTTTGTGAATATGGGGAGGTGAGAACTTTAGAATCACATCTATCCTCTCAAGATCAATGGATATACCTACTTCAAAAATGATATGACCTAGTAACTTTCCTTTGGTAACCCCAAATGAACATTTCTTGGGGTTAATGGATATACTATATCTTAGGAAATAGTTGAAAACTTGTTTCAGATCAGAAATATGAGTACTCTTGACTTTTGAAAAGACAGTTAGTTCATCCATATAGATAACTATGCACTTATTTATTAGCCCCTTGAATGCTTCATCCATTTCTCTTTGAAATTTAGCTCCTAGGTTGATTATTTTAAATGACATACTCCTATATGAAAATGTTCCCCATTTTGTTGTGAATGCAGTATTTAATCTGTCTTCCTCATCTACCATCACTTGGTTATATCCTGAATATCCATCTAGAAATGACATCATCTTAGACCCATTCATAATTTGCAATACTTAATCAAGTGAAGGAAAAAGGTAGTTATCTTTATGGGATGCTTGGTTCAAATTGTGAGAGTCTATTCAAACACAAAACTCTCTTTTCTTTTTCCTTACTGGTACCAAGTTAGCAACCCATGTCGAATGTCAGAATGGAAAGATAATCTTGGCATCAAGTAGCATCAAGACCTCTTTCATTATTAGTGGTTTGATAATGGGGTTCACTAGTCTCTGTCTTTGATGAAAAGGTTGGGCATTAGGTTTCAACAAAATATCATGAGTGATGATGTTAGGATCATAGGTCTTGAGTTCTTCATAACTCCATGCAATGACATCTCTATAATATTTGAGTAATTGAAGCATACTTTCTCATTCTTGGGGAATACATACCTTTCTAATCCTTACTAACTTAGTGTCATCCTCTATGCCTACATTATAAGAGTCACATTTTTCAGTTCCTTTTTATTCGATGGTCCTTTTACTAGACGTTGATTCATCTTGATCAAAGATGTGTTCCAACTCTCCCATCCCCTTAGGAATAGTATTAGTTTTCAAATTTATGATCCCATCTTAATCTTCTAGTTCATCATCTTCAAGCTTATCATCAAGTGTATCATCAATTTCTTGTCCTTCGAATAGACCATTGCACATAATGAACTCAAGAATATGTTGATCATCTTGGAAGACCTAGAAGTTGGTAATGTTATCTAGAATAGACGGGGTAGCCACTAGTTCAACTGAAAACCTTTTGAGTTTTTTTTCTTTCAATGGGTTGTAATGCACTGGCTAAAATTGCAAGGGCATCAGCTACCATATTTCTCCTTCTTGGAATGGACCTTCTATTTAGGGCTTCAAAATCTTCCACCAAGTCCCAAAATATTTTTTGGTAAGAAATTAGTATTCTATCATTGCAAGAGTATATTGATTTAACATGTCTAATCAGCAACTACAAGTCTCCTTTGAGTATTAGATCTTTGGAATCCTTCTCTAATGCAAAGAGAAGCTCACGGATCAAGGCTTCATATTCTGCAACATTGCTAGTATACCTAAATTGTAAATGATATGCAACATTAAAAGACCTACCTTTAGGACCTAGTGCATTCTTTCACATGTTGGACTTGGTGAATTACTATTATTTACCTTTGATATGGGGATCGTTCATTTCTTTTGTTCATCTTGAGTTTCCCTAATCAACTTTGTGATTTTATCAATTTTTGGTTAAAGTAGAAAAACTACTAACATCCAACCTTGACCTTTCACAAAGCGCCTTCTCCTTAAAACTTTAATCATCCCTAGGGGAGGGGAAGAGAAAGCTCCACCATCTGAAGAGGTGTCACTATATGACACATTTAGATCTTCCTTTTCCTCTTTTGGATTACACATGACTTTAGATACACACGTAGGACTTGAATTTCCTTTTGATATTTCACTTGAGATCTGACCATTTTTTATGTGCATTCTCTGAGTTAATACTTGAGAAATTGCTTCTTGACAATGTGAGCACTCAAATTCTGAATGGCTTACTTTGTGCAACCTGCAAAATCGTAGAAGGATAAAAATGTTTGGGTCTTCTTCTTCACCTAAGCATTGCAAATTTGCAACCATGCTATCTATAAATTGAGTCACAATCTCTTCCTATGGGGTATGATTTAGTGATTCTTCATTCAAATTGTCTAATTTCTCATTTGATGTTATATCGAGAGCCATTACCTTGTAAGAGCCTAAGTCTAATTGAAAAATACTACTTCATTCAAAGCATTGTACTCTATGATTATTGTCATTAATTTTGGTTTAGCATCTATCTTGATTTGATTATTCAAACTTTTCCAAGGTAACTATAATTGAGTGAAATTAGTTGAGAACCATCCACTTAGGCATCAAGTCCATTCTCTACTTAATAATAAGTCATATGCTTCCAAAATTTCCACCGCATGTATGTCTATAATATCTTGAATTTGGGGGTCTATGGTTAATTTTATACAAACATCTTTCAATACCCCAATAACCTTTACTTCAGTTTTATCCAATTGAATCATTATTTGATTTGTAGGTTGTGGAGTGACTCCTAGCTTTGAGCTATCAAAAGTGGCATGACATTACAAGAAGCTCCCAAATCTATGAGACGATTGTGAAGGTTCCTTCCAAAAATTCTAAGACTGACCTGTTGGAAATAATCAAGACTAGCTAGGTTACTGAGAGGGGAGGGGTGAATCAGTAGCCTCAAAAACTTTAAACTAATTCAACACTTAATCATCATAATCCATTCACCATTAATTCATCTAATCTACTGCATACATGAGAAACTGAAAGATAAACATTCATGACACATGAACATAATATTTAGTGATCCACAAACCTTCCAAATAGAAAGTAAAACTGGGGTGGGGATGATACCCATAAATTTTCACTACTACAGTATAAAGTTGGCCTATTAAGGCTTACATTAACCACTTTTGGTGATTTTCCCTATTAAGAGCAATTTGGACTGCTAGATCCACCTTGTTAGATGTTTTACAAACATACAATGAAGTATGCACTCTGTTAAGAGATTTATAGAAAGATTGTTAAGTCTACCTTGTTAAAGGATTTAGAAACTAATTCACCTATTAGGATGAAACAGTATATTTGACTTACAACTAATTTTTGATTAGATCCTTGAAGTACAGATCACCTCTTGTGATAGATATAACTCTACTGCTCCTTATAGACCTTGCTAAATACTCTTCTTTTCTACTGATTTGCATTCACTCTTCTCAAAAACATTACATATCCATACATGGAAAATGATACAATACATTAAATATATACCATTCTAATTCTCATATTTGCAAGGTTGGCCAAAACACAATTTAACTCAAATATTACTGAGTCAGCCCAAATGTGGAAACTCAGGTTCTATAAGTTGACTTGGTGAACTTTTGATACTTGGTGTCCACTTCATTACTCGGCATTGTCATGCATTCAATAGAAGTAGAAGCTCGGTCCATACTAATTACTCAATGTAGCTTCAAACTCGGTGAACATTGGAGACTCAGTAGATATAGTGTAGCTTGGTGGAAACTGATTTCTATGTTTACCTTGTTTAAACTCAGTAAACACTGCACATCCATCACTCGATAGACACTGGCTTCACATCATAGTAACTGATGACTCGGTAAATACTACGAAGCTCAATGACCACTATCTACCTAGTGATAATTGCTAGATTGCACACTATTTGCTTTCACTCAATAGCTTCTAGAATGCTCGGTGTGAATTGTGAAACTTGGTTATCACTGGATTGCTCGGTATGAATTGGAGACTGAATGATGAGCTTGGTAACCATACAGAGTTGAATAAGTGTTATCACTAATGATAAACATAACTTAATGCCAACAATCTCCACCTTTGGCATTAGTGGCAAAAACACGTATAAGCCAAGGCTTATGTACACTAACATACTAATTTTTTATTTTTTAAAATTTATCTTTGTAATGCTGATGTATATACATTTGCACATATCTCACCCATACATAAGACATAATATATACATAGTCTCTCTCCCTTTTATTCTGTACATATATCAATCTATTTTCTCCCCTTTTGTCTCTCCACAAAATATCTCTTACTCCCCCTTTTTGACAATAATGCCAAAGAGTTATACAATATATTCATACAATGACACCAAAATGTGAGAGAAACTCAAAATGTACCTTGAGAATAAGAGCTAATGTCTTATCCAAATTTTCTTGCAAAATTTTATAGGTATGAAGAGCTACTTAAACCTCTACTGAAAGTTCAATCATATGGTCTACAATAGAAAAATTGTTATCCTAGACCAATGACTTTGAATATGCAATATATTTCTACATTGTGTCCATGATTGGAAGGATCATGTTTCAGATGTCTATTAATGTGGATCTGATCCTTACTTCCTCTCTTAGTAGTTCAACCTACATATCTAATAGAAATCTCACCTCAATGTGATGTGCTAAGCTTGAGTTGGGGTCAAGTTGTAACCTTTGAGCACTGGCCTTCATATCTTCATCAATCTTGTTCAATTTCTCTTTTACCTCCTTAGTGAACCTGGTAACGTCACATAGCTTAGCAAAAAGTGATGTTACATTTGTAAAAGAATTTTCAATATTAGCCAAAATGGAGGATAATTCTACCTAATTTATGGCAATGTGTTGAGCAATGTGCTCAAGCACTTTATTATCAAAAAATTTCTCTGTCTTTTCAATTAAATTTTCTTGTCTGGTAGAATCCTCATTAAACTTATGCACTACCTCCTCTAACTACAAAAAAATGTGTTGAGATGAATCCACATCAACACCTATGGCCTCTATTAGTATATTCTTTGCACTTTCAATTATTCTGAATTCCCTATCCCTTTCATCTCTTAACTGCTTTTGCCTTGCCTTCTATTCCAAAAGCTGGCTAACCAATCTCATTTCTTCAACTATAGCAGTATCAAGATTCAACTTAGGAATTACAATCTCTTTGTCCAAGTCTATATCTTCATCAATTTCCTTTCTAGTAAGTAGAATTTTTAGGGGTGTCCTTGGTTCTACTTCTAACATTATTGCCTTGGACTTAGGAATAGAGACAATCGTAGAGATAGTTGGACTAGCTATAAAAACTTGAATAGGACCAATTGAAGAGGTGCTAAAAGAATCCAAAATTGAAGTAATAACAGGTGGAGTGCTGACTAAAGTACTTGCAACAAAAGAACTTATTGGACCAAAAATTGGTGCAAGTAAAGTTGTAGTAGATAAAACTATAAAATGAGATTTTGAACTTACTGCACATGCTGCTGATGAAGTTCCTGACTCGAGAGCTGAAGAAGAGGGTTGTAGCTCAGTGAATGAAGTGGTAGACACTTCCATTATTGATACCTAGAGCTGAGAGGTTGAAAATAGTGATTGAATAGATGATGTGTTTGTTGTAGTTGCAATCACATTTGCTGAAATTGTCTCCAATCCAGATGATGTACCAGTCTTTGGTGGAGAGTGAGGAAGGGAGGCTATAACTTGTGCAACTATTCTCACTAGATCATTCTCTTCATCTCCTTCCTTTTCTTCCTCATTAGCTTCTTCCTCTTTCTCTTATTCATCATTCTTCAATGCCTAATAATCCTCAGTATCAAAAGTGACACATGGTGTATTATCTTCTTCATCATTGTCATTGTCATCATCATCATCTTTGATCTCTATTGGATCTTCACTTGGTTTGTGTAAATGATAAATATTTTTCCACATATTTGTAGCATCTCTAACTACATGCTCAATAGCTTTGATCAAAATCAAATATGTATGAAATCTGATCATCATTTTACCTTCATTGTCTTGCTGCTATTGCTTTCGAATGCCATGGTTGCTTGGTAAATGAGAGAAAATTCTTCAAAAAAATCTTTGCTACAAATTCACTCGAGATTGCTTGGATGCACTAAAAATCACTCTACTCTAGGTATACTAAAGTTGCGGTGAAAAATGAAGTTGAATTCTGCCCTTTTTGATGAAAATTTTCCATTAATGCTTGGTGCCATAATAACATAGTGTGTGACAGACTGTCATCCACTCACTATGCTCGGTAGAAGCTTGTAACTCAGTGATTGAACAAAAAATTTATTACTCTTGACCTAGCTTAGTAGAGTCTATGACCAACCTTGCTTGGTATGACCTCATTTCTTGTGATCCCTCTATATCTAAAATACTGATTTGGATCTTCTCCTTCCTATTCATTGGAACTGCTCGAGATATGAATTTATGAATACAATTTTAGTTCTTCCTTTAAGAATCTAATTGGAAATGGTGGGTCACCCACTTCTTGAGTGACATGGCCATCATTTGAATTGACTTGCTTGGTAGATTTGGGAATCCACTGCTGTCTCATTTGCTTCCTAATGTTATCAGGTTTAGCTTTCTTTTCATCTTCAACTCTACCTATATTCATGCAATTCTTAGCTATATGACCAAGTTTAGTGCATGTATAACATCTTATTGTAGTATCCTTCTTTCCTAAGTGATGCCTTGCATAGTTTATGCCAATGTGTCCATATTCTCCACAGTAATGACATCTACACCAAGTATTGTAGTCCCAACCAAATATTGCTTTTACAAGTTGTTGAGTTGGATAGAAAGGTTTAGATCTACATTTAGATGCCTTGTGACCTTGTTTCTTACATTTGTGATATTTACCTTCAAACTTTGGTTTCTCCTTGCATTCATTAGATTTATGACCATGTTGACTACAATTGTAGCATTTTCCATTGAATTTTTCCTTTTCATTGCTCCAAAATTTGTTTGATGTATGACCTATCTTACCATAGTGATTGCAAGTAGATATTTGATTCCTTTGAGCACCTTGTTTGGAGGATTCACCTTCTTCTTTGTATCCAAGTCCTACTTTACCCTTTTTCTTACAAAGATTCAACTCACTTTGCTAATTCAATTGATCCATGTCTACTTGGGATTTAATTATTCTTTCATAAAGTTGCTTTCATAATTCAAATCAGCTTTCAATCTTTCATTGATTTGTCTTTCAGTGATTAAATAATTCCTTAACCTTTCATTTTCAGATCTCAAACTCATGATTTCCTCATTTGCATTGGAGAGCTGATTGATAAGACTTTCTTGGTAAAAGGATTGATTTTGATTTGCATTGTTTCTTTCCTCCAAGTATTTACTAGCCTTATTCTTTTGTTCCTAGATTTCACACATTCTTATTGACTGAATTTCTTGTTCTCTTTTTAATTTTCTTACCTCTTCTTATAGGGAGCCATTCTTTTCTAGGATTTCTTTGATTGCTTCATTTGCTTCATTTGAACTGCTTGAAGGGAAAAAGTCTTCAATCTTTTCTTCAACATACTAGTGGTCATTCATCTGTTTTGCAAGTTCCTTCTTTTTAGGGATTGGGAAAGATGCTCTTTTTCTTCCTTGAGTTGAGCTATGGCCATCTCCATATCTAGCTTCTCATTTTCAATAGCTTTATTAAGTCTAAATATCTCCATTATCCTTTAATCTTTGCTCAAGCCATCAAACTTTATCCTAAGAACCACAAAGCTCTAATACCAATTGTTGGAAATAATCAAGACTAGCTAGGTTACTGAGAGGGGAGGGGTGAATCAGTAACCTCAAAAACTATAAACTAATTCAGCACTTAATCAACATAATCCATTCACCATTAATTCATCTAATCTATTGCATACATGAGAAACTGAAAGACAAACATTCATGACACATGAACACAATATTTGGTGACCCAGAAACCTTCCAAATAGAAAGTAAAACTAGGGTAGGGATGATACCCACAAAACTTTACCACTATAGTATAAAGTTGGTTTGTTAAGGCTTACATTGACCACTTCTAGTGATCTGCCTTGTTAAGAGCAATTTGGACTGCTAGATCCACCTTGTTAGAGGTTTTACAAACATACAATGAAGTATGCACTCTGTTAAGAGATTTAAAGAAAGACTATTAAGTCTACCCTATTAAAGGATTTAGAAATTGATTCACCTATTAGGATGAAATAGTAGATTTGACTTACAACTGATTGCTGATTAGATCCTTGAAGTATATATCACCTCTTGTGATAGATATAACTTTATTGCTCCTTATAGACCTTGTTGAATACTTTGCTCTGCTGCTAATTCGCATTCAGTCTTCTCAAAAACATCACATATCCATACATGTAAAATGATACAATAAATTACATATATACCATTCCAATTCTCATATTTGCAAGGTTAGCGAAAACACAAATTAATACAAATATTACTGAGTCGGCCCAAATGTGGAAACTTGGGTTCTGTAAGCTGACTTGGTGAACTTATGATACTTGGCATCCACTGCATTACTTTGCATCGTCATGCATTCGACAGAAGTAGAAGCTCGGTCTATACTAATCACTCAATGTAGCTTTGAACTTAGTGAACATTAGAAACTCAGTAGATATAGTGTAGCTCGGTGGAAACTAATTTCTATGTTTACCATGGTTGAACTCGATAAACACTGCACATCCATCACTCGATAGACACTGGCTTCACATCACAGTAATTGATGACTCAGTAAACACTGTGAAGCTTGGTGACCACTATCTACTCGATGATAACTACTAGATGCACAATTTCTGCTTTCACTCGATAGCTTCTAGAGATCGAATGATGAGCTCGGTAACCATAAAGAGTTTAATTAGTGTTTTCACTAATGACAAACATAATTTAATGCCATCATGACCAAGAAAGGGGGCACTTTGGCCTTGTCTTTACACATGATGGGCATAGCCTTAGAGGTGTTAACTTGTTGTGATACTCTCTTTGAATATCTTGGGGCATGCGTTGTCTTGGCATGATCAAGAGTTTTTAGTAGTGCTTCCCTTTGATTAAGGAAGATTTATAGCATATCAAACATAAAAATATTTGCCTTTTCCCTTTTTAAATCTTCAACTACACAATAGTTTTCAGTTGACCAAGTTAGATTCTTCAATATTGTAGGTATATTTCCTTGGTTCTGATTTTGTTGTCGAATATAGGGTGCTCTAGTTGGCACTACATCGTTATTCGCTCTTGGGTCTCAAGGCATTGGTTGTAATGTGGGAGGAGTCCCATTAGTCATGAGTTCCCTTCAATTTCATAAGTTGTAAGTACTTCAGTTGTCATCTTGAAAAGTGAACATTTCTGCTAGTCCAGGGTTTGATTCTTGATTGAATGGAAAGATGAATTCCTCATTGACTTGTTCTGACACTTTAGTATTCTGTAGAGAATCATAAGATTCCAACAAAATAGCATTGAATTGCATAGGGAGCTCATTATTAGCACACTGTAAATTATGGTTTACTTATTTATTTCTATTGAAATACAGGCCACCATCATTGGGTACACTTTGACTAGTGCCAAGTTGATTGATGTCCACAAACTTAGCATTGTTATTGTTATCCTGTGGGGGTACTTCCATTTTTTTGATGGGTATTCCATTGTCTATTATGTCTTTGGAAACATTTATTGCAATCTGGAGGGTTGAAATTATTCCCTATATTATTATTTCTACTAAAATTCTTGACATAATTTTGGCCATAGTTGTTGTTGTAAGGGCCTACATTCATTCTCTGGAAGTTATTATTTTGCCCTTGTGAAAATCTTAGATGGGTTAACGCATTAGTTATTTGAGACATGGACTTATTCATTTGATCTAACTTGGTTGTGACATTATTTTGTGCCTCAGCAAATGGTGTTGCCTTTTTCTCAAAGAAGGCAAATTTCTAGGGTTCATATCATGGGTAGGTGATAGTCAGGGTTGGTATAGGTGGTGCCTATTGTAGTGGGATTTGAGTTAATGGAATGAATTTACTAGGCATCACTTACGCTATGATAGGATATGTTGGTATTATTGTACTTGCCTAATTTGGAAGCACAATCCCTCCTCTATTTGGGTCAGCTTGCTTAGTGAAAGTGATGACTTCTTCCAAGATTTTGTCCAATGTATCAATAACTATAGCAAGAAATCTCCTTAGGAAGATAGTAGTGAGTTAATCCATAGAATTTAGATAAATCTGAATTGTAGCCCCAACTAGTATAGTGTAAGATTTTTCCAACTTGTGACATGCCATGTGAAAGCATTGATTAAAACATGAAATAGTCTATGTTGGATCCCTCTTGATAGATATGAACTAGTGATGTATCACGACCAAATTGATGAATGTTTTGAATTGATCTAAGAATAATTTTTCAAAAGCTACCCAGTTCTGGATAGATCCTATTGGCATGTTCACCTACCAATTAAATGAAACCTCTCCTAGTGTAAATGGGAATAGAGGAACAACCACATTCTCTTGTAGAATCTACTTTTGATTACATATATCTTTGAAAACCATGATGTGATCTTTAGTTCTTTATCTTTCTCCATAGATGAATCTTGCACAAAATTTGTCAGGGCTCTTGGGAAGGCCACTGAGTGGACCTTGCAAATTAATTAGTGAATCGATAGAAGGTGATTAGAGGATTAGCTAGAATGATATGTGGAGATAAGTTTAGAGGTGGAACTGAAGAAGATGATGAAATTTGGAATGGAAGTGGAAGAATTATTGGTATCCCCTTATCACTGTGAAGCTTGCAAAAATAATTGAGTTCTAGGAACTTGTGTCCACCAATGAAGACCTTAAAGCTCGCTAAAATGGAGATGGTGGATCAAGATCTTCCAGTTTGTATTAACTTTGTCTAGAAAAGTGCACCTCTTCAAAAAGTGCACATGCACACCCATACACCACCTAACAGTGACAAACTTGGAAATTTTCTTAAAGTCCAAAAATTACAAAATTTTCAAATAGAAACTTTGGGTTTTTGGGCAAAATGGTTATGGGCCCTCCTTCTAGTGCCACTTCTATTGAGCTATCATTTTGTACGATGTTGGATGGTAGAGATCCTTTCAAATTTCTCTCTTGAAAATTTGATCAATGACCAACTCCAAGGTTATGGATGGTTGTTTTTCAACCTACTAGGTAACTTAATTGAAAATAAATGTGTATGTTCATGAGGAGGCCTTTATCGGTTCCAACCAATCTACACACCTATTGTTGAAATGTAACAACAAAGGGATATATTTTTGTATTTTGTGTTTTATGATGAATGTAATTTTATCAATGCAACTATATGAATTCCTGTTTCAACCAATGTCTGAAAAGAAAATAGCAAAGATAGACTAACAAGAGGTTTTAAAAAATTATTGAAAAGGGAATTCCTAATGGACATAAACCAAAGTAACAAAACATTTGTGAATTAAATTATGGAAAGGATCTATAAGGAAACTAATAAAATTAGGAGTAGCACTTCCTCAACTCCATTGATGCAATTGTCAATAAGAACTTTGATAATAATCGAGAGATATTTCACATTTCATCAAATTGTGAGGCCACAGAAAGTGCACTCACACAAGACAAAATGTTATGGAAGAACAAAGATGATCCTTTTTCCAATTCGTCACAACAGCATAATTTTTTGACATAAGGCATATATTAGAACTAAAAGTTTGCACAATCATAAGAACACAACAAAACCATTGGCTCCATTATTATTCATGAACATGCATTCACAAAAATAACACACACCGACAAGAATAACTACACTCAGAATGAGATCACCAATAGCATATATTATTGATCAAAATAATTGCCTAAAGTACATATTACATCCATGTATTTAAAAGAAAAAAATTCCCTACCTTTGTGTTAGGAGTGAGATCTCTTTAAATGCAAACTCATGCTAAAAAAATAATAAAATAAAGCTAATTATATACAAACTGACTCTCTAAATGGTACTAAGTAGATCTCCACCCTTGTTTATATCAATTATTGGGTGCATGAGCCCTTTACATGAGTTAAAAGAATAAAAGAATGAGAAGATAAGAAGATAAAATTTGTGAGATTATCTTGAAGTCTCTGGGAGCTCTAAAAATAGAAGCTTGACCTTCTCTAGGAATCTATAGGAGTTGAACTATCATCAAAATGTGTTTTCAATACACAAAATGCTCTAAACTAGCAACTAGTAGTTAACGATTGGTGCACTTCTTCTCCAAATTGTCAGCACACCTCTAAGAAAAGCACACCTAAATCCCCTAGAAAATGATTTTTTTCTCTCTAATCTTCTTGACATTGCCCAATTAGAGACTTGGAAATGACCTAGACCTAGAGGAGGTTCTTGACTGATTGAAGTGTCTAACTAGGTGCCCTGAAGAAAATTTTGAAACTTGGCAGTCCCCATTTTGAGTCACAAAATGGGGTGTGTCTTATGGGACCACAACACCAATTTAAGGAGGTATCTAGTATGTTTTATGGGGTTTCTAGATTGGAAATTTGCAAAGACTAGTGGTAGACAAACTTATAAGGAGTTGTGTGAAGTTTTTAAGGTGAAGGATTGCTTGAAGAGTTGCCATGCATATTTGAGATGAAGAGAATGATGAAGTCCAATCAATGAACCAAAGTTGAGCTTAGAAAAAAAGATCTAAATTTGCAAATTGAGTTGTGGTTTATTAGATCAAAGTTTCATTGTTACTTTCTAACATTGTGGAAGTTGTAAAATCCTTTTGATAAGGTCAACCTACCAATCATCTATAAATCATTCTATCAAGGTGACATTGTAATGGAATTGTAATGTCCTCACTATTAGGGTTAGTTTGGGACAAGGAATTCCTACAAAATAAATTTTAGGACTTAAACAATAATAAATCTAGCTACACTATTCTACCCTCTATCTTGATCCCAATCTTAAGGACATCTCCAGATTGGGCTTCCTAGCTCATAACTACCCCGTTGTCTTCTCGAGAGCGCACCCTCTAAGATTCTTCTTGGATGGTTATCCTCTATCCAAGGCCAAATGCATAAGTTAACATTATTAGAATATTCTAGCACATTGATTATCATCGATGGCGGACAATGGAGATCTCAATATCTCGCATGCTCCATGCATTGGGTCTCATCAATATTCTAGCACATTGATTCTCAACCATGGAAGACAATGGAGATCTTAATATCTCACATGCTCCATGCTTTGAGTCTCATTAATTTCCATGGTTCCATTCCCATAGGCTAACACAATATTATCCATTTCTCATCTAGTCATTCATACATGGCTACTTGTCTCTTACACTAGCACGATAGCCAGTTATACAAGGATCTCACTTCCTGTACTGGTACTATGAAAGTTTTAATCAATTAAATGGTTGGATCCATTACATTTGTATCTTAAAATACCTTAATTATTTATTTATACCAAAATAAATATAATTCCATAATAATAAATTAGATATCCTTATTTAAATTAGAATATATTTTTTATCATATATATGTTCCATATTCATTTACATTCCTACCATTTATCTATTGATAATATAATAAACCTAAATAATATTATTTCATATACAATAATGTAAAGGAATGAGACTTAAATAATGCATATCATAGATTTTCCTTACCTAAGCTAGGACCTATTGTCAAGTCACTTAATGTTTATCTAATTCATGCATGTATTTGCTAACTCGTACTAATTGTTGGGTGCTACATAGAGGTAAACTATGCAATGCCTACCACATTGGATGTGGGCCCAACACCTATTTTCCAAGTCTACTTGTTTGATTTTCAGTCTATTTTCCACATGACTATTCCTATCCTCCCACGGTCTATTTTAGATTATGTGTGATCAATTTCCACTTGTTTGATTGCCTTTTTTATACAATGCTTGTACTTCCTATCCATTGCTCCACATTGGATTGCTATGGAAGATACTATTTTTATTCTTTTCCTTCCTAGTTCTTTGATGTCTTTCACTACACTTAGGCATAAACTTTAATATGCACTCCTAACCAATCAAAGGGTTGTGACCTGTGATAGGTCAAAGTTGGTGTAGGATTTGATATTATATAATGATAATAGTAATATAGATAATTTCATTAGTTAATAATATACTTATATATTATTATTTTATTCTTTATAATATTTATTTTTTGTTTTAGTGATCAGTAGTTAGCTATTTAATTTAAATAGTTAATATGTTCTAGTAGTGAAATACTCAAGTCCTTATTTAGGAATAACTAATTACTTAATTATTTGAATAGGAATATTTATGATTTTTTATTTAATGTCAGATCTCAATACTAGAGGGGATATTGTAGTCCTACCCTCTCAAAATTTCTTGTCCTCAAGAAATTATGATTTCATTTGATTTGTTAAACCCTTAGATCTTGTTGTACATCTTTTTTAATTTCCAAGATTGAATCTGACGATATAACCAAGAGAAATATGATAAATTAATAAGCATATTTTAGGAGTGACTCAACCTCATAAATAACGCAAGCTCGATGATTGAATGGCTTAGAATGATTGATATATCACATGATGTCGAGGTAATTAGTTTTTTCAAGTGGTTGCAAACATAATTTGATTGATATCTTTAAAATCAAAAGATGATATTCATATTTTCTAAATATTTTTAGGGTTTCTTCGATGATTGTCTCAAATACAAAGATGGATTTGTGTATTTAAGGTCAAATCAATTTTAGGAAGATGATGAATAATACTCAATAGCTTTGATAGTTATCACATTGATTTTTTTAGAATTCTTTAGAATAACTAAGAGGGGGGGTGAATCATTTATTCAATGTCCAATAATGTCCAATTCAAATTTTTAATAAAACAGGGGGAATCAGAAGTACTAGCCTTTTTACTTTCTTGTCAAGTCCTTAATGGCATATAATTGAAATTATCATGCATGTGATTAAACATTAAATAATCATGAAAAGTAAACATGCATCACCACATAACACAAAGGATTTTGGTGACCAAAAAACCCTCCTAGAATAGGAAGGTAAAATTGGGGTGGGGATGACACCCACAAAATAACTGCACAATTGATTTCAACCACTTCTGATGGTTTTCCCTGTTGAAGGCCTGCCCTGTTAAAGGCTTTACACACTGTAAAATATGACCCTGTTAAAGTATTTCTACACCCTGTTAGGAGTGTACCCTATTAGAGGACTTAAGAACATTCAACTTAGAATGCCACCCTATTAAAGGATTTACATAGAGTTGTTAAGCCCACCCAAGTCCATGAGATTTACAGTCACCTTCTCAAAAGAATCTTTTATCCCTCTCTAAGGATCTCCTATCCTTCTCCTAAGGATCTCTTATCCTTCTCCTGGGGATCTTCTATCCTTTTCCTAAGGCTTATCCACCTAGCTATTAAGCTAACCTAGCAATGTAGGATTTCAATGTCTAATACAATGGTAAGAAAGTATTAGAAATGTTTTGACCTGATAAATATTGCAACTCTAACCTTGCAAATTTTAGATCACTCTTCAGTTCTTTTCTTTGCTTGGCTTTTCTTCCTTACAGTGTTGACAACTTGTCCACCCTTCAAGATCCATTTCCTTGTTTTCTCTCCAAATTATTTCTTCCAAAAACTTCATGATAAATCCATCAGTATTTGCTTTGAATTGGTTTGCATGGTTTACATAAAATTCTATTACATCTACTCATCATCCTTATCATCCAACTAATTCACAAAATTCAATGTAACAAACTTATCATTACTGATATAATGAATCTTTTGTCTTAACAAATAATGCAGCAACTTGGCATCATTGGTTTACTGATGCTCAGCACCTGAAGTATTTTCCTGAGTTACTCGGCACTTGAACAATTACTTGGCACCTGAACAATTACTCGACACACATTGAAGTTGAACTTTCTCAGCTTCAACTAAGAATTTTCTCGGCTCTAACTAGCTTGCTTGACTCTCTCTAATGAACTTAGTTAGGCTTTACAAATGACTTAGTTAAACCTTACATCTTTGATGTGTCTCAGTGTGTCCATCCTCTTAGAGTATGTCATTAATACACTATTTCATCAATGGCTTAGATGATCCTTATATTTCATTACAACATCATAACTTCAACCTTTCTCTAGGTGCACTAGTTACATGTTATTGATTGCCTCCTCCTTGTCAATCAACCAATTGATAGTATTTGGATCACTTAAACAATTGTCATTCCTGCGAGTAGCAAGTTTCACATCAATAAAAAAAAAATGATTGAAAACATTCTTTACCAGTTCCATTATTCTTCATTCATGATCTTTTCAATCATTTCCAACAGATTTAAGCTCTATTTTCTTCTTACGCTACCTCCTCAAGAAGGATGTAAATTTTTTATGTCATAGGGTACTAGATGCTCATTTACAAGAAGGCTCCTTGAAGGTATTGGGATTGGATGTTTGTATCAATCTTGGATTCTTTCCTCAAGGATTTGAAACCATGTCATCACCCATCTTGGATTCTTTCCTCAAGGCATTGGAATCAGTGTCCTTATCTACCTATATTGAGTGGATCTACTCTGCCTCTCCCATCTTGACAATAAATCACTTGTACGAACTTAGATTCATCATTTGTTTAATCATATTTTTAGGCTTCTTTAACAATTGTATTCAATAGTTAATAATTATATTTACCCTATAGGATAGCAAGATCATGCTCTAACACCATTTTAATGTCCGCACTATTAGGGTTAGTTTAGGACAAGGAATACCTACAAAATAAATGTTAGGACTTAAAAAAGAATAAATCTAACTATGCTATTCTACCCTCTATCTTAACTCCAATCTTAAGGATGTCCCCAGATCAAGCTTCCTAGCTCATAGCTACCTCATTGTCTTCCTGGGAATGCACCCCTTAAGATTCTTCTTAGATAGGCATCCTCTATCCAAGGTCAATCATATATGCATATGTTAAAATCATCAGAATATCTTGGCACATTTATTCCTAGCCATGGAAAACAATGGAGATCCCAATATCTCACATGCTCCATGCTTCAAGTATCATCAATATGTTGACACATTGATTCTAGGCCATGGTGGACAATGGTGATCTTAATATCGTACATGCTCCATACTTTAAGTCTTATTAATTTCCATGGTTTCAATCCTATGGACTTACACAATATTATCTATTTCTCATCTAGTCATTCAAACAAGGCTACTCATCTCTTGCACTGGCATGATAGCCATTTATATGAGGATTTCACTTCATGTACTAGCAATATGAAACTTTTAATCAATTAAAAGGTTAGATCCATTACTTTAGTGTCTTAAAATATCTCAATTTAATTATTTATACCAAAATAATGTTGTTTAGTGTGGAGCCTGACCAATCCCCAAGTGGGAGATTGTTAGTTTGTGGTGACTGATTAAGAAAGTATTGTACATACTTCATAAATTCTTTGGGGTTTGGGCTGACATATGGCTGACATTTGGCCAACATGTTGTAACCCTAAAATGGCATAAAATACTTGTATAAAGGGTTTATGGTTAGGTATTTTTTATTATGTTAAGTTATGATGCAAAATTGGTTCTTGCAGCGGTATTGAGCTATAAGGGATAACGGATTGTAATCAGGTTGTAATCACTAGATTGTGATAAGATCAAACTTGTTGTTTGGTGGACGTAGCCCAAGGATTGGGTGAACCACGTTAAATATTGGTGTCTTGTGATCTTTTCTGTGTGATCTATTATTTTATGTTATTGGTTATATTTGCATGTATTTGTTATTTATGTATGTGGTTTAATCCTAACAAGTGGTATTAGACTCTAGTTGTCTTTTAGTTATCCTCTGTAGGAAAGTCTCATGGTGAAGTGGGAGTCTCGCGATTGAGTGGGAGCGATTACAGATGAGGGCAAGCTAAGAATTGATAGGTTTAATGGGCAGAACTTCCAATTATGGAAGATGCAAATGGAAGACTATCTTTATCATAAGGATCTATGGAAGCCGTTGGAAGGAAAAGCCAAGAATCAGGGATCTGTGTCAAATGATGAATGGGATCTTTTGGATAGAAAGGCACTTGGAAGCAGTTGGTTATGCCTGGCACCATCAGTGGCATTTAATATTACAAAAGTGAAGATGAGAGAAGAGTTGATGAAAACCCTAGTGACACTATATGAAAAGCCCTCTACTTCAAACAAGGTATTTCTCATGAAGTGTTTATTTAATTTGAAAATGGCAGAAGGTGGATCTATTGCAGATCATTTAAATGAGTTCAATACTATTACTAGTCAATTATCTTCTATGCGTATCACTTTTGATGAAGAAATTAGGGCTCTCTTGATTTTGTGTTCTTTGCCTGAAAGATGGAATGGCTTGGTAATGGCTGTGAGTAATTTTTTTCATGGATCTAGTACCCTAAAATATGATGATGTGATTGGTGTTGTTTTGAGTGAGGAAACTCATAGGAAAACCTTAGGTGGATCTACATTAGGAAGTGCTTTGAATGCACAAAGCAGGGGCAGAACTACTGAAAAATGAAGTAACTCTAGAAATCATGGTAAATCAAGAGGAAAGTCAAAGGGGAAGAGGTCTCAATCAAGAGGACCGAACGACTACTGGTACTGTGGGAAACCAGGTCATAAAAAGAAAGATTGTTGGAATTGAAATAAAAATGAAGAAGATAAATCAGATGGAGACAAGGAGGTAAATGTGGTAAGTAACAAATCCGAAGAGGATTCTTTGCTTCTGTCTTTAGAAAGTGTTGATGATTCATGGGTATAAGATTTTGGTGCTTCATTTCATGCTACACCTCATAACAGTTATTTCATTGATTATGTCCAAGGGGATTTTTGGCTTATTTATTTGGGGGATAATGAACCCTATCAAATTGTTGGAAAGGGCAAAATTAACATTAAGTTTTAGAATGGGAATCATTGGCTAGTACATGAGGTAAGACATGTTCCAAGGCTGAGTAGGAATTTAATTTTAGTAGGGCAACTCAGTGATGAGGGTTGTGTAGTTACTTTTAATGATAAAAATTGGAAGGTTTCAAAAGGTTCCCTTATAGTAGAAAAATGTGTGAAAGTAGGCACCTTATATCTTTGTACAGGTCATATTGTTCCTTCTACTTTGATTGTGTCAAAGAAAAATGAATGTTCAGGAGAAATTGCTACAGTTGAGCAAGGAGAACAAATAGCTGCTATAGATTATGATACAACATTGTGGCACAACAAACTTGGGCACATGAGTGAGAAAGGTATGAAAGTACTTCATTCAAAGAAAGTTTTACTAGGTTTGAAATGTGTTAATATGGATTTCTGTGAAAATTACGTGTATGGAAAATAAAAGAGAGTGAGTTTTGTAAAGACTGGGAAGGAAAACAAAAAGGAGAAATTAGAGCTTGTGCATACATATGTATGGGGACCAACTCAGGTATCTTCCCTTGGACGCACTCATTATTATGTTACATTTATTGATGATGCAACAAGAAAGGTATGGGTTTATTTCCTTAGACAGAAATATGATGTATTTCAAACTTTTAAGAAATGGAAATGCTTGATTGAAAATGAGACTGGTAAGAAATTAAAATGTCTTAGATCTGATAATGGTGGTGACTATTGTATTCATCAATTTGAAGATTATTGCTCCAGTAATGGTATTTGTAGATAGAAAATTGTTCCAAGGAATCCACAAGAAAATGGAGTGGTTGAATGCATGAATATGATTATAATGGAGCATGCAAGGAGCACGAGGTTGCATGTTGGGTTGCCCTTACACATGTGGGTAGACTATCAATACTATTGTATATTTGATTAATAGAGGTCCCTCTAGTCCTTTGGGTTGTGGTATTCTAGAGGAAGCATGGACTGGTAAGAAGGTGAGTTATTCTTTTCCCAAAAGCTTCGGTTGTGAAGCATTTGCTCACATAGATTTTGAAAACATAACCAAGTTGGAAGCTAAGTCAAAGAAATGTTTATTTGTTGGATATGTCATTAACGAAATTGGTTATAGGCTTTGGGATTTTGAAAATTAGAGAATTGTACGAAGCAGGGATGTCATAGTCAATGAGAATGTGTTGTACATAGATCTGTTGCAGCAACATGAGAGGAAAGAAGATGATTATGTAATTTTGGATGATACTCCAACAGCTAATGTTCTAGCCATTCCTCATGATGTGCAACAACCGCAACAACAAATACCACACACACCGGTGAATGTTAGATAATCAACAAGGCAAATTAGACCTCCACAAAGATTTTCTCCCTCTTTGTATTCTATTTTACTTATTGATGCTAGTTAACCTAAAAGTTATGAAGAAGCTATGCAAGTGGATACTAAGATTTAGTGGGATTCTACAATGAAAGACAAAATGGACTCTTTGCTAAAAAAATAAGAGATGGGATTTATGCCAGTTGCCTACAGGTAAAAAGGCTTTACAGAATAAATGGGTTTATAGGTTAAAAGAAGAGGAAGGAGGTAAGAAAATATTTAAAGCTAAATTAGTTGTAAAAGGATTTGCATAGAAAAAGGGAATTGATTTTGATGAGATATTTTCTCCTATTGTTAAAATGATTTCTATCCGTACTGTTTTAAGTCTTGTGGCTACTGAAAATTTACATTAGAGCAGCTAGATGTTAAAACAACCTTTCTTCATGAAGATTTGGATGAAGAGATATATATGGCTCAACCATAGGGATTTGTGGTCAAAGGTATGGAGAAATTAGTGTGCATGGATATCACAGATGTCATTAAGATTACTATGTTATTTTAAGAGGTTGGGAGATGATAGCTACATTATTTTATGTTTATATGTTGATGATATGCTTGTAGTTGGGTCTAGCATGGATCATATTAAGGGGCTAAAATGCCAATTAGTACATGCATTTTCTATGAAGGATTTAGGGGCTGCAAAACAAATCCTTGGTATGAAGATTTGTAGAGATAGGAAAAATAGAACATTGATGCTATCTTAGGCTGATTATGTTTAGAAGGTGTTGCAATGTTTCTCTATGGAGAATGCTAAAGCTGTCAACACACCTTTACTTGATCAATTGAAGTTGACTAAGGAGATGTTTCCTAAGGCACAGGAAGAGAAGGATAATATGTCCAAGGTACCCTATGCTTCAACTATAGGAAGCTTGATGTATGCTATGGTATGTACTAGGCCAGATATTGCACATGCAGTGGGAGTCATTTGTAGGTATATGAGTCATCCAAGCATTGAGCATTGGAATGAAGTCAAATGGATTCTTAGATCTTTGAGAGGCACATCCAATAAGTGTTTACTATTGTGGGCTCTACTACTGATTTACAGGGCTATGTTGACTTAGATGATACTAGGCGGAGTTCTATAGGTTATGTCTTTACTGTTGATAGGGCAGTTGTGAGCTGGGTTTCTAGGTTACAGAAGATTAATGCTTTATCCACTACAGAGGCAGAGTATGTTGTTGCTACAGAGGTAGCCAAGGATATGATATGGCTTTAGTTCTTCTTGGAAGAATTGGGACATCCTCAGAAGGATAATTATTTTTTTACAGATAGTCAGAGTGACATTCATCTTGCAAAGAATTTAGCTCTGCATTCAAAGACCAAACACACACAGTTGTGGTACCATTTCATTTGGTTAGTTTTGGAGGATGGACAATTAAAGCTAGAGAAGATACATACAAATGAAAATTGTTGGTAAACAGATTGTTCTTTCCAATGTAACTTTTACATGCCCGGACCTGTGAGAAACAATTTTACCAATAGTTGGATAATCTATCATGAGATTGATAGATTTCCTCTGAATTGAAAGGTACAGCTCCCTTATCAATGATATTCAATGAATTTGTTTGTTCCTAAACTAATCAAGGGGTGTGTTCTTAACCAGAGAATAGTAGAGGTATAATTGAGCTAACCTAAGACAAGATCTTACTCAAGCAAACATGAAGTTTCAAATCAATTAATTAGTTTTATGCATCCACACATCTCATGAATTCATAAAACTTTCGAGCAAACTGAACTATTAGAGTTTAAATCTATCTTTTAACTAATAAATTGATAACATAAATGATTCCTCTTCGAATGAACAATAACAATGCTTATCACATTCATTTGTTATATTATGAACAAGGGAAGTAAAACTCTGTCTCTTCCTCATTTTGTTTCCAAACCATATGAGGAAAATACTAACTAACTTCTACAAGAACAAAAAATAATTGATATCAAATACCTCTTAATTGTCTCTGCAACAAAAAGCAAACCATATGAGGAAAATACTAACTAACTTCTACAAGAACAAAAAATAATTGATATCAAATACCTCTTAATTGTCTCTGCAACAAAAAGTACTTCACGCAAAAAATTTTGCCGACTTTTACTTCATACATATAGAGTTTGAGAGATGCCCATTATAATAGGAATTTTAATTTGTTCATCTTCTGAGGATGACAAATGGCAAGATGTCAGTCTGTCGTATTACAAAACTTACAAAATTTGCAAGGTTTACGATAGAAAATGAAAGGGGGCATCAAGTGAATCACTTGGGCTTCTTTCCTTTTTCAGTTTTTTCTCTATATGCCTTAGCAGCAACTATAATTGGAATCATTTCTTCATGATTGGGCACATGTCTACCAAAAAGAAGTACTGTTCGTGATTGGAATAATTTGCACCAAAAAGAAGTATTTTTCTACAAAATTAAGGGCTTCTACGTCACCTTTAAGTCAATGTAAGAGGACCAGAATGTCCACAATCTCAGGCTTGAGATCAATGCCGAATAGGGTTTTAGGGACCTTAGTCTTAGCTCCCCTTGGCTTTTGGAACCACGAACTCATGATCTCTTTTTGCCATACCATCTTCTTTAGAGAGAATTCAAACATAGCTCCTCCAATTGTTAATTCAAAGAACTCTTCTCGTTCTAGAATCCACAAGCAGTTCACTACTGCTTGCCTATCAATTGAGATTAGCACTATTTAATCTGGTAGTGAGATTTGCTTTGTATCTAGATTGTAATGATTGATGCATTCAATAATCAACTCTGGAGCTTATACAGCTACTAGAAATCTAGCTACCTCTACTAATCCACTTCCTCAAAGTTTCTCTATTATGGGGTGAATTGGCTCCGTCCTTAGCCTCCCTTGGAAGTCTTGCATATCGAAGAAGCGAAGTGAAGTGTTCGTGATATTCTGCCATATATACTTGATTCCACCCAGTCCATCAAAACCAGCGAATCTTGTTGCCATTTAGTCTGATATAAAGGTAAATTGAAATCTAATAATTGCAAATAGTGCAACGAGTGAACCTTGTAACTTTGAAATTTTTTGGAAGCACTATTCAGCATAATAGTTCAAAAGAGAAAGGAATGATTTGAAAATTTGTTACACTATCTTCATATAAGAACCCTTGATCTATCCTTTGATTTTCATGATCCACGCCACACGAGAAAATTTAAGGATAAATCCATTAAATTAGTAAATGTGAGGGTTTTAACGAATTTTTCCCTATCTTTTCACTATTCTCATTGGCCCAACAGTAACTTTCTTTAATTACAGACTTGCTTCCCCATTTTTACCCTATTTCAGAGAAATAGAAATGGAGTACTCCTTGGGAAGAAATCCATCGGACTGGATTCTTTTTCAAATACCTTCACAAACTCAACCGATTTGCTTCAATTATCTTTCCCAAAACATCCCATGGTCAATTTACACAATTGCTATGCTTTGTAGGAGCGATTTTCTATTATATGTGAAAAATTGTTGTCAAGGGGAGAAAGCCCATTGAGGAGAAGGTGATTTCCACTTTTGCGCTTTTGCCCTCATTTTACCTTCTCTCCCCTAATCACTTTACTTTAAGCCTTTAGAAAATATAAAACTAGCTTTGCGAGTGAAAAATGAGACCCACTAACTCACTCTACCTTTCCACAAATGCTTTTTAAAAAACTGACTTCTTGGTTCGAAACTCACCAAGGAGAAGCTATTTCTGAATTTTTTGCCGATGTTTTTTTTATCATCTTAGTGAGTTTTGAATGATTCTCACAGTGAAAACATGGCAATACTTGAATGATATATCCATAACATAATTCACCTCTCTTTATTTAAGGTCACAAACTATATTTTTTATTCTCGACAGACTTTCACCTTCGGGGTGCAAAAACTCGCCAAGGAGAAGATGAAACTAGATTTTTTGCCATTTCAACTTTCTTCATTTTCAGAACAAAATGAGCTGCAAGTAGTTCATCTAAATTAACATAATTCAAGAATCTTCATCAAGAAAAGTCCTAAATTACCCAAAAGACTCACGATGATAAAGAAAACCCACCCAGCCATACAATGTGGGAGAACGGAAAAGATGAAAACCCGATGGAGATACTTATCACTTGAGCAAAAAAGAACTAACTCAACCAAACTAAATACAATACAAGTTAATTTCCACTTTGCAAAATTGGTACATGATGGAAAGTGGGGCAACAACTAGCTTTGACTAGGGACTCGGGCAGAGTATGCCCAAGCAAGGAACTTGGAATCTTTGGTTCGCAAAAGAAAATAAAAGGTGACAAAACAAAAAAAACTAAACTAAACAAGGAACAAGGAAAAGAAAATAGAAGGGAAAAGGCTAACTAAGACACACACAAGACACTAAGCTTAACTATAGTACAGTATAGGGGCTACCTATTTTCAATTTGCAATTTGATAGAGCTTGAGATCTTGACCATTATAAGTCAAGGGTAGTACTTCACCATCTTCATATGCCAACTTGAAAGAATAGTTTTTGAATGCTTTTTGAATTCTGAATGAACCTTTCCACAAAGCATCAAACTTCTTATGCATTCCATTTGAAGCCTTTCTTTTTTCCCAAAGTAGTACCATGTCTCCTACCATAAATTTTTGAGGTCTTGTTTTCTTATCAAAGAGCTCCTTCACTTGCATTTGGTGCTATGTATGTGATCTATAATTTCCCTCCTTTCTTCTTCAAATTTGCTCAAATATAGGATCCTCTTCTCTAGGCCATCCTTATAGACATCATCCTCAATAACTCTAGAGGTAGAGGCAAATTGGCTTGAGTTTTGTAAACCAATTCAAAAGGGGATATACCAATTGCCTTCTTGGGTGTCACTCTATCTACCAAGAGTGCCTCGTGAATCTTTTTGTGTCAGGTCTTCTGATTATCTGAGACTAGCTTCTTAACAGTATTAATTAAATTCTTATTGCTAGACTCTGTATGTCCATTCCCTTGAGGGAAATAATCAGATGAATGACCAACGGTTATCCCATACTCAAAACAAAAATCAATAATTTCAATTGAAGAAAATAGGACGCATTATCCATCACTAGTTTAATAGGAAGACCAAACCTAACCAAAATCTTTTCTTTTATGAATTCACACACCACCTTGGAAGTAGTCTTCTTTGTAGCCTTAGCTTCTAGCCATTTAGTGAAGTAATCAGTTTTAGTTATTATATACTGATGACTAGCACTGGATGTAGGGCTAATAGGACCAACAAAGTCAAGGCACCACTGTTGAAAAGGACCTTCGATGATAACAAGTCTCAAAGGTAGAGTAGTTAGTTGAGGACTTTTAGAGAACATCTTGCACTTTTCACACTTTACTACCCAAGCATATGCATCTTTAAACATCCCAAGCTAGTAATAGCACTACCTTAGTATTTTAAATGTTGTGACTAAAGAAGATAAATGTCCTCCACAAGCTCCATTGTGAAATATCTTCAACAACTTTTCTTGTTGTTGTTTATCTACACACCTAAGGAAAGTACCATCAATAGCTTTTTTGAAAAGCTTACCATCCTAGATCACATGCTTAGCTGCCTTTAGTTTAAGGTATCTTCTTTGCTTTGTATTTAGGCCCTCTAGACATTCACCATACGTTAAAAAGTAAGAGATATTTTCAAACCATGGATCATAGAGACCCATAGCTAACACCAATTACTTCTCACCTGATTCTTCTGACTTTCCAGTGATTTTGTTTTCTGCAATTGCCTTGCATAGAGCATTCCCTCTTACCAACTTGGTAGGTTTAATCTCTATATTGTATTCTTGTATTTTTGCTACCCATGCTCCTCTGTCATTGCAACCTACATCCTATTGCGTCAGTATGCTCTTTACTGCTACATCTGGGACAAAAACTATTGAATGTGAATGTAGGATATAGAACCAAAAATTTTTAAGAGCCTTGACCACTGAAAAAGCATGCTTTTCAATTTGTGAATATTTGAGTTCATGGTTCTTTAAAGGTATGGTCATAAAAACAATAGAAACCTGTACTCCTTCATCATTCTCCTGCATAAGAATAGCTGACAATGTATGTTCAGAAGTGTAACAATAAATGATAAAGTCTCGCTTATAATTTGGATGGCACAGTATCGGGGCATTAGCAATAGCAGTTTTTATATCATGAAAAGCTTGCTTTCCTGCCTCATTCCATTTGAAATTTGAATTCCTTTTCATCATTTCCACTATATGTTTAGTAGTTTTCGCAAAATTAGGCACAAATGTTCTGAGAAAATTAACCTGCCCAAAGAAAGACTTAACCCCTAATTTTTTTTAGGGTAGGCTCAGTCTCTGAATAGCTTCTACTCTTTTAGGGTCAATTCTAATGCCTTCTTGGGACACTATATGGCCAAGGAGCTTTCCTTTTGTCACATAGAAAACTGACTTCCTTGGGTTGAGAGATATTCCATGCTCTCGGCACCTTTGTAACACTTTCCTCAAATCTTCCATATGATCTTTTCTTTTTCTTGAGAACACAGTGAGGTCATCTAGGTATATGACTATGATTCGATCTTTCAAATCAGCGAATGTCTTACTCATACACCTTTGGAATGTAGCATCAGTGTTGATAAGTCCAAAAGGCATTCTACAATATGCAAATATACCCCAAGGGGTAGTGAACACCATCTTATGTTGGTCCTTCTCTTCTACTTCAACCTGATTATAACTCAAGAAGCCGTCAAACATAGACATCATTTCTAATCCTGCCACTATTTGCAATAGATAGTCCATATTAGGAAGCGCAAAGTTATCTTTCAGGGACACTTGATTTAGGTTGTAGAAATCAACACATATTCTTATTTCTCCATTCTCCTTTCTGACAGGTACTATATTGGCTATCCAAGTGGAATGATGAATGGGATAAATAATTCTTGCTTTTAACATCTTATCTACTTCTCAGAAGATGGCATCAGCGACTTTTGGATTATAATTCTTTTGTTTTTGCCAGAAAGGGACTACATCAGGGTTCAGTAGAATTTTGTGTTTTACCTTCCCATTTCTATAACTTTTCAAATCTTCATAGCTCCAAGCGAAAACATCCCTATATTCCATAAATAGATTCTTTGTGACCTCTTTCTCTTCGAGTGAACAACATTTCCCAATGTTAATCAGCTTAGGATTATGAATATCTCCAATGTTAACTCCTTCATATTCACCCGTTGTTGGCCCCTTTTCTGCTCGCTTCTACTTTATGTAAGCATCATGTCTATTAAACAATTTTTCTAAGACCATGAAATATGGGGGAATAATGTTTCCTTTCAAGTGAACTTCCACATTTTGGCTCTATTCTTTCTCTGCATCAAGGCTTTCATGATTACTTCCCTTAGATTCATGCTCAAAGCTAAACTTGTCATTCTCAAGAAACATCTGCAAACTTTTATCATCATTGAAAACTTGCCATGATTCTGTGTTATCTAGAACAACAAATCGATACACATTTTCAATCTGGTACTTCTTGCCTTGGAAATCTGGGTGAGAAAGTAATAGGGAGGCAAAGATAGCCAAGGAATCAGCTTTGGCATTCATCTCTCTTGGAACCACTTCAATAGAGAAGGCATCTAGACCTTAAATCTCATCCCAGAATCTATTCTTGTAATTTTTTAGCTTGTGATTTTTAACAGAATACTGCCCTTTAACCTACTTTACAATAAGCTTTGCATCACCTTGGGCTTTTAAAATCTTTATTCCTCTTTCTTTTGTTTTCATTATTCCAAGTAATATGAACTCATATTCTTTAGTGTTATTTGTATTCCCAAATTCTAATTTGAAAGCCATAGGTTTAGGTTCTCCTTCTAGGGATATCAATACTATACCAGCTCCAGATCCTAAAGAGGCACAACTTTCATCAAATTCAAGCATCCATATGCCTGGGACATTTTTATTTTCATTGGAAACTTTATCACTTTGATTTTCATCTATTTATTCTTTTGGGTTTTCTTCAGTAAACAACATATAATTGCCAAACTCTAATTCTTGATATAGGGTCTGAGCTTTAGGATCATCTGATTTCAACACTGTGAACTTTTCCTTTTCTTCAAGTTCTAATTTGATTTTCTTATTCCCAATAGGTATTATTGCTTGGGAGTAGTCTAGTTTTATTTCTCCTCCTAAGTCACGACAAAAAACTTCTAATTAATAGAAGTCCATAGCTTGCTGGGATATCCGCTAGTAGGATAGTCAATAGGAGCTTTTTTTTGGATGTGAAGCTAAAGCTACCTGAGCATCTTTAATCTATTTGAGTAAGGAAACTTGTTTGGCATCCATTGAATAGCATCTTCCATGCACTTTGGTAAGATTGAGACCCAAAGCTTTAACTACAGAATAAGGCATAACATTATCCGATGCACCTGAATCTATTATACAATTACTGAGTTTACATCCATTGATGTACAATGAGATATAAAAAGGTTCAAGTTTTTGCCTAGGATAGGTTGCTAAAAATGTGGAATCTTCTTGATTAAACAAACCAGATGTTAAGGTTTCATCTTCTTTTTCAACCATTACGTTACAATTGGCATCTGATGTGTTTTCTTTACATCGATCTACTAGTCTTTTTAACTCAAAAGGGTGTGACTTTAAATAATCAATAGTGGAAATTTGAATTGTTGACTCTTGGCAAAATTGAATGAAATCAAAGGATGTCTTGTCCCTACCTATTTGTGAAGTTGATACTCCTTGATTAGTATGCACATTGTTCATTGAAGGACTGAAGTCATTTCTATGAGTGTGACTAAAGGTTTGATTCTTTAACCTTTGTCCATGGGTAAGCACTGTGTATGAAGTTCCATCAATAGTTGTGTAACATTCACCTTTTTATTCAAAATCCGATTCATATTCTAAAAATAAATTTCTAGAGTTGCCATTTGAATAAGAATCAGGCTCTGAACAAGGAGCCGTAGTGTTTAATTCATTAGTAGATAACAATTGCTTCATGTGGGTAGTCTCTGGACAATTCTCACTATCATGATCTGTGGTCAAATGAAAGACACACATATTTCCTTTTTTCAACACTGCTTCTATTTGCAACCTAGGTTGTGGGCTTGTAAGCTGCGAAAATCTGCTTTCATTGCTTCTGCCTAGTGAATGTTGGTAATTTTGCTGACAAGAGCTATTGAATCTGGGTAACTACTTCTTCATTGCTACTAGTTCATTAGACAACTTTTGAATCATCTCTTCTGATGATGTGGTATTACTAGAACTCCCTTTAGTTTGAAGTTCTCGTTTCCATTTTCTCACGGAAATCAAATCATCCTCACATTCAATAGCTTTCTTTTGTGCATCAACCAGATCAACAGGACGTGCTCTTCTCAGATCATAATTGATATCTAGAGGCATAGCACTAATAAAGAAATTTTTTAGATTACCAGGTGTGGGTCTATTAGTAGTAGGAATTCTACTATTAATCTTAATGAATTTGGCAACAAAATCCCTCATGCTCATAGTTGGTTGCTTCTTATTTGAAGTCAACTATGTTAGCAAGGCATGTTCATCTTCCGCAGTTTTGAATCTGGTCTCAAATTTAGTTCTCATTGTATCCCAATCAGTTATTGAGCTGTCAGCTAGATGATAAAACCAATCTGCTACACTATCTATGAGGGTTTCTATGAACAATCTTACAACAACATCTTCATGTCCCACGCCTAAGATATGAGTAGCTACAAAGAAAGATTTAATGTGTTCATCTGTAGTGACTTTCCCATCACCTGAGAATTTAGGAAAATTCTTCCTTGAGCCAACCAGGAGTGGATGGTAAGCATTTAGCACTAACGACCCTATTGTCGCGGCTCATGGAGCGGCCATGATTGTTCTAGCAGTATATGGCAAAAAATTAACAATTGGAGGGGCAGTAACTCCGTGAAGTGCTAACACCTGACAAGTGGAATGTGAAGTGTTGGCATCCTAATTTCTAATAAAGGAAGGGGGTCTACTCTAATTTTTACCTTTACCTTTTCACTTTAGGATGTCTAAAATAGGAAAGTCGAGCTCTGCAAGTTTATCAAAGGTAGGATCTTGCCCACCCTGTTCCTTGGTACTTCTGAGGAACCTAAATTGTTCCAGGATGTTGGGTCTAGTTTATCTCTGAGCTTATTGTCTTAATTGTCTTTCTACTCTCTAGATATCTCTCCTTTGAATAGCTCTTTCAAAGGCTTTAGCTCTTCTTTCTTCTTCCTCTAATACCTAGCTAGCATTTTGATAATGTTTAGTGTTCCTTCTGTGCCTCTAAATGAATGTGTTAAGGGATGAAATTATGTCCTCTTGGTAGTCTTGAAAACCAAGATTAGGTTGGAGCACTGGGATTATGTTTTCATGAGGTAGTACCATTTTCCCTCATGACATAGGCTTTTTGATCAAGCAACTATTCATTTCCCTAGCAGAGTCACCAAAAATTTGTTGGTAAATAGATTGTTCTTTCCAATGTAACTCTTACATGCTCAAACCTATGAGAAACAATTTGATACCAATAGTTGGATAATCTATCATGAGATTGATAGATTTCCTCTGAATTGAAAGGTATAGCTTCCTTATCAATGATATTCAATGAATTTTTTTGTTCCTAAACTAATCAAGGGGTATTTTCTTAACTAGAAAATAGTAGAGGTATAACCAAGCTAACCTTAGACAAGATCTAACTCAAGTGAACATGAAGTTTCAAATCAATTAATCAATTTTATGCATCCAAAAATCTTATGAATTCATAAAACTTCCCAGCAAACTAAACTATTAGAGTTTAAATCTATCTTTTAACTAATAAATTGACAACATAAAGGATTCCTCTTTGAATGAACAATAACAATGCTTATCACATTCATTCATTATATTATGAACAGGGGAAGTAAAACTCTGTCTCTTCCTCATTCCATTTCCAAACCATATGAGGAAAATACTAACTAACTTCTACGGGAACTGAAAATAATTGATATCAAATACCTCTTAATTGTCTCTGCAACAAAAAGTACTTCACACCAAAAAATTTTCCAACCTTCTATTAATCATTCAACTTCATACATATAGAGTTTGAGAGATGACCGTTACAATAGGAATTTTAATCAGTTCATCTTCTGAGGATGAAAAATGGCAAGATGCCAATCTTTTGTATTATAAAACTTACAAAATTTGCAATAGAAAATGAAAAGGGGGCGTCAAGTGAATCACTTGGGCTTCTTTCCTTTTTCAATTTTCGCTCTATATGCCTTAGTAGCAACTATAATTGGAATCATTTCTTTGTGATTGGGCACATGTACATTAGTGAATCTTAAGAGACACTTTGAATGCTCTCAAGCCAGTTCCTTTACTGCATTTAGCTAACTTGTCAATTCTTCAGCAGCCACGTGTACACATCCACCAAGTGTCTGTAACTCGAATACTTTGTTTTGACTACTTGAAGTCATTCTAGATAGATTACTCAAGTATGTCAAGAAGTTGTTCTTCATTACTTCTACCCCAATAAGAGCTTTCCCTTGCCCACTAGTTTGTGAGTCAGTGTGCAATCCTCACATGAGTTTGAATGCTCTGTCTTGGGTCTTCCCCAAAATTTCCCTTGTTTCTTTGAGTCCCTCTTCAGCTTCTTGAATCATTTCCAGCTTAAATTGCATGCTTTGAAGCCATTCGAATAGGGGTTCAGTCCCTTTCTTCAAAATCTTTGCTTTAACCACCTCTTTTGTCTTCATTTGGATGATCAGTTTTAGGAGGGAAATGCATTCATCATATCTTGCCTTCTCCACAGCCAAAGTGTTGTGATTAGATAATATATTATCCTTCTTAGTTTCCAATCGAAGGATAAGATTTCCAATTTGATCGATCAGAGAAATTCCATCTACATTGAGTTTTTCAATCCATTCTTTTTTGATCTAGCCAAAATGACTATCTTTCTGAAGCTATGAGATGAAAGCTTGCACTTCTTCCACTGTGGGGTTCTCAATAGCAGGCATACCAGTAATAGTTGCCAATGGAACAACTAACTATCTAATAAATCTTTTCAATTCTTCAATCTCAGCCTTCATCTTGATTTTCAACAATTTGAGGATCTCTAATTGTTCTTATATCACCTCATTACTTGATCTCCATAGGCCCACCTTTGTATCATGTCTAGCCTCTCAAGATCAATTGAATGCAGATTGAAATCATCAGGTGTCATGTCTTCAATTCTCCCTACTTTGGTTTGCTTTTCTATCTCCATTGTTAAGTGTCCTATTTTTGGATCTTGCCCAAGATTTGATAAAGTCTTCTGCTTCTTAGTTTTCACTATTGCAAACCTAGGGTGAATTGCTTGAGACACAGTATCTTTTGCAGGTATGCTCTCCTCTTTCCTCTTTTTCTTCCTTTGTAAGGTGTCTTCTAGCAAGGACTCTATACTAATCACTTTAGAAGCAGTCCCAAGTGACTCTATACTGAACATTTTCCTCTTCACCAGAGTCACTGTCATTGTAGCTACAAAAAAAGGATTATTTGGATCTTGAAAAATAAGTCTAGATGAACTCAGCGCTTTCTCTTCCACTTGAGTTTCCCTCGTAGCTTCATCAGATTCAGTGGACTCGCTGCTACTGCTCTTTTCATCCTCAATCTCTACTATCTAAATGGGGGAACCAATTAGCTTCAAAAGAGGAGCACTTGCAGATGGACCAGGGCTATGATGAGGAGATGGAGTTGGACTAACGTGAGGAGGTGAGATTGGAGCAGTGACACCATCTTTTGGCTCTTCAATCCTCTTTTCTTCGGTGCTAGCTTGGGCTATAATAAGTGGTAGAGGACTGCCTTGGCAAGTTGGAGTTATTGAAATGTTCTTCTCTGGGGATTGATCACCTCCTCCTATAGATTGATTTGGTCCTTGAGTAGCTATGGTTGTAATACTAGGTGTGGCACTCTGAGAAGAAGTGGAAGTAGCAGCAATTGGAGAAGCTTGAGTAGTCTTGCTCTTACTCTGGCCCTTTTTTGTCATCCACTCAACTCATTTTCTAGTTCTCTTGATGATCTAGGCCATCATAACATCAAGGTCTTCTTCTATATCAACATATGGCTCAGAACTAATTGGAGTATTTCTTATTTTGGTCAAATATGTATTACTATACATATTTTTCCATCATCTTCTAGTCCTTTTACATCTAAGTTGATGCCATATGTCTTTATTTGATCCACTGTCAATCTAGCAAAAGCATGATCTCAGCTCTTTAACTCATATTTACAATCTGCCCAATAATCCTCCATAATAGTAACATGCTTGATTATGCTTCTAATTTGAAGCACATCTCTGGCATACCCATTTGGGTCAAACATAGGCCTCACCACTTCATACTCCTCTAACTTGTACTTGTTCTCAAATGTCTTAAGCATGTTTTTAGCATCTGATCAAGTCTCAAAACTGTAGGCCCCAACTTTCATGGGGAATTCGTACCCCTTCTTCTTCAAACTAGCACTCAACACGTTCACCTGAAGCGCTTGCCTCATGATCTCAATGAGTACAATCATGTCATTCAGGTATCTAGACAACTTCAGAGGAAATCCATCAAATGATGCAAGACACAAATAAGAAAAAGATGAGAATTGAATAAAATAACTACCAAATTGACTAATGACTACCATTGCTTTCGGACTGAATCTCCACTCTGGACATCCTTGGAGTTCCCTGCATATTTTCATTGTGGATGCATCATTTACTTAGATATACTTTGCATAACTATTCTGCAACTACAAGCATGGATAAAATTCATAGCTTTTTACATCATCAGGAAAGTCCTCTAATCTGGGGAGTCCCAGCCACAATTGTAGGGAAGCCAACATATATATCAAGAAAGAAGACATATAAGATGAATTGTAGAACTTAGTCGTACTAAGAACCCTAGACAGATGTTCACTTACCTCATACACCTAGTCAATATATTGTGTATCTAAGAAAATAATTTGCACCAAAAAGAAGTACTATTCTACAAAATTAAGGGCTTCTACCTCACCTTTAAGTTGATGTAAGAGGACAAGAATGTCCACAATCTCAAGCTTGAGATTAGTACCGAAAAGGGTTTTGGGGACCTTACTCTTAGCTCCCCTTGGCTTTTGGAACCATGAACTCATGATCTCTTTTCGCCACACCATCTTCTTCAAAGAGAATTCAGACATAGCTCCTTCAATTGTTAATTCAGAGAACTCTTCTCATTCTAGAATATGTAGGGAGTTCACTACCACTTTCTTATCAATTAAGATTAGAATTTTTTGATATGGTAGTAAGATTTGCTTTGTATTTGGATTGTAATGATTGATGCATTCAATAATCAACTCTGGAGCTTATACAGCTATTGGAAATCCGGTTGCCTCTACTAATCCACTTCTTCAAAGTTTCTCCATTATGGAGTGAACTGGCTCCATCTTTAGCCTCCTTTAGAAGTCTTGCATATTAAAGAAGCAAAGTGAAGTGTCCGTGATATTCTACCATAAAGACCTGATTCCACCCAGTTCATCAAAATCGGTGAATCTTGTTGCGATTTTGTATGATATAAAGGTAAATTGAAATCTAATAATTGCAAATAGTGCAATGAGTGAACCTTGTAACTTTGAAAAAATTTTGAAGCACTATTCAACATAACAGTTCAAAAGAGAAAGCAGTGATTTGAAAATCTGTTACACTTATCTTTATATAAGAACCCTTAATCTATCCATTAATTTTCTTGATCCATGCCACATGAGCGGATTTAAGGATAAATCCATTGAATTAGTAAATGTGAGGGTTCTAACAAATTTTTCCCTATCTTTTCACTGTTCTCATTGGCCCAACGATAACTTTCTTTAATTACAGACTTGCTTCCCCATTTTTACCCTATTTCGGAGAAATAGAAACAGAGTACTCCTTGGGAAGAAATCCACCGGACTGGATTCTTTTTCAAATACCTTCACAAACTCAACTGATTTGCTTGAATTATCTTTCCCAAAACATCCCATGATCAATTTACACAATTATTATGCTTTGCAGGAGGGATTTTCTATTATATGCGAAAAATTGTCACTAAGGAGAAGGCGATTTCCACTTTTTTGCTTTTGCCCTCATTTTACCTTCTCTCCCCTAATCACTTTAATTTAAGCCTTCAGAAAATATAAAATTGGCTTCGTGAGTGAAAAATGAGACCCACTCACTCACTTTACCTTTCCACAAATGCTTTTTGGAAAACTAACTTCTTGGTTCGAAACCTGCCGAGGAGAAGCTATTTTTGAATTTTTCGCCGATGTTTTTTTTATCATCTTAGTGAGTTTTGAATGATTCCCATAGTGAAAACATGGCAATACTTGAATGATCTATCCATAACATAATTTGCCTCTCTTTATTTAAGCTTGTGAACTACATTTTTGATTCTCGGTGGAGTTTCACCTTCGAGGTGGGAAAACTCACCAAGGAGAAGACGAAACTAGATTTTTTGCCATTTCAACTTTCTTCATGTTCGGAAAAAAATGAGCTACAAGTAGTTCATTTGAAGTAACATAATTCAAGAATCTCCATCGAGAAAAGTTCTAAACTACCCAAAAGACTCATGATGATAAAGAAAACCCACCTGACCATACAATGTGGGACAAGGGAAAAGATGAAAACCCAATGGAGATACTCATCACTTGAGAAAAAAAGGACTGACTCAACCAAACTAAACACAATACAAGTTAATTTCCACTTTGAAAAATTGGTACATGATGAAAAGTGGGGCAACAAAAATCTAGCAGATATGTTGACAAAGATAGTAACAAGGGAGAAGTTAAACTCCTCTTCAGCTTTGGTTGGTCTTCTTGACTTAACATGAATAATAGAATAGTAGAGTCCAAGGTGGTTTGATCCAAATGGAGCTCCATGTGGCAGTAGTATTGCTACAAGATCAGTCTCCAAGTGGGAGATTGTTGTTTAATGTGGAGCCTGATCAGTCCCCAAGTGGGAGATTGTTAGTTTTTGGTGGCTGATTAGGAAAGTATTATACATACTTCATAAATTCTTTGGGTTTCAAGCCAAAATTGTAGCTGACATATGGCCGACATGTTGTAAACCTAAAATGGCATAAAATACTTCTATAAAAGGGCTTACGATTAGGTATTTTTTATTATGTTAAGTTATGATGCGAAATTGGTTCTTGTGGCGGTATTGAGCTGTAAGGGATTACGGATTGTAATTAGGTTGTAATCATTTGATTGTAATAAGATTAGACTTGTTTTTTGGTGGACGTAGCCCTGGGATTGGGTGAACCACGTTAAATCTTGGTGCCTTGTGTTCTTTTTTATGTGATCTATTATTTTTTGTTATTGGTTATATTTTCATGTATTTTTTATTTATGTATGTGGTTTAATCCTAACAAATAAATATAATTTCATAATTAAAAAAATTATATCCTTCTTTGAATTAGAATATATTTTTATCATATATATGTCCCATATTCATTTACATTCCTACCATCTAGTTATTGACAATATAATAGACCTAAATAATATTATTTCAAAGACAATAATGTGAAGGAATGAGACTTAAATAATGCATATCATAGATTTACCTTACCTAAGGTGGGACCTATTGTCAAGTCAGTTAATGTTTATCCAATTCATGCTTTTCCTTGCTAACTCATACTTGTTGGGTGCTACATGATGGTAAACTATGTGATGCCTACCACATTGGATGTGGGCTTGATGTCTATTTGCTAAGTCTACTTGTTTGATCATTGGTCTATTTTCCACATGATTGTTCCTATCATCCCACAATCTTTTTGGGATTGTGTGTGATCAATTTCCACTTGTTCGATTGTCTTATTTTATACATTGTTTGTACTTCCTATCCATTAGTCCACTTTGGATTACTATGGAAGATACCATTTTTCTTCTATTCCTCCCTAATTTTTTGATGTCTTTTCCTTCGCTCAAGCATAGACCTTAATATGTGTTCCTAACCAATCAAAGGGTTGGGATTTATGATAGGTCAAAGCCGACATAGGATTTGATATTAAATAATGATATTAGTAATATGGATAATTTCATTAGTTAATAATATATTTATTTATTGTTTATTTTAGTGATCAAAAGTTAGCTATTTAATTTAAATAGTTAATATATACTAGTAGTGACATGTTTAAGTCCTTTTTTAATAAATAATTGATTACATAATTATTTGAATAGGAATATTTATGATTTTTTATTTAATGTCAAATCTTAATGTCAAATCTCAATACTAGAGGGGATATTCCAAGAATGTTCTTAAGTCCTCTAACAAGGCTACTCCTAACAGGGTGATTATATCCTTTAACAGGGTCACACCCAACAATGTGTTTTGTAACCTTTAAATGGGTTGGCTCCTCATAGAGCTCACTTTATAAGAGTGAAAAAGTGGTAGCACGTTACTAGTGGTTTTCCTGGTGTCAAACATTGTGTGGATTTTTGTTATGTGTTTATACTACTTACTATATTTAAGTTGTTGACTATGATTAGTTTTTGTAATTGGTACGTATAGCATAGAGAGCTAAAATGGAATGAAAAAGTTGGATTATAGTGAAAAATTTTAATCATTGATTTATTTCATTAAGTTTGTTAAAGTTTTAAGTTTTTCTTTTGTACATTTGAACATGAGGATAACTGATTCACCTCCCCTCTCAATTGTTCCAATTATTCTAACAATTGGTATCAGATCTCTTGGTGCTTGTGTGAAATTTTCAAGGACTTAAAGCTAAAGATCAAGATGTATAAGAGAGAGATAACCAAATTGAGAAAGGAGAATTTCTCAACACGAAAAAGGTTGATGAAGTTGCATCTATCAGGTATTAGAAATTCTACACTTTACTATCTTGAAAATGATTACATTGAATTTCCTAGACTTATGACTATTGAGAAGATGAAAGAGAGGTAGGAGTGTAACCAAATGATGATTGAGATTTCATCCTCTCTAAGATATTCTTAATTTGATGAAGTAAAAGACTATACAAATGCAAAGAAAATATGGGACAAGTCAATATCAATTTGTGGAGGAGACTCAAATGTGATGAGAGATAAAGCAAAAAAGTCTAAGAGGAAAGTTTGGTGACATGAGAATGAATGAAGGTGAGAACATAACATAATATGTTGGAAAAATTAAAGAATTTTTGAATGCTATTAGATGCTCTAGAGGTGACATATCTGAGGAGATAATGATCAACAAGGTACTGAGAACTTTACTTCCTATTTATGCTATTAAAGTGTCTACAATAAAAGAGTTGAGATGTACACCTGGTAATGATCTCACATTAGATAGTCTAGTTGGTAGACTCACATCTTTTGAGTTCGCTAATTTTTGATAATTACTCTCTTACTAATTTTGAAAGTTCTTTCAAATAAAAACTAATTCTTGATGGTTCTAGAAAAGAGAAGAAAATGTTGACATATCAGTCAAGTTTGTTCTTAGTGATACACACTTATTCAAATTATATATAGTTGTTGAGCTCATTGTATAGTTCTTAGTTTTTTCCATGTAATTCAATTGTTTGTCGAGTTCTATAGTTGCTATCGAGTCCTTTGGACACATCCCAGTGGTTACTAAGCAGATTCAATTAATGTAAAGACCAGCAATGTAAACTATGCATTTTAGTTGATGCCAAGTTTATCAGTGGTTACGAAGCAGTGTAGTGTTCATAGAGTTTGCGATGTATGTGATGAGAGTCCAGTGTTAATCAAGCTTCCCAATTTTAACCAAGTCACTCATTTTATACCGAGCTTGAGGTGAGAATGTTTACTAAGCCATACAGCGTAAATCAAGAGACTTAGTTTATATGACAAGTTTCACAATGTCTACAAGTCACCAGTACATGATGATGCCAAGTATTGATAGTAGATGATAATGCCCACAATGTCTAAGCTTCTACATCTATTGAATGCATGATGATGCCAAGTATTGATAGTAGATGTTGAGTATCAAAACCTCATTGAGTTAGTCTTTTGAACCCTAATGTCTTCATGTGGGCTAACTTTGAAGCATTTGTGATAACTTGTATGATGGCCGACTTTGTAATTTGTATAATTGGATTGATATATATGTAGTGAATTGTTTCATATCCAAGAATGTAATATCTATGAAAATATGAAAGATGCGAATGTGAATTACATCAGAGAAAAGTAGGAGTGAATTGTAAAGGCCATAACAACATAAGGTGTAGCAGAGACATATCTATCACAGAAAGGTGATCAGTACACAAAGGAATCTCATTCAGCAAACTAAGTTGTAGATCAAAGACCTACTACAACTTCATCCGAATAGGTGGATTAGTCAAAATCCTTTCACAAGGTAGACATAATAGTCTTTTGTAAATCTCTTTACCAAGTGCATACTTAATTGTATGTTTGTAAATCCTTTCACAAGGTGGACCTAGCAGTCCTTATTGCTCCTAATAGGGTAGATCATCAAAAGTGGTCAATGTAAGCTTTAACAGGCTAACTTTATACTACAGTACTAAAGTTGTGGGTATCATCCCCACCCTAGTTTTTCTTTGTATTTGGAAGGTTTCTAAGTCACCAAATCTTTGTGTCATAGTGTTATGAATGCTTTCAGTTTCTTATGCATGCAATTAGATTAGAATTTATATGATAGATTAAATGTTAATTGAATGGTTGGATTAAAGGCTAAAATTGTTGAATTTTTAGAAGTTACTTATTCGCCCCTCCCCTCTCAATAACTTAGCTTAGTCTTGAATATTTCCAACAATTGGTATCAGAGCTTTTTGGTTCTCAGGAGAAAGCTTAACAGCTTGAGCAAAGATCAAGGTCATGGAGATATTTAGACTTGAAAAAGCCATTGATAATGAAAAGTTGAATTTAAATATGGTCATTGCCCAACTCAAGAAAGCAAAGGAGCAACTCTATCAATCCTTGAAAAAAAGAAAAGAACTTGCAATTCAAATGAATTATCAACTCTACATTGAAGAAAGAATTGAAGATTTTCATTCAAGCAATTCAGATGATGCCAATGAAGCAATCAAAGAACTCATAGAAAAAAATGGTTCCCTGCAAGAAGAAGTAAGAAAGCTAAGAAGAGAACAAGAAATTTAGTCAGTAAGGATATGTGAAGTCTTGAAGCAGAGAAACAAGATAAAAGAAGAGATAGATGGAAGGAACAATGGAATCTAGAACCAATCCCTTCAGAAAGCAAACCTTATTGATCAATTCTCGAATGCAAATGAAGAAATCATGAGCCTAAGATTTGAAAAAGAAAGAATGAGGATGATTCATGATCATGAGCAAATCAATGACAAAATGATGAAATCTCAAGCAAACATGAATCATCTGAATGAGCAAAACCTCTATAGGCAAAAAGGAAAAATAGGAATTAGATATACTAAAGAAGGAGAATCATCCAAGCAAGGAACTCAAAAGAACCAAAGACCTACTTGCCATCACTATGGTAAGACAGATCATACATCAAACAAGTGTTGGAGTAATGAAAAAGAAAAATTCAATGGAAAATGCTACAATTGCAATCAGCATAGTCATAAAGCTAATTAATGCAAAGAGAAACCAAAATTTGAAGGCAAATGTCACAAATGCAAGAAACATGGACACACGTCATCAGAATGTAAAATCAAGGTATTGAATCCAACTGAGTAAATTGTGAAAGCAATATTTGGATGGGACCACAACACTTGGTGTAGATGTCATTACTTGAAGAATTTGGACACATTGTTATGAATTGTGTTAGACATCATATGAGGAAAAGATATTCTACCAAAAGATGTTTCATTTGTACAAAACTTGGTCATCTTGCCAAGAACTACATGAATACTGGTAGAATTGAAGATGAGAAGAAGGTAAAAGTTGATACCATCTTAAAGCAGATGAGACAGTAGTCAGTTCCTAAGTCCATTGAGGATACTAATCCAAGTAATGATGGTCAAGTCACTCAAGAAATGGGTGACTCTACCATTTCTAATTAATTTATCAAGGGGGAATTGGAACTATGCTATCAAAGAAGACATCCAAAATAGTTCCAGATTGAAAGATGGTAAAGATCCAAATCTATCTGCAAGATACAAAGGGATCATTAAGTGAGATCGATATCAGTTATTACCAAGTTACCTTTTCTACCGAGTGAGGTCAGGTCATAGATTCTACTGAGCAAGGTCAAGAGTAAAAAAGATAACTATGGTTACCAAGTCACCAAAACTTCACTAAGTGTTCAATGCTAAGTAGTGGATGACAGTCTATCAACATATCTACTTTTGTATCAAGCATTAATGGAAAAATTTCAATAAAAGGCATGAAATAGAAATCATTTCTTACCATGAAATTTTGAGTGCTATTGCAAAGAGAAATTTTTAGTGCAATCAAAGCAATTTGAGTGAATTTCTAGTGAAAGTTTTTCAAATTCTCTCAAACCCTGTCGAGTGAAAATGGCATCTAGCAGCAGCAAGGTTAAGTGAGTATCTAACATGTTGGTTCGTGGAGTTGAGTGGAAGGTGGCAGATTTCAAGCTCACTCCTGTGGTTGCTGAAACCCTAGATCCAAGTGGTAAACAATCCCAAATTCCTCCCAAAGTACTTATTATCAATGATATTCACACTCATTTCAAATGTGTTATCCAGGAAATTGGTACACTAGAAGTGGATGATGCCCTAGGTCAGTTATGTGTGAATGGAGTCCTAAAACTTGAGCATCAACATCTAGACACCAAAGGGTTGACACACATCCCTCACATGCCTCAAGAATTTCAAATTAAATGGATTAGGTTTATTCTCAGCCAGGTGCATAATGGGTAGCTATGGTTAAAACAACCAATTTTGATAACTAAGAAGATGATTCATTGAATCACTAGCCTCCCTATGCTAGCCAAAGCCAAAATGACAAAAACCCTAGGTCAGGCAGAATTGGAAAAGAAAACCCTAGCTGAATGGGATGGAAGAGGAATGAAAATCAATAGTGTCACTAATGCAGAATTGAAGTTTGGTATTCACATCATCGCACCCAAGATATATAGTTCAAGTAGATTGAATAGTGTGTCATGTGAAGTCATGGACTTATCTTACAAGGTGGTTAAGAACAATTAATCATACGACCTTGTTGAGCTATTGTTGAGACAATTCAACAAGAACATGGAAAGCATAAGAACATCAAAGAACAATCCATGTAAGTTCAATTCCTTGTTGACATGTCTATTCTTTTATGTTTGGAAATTCTTTCCCTCTAAAGGCACTATAGTATGGAGAAAAGATGTGTCTATGCTCTATCAAACCAATGAGTATATTGTCTAGATGGGTGAAAACTACAATAGTATCATGGACAACTACTTTGAAGTATTTAAAGAGAAAATGAACAACAGGTTCAAAATTCCCAAGAAGCTAGTTGGAGACTACAAAGATGATATATGTTTCATGGTGGATAGTGATAAGGTGTATATTTAGGTAGTTAAGCCTAGAATTGTGTGGGTAAAACTGTAAGGAAACTTAGCAATAAAGAATATAACCGTTTCCACATAACCCATAATAGATCTAAAATAAACACGGAATTAAAATCCACATGCAAGAGAATAGACAACATACCCACAAAATTGTGACACAAGATATACCCTGGGAAACCCTCATTGAGGGAAAAACCTAGCTTCCAAAAGCATACATCACCATGTATTATTCAGCAAAAAATACCATTGCCATACAACCATGGAAGCCTTCATGGCTATAGCCACAACCGAGCAAACTATGTGAACAAGCATGAATCTACACATCCCATGCCATGCTTTCAACCTTCACAAATGCTCCCTTGGCTAACCTGTCAAGCCTTGTCCCGCTCGACTCTTGCCTTTCTCACACTCTTACTCTCTACAATAACTACCCTTGTGGTTTCTTATATAGTGGCAAGTCCCACAAAACCACTAAGTGGTATTACATAAACCATGTGCTAAAACCATGTGCTACCTAACCCATTGACCCCACATTTAATATTGGGCATTTAATTATTTTCCCCAATATTAAATAATTATATGAAATATTATCACAATGTTACAATACAATTTATCAAGAATATTCCATGAAAATCTTTACATGTTGCACATCCATCTAGATACAACATTACATAATAAAATAAAATAATAAAATATAACAATATTATGCAATGTGTGCAACATCCATTATCTCAACAATCTCTCACTTGTTGTATACGTTGCATAGGGTCAATCTGTAGCCACACAAATGAACAAGGGAACAATCCCTCCTAGCACATCCACTGTCATGGATCAAAAATACACCAAGTGCTCCATCCTAGTACTTGTTGCATTAGAATATCATAAAATCTTGTACCAACTGAAATTTCAAGCACAAAAAACCTGATCCAAAGGTAATCACATGTATCTATAGTTGTCAAAATATATCCATAGCTGAAATAGCACCCACAACAAAGTACCAAACCCATCCAACTATCCATACCTCCAAAAGGTATATACCAAGTGAATCTCACATCATCAACATATCCAATCTGCAACCTGCAATCACAAGCCCCAAGAGCAATACCTGCCACATATATACCAAGAAGCTCCCACTGCAAAAGATAATGTCAAATCTATAACCAATCCACTCAAAACATCTCAAAGAAGTGAATCCATGTAGTATCAAGGACATCCACAATACATAAACTGATATCCTCCAAAAACAACTCTTGTAAGAGGTCTCCAATAGTCTCCCAAATTCTCCACAACCAACAGAGGAAAGAGATAAAGGAATAACCATGTCATCCCTCACATGACATACATGAGCACAAACTAGTGATCACAATCTCTAACCAATCTCAAATCCAATGTAGGCAAAACTGAACATCCAAGAAGATAACCAAGACTGGAGAAACCATGCAAATCATAATCGGTATCATGTCCTTCTACACAGACCTCTAGATGTAAACTGTGCAAGTATGATCTCCTCCATAAAACACCAACAAGAAGCCTCAACAACACTCAAACCATACCATATAACTAATCATGGATGTAAGCCTCTCACAAGAAGATCAAACTCATAAACCATTCCTAAACCAAGGAATAACCATTCCTAATCCAAGGAAAATGCCCAATATAAAACCATCTCCCAAACTCAACCAGCATAACAACATATGCACATGGAGATAACCAATGCTTAACTTTCTCTCAAATGAACCCTCTAGAACTAACTCATGTACCATAGCTCAAGATCCATATCCATGAAAGACAAGCATAAATATAATGCAACTGAGAGAAACAATAGGCTATACCTCTCAAGTAGAAAACTGCCAAGTAGACCAAGAGTGGTGAATGAGAACGCTCATCAAGATACCCAAGTCTCCAACCAAGACTCATCTAAGAACAATCTCCTCTCAAGTCCATATCAGGTGACTACCCCTCGGACTTCCTACTGAAACCATCAACCATCCCAACAAATACTTCTCTAATCCAAGAGAAATCAGCATCATCATTGTCTCTAAGTATCCATGAGCACATGTAACTGATCAATCCATGCCAACTCCAAATGCAACATAGCAATATCATGAAGTATCTAGCTTATGATCAGTGTACTCAATACCAAGAAACTAAATCAAGAATATCAATGTCAAAGTTCCAACCATGGCCTCGGGAACATAAACATGACAACATGATCTCACCATCTCAACCAAAGAGATAACATGCTCCACATGAACATACTATAACATGTCACAACTTTAAACATGTATCAAAAGTATACCATGACATAATAATGAAACCATCCTCATACCAAGGATAACATGTCAAATGAAAGCATAAACCACACCTTTGCCAAGAACCCTATGAGTCCTCAAGATGCAACCATCTCCACACACCATGAAGAAAACCATCTTCACATACCAAGAAGAATCATCTCCACATACCATGAAGATAACCAAGAACTCCATGAGTCTTCAAGATCTAACCATCTTCACACACCATGAAGATAACAAGTGCACCATGCAAATGTCAAAGACGCTTCTGTAGCAATAGGATCTAAAACAAACCTCCAACATCTACAAACACTCAATAAACATATCAATGCCAACAACTCCCACTCAACTATGGGACCAAGTCACCAATGGCATCATAAAATCCATCTCTTATATGAAGATCCAAATCAAACCAGGAACTAATCATGCACTGTCACCCCATCACTGTCACAAGCTCCCACTAAACCGTGTATCCAAGCTATCCATGACATCATGATGAAAAAAAAAATCCATCCTCTAATCATGAGAATCAACCAAGGCATCAAACCATCAAAAAATTCAAAGTGCACATCATGAGCTCCTCAAAAGAAATCAAATAACCATGATCCTCAACCAAGAAGACATACTCCCATAACTGAATCAAAAAAAAAAATTCAAGCTAATGAACATCAAGGATGTACCTATATATCCAATCATGTCATGCCAAAATCCATGACACCATGATCACATCCATGAACCAAGCATCTGTCTCTCAAAGTGTCCAACCTGTCAGCATAAAATAGTCAACCACAATCCTCCACCATGATTGTACCTGGTAACAACATCTCATCCCTTCTACATGAAGAAAAAATCAGCAAATCATGTGACTTAGGGCATAAACAACCCAAATCCAAGCCACCAATCTGAATATGCATCAATAATGAAAGATCAATGGGCAAAGACAATCCATAACCAAGCCATAAATGCAACTTGTAAGTATAGACCGATTACAAGACTGCACAACTTGTAGATCCAACAAATCATCATACATATACAAATCAAACACTGATAACCATATCATCATGAGACCAATCTAAAATATGAACTGAGTATAACATGACATCAAATATTAAATCTCTAATGCCATAAACTCACAATGTTACCATAGTCAAAATATATCTATAAACTATTCAAATCAATATATCACCAAATAAACCATGCTAAACATACACCGAATCTGAACCAATGTGTAGAGCTCTCCAAGAGCTTTCCGTTGACTACTTGAAGTCCAAAATCTGACTTCATATGCCCAAGTTATGCCTTAATTTGTGCTCAAAATAAATAACATCTAAATTTAGGGCTCTTAAAACCTAAAAAAATCTCAAAATAATAGAACCAAACCTATACCATGTTGTAGCACTCTGAATTAGCTTTCCAACGCCTATAAGAACTCTGAAATCTGATATTCTAAGAAAAAGTTATGGTCATTTTACTAAGACAGTCTTTTTACCATTTTCACTACGATTTTTCATTTTTTTTTTCTTGTGATGAAAATTCCAACGAGATTAAATTTGACAGCCATCATGGGCCGAAATCAAAAAACTCTTTCATTTCCTCTTAACATGGCCAAACTAGGACATATTATATCTCAAAATTTATGGAAATGTCGACTCAGATCCAATGGTGAGGTTTGTTTTTACCCAGGAGGTCATTTTTGCAAGCTCCTCCTAAAACCCTCATTTTAAATGAAACATCCAAAAAATTCTTTTGTCCAAAAAATTTACATGCCCAAATCTTTTAACATCTTATCATAACAGCAAATCCAAAACCCTTAGATCTGCAATAAATCATTCATATATCTTGCCCTTTCTTTTATCCTCTCATGCATTCCCATGGATTCAATCTAGGGTTATAATAATAAAACCATGGCTATGATACCACTTGTAAAGAAACTTGGCAATAAAGAATATAACCGTTTCCACATAACCCATAATAGATCTAAAATAAACACGGAATTAAAATCCACATGCAAGAGAATAGACAACATACCCACAAAATTGTGACACAAGATATACCCTGGGAAACCCTCATTGAGGGAAAAACCTAGCCTCCAAAAGCATCCATCACCATGTATTATTCAGCAAAAAATACCATTTTCATACAACCATGGAAGCCTTCATGGCCATAGCCACAACCGAGCAAACTATGTGAACAAGCATGAATCCACACATCCCATGCCATGCTTTCAACCTTCACAAATGCTCCCTTGGCTAACCTGTCAAGCCTTGTCCCACTCGACTCTTGCCTTTCTCACACTCTTACTCTCTACAACAACTACCCTTGTGGTTGCTTATATAGTAGCAAGTCTCACAAAACCACTAAGTCAATAGTAGCAAGTCTCACAAGTCCAAAATAGATGAAGACCTAAAGGCTAGTGCTCAGCAGCTGCAACTTAACCCTAATTCAAGCTTTGCACACTTCAAAAAAATAAGTTTCTTGTCAAAAATGCAAGAAGAATTGCTATGGGAAGAAGCAAGGATTAGGTCCACATTGATTAACATAAAGAACATGATCCTTCCCAATTGGATCCACTGCAAAAACATATTGCATACTCAAAAACTCTAATTCATGACAATAACTTCTCTATTGCAGACCATATGATAGAATTGTCAGAAGAGGTACAAATTACACTTCATACATGTAAGGTCCTACAAGAAAATTAGGATAAAACTCTAGAAATCATTCTTAAGGCACATTCTAAATTTTTGTATCATTTTGGTGTTTCTATGTAAATAAAATAGAATAAAGCTTTGGCATTACTATGAAAAAGGGGGAGAAAAGATATATTGGAGATAGCCATATGTTATGGGGGGTTGAAACACATAGAGAGACACATAATATGAGGAGAAATATGCTATGGGGGAGAAGTTGCAATAAGACATGTACAGAAAGACATGTTGTATATAGCAAGAAGATATATAGTATAATGTATATACCTTACAAAATTAATTTTTCAAAATCTCAAAAATAGTATACTCTACCTAGCCAATATCACATGGTGATAGATATAAGGTATTTAGTTTTGGTTGATAAGTTTTTTTGTCACTAATGCCAAAGGGGAAGATTGTTGACATATCAGTCAATTTTTTTGTTAGTGACACACACTTATTCAAATTGTATATAGATACTGATCTCATTGTATAGTTTTCAGTGTCTACCATGTAATTTAGTTGTTCACCGAGTTCTACAGTTGCTAGCGAGTCCTTTGTACACATCCCAATAGTTACCAAGTACATTAAGTTAATGTAAAGACCAGCAGTGTAAATTGTGCATTTTAGTTGATGATGAGTTTATTAGTGGTTACCGAGCAGTGCAGTGTTTACCGAGTTTGTAATGTATGTGATGAGAGTCCGGTGTTAACCAAGTGACTCATTTTATACTGAGCTTGAGGTGATAATTTTTATTGAGTCATACAGTGTAAATCAAGAGACTTAGTTTATATGACAAGCTTCACAATGTCTACCAAATCACCAATATAGAGTGAGTTCAAGACTACTTAGAAGTGATCAATATGGACTAAAATTCTACGTCTACCAAATTCATGATGATGCCGAGTATTGATAGTGGATTCCAAGTATCAGAACCTCACCTAGTCAGTCTTCTAAACCCGAATGTCTTCATGTGGGCTGACTTTGTAACATTTGTGATAACTTGTATGATGGCCAACTTTGTAATTTGTATAATTGGATTGATATATATGTAATGCATTGTTTCATATCCAAGAATGTAATGTGTGTGAAAATATGAATATGTAAATGTGAATTACATTAGAGAGAAGTAGAAGGAGTGAATTGTAAAGGCCATAATAGCATAAGGAGTAGCATAGACATATCCATCACAGAAAGGTGATTAGTACACAAAGGAATCTCATCCAAAAAATTAAGTTGTATATCAAAGACCTACTACTACTTCATCCTAGTAGGTGGATCAATCAAAATCCTTTCACAAGGTAGACCTAGCAGTCTTTTGTAAATCTCTTTACCGAGTGCATACTTAATTGTATGTTTGTAAATCCTTTCACAAGGTGGACCTAGTAGTCCTTATTGCTCCTAACTGGGTAGATCATCCAAATTGGTCAATGTAAGCTTTAACAGGCTAACTTTATGATGTAGTACTAAAGTTGTGGGTATCATCCCCACCCTAGTTTTACTTTTTATTTAGAAGGTTTCGAGGTCACCAAATCTTTGTGTCTCAATGTTATAAATGCTTTCAGTTTCTTATGCATGCAATTAGATTAGAATTTATATGATGGATTAAATGCTAATTGAATGGTTGGATTATAGGTTGAAATTTTTGAAGTTTTAGAAGTTATTGATTCACCCATCCCCTCTCAGTAACTTAGCTTAGTATTGAATATTTCCAATAGAAAATAAAACATGTGAACATTGACAATGACTCAGAAGAACTTGATGTACTTGAGGCATTAGTGGCTAAGAGACTACCTAAAGGAAAAGATAAATACAAAGGTAAACTTCCTATTATCTATTTTAGATGCAATAGGGTTGGTCATAGTGTTGCAAGGTGTCCTAACAAAGAAGATAGGATGAGAGGAAGGACAATTGGTACTGAGATAGGAGAGACAATAGAGATAGCAAAGGTAAAAGAGACTACAAAGGAAAAGCTAAGAAATCTTGTTACATTATTGAAGAAAGTTCTCGTAGTGGTACTGATGAAAATGATGAAGAAGTTGTGTATGTTGCTGAAAGATTATTTTGATGGAGATGAAAGAGTTGAAAAGACTAATCTAATTTCACATATAAGAAAAAATGATAGATGGATAATTGATAATAGATGTCTACATTATATGACTAGTGATTCAAATAAATTTGAAAGGATGATTCATTATAATGGTAATAGTGCTAAATTTGAAAATGATGCACCATGTTATGTGAAAGATAAATGATCAATTATTATGAATAATAAGATCATATGTGATAATGCATATTGGGTTGATAGTCTGAAATATAACTTTTTAGGTGTGGCACAATTGATCAGTTATGGCTACATGGTTGAATTTCTAAATAATAAGGCAAAGATCTATGATGCTACTAGTGAACTAATTGGAAGTAAAAAGAAAATAAGAGGTAATTTGTTCTAGACCTATCTGAAGATACATTCTTATTTGCATAATATGAAGATATTTGGATTTGGCATAAGAAGTTGTGTCATGTAAACTTTGACAATTTGGTTGAGATTAGTGAGAAAAGAAGAGTAAGAGGATTGCCAAGATTGAGTAAATTAAAGAAGGTGATGCGCAAACAATGTAAATTAGGAAAAATGACTAAGTCTAGTTTCAAGAGAAAAACCTTTTTTCTTTTGGTGATATCTTAGAATTAGTTCATACCAATTTATGTGGTCCTATTGGAGTACAAAGTTACTATGGAGATAACTGCTTTATCTTATTTGTTGATGACTTCTCTAGAATAGTGACTTTAATATTTCTTAAAGAAAAATATGTTGCTTTTCAAATGTTTAAGTGGAATTTGGCTAGAGTGGAGAAGCAAACAGGTAAGAATCTGAAGTGCCTAAGATTAGATAGAGGTGGAGAGTTCATATCTGGAGAGTTTAACATATTCTATAATGATAGAGGAATTAAAAGGAAGATGTCCACACCAAGGACTCCAGCATAGAATGGTATGGTTGAAATAAGGAATAGATCCACAATAGATTGTGCAAGGACATTGATAATGGAGAAGAAGGTTTCATCAAAGTATCAGAGAGAAGGTGTCAGCATTGCAATGTACACACTAAACTGATTACAAGTCAAGAAAGGTACAAATAAAACACCTTTTTAGCTATTCTATGGGCATGCACCTAATGTAAATTCTTTGAAAGTGTTTGAAAGAAAATTTTATATTCTGAAAGATTCAAGGAATGGAAAGCTTGATGATAAAAATGATGAAAGCATATTCCTAGATTATTCTGCAAAGATTAAGACATAAAAATATTTGAGTTCTAACACTAACAAGGTTGTGGAAAGTGTAAATGTTAGAGTTGATGAATTTTTAGAGAAGATTAAGGTGGAACGCAAGTAAGAACCTAAAGACTACATAAATTTGTATATATCTATGAAGGATAACCTAACACCATTCCTGAACTAGAGAAACTAATTGAGGTAACACAGAATGTGAACAGTATTGAGTCACATCAGAAAGGCCCTACCAAGAAACAACATCATACTAACAATTAGACTATAGAAGTCAAACAGTAGGAAAAGAATGTCAACCATCTGAATGATGTACTAGTGATACAAACAAAAATGTAGCAAGAAGAACCTAAAATATTTGAACATGTTGAACCAGGTGAACCTAGTGAACCCTAGCATGAATAAAGAAAAGAACATATCCTAGCAAAGTATGTGAGAAAAAATCATGCACCAAACCAAATCATTGGAGACAAAGATTTTGGAGTGATTATTAGAAGAAGATTGAGGAGTGATACATCCTTATTGTGTGAGTATGAGCCTAGATCAGTAAAGGATGCACTTGAGAATGAAGATTGGAAATTGAAAAGAACAAGACATGGAACCTAGTACCCATAACAAAGGACAAGAATGTGATTGGAACAAAGTGGGTGTTTAGGAACAAGGTGAATGAGAAAGGTGAAGTCACAAGGAACAAGGCAAGACTAGTTTGTAAAGGATATGCACAAGAAGAAGGTATTAACTATGGAGAAATATTTTATCTAGTTGCAAGGTTGGAAGGAGTAAGAACTTTTCTTGCATATGTTGCTTACAAAGGATTCAAATTTTATCAAATGGATGTGAAATATGCATTTCTAAATGATTTTCTTGAAGAGGGAGTCTATGTTGAGCAACCTGAAGGTTTTTGGTGTAGGATCACCCACAATGGATCTAAACCTTGTAGACTAGGTCACAAACCTCAAAAAACCTCAGATCCAAATATAAAACCTTGGATCTCAAAATAAAACCTTAGAAAGATTAATCAAATAGGCATCTAGACCCAATTGTATTACATAGTCCCAAGATTGGCACTATTATAAGCCCTTGGTCAACTATGCTCATAGATGGTCAAAGGGCCTAGAATATTAGGATTTTGGATTATTTCATGCTTAATCATATTTAGGACCTATTTGGGTCATTATATTTAATTTTTTACAATATTTTCTTATAAAGTGCAAAAAGTGCAGAAAAACAAAATTGCTTGAAAAGTTGTTAAGCAACTTTTAAGCAACTTTTTGCAAATCATAGAAAAAACTTCTCGAATGGCCATAACAAGTTTGAAATTTTGTTATGACTATTGGAAGGCCTATACTAAGCCTTTTTAGGTGGTTGATAGGTACAGATTATGTATTTTCAACTTTCAATCAATAAAATAGCCTATTTTTATTGCAAATAGCCCACTGTCCTATGTTGTACAGATTCGTCTGTGGTTTAAAACCTACATTTGGATAGGTAGATGAATTAACTTTACATTTTTTTAGTCTCCATCTATTCTCTAAGTCAAGATATTCACATTTTTGTGTAAGTAGATCCAAATTTCTTGCTAATCTAGGGTTTTGAAGTATTTTCAAGCATAGAGGAGGATTTCACCATGGGAATTTAACGACCCCTAGTGAAATCCTAGTATTGGATATGTACTTTAAGATTAAAGTGGTTTTAAGTTTTTACTTGAAAGTATCCTTGAGAAATTTGATGCCCTAGGCATGCATTTCCCATGTGCATGCTAGGAATAGGATGCAACATCTTCCACAACTCCAACTAGACATAGTATCAAGCCTTGAATCCAAGTTTGTAACATGTTTAGGGTTGATCTCACATGTCCCCATCATTTTTTTTTAGGATGGAGTCCTATAACATGTACTTCCTTTATAAATGGAGGCCTAATTGCCCTAGTTGCCTAAGTGATAAAGTGAAAAAAAGCCCATTTGTTTGTGTCATCAAACCTTGGTGCCTTATTATGTTTTGTAAGCCCCAAAAGAGGTTCCAAAATTGAACTTTTTTTCCCTAGGTTGTATGGAGATATTTCCTTTAAAATCTAATTTTCATCAAAAAGGGCCACTAGTCTTTTTGGATGGCTTAACAAAGTAACTATATGGAAAAACTTACATAGTTTGGTTTTAACCATTGTTTCATGTCATTGGTGAACTAAATAGACTATTCTCATGTTTTGGAGTCTTCCTTGGTCATTTGAATAATTTTAACGTTGTTTTCACAAAATTGGTCAATTTGTGCATTGTGAGCAACTTGTGATAAGTTATCTTGTTCATAGGGTTCCCTAGTGATTAGGGTTTTCCTTGTTTGGGTATAGGGTTGTGATAACCTAGTATCAGCCTTGTAGCACTTGTAATTGGTTCTTGTACATCTAATCATCTTAACCAAGAGATTTGGTTGAAGGACTTTAGTGAAGAGGGTTTTTGGACCAATTGATCACCTTGTGATCAGTCCCACTAGGCCCATTGCATCAAGTGGTATTAGAGTCATGGCTCTTACTGAAGAAGAGGAAGAAATGCCTACCAGGGTAACAAATTTTGAACTAGAAAAATAGTAAGGGAGAAAAGAGAAATCAATGTTGCTCTCACAAAGAGGTTGAAGGAAGTTGAAGGCAACTTGGACAAACAAAGAGGCACATAGTCTAAAGAAGATTGGAATATAGAGGTTAAAGATATTGATGAAGATGATGAAGTGTCTGCTGAACAAACGCCTCACTTGAATGCTCTCAAATCCATGGAGAAAAAAACCACAAAGGGGAAGTTGGAATTGCCAACTTTCAATGGCAAAATGAATGTTGATGTAGCATTGGATTGGATAGAAGCCCTAACTAGTTTCTTTGAGTGTGAAGAAATCCTAGAGAAGTAGAGGGTAAAGATGGAAAAGTCCAAGTTAAAAGGAACAACCCTAACTTGGTGGAACTTCATCCAGACAAAGAGGGTGAAGAAAGGAAGAAACATAATTTCTTCTTGGGATGGAATGGTGGCACTAGTCAAGGAAACATATGCACCTGAAGACTATGGTGTACAACTCCATATGAGGAAACAAAGTCTAAAGCAAAGGGATCTAGATGTTAGTTCATATACAAAGGAGTTCTTAAAATTGTTTATGAAGACCAACATAGGAGAGGACGAGGAAGAAAAATTGGCAATGTACATGAATGGCCTTAAGTTACCCATCCAAGAAGAACTCAACCTTCACACCCCTAGTTCTATGAACAAGTACTATCAATTAGCACTCAAGGTGGAAGAAAACTGGAAGAGGAGGTAGGATCAAAATAAAGGCAAGGAGAATAATAAAAACTTTAGGCCCAAGAACAATTCTTGGAACAAGGGGAAGAATAGTGGAAACAAACCTACTAATCAGAATAAGCATCAGGGAGGACAAAATTCTAAGGGAAACTATAGAAGAGAAAAATCTTTCAGAGGCAATGGAAGAGTCAATGGCCCTCTGACATGCTATGATTGTAATCAAGTAGGACACCGTGCAAGAAAGTGCCCTAAAAAGGGAAACAATAATCAAGGGGAAAGAAGAGCACAAATTGTGGACGAAGAGCAGTTTGATTGTAGAGAACTTGAACCTAAGGACGGGGCATGTCTAATGATGAGGCAAGCATTTTTGAAAATTCCTCACACCCAAGAGCCACCCCAAAGAAAAAATCTCTTTAGGACAAGGATCAAGTGCCAAGGCAAGGTATGCAATTTTTTGATTGATTCAGGTTCTACTAAAAATCTAGTTTCCTATGAAATGGTAGAAAAACTTAAACTAGCTAAAAAAATCTGCCCCTTTCCATATCATGTCACTTTGCTAATAAAGGGTCAACAAATCTTAGTGAGGAATTTTCTCTATTAGATTTCAAGGATAAGGTAATTTGTGATGTTGCATATCATATACTTCTAGGATGACCCTGGCAATATTATGTTGATGTCATCCATCATTGCAAAAAGAATACCTATTCTATAACTAAGAATGGTGTAACCTTCACCATTAATCCCATGCTTGATCTTAAAGAAAAACCTATTGTTGTAACCATAGGGGAGAAAGAAATTATTAAATCCTTGAAGGAACCTAATGCCCAAGGTTTTATTTTGGTCTCTAAGACAAAGGAGAACAAAACTTCTAAGGACAAAGATCATATCCCTAAATAAATATAAGTTCTACTGCAAAAGTACAGTCAAGTTACTATTACTAATTGGCCCATAAGCCTCCCTCCCATTAGAGATATCAGTCACCAAATTGACTTGATACTTGGCTCTTCCCTACCTAAAAAGGCACCCTATAAAATGACACTAACTCAACATGCTGAAATTTTCAAGAAGGTAAATGATTTGTTAAAAAAAGGTCTAATACAAAGGAGTTTAAGTCCTTGTGTTGTTCCATCTATCCTTACTCCTAAAAAGGATGGAAAATGGAGGTTGTATATTGATAGAAAAGATATCAACAAGATTACCATAAGGTATAGATTCCCCATGCCCAAAATTGAGGATCTATTAGATCAACTAGGAGGAGCTTGTTATTTCACAAAGATAGACTTGAAGTCTGGCTACCATCAAATCAAAATAAAACTAGGTGATGAATGGAAGACAACATTCAAAACTAGTGAAGGTTTGTTTGAATGGCTAGTAATGCCCTTTGGGTTAAGCAATGCCCCTAGCACTTTTATGAGGCTTATGAATGAGATATTCATAGATTTTATTGGCAATTTTTTTGTTATTTACCTTTATGAAATAGTAATATTCAATCATAGCAAGGAGGAACATCTTGATCATGTGGAATAGGTACTAAGGAGGCTTCATCAACACAAGTTGGTGATCAACTTTGAAAAGTGCATGTTTATGAAGAAGGAACTTGTATTCCTAGGATTTGTGATCTCACAAGGTACTCTCAAGATGGACCTTGAGAAGGTTGAAGAAATCATCAATTATCCCTCGCTAAAGAACCAAGGTGATGTAAGAAGCTTCTATGGTCTTGCCACTTTCTCTAAGAATTTTATCAAAAACTTTAGTCATGTGTGTGCACCCATGCTTGACACCATCAAAGAAGGAAAGAAGACTAAATTTTCTTGGACAAAGGAAGCCAATGATGCATTTCAGTACTTGAAGAATAAAGTCTCTCAATACCCAATCTTGGTCTTGCCTAATTTCAATAAGGTTTTCACTATGGAAACTAATGCAAGCAATTTGGCCATAGGTACAGTCTTAAGTTAAGAAGGTAAGATAGTAGCTTTCTTTTCTAAGAAACTAAATGATGCTAAGAAAAATATTTCAACTTATGACTTGGAGCTTTATGCCATGGTACAAGCCCTCAAGAAGTGGAGGCACTATCTAATTCCAAATGATTTTGTAGTATACACTGACATCCATGCATTGACTTTCTTCAATTCTCAGGAAAACCTATCTATCAAACATTTAAAATGGATGGAGTAGTTGTATGCTTATACTTTCAACATCAAACATAAGAAAGGTGTTGCAAAAAAAGTTGTTGATGCCCTTAGCAGAAGGGTTGGTCTAGTTGAAGAAGTACAACTACAAAGTGTGGGAATTGATTCCCTCAAGTACTTATATGTTGATCTTAATTTTGTAGAGATTTTTTAAGTTTGCACAAAGATGGTTGGAAGGTACCATACTAATTTCTCTAAATATCTGATTCAAAATGGACTCTTATTTAATGGATCTCATTTATGCATTCCAAAATACTCAATGAGGATAAATATCATTAGAGAGAAACATTGTGGTGGACTAGGAGGACAATTTGGCATTAATAAAATAGTTGATATGGTAAAAAGAAGATTTTATTGGCCAAAGATGAACAATGAGGTAAAGAAGTTCATTGAGACTTGTACCATCTGTCAACAAGCCAAAGGTGTTTCAACAAATTAGGGGTTATATAAACCCCTACCAATCTCCACAAGACCTTGGGAATCAATATCAATGGATTTTCTCCTGGGACTACCTAGAACTAAGCAAGGTTTTGATAGTGTTTTTGTGGTAGTGGATAGATTTATTAGAATGGTCCATTTTATACCATGTAAAAGCACAAATGAAGCTTCTCATATTGCATATCTTTTCTTTAAGGAAGTAGTTATGATTCATGGTTTACCACAAACTATTGTATCTAACAAGGATGTAAAATTTTGAGGTCATTTTTAGAGAACACTTTTAAGAAACTTGGTACTAACCTAACCTATAGTTCTACCTACCATTCACAAACTGTTGAGTAGACTAAGGTGGTAAATAGATCTTTAGGAAATATCCTAAGATGCGTTACAAAGCAGTATGATCAAAGTTGGGATCTACTCTTACCCCAAGAAAAGTTTGTATTTAATGACTCCATGAATAGCTCAATAGGCAAGACTCCCTTCTAAGAAATGTATGGCCTTCATCCCAAGGAACTATTGGACCTAGTAGAATTACCACCTAATTTCAAAATAAGTGCTCAAGGAGAAGAGTTAGTAGAACTCATTACAAAGGTACAACATGACATTAAGGAAGAATTATAGAGATCAACATTAAAATACAAGGAACATGTTGATAAGAAAAGAAGGGAAATCCACTTCAAATTTGGACACAAGTTTTGGGCATATTTGAGAAAATAGAGACTACCTAAAGGTAGATATTCCAAACTTTAGATGAAGAAAGTTGGACCATACAATATACTCACCAAGATGGGTGAAAATACATATGAGATCTCTCTTCCCCCTACCTTACAAATTTCTCTATTCTTCAATGTTGTAGACCTCACCCCATACAAAGGAATAGTAGATTCAGCAAGTGAACAAGGTGAGCAAGCATACATCAATAGGGAAGACTATGTAACTGATCTCCCTCAAAGTAAACCAGTGGAGTTAGAAGATATTTTGGACATCGAGTTGCTAAAATAGACAAAAACCAAAAAGTGCATGCAATACTTAGTCAAGTGGAAAGGGATCCCTAATATTGATGCAACTTGGATGATAGAAGACTAGATCAAACAACATGGTACTTCTGTAGAGAAATTGCCCTCAAGTAGGAACTTGAGTTTTTAAACACAAGGGGAGTATGTGTAGGAGCACCCACAATGAATCTAAACCTTGTAGATGAGGTCACAAAATTCAAAAAACCTCAAATCCAAATATAAAGCCTTGAATCTAAAAATAAAACCTCAAAAAGATTAATCAAAGAGGCATTTAGACCAAATTGTATGACCTAGTTCGAAGATTGGCACTGTTATAAGCCCTTGGTCAACTATGGTCAAAGATGGTCAAAGGGCCTAGAATCTTAGGATTTTGGATTATTTCATATTTTATCATGTTTAGGACCTATTTGGGTCATTATATTTAAGTTTTCATAACATTTTCTTATAAGTGCAAAAAATGCAAAATTGCTTGAGAAGTTGTCAAGCAACTTTTTGCAAATCAAAACAAAAACTTCCCCAATGGCCATAACAAGTTTGAAATGTTGTTATGACCATTGGAAGCCCTTTAATAAGCCCTTTTAGGTGGGTGACAGGTATGTATTATGTATGTTCAACTTTCAATCAATAAAATACCCTATTTTTACTATAAACAACCTATTGTCTTGTATTGTATGGATTCATACGCAATTTAAAACCTAAATTTTTGGATAGGTGGATGAAGTAACTTACCAATGCTTCTAGTTTGAAGTCCCCATATATTCTCTAACTCAAGATATTCACATTTTTGTGTAAGTAGATTTGGATTTCTTGCTAACCTAGGGTTTTGAAGCATTTTCAAGCATAGAAGATGATTTCACCATGGGAATTTAATAGCCTCTAGTGAAATCCTAGTATTAGATATTTACTTTAATATTCAAGTGGTTTTTAAATTTTGTACTTGTAGTGATCTTTGAGAAATTTGATGCCCTAGGCATGCATTTCCCATGTGCATGCTAGGAAAAGGATGCAACATCTTCCACAACTCCAATCAGACTTGGCATTAAGGCTCAAAATTAAGTTTTTAACTTATCTAGGGTTGACCTCACATGTTCCCGTCATTTTTTTTAGGATGGAGTCCTAGAACATGTACTTACTTTGTAAATGGGGGCCTAATTGCCCTAGTTGCCTAAGCAAGAAAGTGAAATAAATCCCATTTTTTTGTGTCATCAAATCTTGGTTTCTTAGTATGTTTTGTAAGTCCCAAAAGGGTGTCCAAAAATGAATTTTTTTCCCTAGGTTGTGTGGAGATATTTCCTTTAAAATCTGATTTTCATCAAAAAGGGCCACTCGTCTTTTGGGATGGCTTAACAAAATAACTATGTGGAAAAACTTACATAGTTTGGTTTTAACCATTGTTTTATGTCATTAGTGACCTAAATATACTATTCCCATGTTTTGGAGTCTTCCTTGGTCATTTGAAGAATTTTAAGGTTGTCTTCACAAAATTGGTCAATTTGTACATTGTGAGCAACTTGTGATAAGTTGTCTTGTTCATAGGGTTCCCTAGTGATTAGGGTTTTCCTTGTTTAGGTGTAGGGTTGTGATAACCTAGTATCATCCTTTTAGTAGTTTTGATTTGTGTTTTCACATCTAATCATCTTAACCAAGAGATTTGGTTGAAGGACTTCAGTGAAGAGGGTTTCTGGACCAATTGATCACCTTGTGATCAGTCCCACTAGGCTCCACTGCATCAGTTTTGTTGAGCCTAGTAAGAAAAAAAGTGGTATGTAAATTGCATAAATCTTTGCATGGTTTGAAACAAGCTCCTAGAGAATGGTATGAGAGATTGCATGCATAATTGGTGAAAATTGGTTTTGCAAAAATGAATGACAACAATAATTTGTATCTAAAGAAGGAATTTGAGAGAAAGATATTATTAGCTGATTTTTTGTGGATGACATCATATTTGAAGGAAAAGATGAATTGTGTAAATCATTTGTTGATGACATGAAGAGAGAGTTTGAAATTTCTATGTCAAGAGAGATCAAATCATTTGTTGGCTTGAAAGTATATCAGATGAAGAAAGGTATCTACATAACACAATCAAAATATATCAAGAAGATACTAAAAACTTTTGGTATGGAAAACTCAAGACTAGTTGGAACACCTATGGCTATTGGACATAAACTTTCAAATAATGATGATTCTAAAGAGGTGAAGTAGACATTGTACAAGTCAATGAATGGAAAATTATAGATGTGGTTCATAGCAGACCTAACATTGTATTAGCAGTTGGAATAGTTACAAGATTTTCTACTAATCCTAAAGAGAATCACATGATGGTTGTGAAAAGGATACTAGGATATCTAAAAGGAACAAAGTATTATGGGCTATGGTATAAGACAAATGATATTTGAGCCTAAGGTCTATACTGATGCAGATTGGGCTAAAAATATTGATGACAAAAAAAAAGCACTAGTGGAGGTGCTTTCTTTCTTGGAAAGAGATTGATTTCATAGACAAGCAAGAAGTAGAATTTTATTTCTTAATCCACAGCAGAAGTTAAGTATGTTGTTGCAACAGTAAATTGTCCTAAAATTGTTTGGATCAAGAAATTATTGAAAGATATGAAGAAATATATTTATGATCATATAGTAATCTATTATTATAATACAACTGCTATAAATATCTCAAATAATCATGTGATGCATACCATGAAAAAATATATTGAGATCAAGTATCATTATTTGAGATAATTGGTTCAAGACAAAGAAGTGAGGCTTGAATATGTGAACACAAAGGAATAGATAGTTGATATATTTACTAAGGGATTACCTAAGGAAGCACATGAGTATTTGAGAGACAAGTTAGGGGTCATTCCCCTCTTTGCTACTAACTAAGGAGAAATGTAGCATTGCATTAAATGTTATTATTATAATGTCATACACATTGATGCAGAAGATCGCACTTTAGGATCTTCCTAAAGGTGTGAAATGGTGAGGAGAGATGATTTTGAAGATGAACCTAGTGATAGAGGAAGAAAATCAGCAAGTGAGATTGATGATATCTATGTGAAGAAGATGTATGATAGTGTACCTAATGTTGTTATGGTTGTTGACATGTCTTTGGCATTGTTGTCAAAAAGGGAGATGATATAGAAAGAGGGTGAAGATAATGAAGTTTATAGGCAGTTACCATGGAAGGAGATGAAAGTAGACAAGGAGACGAAGACATAAAGAAAGAGGGATAGATGATAAAGACTATATAAATTTATGGAAGATATATGCAGAATGTTGAACACTATTATTATTACTGAAGTTGACTTGATGAGAATCAAAATGAAACTAACGATATTACTAAAAACCTACCTATTGAACACAAAAGGAGAAATGCAATGCAGTTGAATACTTAAGGTGATGTGTTACATTTTGGATTGCATAGTAACCATTGTCACAAAATTTCGCACCCTTGTCCAAATTTTTTACCTAAGGACAACCTTGTGAAACATGTAAACAACCTCCAAGCTATAGGACTTGAACTGTGAGGTTGAGTCTCTAGAGAAGGCCAACTTCTTTTGCTATCAAGATGCACCTAACTACTCTTGGAGAGGAAAAGGGAGAAGGCATGCATGAAAGAAAATCTACCTATTCTAACCTAAGGGGTGATGCACCAAAATAATGTGTTCAAACCAATCTTCGCCTATACATGCACACTTGAACCATCATGACACCAAAAGATATACACATCTAGACTTATTTTAATCTAACAACCAGATGTAGATGTTGATTAGAAAACCTAAATAAATTATACAAAGAAGAAAAAAATTCACTTATATATCATTCATAGGCAAAAGGAGATACAGTCATGCAAGATTGTAGATATCCACAATACACTAATGAGAGGCAAATAGGTCTTGCATAATACATCAATGTCTAGAGGAGATAAATTAGAATATCATATAGGTTCAGACTAGGCAAAGGGAATTTACAGTGAACTTGCAAAGCAATATCAAGAAAATAGAGAAGAGTCAACTTAACAAAAATTTAAAAAATTGCCTTTATAGCTCAGGCATAACTAAGATATTTTCTGTCCTAAACCAAACTCAACAACTGTCTTTTAAGATAGTAGAGAACAATCATAAAGATTTGGAGAAAATATGATCTTGGCATGGATTCAGATGTAAAGAAATTCAACATTTTTTCGAAACAGAGCCTTGAGAAGATAGAATAGAGCCATTAAATCACTCTGACCAAGACAATGGATAAAACTAGAGATGATGGAGTGTTTCCTTTGTTTACTAGGCATGGCATTCATTAGAGAGTGGTTGGAATCAATCATGAAGATATTTTCATGCAAGAAAACATCTCTTCCTCATAGTTGGCTCAACAAACCAACAAAGTTAATAGGTCAATTGAGTCCTACAACCAAGATGGGTCATGTGGGCCAATAGTTCTATTTCTTTTGCCACCCCACAAAGTCTTCACATGTTTGACCACATAACCTACTAACCACACCAACTTTCCAACTTAACTGCAATGTCACATAACTATCAACCTTAATTGTGACTGCTTTTCTTTCAAACCATGTCCATGAGGACACATGGAAATTAGGCACATTCCTGCATTGCCTAAAATCCTTGCAACTTTAAAAAGTAGGAAAGAGTTGATTTTCGATTTATAGAAGATTGATGATTGATGAAAATCTTTGTCATTACTGCACTTGCCCCCATTATCTTTTGGGCCCATAGACCACTAAGCATCCACCTCATTAAGCATGTCAACCCTTAGCAAATCAAAAGGAAGTAACTTGCACATATTCCACCTCAACACCTACCTAGCACCCTTCAAAATAGCTGATCCCACATGTCCATATGGCAGAAAGACACTTCCCTGCATTGTCAAAAATTTTGACAAAACACAAAATGTGGGAAAGTGACGATCAATCAAAATGCCAATGAACATCAACATGTTAGAACAGTTAAAGATGACCCACTAAAGAAGCTAGACCCATAAATCCACATGGCAGAAAGTCACTTTCCTGCATTGTTAGAAGGTTTTACAAAAGGCAGAATGCAAGAAAGCAACTACCAATAGAACCCTAGCCATACTCTAGCTCCCATTGCTATGTCAACATGATATCTTACTTTATCTGTTGCCCATGAGAAATGAGAGCCATAAACCACATGGCAGTGAGGCACTTGCCCACTTTATGTAAAGGTTGTTCACTTTGAAGAAGTGGGAAAATGCCTGCCATAGATCTGTATAAGATCTTACAACGCAAAAAATTATGGGAGCAGCAAAAGCAAACTTAGGAAAATATGGAAACACATAAAGTTTTAATTCAATTTTTTTTTGTATTTCCATGGCATTTGAGTATTTAAATATGGAAGTGACCGCTAGGTGGGCTTTGGCATTAAAATTCAATTTTTTGGTGGGAGGTAATTTTGGCTAACAATTCTGGCGACTTAGAGGAGATGCAAGCCTACTATGCATAAGACCAATGGCCTGAAGCATCCATTGGGCTATAGAGTCATAAAAAATTTAGATTGTGTGAATTATGAAATGCTCACCCTACCTCTGTGATAGAAAAACACTAAAAATCCTTCCTCTGACTATAAAACAAGAACTCTACAACTAAAACTAGGAACAAAACCCTCTGAAACTTCAAAACTTTGAAAAATTGGATATCTCATAGAGAGAAAACCCATGCCTGGCACTTCTTGGAAAGAAAAAAAACAAAAGGAAACTACTTTACTTTGTACATGATTTACAAGGAGAGGGGTCAAACAAACCCATTGACTAGTTTGCTAAAATAGTTGTCCTTTCTTACCAATTGATTTCTTGTTCCATGCATAAGGGCAGTCAAGTGAATTAGTAGGTATAACAAGCATACTATTGCACAAAACATCTTCCTCCCAATGCTGAAAACAATGAAGCTTTCCAATATTGGGGCATTACTTTGTGGAGCAAAACATACCTGCTCCTCTTTGTGATCTACCTCCTCATGCTCAGGTATAAGCATGACTAGGGCAACTTGCTGATTTGTTATAGAGCTAGGTGCATTATGGGGCATCCTCTTGATGGTGTAGAGGCAAAGGAATCATATTTGACCATTTGATTGTGGTCTACAATGGTAGTATATCGTTGGTCTAGAAGTGGTTCCTCCTTTTGTGAAGAGAGAACCTCCACATCTTGCTCATGATGCTTGTGAACCACCACCTTGGAAGCTACTAGTATGGTGCATTTTTTCACTTGTTTTTGTTGTGGAACATGCTCTTAATATATAGGAGATGATGATTCACTATCTATGGAAGAGGAGATACCATCCAACTCATCCAAAAGATCATCCTCATCATTGATCTCATCTATTACAATTGCAAAGACATGCATAGGTTGAGGGGCAACCTCATGCAGGTTAGCATATTTCTCCTCAAGGACAAAGCTATCCTTGAGGCTCTCTTTTCTATCCTTCACATCATGGAGGGTTGTCTACTACAACAAATGGTTCTTTTCTTGCTCAACTTGTAGCAAATCCTCATTTTTTGGCAAGGGCTCAAAAGCCATGATTTGTTCCTTGAAAGAAGGAATGACGTTTTCTCCTTCTTCTTCTTCAATAAAGGAGGGGGGCTCTTTAGATAGGACAATTAGCTCCTATTCCTTTGGCTCAATAGCTGCCTCCTTGTTCTCCTTAGCAAACCGAAACTCTTCCCTTTGTAGCCTTGTGGCTTTAGATTTCCTCTCCCAAAACTCCTTATTTAGACCATCAAGAGTCAATACAACTAGTCCATCCTGAAATAGGGAAATAGTGATATGTTCAGGGGGGTCATGACCAATCCAACTCTCTTTTATAGGGGATAGAGGGGTTACAATAGCAGGCTCTTGTGAGGGAGGGGGCTTCTTAAAGCTTGGGATGACATATTTGGGAGAAGGTGGTGATGCAGAGCCACACCTTGGAAAACTAAAGAGGAATGAGTCACTCAACTGAGTTGCTTCAAGGGGCATCTACAACCTTCAGGATCACATGCTAAAATCAGATTCAATAAACAAAACTTTGAAAATAAAATCCCCCAAAATATCTTCTTGCTGCCTTCGGATAGACCCGCACTCAGACATGAATAAATTTTGAACCAAAAAAGATTTACTCAATCTAACCATTGATATTTGGCGTAACTAGGTTTCAAACAACATATAAAAATTTGAGAGAAATCCAATGGTTTAAACTCAAGATATTGACCCTGCATCAGAGTACATTTTTTCTGAAAATAAATCCCCCAAAATATCTTCTTGTTGCCTTCAGATAGACCCGCACTCAGACATGAATAACTTTCGAACCAGAAAATATTTACTCAATCCAACCATTGATATTTGGCATAACTAGGTTTTAAATAACATATAAAAATTTGAGAGAAATCCAACAGTTCAAACCTGAGATATTGACCCCGCATCAGAGTACATTTTTTCTGCAATTGTTATTCCCTATACTGATTGCCATGAGAAATATATGAAGCATAACAGTAGAACCATAATCTTGAAAAAAAATGCAGGAGACCAAAGGAGACATAAAACTTCCCATTCCTCCCCAAGTTCGAATCATTTTTTACATAAAAGATTGGCTTTTTAATAACCAAAGTCTGACTGGCCTTGCTGTCCAGTAGTAATAAAAACGTTTTCTTTTCCATCTAAGAATAGGAATCTGAAAGACGTTTTACCATCAATACCATGCAGCAATCATGGATATTCTTGTAACTTCTAAGAATAGGAATCATCAATACCATGCAGCAATCATGGATATTCTTGTAATTGCTAAGAATAGGAATCTGAAAGATGTTTTACCATCAATACTATGCAGCAATCATGGATATTCTTCTAATTGCTAAGAATAGGAATCTGAAAGACGTTTTACCATCAATACCATGCAGCAATCATGGGTATTCTTGTAACTGCCTATTATCTGTCACCAGTATTTGATGGAATTCTCTTTAATTATTTAGCACAACTACGAATTAAAACAACTATTCTAATTTTAAAATCCACACACCTGGTCCTAAGTGGCTATATCTAGAGAGCTCATCGAATTGCTACTCCAGGTATGCCACCACATGTAGGACATTATTGAAAACATTTAAATTTAAAACACACACAAAACGTAAAACATTACTTATCATATTTTCCGCTCTGCTACTGCAGCAGGTGGGACATCTGCTTCCTTGGTTTAAAAATGAGCTGATTGGAGCTTCATTTCCTCCTCTCTTGCTATAGCAACTTGCCTTGCAAGAATCTCCTAAAAAAATTTCTATCTCTCCCTCCTTATTCTTGTTGGACATAGGCCTAGTAGGCCATCTTCTCCTATTGTCTCTCTATCTCTTGTTGCCTTGCAACCTCAACAAGTTGCCTATTAATCTCCTCAAGCTGTCTATCTGAGGCCAATAACTTCTCATCTCATTTATGGAGTTTGAACTCCACCCTCTTTTGGAATTCCAACATCACATCCTTAAGCTCTCTATATGGGGATGTTGGGACTAATGGAGTAGGAGCAAGGGAAGGGTAATAATTTTGAGCAGATGGACTATAAATAGTTTGGGGTTGAGATTGAAATTGGCAATGTGATGGTTGAGGGATAGACTTTTCATGATATGGGGGGGAATAGTAGTTGTTTCTATGAAATGGATTTATGATTGAAGCTTTATGAACAATACATACTCATAGAAAATTTGAAAATCACAAAGATCAAGGATGATCTTTACACACCAGCACTATGTTTGTATGAAACCAGAAGGTGTGTACTAGACTCACCATGGCGTTTCATTGAATGCCTCCAAAGGCTGCTGACACTAAGAAAAACACCCAATTTCTCAACAGATCAAGATCAACTAGCTAACCAATGGAATTATGTAGTTGCATCTTCTTGTCCCATCGGGTGTGCCAAAAACTATTGTCACAAAAGTTTGCACCCTTCTCCAAAGTTTTTACCTAAGGACAACCTTGTGAAACATAGAAACAACCTCCAAGCTATGGGACTTGAACTGTGAGGTTGAGTCTCCAAAGAAGGCTGACTTCCTTTGCTATTAGGATGCACCTAACTACTCTTGGAGAGAAAAAGGGAGAAGGGATGGATGAAAGAAAATCTACCGATTCTAACCTAAGGGGTGATGTACCAAAATAGAGTGTTCAAACCAATCTTTTCCTATACATGCAAACTTAAACCATCATGAGACCAAAAGATATACACATTTAGACGTGTTTTAATCTAACAACCACATGTAGATGTAGATTAGAAAACCCAAATAAATGATACAAGGAAGAAGAGAATTCACTTATATATCATTCATAGGTCAAAAGGAGATACAATCATGGAAGATTGTAGATGTCCACAATACACTAATGAGAGGCAAATAGGTCTTGCACAATACATCGATGTCTAAAGGAGATAAAGTAGAATGTCATATAGGCTCAGAGGAAAAAGGAATTTACAATGAACTTGTAAAGCAATATCAAGAAAATAGAGAAGAGTCAACTTAACAAAATTTACAAAAACTACCTTTATAGCTTAGGCATAACTAAGATATTTTCTATCCTAAACCAAACTCAACCACTACCATTTAAATTGTAGAGAACAATCATACAAATTTGGAGAAAATATGATCTTGGTACGGATTGAGATGCAAAGAAATTCAACATTTTTACAAAATAGAGCCTTGAGAAGATAGAATAGCACCATTAAATCACTTTGACCAAGTAGATGGATAAAACTAGAGATGGTGGAGTGTTTCCTTCATTTACCAAGCATGGCATTCATTGGAGAGTGGTTGGAATTGACCATAAATGTCAAATCATGCAAGAACATCACTTCCTCATAGTTGGCTCGACAAACCAACAAATTCAATAGGTCAACTAAGTCCTACAACCAAGATGGGCCACATGGGACAATAGTTCTATTTCTTTTTCCACCCTGCAAAGACTTTATGTGTTTGACCACATAACCTACTAACCATGCCAAATTTCCAACTTGACTAGGATGTCACATAACTATCGACCTTAACTATGACTACTTTTCTTTCAAACTGGGTCCATAAGGAAACGTGGTGATTAGTCACATTCCCACATTGTCTAAAATCCTTGTAGCTTCAAAATGTGGGAAAATGCTAATCATCGATCTATAAAAGATCAACGATTGATGAAAATCTTTGTTGTTACTATGCTTGACCCATTATCTTTTGAGCCCATCGACCACTCAACATCCACCTCATCAAGCACATCAACCCTCAGTGAATCAGCAGAAAGGAACTGGGACATATTCCACCTCAGTACCTACTTGGCACTCTTCAAAATAGCTAACCCCACATGTCCATATGGCAAAAAGTCACTTCTCCTCATTGTCAAAAGGTTTGACAAAACACAAAATGTAGGAAAGTGACAGTCAATCAAAATGCCAATGAACATCAACATGTCAACATAGTCAAAGATGGCCGATTGAAGAAGTTGTACGCACAAATCCATGTGGCAAAAATTCACTTTCTCGCATTGTCAAAAGGTCTAAAAAAAGGTAGAATATGGGAAAGTGACTGCCAATAGAACCCTAACCATACTTTAGCTTGCATTGGTATGTCAGCATGATACCTTACTTCATCTATGGCCCACAAGAAATGGGAGCCATACACCACATGCTAGCAAGGTGCTTACCCAATTTATGTAAAGATTATTCACTTTGAAGAAGCAAGAAAGCCCCCACCATAAATATGTGCAAGATCTAATGATGCAGAAAATTATGAAAATGCCAAAAGAAAACTTAGGAAAATATGGAAATACATAAAGTTTTAATTCAATTTATTTCATATTCCCATGGCATTTGAATATTTAAATATGGAAGTGACCGTTAGGGGGGGGCTTTGTCATTAAAATTCAATTTTTTAGTGAGAGGCAATTTCGGCTAACAATAACTTTATGATATTGTATATCCTGTGAAAGGTGGAAGGGTGTTGTCACTTGTGGATGTTGTCATCAATTCCAAAGGGGGAGACTATTGAAGCTACAATTGAAACAATTGTTATATTGCCATTGATGTCAAACCTATTGGAGAGACATTTACTAATAGTGTAGAGTGTCATATCTATTGATTGATGAAGAGAAAATGGAAAGAAGAGATCATAAGATGACCTAGTGAAAGGTTGAGTTGAGATGTGTAAGTGAGATGGAGTTACAGTGGGAACTTTATAAGTTAGTATTTGACAAGCTAATGTATTGTACAAATCAATACATAAAATTTAGGAGATAGTTGAACAAAGCTAAGAGTTAAAATTGTTGATCTCTAAGCCTATGTTGCCAATTAGTGTCCAAACACATAGTCAAATACTAGGCAAGATTACAAGGTCATCACTACGACCAAGTTATCTAGTAAAGGTCAAGCATACAATGCTTATATCGAGTAGCATAGTAATTGTTGAGTATTCAATAGAAACTTAGAAGATGAACAAGTCAAGCAATATATTTTTAACCGAACATGTTGACAAGTTACTTAGTGTCAAACAAATAGGACTATAGATGCCGAGTAATAGTGTGAAGAAGTTTACATGATCGAGCATCAAAGCATTCAAGTGCCAAGTAGTTCAGTTTTGACATATAAGTTTGTAATGGCACAAAAACATATGCAAACTATTTTGGCCAAATTTTGTATGATATTTACTATTTGAAGAGTCAACTAAGGAGTTGATCACACATCATTGCAGAAGGTAATGATCCCAAGGCATGCAATTCAATCAATTAGAAAATGGGATAGAAATGAAAAAAGATAATGAAGTGTAAGGCATCGATCAAGATCTATAACTTTCATAGAACATTTATTTAAGGAGGATTCTAACCCTAGAATCATATGTATGGAGAAGCAGGAAGTGAGAAGGACAAGCATCCTTATGCACATGTGAAGGGGTGAAGATGAAGTCTAAATTTAGAGCAAATAGAGAGAAATGATAGTAGTGAACGACGGAACAAAATTATCAGATTAGGAGATCATGTCAGAGATATAGCAAAGAGGAGATCTAAGATTAGCTTACAGAGAAAATTGAGGATCAAGTACTAAATTAGTTATTGTTAATTGAGATAGGGTAAATCTCTTAACAAAGTGTTCCTAACAAACCTATGTGAACCTCTTAACAAAGTCCTTACTTCATTGTAAGTGTAAAATCCTTTAACAAGGTGAGACCTAATAGTCTCTTAATCTTTTAACACAGAAAAACCCTCACAGGGTAGATCATATTTTATTATCAAACATTGTAACACTAACAGGTTCACATTATTGTTGCAACAATGAATATTTGTGGGTTTCATCTCTACCCCATTTTTACCTTCATCTTGAAGTGTTTTTGGGTAACCAAATCATTGTGGTATGTGTTGAACTATTTATGGATTTGATGTATTTTATTTCATCACTTCAATTTTAATGATAGATCTATGAGATGAATTGGGTGTGGATTTATGTTATTGGCTTTGAAGCTAAATTTTAAGATCCTAATTCACCCCCTCCCCCCCTCTCAGTATCTTTTTCACATAATCTTATTCTAATAATTGGTATCAAAGCTCAATTATCTTGTCAGGACCCCTAACAACTTGAGAGGATAAGATCATGGAGATGGAAGTGTATAAGATGGGAAAAATCATTGAGAATTAGATGATTGAAATCCATATCGTATTGTGACAATTAGAAGTAGCATAAGAGGAGTTAAGGAATACCCTAAAAAGAAGAAAAGGGATAGTTATTTAGCTAAATGACACTCAATTCAAAGAAGTTGACACAAAAAGACTATTGGATAGCGGAAAGACTAGTAACAATGATGAAGCAATGACAGAATTGGTAGAGAAGAATAGGGCCCTAGTATAAGAACCAAAAGATCTCAAGATAGAACAAGAAATTCAATCAGTTATAGTGAAGAAATCAAACAAAAGAAGAAAGCAATGGAAGACAAGCTCATGGATGATGAAGACAAAAGATAGATGGTTAGTAGACTTGAAGAAAGATCATTTGAAGTACAAAAGCTCACAAATAACTAGTTGGACATGAAAAATCAATTAGTAATTACAAATTAAGAAGCTAATAGAAAAGATTTGGAGATCACAAATCTAAGACTGCAGAATGAGGAATTGAAAAGTGAGTTAAGGCATGAAAAGGAACTTATGGAGAGATTGAGCACTTTGAAGACATGACAAAGTCACCTAGAACAAAAGACACCTTTGGACTTAGATACAACAAGCAATCTTCGTCTACTCAAGAAGGAGAAACATCCAAAAGTGGAGAATAGAGGAATGCAAAAATAAAAATAAAACATACATGTCATTATTGTGGGAAAATTGGCCATACAACAAACATCTGTAAGAGTAGAAATAATAAGAAAATTCCAAAACCTAAACCAAGTGGTAATTGTTATAATTACAAGAAGGCAAGACATCAAGCACATGAATGTAGATCAAAGAACAATCACTCAACCAGAAAGATATCTAAGTTCCAAGGTCACAACTACAATTTTCAAAAGTATGGACATAAAGCTCATGAGTGTAGACTCAAGAAAAATTCAAATTGATTACCTGAAAAACAAACTCATACAGAAAGGAAAGCCAATTCCTACAATTAGTATTACAATACATGGTATAATTATCACTATTGTGGAGAGTATGGACACACTACAAAGATATGCATCAAAATACATTTCAAAGGAAATTACAAGAAATGGTTAAATTGAGAGCTAGTATGTTTTAGTTCTCTCAAAGTTAGACACATCAATAAAAATTGCAAAACTTGAACACCAACACCAACAACAAGTAATGCAAATGACAAACTTGAAGGAAATAAAACATGGATAGAGATAGTAAGAGCTAGAATCAATATAGAAGAGGAAACTATGATCACCCAATCTGATGCATCGAGTGATCACACCACATCTCACTAAATAAAGAAGGTATGTAGGAACTATATACTCAATGTTATATTTTACATTAGTTCCTAGCACAAAAGTGATAAAGGTTCATATCTACATAAGTAAAGATGCATTAAGAATTGTTAGAAAAAGAAAATCATAGAGTATCGAGCATTAGTGGTACAGTATATATTGACCAAGCTTTACATTATAGACTGAGTGATCAAGGTAGATAACTCACTAACCAAATGAATTGGTTATGACCAAGTGAGTAACCTTGACCAAGCTAAAATAGAGATCGGGATAGTTGTCATACACCAACTAAGTATAAAGACAATAGTTGTAGACCTAAAATGAAAAATTGAAGGTATTTATCGAATTTGGTGATTCACTTGCACTCACTAAGTGATCAAAGAGATTACGAGAATATTTCAAGGAGATTGAAGCAATTTTAGTAACCAAAGGAAAAGCATAACAACAATTTAACAACAACTTTGTAGAACAAAGTATCATTCTCAGTGCCAAGTTAAATATTTAGTGAAGATATTTGCGAAAGCTTTGTTTAAAACCCTAGTACAAAATGGCATCTTGAAGTGAAATGATGAAGGATAGTAGTGCACAAATCATTAGGAATGATCAAATTCCTCCATCCAATTTTAGAAATTAAGTTAATATTGAAAATATTATTGATGATATCGAAGCTTTGACCATTAAAGATTTAAGATCGTGTTATCAATGCAAATTTGGAGAAATCAGATATTTTGAGATAAGAGAAGCTTATGAGAAGCTATGTGTTTATGGAAACCTAAAGGAAGAATATAAGAATTTTTTTTTTGAAAGGGCTTACCCATGCCCTAGGATTTTGGATTTTTTTTAAAGTTGAATAGTTTAATGTTGTGCTCAACCACATTCATGATATGAAAATATGGTTAGAAGGTGGTCCAATCAAAATCAACAAGGAAAACATTTGTAGGGTAACTAGGTATCCTACTCTAGATTGACCAAAGAGCATAAGGAGGGAAATGAAGAATGAAATTGAAAATATGACCAAGGCGAAGTGGAATGGCTGTAGAATGTCAATTGATTGAATTGAGGACCTATTAATTGAACTTTTTGTTCATGTGCACAAGTTCTATCAATATAGAAAACTAAATAGCATACCCTGTGTAGTAGTAGATTTGAGCTACAAAATTGTGAAGAAGGATCATTCATATGATCTTACCAAGTTGTAACTTCACCAACTTACATAGAACCTAATGGTATTTAGAAAAGCAAAGAACACCTCTTATAAGTTTGGATCCCTATTAGTTTTCATATTTTTCTATATACAAAATTATTTTCCTACCATTGGAATAGTTTCATGGGATAGGAATAGAACTGCGATGGAGTAGCTAAGTAATTTGATAAGAAGATTGGGAGAGAATTTTGAAGCAATAATGGACAACTACCTTCAAGAATTTAAGGTTTAAATGAAGAATAAAATGAGAATTCCAAACTTAGTCATGGACAAATATTATGATGTTTCATTATGGACACAAATTTTGTGTATGTCAAAACAATTTTGCTGAGGGTAGTATGGCTAAGGCCAATGCCCTATGAAGTAAATGTAGATGAGGTTACAGCAACAGTGACTACACTTTTGGAAACAGATATAGATGCTAGTATCGAGAAATTTGACACATATGAGACTATAATTGCCAAGTTGACAACTAAATCTGGCACACCTAAAGAAGGGAAGAAAAGAAAGAGAAAGGTTGTCGAGGTTGGATTTAAGAAACAAGGAGAAGTGTTAGGACAACCTAAAAAGATCAAGGAAAGCAAGGGAAAAGAACTTGTTGTTGTGAAACCAAGGCCACCAAACAAAACAAGGTTGTTGTGATAGAACCTAAGGTGTAGGCCAACCTCAAGAAGGACATGCAAGAAATGGTGACACCTCTAAGGCCAAAGGGCAAGGTGTTCATCACTATACAAAGGACTACACAACCCCCTATCAATCTATTAATAGGAATTCCATCCAAATAGTATGATTCTTTGAACAATAATGATCAATTTAAGCTTGAAGGTGCAATGATTGACATGATGATCAAGTTCAAGAACACACCACTGGAATTGGGAACTAGATTTCTACTGGGATTGTGTAAAAGAGTGGATGCTAAGTGGAAATAGGCATTGTACACTGAGAATAAAATTAGAGAGACAACATTGGAAAAAGCTATGCTATATTTAGGGAAGACTCATATGTCTATAGCCCTTAAAGATTTTGTCAAGAAGAATATGCTGAGGGACAAGGCATATAAAGTTTTGGAAAATAAAACCAATGAAGTTGAGCAAGATAGTAATCTGATATGGAAAGAAGCATTTGGAGTTCTTACTCCATTTTTGGAAGTGAGGGAAGGTCAAGATGCCATAGAATTTGAAGATGAATACATACAAGAAATGGCCAAGCTAACTAAGGAGATTCAACAACTTGTTCATAGGTGTGAACAGAAAGAGACTATCACAATTGAATATGACACTGACACTCCTCCACATAATCCAAATAAATGAATAAAAGAGGAAATTCAAGGCATAATGAATGATTCAAGAAAACTCTATACTAACCCAATTTTGTTGCAGATTGTTGAATATCTAAAGCTTGAAAATAAGAATTTTGGTGATGTTAATGTCACACTAGCTATAGAGGATACAAGTGTTGAGAAACTTGGTAAGGCTTTAATTGTATATACACCACCAACTTGTATGAAAATTTTGAAAAAGGAAGAAAATTTTGATAAAGACTCAAGCACTAGATTGGTAGAGGATGAAGTCAAATAGAAATAGAAAGAGGCTACTCAAGCTCTTATCCAATTGTTGAGTGCAAAGGCCGCAAAACCAAAAAATGTGACACCTATGCAACAAGTGATTTGTATGCAAGTGCAGTAGCCAAAGTTGAGATCAAGTGAAAAGGGAAAGCATTGTAGTTATCACTACCTAGTGATACACCCTCATGATCTTATGATGTGACTCATTTAGGTGAGGAAGGTGATGAGTCAGTGAGGCTTGATGAGGTAGTTATATTATCTATGTATGATTTGAATAATCTTACATTAGAGAAGATGCAAGAACTTCAAACCTTTTTGAGTCATAAGGAAAGGCAAGAACAACTAAGAAGAGAGCAAAAGTGAAGATAGGTACTTCATACGGTCAAAGATATTTTCATAGATGCATTTTGAATAATAGATCTGAACAATTAGCATACAATTTTTAATTAGTTAATACATTTAGTTGATAAAATTCAGACAAAAGACATAGAAACCAATGAGAAATTATAACAATGGTTTGAGTGAAGAATGGAGCATAAAGTGCTATAGAAAGTCTCACAAGAACTTGTATATAGACAAGTTGAATTTTATACTTCAGTCACTAAGCTGGAAATAGTTTTGACAACTATCAATTCTTTTATTTGAAATTATGTGATATATATTTCTTTACAGCAAATATCACATGCTTATTAGAGATCTTGCATGCGGACATAAGAGAAAATGTTATTACATTGGGTAAGAATGCAAGTTCAATCTCATCCTCTTATAGTGAACTAACATTCAGTCAAAAGAAGATAGTCGAGCTCATGATTCGAGATATAAAGATCGAGTACAAGTTGACACTAAATTAATTTTAGTTAGTACCACATATAGAAATTATCAAGAAGGTGGTCTCTATTGCTAAAGACATTTTGAAGATGGACACACAATTTTCACATATTACAAGATTCATTAATTTTGTTGTCAAGTTAGAGATTTAGTTTTAAATTTTGGAACATATATAGTAAAGATGGAATACACACTATGCCAATATTTTGGCCAAACATCAATAATTTTTTGATAAGCATTAGCTAGCCCCTATAGCCCCAAGTTCCATCAATGAAAAAAATAAGGGGGGTATGAAATAAAAGGGAATTTGAAAGAATAAAAGGGGATACTGAAGAATAAATCAAGGAGAAGCAATGTGCATATCAAAGAAGATATTAGGTCTTATAGGATCAATTGATGGTCTTAGGGAGAGTATTCATTTATGATAGACATGATTATTTTATTGATGACAAAGTGTTTTTTTCCACTAATGTCAAAGGGGGAGATTTTTGATCTCTAAGCCTATGTTTCTTATTAGTGTCCAAACAATTAGTCATTTACTAGGCAATATTACAAGGTCCTCACTACGACTGAGTTATCTAGTAAAGGCCGAGAATACAATGCTTATACCGACCAATATAGTGATTGTCAAGTATTTAGTAGCAACTAAGAAGATGAACAAGCTAAGAAATATAGTTGTGCTCAAGCATGTTGACAATTTAGTAAGTGTCAAGAAAATAGGATTATAGAAGTTGGGTAATAACATGAAGAATTTTACATGATCGAGCATCGGAGCATTCAACTAACAAGTAGTTAAATTTTGACATATAAGTTTATAATGGCACAAACACATAGGTAAACCATTTTGGATGACTTTTCTATGATATTTAATATTTAAAGAGCTAGCTAAGGAGTTGATCATGCATCATTGCAGAAGGTAATGATCCCAAGGCATGCAATTCAACCAATTAGAAAATGGGATAGAAATGATAAAAGATGATGAAGTGTAAGTTGTCAATCAAGATCTAGATCCTTCATAGATCATTTATTTAAGGAATATTCTAACTCTAAAATAATATGTATGGAGAAGGAGGAAGTGATAAGGACAAGCATCCTTATGTGCATGTGAAGGAGTGAAGACAAAGTCTGAAATTAGAGTAGACAAAGAGCAATTCGAGTAGTGAAGGACTGAACAAAGTTATCAAATTAGGAGATCAGATCAAAGACATAGCAAAGAGGAGATCCAAGATCAGCTTGCAGAGAAAACCGATGGTCAAGTACTAAATCAGTTATTGTTAATTGAGATAGAGTAAATCTCTTAATAGAGTGGTCCTAACAAACCTATGTAAACCTCCTAAAAAAGTCCTTACTTCATTGTGAGTGTAAAATCCTTTAACAAGGTAAGAGCTCATAGTCTCTTAAGCTTTTAACAGGGTAGAACCCTCATAGGGTAGATCATATTTTATGATCAAACATTGAAACCCTAATAGGTTAACTTTATTGTTGCAACAATGAAGATTTGTGGGTTTCATCCCCACCCCAATTTTACCTTCATCTTGAAGTGTTTCTGGGTAACCAAATCATTGTGTTATGTGTTGAACAATTTATGGATGTGATGTATTTCATTTTAGCACTTCAGTTTTACTAATAGATCTATGAGATGAATTAGGTGTGCATTTATGTTATTTGTTTTGCAGCTAAAAGTTTAAGAGGTTGGTTTACCCCCCTCCGCCCCCCCCCTGTAGTATTGTGTTTCCCATATACTTATTCAAACAAAAACAAGTCATAATGATAAGCTTGAATGAGTATCAATGTTGCATAGTTAATAAAGGAGTTAAAGAAGAAAATTAAGGAGCTTAAGCATTGTCAAGCATAACAGTGTTGGTTGAGTATCAGTAATGGCTGAGTGATAAAGATTTCTAAGTGATAGTATCAATCGAGTTGAATAGTGATGAACAAGTGGGACATTGTAGTAATTATCGAGTGATCCAGTAAAGACCAAGCATAGTGATGACTAAGTGATAGCATAAGATTAGTTTATGAAAGAATTAAGATTTATAGCTAATATAGTTGAATTCTTGGAATGAGAAAATCATGTTGATGATAAGGATTACTGAGATGTATTATTTAATGCAAGGAAAGTATTAGTTGAGTGATCAAATGCTAAGTTTTCAGTAGATGTTTCTAGAAGTGTTGAGAAGAGAAAAAGAAAAAGATTAGCAGATTCATTGAATGTTTTGGATCTTATCTTAAACCTTAAGATCTATGATTGTGGTTAAGTGGAAAAAAGATCAAGACTACCTATTTAAGGAGGTATCTAGCATGTTTTATGGGGTTGATGTTGAACTAGAATCTTGTGAAGATAAGTGGTAGACATACTTTTTAGGAGTTGTGTGAAGTTTGCAAGGTGAAGGATTACTTGAAGGGTTGCTAAGAAAATCTAAGATTATGAGAATGATGGAATCCAATCAATGAATCAAAGTTGAGCCAAATAGAGATCTAAATTTGCAAAGTGAGTTGTAGTTTATTAAATCAAAGTTTCATTGTTACTTTCTAACCATTGTGGCAGTTGTAAAAACCTTTTGATTAGGTTGACCTAATAGTCATTTGTAAATCCTTTAATCAAGGTGACATTCTAATAGAATCTTCTTAATTCCTCTAACAACATCACTCCTAACATGATGATTAAATCATTTAATAGGGTCACACCTAACAGTGTTTTTTGTAACCTTTAATTGGGTTGACTCCTAATAGAGATCACTTCATAAGAGTGAAAAAGTGGTATCATGTTACTGGTGGTTTTCCCAAATTAGGTTTCTACATTAAATCCTAGTGTCAAACATTATGTGGATTTTTGTTATGTGTTTATGCTACTTACTATTTTTAAGTTTAAGTTTATTGTTAACTGTTATAAGTTTGTAAATTTGGCACATATAGAATAAAGAGCTAAAATGGAATTAATCAGTTGGATTATAGTGAACATATTTTATCAATGATTTATTGTGTTAAGTTTGTTTAAGTTTTAAGTGTTTGTTTTGTACATCTAGACCTAGGGAGAATTGATTCACCCCCCTACCCCCTCAGTTATTCCAAATATTCTAACAATCACCTAATTAATGAAACAAGGTTTTTGATTTTCTAACCAATCTAAGTTTCTAGGAAAACTACCAATATGTTAGGCATATTGTAACAACTTTCCTAAAGATAGTAATTTTTCTTATTTTTGAATTATTATTAACAATAACATAAAAAATAGGAGACTTGTTGGCTCCTAATTTAACAATGATTTAAACTACCAAGTTTCTAAAAACAAAATGCATCTAAGGGCAACCAACTCCTATAATGGATACACTTTCATTACAACCTGAGCCAACTATAAGGCTAAACTCCTTCTACAATTCAAGCTCTATAAGACCTAGGTGGGTAGACCTTAGATTCCATTATGTTACCAGTGCAAAAAACCATAATTTGAATCTATTTTAAGCAAATAAAAACCCCAATCTCTTTTATTCTTATGTAGTGAGAAAGCATGGAATAGCTACTAACATGACCTATGAGATTGACAAGCTAAGTGTGGGCATCCTTTTCAACTCTACAACATCAAAGAGAAAAAGATTTTGATTAAGAATTAATTTCAACATAACCCACATATGAAACAAAAAGAAACATGTAGATCATTTGGTTGATCAGTGCCCTATCCATTGGGTATTCTATAAATCACAACATACATAATATTATCCATGATCTATACATTCACTTTGTGAATTAGACATCAATGTTCATAATGAATCTCATACTCATCAGATCCTTCCATGAAATCTGCAACCATGTCAAGATACATGAAGAACTTACTTGATTCTTTGAATCAATACAAAAGGACATCAAGACATACAACTCAAAATGGATTACAATTGGGATCTATGTTCTTTGTCCACAAATCAAAAAGAAATTGCAAACAATAGAGAAAGGAGACAAGAATCAAAATAAAACTAAGTGATTTTATTTCTTTGTATTCATTTCCTTGAAACAAGTACATTCAAGATGTATGAAATAACCTCTAAAAACACAAAATACATCATAACTTAACATTAAGACTTCATTATTGGTGTTCATAAAAGAGAGAATGCTGAGCAAAATGGTAGAATCACAACTATGGAAACTTGTCGAAAAGTATAGAACCAACCTTGTACACAGAAGGAGAAAGAGAATATATAGAAGAATCAAGAAGAGTCCAATTTGATCTAAAACTACCACTTGTCTCCTTGATTCTTCATCCATTTCTAAAACAAAGCTTCTCTCCTCTTTCTACAACTAAAAAATGGATCAAATCTTATCATTGTGCACAACACACATTGAAAATATCTCTCTAGAATGATGAGAAAATCATTTTTGATAAAACGTCATATTTACTACCAAAATGTTTCCAAAATTCTCATTAAACTAATTTGGATAAAAAATATCATCACTAGAAAGACCCTCTCCAAGTTTGGCAGATACCCACTTCACCATTTTGTCACAAACTAAAAGTGAACTGTCAAACCATAATACAATTAGAATTGGAGTACCTCTAACAAATCAGGGCATAACTTTCACCCACTACTACATGTGTATGGTTTGATGGGAGTAATAGAAAGTAGACTCTGGGTTCTTTCCAATGATAAATGATAGTCATATGTTTTCTTAAAAATCAGGCCCAAGACGTCTGTTTGAAGATCCCAAATAAATTGGATTATCAGGCCATTAAAATTTCAAATATTTTCTTTATATAAAACTTCAATTTGAAACAAGTACATTCAAGATGTATGAAATAACCCCTAAAAACACAAAATGCATCATAACTTAACATTAAGACTTCATTACTGGTGTTCATAAAAGAGAGAATGCTGAGGAAAATGGTAGAATCACAACTATGGAAACTTGTCCAAAAGTATAGAACCAACCTTGTACATAGAAGGAGAAAGAGAATATAAAGAAGAAGCAAGAAGAGTCAGATCTAATCTAAAACCACCACTTTTCTCCTTGATTCTTCATCCATTGCTAAAACAAAGCTTCTCTCCTCTTTCTACAACTGAAAATTGGATCAAATCTCGTCATTGTGCACAAAACACATTGAAAATATCTCTCTAGAATGATTAGAAAATCCTTTTTGATAAAACATCATATTTAATGCCAAAATGTTGCCAAAAGTCTCTTTAAACTAATTTGGAGAAAAAATACCATCACTAGCAAGACCCTCTCCAAGTTTGGCAGATACCTACTTCACCATTTTGTCACAAACTAAAAATGAACTGTCAAACCATAATACAATTAGAATTGGAGTACCTCCAACAAATTAGGGCATAATTTTCACCCACTACTATGTGTGCATGGTTTGATGGGAAAAATGGAAACTAGACTCTGAGTTCTTTCCAACAACAAATGATAGTCATATGTTTCCTTAAAAATTAGGCCCAAGATGTTTGTTTGAAGATCCCAAATAAATTGGATGATCAAGCCATTAAAATTTCAAATATTTTCTTTATATAAAACTTCAAACTTAATGAATAAAACTTTTTTCATTTAAAACATACATGTGTGTTCATTTCAATTATGAAAGGAAACCAAAAAAATTGAATTTTTTTTAAATTTTTCCCTCCTATTTTGGTCAAACCTAGTTGATAGACTGATGTGACATGTGTCATCACATGATTGGTCAATAGGATCCTTGTCATCTACAATGTTAGCTCACACCTAGGTGCCCTATCACCTCAGTGCCACATGGCAGGATCTCATTGGTTTCTCCTAACACAACCACTGCACAGTCAACTGCCCTATCAACATCCATGAAGACCACTTCATCACTAGACCCACTACCATGTTGTAACCTCTAATTGGGTCACATTATTTCTATCCTTAACTAGTGAGCATCTTTCCTTAGTTACATAGTGACAGTTGTCCATCTCATGCCACACATCAAGATTTGGTCGCTCCAATTTGAATCTACTTTATCAGCATTGTCACCACATGTTGTGATGTCACTTTTTCACATTACTCATCACCACCTACCACATCATGATAGTTTTTCATGTGTCACCTTTGTCTTGATCAACATGTCTTGGAGGTCATGACACTTGTCATTTGATCATTTGTCAACATCATGACAATTTTCCATGTGTCACCTTTGTTTTGATCAGCATGCCTTGGAAGTTGTGTCACTTGTCATTTGATCATTTATCCACTAGACCGCCATTTCACTATCCATTCATACACCTGTTAGTACAAAATGTCCTCATTATCATTGAATTAGGACCCACAAGCCAACCTCATGTCTCTAAGACTAAGCGCTTAAGACACCTTAAAGGTTTGCATTCACACATAAAATTAACTTTTATTTTCTACCCACCATGCATGTGGGATAAATTTGTATTATATAAAATATGCGTCAAAACACCCATTTAGTTTTATGTTGAAACTAAAATGGTCACCTGAAGATTTTATTTAGGTCCAATTGGTGAAGAGCTCAAAATGTCATCTCAAGAGTTCAACTCCATCCTTTATTGTTTGCAAACTTTATAGGAAAATAAACTCATACTCGGCAGGCTATTGGGGCAGCGTGCTTACATAATAAAGGGTATTCAAAAAAAATCATGTGTTTCTTTAATCAATGTCACTCCAAACATACATAGAGGAAAAATGTTGGCCCATATTTGTAAATAATAATCTCCCCAAGTTTATCCCAAATCTGGTAATAGCAAGGTCACATTTCTCCAAAATATTATAAAACACTAAACGATTAAGACCTCACAAACTATCAAGCCCCTTTTGTCAAATGCAAACAATAGCAAGGTGGGAGATATTTGAAATAATCCATTTTTGCTTTTGGTGTGTTTAAGCAATGAATTGCCTGGGAAGAGAATTAAGTATTTGGTGCTCTTAAATCTATTTATAATCATGGTGCGCTAATGAATGGGACATCCATCCCAATAATGAAAAGCTTTGTTATTGATTTCATTTTGCCTCTCTTTTCACCATCACTGTGTGCCTATCATTCTCAATTCAAACATGGAAAACAATATTCATTAATGATTCCTCCTTGATTGAGCTTCCCATACACGCCAAAAATAGTGCAATACTTCCCACTCTGTCTTGTGACAACATTTTCATTACAAGAGTTGGTTTTCTCAAATAAGAAAATAATAGTCAATTGTGAGTCATGATCTCCTAAAGCATATTCATAAGCCTACTTAATATTGATGTAAGCCTTCAATTAAGTTATCACCTGCAAAAACGATGTCATCTTCAAACTTAGGAGGAAATTTATAAAAATCTTCTGTTGAAAGTGACATTTCCTCCTCAACGCTCATCCTTGCCCCCAATGCCCATGACCTACATTCTTTTCATTGTTAATTTAATTAGTTGGTATGCATATAACTCATGCACAATAATATGCCTTTTCATTTTCAAATTGTAATCACTCCTTCTATGAGTTTATGAGGAAATGCTCCATCAATTCCAATAGTTCCCAAAGATTGGTTTCTTCCAAATACCAAATGAATAGTGACACCAACAGTGCCCATACAATAATTTACCAAACTTCATCAATGCCCACATTTTTTGACCCAAAACAACTTCTATAAGTAAAATAGCAATCTCATAACAACCATTTCTCTCTATTGCAAACACAATATTCACTTTAGTTTCTCATTCTTATAGACTCAGAGCTTTCATATTTAGCAATTATGCCTATACATAAATAGATGTGGTTCCTTTTAAAATAGTAACACCTCATACATTTCCTATAACAAGTGAACCAACTTCACCATATATTGCATACTACATATTTTACATGAAGTTGCATAGAGGATAATTGAAACATCAATTTTATTTTTTGTTGAGGCTATGTAGCTTGGAAACAAATTCAATATTGGGGTTCTTAACTCTATATAGTCAAGATATTTGTGTTGTACAAATTTGTGAAGATCACACCCTCTTCTAATGACTACGTGAGAAAAACATTTATCTCAAATGTGTGTCATTTTGCATGTGTTTGTTGAAAATATAAGAGGAGTAACTAAGAGGGGAGGGGTGAATCAATTACTACTAAATTAAATTCTAGATTCTTTAGATGTCAAATAAAATTCAAACTAATAAAATTGATTACTACTAATACTCCGTAAGCATACAAAAATTGTTGAAACTCAGTAATTGTAGAATGTGTTTAACTTAGTAGATCTTAAGATATTTTTAGTAATTTACTTGCAAGCATGAAATAAATAACATGAACACATATGACACTAGGATTTAATGTGGAAACCCAATTTAGGAAAAACCACCAATGTAACTAGTTATTGGTTTTCACTCTTTTGAAGTGAGCCCTATTAGGAGCCAGCCGTGTTAAAGGTTACAAAACACACTATTAAGTGTGACTATGTTAAAGGATTTAATCACCCTATTAGGAGTGGCCTTCTAAGAGGTCTTGTAACAATTCAATAGAATTTCCACCATGTTAGAGGATTTACAAATGGCTATTAAACCAACTCTATTAAGAGATTTTAAATCGTTGCTACAATGGTTAGAGAGTAACAATGAAATGACCTGATTGTGATGCAACTAAATTATTGATTACAAATCTCTATTTTGTCTTATGCTTGATCATTCATGATCGAATAATACTTTTCCACTCCACAAGGATACTTGCTTATCCTTCAAGTTTTCTTCCTTTCTTCTTATCTCTTCCAATTCATTCAACTTGCATACTTTGAAATCACAAATTGACCTTTTACTTACACCTTCCAGATTGTCAAGTCGGCTCAAATACAAATTAGAATAACCAATATTCATTACCATAGTTCGCTAGAATTAATAGGTAAAATAATTAAGCTTTACATGCCAAAATAAGAAAATCCTTTTGTAGCCGACCCAGCTCAGTAGAAACTAATTCTAAAGTGATTTCTTATGTTAACCAACAAGAGCTTGATCAACACTGTGAACTTATAAAATTCCTTTGGTAACCGAGTGAACTCGGTTAATACTAGCTCTATTCAATTTTCCTTTTCTAACTGAGTGAGCTTGGTTAACACTCTTTTCTACATAAATTCCTTTGACGCTCGAGTGAGCTCAATAGATACTGCCTTCTGCACAGAGAAAACTCAAAAATGCTTGGTACACAAGAAAAGTTGTCTTCACTGACCAATTGAGCTAGGCATGCACTGACTATCAACTGATATGACATGTGTGTAACATAAAAGACAACACACAATTAATTAATTTCATCCAACAATCTCCCTCTTTGGCATTGATGGCAACACAATATGTCATAACACAATGAAATTTTTAGAACAAGACTCCCTCTATGAAAAAGTTTCTCCCTCTTTGATTTTACATAGAAAAATTCTCCTATAGTATTCTCCCTCTGTGAAGAAACTACTTAACATCTCCTTCTTAGAATTACAAAATTTTATAAAAATGATATGACAATCAACTTTTCCCTCTTTGACAACACATGCCAAAGACAATAACTCTAGTTAGTGTCAATGTACCTTGAGTACAGATTCATCTACAATATGTCCTTGTCAATATTGCATCAACTAATTGATCTTTAACTTAGTTCCTATTAATGCATCAGTAAATTTTATTTAGTGAGCTTTAGATAGGGGAATGACCCATAGCTTGCCTCTTAGATACAAAAATGCATCCTTAGGTAATGGCTCGGTGAATATATCTACAATTCTTTCTTTTGTATCCACATATTCCAATATGATTTCTTTGTCCTATACTAATTCTCTTACGAAGTGATATTTTATAGCAATGTGCTTTATTTTGGAATGCATCACTAGATTCTTTGATATGTTGATTGCATTGGTTTTATCACAATACATGACTATTGGCTTTTTGATTTCAACATTCATTGCTTCCAACAATTGTTTGAACCAAACAATGTTAGAGAAATTCGCTGCTGCACCCACATATTCTACTTTTTTTGTGGATTGGGATGTGTAGTTTTGCTTCTTGCTTGTCCAATATACTAGCCTTTTACCAAGAAATAATGCTCCACCACTAGTGCTTTTTCTGTCATCAAAATTTTCTGCCCAATTAGCATCAGTAAATACTTGTAAGTCAAGATTGTCTCCAAGTTTGTACCATAAGCCATCGTCTTCAATACCTTTCAGATATCTCAAGATTCTTTTTATTGCCATCATGTGGTTTTCTGTGGGTTTTGTTGAGAATCTTGCCACTATCCCAACTGCTAAAGCAATATCAGGCCTTGTATATACTACATACTATAATTTTCCAATCATTGATCTGTATAAGGTTTGATCTACTTCTTTGGAGTCATCATCTTTGGTAAGCTTAAGTCTAGTACAAATGGGGGTTCTAACTAGTTTTGAATCTTTCATTCCAAATTTCTTGAGTATCTCTTTGATATACTTAGATTGAATGATATAGATACCATTTTTGTTCTATTGTATCTACAATCCAACAAAGAATTTTATTTCACTAAACATGGACATCTCAAATTCTTTATTCATTTTTTCTATAAATGCTTTGCATAAGTCATCATTTCTTGTAAATAGAGTATCATCCATAAATATTTCTGCCAACACAATCTTCTAATCTAGTCCTTCATATACAGACTACTATTATCATTCTTTTTTTGAAAACCAATCTATACCAAATAGTTATGTAATCTTTCATACCAGGCGCTAGGGGCTTGTTTGAGACCATATAGTGCTTTATGTAATTTGTAGACCGTGTCCCTTTTGTCAAGATCAAAAAAACCTTTTAGTTGTTCAATGTAGACTTTCTCATCAAGAATTTCATTCAAGAATGCAGATTTAACATCCATTTGATATACTTTGAATCCTCTATGAGTTGCATATGCCAGTAAAGTCCTAACACCTTCTAATCTTGCAATAGGGGTAAAAGTTTCCCCATAATCAATACCTTCTTCTTAAGAATAGCTTTTACATACCAACCTTGCTTTGTTTCTTGACACTTTTTCATCTTCATTTAGCTTATTTCTCAATACCTATTTTGTACCAATCACATTTTTATCTTTGGGCCTAGGAACAAGAGTCCAAGTTTTATTATTTTCTGTCTATTCAATTTCTTCATTCATGGCCTCAATCCAACTTTCATTTTCTAGTGCATCCTTAATACTACTAGGTACAAATTCAGCAAGTAAACATGTGCCTTTTAGTTTGCTTCTTTTCATTGTTCCATCTAATTTGTCTCCAATGATTTGATCAGGTGCATGATGTCTTCTGACATATTTAGCCAATACGGGTTCTTTCACTTTTGAATGAATTGCACTATCTTCATTTTGAATCTCAAATTTAGGCTTGGGTCCTTCTATTTGTGGCTTGGGTCCTTCAAACTCGGTATGCACTAACTTGGTAACCTTTGAATGTGCCTGGGGTCCTTGTGACTTGGTTTCCACTTCCTACAACTTGGTAACTATTGGAGACTTGGGGAGCTTGGGAGATGAAGTCTCCTTTTTGTCAAATATGTTTGGCAATGTATCATGTTCATAGTAAACAAATCTTCTGTAATCTTTTGGCTCCTTTTTGCTTTCTTCTTCACTCTTTTCTGTGAACTCATCAATTCTCACATGTGCACTTTCTATTATTTTGTGAGTGGACAAATTCAGACATATGTATGCTTTACTTCTGTAGGAATATCCTAGAAATATACCTTCATTATCTTTTACATCAAATTTTCCTTTTCTAGATTCTTTCAAGATATAACATTTGTTGCCAAATACTTTCAAGTAACTTACATTGGATTTGTAGCCATACCATAGTTCATAGAGAGTTTTTTTTGAGTCCTTTTTCAATTGAACTTGGTTCAAAATATGAATTGGAGTGCTAATAGCTTTCTTCTAGTATTTGATAGCAACATTCTTTTCAATCATTAGTGTCCTTGCACAATCCATGATGGATATGTTTCTTCTTTCATCTATTCCATTCTACTCAGGAGTACTACGGGTTGATACTTGTCTTTTAATTCCTCTTTCAATGCAAAAATTATTGAATTCATTTGAGATGAATTCACCACCTCTATCTAATCTTAAGTATTTAAATCTTTTTCTACTCTAGCCAAATACCATTTGAATTTTTCAAAAGCTTCTATTTTTTCTTTTAGATACATAACAGTCATCATTCTAGAATAGTCATCAACAAAAAGAATGAAAAAAATTTCTCCACTATAACTTTCTATTCCAGTGGGTCCACATAAATCTATATGCACAATTTCCAAAACATCTTGTGATTGATAGTTTTTGCTCTTAAAACTAGTCTTTCCCAATTTACCAATTTGGCAATTTTTGCATAATCCAACATCAGGTTTCTTCAAACTAGGGATACCTCTTACTCTTCTAATTTTTCTTATCTTTACCATTATAAAAGTTTACATGACATAGTCTTTTGTGCTATAACCATCTTTCTTCTACTTGAGCAATAAAACATGAGCAATCACCAAGATCAAGATAAAATGGGTTACCTTTTGTTTGCTTGCTTGATCCAATCAGATTTTGTTTGTTATCTAGTAGTCTTGCCTTGCCATTCATGAACTCTACCTTGAATCCAATGTTGTTTAGCTATGCCGCACTCAGTAAATTATGTTCTAATCCTTCAACCCAATAGGCATTGTCAAATACAAGTTCATTGGTTAATGAAATATGGCCTTTTCCTTTTATGCAACAAGGTTCAATTTTTCCAAACCCTACACTACCTCCATCATAGTGTTCAAAATGTTCAACATTTGTTTTCTCTCCAGTCATATGGTGAGAACATCCTCTATCTAAAATCCAACTATCATTTTTACTAATATGAGAGACTAGTGTCATGATATCTCCTTCATCATTAGATTCATCTTTTACAGCAATATACATTATTTCATCTTCACTGTTATCAGAATCTTTAGCCATAAAACAAGTTTTCTTACTTTTATCCTTGTAGGATTTGTGACCTTTGAATTCTTTCTTGCCTTTGTACTTGTGGCTTTTCTTCTCTTCCTTACTTTCTTTATTTGGACACCTAGCAGCAATATGACTAATTTCTTTACAAGAAAAATAGATTAGAGGAATTTTACCTTTGTACTTTCCTCTACTCTTGGAGTAAGGCTTCAACAATTTCAAGATCACTATCAGAACTTTCTTCAGTTTCTTTCTCACTTCTTGATTGATTGTCTTTTATTTTCTTGCCATTTTCTTTGAGTGAGAGTTTAGCTTCAAATGCAATCTTAATATTCTTGGAAGCAAGAACATAGTTGTCAAAGTTGTTTAGTTCAAAAGTTGTCAATCTTCCTAATAGGGCATCCAAGCATATCTTGTTATTTGGATCACATCTCTTTTCTTGAATAGTAGACACTCTAATTGCATAGATGGGAAGTAGAGTTCTGAGTATTTTGCTTACAACAGTTTTCTCTTTGATTTCTCCTCTAGATGCTCTGATTGCACTGACACTAGCCTTAATTCTTTCCACATATTTTGCAACATTTTCATTTTCTCTCATTCTCATTTGATCAAATTTTCCTCTATGGCTTTCTTCTTTGGCTCTTCTTACATTGTCACCTCCTCCATATATTTCTTTCAGTTTGTTCCACATATCAAAAGTAGTTTTACAGTCTTTGACCTCATTAAAATTAGCATAACTAAGAGTAGATGCAATATCAATCATCATGATGTTATGGTCCTTTTTCTTAGCAATATCTTCAACTGATAATGTTCCAATGGGAGTTTTGTATTCTTCATCAAGATATTTGCAGCCTGAGTTACTAATGGTAGCCAAATGAAGCCTCATAAGCCCTTGCCATGTTCCAAAGTTGTCTCTATTCAAATTTAGAATCTCTCTTTTGTAAGACATCTTGATCTGTAGCTTATGTCCTTGAAACCTTCTCTACAAGCACCAAAAGCTCTGATACCAATTGTTGGAAATATAAGAGTAGTTGAGAGGGGAGGGTTGAATCAGTTACTACTAAAATAAATCCTAGATCCCTTAGATGTCAAATAAAATTTAGATTGATAAAACTAATTACTGTGATATTGCAATCAGGATTTAACTGTGTGATTTTTGAGTCAAACTCATTGACCCATGATTCATGAGTAGTGATTCAACATGAATCCATCTCTCATGAGAATAAATGGAACACTTAGCACTCGTTGGATCTAGGTGATGCTCATAGGGGTGAAGCACCGGGACTTCTCGGGAGGTCACCCATGCCAGTACTACTCTAGCCTGAGCGCGCTTAACTATGGAGTTTCCTCCATGGTTAAACCCAAAGCTTGCAACCCCATTTGCAAAACCTTCACCAAGTGTTGTGCCTTATGAACCATTCATTAGCAAACCCCTTAAGCTCATCAATTGATAAGTAGGAGATAATTTCCACAGCTAGTCAAATTGTGATATTGCTATCAGGATTTAACTATGCGATTTTTAAGTCAAATTCATTGAAACATGTTTCATGAGTAGTGATTCAACATGAATCCATCTCTCATGAGAATAAATGGAACACTTACCACTCATTGGATCTAGGTGATGCTCACAAGGGTGAAGCATCGGGACTTCCCGGGAGGTCACCCATCCTAGTACTACTCCAGCCTGAGCGTGCTTAACTACAGAGTTTCCTCCATGGTTAAACCCAAAGCTTGCAACCCCATTTGCAAAACCTTCACCAAGTTTTGTGCCTTATGAACCATTCATTAGAAAGCCCCTTAAGCTCATCAATTGATAAGTAGGAGATAATTTCCACAGCTAGTCAAATTGTGATATTGCTATCAGGATTTAACTGTGTAATTTTTGAGTCAAACTCATTGACCCATGTTTCATGAGTAGTGATTCAACATAAATCCATCTCTCATGAGAATAAATGGAACACTTACCACTCATTGGAACACTTAGCACTCAATGGAACACTTAGCAATATCATAATTTGACTAGCTGTGGAAATTATCTCCTACTTATCAATTGATGAGCTTAAGGGGTTTTCTAATGAATGGTTCATAAGGCACAACACTTGGTGAACATTTTGCAAATGGGTTTGCAAGCTTTGGTTTTAACCATGGAGGAAACTCCATAGTTAAGCGCGCTCAGGCTAGAGTAGTACTGGCATGGGTGACCTCCCGAGAAGTCTCGGTGCTTCACCCCTGTGAGCATCACCTAGATCCAACAAGTCCTAAGTGTTCCATTTATTCTCATGAGAAATGGATTCATGTTGAATCACTACTCATAAAACATGGGTCAATGATTTTGACTCAAAAATCACACAGTTAAATCCTGATAGCAATATCACAATTTGACTAGCTGTGGAAATTATCTCCTACTTATCAAAACTAATTACTACTGATACTTAGCAAACATACAGAAATTGCTAAAACTCAATAAATGCAGAATCTATTTAACTTAGAAGATCTTAAGATATTTTCAGTAATTTACTTGCAAACATGAAAGAAATAACATGAACACATATGACACCAAGATTCAACGTGGAAACTCGATTTGGGAAAAATCACCAATGTAACTAATTACTATTTTTCACTTTTCTAAAGTGAGCCCTATTAGGAGCCAACCCTGTTAAAGGTTACAAAATACACTATTAGGTGTGAACCTATTAAAGGATTTAATCACCCTATTAGGAGTGTCCTTGTATGAGGTTTTGAAACAATTCAATGAAATTGCCACCTTGTTAGTGGATTTACAAATGGCTGTTAAACCACCTCTATTAAGAGATTTTAGATCACTGCTACAATGGTTAGAGAGTAACAATGAAATGACCTAATTGTGATGCAACTGAATTACTGATTATAGATCTCTGTTCTGGCATATGCTTGATCCTTCATGATTGAATAATACTTTTCTGCTCCACAAGGATACCTACTTATCCTTCAATTTTGCTTCCTTTCTTCTTATCTCTTCCAATTCATTCAACTTGCATACTTTGAAATCACAAATTGACATTTTACTTATACCTTCCAGATTGTCAAGTCAGCTCAAATACAAATTAGAATAACCAATATTCATTACCATAGTTGGCTAGAATTAATATGTAAAATAATTAAGCTTTACATGCCAAAATAAGAAAATCCTTTTGTAGCCAACCCAACTCAGTGGTAACTTCTTTTGATGCATGAATATGTTGTCAAAAATCTTTATTTTCTTTTCTTTCCAAAGGCCAATTGGTTTTACATGTACTACAATGCTTATCTTTAGCTGTCTTGATCAATATTATTTTGATCTCTTCAGATATCTTTAATTATATGGTTCTCCTTCAATGGATGATTTTTCAGGCACATGAACATGATCAAGAGGTCTCTCATCTAAAATAACACATCTTCATTGCTATGCAGGCACTTCAAAAGTTGGACTCAAAATAATCTATCTATAAGGAATTCAAACCCCTTACATATGGAAATTCACTAATGATATGTGAGTGCATAAAGTTCAAACTTTTAGAATGAATCTATTCATTTGGAAAGAAAAATCTTGATGAGGATAGTCGGGTCACAAAGTGGCCAGATAAAAATAAATAAACTTAAACAACTAAAGCCCTAAATAAGGATCCGGCCATCTTTGCCAAATTGGTTTAAGTTCAAATTTGATCATTGATTCATTACTTAAAACTCATTTTCAAACTTTCTGATAAGTGTCTACTTTGCATTGAGGAGGCCTCTGAACCGGCTTTAAGAATTGGTAGAATCAAATGATTGGGTCCTAAAACTTTGTAATTATGTTCTTTTATATACATACTCTTAGTCTGCAAAACCTCATTTCATAACAAACTCTCAATCAAATATATTAATCCTTGAAATTGCACATTTTGATTTGTTCTTGCAAACAACACATTAGAAACAAATAAATTGCATTTGGATTTGGCTTTAAAAATAGGTCAAATAGATACTTGGGGAAACAAAATTTGGGGCAATGATTCTATTTCACATGGAGATTATGACTGTACAATTTAGGCTCATGATGAATAACTGGGCACATTTCACAACCATGCAAAGATGGCTTCCAAAATTTACAAAATTGGGCAACCTTATGAAATAGATATTTTTACATTTGGAATGGACCTAGGAAATTATGCAGATGGATTCGTCAAGACTTGCAAACTAGCACACTTGAAGTATTTTTAGTATAGAAAAAAATAGTGAAATATATTTAGCTTTTTCAATCATGGTTTGAAATTTATAACATCCTAAACAAGTCTTCCAAACAATCTACACATTCAATTACCAGTAAAATTTTAGAAATTGCATTTGGAATCATGTTTGAAAACTAGTGAAACAAATTCTTCATAGGCTAAAATTTGAAACATAACATGTCTTTGACCCCTAAAATGCATCAAAGAAAGAATTTTCACATTTTTATCAACTAGGTCAAATTTATGATTGGTCAAATAAGGCTAGTTATAAACTATCTTAAAAGATAACTAGGTAGTTTTAAGTTGTTGTAAATGGAATCAGTTGGAGAAACTCATCAAATGGATTCATGATACCTTAAAATTGAAAACATAGGATATAATTCATGAATACAATGTAAGGGTAGGAACATTTCTCCAAAATACTCAAAGGGTCACAAAATATTCACTATCAAATAGGGCTTCCCATAATTCTGAACAATGTGCATTAGCATGACAACAATAAACAACCAACCTTGAGGGATTCAAAACCTTGTCAAAATGTATTGAAACAATATTAAACTTGAAATATAGCCTCTTTGATATGCATACTAGACACTCCCAAAGTGGAAAATCATGAAAAAAATTTAGGTGTAAGATATTAAATTGCAAACTAGGATTGTGATTTATGTTTGACACTTAGGAAAAAATGCATATTATGACAACTGCTTAAAATGACACCTCACCAAATGACTTGAAACTTCCAGCTAATAACCTGAGGTGAATGAACATAATAAATGAGAGGTAATGAGAACTTGGAACACAACCTATGAGTCAAAACATCATTTGGGTATATATGCATGGAAAGCACTTTTAGGGGCTTACTGGGACTTAATTTTCAGAATGGTGCTCAAAATCAGTGTTGTAATTTTGAGTCCCAACAATGGCTTTGTCTGGGGATGCATGTCCCTTTTAGGCATGGCAAGGATTTAGATCTTTGGGGAAAGCAAAGCACCCTGAAAATTCTCTCTCAAATAGCTTTATTGAAAGCAAGAAACCTACTCCTAAATTGTACAAATGATGGCCCCAAGTCACTGAAACTTCAACAAAACTTCTTACCTTTGTCATAAACCTAATTTTCATTCCTCTCTTCTTGAGGCAAGCTGAAAATGTGATCTATATCAGTTTCACCAACCATACCAACATTTTTAATTAGCCCATTAGGAAAAACCAAATCAGTTTCTTCACTTTCATAGTGCATGTAAAGATTGTGATCGTTATCTAGAAATTTATCACTATGAAAATGTGGGTCAGCATGCTCTTGGATTTCAAAAAAAACTTAAACGCATCACCAACATATGTCTGGGGCATGTTATCTAATTGAAACACAAAGGCTTCATACTCTACTTGATTCAATGAGTTGCATGCATCATGGATTTGCAACTCATCTTGTGTATATATTTGTGAAGGATATTTGAAATCTGATTTCTCCTTATTTGTAAACTTGTTACTCATCCAATCAGATTCAACAAGTATTGAAACTCCTTCACACTTAATTTATGGATCAATCACCAAGCTAAAATAAATGTCATGAAAGTGCTCATACTCTAAAATTTATTTACCTCATTTACATCATCATAAAGGTCATTATGGAAAATCTTAAATGCATCAATTGTATCGGTATGAGGTACATCAATAGAAGAGGAAAATTCATAATCTGAATCAAAACTTTTAGTACCATCCTCTTCTTCACACAAACTATAAAAGTCAATCACACATGAATGCAAATCAATGTCAACAACTTTCCCAAATCTGATAAAGAAACAACTTCATTGCGATCTTGATCATTACACATCACTAAAGTATGGTCAGCATGAGGGACATCAAAATCAAAGTTATATATATCTCCATCAATGCTTTCATTATCATATGAGTCATTAGTAGATCCTTCTCTATTATGTGCACTATTACTATGCAACACTTAATATTCATGTTTAATCTCTTTGCAAGATGCATGTTGATCATGAAAGGAAGAAATATTCGGATATGCATCATACCTTACATCTCTAGCATCACTTTCATCCTCATTGGAATTCACATATGTTGGTAATGACAACTTTGAGTGATCATTAGACACATACCTTTCAAAATCATGAGCCAATATTATTGAAACTTCATCACTATTTAGTAAGACTTCATTACAAATCTTATCTTCTTGGCTATGATCATAATCTCGATGATATGAAAAACTTATAACAGCCATATCATTAGTAGCAAAATCTGAACAATCAAGAACATTATCACATTCATTTTCATCATAAGAAAAGTGATCAACACTGTTGTTATACTTTTCCTCCTTCACATACATGTTTTCATAAGGGGGAAAATAGGTCACATACTTATCTTCAAACAGATGATTACATTCATATGATTTATTAAGTTGGGAATCTTTGTCTTCACAACCATAAGATGTATCATCATCATAAGATGTGTCATATTCACTAAGATTTTCAACACTTCCACATTCACCATCAAATGGAACAATATAGTATCCATTTTCAATCAAATAACTCTCAATTTCTTCAAAGATTCCTCAATGTGAATAGCCCTTTTTGCCCTCGATTGTGTTGACCAATTTACTGAAGTAGTTATGAAAACATCTAGGAAGACAATTGGCCATGAATCTTTCTTAGGTATTAAAGAGACGTGAAGATTCATGAGTGCTGATTTAAACTTCATGTAAATTTGAACATCATTTAGACCTTGAATATTTCCTACCTCATTGCCTATGAAAGTGATGAGCTGATTGTGAAGTTCCTCTCTTATCCTAACAATGTCTTCACAAACACTCTCATAAGTTGGTAAACCATTTTTAGATCTAAAATATGACTCCATTTTAAACTTATTCCTTTTTATCCTAGTGCTGGAAACACCAAAGTGAGGTACTACTTTTACAACTTAATTCTCATGGAAAGAAAATTCATGAAATTTAAAGTACCTTAAGTGCTGATGTTGAAACTTTATCTGTTGATTGGGCACTGTTGTAGGTATGAATTCTTTCTCACACTATACATAAAAACAATGTAGAGTTACAACCTCCTTGAAACAAGGACTGTGAAATCACTACTATGATTTTCTTTTTAACATTTCAACCACCATGAAATTGGCAAGAACAAATAATACTCAAACTTGTAAATCAAGAACTTATAATTTCTCTTTTCAAGGACTACTCATAAAAGCTTCAAACATGTACAACAAAATGTTGAAAATATTTTAAATAGTTTACATAAAATCAATTGCAACTAGTATAGAGATCTTTGAGTCACCACTCACACTTGTGAGAAAGAAATTAAAGCATAAATTGTTACTTGACAAATCTAAACCAAACCTTCAACTTGTGGGAAACTTGCAAATCATCAAACCACTTTTGAAGATTTGCACACTTGGAAAAGAGGACAACGGATTTGATGCAGTGCCTCTCCCATTTGACTTTTGTAAGTCATCCTGATGGATGCAACCTTGTTGATCTTTTGTTGAGATGGGATCATGATTGTGACCTTGAGTGGTCTACACTGTTGAGGTGATTGGATTTATGTTTATGTATCAATTGCTCTAATTATGATTATGGTTGATTATGATATTATGATGTGATTTTTGGTTCACTGAGGTTTGTGCTAGTGGTTACCAAGATCGATGTGTTATCATGAAGTTCTTTCGTGATTACCTTGAGATGTGTGCAAAGATTGCACTGTGTACTATTACCTACTACCTTGGACTAGGTTCCTGTAGCAATGGTTAGTCATGTTTCTGACTATGTCCACTTATGTGTTTTAAGTTCCTTTTGATGTTGTTTAAACTACCTTTATTAAATGCTTAAATAATTAGAAATGGATTGTCCATATTGAATTCATCGGTTTGTGTTGCGAATATTCACCTTGTTATGTTTTACATTTGAGATGACCTCAGGGTCAAATGTTATTCCTTGATTTCAATATCATAGATTTTAGACTACTATGTTGTTCATTTGATCATACTTGCATGATGATGCCATTGTGAGATAATGGGGTGTTTTATGATGATTTTTGGTTATCTGATATTTCGACATATCATTGATTATGTTATGTGATGGATTTAATGCTATGGTCATTTACTTCATTCCTGTATTGTTATGCTTTATGTGAACGTGAGTGATGTAAATAAATTATTTTGATATAATTAAATAAATGGTTAAATTAGGTGATTCAATGTGTTTATTGCTTTGGCTCTATTATTATATGCAATTGCACTTGATCATGTTGTTTAGTGTGCAAGATTTATATCCTTGGTAGTGGCACATGGAGTTAATGATTTAGCTATTCATATTTTACCAATGTCATCCTGGTATGGTCAATGTATCCTTATTTTAATAGTTTAATTAATCCTTTTGATGATTATTAAATTTGAACTCATCTGCATTATGTGATTAGACCAGTAAGCATGTATGTGCATTTAGAGTTTCGCATTGTCGCAAAAGTTGTTAAGGAAATTTTTGTGTTTTTGGGTTTTTTGGATTTTTTGGCTTTTTTGGATTTTTAATTGATTTATTTTAATTTTTGGCAACTTTTCCATTGATGAATTCCTATTTATAGGAATACCCTATTTTTGTTTGGGTCGATTTGGGGTTTAACTAGGTTGGTTGGTTATTTTCCCTAATCAATTATTCACTCAAAAAGTGAATAAGTATCCAAAAATGAATTTAATTCCTCACTTCTCACTTTTGAATTAGAAAGTTGGAGAGTAAAACCCAAAAATTCTCTTCATGAGGATTTACTATTTTGTTCATTGTGGGAGCTACAAGCATGAGATCATTGTGAGATTGAACTTGTTGGATCCAGCTCGGGGAGACCTTGGGTTGCTATGAGTTTAGGCCATTTTTGCAAGCTTTTTATTTTTTGGTTCATATTCTCGTTTTTCCCTTTTGGCTGTGAGGTAGGGCTCTCCCATTTTATTATTTTTGCTCTGTTTCTACTTCTTTTTTTGCTAGTCATTTTTTAGGAGGCTGAGAACTAGTGTTCCCCTCTATTTTTGTTTGTTGGTTCTACCCAGTTGGTCGGGTATGGAAATTTCCCTATTTTTCAAGATGAGGGTTTAGGGTTTTGCATTGTTATGCTGGTCATTTTTTCATATAGTGTCTAAACTTAATTATTTTTGGATTTTTGAGATTTTTGTACCCAAAGGCCAAATGGGTTTTAATTTTGAAGTTTTCCAAAATTTGGGGTTTTTACCTCATTTTTTGTGTGCCACCCTATTTTCTCAGGTTTTCTTGGCACAAGTTGGGTTGTGGACCTGGATTATCCATTTGGATATCAGTCAGACCTTTGTTGCACTTTTGTATTTGCATTAGGATGCATGTCGCATCTGTACTTTCAACTTTGTGTTTGGTTAAGTGATTTTGTACCTGGTGTTATGGTTTCTTTTGGACCTTTGCTTTTGTTTCGTGGACACTAGGATATGTGTCGAATTCATACTCTCAGATTGAGGCTGGTTGAGTGAGTTCATGATGTTTGGTCTTATTGCATCATTGAGATTCGTGTAGAATCCATACTCCCAGATTGAGGCCGGTAGAGTGATTTCATGATGTATGTTTTTATTGGTTCTTGGGATTTGTGTAAAATCCATCCTCTCGAGTTGTTTTTAGTTGAGTGTTGTTTTCCTTGTATTCTCATCCTATCCTTATGTTATGATCTTTGTGATGGTGGTCTGCCACACACGACTACGTGCACGTACATTTTTTGGATGACTTGTGAGGCTCAATCTTCTATGGTACTTCCAAAACTTATGAACATTGGGGTTGGGTTGGGAGTATGCATGCCAATGGGAACTTCTTGCAGGATGAGCATGGGTAAGGTAGGGTAGCACATGGAGGGGCTTCTATCTCGCAGCCTAGTTATTATTTCCTGGTTGGTAAAGGAATTTTTATATAAGTGATAACTAAATTTAAAATGTGTGAATGGTAATACAACTTAAGATAATTAAAATGTTGGGATTGTACGCCTTCTGTTGGGAAGAGCTACTACCCAGAGTGTGTGTTTCCCCATTGGGGAGTTCAGTTGCCACTACTGGCTTGGGCTCGTCGATGCCAAGTGACTCTCCATGATGTCAACCCCTACTTAGTAGCTTTTTGATTTTCTGACCAGGACCTATACTACTTGCATTGTCTTTGATTCTTGGTCATTATCTCCGTCAACATAGAGGGTGTAGACCTATAGGTGCCATGTGGTTGGGAGGCATAGCTACCTTCACCATTGTTTGGGATCAGTGTACAGAGATAGTCTTTTATCCTAGTGCGACTGTTGTTGCATGTTTTCACTTGGTACTTCAAGTTCCAAAGTATGCTTTCTTATTATTTATGCTTTCATTGGAATGTTTGTAATCATGTTTAGATGATATTAGTTATTGTTGTATTTCCTTATTATGATGACTAGAATGTGATCATGTGATAGGTGATGTTATCTACTTTATACTATTATCTTATGCTTTACTACTAGCATGTTAGATTTTCTTATGCTTATATTGTAGCATGTTTTAGTAGTGACATCCCTATTACAACAATATCGACGATCTGATCGATGGCTTGGGATGTTACGCGCAGGGGATGGCTAGGATCCATGATGGTCTTATGATGTTATACGATTGGGAGGAACTGTGTACTTAGTTGTTTTGTTCATTGCAATGTTATTTCTATACATTGTGATGTTACTTCTGTTCACTGCAATGTTGCTTTCAGTACTTTCTTTACTGGTATGGTTTAGATGGATTGATGTTCCTCTTTCTTGTTGTTTTATCGCTCGAGTGTTCATTCCTGAATTTACATGGATCTAGTACTCCCTGGTGTGAAGGTTTTCATGTTTTTATGCTTTTTAGTCTTTTCCTTTTGTCACATTGTTGTATTTTCTTGTGTGGAAAGGAAATTCGTCATGTGAGAATGTACTTCCTCATAAGAGAATGTACTTCCTTATGTAGGGAAAGTAGAAGTTCATGTGGCTTGCTACAAATCCTAATGCGAAGTGATGCATATCCTTGCGTGGAGAAATGCACTTTCTTGTGCACAGCGATACAAAGTCTCATGCAAAACTCGAGAACAATGCACTTTCTCACATGAGAAACATGAAGTAGTTAGGCTTGGCTGAGGAAGTTTTGAAAGTGGTTTTGGACACCTTATTAGATATCATACCTTTCTAGTTCAAAACAGTCTTTCTAAGGGGTTTAAAATATATTGTTTAAGTATAAGTTAATTCTTTATACTTAAGATATATTTTAATATATTCAACGAGTCTTCTGAGATAGGTTTCAAACCTCTCCAAGATAAGATAAAGATTCTAGGAAATTTTAGGGCTTCAAGATTTTAGGCTTAGCTAAATTTTAGGATTTTGCATTTATACCCCAGCTTGGTGTTTTGTTAATGAGTGGTTGTTTCCTTGAGCCCTCATCATGTGCATGGTCATTGTTGGCCTCTATTTGTGTGTTTCAATTTGTTAGTGGCGTTCAAAGATTTTTTGGTTGTCGAGATTGTGGTGAAGTCTTCTGTTGTGATCTTTGTGATCCCTATATGATGTTGTCATGTGCATTCATACTTGTAAAAAAAATATCTTGGCTTGAATTGAATCTTTGTTCCAAGGATCTCTGGGCAAGGCATTACATTTGATCTTTCTTGACTCTAAATTTTACAATAGCACTTTGCACATATTTGAATTGATTGATGATAATTTAGTTTTCCAATGCAATCTACATCCAATTCTCAATGCTATTGTTGTACATGAATAAATCATTACTGGGAGACATGAATCTTCAGCAAGGAAATGGAACATACATCATAGCCTTGCTACTATAGCAAATTCTTCATGCCTTTCTTCATGTTGTATTGAATCTCCTTTAGATTCTTAAGGTTTTTCTAATAGAAAAAGTTAATACAGCCCCAGTAGAGTCACCATTTGTTGGCTCTTGATTTAAAAGAAATTCAACCTACCAAGTAGCTAACAACAAAATACATCTAAGGGAAGTTAACTCCTATGATGTATACAATTATTAGAACCCACACCAACTATAAGGCTTAACTCCTACACTTCAGGCTCTACAAGACCTAGGTGGGTAGACCTTAGATTCCATTATGTTACCAGTGCAAAAAAAAAAAAATATGAATCTATATTGAGCAAATAAAAACCCCAATCTCTTCTATTCTTATGGAATGACAAAGGCATGAAATAGCTACTAACATGACCTGTGAGATTGAGAAGCTAAGTGTGGGTATCATTTTCAGCTCTACAATATGAAGACAAAAAATATTTTGATTACGAATTAATTTCAACATAACCCACATATGAAACAACAAGAAACATGTAAATCCTTTGGCGGATCAATGCCCTATCCATTGGGTATTCCACAAATGATAACATACATCAAGTTATCTCAATCCATTCACTTTGTGGAATGAACATCAATGTACATAATGAATCTCATAGGTCATGTTAGCTCATCTTTAGCTCACTTTATTAGTATTATTTTAATCTCTTAAGAAACCTTTACTTATATGGTTCACCTTCAATGGATGAATTTCCATGCATGTGGATATGATCACGAGGTCCCTCATCTAAAATAATGCATCTCCATGACTATGCAAGTACTTCAAAAGTTGGACTAAAATAATTTATCTATAAGGAACTCAAACCCCTTACATATGGAAAGTCACTAATGATATGTGAGTATATAAAGTTTAAATTTTAAGAATGAATCTATTCATTTGGAAAGCAAAATTCTGATTAGGGTAGTCAGGTCAAAAAGTGGCCTGACTAAAAATAATTAAACTCAAACAACTGAACCCTTGAATAAGGATCTAACCATCTTTACCACACTGAATTTAAGTTCAAATTTGATAACTAATTCATTACTACAAACTCATTTTCAAAATTTCTGACAAGTGTCTACTTTTCACTAAGGAGACCTCTAAAGCAACTTTATAAATTGGTAGAATCAAACAACTAGGTCCTAAAACTTTGCAATTATGCTCTCTAGTATACATACTCTCAATCTACAAAACCTCATTTCATAACAAATTCCCAATTAAAAGATATCGATCCATGAACTTGTACATCTTAATTTGATCCTACAAACAACATGTTAGAAACAAATCAATTGCATTTGGATTTGGCTTTGAGAACAAGTCAAACAGACACTTGGGGAAACAAAATCTAGGGCAATGATTCAGTTTCACATGGAGATAATGATTGCGAAATGTAGGCTCATGATGAATAACTAGGAACATTTGGAAATCATTCAAAGATGCCTTGCAGAATTTACAAAACTAGGCAACCTTATGAAATAGAGATTTTTACATTTGGAATGGACCTAGGAAAGTGTGCAGATGGATTCGTCAAGACTTGTAAACTGGCACACTTGAAGTAATTTCAATATAGAACACAATGGTGAAATATATTTTTCTCTATCTATCAACTTTGAAAGTTATAACATCCCGAACAGGCCTACCAAACAATCTGCACATTCATTTACCAGTAAAATTTTAGAAATTGCATTTGGAATCATGTTTGAAAACTAGTCAAACATATTTGACATAAGCTCAAATTTGAAACATAACGTGTCTTTGTCCCCTAAAATGCATCAAAGAAAGAATTTTCACATTTTAGTCAACTAGGTCAAAGTTATGATTGGTCAAATAGGGCTACTTATAAACAATCATTAAAGATAACTAGGTAGTTCTATGTTCTTACAAATGGAATCAGCTAGGGAAACTCATCAAATAGATTCAACAGAGCTTAAAAAATTTAGGATTTCATTCATGAATACAATGTGAAGGTATGACCATTTCTCCAAAATACACAACGGGTCACAAAATATTCACTATCAAATAGGGCTTCCTAGAATTCTAAACAATGTGCATCAGCATGACAACAATGAAAAACCAACTTTGAGGGACTCAAAACCTTGAAATTTGAAACATGAGCTCTGTGATATGCATACTAGAAAATGCTAAAGTGGAAAATCATGAAACATTTTTGGATGTAAGATACTCAATTGCAAACTAGGCTTGTGATCTTTGTTTGACACTTAGGCAAAAATGTAGATTATAACAAGTGCTCAAAATGGCACCTCACCAGATGACTTGAAACTTCCAACAAATAACCTGAGGTGCATAAATATACTAAATGAAAGGTAATGAGCACTTGGAACACATTCTATGACTCAAAAAATCATTGAGGTATATATGTGTGGAAAGCTCTTATACGAGCTCATTAAGACTTAGTTTTTAGAAGGGTACTCAAAATCAATGTTGCAATTTTGAGTCCCAACATAACTTCCATCAAATTAGATCCATTTTTTGAGTTCACTTGTTAGTGGGAGTAAATATTGGATGTTTCCATTATCTTCTCTATTTATTACATAAGATGGGGTGAGAACATGTTTCCTTGTCTTTATACCTTTCATAATGTAGCCATGTTCTTAAGGGAAAACAGAGCTTCTTTGTAGTTTATGAAGGCCACATTAGTTGTTTATGCACTTTTGAGCAATATACAGAAGACTAAAAATTTATTTGATCCATTGAATTTACTTGTCAATTTTTATAAAACTATCAAGTGTGACTCTTAAAGTTATTAATAAACCACCAAAATCTATTATAGACAATATAGCTTTTTATTTAATAAAATAAATATATGTTATTAATATCAATATGGTATATATACAATAAATATTTGTTATTTAGTAATATAAATATTTATCTTTTTTTTATTATATATTTTATAAAATTAAAATATTTTTAAAACAAAATAAATAAGTTTTAGAAATTTATTTTTACCATTTTTAAATAATTAGTATACAATAATTTTCTCCTGTCAGTCATATAAACTTAGAAACCTTCTTAATTAACTTAATATTTTTGTATCTATTACTAATTTATAATTATTGTCTACTTTTATTTTTATTTTTATCACAAATAATAGTTTCTCTATAGTTTATATGAAATATATAAATTCAAAAACTTGCAAAGTTTTGCATGTAGTAACAATTATATACGATACATATGTTTTAAAATAATAATTAGATTACTTGCACATTAGATAACGAAATTGATAATCAATATTTCTCTTAAACTCTAAAATGAAAAGACATTCAAATGACCACACTATCATATAAAAATCTTATGATAGATAAGGGTGACCACTAACTTCCAAGCCTACTTTATAGTACAAGACATTAGTACACCCTTTCATGTATTTTCCCTTGTTGTCAATTTGGAGGTTTTTGGTAGCTCTTGTTGATATTAGATTGGTTTTGACTAGTGACTATCAACACAATTAAATTATTTACTTAGTTCATGTTGAACTAGTAGTACATGTTGAGCAGAACATGTATATATTAGACCATGTTGAGTCATAGTGATTGTCAAGCCACTCATGTACTGAGTCACTCAAGTGTCGAGTAGATAGTATATGCCAAGTGACATAGAAGCTGAGTAAATAGTGGATGCCAAGCAATACGAACATCGAGTCACAGCAAAGAGATTAGTGTATGTCGAGCATCAGAGACTTCAGATGCCGAGTAAGATAGTTTTAACATATTTATTTGTAAAGGCACAAACAACTATGTAAACCATTTTTTGAGTCAACTTAAGATTGAATTTCAATATTTTGGAGATAAGGATGAATCTCTAGATGGAGTCCCTATACAATTACATGGACCCAATCAAAAAATGGGAAGGATTAAGTGGAAAAATGGATGAATCTCAGCCATAGATTCATACCTAACACTAAGTCACTAAGTCTTCTTAAGGAGGACAAACCCTAAACTCTTAAGAGAGAGTATGAGTGAGTGTGTAAGGAATTGAAGGAGCAAAAAGAGAAGTTTGCATGCACAAACTAAGCATTCATGCTAGCTTAGAAGTTATGAAGTGAAACAACATTGCAGAATCAATTAGAGCATAACAAAAGAAAGGAAAAGCATACAAAAAAGAGACATTTGATCAAGAAGGATCAAGAAAACATCAATTTAGAGGTGATATGTTATCAAGAAAGCAAGTGCTAACTGTAGGATCAAAGTTTAGAGATTCTAACAGGTGATTTTAGTCCAAATATCTTAATAGAGTAGTCCTAATAGGGTATATAAAATCCTCTAACAAGGTGCTCACTTAGTTTTAAGTTAAATTCCTTTAGCAAGGCACACTTCTAACAGGGTGTTGAAATCCTCTAACAAGGTGAGACCTAACAATCTTTGTAAGCCTTTAACAGCGCATACCATTCACAGGGTAGATCATGTTTTATGGTCAAAAAATTGTAACCTTCATTGGATACACTATATTACTGTAGTAGTGAAGATTTGTGAGTGTCATCCCCACCCCAGTTTTACCTTCTCACTTGGAGGGTTTCTAGGTAATCATATCTAGTGACATATGTGTATGATTGCTTATGTGTTTACATGATTTAGATGTATGTTCTTTACATGTTACTTTAGTTTTATGGATCCAAGTTTAAACTATTGGTTCACCCCCACCCCACCAGAAGTTTACCTTTCCTATTGTAATTCCAACAATTGGTATCAGAGCTTTGTTCTCTAAAAGAGAAGCTTTGCATCTTTGAGGAAAGATCTTGAAATGGAAACCTAAAAGTTGGGAAAGACTATTGAGAATTAGGGAATTGAAATACAACTCATTCTTCATCAACTAGATGAAGTAAGAGAATAACTAAAGAAATCCTTGAAAAGAAGGAAGGAAATTGCTATTACGGAGAATGACAAACAACACAAAGAGATAGACACTACTAAGCTATTTACAGATGGAGACTCCAATGAATTTGATGCAGTAGCTATAGATCTAATGGAAAAGAGTAGTGCCCAAGCTGAGGAAATCAGAAATCTCAAGTTAGAGCAAGAATCACAAGCTATATTGCTATTTGAAGTGGTTGAACAAAAGAAGAAAGACATAGAAGACAAAGCCATGATTGAAGAAGACAAAAGAATTTTGGCCAAAATACTAGAAGAGAAATCATTAGAACTAACCAAGATTTCCAACATATAATTGGATACTCTAAGTCAAATGATGAATGCCAATTATGAAATGAATGTCAAGGACATTGAGATAAATACATTGAAGTTGCAGAATGAACAATTGCAGAGTGATCTAAAGAGATAAAAGGAATTTTCTAAAAGTTTCAACAAGCCAAATGAAGCTATCAAATACTTTGAGAAACTATTAAGATCCCCTCAATCCAATAATGATACATCTGGACTAGGATACACAAGACATAAAGAAGGAGAGTCATCTTAAAGTGCAGAAAAAAGGAATAACAAAGGTAAGAATTCCAAACCTAGTTGTCATAATTGTGGTAAGAAAAGACATGATGCTAGTGTGTGTAGGAGCAAGACTACAAATCAAAATGTCAAGCCTAAGAGCATGGTTCACTGCCATAAGTGGAACAAGCAAGGTCATCAGGTACATGAATGCAGAACCAAGACCATGCATACACAAAAATTTGAAGGATATTGTTACAACTATCAAAAGTATGGACATAGAGCTTTTGAATGCAGATCCAAACCCGTGTGGTCATCAAACAGGTAAGAAAAGGTAAGGAACAATGGCAATTGTTACAATTGGGATTATAATACAAGATAGAGCTATCATTATTTTCAAGAATATGATCATTTTCCTAATAATTATATTAGGACACACTTCAGAGGTAACTACCAAAGGTGGTTGAGTCAAACCACATGTTTTAGTTGTTTGAAGACTAGTCAAATCAATAGATATTTTCCAACTAGGTCAAAGGCACCAAGTTGTGAATTTAATAAAGGAAAAGACAAGGCAAATGTTGAACACATCAGAGATGAGATGAATAAGACATGGAAAAAGAAAGATGATTTCAGCACATCAAATGGAGAAGGGATCACTTCACCCAATGGGTCAGGTGATCACACCTAATCAAACTAGGCAATCAAGAGGTATGTGGGACTGATATCTAAAGGCTATATCATACATCAATTCCAAAAGAATCTAGTACCAAAAAGATTACATTAGCATGAATAAAGATGCAAGATGTTATTAGAAATCCAAGATAAATCTTTAAGTCTTTCATATTGTTGCCAAGCATGAAATATTTCCTATGTGTGCCAAGTGAGATGCTAGAAGATGCCAAGCTTACAAATTGGCTAGTTGATGTCAAGCTTGTAGTGGTTTCCAAGTGATTGAAATGTCAATGGATCTTGAGTGAGCTTGAAATTGATTGATGCCAAGCTTATAGATGTGTAATCACTCAATATTAATTGCATGGTTTTCAAAGGGTATTGATCAATCTTAGCTCATTTTTCATCATTTCAAATTCAAGAAAGAGTGAGCAGAGAAGAAGGTGATTTGGAAATCCATTCCAAGTAGTTGCAGAAGATTTTAGTAGCAATTCTACACCATTTCATTAGATTTCATAAGGTATTTATCAAGAGCTTAGCTATGTAGTTTAAATTTCATAAACCCTATTTTCACATTATGGCATCTAGTTTGAAGAATGTAGAGGGAAAGAAAGTTTTGAATGTTTACTTAGTGAGTAATGAGGTCAAGCAACCCATTTTCAAGGCTATTCCTGATATTGCTTATAAGCAAGACCCTTCTAGTGCATTGTAAATGATTCCAATGAATGTGATAATGGTACAAGATGTAATAAAATGTTATAACTGTAAAATTGGCAGCATTGGTGATATGGAGATTAGGAAAGTGTACAAAAAACTCTATGATAATGGTGTTCTGAAGGAAAAGTTCAAAATTGTTTAGAGGAAGGGAATAGCACGAGCCCTAGATTTTTCAAATGTATTCAAGACAGAGTGGATAAGGATAGTACTTAGTCGATTCCATGATGGTTCATTATGGTTGGACAATGGACTATCAAAAGTATTAAGAGAATAATTCATAGCATTACTAGTTACCCAAACCTAGATCAGCCTAAGACATTGAGAAGTGATTCAAAGGAGGTGATTGAGAAGAATATTGGAGTTTTCTGGAACAAGAGAGGCATGAAAATTGACACAATCACTGATCCTCTGATAAACTTTTCTATAAGGGTCATATCACACAAATTCTATCAATCTAGTAGATTAAATAGTGTGCCCTGTATAGCTATGGATGTGGGATACAAAATTGTAAAGAAAGATCACACATATGATCTAGTAGAGCTACAATTGCAACAAGTGATGGAAAACCTTAGAGCAATCAGAAAGACAAAGAGTGCACAATGTAAATTTGGTTCTATAGTGCAAAACAAATTCCCCTCATTTGGCACTATGGGATGGAAAACCAACAAATCAGTAGTAGTACAGATTGGTGAGTACATTGAGCAATTAGGAGAGAATTTTGAATCATTGATGGCAAGTTATTTTGAAGACTTCAAGAAGTCAATAAAGGAAAGATTGAGAATGTCAGTATCCTAAGTTGAGAAACACTATGATTATGTATGTTCTCTTGTGGATGTTTATTATACATTTGTACAAGCTGCTACACCAAGGGTGAGATGGTTGAGACCCTTAGGTTATGAAATAAATGTGGATGAGGCCTCTACAGCTATAACAGCTTTACTGGCAGAAGAGGTAGATAATTCTACAAAGGTATTTGAAAATTATGAGATGGTAAAGTCCAAAATTACCATGGAATTGAAGACTACCTCTGCTATGAAGAAAAAGGTGAAGATAGAGAAGAAACTAAAAGCTAAGTTTGGAGAGGGTGCTAAGGATGAAGAAGAAGAGGATGAAGTGGAAGAAGAAACCCAAGCACAACCACCACTTGCATTGACTCAGGTATGGGAGAAGACCAAGAAGAGGAGACTAAAGGTGCTGAGGGAGAAGAAGTTGAGGAAGCACCTACTCCTGCTAAGCCAAAGAAGAGGAAGGTTAAGGCTCAACTAGTGACTAAAGCTAAGAAGGTAGCTAAGCCAAGTCAGCCCAAGCTTACTGCACCTACTACAAGAGCTAGTACATGTGCAACAACCCAAAAGTCCAAGGAAAAGACCAAATCAGTAGAGCAAGGAGGCCAAGAGTAGAAGAGACCAAGAAGGAAGTATGTTGCACAAGAAAATTCAGATAAAGAGAAAACAGAGTCAAATGACAATAGCCAATGTAAGGTGGTGAGTCATAATCCTCTTTTAGATCTTGAAAATTTATGTGAAAATGTTAAGAATAGTTCAGACCTATCAATATTTACACATGTAGATTTTGATAATTTGGGTAAAGTAGAGAAAAATCAAGTGGAGGAGGCCATATATGCCAAGATGGGAAAATTCAAGACAACTCCACTAGAGATTGCCAACTCAATGCCTAAGAGTCTATATGACATAGTTGAGCAGAAATGGCACTATTGTCTAGACTCGGAGAAACAAATTAGAGAAACATCTCTAGCCCAAGTGATGCCTAAACTAACTAAGGAATAGATTGCTAAGGTTGTAAATAAATATGTAGTTAGTGTCACACCTAAATACAAAGCCTTTAGCATCTTGCAAAACAATATTGAGGATGTTGTTAAGAACTCCACATAGATGTGGAAGCTCACTTATGGGTTGACTACAGTTAAGGAAGGAGAAAAAGCACCCATTAAAGTGAAGAATGATGAAGAATTCGATGATGACAAAGCTGACATTGTTAGAGGAGGAATGGAAGTACATGACAAGGCAACATCTGAGCCAGAGCAGCCAAAAGAATAGAGTGTGCAAGACACACAATTGCCAAGTGTTAGTCCTCCACATGTCACAAATGAGACTACTAAAATAGTAACTGTCAAGGATGTTTTTGATCTATCAACTCATAAAATCAATCCCCTTAGTGAAGATGATTTGAAGAAGATATTAGATTAGTCTACACTGTAGGCCAAACTTTGTGATAATCCTATTTTAGTCAATGTAGATGAGCTACAAAATTCATTAACTAATGTTGCAAGGGAAAAGTTGAATCCACAAGAACCACCTTCTATCATTCCTTCAGTCACTAATGTACAACCTTTGGTCCAAATGCTATAAGATACATCTAACAAGGTTGATACAATTGCCAAGATTAATACAGTAGAGAAGAGCACAATGGAAACATAAGTTGCTACTATAAAACAACAAGAAATCGGTCAAATATACTTATCTACACCTAAGGCATAAGGACAAGGTGTAATTCAAGTCATTGTGGTAGAATAGGGCAAGCTTGAAGAGAATAACATGACACCACCATTGAAGGATAAAAATTTTATCCAAGCCCTGGTAACCTTACCAGTATTTGACACTCCATCAAGTCATACTCTTTAAAAGCCAAGCATAGATACTACTCCATTGTAGGTCTCAATATCGATCCCAAGTTCGTCAAAGGTTGAAGAACTAATTAATATGGAGATGTGAGCCTTGATGAGGAAATAATTTTTCCCAAATATGATTATGACACCATGACTATAGAACAAATGGGCATATTGCAGCAAGCCCTAGTAAGGAAAAAGCATCAAGAAATGCTTAGAAGGGAGCACAAGCAAAAGTAGATACTACAAGATATTAAAGACATCTTTTTAGATGCATTTAGTTTGCCAACTCTGGATGAAACCAAGAAACTAATGGAACAACTAACAAATATAGTGGAGAAGGTTAGTAATGAAGACCTAGATACTAATGCAAAGTTACTTGAATGGCTAGAAAAGAAGTTCCAAAACAAAGTGAATGATAAAATACTAGGTGATATAGCACTAACACAAGTTGCATTGGCAACTAAGGATGATGATGTGAATAAGGTACTTGAGAACATATTCTCATTATACACAAAATTGTGCAATCCCTCACTCTTCACCTAAGAGACTAGAAGTCACTTTCTGAGTCTAGAGAGCCAAATTACTGCATCAAGTGAAAAACTACCAATGAATCCAGCTCAGAGTGAGAAGCATTTTAGGACATTACTTCAAAAACAAAGTTAGTTAGTTGTATTAACAGTAGATAGGGCCAACATAAGGACCAAACTGACTAGCCTCCAAGCAACTCTCACCCCCCATATGGAAATTTTCCAAAAGGAGCGAGGCTATGCCGAAACCTTAATGAAGAAATACCCAAATCTTTCTACCTTAGATGGTCTAGTCCACCTTGCTACTAAGCTAGCAATCCAAATCAAGTCATTGGATGTAGCATGTGAGAACAGAGATCCAGCTCTTAAGATGATATTGGATGTCCATAAAACTTTTCTAGACAAACACAGAATAAATGTATAGCCCATTGACATAAGTGTCAAAAAGGGGGAGACATATTTTTGGGGGAGAAATAGAGCAAAGGGAAGAATGAAATGAGAGAATGGAGGAGATATTACTTTTGGGAGTAATAAAGAATAAGAATTTTGGTGAGATACAAGGATAGTAAGAAATAAGAGGAATAGAGAAAAGCCAGAATTAGCTAAGGGAGAGCAAGCATCAAAGCATATCAAGAGTATCAGCTGAAAGAGTATCAACAAAATAGCATGAAGTCAAAGCATATTAGTAGAGACACATTTACTCAGTAGGAGCACAAAATTTTGGATACAAAATAAACATTAATTCGGGGGGAGTTATCAAATTTTGAGGTATCTAAGTGATTACAAAATTTTGATATTTTAAAGTTTTATATATAAGTTGAGTTAAGATATGTTATGCTTGTAAGATTAAGGATAATAATGTATATACAATTGTTTTTGACACTCATGTCAAAAGGAGAGATTTTTGATCTCAAATTAGTTTTAACAAGTGAGTGTCAACACACTTAAATTATCTACCTAGTTCATGTCGAATCAATAGTACATGCCAAGCACAACATGTATATATTAGACCATGTTGATTCATAGTGAGTGTTTAGCCACTCATGTGTCGAGTCACTCAAGTACTGAGAAAATAGCATATGCCGAGTGACACATGAGCCAAGTAAATAGTGGATACCAAGAAATACAAGTGTCGAGTCACAACAAAGAGTTTAGTATATGCCAAGCATCAAAGACTTCAGATGTCAAGTAACACAATTTTGACATTTTTTTTGTAAAGGCACAAACAACTATGTAAACCATTTTTTGAGCCAACTTAAGATTGAATTTCAATATTTTGGAGATAAGGATGAATCTCTAGTTGGATTCCCTATGCAATTACATGCAACCAATCAAAAAATGGGAAGGATTAAGCAGCAAAATGGATGAATATCAGTCATAGCTCATACCTAACCCTAAGTCACTAAGTCTTCTTAAGGAGGAAAAACCCTAAACTCTTAAGAGATAGTATGAGCAAGTGTGTATGGAATTGAAGGAGTGAAGAAAGAAGTTTGCATGCACAAACAAAGCATTCATGGTGGCTTAGAAGTTATGAAGTGAAACAACATTGTAGAGTCAATTAGATTAGAACAAAGGAAAGGAAAAGGATACAAAAAAGAGACATTTGATCAAGAAGGATCAAGAAGACATTGGTTTGGAGGTGATATGTTATCAAGAAAGAAAGTGCTAACCGTGGGATCAAAGCTGAGACATTCTAATAGGTGATTTTAGTCAAAATCTCTTAACAGAGTAGTCCTAACAGGTTGTATGAAATCCTCTAACAAGGTGCTTACTTAGTTGTAAGTTAAAGTCCTTTAGCAAGGCACACTTCTAATAGGGTGTTGAAATCATCTAACAAGGTGAGACCTAATAGTCTTTGTAGGCCTCTAACAAGGCATACCTTTCACAGGGTAGATCATGTTTCATGGTCAAAACATTGTAACCTTCACTGGATACACTTTATTACTATAGTAGTGAAGATTTGTGGGTGTCACCCCCACCCCAATTTTACCTTCTCACTTGGAGGGTTTCTAGGTAATCATATCTAGTGTCATATGTGTACAATTGCTTATGTGTTTACATGATTTATATGTATATGCTTTACATGTTAAGTCACTTTACTCATTGAATGTATGAGATGGATGTGTGGTGAAATTTTTATGGGTCCAAGTTTAAACTACTGATTCACCCCCCTCGATCCCCAGAAGCTTACCTTTCCTATTGTAATTCCAATAGTTCTACACTCTCTTTTCTTCTCCAAGTATAATAGAATGCCATCCTTTTTATCCTTTTCATGTTTAATTCTCTCTAACACTTCATTATATTGTTTATTGTTTTCCTAGATTATCTTTATTCTTTTTAAGAGTTTTCTCAATCCTTTCTTATATAAGTTTCTTTTTTCTTCATATTGCTTTCTCTTTTGGCAATGTTTACCTAGTCTTGGGTGTGGAAGACGTCCTTCCTCCATCTTGAAATTTCTAGTTATGTCTATTAATATCCACTTCTATTTGATGATCTATCCTAATTGTTTATTCTTTGTCTTTAATCCAAGGTTTGAAGATCATTTTTTGATTAATTAGGGTTTATTCTTGGCAAAGTGCTTTCTTCACCTTTCTAAAAGGCCAATTGAGTGCTCACATTTCAAATTCTAGGAAGATTCAAGTTCATGTGGACAATTTATGCAATTACAGAATTTCTACAAGGTCTTCATTGAAGAGGCAATGCAATATCGTGTGTGTTCATATTGGGGGCTTTAAAATTGTGGGGAAGTGGGGCTATGTATTTCCTAGATATATGGGAGGAATTTTATGAGGGGTGGGGTGGGGGGTTTATATCAGAAAATGCGTAAGGGATATTGGGTGAGTATTGGAAGGGGATAGTAAGAAAATATTTTTCAATAGGGGGATTATTTAGTGTGCCACAAATGCAAGTGGTATGATATAGGTTCACTAAGTGAAGCCCTTATGAGAATTTCCTACATGTCATGTTTTGAATTTGGGAAAAATCCAACTGAAATCTTGGAAGTTATGCCAGTTTTAGATTTTTCTAGTGCCTACGATGTCACATTTAAAATTTAAGAAATATCTAACTAAAATTGTGAAAGTTGCACTATTGCGAGATTTTCCTTGTGTTTGAGCTATCATACTTCATATTTGAGGAAGATATGGGAAAAATAATGAAACTTGTACAATTATTGAGTTTTCCTATGTGTCATTTTATGTCAAGGATATTTTGGTATAGTGGAACTTTTAAGCAATGTGGCACACCCCAAATTTCCACACTAAACTTACTTTCCCTCAAGATGAAGAAATTGTAGAGCTTAAGTAACTACAATATACCCCTATATCCCTTGAATTTTTATAACTACTAGCATAATACACAAAATTTAATGTTAGATGATAAATAGAAGTTTGAACCACCCAAACACAAATTCTAGGGTAAATGCAAATTTGACACGTCCTTCCATTCTTGGTTCAACTACCTCCACTCTGTTGCATGTTATAAGTAGACATTTTTTTAAAAAAATTGGTGATCTTTGTTCAATATTCTTATTCAATACTTCCATTCTAATATGGAAAAGTTAGGATATACAATGAAAAAAAGCTAAAGAAAGCCTTTTGAGGTCAATGTTGCAAGTTTGCAAGGCTTATGAGCAAAGGCCATTGTGGTCTATAATAAGATTTTAAAGGTTTATACCTTCATTTAATGATTTTTTTACTATTTAATAGAGAGAAAAATTAATATTGTATTTTGAAATGTGTGAGCTATGTGTTTCAATTGCATGACTAGGCAATCTGATAAGACCCCCTAGTCATATTTGTAGTAATCCAAATTTATTGACCAATGTTCCCAAGAAGAAAGAGATTGAGATTGATGAATTTCAATTATTGCACTACATCTTAAAAGAACCTCCAATGTTATAGATAACTAACAAAAATCTGCATGTTACTTTCTCATAAGGGCAAGGGAATTTTGTGCATGTGAAACAAATCACTAAATTATGGTCACAATGCATGAGTTTTTTTACTTCTTCTAAGCCAACAAGAGGAAGAAATACTTATCAATTTAGATAACTCTAAGGCCTACGGTAAAGAGGGACTTTCTAGATTAGATGTTAGTGAAGTTAGATATAGCTATGATTGGAGAACTTAGATGAAAAGTTGTTTCTCTACAACTACTTTCTCAGTAATGACAAATGATTTTCAAAAGGTTTCTTCTCAACTTCACAAAGTTTAAGACATGACCTTTTATCTCCCTATCATTTTATTATTATGTTGAAATCACTTTGCATCCCTATTAGATCTCTCAAAACTAGATCCCTAGAAGAACTATAGGCTTCCACCATGGGAAAATCCTTTACTCACTAAAAATTTGTTGATAATAATATGTTCAAGAGTGCAAAGTCAAAAACCAATAGTGATTATGAGAATGCTTCAATTCAAAAGGTTAATATAGATAAATCTAGTCTTATTCTTTGATATCATGATTGCAAACAATATTTTCTCTATATGCCTATCTTTCAAGAGAGGGTGTCTTTCCAAATACCTATCTAGGTCTCCCTATGTGTTTAGGGATACATACAAGTAATTTTGGTCTTTTACCTTCGAAAGAAAAAAAATTAAATCATAGATGATTAAAAGATGATATTTTTCTCTTCAACAAGATACTCACTAAAAATTTGTTGATAATAATGTGTTCAAGAGTGCAAAGTCAACAACCAATAGTGATTATGAGAATGCTTCAAGTCAAAAGGTTAATATAGATAAATCTAGTCTTATTCTTTAATATCACGATTGCAAACAATATTTTATCTATATGCCTATCTTTCAAGAGAGGATGTCTTTCCAAATACCTATCTAGGTCTCCCTATGTATTTAGGGATACAAGTAATTGTGGTCTTTTAGCTTGGGAAGAAAAAAATTTAAATCATAGATGATCAAAAGATGAGATTTTTCTCTTCAACAAGATAATTTCCCCTAGATGCAACATTTACAACATCATCAGACAATCATCTAGGTGACACTATCCTTAGGCTCCCCAACAAAGGAGACTTTGCTAGGATAGTTGTCAACATGGTCAAAAAAGTGTTGAAAGAGCTAAAAAGCATTAGTAGGAATATGAAGAAAAACAAATCCAAAAAAAGAGGGAGAAATTATATCCTCTATGCTAGAGGACAAAGCACCAATAGGAGCAAGACAAGGAGCAATTGTAGAAGCCTAGCCCTAATTAGAAACAAGAGCAATGATTTGGAGCAAAACTTGGAATAATCTTAGAAGCCTAATGCAAACAAAAATTGAGGCATCAGTAAAAAAAATTCACAAGGGTTTCTTCTTTTTCAATATAGATTGTGAATGTTCAAAGGATTTGGAAAGAGAGACAATGGAAAAAATGTCAAAAGAGCATTACTTCTAGCCTTCCACCAAGTAGGGTTAGTAACAACTAATTTTTATCATCATTTGATGTCATCTATTTAGCAAATTACATTAGTATGAAATACATATCCTTTCAAGAATGACCCAATGAGAAAAATGATTGTGGAAATACACTAAATAATTTCCATGTGTCCACTTTTTAATGAATTTGATTCGATAGTCTTGGACATGTTAACTAGGAGTAACTTGATTATTTTAAGATGGGTGGGTGTCACCTCAACTTGCATCATCCTTAAAGAATTATTCAATATTTTTCTTTGTTCCAATTATGTTTGTTCATTATCATAAAGAATTTGTTGCATCGCTAATAATATATTTTGATACTCAACACAATTAGGCCTTTTAAATCATTGTAATGGTTTGCATAACCCAAATTGCTTCACCTTGATGAATTTTCTTTGTCCTCTCCATTTTGGACAAATTCTCCTTGAACTATTTGAAGCTATCATTGTCTTGCTATCTTGGCTTGATCCTTTTTCATGTCTCAAACATTTTGACCTTCATGTTATTGGATCCTTCTAATCGATCTTGGGTTTCCAAAGGAGATCCAAGAATATGATAGTCTTCTCCATTTGTAAACTATTCACCTTCGTATGCCTTGCTCTATGAAATCCTCTTGATGTGAATCTTATCCTTAAATTTGAATTTGTATTTGTAAATCATTCATGACAACTTGATCTTGAAACCCTTCCTTCCTTCAAGCTTGATCATTGAACTCTCCTTCCTTCATGCGTTCACTAACATCACCTTCTATGAATATTTCCATGCATAAATCCTTGCAAGAGAAGACAAAATACTTGTGTAAAGTTTAGGAAGCCAACTTGCAAAGACTTAAGACATTTTCATGATATTTGTGAATCGATTGGTTCATTTTTTTAATTTAATATTTCCTGGATTTTCTTGTGCGATGTGAAAGAGAAATATCTTAAGAGTGTGAAAGGGAAATCATATGACAAGTGAAGTAATTGAAAAGTTTGACTTAATATGTTTTGAATCATTAGGATAAAGTAATACAAATAGTATTTTTGTAATAGAGTATTACATCTCAAAAGATCATTATTGATCCCAAATAGTTCTTGTTGGTAATGGTTTTAATAGGTTTGTAAATCTATGAAGGGAATGCTAAATATTTTTTCATTGGATAATAAAGACCTACTAGTATAAAAGAAGAGAGCAATTATCTAAGCCACAATTTTACCTAATAATATTGAAGTAAGATTTAATTGATTTCTCATATAAGCATATGGAGTTAAAATCATAAATGACTTTAAATTGAGAATTTGAGAAATTAGAGATACTAGTTTGGATAAAAATCAAAGCAAAAGGAACATTCCCTTTCAATCAAGGACAATTGTTTCTAGAATCTATTTAGATGAGGCTTGCTTTGTGAGGGATTAGGATAAGCCCACAAGACTAGCACATGGTGTAGTGCCTCTCAATTCAATCCTTGCCAAGAGGTAATAGATCCTCAAACCTTGGATTGTAAGCACAAAGAAGTAAGTATACTTGGTGATTAAATGTTATTGATGTAGCTAGAAAGATAGGTTTCATTAAGTAAAATACTACAATGTTTAATGTGTGGTTATCTACTAGTTAGAGAATATTTGCATGATCATTTATTATGATAAAATAAGAGATGTCTTGCATTCAATAAAATTGGGTTAATTATTAGGATAATTGTCAATAATTCCTAGACACTGTGTCCTATGTGCTAATGGACATTTTATAGAGATTTAAATTAACATATGCTCATGTTACAAGCTAGAGTTGTTGTTGCACCAAAAGATTGACCTGTCAATGCCCGATACAACCACTAGACTTATAGAACACATGAGGTGGTTAAACCCATGTCACAAATCTCAAAGGGGAACATTGGCAGTTAGTCCAACAATCCCCCCTCAGTGTTACTCGAGGAGATTCAAACTTGTGATCAAGCTCTGATACCACTTGTTACAAGCTAGAGTTGTCGTTGCACTAAAAGATTGACCTATCAATGCTTGATACAACTACCAAACTTGTAGAACACAAGAGATGGTTAAGTCATGTCACGAATCTTGAAGCCGAACATTGGTGGTTAGTCCAATAGCTCATACTATTGGAAATGAATTATTTAAATGCCTTTAATGTAAATTCAATATTAATATGATTATATGTTGTTAATATGTGCTACACCCCCACTATGTGTGGATTGCTCATGGGTGTTAGTACGAAGTCAGACAGAGCCATAGTTACTTACATGCGAGGTCTACACGATGTCTTGTTCTCCTTCATTATGATTATCTATGTTATATGTGCTTCAACTATTATATATTATGAGTGTTTTCTCTTGATGGTTGCATGGTTACTAAGTAGGTTCTAGGTACATTCATCCTAAGTTTTAGGAATTGGGTGTGTATCTATATCCCCAGCAGTGAGCACAGGTGATAATAGTTATAACCTTTCATATTAAGCCAATATCATATATGGATGGATGGTGTACCCATAATTGATTATTATATTATCCCTCTAGTACATGGTTAGTAAATCTAGATTCATTATGCATTTGTGAAAGGCCAATGGTGTGTTTGTGCGTTAGAGTTCCTGCAATTGTTGTGGAAGAGGATTTTACTTAATATTATGAATTTGATTATTTTATAGTTAATTTATATTTCCTAACAATTTTTTTGTATAGTTATTCCATTTATTTGGAATTTGATTAAATTAACCCAGGTTGAGCTTGTGTTAATTTTTGGGGTTTTAATTTAATTGCCTCAAGTGGTTTTATTTTATCTTTTTGATTTTTGGGGAAAAAGTGACTTTTAATGAGAAATTAGAATTCATTTCTCTCACTTTCCATTTTAGAGAGAAAAAATTGCTCGAACCCTCTTGTGAGGAATTTGAATCTTTCCTTGTTGGGTTTGATATGTATGTTGGGTTCTTGTGTAGAGTGGCTCACTGGATTTGTGTCGAGATTACTCCCCTTTGTCAAACATGTGAATCAATTTGGCAGTGATTTTATTCATTCCTCTTTATTATATGTTTTCTCCATTTAAGAGGTAGGACTCTTCATTCCTCTCTTGTTTCCTTGTGTAATCACAATTTTTCCATTATTATTGCTATGCGGGATGTATTTATGCTCTTTCCCCACTTATTTGAGCTCTTTCCATGCCTATTTGGGTATTTATGAGTTTTGTGTTTTTAAATGCAAGTTTTTATGTCGTTATGTTACTGGAATTTTGTAAAGTGATTGAAAGTAGAATTTTATTTGATAAGTGTGTTGCTAGGTACATTAGACCAATGAGTTTTATTTTTGTAGAAAAGTTCCAATTTTTATTTTTGAACCTTTTCTTACCGCATCATTTTGTGTGCCCACCACCAAACCTTGGGATCTCTGTGTATATGTTTCCCACATAATAAAGGTTTTGTTTGGTGTCAATAAAGTGTAGTTTTGGTACCTTACGATGGTTATATTTTCTTTCTTATATGCATTTTCTTTTGGTATATGGTTGAGATTACCCACATTGCCTCTCGTAGATGGAAGAGATTTTCCACTTAGATCTGTCCTCCTCTTCCATTCAATCAGAGTGAGAACCATTATTTAGAGTCACTCGAGGTTGGCTTGGGTGTGTTTGTCCCCTTGTGACCTTTGTGGTAGATAGATTTGTTTATGGGCTACTATTCTTGTGGGAAGTTATGATGTATTTTTTTTGTATAGTCTTGATATGCCTAGTTGATGCATTGTTTTCTTAGATTAAAGATGACAATTAATTTGGTTTCATAGTTTCTCACTTCATGTGCTATACCTTGATGTTGAATGTAAATTTTGATTGATATCATGTGGCCTTAGATTCTTTATAATTCATATTTCTTAATGAAGGCAAGAGGTAGAAATTGAATACATATTGTTCATGATAATTATTTTAATATGATCCTTTGCATGTCTAATGTTATGATTGGACCATGTTTATCAATGGGTACACAAATTAATCTATCTCTTCTCCTATTTCCTTTTGTCTGAGATGTGGTTAATAAGGATAATTCTTAGTGACGAGAATGCCACAAGTATCATAAAATTTGATGCATTGCATGAATAGTTTATATGAAAATTGAGACATATTCTTCATTTTCTTGTGAGTGGAAAGTTGGAATGCCCCTAATGGAAAAAGTTACTATATATTCCTTGATTAGAAATGGAAAAAAAAAAAAATTTAAATTAAAAAGTAAAACTTGGTAAAAAAATTTTGATGAATGTTAGGCAGTACTTACTTTTATATATGATGCTCATATTGCTTGTTTGAGTAGAAATGGGATTTATATTACAGAGATGTTCTTGTTGAAAAAGTACTTCCTACATGCTTCTATAATAGGTCAAGATAATCACACCACTATTCATCTATCAAGGATACTATATCTATTTTAAGAACTATCTATTCCATTATGAAAATACATTTGAATTGTCAACCCAGGGACGTGGGACTTGAAATGGGTCAGCACAGTATGTGCACTAAGTTCCTTTAAGAGTCTTAACACCTATGTTGTAGGAAAGTAAAATGCATAAAAGGAATCTATACTACTGACACAAAATAGTGAACACACTTGAACTATCAACAGAGAATTGCAAAAACTACAAAAAAGAGAATTCTAAACTAGTTAACAATTCAAACATCCACTATGATCATTTTCCACAAGTGTTGTCGGAACTTCACAGTAACTATGTTGTAGGACTAATACAGTAAATCTATCTTAAACAAGAATTTGCAATAAATGAATCTACTCTACCTAAATCTATTCCACCTCCCAAGTGGGTCCCCTTGGTTGGCTTCAACTAACTAAGAACACAATAGATAGTACAAAATTACTCTCTCATTAGAATTCTTCTTTTGTTACATGACTAAATAATTCATAGAGAATAGAGAAACAACTTCAGAATCCTTCCAACTAACTCTAACTTTTCCTTTTCCTTCCACACACACACACACACACACACACACATATATATAGAGAGAGAGAGAGAGAGGATTGGAACTTATTACAAACATAACATAAAAACTGTAAGCAAACATTGTCAGAAGAAAAAGGTGGAAGTTCAACCATGACTTTAGAACATTGATTGAGCAACAGAATAACGGTTTGCAGATATTATAAAAATTCGGATCTCCTAGAATAATTCCTCTTGTGGATGCAGTTTATCACCCAAAACTGACCTGCGCTTCTCATGCTATGACCGATCTTTATTACTCCTTCTTTAATACTATGTTGACCACTCTTTGCGCCACTTCTCCATTTCCTAAAAATTAGAAACATTCGAACAGATATGCACAACAACATTTCTACTCTCTTTCAAATATTAGAACATAGCTTAAAATATTTATATGAAATACTACACTTTATATATAATATTAAGCAAGGTATGTCATATCCATTATCCATAGGTTTAATAGGTTCTAGCTGCATTTAGCATAAGTTCACAAGACATTTAAAATAGATATATTGGAAATTTTTTTCACAAGGCTCAAAGAGTAAGTTCATACTATATAAAAACTATATCAAAGTTGAGACATTAATATGCCTCGTCATCCACCCCGCACTATGCAAATGCTTGTCCTCAAGCATTGTACTTCTTTTCTATTGCTCTGAAATCTCCCACTATTGTCTTCCCATGTTTCCCACTTCTGAAGGTGTAGAAATATCCTATGGTTCATCTCCAATGCTCACCCAAGTGTTCTTCAACTAATGGGTCTAACCTGGTAACATTGCTTTCATACAGGGGCCAGAGAAGGGTAGGAGGTTGGAAAGTTAGTGGCATCCATAACTCTTTCCTAATTTTCCTTCCTAATTTCATATATCTAACCACTCTATTCACTACTGCCTCAAAATTAATAGAGTTGCATGGTGCAACCTTCTTGAACAATTCTAGCAGTTGACTCCATCTATTTCTAAGCCCTACAATTGCTCTTTGTTGTGTGAAATGAGGAAGTGTCTGATACTCTCTGTAAACTTTTTCCCTTTCTTCAAACACTTTCTCTCTTATTTATGGTTTTGGCCTTCCACAAGTTAATCTGAACCAATCTCTCAAGAGGTCATAAGGCTTATGGGATTCAGCCTGGACTAGCATTGGTTCAGACTTTTCAAGGTCTTTGTAGGCATCCAACTATCTATCATAATTTGTTTCATTGTGCATCCATGACATTAGAGCTCTTAAGTGAACATCCCCTATGTAAAGTAGGGGATTCCACTCTATTTCTTATGGAATTATGAAATTATGCAAATAGAGCTCACACAACAAGTTCTTTTTCCATAGGGAAAAGTTTGATACACATTATAAAAATCTTGAGCATTCTTAAATTCACAATCAATATTTTTCATTGTCAACATCAACTACAATAATAGAAATTGTTCTTTCAAACACATAGCATACACCCTTGGGGGTGGTCTATAGGCCATAGCCTGATCAACTAGCTTCAAAGCTTTATTTATTTTTTGCTTCTATTTTTTTAGTTACTCCTTTAATGATTCAATTTCCTTGTCTCTGTCAAATATTGACTTTTACATCTGGTCTCTCTCTTGCTTCCACAAGGCTTTCTAAAAAATAAAATGATTGTATAGACCAAACAATATTGACTGAATTGTTGATGACAAAAAAATTTGAGTTTCAAATTTCATCTTTTGCTCTCTGGCAACTTTTTGGAAATATTGGGTGTACTAGGAAGATTTATAAGATATAAGAGAAACATTGGAATATTTAGGGACTGATCACATGGCAGGTTGATCATTGCTAGGTGCTTTTTCTAGAACAGCAATAGGATTTGATTTGCACATTTCCTGATTCTCTTGCGGTGTCTCCTTGACAGGCTTATTTTCATGTGTTTCTACATTTTGGGGCTCCAATTGCACAGGAGAATCATCTAGAATATTTTCAACTACTAACTTTGTATGAGACTTTGAAAATTTGGGGTGGAAATAATTGGCCTCGCATACGAGGGCTTCTATGTACAGTAACCTCTTCAACTTCAACCACTTTACGGGTCCGTCTTGGTTTAGGCATGATTGGAGTAGATGCTATAGGATTAGTTACTGCAAGAATAGACCTCTTTCTTTTTGTTATCCTAACAAAGGGATTTTGTACTTCCTTTTCAAGGTTAGGACTAACCTTATGCTTGCATTTACCCCTAGAAGAGCTCGGCATATCATCCTCTAAATTAGGCTTAGCAGACTTATCAGGAGAGGATTCTTTTTCCATCTTAGCTAGACTTTGAATTGGCTCTATGGGTTCTCCCTCATTTTCTAACTTTTGAGGAAAAGGGTTGGCTTAAGGTTGTAAGGTCTTGGATTCAACAAATTCTGCCCATGAAATAGGGGAGGAATCCCTAAGAGATCTTTCAAATAGAAGCTTAATAAGGGCATGATGGGAAATAGAATTTGCCTTTCCTTTTTGAGTTCCTCAGAATTTATACACAACATATTATAGAGAAAGTTGGGGACATTAACTTGCACATTATGCCTTATGCAACTAAGCAATTTAAAATGATGAGCATGCAAGTTCAAAAAACTACCTTTACAGGTTAAATACCTGATAATGTGGGTTGCTAAATTTGGATATGGAGGTGGAAGAGAAAGTCTCTTGCATCCTTGTTTTGTAATGTCCAGTTGAGGGTCACCTTGCTGAGTGAAGTATGCCCTTGAAGACCTGGCATAATGTTCATTTGGATAATGTTCCCCAATTGTCGGTAATCCTGTGACCTCTACTATACTTTCCTCAGTAGCAACCACTCTTAATCCCTAAACTGAGACTTCTCCTTCATCAAATGTCATCATTAACTCTATTGCCACTTCTTCATTGAATTTTATTAATTGTAAGTAACTAAGCCATCCACAAGCATGAAATCACCAAACTACTTCAACGTTCATGAGTAAAACATTATGACTGACTAGCTCATATCTCTTTAGTTGTCTCCCCATCTTTAAAATTTTTGGCTTCCACTCTTGCTACTATGATAAATTTTTGCCCCTCTTACCTCTGCAAATTCCCTTTTTCTCTGAACTTCAAAACTAATCATTATGAAAAATGAAAAATGTCGTATGTCATTACCACTTCTCATAATCAAGACTCCTTTGTTTTCGGCATATAGGATAATGATACATTAATCATAAAGGGCATTGAGGCTTTAACTAAGGGTGTTCCCATAATAACCCTTAGTCCTTTCAATCATGCCAAGTACTAGAGATCTTTTTCCCAAAAATCACAATAAAAAGGTACGATAGATACAAAAAGATTTTTAAAATAGTGAAATGAAAACTATCAAACTACTGCCAAAGTACATCCTTTAATGTAGACATGACTAGGATAACATGGAGATGACATTTAGAAATTACTACACTTTCCTGGCCCCCCACTAAAATTTGACAAGTGTCCTCACTTTAAAAATTTTGGCATGGGAAGGAGAAACTGGCTTAAGTCTTATATGATATATAATGCAATATTAGGTATTAATATCGAAACCTATATGCTAAAAATGAATAAAGAGTAAAAGAAATTGTTATACCAAAAAATTTGAGAGTGTATGTCCACATGCAAGTTGATGAGGTAGTAAAGTCTGATGACCGCAGAAAAGGTGCTGACGGATTTGTTTATTGAAAGCAGGAAAAATAGAATGTGTGGGTGACGTGGAGTGTGGGTGGATGGTAGATAGAGAAATGAGATGGGTTGATATGAAGAAAGAGAAAAATGAATGGAAGAATGGACCTCATATTAAATGAGGTTTTATTATGAAGGCTCCTAAAATTCTATCATGTATGGCTACAGGAAGAAGGTTTTCACCTTCTTCTGTAGGAACTGTGTTCATACGAGCTAGTGAACTCGTTGGTTGGAATTGCTGCAGGAACTTTTCTTTAGTTCGTGGCTTATGATAGAGACACAGCCTATGTCCATTTACAAGTAACTTAAAATGAACAGGATCAATGGTTGTCAGTTGCACTATGCCATTTTCAAATACATGTTGAATTTCATAAGGCCCTAACCATTGAATATGTAATTTCACTAGATTCTCTTTGAAGTAAGAATCATAGAGGAGAGCCCAGTCTCCTCCTTAGAATTGTTTATTCCTGACGTGTGCATCATGCCACTGGTTTCACTATTGTTGAATGATTTTTGTTCATTCCAAAGATCTCCTTCGTATTACATCCAGCGAATTCATGTGGAGGAGTCTCTCTTGTTGTGTTGCAAGAAGACTAATGTTCAACTCTAAAGCAGTGCGCAGTGTTTTATGTTCAAATTTAATGGGTAACATTGCTGCTTTACCATAGAAAAACTCAAATGGAGTGAATCCAGTCGTTGTCTTCCATGTCATCTAGTATGCCCAAACAACTTCAATTAATCTATTGGTCTGATCCTTCTTGTGTATGTGCATTGTTTTAGTGAGAATGGCTCCAAGTTCTCTATTGGTAACCTCTACTTGCCCATTTTCTTGAGGGTGATAAGGACTAGATTTACGGTGCCTTATGTTGTAATTTTTCATAACCTCAATGATCAAGTTTGATGTAAACTAAGTTCCTTGATCTGTGACAAGTTCTCTAGGCACTCCATTCAGGGTGAATATTTCTCCATATAGAAACTTAGTTGCTTTCTCATCTATTTCAGTTTTCATTTCTCTAACTTCCACCCATTTAGTTACATAATTCATACATACCAATATGTAGGATTTTCCACTTGATGGTGGATCAATTGGACCTATGAAGTTCATGCCCCACTTATCAAAAGGTGTGACTACAATCTGTGGAGTGAGTGGCATCTCATCAATTTTGGTTGGTCTGCCCATCCTCTAGTATTTGTCACAATTAGTTGTATAAGTCACTACATCCTTATGTAAGGTTGGCCAATAATATCCAGTTGTAAGTATCTTCAGTGTTGTTCTTTTCCCTACAAAATGGCCTCCACATGGTTCATCATAACAAATATGCAGTATATCATATATCTCATCTTCTCTGACACATCTCCTCGTGACTTGATATGGTCCTACATAGAAAAGATTTTTATCTATCCATGAATATTGAAAAAAATTCTCTGCTAGGTTTCTCCTTTCTTTATGAGAGAAGTGTGGGGACAGTCTATTTGCAGCAAGATAATTCGTAATGTTTACATACCATGGTGTATGAGTTGCTATATGGAACAAGTGCTCATCTGGAAAGGTGTCTTCAATTGGAGTTGGATCTTTATTAGCAATGGTCAATCTAGACAAATAATCTACAACTATGTTGGATTTTCCTAACTTATCAATAATAGTAATATCAAACTCTTGTAACAACAAGAGCCATCTTGCCAGTCTACCAATGATAGCTAGTTTGTTCATTAAGTATCTTATAGATGAGTAATCAGTATGAAAAAAAATGGGATATCCAGTCACATAATGTCTGAATTTGTTCAATGCATAGACTACAGCTAAAAATTCTTTTTCAGTTACTATGTAATTCAGCTTGAGTCCATGAAGACTTTTACTAATATATTAGATGGAATTCTCAAGATTAGCATGCTTTTGTCCTAATACAGCTCCTACAGCATAGTCTGATGCATCAGTATGAATATGAAATGGAATTGACCAATCTAGTCTCTTTAAAATTGGTGTCATAGTGTGGAGTTTCATAAGCTACAAGAAGGCTTCATTACATTCAGGTGTCCAAATAAATTCAGCTTCCTTAGTCAACAATGTGTACAAAGGACTAGCTATTTTTCTGAAGTATTTTATGAAACGCCTATAATATCTAGCATGACCTAAAAAGTATCTTACATATTTTGGTTTTGTAGGTATGGGTAGAGTTAGAATTACCTCTATCTTAGCTAGATCCACTTGTATTCCTACAGCTGATACGAAAAGACCAAGTATCACACCTTCTTGCATGAGCATGAAACAGTTTTCACTATTAAGTGCTAGATTATGTTCTTTACAGTGGATAAGAACCTTTTCAAGATTCATCATGGCTTCTTCAAAGGTGACTCTAGATGTTGTGAAATCATCCATCTATATTTCGATACAATCATGTGATATATTAGCAAAAATGTTGATCACAGCTCATTGGAATGTTGCAAGGGCATTACATAGGCCAAAAGGCAAAACAAAATATACAAAAGTACCCCATGGGCATGTAAATGTAGTTTTTTCTTGATCTTTAGGAGCAATACGTATTTGATTATAACCACTATACCCATCTAGGAAAGAGAAATACTTCTTTCTAGCTAGAGTGTCGAAAACTTGATCAATGAATGGTAAAGGAAAGTGAGCATTTTTGGTTGCCTTATTCAATTCTCTATAATCTACACAAATCTGCCATTTCCCTCCCTTTTTAGGCACTATGACCAAGGGTGACACCCATCTACTCTCAAATATAGGATAGATAAAACCAGCATCAAGCAATTTTTGCAATTCAGTTTTAACTATTTTTCTAAGGGCTAGATTAATCCTTCTCTAGGGTTGATGGAGTGGTAGGAACCCTTCATTGATGTATATTCTATGAGTACATAATGTAGGACTCCACCCTTTCATATCCCCATAGTCCTATGCAAAATACTTTTCATGTTTTTGAAGAAGCTCTACTAACTATTTCATCTGTGTGGAAGATAATTTGGGATTGACGTGGAGATTATGACCTTTTGACAGCTTAATAGTAGTCGTAGACTCAATTATAGTAGCTTCAGATATTGGACTTTTATCTAATTCACATGGTAAGAGTTGATGAATAATGTCTGGCTCCTTTAGCAAAATACAACTCTCATTACATTCCTCATATGTGGTTAATTCTAACACAAAACTATCAGATACATCTTTTTCTACCAGACAAGTGTTAGTAAGAATACTCTAAATTACTAAATCCTCTTCCTGCAACTTTAGAAAAGATTTTTTATGTAACATCATAAGTTGTGCTATAGAGTTTAACTCTTCTTCTCCATCTCCTAAATTTGGCCATATATATGTGCTTAAATCTAGTTGTGGTTGTGTTGGAGGATATAAATCAAATTTCTTTGTTGCTTGAGCATTAGATATGGTCATATTCCCTGACCTATGACTTATATTTGCATCAACTATAACTAACCATGGTCATCCTAGAATGACAGGGTAACTGGATAAATTGACTTTGGGAGATAGAATCATGAAATCTGCAAGACACTCTAGAGAGTCTAGGGTTACAACTATGACTTCTATCATCCCATCAGGAGTGACAGTAGAACTATCTACAAGTTTTAGAATTGTTGGAGTATCCCTCAATCCTTCTATTTTCAACTTCTTCATAGTATCCTTAGTCATGATATTTATAGTGGCACCAAGATCAATTAAAGCATTTCTAACAAACTGAACATTTATAATCACATTCACAAGTGGACTTCCTAGATCAGAATATTTAGGAATGATCAATTTTCCTAACATAATGTCAGCCAATTGTCCTACAACATGGACTGTAGTTGTGTCCTTTTTCTTCCTCCCAAGCTTTTTCAGGCAAGCTTCTATGATGGCTTTGCCATAGATAGGAACATCTTTAATAGCTTGGAATAGGGGTATTTGGACATGCGTGTTCTTTAACTGATCAATAATATCAAAAGGCTATTACTCTATTTTTACTGGTTTATTTTATATGAGCTTCTCTAGAAAAGGAGGTTTAACTACTAGCTGGGCTTGAGCTAAGCTAGTAACATTAATTGGGTCAACCACTTTAGAAACTATGGGTTATGATGCTACAAGAGTATCTGGTATTTCAATTATAAGAGGCAGTTTAGGCATTGGTAGGGTTGTACCATATCTCAAATGTATATTTGCAACATCTAAAGCATAAGTAGGATATTGTTGACCATCAGCAGAGTACATGAGCTATTGTGGCTATTGGTTATTTGGATTTGGTTTAGGTTGTGCAAGTAACTAGGTCTACTTATGAGGTCCAAGACTTGCAAGTGGTGGCATTAGTGTAGGTTGTTGGACTGGAGGTGGTAATTGTGGTAATTTTGGTAATTGTGGATTACTAGTATTTTGTTTAGGCCATTGTTGAGGTCCTTTCCATTGATTTGTAGATTGCCAATTTCCCTGGGGCGGTTGCCATTGGTTCTGCTAATTCTGTCATTGATTATTCTATTGATTTGGCTAGGAAGGTTGGGAATTCTGAGACCATTGAGGTTGTTGTGGATTATTTTGCCAAACATTATTCCAATTAGGTTGACTATATTGTGGATGATCTTGGGTATTACGATTTTTCCATTAATTACCATATAGATTTATATTTTGCAAACAGTCCTAAGGCATACCTTGATGTTGGGCCCATGGCCGACATTGAGCAACAAAGAATACTTTCTCATCATCTCTATCTTGATGTACTTAGTTGGAAGATGTTGGTTTTCCACGCTAGCGACCAATTTGCATTGGCAATCTTTCTTCTACTTCCAGCAATGTGTGTGGTACTTAGCTAATTGTACCACAGCTTCTACATGCTTCTTCTTTGTAGTCATTGTGTCAAGATGTGTAGCGACATCATTTATAATGTCCTGCTTGAAATCTAAGGGCCCATTTGGCACCCAAAATTAGAGTGGAATAGGCATTGGTAAATTCTAAAAAATTTCAATTCCTCATTTGGGTGCGTCCAATGGGAATTCAGAACAAGAATATATATGCCACTTTTGTCCCAAAAATAGGCATTTTCCATTCCACCCAAATAGGTGAAATAGAAAATGTCCATTCCTATTCCATATTTACTTTTCTAAAAAACATAATATTTCGAGTCCATAAAAAGTATGGCACTCAATTTTTGGCTAACTGGCGCTCATTTTATTTGGGCATTTTTTATCACATGAAGGGGTTTCTCTGCATTTTTTCCATTATCGAACAGCAAAGATTGGTGGTTGTAGGTTTGCAGTGGAGTGTATTTAACAAGGTAAGAACTACATCCTTTTTCATGCATGATGTTGTTTTGTTTATGTGCAACACATTTTTTTTTGTTCGTTCTTAGATTTTTGCATTCGTAACCAAGAAGGGCTTTTCTTAATCTATCTGCATTCTTAAATTAGCTGCATTTGTTAAGCATTGTTTGCAGCATGCTTTGTTTTTTGTTTTCTACAGCTTTAGCTGCTTGCTTTGATAGTACTGGGACTAAGAAAAAGTAGGGTCATCGAGGTGGGTAGATAGCTTGGTGGTAGAGCATTGGTTCAAAGTCCTCAACAGAGGTTAAATCTCCATAGACCTAGCGAATGCTGTCATTTGCGTCTCATGAACAGCTTAGGCATTCCTCCTGTATTGCTATATTGTTATGCTTATCAAGACAAATAACTAGGGTTTCAGACCAATCCTTTGTATAAAGAAAGGTCATCATACTGTCTCCTCCATCCTCCTCTCTGTTTCTAAAATAATCCACTTCACCCACATATTCAGTGATTATGGTCATGAAGTTATCAGCCTCCACTGTAAATCTAGCATAAAGAAGTCAAGAAAATATAGAAATGTTCTCTAAAATGTTACCCAACTTGATGAGAAAGATACATGTGGTGGGTAAATGTGGTGTTTCAATAATAGCTCCTACTTCTTTTCCATATGGGAAACTAGGTACGGTCCTGTAAGTTAGACTAGTAAGAAATCATGAACATGAGAAACAGCAAAAGAAAACCCACTCCCCATGGGGATCCCCCTGCTTTATGTATGCTATGGCGCTCTACATGGGGCATCAATGAAGAAAATGGGTCATGTTTTTCCTTTGCAGATAACCAATGAACCGCCAGTAGTATTACAATAGGAGACGCCATTACTACAAGACTAAGCTGATCCATAACACTTTCATAAGCCGCTTCATAAGTCATGTACCATGAAAAGATCAGAAATAAAACTGCTATGCCTACCAAGAACAATACATGGTGAGCAGGGGCTGAAGACGAAGAATCCATTTTTCACTTCTAATCTTTGCAAAGATTCAATTTTGAATATTTCAGAGCTCCAAATGAATTGTATTGTGCATTGAGCAAAGATGAGACTTGAGTAATATTGAGTGGGGATATGAATTTATTGTGATGAATTCTTAATCTCTTTTTTGTTAAGACGAATGGTTTTTTGTATTTGGTTTACTTATAGTTATCTTCAAGATTGTAACTCCTTTGGAACCTTTTTTGAATTTCCTCTTTCTATTATCTCTATTATTTTAGTATCTTTGAATCCCATTTACTTATCTTGGAGCAATGTTGTTGTTGTAGGCCATCTTCTTTTTGCATAAAAAGTGCAGATTAATCTAGCCAGCGCAAGTTGTTAGCCCTGAATAAGAGATTGATGTATAGGAATTTAAATTTCAAATCTCCATTTCTTGATGAATGCCACCATAGTATTATACTGGTTTATAATAATGAATTAGAATACCTATTTTTTATTCTGTTATTATAATGCCAATATTTAAGCACTCCAAACAATATGCCCAAACACAAGCTTGCAGTCACCATTTTTTTTAAAACTATATTAAAAAAATTTGAGTATGTATACCGTATCATTCCTCACGTGTAGATAGATTGGTCCCTTGCAAATACTGCTCGGTTCAATGGTCAATGAATAACTGCTTAAAACCAACATAGAAAGGAATTTAAATGAGGAATAGTGATGGACTTAGGAAACTCAAAGAAGCATTAGGTGGTTTGTAGTACATTGAACTTGAATTTTTATTAGGTAAAAGGTTTTATGTGGCAATTCTATACCATGGTATTTGTATAGGACTTGCTTCAATTCTCGCTATAAAAAAGAAAATCATAATTACCAAATTCAACATATCAAAGGCATAGCTATCCACAAAAATCTAGATAAAGCTCCAGGTGGCAATATATTCAGTTTGTAAGGCATAAGAAGTAAAATTTGAGGACGAGGAACACTATGACTTTCAGATCTTTGTCTACATTATAGTGTTTCTGTAATATTTCTCATTTTGTAATAAAATTCTAAAAGGCGAGGTACCTACATTTTCATTAAGGAGTGACTAAGCTCTAATAAACTAAAATTTAATTAAAATTTAATATTATCAAAAGTCAAGGGCCATTATGAAGAGTTGTGTCTATTGGGAAATAAGGAATTACTTATGCTTCTGAAAAATTCTGCCAATATGCACATTGAGTTCTCACAAAATTGCTAAGCTATGCAAAACATGGAATTTGCTTGGCCTTGCTGCAAAAGGTGTGAACTAAGTTGATTATTGTATTTGCTTCTTGCTAGATGGTTTGCTTGTGTAGTTTAAAAATTGTAGTTATTGTCTACTTTTTACAGCTTAATAGTTTAACAGCTTAATAGCTTACTTCTTATAGGCAGAAACATGTTAATAGTGTCGCAATTGCTTTAAATTTCAATGGATTATTTGTCAACCTAGGCATCATTGATGCTAAAGTTTTTAAAATAGTTTATTTCATGCAAAAAATAGATAAAAAAAACACACACACTCAGAAGTCAGGACTTAATTAATTACCTATACTACCAACATTTTTTATGGGCTCAATATATGATGTCGTGGTTAGATAGGAAAATGTCAAACCTAGATAATGTGCACCCTTTAAACTTATGTGAGAATGTCAAACAATAACTCCAATTTGTGGTTACAGGTCATTCAATGGATCTTGCTAATGATATAGAAGTTTAGGGAAGCATTGTTAGGAAGATCACCCTCTTGCGTGTTCTTGTTGTTCTACTTGCCACCTAAGCAGTATTCATAGTAGCGTCTTTCGAAGAGGCTAGAATACACAGGCATAAGAGAAGAAGAGCTTCTTGTCCTTTCTATAAACATATTATATATTCCAATGAGATAGATTGCCATGACCAAATACGCATGAGTAGAGGAGAAAGGGAGCATTAAAGATACGATAAACCTAAAATTGGAAGAACAACTAGTCATGTTCCTTCATACCCTCGGCCACAATCTAGGGGATCGTAAAATTGGCCATAACTTTGGTCACTCAGGAGAGACAGTGAGTCGCCACTTCCACAAGGTCTTGAAGGCTATCATATCGTTCCATAGCAATTAATTTTTGCCCCCTTCTCCAACTACTCCTTTAGAAATAGTTGGGAAGGATCATTTTGGTTCGTACTTTAAGGTAAATCTCCTAAACTGAAATCAATTTTGTTGCCTGACTCTTTAGCATATTGTTACATATTTGACAATATTAATTCCTATGCTAGGATTGTATTGGAGCTATCAATGGAACCCATATACCAGTTACCATTGATGTGGACAACCAAGCAAAATATCGTGATAGAAAGGGAAACCTATCACAAAATGTAATGGGTGTATGTTCATTTGACTACAAGTTTCTATATGTCCTTGCTAGTTGAGAAGGGTCAGGTGCAGATAGTTGTGTTCTTGCTTCAGTTCTATCAAGAGCAGATCCACTACTAGTTCCCCCTAGTATATTAAAATCTATTTTTAATGATTATATATTCACTATTGTAAATTGCAGTTTGTATGCTATTTCCAATCTATTAACTGCTTTTTCCTTTATATAGGAAAGTTCTATTTAGTTGATGCTGGCTATCCAAATGTTCCTAGATTTCTTGCCCCTTATCGATGTACGCAGTACCATCTAAAAGAGTTTTCCAGAGCAAATCCAATCAATAATGCACATGAGTTATTTAACCACCGACACTCCTCACTTAGGAATGTGATTGAGCACACATTTGGTATTTTAAAGCAACATTTTCCTATCCTAAGGCATGCGACGTCCTATAGTATTGTGACTCAAACAAACATTGTGTTAGCATGTTGCATACTACACAATTACATTACCATAGAGGATGGTGTTCCACCCGATGTGGATATTGAAGAGGACGATGATCATAATGGGATAAATGTGCCAAATCTTGAGACTTATGGGATGACTCAGCGTGATAGAGATGATTGGGGAAAATTTTGAGATGAAATAGCACGAAGGATGTGGGAGGACTATAGATCTCGCCATTAGTTGATATTTTCACTTGCATAGACACTTCAAATTTAATTTGCTAGAATACTCTAAATATGACTTAAATTTGACTCAAATATGATGCTACATTGTATTGTATTGTATTTATCAAATATATTCCTGTCATCACTTGCATCAAGCTCTAAATGGAATATTAATGTTAATTTCATTCAACTATGTAATTCTTGTTTCAGTCTACTATTATCTATTTGTTTATATTTGATGTCTTCAAATTCTTATTATTATCTCTCTATATAGATATCAGCTGTGTAAGTCTAATGATTAAAATTGTGCAAGTCTTTTGATTTTTTCAGGGTGAACTTATTGTGACTGGTTTATTATTCTCCTGAATTGACTACAGTGCTTAGATAAGTGTATAGATCATTGGTCAGAGGTGATTGATTATAACCATTGTACTTATATCCCAACAACTCATCCACTTCAATAGCCAAACTGTAGTATCCAAATGGAGCTTGTGCTTTGTCTCTATTGTGTTTAGTAGACCCAACGTGGCCACTACAAATCTGCCAATAAACCATTGATTCATGGTCTCATACCCAATGCTAATGATGTTCAAAACCATGGAAGATGCATATTCAATAAAAAGCATTAGTAAATTGTACAGGAAATGTTTAAACTTGAAGTTTGTTTTTCAATATATTAATTTTTTCTTCACAGTAATGTTGTGATATTCAATTTGTCACTATTATCTAGTTTATCATATCTATCTTGTTATATTAGATTGTTGTTTGTGTTATTAGATTGCTATTTGTATTTACACATATACCAAATTTAGATTGTTGTTTGTATTTTCACATATATTGTTGTTTGTGTTTACTCATATATTGTTGTTTGTATTTTCACATATATTGTTGTTTGTGTTTACTCATATATTGTTGTTTATATTTTCACATATATTGTTGTTTGTGTTTACTCATATATTGTTGTTTGTATTTTCACATATATTGATGTTTGTGTTTACTCATATATTGCTATTTGTATTTTCACATATATTGTTGTTTGTGTTTACTCATATATTATTGTTTGTATTTTCACATATATAGTTGTTTGTGTTTACTCATATATTGTTGTTTGTATTTTCACATATATTGATGTTTGTGTTTACTCATATATTGTTGTTTGTATTTTCACATTTATTGTTGTTTGTGTTTACTCATATATTCCAAAGTTCAACCAAAAACAATTGGGTAATAGTGAAAAGAAAACTACTTGTGCTGCTACAAATATTTACATATAGTTACATTATATCTCTACCATCAATATTCAAGAAGTAAACTCCAGCCACTATTAAATACTTGTGCTTGTTTGACACTATTAAATGCGTTGTTTGTCAAGGCCAACACCATGTTTTTGGTATGTAGCATCAACCACCCCATATGATCATGTCTTTAACAAGTTTTTTTTTGCTAGCAATATTTAGTGTATAGTTTTACTAACTGCTCATTATTTATTGTAACTTTTGCAGCAATATATCAATTGCATATATTAGACATAAAAATGTCATTCACAAATCCAATGACAAACATACATGAGGAGGTTCATATGCACCCTACTGCTACACTTGTTTGTACACCTGTTGTTGCACCTGTATCTACGCCTGTTGTTGGTTCTTCTAAAAGTCCAAAAGTGATATGGACTAGGGAGATGGAAAGAAAACTCTTGGATTTGCTCCTAGAGAAAGTTCAACTAGGAAGAAAAGGTGAAGGTGGTTTTCACAAAGAAGCATGGACTACCATATAGAAGAAATTTAATGAAGAGTTGAAGTTAAACCTTGGAAAAAAAACTTCAAAAATAAGTTAAAAACATGGAAAGAAGGGTATAGAGTAATGAAGGAATTGTGAAATACAAGCGGGTTTACTTGGAATGAGACAACACAATGCATGGATACTGAGGAAAGCGTATGGGATGAGTTGTTGAAGGTAACGTATTCTTCAAGGTATTTTTGAATTCTAATGTCAGAAAAATATCTAATAATTTAAATATGCCAATGTGTAGAGAAAGGAGTTCAAGACTGCAAAAGTGTATAAGAGGCAGCCATTCAGCTATTTTAACGATCTAGCAGCCATAGTGGGGAATGACATGTCGGAAGGAAACGCAATGGCAACAACACAAGATACTGAAGATGGTAATCTTTTTGTTGAGGCCACTGATCTAGATGATGATGAGGGTTTCAATACCCATGTGCATGTTGCTATTGATTTAGATGAAGATTTCCTTTAGTCAAAGCAATCCACTACATCCACTAGAAACAATCCTTCCATACCATCGATGAGGAGGCAAAAGAGGAAGAAGGCAAGCATGGCCGCTTCTTTGGATGTGATATCTAAAAGCATCCATATGATACATGAGGGAATAAGTAAGCCTCGCACTATCTGGGTTGATAAAGAGGATACTAAGAAATATGCTGCAAATGTGTTAGTTGCCCTAAAAGCCCTCCCCGGACTTGGGCGCGACACTATGAATGTGGCGTGTGACACTTTTATGAATGAACCTACAAGAGCTATTTGATTCTTAGAGATGGATGCAGAGGCGAGGGAGGATTATGTTCAATATAAGTTTGGAGGAATATAAAGGTGTTGGATTATGCTAGAGAGTCATGTTAAACCTTGTTAGATTGAAGTTCTTAATGAGTCTATAATGTTTTACTAGAAACCAACATTTATGCTAGCTATCACTTATTATTATTAACTATTTCAATTGTTACGGTGTCAAACATTTTTATTGAAATGTTGTTCCAGATATGATATATTGTAATTTATTTTTGATATTGCAGCCTTCTTGATATTGTTACTATTCTGTCAAACTCTTTAAAAAGATATTTATTCAATTATGATTATTCCAAACATTGTTCAATGCATGGTTGATCCATATGAGTGTGAAATCTATAGCCAAGGTTGATTATAGATTCTTACTGTTGCTTGAACTAATGATTTCTAAAGGAGCACCTATAATATCTCTTTTGGTATTGGCATCTTTTTAATAAATCTATTGTTTACTGAGTATGCTAACGGTCACTTATTATTATTTACTATTTCCAAATTCTTTATCATATGTTGTTGTGTGTTGTATTGCATAGTCTTCTTCCCATTGTTCTTGGCCACCATTCATCTTCATTTGACATTCCTGACTATTTACTCTACCACTAATTTCGGTCCTTCTATTAATATATTGTAATTGCTGCACATCAAACTCTTTATGTATGATATGCAATTGTTATGTCAAACTATTTAATATTGGTATTGTTGCTGGTAGTGTGTTGATTTATTAATTGGGTGAAGTTGGATTTTTATCCCAAATAAATATAAAAATGGGGCTGAATTGAAGTTTTGTTTGGTTAAGTTCAGTTTTGTTGGATAAATGCATTGATTTTTCTATTTATAGCTTGTTAAGAAACAACCATAATCAATACTATTTTTTATCTTTGTGTTGATCGGTTAGTTTAATGAATGTCTAATTGAATGGGTTTTTTGTGTTTGGTATGTTCATTATTTATATAGCATTGATGGACCTAAATTTTCCAATGTGTGAGTGTCGCACTGGCCCTGTAGCAATGAAGACTTCGCACACAACGAATAATCCGGAACGTAAATTCTTGTGCTATCCAAATAGTCAAAAGGTTGCCACTATTTTTTTGATGTATGTTTATATTTTATGGAGGAAATAAATTGTGTCAACCACTAATTTAGGTTTGGTATTGTAGGGTGGTGGTGGCTGTAACTTCTTTCAATGGGTCGATGATGTCCCAGCAACATCCATAGCCAAATCTACAACACATGAAAGTAATGATTGCAAGTTGTGCAAGATTAGAGAGAGTGAAAACATATTTTTGTGACGTATGTTGTGCATTATAATCATTTCATTCGCACTAATCTACTGGAAAGAAGTGCGTAAAAGTTAGACAAACTATTGTGGAATGCATGATTTATACTATTTTGTTGTTTTGAACTTATTTTTGATCGAGGAAACTACATTATTTTTGTGGGCTCATGATTATGTATATTACTAGTTTCATGACGAAACGATGAAGAAATTGTACTAGTATCATGATTATTTTATTGTGTCTAACTATTCATGAATCTTTAACAAAACTCCATAAAATGTAAAATAAAATAATTTACATTCTATAAAATAATTTAAAAAATTAACCGACTCAATAAAATGAAAAAGGGAATAAATATTATATTAAAAAAAATGATTACAAGTTCTGCAAGATTAGAGAGAGTCAAAACATGTTTTTGTGACACATGTTGTGCATTATAATTGTTTCACTCACACTAATCTACTTGGGAAGAAGTGCATAAAAGTTAGACAAACCATTGTAGAATGTATGATTTATACTATTTTGTTGTTTTGAACTTATTTTTTATTGAGGAAACTAATTGTGGGCTCATAATTATGTATATTACTAGTTTCATGACTAAATGATGAAGAAATTGTACTAGTTTCATGATTATTTTATTGTGTCTAACTATTCATGATTCTTTAACTAAACTCCATAAAATGTAAAATAAAATAATTTACATTTTATAAAATAATTAAAAAAATTAACCAACTCAATAAAATGAAAAAAGGAATAAATATTAAATTAAAACAAAAAAATAACTTAATAAATAATCCTATTCCAATTCCAAGCTTGCACAACCAAACGGAGGATAGACATATTCCCTATCGAATTTTGGGTGAACCAAATGGACCAAGAATAGTGAATTTGGAATAACAAATGCATGAATAGTGAATCTGGAATAACAGATGCCTGTTCCCAATTCCTATGCTCGCTACCAAATGGGCCCTAAGAGTCGATTAGATATCTTGAGCTTTGAAATTCCCTAACTAATTCCTTTAGTAGTTGTAGTCCAGTGTCATTTTCCTTTCTTCATTGTTGACCTTGAGTAATTATGATAGATTTTCTTGAGGTCGTCACAAGAAGATTGATATACATCTCCTCTAGCCATCAAGTCTAATGATTCTAGACAACTATCATTCACACCTCTCAAAAAGACTAGCTTTTGTGAATCCTCGGACAACACATGCTAAAGGTTCTTCTATAGTGTATACAAGAAACATGAAACATAGTCTTCCAATGTTCCTTCCTCCTTTTGTGATATTCTAAAGATATCATCTCCTCTTGAGTCATTTGCTTTGCAATACTCTTTGTATTTGTCCAGAAACAGAGTTTGCATTTCATCCCAAGTACCTACTGTATTGGCTCCTAAACCCATGAACCATAGTAAAGCTAACTCTTTCAATGTTGTTGAAAACAATTTGAACTTATGGGCATCAGTATTATAGTCAAATCTACGACAGAGTATATCAAACTCAAACAAGAAAGTATCAGGATCTTCAATTGCAAGGTCATAAAACTTTGAAAGAGCATTTGGAGGTATATTTTTGAGATTAGCATTGGTTACAATGCTTGGGAGGGGAAATGAAAAAGTAGGTTGTGTCATTATTGGAGGTATTTGATTATGAGGTTGTTGTTGATAAGGAACATTGGGTACTAGATTGTTAACAACTAGTGGATTTGGAGCAATACTATCAAGAAAACTAGCCAAAATTTTAGCAAAAGGTTGAAGAACACTTGTATCCAAAGGTTATGTTCTTGAGGACAATTTTGTAGGAAAAATAGGGCTTGTGTCCGAAAAAGGAAACTCAGCTTCTTCAATTTCTTCATTCAGATTAATAGGCTCCCATGGAAGAAATCTCCCATATTCATCTCGTTGTCTGCCTCTTTGATGCATGCAATTGAATTGGTGACTTGTGAATCAAGCACTCAATCTTGTAGTTTCTAACTAACACACTAATCTAAAAACAGACTCATGAAGGTTCCTACCATCCCTAGCAACAGCACCAAAAAAATGCAACCTTCCATTATAGGTCAAGATAATCACACCATTATTCCTCTATCAAGGGTACTATATCCATTTTAAGAACTATCTATTCCATTATGAAAATACATTTGAATTGTCAACCCAGGGATGTAGGACTTGAAATGGGTCAGCACAGTATGTGCACTAAGTTCCTTTCAGAGTCTTAACACCTATGTTGGAGGAAAGTAAAATGCATGAAAGGAATCTATACTACTAACATAGAACAATGAACACACTTGAACTATCAACAGAGAACTGCAGAAACTACAGAAAAGGGAATTCTAAACTAGTTAACAGTTCAAACATCCACTATGATCGTTTTCCACAAGTGCTACAAGAACTTTGCAGTGACTATGCTACTAGACTAATACAGTAAATCTATCTTAAATAGGAAATTGCAAGAAATGAATCTACTCTACCTAAATCCATGCAGAACAGAGAATCAGTATATTCGATTCCAGCGCCCAATCAGGTGTTTTGGTTAGTTTTTAAAGCTAGTCAAAGGACCTCCTGGCACAAAGTCAACAATCTGTAGATTAATGATAAAATGAGCTTTAATTGATTGTTCAGTGACAAATTTTGTTTTGGATCTGTATTAGATGTTCATCAGGTTAGTTTGAGAACTCGGTTGTTTGGAAACAAAAAAAAAATTAGTCAGACATGCTTTGGGGCCCAACTAATTTCATCTGATTATATGAGATATGGAACTTAATGGCAGAGTTCATAAACCTAAACCTCTTACAAAGCATGGTATCTATTTGTCATAATACACCCTGTCGTTACAAGTTTTCATAGTAGTAATGTGTGGTCATGATTATAGGAGGAGAATGTTGTGGAGAATATGGTGTGACACTTTTTTATTGGGTGTACAAGATAGCATAAACAAGAAGACCCTTCTTTTTAGTTCCTTTATTTCTTTTTTTAGTCCATCTAGTAAGAAAGACTACCCATAGCAATGGGGTATAACATGTTTTAAGGTTAAGTAATTATATAATAAAATGGAATTACGAAGGACAATCCAAACAATAGCACTAATTGCCTACTTGATAAGAGAATAAGGAAAATCTCATGTTCATCGGAGATGGCAAAAGATGGACTATCATACATCGGGGAAAGGCAGTGGAAAATAACATGACTTGAAGTTACACGAAGACCATGAATGAATGAGTGACTCTTGAGTCAGTCTGAATTGAGAGATGGAAAAAAAACTATCATGTAATGGACTGATTTATGGTGGGGATCAGAAAGATTCAAGCTTCAAGATTGCAAAGTGAGGTCCTAAACATGGAGCAAATTTGTTGATGCCCAAGGCTAATTTAGAAAATCCTGTAAGGTGGTATTTTATAAAGAGTGCTCTTTCTAAGATTTCTATTGCTTGATCTAATTAGAGTTCTGTTTAAGGGTTAGAAAGAACTGGTTCAATTATGCAAGGCTTGTGTTTTTTATCCGTCTGCTATTTGCCTTGTAAAGGGTATCTGATTTATAGAGTATATTTTCTCTAACATTCTCAGCTCATATTGAATACAACACTGTTGAAGGGTTAGAATATTTATATAGTTCAGCAAGAAGGCTTACAACTCCTAGTGCACCCAAGCGTGTAGGTGGCATTTGAAAACATGGTCATTTTTTTATTTAAAAAGGGAAGGTTTTTGTATAAAAAGAGGTAATCCATGCATAAGAAGACAAAGTCAAAGAGTAACCAGTTGTAGGGAAATATGAATTCCTCATGATTAGCAAAGGAGCTTCACGCAAAAAGAAGACGAAGATCACCACATCAAAGCTAGAGGTAGTCCATGTTGAGCATAGGTAACTAATGCCAAAGAAGAAGTCAATGAAGCAAAGGAACAACTCCATCGATAGGCAAGAAGGCAAGGGAGCTCTTCAAAGAATGGAGACAGTGGCAAATATGGAAAAGTCGCCAGCAAAATAGGAACAACCAAAACCCATACACGCCAAGAAAATAAAGCCCATAGCAGAGAAAGAGGTCGCCCACATATGAAGAACGCCCACGTTGAGGAGAAACAAATGTTAGAGCAGAGAGAAAACTCACAAGCATTATCCCACATTGTTAAAGTAGGGGTGCTTTTTTGTTTTTAAATACAATTCCACTCACAATACATTATGACTAAGGACATTGGGATTTTTAAAAGCTAGGACATGCATGGTGGGCCCGACCTAATTGCTGACAGCTGGAGGAAAGAACCAATAAATTTTGATGAAGTGCAATGATGTGGAAGTTGCCAGAAAAGTTGAAAATCTGGCAAGGTGCTATGTCGCCACCGAAAAATGGCAAGGTTTTTCGGTAGTGACATAGCGACCTACCGAAAAACCTCAAAATCAAGTAAGAAAGAAGTGTGGGACTCGGCAACAATGACATGTCGAAAACAATGTGTGCAATGACTCAATATTGACGTGGAATTCTAACCAACTGTAGAAGGACAATTGGCACTATGGGGATCAAATTGCAACAATGCACAGGATGGAAACATGTGGTGCATCCAACAGCTATCGCTATGTCGCCAAGATAAAGATGCACGACAGATAACATGGCAACATGGTGACCCAATAAAAAGCTGACATGTTGCAGTGAGCTGGCAGTGAGGAACCGATAAGGTGCTGACATGTGGCACCCAATTGGAGGGGTCATATAACAGAGAAAAAAATGAACCAATCCAGTGTTGACATGTGGCAAGGGTGATCAAACCAGGTTTGACTCAGATGAGAAAACAGAGGAAAAATCAAAGTCATAAAATTAATTTTTTATGTTTTTCCAAAAAAGTACTTGTAGACCTCCAAAAATTTGAAAATTTGAGTTAAAATTATAATCTTCTATAGTTCTGACTATAGAAAATTTTTAATTTTCCAATTTTATTCTTTTAATTGCTTTAGCCATGGTTGGGAGCCTGAACTTCAAATGGTCGTAACTGAGGGAGTTTTTCACCGAAATAGGCACTCCAATATATTGCTAGAATCGGGAGGAAATGAACTTCCCAAATATGGAGTTAGTTTTTGCATAGTTATTCACCAGTTCAAGTTATAAGCAGATTTGTAATTTCCAGAGCATTCTCAATAGAATGGGCAGATTTCATCATGGAGCATCAAAATTGGCTAGAAGGCAGATATAAAAGCTTATTGAAGCCTGAATGTGGGAAAAAAAAATTTGAAAAGATTATATTGCATTCTAGAGGCCATTTAACTAATTTTTTCCCTTGCCTTGATTTGAGATCTGGCATCAAAAGTAGCTATTTTTCCATCAAGTTTTTGAATCACTTTATGCTTTTGGGAGGAAAAATGATCAGGGATTTGATATCCAGTTATAGAGAGAGATTATTGAGGAGGTTTTTCAAGTGGACACATGTTAGATGCAAAATAGATTTGGGAATTCTTTCCTCTATATCATTCTCTTTCTTTCTCATTGTAATGGTTCCAGTTTTTAGGAAGAAAAAGTTTCAATTCTATGATACCATTAGGGGTTCTAGTTTTTCACTATGAGACCATTGGTTCTAGTTTTTGATATGTTTTCCCTATTGTGACACCATATTCTTTAGCATATTCTCTCTTGTATGAATAATAGTAGTGAAAAAAATAGATAAAGTTTAGATCTATTAGGTGTTTCTATGTTTTGATTTCATGCATTTGAATGTATTCTTTCAAAGAAATGAATATGAATGAGCTAGAATTCCTTTAGATTCATTATGATTCTCATCTCCTATCTCAATAATCTATAATCTTATGCAGTCTAAGAACAAAGAGCTCAGATCCATTTGTAGTCCTTTAAGGTTGTATGTTAGATATGTTTTGATGTTGGAATAAAGGGCCAAGTAGATGCTTGATGTATTTGATAGGGTTGTTGGTTATTTGAGAAGGATATTACGTGAGAATGAGGTCTAAATGAACACCGATGTCTGATTCACAAAGTGATAGGATAGATCTGGTGTCTTGGTGTATGAAATATGTTATTGATATCAAAGATGCATGCATTAGATTCATGGAATTGCCCAATAGATAAGGCACTAATCAGCTACAGGATCAATTTGTTTGTACTGCTGCATATTTGGGGTTTCATTGAATTCAACATCGTTAATCAACTGCTTTTCCCTTTCATGTTGAAGAGCTAGAACAGAATGCCCTCACTCAACTTATAAATTTCATTATCTTTCATTTAGCTACCGCAGATCTATGTCATTGCATGAGTTAATAGGAGAAATAAAGGTTAAATCTTTTTATTAGATTCATAAATATGTTTTGCACTGGTACCATACTGATTGGATCTAAGATTCACCCGCCTAGGTTTTGCAAAGGCTGAAGTAGAAGAAGGGTCTAGCCTTATAGTTGGCCCGGTGTTTGAAAAGACATGTTAAGGATGGGAGTTAGCTGCCCCAAGATGTGTCTTGTTCTCATCAGGGTAGTTTGAAACCTATAGCGTTTCAAAACACCAACAACCTCTAGCTAAGGAAATCACCTATTGAGAGGTATCACTATGCAGAATGTGACCTATGTGCACCTTCTCCACAAGGTACATTGACATGGAACATACAACTATTGTACCCTTTCTACTTAGTGTATGGTCATGCTATGTATGTGACAAGGTTGGTCCATACCACCTAATACAAGGTGCAACCAATGTGTACACCCTATGCCATGTGATCAACCTGCTATTTCATGATACATTGAGGACTATAATGATAGTCAAATGATTGTTCCATCCTTCCTCGTTGTGTGGATAGATGTAGTCACGTAGTAATGTAATGTGAAATTTATGATTTCTTTTATTTTCTTTTCTTGAGCAAACCAATAGTTTATTATGTTATTTGTGAAGGTTTAGCCACAAATTGTGAGGTTTCATTGCATGTAGCTCTTGGGGTTACATTGGATTTTTTGTTGCAAATTCTATGGACTTTCTTATGTTATTGTTGAAATTGATGATTTACTCTCTTGTTAATAAACTTTGGTGGCTAATCTATTTTATCCTTATTGTTTTTGAGAGTTGGTCTTGTGTTGTAATGTGATTACTTTCCAAGAGCATAGCAGATGCACTTGGTGACTGTTTACGAGGAAGTAGACATAGGGAACCCCCATAGTATGGGGGTATGTATAGTTGTTATGCAGCTATGACCCCCTACCTACCTTTGAGTGGTGACTCTCCCTTGTAGGCTAAACACCTTACTCCAAACAAGGGATGTAAGTCACATAGTCTTGTATGGGAGGCCCCATCATATAGTGTGATACCTATCTCCATCAAGCCGCTGAGATATGAGATATGGCTTATGGATTTAGATGAGATCATGATGTTTTAACATAAGTGTTGATGCATGTCCACTCTTCAGCCTTATGTTGTTGTAGATGCATATAGTCATTCTTGCATGTTCATAGTGGAGGTGGATCTTCATGTGGTTGTGTTTTTATATCACCATGTTTTTGTGTGTTTTGATGCTAAACCTACTATGCAAATTAGGAAATAGATGAAATTGAGATTGGTTATTAAAGAGTTCTTATAGAAATTATTAAAGTTCTTGAAAATAAGAAATTGATTTTTTTTTCTTAGAAAGATGATAGAATGGTGATACTCCAAGTGTTACTGTGTGACTTTGGCATAATTTTTAAATGTGAAAAAAAAATGTAAGGGTTAATAATGTATTTGGTTGACTATTTCAAATCATGCATGAATTCTAGATGGAAATGGAGTAGAATACTCTTGCTATTCTTATATGTTGAGGATTAAAATATATACATTAATGATAATATTCCAAAGGAAAAGAATTTGTGACCTTGCTAGCATTCTTCTTCTTAAAGGGAAAAGTTACACTAGTGCTACCATGGTAATTGAGATTTAAATTTTTATGGTTGGCAAGAATTTGAATTGATATTGGTACATTGGAAATTATTGTGTTTAACCATATTCACAAGGATTATCTTATATCAATGCTTGGCTCCAAGGAGTATCATATTTTTGGTGTTGGTAAAAGGACATTTTGGACTAATGTGTGGTATGTTTCTACCTTATTTGTTGTGATTTCCAAGAGTGGGTTAAGTTTTAGGGGATGAGGATGTAGTGCCTCTCAATTCAATCATTACCAAGAAGTAATAGATCCTCGAACCTTGGATTGTAAGCACAAGGAAGTAAGTACACTTGGTCATTAAATGTTATTGATGTAGCTAGAAAGATATGTTTCATTAAGTAAAATACCACAATGTCTAATGTGTGGTTATCTACTAGTTAGAGAATATATGCATGATGATTTCTTATGATAATATAGGAAATGTCTTGCATTCAAGAATATTGGGTTAATTAGTAGGATAATTGTTAATAATTCCTAGATATTGTGTTTTATGTACTGATGAAAATTTTATAGAGATTTAAATTGACATATGTTCATACTGTTGGAAATGAATTATTTAAATGTCTTTAATTCAAATGAAATATTAAGATGATTATATTTTTAATATGTGCTACACCTTGTTAGAAGCAAGAATGTTGATGATATTCCTATGGGGGAGTATTGTAGGAACATGATTAGATCATTATCATGATGATATGTTACATTCATGATTGTGTTTTTCATTGATGTCAATATAGCAGTTTGTTGTGGTATCTAACAGAAGAACAATGGAAAGATCAAGTTGGTATGGATAGATAGTTGAACATTTTTACTAAGAGAGGTTAAAAGGAGATCATACTATGTGTTTAGTATCTCTAGATAACCTTAGAAGCATAAGATGTTAAGTCTGGAAGAAGTTATGCAAGTTTTGGTGAAGATTGTTCTAAGATAGAGTTTACAAAGGCATGTTCTAGTAAACTTGTTATATCTCTTAGCAGAATTGTTATTCTAAGAAGCCAAAGTTAAAGATGTGAAGAAGACACTCTGGAGATGCGTAGCTAAGTTGTTTGTCATAATGGCATATGTGTGAAAATTTATTTAAGTTGCAAGGTGGAAGATTAATGTTATCGCTAAGTGTAACGTGTTCTTAATGTGGTCCTATAATAATTAATTAAAAAGTTATAACAGCTGACACAAGGAATTGTTTTATAGATTCAATATAAAGGAAGGACATTTTCCTTTATCATGGTGTATAAATTGAAGTGATTGTAAGTAGCACAAAGAGTGGAGTGTGAAGTTAAGTAGAGTGGAGCAAAGGTGAAGGAAACTTCATTGCCAAGGTTTTATTGTGTTATCCAAAGTTGGATAGTTGGATCCGAGGTTTGTGACCTAGTCTACAAGGTCTGACAGTGACTGGTCTAAAAATTTACAGGACAGATGAAAGAAGTTAAAGTATAATACATACAATTATTTTGCAAGGAATAGTTGAGAGATCAGTTGGACAGTGAGTTCGGTGATCTTGCCCTAGAAGCTATTTGGACAGTGGGTCCTTTTGTCTTCTCTAACTCCTAATAGGGTTGGAATCTTCTAACAAGGATTCAAAGTCTCCTAACAGGGACTCATATGTACTAAATATTGTAATAGACTCCTAACAAGGTCCATCCTCTAACAAGAAATATATATGTCAATACATCATCTTATCATTCCCACAAGGGTTTTCCCTTTGATCAAGGGTTTTCCTAGTTAACATATCTAGTGTAATTGTGTATGTGCATCTTGTTATGTTTGTTGTTTACTTTGGTTAAATGGTTAAGTTTATTTAAGATGGATAAATGTTTTAATCATTGGATAACTAATTTACTCCACCCCCCCCCCCCCCCCCACCCTCCTTTCAGTTTTCTTAGTGAACTATTATTTCTAACAATTAGTATTAGAGCATCAGGTCCTTGAAGACAAAGTTTAACAAGTTTGGGAGATCCATGGTGAACATATTCAGAAAAGATAGTTTGAAGTTTGATGGAAAAAATTATGACAGTTAGAAGGAAAAGATGAAGACACATCTATTGTGTATAGGTCCAAGATATTGGATCTTGACAAAATCAAAAAAGACAATCATTGTTGAGAAAGATTTAGAAACTTGTATGGAGGAAGAAAAGGAACTTTTCATGCGTGATATGAGAGCTAGAGAAGCAACATTGTTTGCACTTCCTCAAATTGAATACAACCAAGTAAATTCATTTGTTACTTCTCATATGATTTGGAAAGCTTTGGAAAATAGTTTTGAAGGTGATGAACATTCTAAGAAATTGAGGTTACAAAGTTGTATTTGTGCATTTCAAGATGCTAAAATGATGAAAGATTAATCTATAAGGACATATGTAGGAAAGATATCAAAAATTACTGTAGGTATTAGATCTCAAGGAGGAACCAAAGAAGATGATGAGGTGATATGGAAAATATTGAAGAGCTTAACACCACCATTTAAGCTAGCAATTCAAATGATATAGTTTTTGATCTCTTGTTCCAAAGATTTTACAAAGGAAACATTGCTTGGAAGACTTGAAGCAATTGAGAATGACCTTAGATAGTCCAGAGAATTGAACAGAACAAAAATAGCTTTCAGTGCCTTAAATATTCGACCTAATTTATCAAGGAGCACAAGTGCTAGAGGAGACTTTTCTAGTAGCAGTAGATCTATTGAGGATAGAAAGATTGAAAGAGTAGCACTTCTGGTAAGAAGAGAAAAAGATGATAAGAAAATCTTTAAATGTTGGACTTGTAATGAATTTGGTCATTATGCATCTAAGTGTCCTAAAAGAGAGAAAAAGTATAGAGGTAATTTCAAACCTAGAAGAGATGGAGAGTATCTATATGCAAATGAAGAAGATGATTTTGATGACCAAGCAATAAGTGCCAGTGATGATGAAATTGGATTTGTAGCTATTAAAGAAGAAAGTCAAGAGAAAATGGCTTTGGTATCATAGGTTGACAAGAAATCTAATTGGATAATTGATAGTGGTTGTTCACATCATATGACTAGTGATATGAACAAGTTTTTTGACTTCAAAAGTCAAGATGGAGGTATTGTCAAAGTTGGAAATAATGCAACATGCCAAGCTAAAGGTGTTGGATCTATAACTCTTGATGGTAAGACTAACACTAAGGATGTATATTTTTTTGATGGTTTGAAGCACAATATTCTGAGTGTTGGAAAACTAGTGGATAAAGGTTATTAGTTGCAGTTCACAGAGAAGACATGCATGATTAGAGACAAAGATGGAATGGTAATTAGAACAGGAACTAGAGGTAATGTATTTCAATTGAATCCTACTAAAATGACATGTTTGGTTGTAAAGGTAGATGATAGTTGGTTATGCCATAAGAGATTTTGTAATATAAACTTTGATAGTATTGTGAAGACTAGTAGTATGTTTGTAGTTAGATATTTGCCTAAGATTGTAAAGCCTACTAACACAATTGGCAAGGAGTGTGTTTTGGAAAAGCATAACAAAACTTTTTTTCCCATAAAGAAGTTTACTACTACAGAAAAATTGGAGGTTGTACATACAGATCTCAATGGTCCTACAAAGACTAAAGGATTCTATGGTGGAAGGTATTTCATAATTTTAGTTGATGACTTGTATACAATGATGTGGGTTGCATTTCTTTAAAAAAAAATTTGAGAGATTTGATAAGTTCAAGATATTCAAGAATAGAATTGAGAATGAATTAGGTATGAAGATTAAATATTTAAGATCAGATAGAGGAGGAGAATTTACTTCAAATGAGTTTAACATCTTTTGTAAAGCTAATGGAATCAAAAGACAGTTATTAGCTCCTTGAACCCCTAAATAGAATGGTATAGCAGAAAGAAGAAATAGGTTAGTAACAGAAGTAGCAAGAGCTATGTTAGCTGAGAATGATGTATCCAAGATGTTTTGGAGAGAAGCTTTGAATATAGTAGTCTACACTATAAACAGAGTGCAAGTTAAGTATTTCAAAAAATTTGGCAGTAAGTGTTATATCAAAAGAGATGATGATATTGGTAAGTTTAATGCTAGAAGTGATAAAGGTGTGATTCTTGGTTATTCATTGAAAAGAAAGGCTTATAAATTTTATAATCTAAGAATTAAGACTATTATGCAAAGTGCAAATGTGAGAGTCGATGAGAAATTAAGGATACAAGAAAGAATAGTTGATTATAATTTAGATGATGAGAATGTTGTTACTAAACCAAGGAATGATAAAGTATTCTTTGAGTAAAGTATTCTTTGAGACTAACAATAATTTGCATAATGAAGGAGAGCTAAGGCAGGAACAAAGCTTGGAACCTTCAATAGAGCTAAGAGTTGAGATAGCAACTCGTACTTTGGTTAAGAATACGAAAAAGAATCGTCCACCCGAGTAGGTCATCAAAAGCAAAGATAAAGGTGTGATGACAAGAAGCAGAATCAATGAAGAACTATGTTTGATATCTCAAGTTGAACCTAAGAATGTAGATGAAGCATGTAAAGATGACTATTGGAAACAAGCTATGAAATAGGAATTAGATCAAATAGTAAAGAATTATATATGGAAATTGGTCCCTAGACCAGCAAACAAGAATGTGATAGGAACTAAATGAGTATTCAAAAACAAGATGAATGAACAAGGTGAAGTTGTAAGGAACAAAGCAAAGATTGGTATGTAAAAGTTACTCACAGCAAGAAGGAATAGACTATGATGAGACCTATGCTCCTATGGAAAGAACAGAAGTAGTAAGGTTATTCTTAGCATATGCAGCATATAAGAAATTCAAAATGTATCAAATGGATGTCAAGTCAAGATTTCTGAATGGAGAACTTGAAGAAGAGGTATACATAGAACAACCTAAAGGTTGCCCTTTGACATATGATAAGGACATATAATGCATACTAAAGAAAGCATTGTATGGCTTGAAGCAAGCACCCAAAACCTGGTATGCAAGGTTGGACAAGCATTTGACAAAGCTTGGATATAACAAAGGTATGGCAAATAATAATCTCTATTAGAAAGAATGTGAGAATGGATTGATGATATTGGTAATATTTGTTGATGATATCATATTTGGAGGAAATGATGATGACAGTGACAAGTTTGCAGAAGAAATGAAGAAGGAATTTGAAATGAGCATGATAGGAGAAATGAAATATTTTATAGGATTACAAATTGTACAGGACAAGGAAGGAATCTTTATTTCACAGACTAAGTATTTGAAAGATTTACTAAAAAATGTTTGGTTTGGAAACATGCAAACCTATTGGAACACCTATGGTAACTAGACACAAGTTATCTACAAAGGATGAGATACCTACTGTTGAGCAGAAGAAATACAAATCTACGATCAGAGGATTGCAATATCTGACTCACATAAGGTCGGATATAGAATGCAATCGGAACTATTGCAAGATTCCAAGATGATTCCAAAGAAGCACATTATGCAGCAGTCAAAAGGATATTTAGATATTTGAAAGGAACACCAGAGTTCAGATTGTGGTATGATAGATCTAATGATTTTACTTTATATGCTTATACTGATGCTAATTGGGCAAGCAATATGGATGACAGAAAGAGCATCAGTGGTCGAGCCTTCTTTCTTGGAGGAAGATTGGTTTCTTGGCTAAGCAAGAAGCGAGATTGTACCTCACAAAGTACAGTAGAAGCAGAATATGTTGTAGTACCAAACAATTGTAATCAAGTTGTTTGGATGAAGCAGATGTTGAAGTATATAAGGATAGAATTCTGTGAACCTGACTTCATACATTGTGACAACACAAACATAGTAAATATGTCTAAGAATCCAACATTTCATTCTAAGACTAAGCACATTTCTATCAAGTATCACATGTTGAGAGAAAAAGTTAAAGAAAAGTAGATTAGATTGGAGTATGTAAGCACTGACGATCAGATTGCAAATATTTTCACCAAGCCTCTTCCCAATGAGACTTTTGAGTATTTATGAGGTACGTTAGGGGTTATGCACCTTCCTACATCAGAGTAGATGATGCAAGAGTGCATCAGTCCAGTGTAATAGAGCACCATTGTTTGTCTGGACTGAATGTTGATGCTTCCTATATGGGGGAGTATCTATGATGGATAGAATCATCTAAGACTCTTATTGGATGTTGTTTTGAAAAGGTGTCTTTGGACACTTGAGCTAGTAAAAAATAGTTGTTGCAGAGATTGTTGGTTGTTGAAACCTTTGACATTGATGTCAATGGGGGAGAAGTTCTGCATGAAAAATAGCTTGGAAAAATAGTGTAGAAAGCATGAAAAGTGTAGCATGGAAGAATGATTGACAAAGAGGATTTAAAAAGAAAGGTTAATAGTCTTTTGCAGTTGGTATTCTTGGAACTAGATGTTTTTCATCTATGTTGTCATCAATGTCAAAGGGAGAGATTGTTGGAAGCATGAATGCTGGTAATATTCCTATGGGGGAGTATTGTAGGAACATGATTAGATCATTATCATGATGATATGTTATATTCATGACTGTGTCTATCATTGATGTGAACATAGCAATTTTCTATGGTATCTGACAAAAGAACAACAGAAAGATCAAGTTGGTACAAATAGACAGTTGAGCATTCCCACTAAGTGAGGTTAAAAGGAGATCATATTATGTGTCTAGTATATGTAGCTAACCTCAAAAGCATAAAATATTAAGTCTGGAAGAAGTTATGCAAGTTTTGGTGAAGATCGTTTTGAGATAGAGTTTACAAAGGCATGTTTTGGTAAACTTGTTATATCTCTTAGAAGATTTGTTATTCTGAGAAGCCGAAGTTTAAAATGTGAAGAATACATTTTGGAGATGACATAGCTAAGCTTGCTCGTCATCGTGACACGTGTGTAGAAAATTATTTAAGTTGCAAAGTGGAAGATTAATGTTATCGCTAAGTGTAATGTGTTCTTAATGTGGTCTTGTAATAATTAATTGAGAAGGTGTACTAGCCAACTCAGGGAATTATTTTAGGGATTTGGTATAAAGGAAGGATATTTTCCTTTATCATGGTGTATAAAAGTGAAGTGATTGTAAGCATCACAAAGAGCAGAATTTGAAGTTAAGCAACACAGAGTAAAGGTGAAGGAAATGTCATTGCTGATGTTTTGTTGTGTGATCCAAAGTTGGATACTTGGATCTGAGGTTCGTGACCTAGTCTACAAGGTCTAACAATGATTGGTCTGGTTGACAGGATAGAGGAAAGAAGTCAAAGTATGTTACATACAATTATTCTGCAAGGAATAGTTGAGAGATCAATTGGACAGTGAGTTCGGTGATCTTGCCCCAAATCTATTTGGACAATACCTGGTCTAGAAGGTTTGACAGTGATTGGTCTGATTGACAAGACAAAGGAAACAAGTTAAAGTATAGTAACAATTATTCTGCAAGGAATAGTTGAGAGATCAGTTGGACAGTGAGTTCGGTGATCTTGTCCTAGAAGCTTATTGGACAATGGGTCCTTCTATCTTCTACAACTCCTAACAAGGTTGGCACAACTCCTAACAGGGTTGGAATCTTCAAAAAAGGATTCAAAGTCTCTTGACAAGGACTCATATGTACTAAATGTTGTAATAGACTCCTAACAGGATCCATCTTCTAACAAGGAATATTTATATGAGTACATCATCTATGGGCATCATTGCCACCAGCGTTTTCCCTCTGATCAAGGGTTTCCCTAGTTAACATATCTAGTGTAATTGTGTATGTGCATCTTGTTATAGTTGTTGTTTACTTTGGTTGAGTGGTTAAGTTTATTTAAGGTGGATAAATGTTTTAATCATTAGATAATTGATTCACCCCACCCCCCACCCCCTGCCCCCCGCCCCCTCCCCTCTCAGTTATCTTAAGGGGCTATTGTTTCTAACACACCCCTGCTATGTGTGGATTTCCCATGGGTTCTAATATGAAGTGAGACGAAGTTGTAGTCACTTGCAAGGTCTTCACAACATCTCGTTCTCCTTCATAGTGATTATTTATGGTATATCTACTTCAATTATTATATATTATTAACATTTTCTCTTGATGGTTGCATGTTTACTAAATAAGTTCTAAGTACATTCATTATAAGTTTCAAGAATTGGATGTGTACCTATATTCCCAGTAGTGGGCACAGGTGATAGTAGCTCTGACCTCTCATACTAAGCCAATATCATCTATGTATGGATGATTTACCCATAATTGATTATTATATTATCCCTCCAATACATGGTTGGTAAATCCATATTCATTATGCATTTGTGAAAGACCAGTGGTGTGTTTGTGCATTAGAGTTCTCATAGTTGTCATGGAAGAGGATTTTAATTAATATTATGAATTTAATATAATTGTTTTATAATTTTTTTATATTTCTTGACAATTTTGTCGTGTAGACATTCCATTAATTTGGAATTTATTAAATTAACCCAAGTTAGGTTTGTACTTATTTTTTGGGTTTTAATTTAATTTCCTCAAGTGCTTTTATTTTATCTTTTTTGTATTGGGGGAAGAGTGACTTTTAATGAGAAATTAGAATTCATTTCTCTCACTTTTCATTTTGGAGAGCATAAATTGCACAAGCCCTCTTGTGAGAAATTTGAAGCTTTGCTTGTTGGATTTGATCTATTTGTTGATTCCTATGTGGAGTGGTTCATTGGATTTGTGCCAAGATTGCTCCCCTTTGTCAAACGTGTCAATCGATTTGGCGGTGATTTTATTTATTTCTCTTCATTGTATGTTTTTCTTCATTTGAGAGGTAGGGCTCTTTATTCCTTTCTTATTTCTTTGTGTAATCGCAATTTGTTCATTGTTATTTCTATGTGGGGTGTATTTATGCTCTTTCCCCAGTTATTTAAGCTCTTTCCATGCTTGTTTGGATATTTGTGAGTTTTATGTTTTTTAAATGCAAGTTTTTATGTTGTTATGCTACTGAAATTTTGTAAAGTTATTGAAAGTGGAATTTTATTTGATAAGTGCATTGGTGGGTACATTTAGACCAATCAGTTTTATTTTTGTAGAAAAAATCCAAGTTTTATTTTCTACTGTATTCTTACTGCATCATTTTGTGTGCCCTCCTGGGCTTTTTATTTTCCATTTTTAGCATGATTTAGATTTTAAGGTTGATAGTATTATCTTCAAAGAGTATGTTGGTCAAATCAGAATGGTCATCATACATGCTACGTATTTTACATCTAGGGTTGAAAAGTACCCTTTAAAGTTAAAATTATGATTTTCACTTCTTATTGGATTTTTTCAAAAATTGATTTTTTATGATGTTGAGTTGCTTATGGATATTGTATTTGATCATTGAGGGATGTTGGTATCCTATTTGTTTACGTCAAATCATCTTGGGATCTATGCTCTTGGTAATGAGACCAATAGAGCTTGGTCGTGATTTATGCTCTTCCTCGAGTTATTGTCTATTTTATGGATGCTTTGGATTTTCATGTATTGAGACCACATCCTTGCAAATTAGTTCAATTACTCCTACTTGATGGAATCTTGAAGGACCCATACTCTCAACTTGTAATTGATTTGAGTGTCTACTTGTATTATTTTGAGAATCTTGTTTGAACCTCATGGTGTTACTTCTTTCTTCTACCTTTTGTTGGTACACTCCATGCTTGAGGATGATCTCACATGTGATGTGTGGATGTAGGGTTTTGAGACCGCATCCAAGCTTGTAGTTGAGCTATGCTCCTATGTCAGTGTCCGAGTGACCTATGCTCTTGGTATTGAAACTGATTGAGTTACCATGTCTTTTATGGTTTTTGTTACCCTTAAGCCTTTCTCAATTTGTGCCTTGTTACATTATTTAGGTCATTCCGCTTGTTGTAGTGAGATGAGCTTGGTTGGCATTGTCTAATGGGGTAGAGTTATTAATAAGTGAGGACTAATTAAGGAATGGGATTAATACTCGTTGAAAATATATAATGAGACTACCTTGTTGTCATATGAGGATGTGGATATGGTGAGTCCTTGCCTAACCATCTACAAATGTTGGTATAGCTTAGTAGAGTTTTCTTGATGAGAAAAGGATTGCTCAAAGTTGCATGGGCCATCATGTGCCATGCGATGACACTCCTACTTCTAAGTCTTTTCACTCAACCTTTGTTAGTATTGAGTGTTGACCTTGTTGTGCTATGAGTTTACTTGGTATGTACTTTGGATGATGGTTCTCATGTTGAGTATTCCTCATGTTTTGCTATCATTCACACTTATATGTATTGTATTGGGTCATAGTACTCGCCCTTGAGTTTATGTATTGTTTATCATGTTTACTTGTTGCTTTCCTTTAAAATAATGCTAGATATTCATGCTTAGTTGATATTTTGCACCACTGCTATGGATTCGAAATAAAATTGATAGATTAGCATGTTGGATGTTTCATGTTTCATTGATGACATATATTTCATTATTGGTGAGTTGAAACTCATCAAGTAACACCAACAATCTTGTTGGCATATTGAGATTTCATGCGCGGGGGTATGGCTAGGATCCTTGAGGTCTCATGATGTCATTATGGTTGGGAGGAAATGAGCCCAATTGTTTTATTTTGGTTGCTTTTTTTCTTGTGTTTTCTCCTCATTATGATGTTGCTTATGTAAATGTTTCTTTAAGGATGTTGGTTTTCTTGGATTAGAGTAGAATGATGTTCATGTTAGTTATGTTCATTCTCTTTCTTCTTATTGATGCTCTCAAGTGATTATAGCCTCGATTTGTGTGTGTATGGTACTCCCAGTGTGGAGGTTAATATTTAGTTGTGCCTTGGTTCTATCTTAGTTTTAGCTTTTAATTTTTGCATTTTTACCTTAGGTTGATGTTTTTTCATCTCCACTCAGAGAATATCATCTATGACGCCCTAGCCTGAGAATTTGAACACATTTCAACATATTTTCATCTGCGTAGATTGGCATCTATGTTTTGATGTCTACGTAGATTAGTGCCTATACCTATGATTTGTCGTCTTCAACCTCATTGGATTGTATCTTTTTATGTTTACCAGTTTATTTATTGTCTCCAAAGTTTGGCGTCTGTGATTCGGCATCTATATAGTTTTATCATTAGCACTCATCATTTGACAACTTCATTTGTTAGATGATGGATGATGTTTTAAACTACTTGAGTTGGTCCTTAGGGTGTTCAAGTTGTCTTCTAGGCCTATTTTAAGACCTTGGTGTGTATAAAATATATCATTAAAGTATAAGTTGGATATTATATGTGCAGTGATTCATTTGAGAGGGGTTCTAGCCCTCCAGGAGTTAAGATAAAGATCCTAGATTCTAAAAATCATCAAACTTAGTTAGATTTCATGATTTTAGACTTCACCAAATTTCAAGTTTCAACTTTAACGTTCAATGTGGTTTGCCTTGGACTTGTACCATGATTACTTTTCTTTTTCAAGATCTTTTGAGGGTTCTTACTATTTGTTTTGATTATGTTATGGATAATTGGATAAAAACTTATATGTTTAACCATGTCAGGAATCTTTACTTAGGCTTAAAAAAGAACATCTTTCTTGGGTTAGATAGTACAATATCTCCCTCTTGTGAATTATAGATGTCTATCTATACTCTTGTATTATTTTTGGAGATGTGTGTATTCTCCATTATGTTTACTTCGTTAGTGGCTTTGGAATTCTTGGAAGTGTCAAAAAGACTTCTACTTGTGTTTTGAACACATTATTATGCAATGTTCATTGAGATTATTATCTTGTGTTGAAGCTTCTATCGCACTTGGTTACTCTACATTGTAGTAGGTAACTTCTCTATTTATTTTTTACATGTTGCATGTTTTATCCTTATGTTCCAAGGATTCTCAGGTGGGCATACATGGCTTCTCTCAAGGCATGTATCAGTTTTCCTCATACCTACTTAACATGTGCAGAATGTTGCACTCTATATATCCAAAGCATTTGTGTATAACTATTGTATTGACACAATGCAAGGCAAGAGAATCCCCAAAGCAGATAGCCTAGCACCAAAAATTTAACCACACAGAGGAATATACACAATAACACAGAGATTTAGATCCAAAAAAATGCCAATTCTCATATTAGAATCATAATATTTATATCCAACATGCTCAGTTTTAAGGCCTTCTAAGTTATAGCCAAATACATCACCAATTACAATAACAGTTATGAAAAACCTTGGAAGATCCAACCTCTAGCTAGCCCAAACCCACAATCTCGTAGAAACCCCAAGAAGAATCTAAACTTGTGCTCGCAATCCACCAAGCAACCTTCTTGTTTCCCAAACCCACACTTAGCTACTAGCTTTGCTATTTTTTTCTCTTTCAGCCCTCCATGTTGAACTCCATACTAAATGATGACTCTAAACTCCACAAGACCCTATACTTATACTAAGCCAAGCCACAAGTCATCCTAGTGAATTACATTAAATAAACACACATATTAAATACACCCTCAAGTCACAAGTCGGATTGCAATAGAAATTAAATACATGAAATAACTAAATACTTAGTATAGGCCCCAAGATTAAAATGCATAACTTGTTGGAAATTTGTCTTGCACTCCCCTTGGGATTCGTGACAAGGGCTTAACTGCCTCTTGTGTACTATAAGTTGAGTGGTTGTATCGGGCATTATAAATCAGTCTTTTGGTGCAATGGCAACCCCACTCTAACATGTGGTATCAAAGCTTAGTCGCAGGTTCAAATCCTTAGACCCTCGGGTAACACTGAGGGGGAGATTGTTGAAAATTTGTTCAGTGCTCCCCTCGGGATTTGTGACAAGGGCTTGTTGAAAGATCGGTCTTCTGGTGCAATGGAAACCCCACTCTAACATAACTAACTCAAATGACAACATGAAAGTACACGCCCTCAGGCATATAGGTCCACATGTCATCCAGTGATCAAAATCCAAGAGTGCATAAGCCAACTGCCTCAGATCGAAGCTTCATGAATAAATCTCCAAAGCCTTCCAATAAATGAGGAACACAAGGCCAACAACCACCAAAATGGATCTAACTCCAAGACAATTACTACAAACTTTATGTGCAATTACGACAAGGTTCCCAAATATGTCCCAAACATATCCACAACTATGCAAAGCATAACTCCACAAATCTAAGCTCAAAGCCCTTGCAAACAAGATTGCCAACTTCTCTAGGATGCTCCTACACCAGACACCCCAAGTGCAAAGAAATGTGTTCTCAATAGCTAGAAGAAGAAAAATTTAGGGCTCAATGTATAAAACTCAAATTGAATCTCCACATGTGTGTCCTCCACATTAACAACTTGCACACTTTCCTTTGTTCCACTTATGCAACTCCTTTCTTGCAACTGTCATAATCCTCGATGTGCAACAAGTTTTCCTTCTACACTGATTTCTAACATTTTTAGAATCCTTCAACTCAATTTGGCTACCAAAACTTAGGTTCCTCCTACCAAGTTCTTTGTTCTACAAAGGAATCAAGGAATGCTCCCTTCCACCCTTCTCAAGAATAAACACATTCCTTACACACTCTACAATCATATTGCCAAGGTCTATCCAGTAATATGTGCCAACTACTCTTGTCCACAATATCACACAACACTTGATCAACATATTGTCCAATCTGAAACTCAACAAGATATTGCTTCCTCACTTCCAAAGCATGTTCATTTTGTAACCAACTGGTCCTATAAGGACAATGATGTATCACTCTCTTTAAACCAATTTTTTGAACCATATCCTCAATAACTAGGTTATTAGTACTGCCACCATCTACAATCACATTCCAACATTTAACTCCAGACTTGCAACAAGTCCTAAACGAATTCCTCCTTTGACAAGGTTCCAATGTCTCCTTACAAAGCAACACTCTACGAATAGAAAATTATCTGTCTCTATCTCAGGATCATTCACCAAAGAAACTCTTTTATCACCAACCTTCTTGTTAGCATTTGGACATTCCAAAGCTCTATAACCATCTTCACCACATTTGAAACAATGACTCTAATATGCACCTCTACCTGTTCTCTTTCTCTATTCAACAGGTTTTCCTTCATCCTCAACAATTTGTTTATCCTTCTCAGAATTTTTCTTCTTCTCCTTTCCTTGAGAACTATCTTGATGTCTTCTCTTCAATTTTTCTTCTAACCTCAAAGCATACTGATAAGCATCCTCAACTAAAGTAATATTCAATAGACCAATATCATCCTAGATACTGAATCTCGAGCCATTAATAGATCTAGCCACCTTTTCCTTAGAAATGTTCTTATGTCCAGATTGAAGAGTCAACTTGTAAAACTCCTTATTATAATCCTTCACAATCATATCCTTTTGTTTCAAATTCTACAATCTCTTAAACAACTTAAGTTCATATTCAATAGGAATGAACTTAGCCTTCAATTTTGTCACCATCAATCTCAATCTAGTGATCTTTATTTCACCTTCCTCTTCTCTATCTCTTTGTAATTCTTCCATCATAAAGTAGCGTGTCCTTTCAACTTAGTTTGTGCCAACCTCATTTTGAGCATATCTACAATATCCTCCAACTCAAAGTAGTTTTCCAACTCACAAATTCAATCAGTCAAGTCTTCAAGATTCAGAGTACCTAAGAAAATTAGAAATATCCATCTTATGCTTTAGCTTCAACTGAGCTCCAAATCTATCCAAACGGTCAGTTTTGTCTTCCACGAGTCTCTCCATCTGATCAACTCTATCTTCACCACTAGATCCAATAGCTTCAAAGTCTTTGACAGCTTCCTCATAACCATCTTTAGTATGCACAATCCTATGTATGCCAACAATAGCTCTCATGATCTCAATCTTCATCAACTCCATCTCAGATCTTTTGAAATTTGATCTAATCTTCACTAAAATCGTAGTCTCCACGGCATCACAGAGATCATTTATCACCCTGGGGTCCAATCTTCTTGGAAGCATCTTCCAAGATCTTTGCAAGCCCAAAGAATCAAATCCACAAGATCTTTTTCTCAAATACCACTTGATGCAATGCAAGGCGAGAGAATCCCCAAAGGAGATATCCTTGCCCCCCACAATTTAACCACACAACGGAATACACACAATAACAAAAAAAATTTACATCCACAACAATGTTTATTCTCATAATAGAATCATAAGATTTACATCCAACATGCCTGGTTGTAAGGCCTTCAGGGTTATGGCCAAATAGATTAGCAATTACAATAACAGTTCTACAAGACCTCGCAAGCCACCAAGCAACCTTCTTGTTTCCCAAGCCTACACTTCGCTACTAGCTTTACTAAATTTCACTCTCCCATCCCTCCATGTTGAACTCCATACTGATTGATGACACTAGACTTCAAAAGGCCATCTACTTATACTAAACCAAGCCACATGTTGGCCTAGAAAATTACATTAAATAAAAACTCACATATTAAATACACCCTCAAGCCACAAGTCAGCTTGCAACAAACATTAAATACATGAAATAACTAAATACTTAAAATAGGCCCTAAGTTTACAATGCATAACTAACTCAAATGATAACATGAAAGTACATGCCCTTAGGCATAGGTCCATGTGTCATCCAGTGATCAAAATCCAAGAGCCCATAAGCCAACTCCCTTGGATCAAAGCTCGTGAATACAATCTCAAAATCCTGCCAATAAATCAAGAACATGCGACGAACAGCCACCAAAATAGCTCTAACTCCAAGACAATTGCTCCAAACTTTATGCACACTTAAGAAAAAGTTCCCAAATGTCTCAAACATATCCCTAATTATGCAAAGCATAACTCCACAAATCAAAGCTCAAAGCCCCTGCATACACGATTGTTGACTTCCCTAAGATGCTCCTACATCATGTACTCTTTGCAAACCTTATGAACCCTGATGCATATGATGAGCCTAAATGGGATTTAGTTCCCTAACAAGTGAAGGCATGCATTTAATTAATAAGCTTCAATGATTAATAAATAATTAAGCTTGCAAAATACATAGGAAATTTAAATATAACCAAAATTATCATTCATTTTGATATATAATATTTATGGAGTTCATTATTTTCAACCCTATAACCTAATTTTTATCTTTGGAGGAACCGTTCCACTTCCAATTCCACAATGTTTGTATCTTACTTTTGTACATATTTTTTATTCCAACTTAATTGTACAATCATCAGTTTACTCACTACTTGTTAGAAATTAATGGCCGGTGCCAAATTTAATCTCCCATTTATCACATTGTGTTATCATTTGAAAAGGAAGGTTGCGCCAACCTAATCTTGTTGATATACATAACTAGCTTAGCATTGTCATTCACAATTAAAATGATAAAATTCCTTTGATCAATCAAGATGATGCAATTTCTAAGGAAACAAACCACTTTAGGTTGATATTAGGCCAATATAGTTCTTTTCAATTTATATTTACTTTTGGCAAGTACTCTAATAAAGTTTAAATATTTTCAAAGAATTAGATAGAATCCTTGCTTAGTAATTATGGAATCGTCTACTATTTCTCACTAAATTGAACCTTTGGACTTATATACATAGAAAGCATTATCACAAGCCTAATAAAAATAACAATAGTGTCAAATAATAAGAAAAATAAATAGCATGTCACTTAACCATTCCATGTTAATGTCTTTAACTTTAAGCATAGAAGCGTAACAAAAAACATATCTCTATTTTAATGTCCTTAACTTCTATCGAAAACATATGTCCATTCAAGGTCACCTACCTACAATTTGCATCTCACAAATGTAGAAGCATACCAAAGAAAATGTCTCTATTTTATTGTCCTAAACATCTATTAGAAACATGCAATCATTCAAGGTTGCCTACATGTAATTTGCCTCAGCGGCCTAATCAAATATGGTGAAACTTTGATGGTAAACAACAACTTGGTGTCTAGCACTCAATTTTGTGTTAAAACCCAATGTAGAAGCTCAACTAAATAGATATTTTGCACAATTAAGGTATCATGACAATTGGTGAGCAATAAATGCATTTTCTAAGAGATTTTTTTTTTGTGATTTAAATCCTTAAAAATCATTGAACATCATTGCACTAGTAGCTAACTAAAATTTTATTTTCCAAAGTAAAAATTATTATAACTAGGGATTTTTTAAAACTTGTGAAAATCAAGATGTTGGGAATTTATGCTTCTATGGTCACTACTTTCTCTTCCCCATGAATCCTCCTTTGGTATAAGACTTTACAATTCTAAGGATTGGCCATAAGAAAATTGTTTTCTCTAGCTCTCCTATTACTCATAGATCCTAACTTGAGACCATCTTAGAAAAAAGGTTGCTCCAATCTTAGTCGTTTCTCTCTTGGCCTAACTCACAAGTAATTAAACTCATTTTATAGAGGGTATTTGAAGATATTTCGTGATTCTTGTAATTGTATGTAGGCATTCCAAAAACCCCTCAAAGTAATTTGGAAGCGTGGAGATGTCTAATGGCTTCTCAAATGCCTCATAATCATGGCACATGACCTCAAGTTTCCTAGTCGGGGACTCTAGAAAGTGTAGCTAGAAATAAACAATAGAATATTTTTAAAGCCAAGAAAAAGACAAACAAAATCTAGGACGAGATTATGGAGGCTCGCAGGGTATTGTTTCTCTTTACATCTCTAAATGATGTTGATCAAGTGGCCTAATATTAGGAAATATTTGGACCACTTTCTTCTCGAAATTCAAAAGGATGCCATAAAGTTTTGGTGTCTTGCAACAACTGATGCATCAAAATGGACTTTGACAAGACATCCAAGAATTATCTACGGTTGTCTAGGGTTGGCACTCTTGTCAAGAATCCTAAAGGTACAGGGATGGCCTTGGATGCTTGTTTTATGCTTAGTAACTCAAATAACATTGTCGAAGCACATATCTTGGTTCTCATATTGAAAGCACAACTAGGACCTCAAAATCATATCATCGAAGGTGATTCGAACCTTGTTATCAATGGTTTCAGTAACTAAAATATAACTCATTGGTGGATTTGTAACTTTATCAAGGAAGTTGAAAGATTAATTAACCATCTTGATTATGTTTGAATAAAGCATGTAACACATGAATGAAATAAAGTTCAAAGAGAACAATGTTCTACATCCATGAATAATGTTCGGCAATTTTCCAGGTAGATTCTGTAATAGTTTTTATATCAACATTTCATATCACACTTCATGATACATCATTAGGATGATAAAGAGGGATAAGGAGATTTTTTTTTTTAAGTTTTGCAAACCCAACACTAGCTAATAAAAGGGGGAAGATGATGGTAAGTGACCCAAGAACCAAGGATGGATAATAGCAATAATAAGAAAAAAGAACAAGAGAACAAAAGAGAGCTAGGAGTTATTAAAAATGATAAATTAAGATGACTGTGTAAATGAATAGACAATTAAAAAGATTGTAAAGAATATTAATGAGACTCGAAGAAAAGATAAAAGCAATATGATGTATGTATCCACACACACACACACACAAAGAGAGAGAGAGAGGGGGGGGGGGGGGGGGAGAGAGAGAGAGAGAGAGAGAGAGAGAGAGAGAGAATAACTAAAACAGCCAATAAATTCGGCAAATACATGCACAGAAGAAAGAGAAAGGATGCAAAAGTCTAAAGAGAAACATTAAAAAGGAGAAATAAATGACTAAACGAATGAATATATTTATTTATTAATTTTTAAACATGTGTGTTTGTTTATGTGTGTGTGTGTATGTGTTTCTAAAGATATATACACATTTGTATGTGTGTGTATATGATTCAAAATTAAATTAATTAATTTATGTATATTAATTAACTCGTATATAAACTAATTAATTAAGCTGCTATTATTATTATTATTACTAATATAAAATTAATTAGCTTATATGTGTGTGAGAGAGATTATATTAACTATATTAAAGAATATATAGAAATATCTATCTGTATGATTAATATATGTATAGAAAATTACCTAATGCATGTATGCTAACCAATCTAAGTTTCTAGGAACACTACCAATCTTTTGGGCATATTGGTAATGACTTTCCTAAAGATAGTAATTATTTTTATTTTTTAATTATTATTAACAATGACTGAAAAAAAAAATGGATAGGTTCCTTCTAATTGGATCCACTTTTCTAGTTCACTTGTTAGTGGGAGTAAATATTGGATGTTTCCATTATCTTTCTCTATTTGTTGCTTGAGATGGGGTGAGAACATGTTTCCTTGTCTTTATACCTTTCATAATGCAGCCTTGTTCTTAAGGGAAAACTAGTGTTTCTTTGTAGTTCTTGACAGCCATATTGATTGTTTATCCACTTTTGAGCATTATATAAAGGCTAAAAAAATATTGAATCATATGAATTGACTTGCTAATTTTTTATAAAATTGTCAATGACCCTTAAAGTTATTAACAAACCATCAAAACCTATTATAGACAATATAGTATTTTCTTAATAATATAAATATGCGTTATTAATATCAAAATGATATATAAGTACAATAAATATTTGTTATTTTATAATATAAACATTTAGATTTTGTTTATTACATATTTTATTAAATTATAATATTTTTAAAACAAAATAAACAACTTTTAAAAATTTGTTTTAACCATTTTTAAAATAATTGGTATGTTATAAATCATATAACTTACAAACTTTCTTAATTGATTTGATATTTTTGTATCTATTACTAACGTATAATTATTTTCAAATTTTCTATTATTTTTATCACAAATAAAAGTTTCTAAATACTTTGTTTATAAAACATATGAATTTAGAAATTTGCAAATTTTTGCATGTAGTAACAATTATATAAAGTACATATATTTTAAAATAATAATTAGATTACTTGCACATTAGAAAAGAAAATTGGCAATCAATATTTCTCTTGAAATGTAAATAAAAGAGATTGAAATGACCAAAAAGTCATAAGAATCTTATGACAAATAGGGGTGCCTGCCGAATTCCAAGCCTACTTTCTAGTACAAGACATTTATACACCCTTTCATGCCTTTTCTCTCATTGTCAATTTGGAATTTTTTTGGTAGCTTTATGCTCTTTTTTCTTCTTCAAGTAAAATAGAATATCATCCCTTTTGTCCTTTTCTTTTTTACTTCTCTAATACTGCATTATTGCTTATCGGTTTCCTCTTATCTCTTTTTTCCTTTCTTTATTATGTTTTGAGAGTTGTCTCAATCATTTCCTATATAAGTCACTTTCCTATTGCTTTATGTTTTCGCAACGTTTACCTAGTCTTGGGTGTGGAAGATGTCCTTCCTCCATCTTGATACTTCTAGGTATCCCTCCTAATGTCCACCTCTTTCCTATCTGTTGGCTTGTTTCATCATGTCCTGTGTAGGAGAGTGGTGTTATCATTGTGAGCATTTTGCTAATCAGTTTGTGTGTTCATTTATGTTTGTCTATTGGGATTTTGTTGATAGATGGCAAGCAAATTTGTAAAATTGTTATTCTTTTGGCAACCCCAGTAGATGTCCTCCTCTTATATCACAGGGCTTTACTTAATGTTGGGTTGCTTTAGTCACTTTCAACTAGTATGTGCAAGCATAATGAAGCACAAGAGATTGCCACTTGTGGTGTTGGTCCTTTCCATATCCTTCTGAATATTATGGTCATATAAATATTAATGTTCCTTTCAATCTACAGTCCATGATGTCACAGAAGATGAAATCAAGATGAATCTCTAACCCTATTTAAAACCACAATTCATTCACGTGAGCCATGAAGACCCTCTCACACACTGGTTTGAATGGAAGTCTAAGGTAGTTTAAAAGGATATTTTTCCGTGTAACAAAGCTCATTGCTAGCATGAGCACTCACAACATCTATTCTAGCTCTGCAACAGGTCAAGTCCATCCAATAACTCATAGGAAGGATCTTTAATCAATATCAACCCTACTTAACATAAAATTTTGTTTGTGGGAAATAACTACATCACATAGATTGGACAAACGAACTTGAAGAATTTTACTTCTGCTATTAAAGACTTATTTGAAAACTCTCATAATCAACTCTTAAAGATGTGAATGGGAGGATATTATTGAAGAGGAATTATGGATGTCCAATCAATCAATACCAATACTAAAATGGGAACCTAAAGAACACATGTCATAGCCTAAGTGCTCTTAGGCAAGATATAAGGAATTTAGTTCAGTTGCATCTCTGGCTTATTTAGTGTGTTAGTGGCAGCTAAAGATAACCTAATGGCCACCTAGAGCAATATAATTTATTGCATATGCAAAAAAGTGTTTTCAATTTTGAGGAGACAATTAATATGAATAAAAAAAAAAAAATTCTTACCATGTTCTGTGTCCTTCCACTTTTCATCATCAAGTTGATTTATTGAGTCATAATATAAATTATGGCGTACAATAACACAATTAAGATAAATTTGATACAATGATGTAATGTCTACTATTTGGACTTTAAGCTGCCCTAGAATTGCCAAGGAAGGTGTAAATTATACTTAAGGATGAAAATTGCCAATTTATATCTGGAATTAGAGCCTACAACTAGGTTAGGGTTGTAAAACACAATTCTACCACTAAGGGGGTAGGGGTACAAGGCGGGAGGAGTAAATCAATAGTAAATACAAACTTTTGAACGTTAATCAAACTTTGAACTTAAGATTAAAACTGAAATTTGAAAGTAAATGAAATTGAAATCAAAAGCAATACAACTACATAAGCACAATGCATAGGATATTATGTGGTTAGAATGGGAAAATAGAGTGAGAAATGTTGTTAGGCTCTACTATCCTAATCCAACCTTGCAATTGAATTATTTATTATATATTTGGTCACCGACCCAAAGAACCATCAAATCCCCTATAGGAGTGCCAACTTTTCTAAAACTACAATTCACTTATCAGAGCACCAACTATTCTAAAAATACATTTCACTGATCTGAGCACCAACTCAAAAATTCTCAAGAACACCAACTTTAAGACTTTTACAATAATAACTACAACTGATTACAAATTCTGAAATTTATCTTTACAAAATGAGTGGATTGACATATATTAGTTGAAAAAAGCACTACAAAATCACCAAAATCATGATATATTGCACATCAAACCCCAGAATGATATTATTAACAAAAAAACTTCGACAATGATTTCTAAAAATCGCATGGTGAATTTTTTGGGGAAAAAGCATAAAACATGTTTTTTTTTAGCAATAAATAATTTTTTATAATAATAAAAAAAGCAACCAAAAACATTTGGGTTGACCCATTACAAAAACATGGTTTAACAGTAGATTGTCAACCCATTAAAAGCACATAGTTAGTGTAGTAGGTGTTGACTAGAAAAACTAAAACTCCCACTAAAAAGCATGAAGGCTTTTTGTTTAACGAGAAGGGCCAACTTAAGCTGCAAGAGAAGAAGGGCGAGAGTTCTTTCTACATTATCGAGCAATTGTCCAAGCAATATTATCCTTAGGGTCCCCAATTGAAGGAGATACTACCAAGGTAATTATGGCACAACTAGAGTGCTAAAGAAATTGAATAGTGTTAGTAGAAACCTAGTGGAAAGCAATGATAGAACTAGAAAGAGTAGAAATGTCCTCCTAGCCAAAAGGTAAAGCACTAGTAGAAATGTGAGCATCAGCAATAGTTGTGGCAAGAGAAAGACTTAGATCAACAGTAGAATTGTGAGTATCGACAACAATTGTGTCAAGGGAAAGACTTAGACCAATAGAAAAAACCTACCCATGATCTTCAGCAGGGGAGTCAAGATTTTTCATGAGGGTTACATCATCATCAATGACTTGTGGCTCCTTAGAGGACTCATAAAGAGAGTTAGCAGCACGAACAGTCAAGTGAGTGTAACTTGCAGCCTTCCACCAAGAAGCAGCACCATTATGGTGCATAAGAGCGCAATTAGAATCCATGATACCAATAGAGAAATAGTGTTGACAATAGAAGGGAAGGCCCTCATAATCCAACGCTTGAGCCCATGGCCTATTTCCAACCATGAGAATCACATCCCTAGGAAGTGGTTGGGACACATCCAAATCAACCAAAACAATACAAATGTAGAATGGCCCAAAGTCGTAGCATCACTCATCTTCAAGAAACAACCAATGGAGTTCCCAATAGCCTCACAGAAAGACATCTCTCAAAAATAGAGTGGGATATTAGGAAGGAAAACCCACATTGAATGCACATTGAGTGGTTTGATGAAAAGGTTGAAAGAGACTATACAAGATTTAGCAAAAAACTCTGGATTGGACTCGGATACATACTTACATATACATATACATATATTTATTTATTTATTTATTTATGTGTGTGTGTATGTATGTATGTATGTACATATGTATGTATATGTGTGTGTGTGTGTGTGTATATGTATATGTATATGTGTGTGTGTGTGCAACAACAAATAAATTCATGCACAAATGGAGGTAGGAAGTTTTTCTTTTCATTCACAAATGCGTGAATGTCATGTAAAAAATCATGAAATAGTTAATGAAAAAGACATTTTCAATCAAATTCACCCCAAGTTCATTCCGACCTCCTTTGTCCAAATCAAACGTCTTCCAAATTTGTCCAAAATTCTTTTTTGGGTCCTTTTGACAAAATTTTCAGCGAATTTGGACCAAATTCGACTTTGCAGTGAACCAAATCTTGAATTGTACCTTCCAAGAGCGAACGCAATAAATTAGAAAGAATCCTAAACATCACCATAATATATATAATTTACAAGTAGCTCTTCACCAAAAATCCTTCAACAACATGAAGTACAATGGGGGATCATATAAGGTGCCTCAAGCCTATCCATCAAGCCTAAGAGTATAGAATGACACCTATCATCCTAGCCTTCCAATCCCACTCAAGTTACCACAACTCAAATGGACCTTATGCTACTTGCATTCCTTGCACGTACCATATCCCCCTTCCATAATAGGACGACTTAGTGATTGTCGGATAAAGGAATATTTATCATTACTATATATGCCTAATTCATTACTTATAACAAATTAGCCAATTCACCATGTAATAAATCATATTTCATGCCATAATATAATGCAGGGCACCATAAACTCATAACAGAAACAAAGAAACAATAGAAAATGCCAGAACAAATATGGACTTCTTATTTGTGCCACAAATGCATAATTACAAAATTCATAAGTACAATATGCTAACCCCCATGGGTGCCTTCAGTACAATAATTTGCAAGACAAGATGTGAAATATCACCCAGAGCTATCCTAGACAATATTCAGACCTTTCTTAAATAGGCAGTTTTATGCCACCCAAGAAGGTTCTAGATGCTCAAACTAAATACCTAGGGCTGACAGACCCTAACAATACACATAGAGTCGGCCAAATACATATTTGACAAATTATTTTAGAAATTTTGGTAGCCTTATTTCTGAAGACCATACCTCACGAACCGTTGCTCTGATTGGTTATTATAACCACTTTTCGGAAACACCAACTCTTGATCTACATGCTTGGAACGACACTACCACCCTTCAATCGAGTTTTTAGACCTCATATGGGCACTCTAAGGCCTCCAACAATGAGCCTGAAGATTTTTCTGCAAATTTTTCCACCAAAAATCCGCAATAACTTCTCTGATAGTAATGCTTGAGCAATGAGGCTTTTATGGTAGGCTTACAACTCTAAAATGAACCTTTTTGTAGAAAATGAGAACATTTTGAGCTCGTATGCCAAACTTACTAAAAATAGTAAGTTCCCATAAATAGTAACCACCCTGTCTACTAGTCCTCATTAAAATAGAAAAGACTGAAAACAAAATATTTTTGGGTGATGCAAAATTCCCCTTGCACCTAGGATGCTCCTACATCAGACACTCGAGGTAATTTAAGAAGTGACCCCATCACATCTCAAGTGTTCAGAGGAAAACCAAGACGATTAACCTCCTCCTTTGCTAGCCATGATGAATCCTCAACTGGTCTCCCTTTCCATTTGACCAAATATTCCTCATAAGTTCTATTTCTGATACTTTTTCCAACACGATTGTCTAGTATGTCCTCAATCTCCTTTATAACCGAACTAGCTGCCGGAATGCTCCATTGTGCTTTTGCAACTTCATCTCCATCACCTCCTTCATAATACTCTGTCAAATCTGAAATTATAAATACTGGTGAAATATTCAATTCAGTAGGCAACTCCACTTTATACACATTGCCAAAATCATGCCTCTTCACTATCTTGCATGGTCCAAACTTCTTCATCTTCAACTTATGATGCAGGAGCATCCAGAGGTATAAGGGCAATCCTGTGTCACCCAAAAAAAATGTACCTAGACTTAGTTTCGATTTCATGTCTTTTCATTTTTGGATACCCATTTGGGTCAAATAAAGGTTCCAACTCTCACAGTTCCACTATCAGTGTGTTTGAAAATCCCGAAAAAATAGGAGCATGCAATTTGGCAATCATTTTGGTGACCTAGAAGGTGTGAATTGACCAGATGAATGTAATTGTGATTTAGAGCATTCCAGAAAAAGAATCAGGTCAAAAGGCCCCACGGTTTGAAAGTTATTGCAGTTTTTCGAGTTTTGGAGACCTCCTAAGAATGCTTCAAAGTCAGGTTAGGGGCATTAAATGACCTCGAAAAGGGTCGAAAAATGGGGGATGAGCGAAGCTTGTCCATAGGGCTATAGAGCGCTTCGAGAGCTTTTCGAAAATGTAAACGGTTCGTCAATCAGAGCTACGGTTCAAAAGTTATGCCTCCCGGAAGTTCGGTTACCGTCTTTGGATTCTTCTCGATTTGCACCGACTTCTAATGCCACTTCTGAAACCTTCTATTTGGTCGGTGGATGCCTACTAGCACTTTCTAGAATGTACTCCTAGTCCTTAACCCTCCTGGGTCTATTTAAGGAGATTTCTGGCATTCTAAACGGCAGTTCGGAGTAGAGTTTGAGAGGAGGTACTGAAAGGAGAAATTATCTCCAGATTTATGCTATTGTAAGCCCTTAGGGCATGTTCTGAAGTTTATTTTCTCTATACTGTTTGTATTAGCTTATTTTCTTAATTAATATAATTTTCCCTTTCTGTTGTGTCCATTTTTTTTGGGTCGTGTCCCCATCAAGTGGTATTAGAGCGGATTTTCCTGAGTGTGTAGACAGAGCGCCGACTGTGAGGCAGTTTGCACCAGGACTGTGTGGTTGTGGGTTCGAGTTAGAAGATGCCTCCACGAAGAGAGCATGGTGGAAGGGCCAGAGCTATTAATCCTGAGGAGGTTAGAGCCCTCCAAAGGTAGGTGCAGGCATTGCAAGAGGAGCTTTGTAGAGGAGCAAATGTTGCCGCAGGTGACAACAGTGAGGATGACAATGAAGAAGAAGTAATGGGACCAGAAGAGGAAGTTGATGGGGAAGTTCTGAATCCTGTAGAGGAAAGGCTTTTTAGGGCCATTACTAAGTTTGGGAAAAGACCTACAATTGAAGTGGGTGTATTTTCAGGAAATCTGAAACCAGATGAGTTGATCGATTGGATCAATGAACTGGAAGAATACTTTGAGTATGAGGATATCAGGGACCCAGATAGGGTTAAGTTTGCAAAGGCCAAACTGAAAGGCCATGCCAAAATCTGGTGGCAAGAGGTTCAATTGGAAAGAAACAAAAGAGGAAAGGAGAAGATCACAAGATGGGATCGCATGGTGGACAAATTGAAGCAGTTCATTCCTGTGGACTACGAGCTTGATCTATTTAAGAAGATGCATGCGTTAAAGCAAGCAAGAAGATCAGTCCAAGACTATACAGAGGAGTTTTACCGACTCTTGATTAGAGCAGGGCATGCAGAAGCAAATAAGGAGAAGGTTGCTCGTTATATCAGTGGGTTGCGACCAAGCATCCAGGAGGAATTAAGTCTGGTAAGAATGACCAGCGTTGAAGAGGCATACTAGTTTGCCCTACGAGTTGAAGAGAAGTTGAATAAAAGGTTTGAAGGAAGAGAAAGAGGGCGCGGTCAAGGAGGAAGGGGAAGCAGTAGATCATCTGGAGGCTGCAATGAAACCCAAAAGAAAAATGAAGATGACGGTACTAGCAGGAACCAGAGGAATGAGGGTTTCAACCGCTCCCATGACCAAGACTTTGGAAATCAGAGAGAAAGAGGTAGAGGACGTAGACAAGGAAGAGGAGGCTTCCGTGGTACCTGTTTCCATTGCAATGAAGAAGGTCATCGTGCCTTTGAATGCCCTCAACGACAAGGAAGGATAGATAGGAGAGCTAAGGGCCAAGCTAGGGTTGCTCATGTGGATGAGGATGCACAAACATCACATTCAGAGGATGCAGAAAGAGGAGAGACCTTGGTAAATGAAAGAGTCCTACTCAGTGGTGAGATTGAACCAGGACAACGGAAGAGTTTGTTTCGTACCAGATGCAAGTGTGAGGATAAATGTTGTGACGTGATCATTGATGGTGGTAGCACTGATAACTTGGTATCAGAAGAGATGGTCTCTAAGCTGAAGCTCAAGAGGGAGAAACATCCCTAGCCCTATCGGATTTCTTGGGTAAAAGATGATCATAAGGTCCTGGTAAGTGAACAATGTTTAGTAAAATTCAAAATTGGGAGTTACCATGATGAAGTTCTCTGTGATGTTATTTTGATGGATGTTTGCCATCTATTGTTGGGTAGACCATGGCAGTTTGATAGACATGCAATACATGATGAACATGCAAACACATACTCTCTGACAAAGGATGGAGTTCGCCATAAATTGAAGCCCATGAAAAAGGAAGATGAAAAGGTATGTAGCAGTGCTAGGATTTGTCTTGTTGATGGAAGGAAGTTTTTAGATGGCATGAAACATCAGCATATGTGCTATGCTTTGATTCCTATGAAAGATAAAGAAGGTAGTAGTGAAATACCATTTGAAGTTTTAGATTTACTAGGGGAGTTTGGAGATATTATCTCTGATAATGTTCCAGATGGATTGCCACCAGTAAGGCAAATCAGTCATCAGATAGATCTAATTCCAGGAGCTAGTTTGCCTAACAAGGCTGCTCAAAGGATGACTCCTACTAAAACAGAGGAGCTAAATAGACAGGTTCAGGAGCTGTTGAGGAAGGGCTTGATTCGAGAGAGCCTGAGTCCATGTGCAGTACCTGCAGTACTCGCACCAAAGAAGGATGGAGAGTGGAGGATGTGTACAGATTCTCGAGCTATAAATAGGATCACCATCAAGTACCAGTTTCCTTTGCCAAGGATGGATGATATGATGGACTGCTTGAGTGGAGTTCAGTACTTCACAAAGATAGATCTGAAGAGTGGTTATCATCAGATATGGATTCGAGAAGGAGATGAGTGGAAAACAGCCTTCAAGACCAAGGAGGGTCTTTATGAGTGGTTAGTCATGCCCTTTGGATTGACGAACGCCCCAAGCACCTTCATGCGGCTCATGAATGAGGTACTTAAGAAGTTCTTGGAAAAATTTGTTATTGTCTATTTGGATGATATTTTAATTTTCAGCAAGACTTTGGAAGAACATTTATTGCATATTCGTAGTGTCCTTGAAAGGCTAAGGGAAGAGAAACTGTTAATTAATCTGAAGAAGTGTATCTTTGCAAAAAGGGAGTTAGTCTATTTGGGGTTTGTTATATCACCTGAAGGTCTTAAAATGGATTCAGAGAAGGTAAAAGCCATCTTGGAATGGCCTACTCCAAGGACTGCTCCTGAGGTAAGATCATTTCATGGTCTGGTTAGTTTTTACAGGAATTTTATTAAGAATTTCAGTGGCATATGTGCACCCCTAACTGATACAATAAGAGGGGATAGAAAAGAGTTCAAATGGACTACAACAGTTGCGAGAAGTTTTGAATTGCTGAAGAAGAAGGTGATTGAACAGCCTATGTTGGCACTTCCAGATTTTAGAAAAGTGTTCTAGGTGGATTGTGATGCTAGTGGCAGCGCTATTGGGGCTGTATTAAGCCAAGAAGGTAAGCCTATTGCATATTTTAGTGAAAAATTGAATGATGCAAAGAAGAAGTATTATGTTTATGATCAAGAGTTCTATGCAATAGTTCAGGCCTTAAAGAAATAGAGGCATTATTTATTGCCAAAGGAATTTGTTTTGTATACTGATCATCAGGCATTACAGTACCTAAATAGTCAAGGTAAATTGAATCAGAGGCATATGAAGTGGGTAGAGTTCTTGCAGAGCTATACATTTGTGTTGAAGCATAGAAGTGGAAAATCTAAGAGGGTTGCAGATGCACTAAGTAGGAGACAGTTGTTGCTTACAACAATGCAGGTTGAAGTAGTTGGGTTTGATGAACTCAAGAATTTGTACCCCGAGGATCCTGATTTTGCTGAAGCATGGAAAGCTTGTAAAGAACCTGTTGCTGTAGATAGAACCAAGTGGTTAGACTATTTGATTCAGGATGGCATGTTGTTCAAAGGTAGTCAATTGTGCATTCCAAGGAGTTCCATGAGGGAAAATTTGATTAAGGAGAAACATAGTGGAGGGATGGCAGGACATTTTGGTCGAGATAAGACCATTTCCATTCTTAGAGAACATTATTTTTGGCCTCAAATTACATAGGATGTGAAGAAGTTTGTACAGAGTTGTCAAGTTTGTCAAGTTGCCAAGGGGTTTAGTCACAATACTGGCCTATATCAGCCATTGCCTGTTCCATCAAGGCCATGGGAGGACATAATTATGGATTTTGTTCTTGGATTGCCAAGGACACAAAGGGGTAATGACTCAGTATTCGTGGTGGTTGATATGTTCTCCAAAATGGCACATTTCATTCCATGCCACAAAACTCATGATGCTGTCCATATTGCAGACTTGTTTTTCAAAGAGGTGGTAAGACTACACGGTCTTCCAAGGAGTATAGTTTCTGACAGAGATACTAAATTTGTGGAGTATTTCTGGAGGACATTGTGGAAAAAGTTGAGAACAGACTTCAAATTCAGTTCCACGCATCACCCACAAACTGACGGTCAAACAAAAGTGGTAAACAGAAGTCTGGGCAATTTGCTGAGATGTTTAGTTGGGGATAAGCCCAAGGGATGGGATTTAATTCTACCACAAGCAGAGTTTGATTATAATAACTCTATAAATAGGAGTACTGGAAAATCACCATTTCAAATTGTATATGGGAGTAGCCTAAGGACAGCACCAGAGTTGAGGAAGATATAACAAGGGGAGAGGACAAGTGCTGAAGCTGAGGAATTTGCTGAACATATCAAGCGTCTACATGAGGAGGTTCAAGCACACATTACCAAGATGAATCAAGAATATAAAGCTAGGGTTGATCAAAGGAGAAGACATAAGGAATTCCAAGTAGGAGATTTAGTCATGGTGCACTTACGAAAAGAAAGATTTCTAGCCGGCACTTACAACAAGCTGAAAATGAAAAAATTTGGCCCCTGCAAAATTTTGAAGAAACATGACTCAGGAAATGCATATGAAGTGGAGCTGTCAGATGGTATTCAGATTTCTCCCATTTTCAACATTGTAGATTTAACAGAGTATCATGATGATGGTGCAGATGAGGAGCTGGTGTTAGAGCCATGTCCAATTCCTGCTTCTAAGAAGGAGGAGATAGAAGACATTCTAGATCATCGTGTGGGTAGGAGTACCAGAAATAGGCAGTATGAAGAGTATTTGGTCAAATGGAAAGGACGGCCGATCGAGGACTCAACTTGGATTTCAACAGCTAAGGTTTCCCATTTGGGATTTCCTCTACCATCCATAAAGTGACAGGGTCACTTTTCAATCTACCCTAGGTGTCTGCTGCAGGAGCATCCAGAGGTATAAGGGCAATCCTGTGTCACCCAAAAAAAATGTACCTAGACTTAGTTTCTATTTCATGTCTTTTCATTTTTGGATACCCATTTGGGTCAAATAAAGGTTCCAACTCTCACAGTTCCACTATCAGTGCGTTTGAAAATCCCAAAAAAATAGGAGCATGCAATTTGGCCATCATTTTGGTGACCTAGAAGGTGTGAATTGACCAGATGAATGTAATTGTGATTTAGAGCGTTCCAGAAAAAGAATCAGGTCAAAAGGCCCCACGGTTTGAAAGTTATTGTAGTTTTTCGAGTTTTGGAGACCTCCTAAGAATGCTTCAAAGTCAGGTTAGGGGCATTAAATGACCTCGAAAAGGGTCGAAAAATGGGGGATGAGCGAAGCTTGTCCATAGGGCTATAGAGTGCTTTGAGAGCTTTCCGAAAATGTAAACGGTTCGTCAATCGGAGCTACGATTCAAAAGTTATGCCTCCCGAAAGTTCGGTTACCGTCTTTGGATTCTTCTAGATTTGCACCGACTTCTAATGCCGCTTCTAGAACCTTCTATTTGGTCGGTGGATGCCTACTAGCACTTTCTAGAATGTACTCCTAGTCCTTAACCCTCCGGGGTCTATTTAAGGAGATTTCTGGCATTGTAAACGGCAGTTCGGAGTGGAGTTTGAGAGGAGGTACTAAAAGGAGAAATTATCTCCAGATTTATGCTATTGTAAGCCCTTAGGGCATGTTCTGAAATTTATTTTCTCTGTACTGTTTGTAATAGCTTATTTTCTTAGTTAATATAATTTTCCCTTTTTGTTGTGTCCATTTTGTTCTTGGGTCGTGTCCCCATCATCTTCTTATTACATGTACCCATTGGAAAACGCTCCTTTCTCAAATGAACCATGACTTCATCTCCAATCTAAAATTCCTTAAATCTCCTTTTCACATCTACCTTAGCCATATACTGTGTATTCATCTTTATGATGTGCTTCCTCACCTCCTCATGGATGTTCTTCAAATGTTTAGCAAAATCTTTTACGTCAACACTACTTATTTCTCATTTATCCAACTGCCTTAGCTCAGAAGCATTTCTGGGACTACTCTTATATACAATCTGGAATGGTGATTTACCAGTACTCCTATTGACAGAATTATTATATGAAAATTCTGCCTGTGGTAAAATCATATCCCACCCTTTTGGTTTATCTCCAACCAAGCATCTCCACAAATTTCCCAAACTGCAATTCATAGCTTCTGTTTGTCCATAAGTCTGTAGATGATGTGATGAACTAAACTTCAAATCTATCTTCAACCTCTTTCACAATGTACGCCAAAAATACCCAACAAATTTGGTGTCTCGATCTGAAACTATACTCTGGCAGACCATGTAATCTCACCACTTCTCTGAAAACAACTTTGCTACATGAATAGCATCACTAGTCTTCTTGCAAGGAATAAAATGTGCCATCTTTGAAAACTTGTCAACCACCACAAAAATAGAATCATGCCTGTGTTGTGTCCTTGGTAATCCAAAAACAAAATCCATGATGATATCCTCCCACAGCTTCTCTGGTATAGGTAGTGGCCGATACAACCTTGTATTCTACTTCACTCCTTTTGCCATCTGACATACTCTGCAACTTTGTACAAACTTCATCACATCTTGCTGCAACTGTGTCCAATAGTAATTTTCAGCAACCAAAGCTATGGTTTAATCTCTGCCAAAATATCCAGCCAATCCTCCACTATGCTTCTCTTTGATAAGATTTAGTCTCATTGAACTTCTAGGAATGCATATCTAGCTTCCTTTAAACAACATATCATCCTAGATCATGAAATCCAACCACTTTGTCCTATCAAGTGTAACAAAATATGTACAAGCCTTCCACACTTCACCAAAATCAGGATCATCTAGATACAATGTACTGAGTTACTTGAACCCAACCACCTTTATCTGCATTTATGTTAACAAAAGTTGTCTTCTACTAAGAGCATCTACAACTTTGTTAGACTTCCTACTCTTGTGTTTCAAAACAAATGTATAACCCTTCAAAAACTCAACCCACTTTAAAACACCTTTGGTTCAATTTTCTTTGACTATTCAAATATTGCAAAGCTTGATGATCAGTATACAAAACAAACTCCTTAGGAAGAAGATAGTGTCTCCACTTCTTCAATTCTTGAACTATAGCATAAATTTCCTAATCATAAACAGAATATTTCTTTTTGCATCAGTTAACTTCTCACTGAAATAAGCAACAAGTCTACCAACCTGGCTCAAAACAACTCCTATTGCAATACCACTAGCATCACAGTCTACTTGAAACACCTTGTTAAAATCAAGAATTGCTAAAACAAGTTACTTAGTAACTTTCTGTTTCAACATATTAAAACTCTTATATGCTCCTATAGTCCACTTAAACTCTTTCCTATCCCCTATCATTATTTCAGCCAAGGGTCCACAAATACTACTAAAACTTCTTATAACTTTCTGTAAAATGTAGCCAGTCCATGAAAAGATCTTATCTCTATCACACTCCTTAAATAGGCCATTCAAGGATAGCCTTCACTTTCTTTGGGTCCATTTTCAGATCTTCTCCTGAGACTACAAATCCTAGGTCCACCAACTCCTTTACAAAACACACTTCTTCAGGTTTATCAACAACTTTTCTTCCTTTAACTTACAAACACCTTACGAATATGAATCAAATGGTCCTCCAATGTCTTACTAATGATTAATATATCATCTAGGTAAACAATGACAAACTTTCCTAGAAACTCCTTCAGTACCTCATTCATGAGCCTCGTGAAAGTGATTGGTGCATTGGTTAGCCCAAAAGGCATGACTAACCACTCATATAGTCCTTCCCTTGTCTTGAATGCAGTCTTCCACTCATCACCCTCTCTGATATGAATCTGATGGTACCCACTCTTCAGATCTATCTTTGTGAAATACTCAGCTCCACTCAAACAATCCATAATATCATCCATCCCTAGCAATGGAAATCTATAGAATCTGTGCACATCCTCCATTCTCCATTCTTTTTTGGTGCTAATACTGTTGGTACAACACATGGACTCAGACTCTCTCGAATCAACCCCTTTTGCAACAACTCATGAATTTTCCTGTTCAACTCTTCACTTTCCGGTGGTGTCATTCTATTGGCTGTCTTGTTTGGCAAACTAGCTCCTGGAACCAAATCCATCTGGTGACTGATCTTCCTCACTAGGGGCAATCTTTTAGGTACATTATCTGACACTATATCAAAAAATTCTCTCAACATATCTACAACTTTTGCAAGTACCTCCTCTACTTCTTCTTTACTATCTTTAGGAATTATAGCAAAACACATATGTTCATGCTTCATACCTTTAAGAAACTCTTTTCCCTCAACAAAACATATTCTGGCATCACTACATACCTTTTCTTCTTTATCCTTCAACGGCTTCAACTTATGTTTCACTCCATCCTTAGTTAGAGTGTAGGTATTTGCTTGCCCATCGTGCACAGCATGCCTATCAAACTGCCACCGCCTACCCAACAACATATGACATATGTCCATAAGTATGATATCACATAGTACCTCATCCTGGTAGCTTTCAATCTTCAACTTTACTGAGCACTACTCATTGACCATGACCTTGTGGTCATCTTACACCCAAGCAATATGGTATGGACACGTGTATTTCTACCTCTTCAGCATTAACTTGGTGACCATCGTTTCTGACACCAGATTGTTAGTACTTCCACCATCAATGATCACATCACAACACTTATCTTCACATCTGCACCTTGTGTGAAACAAGCTCCTTCTTGCTCGGGTTAATTCTCACCACTCAGTAGGACTCTTTGGTTAACTAGGACTTCTGCTCTTTTAGCATCTTCAGAATGTGAGGATCTGGCATCTTCATCAACATGTGCAACTCTCGCCTAACCTTTTCTTCTTCGATCTGTCATTCCTTGGCACCAGGCACATTCAAATGCTCTATGCCCTTCTTCTCTACAGTGAAAACATTTTCCACGGAAGCCTCCTCTTCCAGATCCTTGTCCTCTGCCTCTTCCTCTCTAATCTCTATTATTTTGATCATGGAAACAATTGAAATTGTTTACCCTATGGTTCTAACTGCTACTTCTAGCCTCATCCTTGTTCTTTTGATCATTATTACAACCACCATAGGATCGTCCACCAGATCTTCCACCACAACCTCTTCCACTATTCTTATTGTCAAACTTCTTGCTCAATTTCTCCTCAACTATTAGGGCAAACAGGTATGCTTCCTCAATACTATTCATTTGAACTAAACTCATCTCGTCCTGAATGCTTGGCCTTAAGCCATTAAGATAACGGGCGACTTTCTCCTTCTCAACTTTTGCATGGTCGATTTTAATGAGAACTCGGTAGAACTCTTCAGTATACTCTTGAACAAATTTTCCCACTTGCTTCAACCCTTGCATTTTCTTCAACAGATCAAGCTCATAATCCACAGGAATGAATTGTTGCTTCAGTTTAGCTACCATTCGTTCTCATCTAGTGATTTTGTCCTTTCCCTTTCTATTTCGCTCCAACTGAACCTCTTGCCACTAGATCTTCGCATGTCCCTTCAGTTTTGCCTTCGCAAACTTGACCCTATCAGGATCTTCAATATATTCATACTCAAAGTACTCCTCCAGTTCATCGATCCAATCAATCAACTCCTCTATATTAAGATTTCCCGAAAATGTGGGAACTTCAAACTTAGGCCTTTTTCCAATCTTTGAGATGGCCCTAAAAAGCCTATCTTCCTCTGGGTTCAAAACTGCCTCTGCTTCGGCATTTTCTTCTACTTCGTCCTCATCCTCGCTTTCATCTCTTACTGGAAGATTTATTCATCTTCGCATTTGTTTTTCTAATGGTTGCATTTTCCTTTGGAGGGCTCGAAAACCCTCGAGTGTAACACCTACAACTCTTCTGCCATGCTCTCTTCATGGAGGCCTCTTTTTTCTTTCTTTTTTGCGCTTCCACTGAAACCCTAGTGCAAACTACCTCACAATCGACAATCCATCTACACACTGAGCCCAAAACACGATCCTAGTGCGAACTACCTCACAATTTGCGATTTGTACACACGCTCAATAGCACTAGCTCTGATACCACTAAATGCAGTGTGCTCCCCTTAATACCATAAACTCATAACAGAAACAAAGAAACAACAGAAAATGCAAGAACAAATATGGACTTCTTATTTGCGTCGCAAATGCAAAATTACAAAATTGATAAGTACAATATGCTAACCCCCATGGGCACCTTCAATACAATAATTTGCAAGACAAGCTACGAACTATCACTGAGAGCTGTCTTAGACAATATTCGAGCCTTTCTTAAATAGGCAGTTTTATGCTGCCCGGGAAGGTTCTGGATGTTCAAACTTAATACCTAGGGTTGACAGGCCCTAACAATGCACATAAAGTCGACCAAATACATCTGACAAATTATTTTAAAAAATTTGGTAGCCCAACATCTGAAGGCCATAACTCATGAACCATTGCTCTGATTGACTATTATAACCACTTTTCGAAAACGCCAACTCTTGATCTACATGCATTAAACAATGCTAGCACCTTTCCGTCGAGTTTTTGGACCTCATATGGGCACTCTAAGGCCTCCAACAATGAGCCTAAAGATTTTTCTACCAATTTTTCCACCGAAAATTTGCAATAACTTCTTTGATACTAATGCTTGAGCAATGAGATTTTTATGATAGGCTTACAACTCTAAAATGAACCTTCCTATAGAAAATGAGAACATTCCAAGCTCGTATGACAAACTTACTAAAAATAGTAAGTTCTCATAAATAGTGACCACCCTGTCTACTAGTCCTTATTAAAATAGAAAGGACTGAAGATAAAATATTTTTGAGTGATGCAAGATTGCCCTTGCACCTAAGATGCTCCTGCATCACAATATATGACCAATAAATGCATGTTGTGTGCGATGTTAATTTCTGAGTTTTGTTAATCTTCAATCAGATGAATGCTCACTATTCAATGATTCATTGCTTACTCTTAACATGGCTTTATATCCTCTTGTTTCCCTCAAGAGATGCAATCTTGCGGTGGATGTCTCTTATGAGGGGTCATGTCTCCTCATTGTGTCACATTGTTAATCCTTGGTCAACTTAAATAATTGCTTGATATTGCACCTATTGACTATCATACTTAGTGCCTCTCAAGTCAAGATCATTGCATTATTATATTCTTTTTTGTTGTTAATTGCATCCCTGTTGAATTTCAATGTTATCAATAAGCATGTTAATCGTCATTCCTCATCAAATTAGAAGCAATGTCTTTATTTGTGGTAAGTGATACTCATGGGCATGGTCTATTGTTGATCACTAATTATATATGCCCAGTAAGTTTTTATTACCCGATAGGCTTTTACATGGTGGGCACAACCCACCTTGAATGTCTCACGCTTGAATTCCATTTAATCAAAATTTATTAAAATGTTTCTCGTAATGTTTATGGCTCTGCTCTTTACACTTTTCCAACATCCTTCGATCTATTTGATTCACTAAATGTAGGATTTGTTACCACGACAACACTACAAAGCCCATTGCCTTACAAATTGCCACGATGAATCCATTCCATCTAGAATATACTATCTTTGTTGACTATAACCTATTACGCCTTCTCACGATACTAAGCGGCGTAAGTGTTGGAGTTCGTTGGAACTGTGGCCAGGGCCAAAAAGAACATAGTTCTTTAGACAAGCCCCAATCTCCTAATAAGGCAAAAGGAGGCCTGTGATTAGGAGTTTCGCTCAAGTGCTCAATCGAAACAATGTTTTACAACACCAATTTTATTCAAGTTCTTGTCAAAATCCTTTGATTGTGTGTATTTGCATTTCTTTGGTGATGTATGATGGTCATTATAGTTTATCCCAAATTTTAGTTAATTTTCTACTTGAACTCCAAAATGGCCTATTATTCAATTACCAAATAAACCAAATTATGCCTCTATATAGTCAAATCATTTACGAAGGAGTAAATTATCAGATAACACAAACCTGAGCACGAGAAACTATGATTGGAACGCATCATTGAATGCACATGTAACTATGTTTGGAATAGGACACTCTAAATGAATGAGTTATGTTAGCATCTAAATTGTGGTTGTCAAATTACATTTAAATTTTAGGAGAATAATTTAAGTCATTAAAACATGGTCAATATCATCACCAATGTATAACTCATGCCTTCTATATATTCGATGTCATGTAGTAGTAGCATATGTGACTCTCGCTTCACAAACAACTAATTTCGTTACAAACTTTGCTGGTAATAAGTTCATAATACAAGTTTTACATGCCTTTGAAATTGTGGACAACAATTTCTAAATTCAATAATTTATATATTAAAACTAAGAATGAATGGAAACTATTTTGACAATTGTTTAAGCTCTTTGTGAATTATTGAAAGGGACATGTAACAAATATGTTCTAAACTATTAGATAAGTTATCATAAACAAATTCAATTTGAAAACTCTTCTCCAATGAGTGCACTCAAAATTGTTTGACAGATGTCAATACAAAAATTTATGAAAGTTATGGTATTTTGGGTTCATAACTGTTCAGATCATTACAGTTGGAAGTTTGATCAAAATATCCTAGCTGAGGATAGTAAAAGGTGCGTCAATTGGTTAGAAAAACTAGCAATTAGAACCAAGTAATCAACAATTGACCTTTTTGGTAGTGACTAATTATGAAATGATGTTTTTGATTAAGGAAAACAGGTTTTGAAGGGTGCCTAAAACCCATTACAAATCTTATAAGATTTAATGAAGCCTAAACTTTAAAACAACAAACCTTAGATAAGACAGGTCTCCTAACAAAACAAGATGACCAAGGTGGCCTCACAGATTACACAGTGCACTACTACCACCTAAACAGGTTTTAAATAGGAAACTGAAACCCCATGGTTACAAAAGAAGACATTTAATCCCGAACCATGTCAAACTACAAGACAATAGACCAAAGAGACCAGGATAACCAAAACAAAAAGGGACAGCCTCAAAAAAGACCAGGCAAGTAGCTGGAAAAGAAATCCAAGCCTCAAAATTTACTTTTAGATCCCGTATTTTGAGAACGTAGAGACATATCAAATGATGGAAGAGAGGGCTTGACCTTTTTTCCTTTTACTTTTGTCCATCTATCCTCCACCATCCCAATAGCCTTCTGCCATGCAAAGTCATCCAAACCACAATCATCCCCCAAATCCCTCAAAGCCAAGGAAGAAGTACCACCACCACACGAAAGAGGGGCAGCAGCTCCCTTGAAGCCAAAGCCACATTAGGAGCATCAATCGAATTAGAGATAGCAGCATTCGAAGGAAGGTCAACAAATTTGGTCACCACTGTAGGGGAAACATCATGCGGAGCAACAAAAGAATCTGCCTCGAAAGAATCCTCAAATGAACCAACCAACCCACCCCCAATAGAGGAAGCTTTTTGAACAGTATAGTGATCATCCAAAATCCCCTTCCACCAAGAAGGTGACTTTTTCGATCTAACCTTTCCACAGGAGCATTGCACTGCAAGGTGGCCAGTCTTATGGCATTTCCGACATCTGAACAAAATGCCCTCATAATCAAGAAGCTAAATCCAAGAGCCATTGGGAGAGGCCAATTTAATCTTTTCTGGAAGCCCCTTAGAGATGTCTATCTCCACAAGAATGTGAGCATACATCATCTGATACAAATTGAGAGATGTAGAGTCAACCAACAAAAAATCCCCTAGTGCCTCCCCCACAGCCTCTAAGACTAAATCCAGCCATAAGTGAAGGGGAAGATTAAGCAGCCTTACCCATAAAGGTATCTTGTTAAAGAATTCAACAAATAGATCAAAATCCACATACCATGGTTTGGCCATCAAGGGGAACCTCTCCTCCCAAGAGAAACCACGCCTGAGGATGGCATTTCGATCCTTCTTTGAAGCAAATTTCACAATGAAAAAGCTCCTTGCCACAGGAAAAATCTAGACAATATCTGATACAATAGGCTCCCAAAATTTGAAAATTCAGGCATGCAAATCTAATAGAGCGCTAGAAACCCCTTAAACGAAAAATGGCAGCAATAGAGGAGAAGTCCTCCACATAAGTAGAAATCTCATTGACAAGATCAGACTCTAGATTGATCTAAATAGGGTTACATATAGCAACAAGCATAGCAGCACGGGGCCCTAGACACATAGCCTGGCCACCAAGACCAGCCTCATAAGCAACCACATCAGCATAGGAAATGGCCAAACCACCCACAACTTCTAGAGAACGAATATCTCCACCAAGATCAGGAGAAGCCCTAGCCCAAAAAGCAGTAGAAGCCGAAGTCGGAGCCGGAACGGAAGCCAGAGTAGCTGCCATAAAGTCGGAAGCAAATTGTAGCCAAGGTGGTAATTATGAAATAATGTTACTTATTACTAGTGATGTTACTTATTCCTATATCCAAAAATACAATTTTTGCGTTGAATGTATTGTTCTATTTGTGATAAGCAAATAACTAATGTATGAAAAGATTGTATATTGTTGCAACAATTGGAAATAAGGATGAATAGTTGAAAACTACAATTTTGTGTTGAATGTGTTGTTCTCATTTGTGATAAGCAAATGACTAATGTATGAAAAGATTGTATCATGTTGCCTCAATTGGATATAAGGATGCATAGTTCATCATGGCACTTATCATATATCATTGTCTATAATATGGACCTCCCTTGCTAATAGTCATTGAGGCCTAACTGGATATTGTTTTTCATTTAATTATTAAACAAATCTAATATCGTTGCCAGCGTAAATTTGTCGCTACTTTCTTGTTAGCATGAATATTGATGGTATTCCAGTGGGGGATTATCCTAGCACTGCTAAAGACATGATTTAGTGGTTATGTGCAGCATTCAAGACAAAGTTTGTCAGAGATGTCAACGTCCTTGTTATTCTATGAAGACTAGCAAAACAACAAAGAGAGATTGGCTTTGCGCAGTTCAAGGATTGACGATGACTATGGGTACTTTAGGAGATGTTCTACAATATGTCTAGATGCTACAGTTATGAGCATGTATGGAAATATGAAGATTGGACAAAGTTATGAAGATTTTAGTGAAGACACCTTTCAGACAACGTTTCTGGAAAGTAGTAGCTGTAGTTTAGATTTTATCTCCTAACAAAGATGGAATCTAGTTGAGCAAGCTAAGATAGAGGTTGAAGACATGTTAAAGATGCCTTGGTTAAGTGAGCATAATCTGATGTTCATCATGTGGAAAGTTATGAAGACCGTGAGCCGACAGATTGATTGTAATCTTGAAAAAATGTAATATTTTTATTTTAATTTTTTTGATAGATAATCAATCAAAGCCTTGATTATAGCCTTGATTATTTTTTATTATTTGTGAAGATCAATTATTATAATGGGTTAAGTTTGAGTAGTTTTGAACCCAAGACCTCCCTGATGAGAGGCTCACAAGTTATCGTTGTGTTGTAGGCGCTTGCCTGAAAAGATGTAATATTGTAATATAACATGTATTGTAATATCTTAAGATGGTCCTATATTATAATTGTGAATTGCAAGAGCCTCAAGGCCGACTCAATAACTTGTTTTAGGACTTGGTACAAAGGAAAGGTCATTTTCTTGTGGATGGGTATTCATTGTGGATGTTCAATGATCAATGAGATCATATTTGTGTGATGTATATTGTACAAGCTTGACTATGAAGATCTTTTGGATCAGAGCAAAGCTTGGTGCAGTTAAGGCACAATGAGCTTACAAAGAACTGTATTTGGCAAAATAGGTTGTTGTTGGACAATTGTTAATTCACACTTGTATTATTCAATGACGATAGTGCAGAAGTTGTTTGGACAATGGGTCCATCTGACTTCCCTTCAACTCCTAACAAGTTTGGCACAATTCCTAACAAAGTTGGAATCTCCTAACAAGGATTCAACGTCTCCTAACATGGACTCATATGTACTAATTATATTTCATTGACTCTTAAGAGGGTCCATCCTTTCACAAGGAACTTTTCTATTAGTACATCATTTTGTGGGCATCGTTCCTATTAGGGTTTTCCCTCTGATGAAAGTTTTCCATATAACAAATCTGGTGTTATTGTGCATGGTCATCTTTCTACTCCCCTCCTCCTCTCAACTATCTTTGTGGATTTCTTTCTAACATTTCCTTGATTCAATTAATGTGATTGCCGGATACGTCTCCATATATCCATTACTTCTTTGGACTCAATTCCTTCATTTCTAATTAATCAAATGAAACGGAAATGTTTACAATCTACCACCACTGCATATGATTTATGGTTTCTTTTTTATTCTACGAGAGGTCCTCTTTTAATATTAAACTCCACTGGTCATTTTCTAACTTGTGTCATGTGTGTGCCTGTGTGTGTGTCCCTGTGTGCGCATGTGCATGTGCGTGCGTGATGTGTGTGCGTGTGTGTGCGCGCGCGTGTGTGGACCAAAGAATATCACTCAAATATCTCAATTGTCTTCAATGTCTTAATCAATATAAAATAGGATGTCCCTTGCTTGCATCATTGACTTGCTCTTCAATATTACTTATTGCCTTACTGACATCAACGTCAATTTTACGTCCATCTCATTATACCAGGTGATTCCAACGAGTGGTATCAGAGCGCTCCATTATGGGTCCAAATCCCTCAGGTCATGTTGGGGGGGATTTTTGGGAGATTGGTGCCTCTGTCTCCTCTGGGTGAAGGTACCATTCAGCATAGATAGATGGATTTGTGGCGTGTTTAACTGCCTCCCGTGGATCCTTGTCTCTAGTTGTTGTGGCATTCATTCATAGCTTGATTTTTTGGTAACATCGGCAGTGATTCCAACGATTAGCTACATAGAAGTTTACATGGTTTCTTACCAAACTAAATATTCTTAGTAGTAGGCCTAAATTGATTGACTTGACTGGTCTTTCCTTTTTGCACAAATGAGTATCTTAGTGAACATTTGCTAGTGCTATCACTAAGTTTGTTGCTGCCTCTGTTTTTGGTAATACTTTTGCAAGACTCGAAGCTTGTTCTTTTATCATCAAAAGATGGATACTGGGAGTGGAGGCAACAGTAAAACGGTTAGCAGTGCCTCGAAAAAATGTGGTCTACTGGACAACACTGATCATAGGATATGCACTAAATGGATTGGCTGAAAAAATTCTAAAAACTTAGACAAATGCAACTAAATTCAATTGGTTTTATCTAAATTCATGGATCATTTACTCTGTTGCTCCCCTGGTATTAGATTTTAATCTCATAATAGCAAACTGCATAACTTGTCTCTTCTTATTTGGGATTCTCTGCATAAGTTGCTATCATGCAGAAGTTAGTTTTGGATTTGATTTTTATGGGTATTTGAGTTCTTTCATTTGAATCAATAGAACATTTTGCATGGGTTAGAATCAAGGTCATTAATAATTACAGGTCACCTCGTTTCTATAATTGAGACTTATATTCCAAGTCAATGAAATACTTCCATCAACTTGCTTTAGTTCCAGAAAAATCTGCCTTTAATGCAGTAGCTCCTACAAATTAAACCTATAATCATCATTTCATCAAAGAAAAGTCTGCCTGACTTTAGTACAGTGTTGAACAGTTGATACCTTGTTTACTTACATCAAAGAACAAGTCCATTGTGTGGAAACAAGTGGAAGAGCTTTTAGCTGAACTTACAATTCGAAGTAAATTTTGTTCTTGTAGTCATAATTTGATAAGTGACTTCCACCACTCATTACAAAAGTGGGTTGAGATGATAAAAAAAAGGACTGTTTTCATTTAAGTTCTGAGGGCGGAGCCTTTAAATTCAAATTAGACTCTTAACTTAGACATTTATGTAAAATGTTGAAGCATAGGAAAGGCACCTCAACTTTTTGACAGGCAGCCTCAAAGAGTTGTGGTCTCACAGAGTACACACTACACTGAATCTGTAAAAGAACTTTTTAGTTCATGACATAATGGCATTATGTCATTAAAGAGCATATTCAAAAACAAATATCTAAAGCACACACTGTACTTTGTGTTCCTCTTCCTGTTTATAATCTTAAATGTGATACCAAGTACATCTGATCTACGTCTGGCCTTAGCAATGACACCCTGAAAAATTTGTTGTAAGACAAAGTCCTCTTGCTACATTGTTGGTAAGTGGACGCTGCATTTTCTTCACTGGATTTTGATTTATAATAATCTATAAAAAAATCTTTTTAACACCAACCATTTCCATCAATGTCTCTTTTGTACTGTTAATCTGTTAAACCCATTAAGTCTAATACTAAGACTGTTGCTGGTTGTTATTAATTTATTTATGGTATTCCATTTTGGCATTTCCATCTAAATAATTTGAATGAAACAAATAAGACACCAAATAAACCTTTAGCTGAAAAGAGGCTGATAACCATTTAACAACAAAAGATTTAAGGTTTTGCATTGTGACTGCAAAGTATGATAGTTTCTCATTGGAGGATTAGAAGCGCACTTTAGGCTGGCAAACTGTTTTTTCCCATCTTTCTATAGAAATCTCAACAATTCATTGGATTTATTCAAAGTGGATGCTGGAATATCTTCACTCAAACTTGTATCTGTATATTGGACGCTACTAAATTGGCTTCTGCGGTACCAAAATGGCAATGAGAATAAATTTTGCATAATAATATATAAAATAAAACATCATTACCTACAGTGGATCCTTCTATTTTTCAATCCCTCCGACAAAAGTTTATATTTTGTTCAAAAAGAAGGAATAGATATATTGAATGGTTGATCATTACAAAATAAACCACCGTGCCTCTTATAGACTGGCACCATAGTTTATATTCTGTACAGAAAGCGATAAATTACAGGCATGCTTTGTGCAGTAATGTTCTTTAAGAGCTTAAGGGAAAAATGCTACAATAGGTGGTTTATAACGGCTTAAAGAAATGAAAAAAGAGAAATCTGGTTTAATTACAGGGAGAATGGGTGAATTCAGGAAGTGTTTGCTTGGAGATTTAATATCACTTTATATAAAATCATACTTGTTCAGATTTTCTTTTAGGGTTGAATGTTTATCAAATGTTGCACTGAACCAAGGATTTTCCCACTTTGTATTAGTATTTTACCAAAAAAAAATTGTGATGATAAAATTTCTAAGTGGGAATGCCCATCTTCAAGATATATTGATGGGTTTTATTACATTATTATTAGTAAATAGTTTTAGTTTCACGTCTGTCAGGATGCTTCAACTCAAACAAAACAACTTTGTAAATGTTTCAACTTGTTTGCCGTATTTATTTAGGAAACATTTAGTATATATTACTATCAGCTAAACTATTGCACTACATTTGGGGCAAGCTCTAGTTTTATTTGTTGTTCTCCTCCTTATATGGGGTCATGACAAATGAAAGGATACTAGATTTGATACGAGGGCAAAATGCAATGATCAGATTGGTGGAATATCCAAGAACTCCTAATCGTAAAATAATATATTGATAAGCAAAAGATAAAATAATATATTGATAAGCAAAAGATAAAACTAACTGGGTAATAAGGCGCTAACTATTTATTGTCATTAACTACAAGGAAAAGGTCACGTACTTATTAAATTGTCAGCCAAGAATTGAGACAGCAATATTTCTTTGACAAAATATCATATTGTTAAGAAAGATGAGATGAAATCCTGTTACCTAAAGCAAAAAGTATATTCAACAAAGAAAATTATAACATGGGATTTAGCATATTTAAGAAAGAAACTTATAACATTGGAGGGTAGAAAAGGCAAATTATAACATACAATAAAAAAAGAATATGCACATTTTCAATGGAAATTTGTCGCCATTATTAAATACTCCAATGCCAAGCTCAAAGTTGTCAAGCCATGCTCTCATGTGGTACCAAAGCTATATGCTACCTCTTGAATAGCAGAGAGCTGCTCCCTCTCAAAGTCTACTGCAGAAGCAATTTTATCAAATCTGATACGAAGAGAGTAAAGTTGTTCAATAGCACTACTACTGACAAGTTGTGCATAATGTATACTGGTGAGTTTCAAAACAGTAGAGTTAAGCTGAGCAAAGATGTCATGCAAAAGAATTCACTGATGAAGAATACAGATGGATTTTTCAAATATTTAAAAAGAATAGTGCTCGTACCACAGCCTCAAGACATTGACAACGCATGGAATCAAGCCTGTTATCTGAGGCTAAATAAGAAAAAAACTGTCCTCTTTGAAGGATAAAAATAGATGAAGGGGACAGTAACAAGGAGACAACAGTCAGAAAAAACCAAGTGAACAATAATACCATAACATAGTGAGCAGTTGCATATTGAAGAAAACATATGCGGAAGAGAAGAGTGGAGGCTACATCCAGATTCAAAGTCATCTAAGAGAACTTGAAAAAAGAATGCCAACAAAGTCCATTATGAACAGAAGAAAAGAGATTCATGGTGATTCAGTTTTCAATGTGATCTCTTGGGTTGTGTATTAATAGACATGCATGGCAAGTGAGACTTCTAAAGAAAAAGAGGAAAAGGAGATGATAAAAGTCTTTAAGATCGATATCCACATTAAGGGATTAAAAAGTAGACTCGTTTTGATACACGTTCTCAAAACCAAAATGAAATCTCAGAATTTCATGAATAAAAACAGATTGCAAGTTGCAGATCATTTGCAGCCTTATGTATTGGATTGCCTCAAAGATATTGTATAGATCAAGGTGGTGAAGGAATGTCCAGTCCAGTTTTCCATAGGACCTGATTTCAAGGATGAAGTGTCTGTTGATGTGGTACTATGGATATATGTGGGGTTTCAAAACCCATAATATCTATGTTACCTCAGGCTTCCGTGGACGGGTTTCCCAGGATGAGGAACGGCAGGGGATGGCAGTGGGCACAGCTAATATTAAGAATTGAGAAATTTTAATATATATAGGAAGATTTTAAATATCCATATGAAAACATGGATAAAGAATGCTTATATATATTATACATTATAGAACCTTAACAAATAATGTTTGTGCAAAATGATTTAAAATGAGAGTTCACATGAGCGTGAAAGTCAAACAAATTATCAAAATTCAAACATAAATTTTATGGGACAGCCAAGGGATGCATTTCCAAGTTTTCTGGATGTCCCCATTTCCTGGATGGGTCAGATTTTGATAGAAACGCATCCCAGGGTAACACTACATAATATACCTTTTGGGTGCTATATAGTGGAGAATCCCTCATCAATATAGGCTGATTGAAGATGAAATCTATGCATTTCTGCAGTCAAGAAGAAACACAAATCACCATGATAAGTGCAATGAGAGCTTTGATTCATGCTAGTGACAAGCTTCCCTTGTTGATGTTGAACAGAAAAATTCACCAAAAACTGACAGAGTTGAGTGGACTCCATGGTGGAAATACTCATCAAAGAATAGAAATGTATAGGCAGTTTGGTGAGTAAGTTTTCTGAATTATTTTTAGATCTGACAGGACTGCCCCCAATCAGAAACATAGAGCACAAGATTCAATTGTTACCTTAATGTCCTTTACCCAACTTGGAGCTGTATAGGCAGAGTCTAGTTGAAGCACAGAAAGAGGAGCAACTCAAGAAGTTGTTGGAGTGTAGGGAAGTTAAACTGGGTAGCTCTCCATGCAGATCACCTATTGGTATGGTGTCAAAAAAAAAAAAAAACAAGACAGGGTTGATGTGCCTGGAATATCAGGGATTCAATAAGATAACCATGAAGAAAAGGTATCTGCAGCCCCAAATCAATGATCTATTGAATCAACTGCAGGATGCCATGTATTTTACAAAGCTGGACCTCAATCCGAATATCACAAAGTGACTTTCAAGAAGGAAGATCCATGGAAGAGAACATTCAAGACACGTCAAAGATTCTTCAACTGATTGCTTTTTACCATTTGGGTTATGCAATACTAGCTACCTTTATCCATCTCATGAATAAGATATTAAGACAATTTTGACGCCTCTGTAATTTTTCATCCAGATGATATATAGTGGTTTTCAGCAAAATATGAGGAGCATTTATTCCATCTAAAAAACGTTTTTGAGATTCTGAGGGAGAATATGTATTGTTAAATGGTACAAAGTGCAAGTACGCCAAAACTTCACTGTTGTGCCTGGTCACATGATGTGTGATAAAGAGATAAGGATAGATCCATCTAAGGTGGAAGCAATTTCAAATTTTGTGAAAGCCCAGTACCATGAAAGATACATGTAACATTGTAGGAACAGCCCTAGAAAGCAAGCCAATATTACCATAATTTCGTTAATTAATCATCATTTCTTGCTCCCTTATTGCATGATGTTACTGGTAAAGGAAGTGAATTCTATTGAAAAAGTAAAAAAAAAACTGTGATTGGATGCGCTGAAGAAGAATAGTGATACAGCATGGGTCTTTTCTTTTCCTAATATGCAGTCTACATTGAGATAGACAGATGTTGATGATTCTGCTATCATTGCAGTGATGCTTAAAGGAGGTAGGCTTGCCTATTATCATTCAAAAACAATAGGAGGCTGTGTGTTAAATTGCACCACCCATGATAAGGAATTGTGTGTTCTTGTTTCTGTGGTGAAGTGAAATCGTTACTTCTGATGCACACTGAACATATACCCTTACAATACTTGCAAGCACAAATGAAGTTGCGACAGTCCAGGCATTATATATAGATAGGATTCCTTCAACAATTCCATCTCATGGTTAAATACAAATTTGGTGTAACTGATAAGGCAGCTAACATGCTGTTTTACTCTAGACCACATATATTATCTATAGCAAGTAGCATATGTAAGCTGGAGCATTTTGTGGCGACATGTGTGCAGAGAATAACAAGCGTGATGCAGATTTCAGTGAGGTCTATCAGACTGTACAGAGCAGACAAGATGCCCAGTTTAAACCTCATCAAGACTAGTGCCGTCAAAAAAGACTCATATAAAGTAGGTAAATGTTGTGTGCCAAAAGCGCATAGAGTTTCACTGTTGTGGGAGTTATATAAATTACATATAGGTAGACATTTTTTCCTGAATAAAACTGTAAGGAAATCCTCATTGCTTTTATTGGCCGTGTTTAATAGCTAATTTTTGTCAATTGTGAAATGAAATTGTTGATGTAAGTTTTGTGACCACCTCAATGTGCTGGAAAGCATACACAGTATACAATTCTCTCTTTAACAAGGAAGCTTTAAATGCCAAACAATGTAACAAAATTGTGTGAACAAATAAAGCAACCGCAACGTTTACAGAGCATACTTGTGACTTTGGTGTTGGACACAACTCAATTTTATAATGCAATTTGCTGATTATCACTTGGGGACTTAGGTTACCATTCTGGAGAATCTATCAACTTTCTAAGTGTGAATGATTTAGCAATTTGAGTGCATCAGCTACTTTTAACAAAACAAAGTGCGAAAAGAATTGGGTTTAAGAAGCTAAGATAGCTATCTCTAACTCCACCAATGCAAGAGCGATGATGAAGTGAAACTAAACCAGTCCTTGCTTCGCCAACTTAATCAACTATGCATAGGAGGGAGCTATATTCTAAGGATGCGTGGATGATTTTCAATTTGTTAAAATACATTCAAATACCCAAATTCCAAATGAATGGTCCCAATAGAAGTTAAGTGGTTGCAATGAGTTCAAACCAAACTAGCATATTACTTGCAATCAAGAAGTACCAAAAGGTATGTACATAAGTTCCACTGCAATTCATCAAGAATAATATCTTCCATCCAGCTATCCAACTACTTAACAACTACTTCTATTCAACATAAACAAATCCTATTCTAAGTGAGAAGTGTGAAACCATGCAACACTCCAAAATAGTACAAGCAATTCACCATGCATTCAACAATGAATTTGCAATTACTTTGGCAGCATCTTAGCAACAATTTCACCAAGTCTCCCCCTCTGCAAATGATTTGAGCAAACCTTATATAGAAGGTACAAGTACAATGAATGGCTCATGTTGATTCAAGATCAATGACCTAGATTGTTCCATCACAACCCTAATGTACCTACCACCTACAAGCATTAAATGCTGACCAATGACAATGAGGCATCAATCCTTGGACTAGTGAGAAAATTCGTTATGGTAAAGCATTAAATGCAATACACATATACAATTGGAATAACTAAACTGGTGGAGATGAAGGTGGCCACCTCAGTGAGCTTATCTTGTTTCAACTCCACTTTTCCATCTTCGTTCTAAAATTGTCTCATTGAAGTGTTCTTTAAGTTGTACATGAAATATTTCTTATCTTGACGTCTTGGCCTTGATCTTTCTTCATGAACTTGAACTTGCCAAGCTTCAACTTCCCTTGCAACTACTTTGCCTTTGAACCTATGTGCATCTTGACCTTTCTCGTTCCATGAGTGTGTATATTCCTAATTCAATCATCACCCTTGGTTGAGGTTTCCAACAAATTATATACTATTACAACATTGATCAGCGATGTCTTTTTCAATCACTTTTCCATGACAAGATGAAGCAAGTCATCACATAATCCTTTCACTTGTTGGTTGTTGCACTTACACCTCCATTTGTCATCATGATTTTCCAACTTCAAATCTTCTTGCTAGATTGACAAACGGCTCGCAAAGGCCTTTCTCGAGATTTCATGTTGGTTGTTAAGTTTACAATCATCTTTCATGTTGGTATTGGATCACCTTTGTAATCGTAACAAGAACTTTGCAATTCCAACTCTTCCTTTTCTTTTGCTTGAAATCTTGAAGTTGTCATTTAATTTCTTTCTCCATGTATCCTCTTGATGTTGCAACTCCACTTGACCTCAAACTCATCTTCATTTCCTTGCAAAACAAGAAAACACTAGTGTTGAGTTGGTAAATTGGCAAATATGAGCAAAATCAAGATATTATTATGATGAAACATAACATGATCTTAACTTGACATTGAAGTTGCATTTGTGTGAATCCATTCATTGACATTAAATAATTTTTCTCCTGATTTGAATTCTAATTTCATAAGCCTTAGGTCTGCATGCATTCGTACCTTAGTTGTGATTGAGAGATTTCTTGATTTTATCTCCAACAAAATTAACTGGATTGTTTTCTTACAAGCATTCTAATTTTTATATCCATCTATAATATTCACCCTACCAAGTCTACCTTGTATTATAAGATTGTAATGTTTCTTTAATGATCATCTTAGTTAGTCTTTGGTTTATCACGTAGCTTCTATTTTCATCTTTAGTTCACAATTGTTTCTTTTAGAAACATCATCTTTGTAAATCTATATAAGGAGTTTTCATCTCCTCTGTTTAATACAACTACAACATTGATTTACCATAACATGGCATTAAAGCAAGTCAATGAGATTTCATAAAATTTGGCCTTTTTTTTATAGAAAAATCGAGCCTCTTTTGATTTGGAAATTTTTCCAGAATATTGTTTTTTGACTTTTTGAAATTAAAAATCATTAGAGGTATTTTATGAAATTTTGTAGTTCAACTTTGAAGATTTTTGCTGAAGACTACAAGCCTAATTGAGGGTTTCGATTGCACGAGTTCTTGGTTTAAGCAAAAGTCTCTGATACTTTTAAGGTTGCATGTGAGTTGCATGTGTTGTTTTACCATGTGAAATCTTGTGTTGCTGCATAAAGATTTTTCTGACAGTTTTCATAGTTTTTTTCCCTTAAAGAATTATCTAATGGGTTTCATAATTTTTTCCCTTCAAAAATTTTCATTAGGTTTTCATGTTTTTCCCCTTAAAATTTATAAATTTTTCTTCAAAAATTATCTAATGGATTTATAATTTTTTCCTCAAAAATTATTTGATGGGTTTATAATTTTTTCCCCTAAAAATTGTCTGGCTGTTTTATAATATTTTTCCTCAAAATTATTTGTTGGGTTTTACCCTTTTTTCCTAAGAAATTAAATCTTGTATCTAGATCCCAATCAAAGACTCTATTGTCTTGTTTTGATCAAATTTTCACCTCAACAATCATGTATTGTTGTTACGATTTTTCTCCTTTAAAATCATGGCTTTTTGCAATCTGTTTTTGGGTATCATGCTCATCTCCATAGTTAGGAGGGTTTGTCAATTTTTCCTCAAAATCGTGTTAGAAATAAATCATTTGTACTCTTTAAATCGCACACATATATAGATATATGTATACATATAGGTACAATTATAGATCTAACAAAATAGCATGATGATATAATATATATATATGTGTGTGTGTGTGTGTGTGTGTTTCTTTTTAAACCATGGAAATATAATCTTTTTAACTCCACATCGATGAGTGATGGTCACCTCAATAACAGCACCATCTTTCAAAAACTATCGAATCTGCGAAGCCATCTTGTAACCGCATGTGAGAGACCATACAATCTACCACAGCCGCAGGAGGGCATTCAAAATCAAAGCACAATCACCCTATTATGAGCATAATTCCTAAACCATTGACTTAGCAATTTTTCTTCCTCTTTCTATCGGCATCTTGGTTTGTCTACTTTGTCACACAAGTGGAGCCTTACTGTTGAATCGACTGCCACCAAACAAACGGTATCATTACAGGTCATGGATCTTCACGATCAGATCTTTTGTCCATTTTATGTTCTTATCAATGCCATTAAGCATCTGTTCTATCGGGTATGAAGATAGTCATGTTGAAGTTGCAGATACCAATGAAAATGCAACCATATTTCAGTATAGAAACAATTCAAATATGTTTCAAGCTCTGTTATTTTATTTATATCTAAATCTCAGCTCTCTATATGTTGATCACATAACCATAGGGACGGCTTATAGTTCCCTTAACACATATTGTTGGTTATATTTTGCATGAGTATTCTTGTTTAGAACCTGAATCCAAAGTTATGACATTCTGACTTACACACTAGTATTTGTTGTATATCAGTTGTGGTAAGAATCAGAAAGGCGTTCAAAAAAACCATATGATAAAGATCTCATTATTAATAGCAGTCTACTAGGATGCACCCAAGGCTAGTGAAGCCAGTGTGAATAGGTGAAGAGGAGAGGACTCCTGTGAGGGAAAAACAACTATGATCAAAATTCAAATGCATGAACATCTTAAAAGAAATCACTAATCCAGGTCAGCTCATGACTATTCAAATTATACTTTGTTGTCAAGTCAAGCGATGGTGATTGGGATGTTTATTTGCCCATCTAAATCCTTGGCCAATTTAGATTCGACGCATGCTTGCCTAAAAGGATCACAAAGAGGTCGGTGGTACCAGCTAGCAAAGAGAAGGTTGGTGGAGGTATATCCTCAACCTTGTATGTTGTTGAGCGGACACTCTAACACTGGTATGCTCTGATGGCTGGACTATAATGCCCCAAGCCTAACCCGAGGTAGGGAGGACCTTTCTCGTAGGAGATTGTGTGTGGATATGGTAAGGTCCACGGTTGGGAGATAAAGCTTATGTCAATGCTTCTCCTCTTCTCCAGATGTCGAGGCTTGCGCAACACGTCGACAGTTAATCCAAAAACATGTATGAATTCTAAGTTCTTATTTACCTTTATGATATATGAGATGTATACTTGTCAATGTAGATTTCATTACTAGTTCTTATCTATTTGTATGATAGAAGTTAGTTATGAACGTTAATCTGTTATCTTTCATATGAATTAGAAATAGCCATTGCTCTGATTATGAATACTTGCAAATCTCAATTACTTGCTCATTTCAAAATATTGTTACTTTGTAATTTTGTTATGAATATTCAATAATAACCCTAGGGCATGTTACCTATTTTTAGATTGGTAAAAATGATATGCTACCTAACCCTAGGGCATGTTATCTATTTTCAGCTTAGTAAAATTGGTATGTTACAAAAATCTCAAGTCAAATGACTCGAGGCAAATTAACATCCTAGCACAACAAACAAACAACTATTCTAACTAACAGAAAGGAACCTTACTCTAAGCCTCTTGAACCAAGAGGTTCAAGAAAAAGCTATTCTAAGTATGTACAAGAATCCCGAAGGGATGACACAAATCAAACTGATATATACACTTGGTTGGACATGGTTTCTCAAGATATTCAAGAGCAACAAGGCTTGGGTGGTGGTTCTCAATTTTGCAAATTTATCCTTGTACTTTGAAAAATTATTTTCTATCCCATTTTCAAACTCAAGAAAATTGTGATGCGGCAATTCATGTGGTCAATGGTCAATCCAAATGCAAATTTTCTTTCCTAAACCTCCATAATCAAAATAATAACTTTCAAAATTTTCAACATTAGAAGCGAGGAAAGAAACAACCTAGCATGTCTCCAGTGATAATTCACGTTGAAATTCTTATTGATCATCCACAGCTTCAAGAGGTCGCAGCTGGTGGTGGATTCTCTCTCTGGTGGCAACATCGAACTCATGGGTATTCAAGGCAAGATTACTCTTGAGATCAAATCCCTGGAATACTATTTTAGGTGGCTTGTCCTTCTATCATATAAATCACGCATCCTTGTGTGTATTGCTAATTGCATCCTCAAAAATCAAGGATTCCCTAATGAGTTCGCATTCAAATATCTCCCCAAGTTGTTCAAGTGTAATATCCAATCGTGACATCAACTCAAACTATTCTTCATTGTCTTCCCCCCATGGCATTGCATGTAGACTTTTCTTTACAATCATCTTGCAATTCTTCATATAGGATCTCATCAATCTTACCTCTTCAAAATAGGAAGGAAGCTCATCACCAAACATCCTCATAAGTTCATCAAGTTCGATCACAAGTGGTGGTGTCTCCGAAGGTTGAAGCTGATGGTGAACCGTGTCACTTATAACTTTATTATCTTGATATGCATTTGGAAATGAATCAACTTCTTTCATGATATCATTTAGCACCCCCAAAGAACTTGGTAGTGGTGACACCTTTTGATGCTCTATCAAACTATTCTTCATATTTTGATTCATTTATAATAACTTGTAATTCTTCATTCAACTTGTCCACTTGACTATCTTCCATTCCAAGAGTAATAGAAATTGCTCGAAATTCATCCTCAAGAATTATTCCTTGTTGTACCAAGGATCACCTCCTCAAAATTATGATGATTACCTTCTAGTTCTTCAAGATGTTGATCTTTGTCTTCTATGTCTCCTCTTCCTCTGATGAAATCGATTGTGTCCTTGATTTTATTTTCAAAACCTGCTAGTGACATGATGTGTGAAAGTTCTTCCTCTTGATTATCATTGTCATTATACCCAACCATGCGTCTTTAATGCAATTGATTTCTTTCCTTAACCTTTGGTTCCCAGTTTGAGTGATGACTTCTACCTTCCCTAGACATCCAACTTGGGAGTTGAAAGAAATCCTTGTCACCCCCCATGGATATCTCCTCATACCAACCCATTTGAACCTTGATCAAGTCAATAGTGTCTTGACAAGATGGACAAGTACACTCTGAATGTAAAAGGCTATACAAACTACACCAAGTATTCCCTCCATATCCACTTCTTGGTTTCCTAATGATATCCTCTTTGAAATCAAGGAACTCTGCTTCTGAATTGACAAGCACCACAAGCTCATAAAGTTGCAAAAAGAGAAATTCCCCCTCATAATGCCAAGTCCACCCTCAAGAGGATAATCAAACAATGCATATCCTCATGTTTATTGGTGTCATGTATCCTATATTGCCCTACTATTGCAAGGTGAGTCAAATCACATTATGCAACCGTTTGTTCAAATCAAACCAAATAGGAAGAACATATCCACTTGCCTATCCATTGAGAAACCCTTTTGTCAATTTTTTTATTTTTCAATATTTTCACTCTTTTATTTTTCACTTTACAAGAGATCTCATATCTCAAATATAACTTGAAAGCTCACTTGTTGACAATTCCATGACTGAACTTTGTTAGAGCCTTCCTTCTAGTGCCAATTTCTATTGATGTGAGTTTTGTTCCACTACAACATGAAAAACTAAATATTTAATGTTTCGAGGAGAAACACTAAACACTCAATCCTTCCTTAATATAAGATCATCTCTCATGCTAAGCTTGTAAAGTAAGATTATGAAATGACTTCAAGGTTACTTCTTAATCATGGACTTCACTCAATTTTATGATGTGATATATGGGTTATCACAAAGGGACTTACGCTATTCATTCAATCGATATCAACTCTTACACTTCTATAGACTTGGCTCTACAATGTGTAATGAAAATATATGTTCTAACTTCCCAATTCTCCACTTCAACTTAAACTTCTAACGTTTATTTCTACTTCTACTTTTAACTGCAAATGCAACGAATCATGGATGACTCAGACTCTACTAGGTATAATCTCACAAGCGGCTTCACCCACCTAGTGCAAGCTTCTAAAGAACACAAACAGTTTTCAAATCGATATCTCCTCTCCAATCCCACCAAATGGATGCAAACTAAAGATTCAACATCAATTATAGTGAAGTGCATTCAACCATTAGCTTACTACACAAGGCACCTTTACCATCAACAAGAGGCTAGTATGCCAGATTTGTTCGAGTCAAACAAGAAAACATCCAAAATAACTTCCATCCAACTAAACTACTTCAACATCAAAAGAAATCTTCTCCAAGTCAAAGATTGAGGAAACCATGCAACACTCCAAAGCAATAATAAGTAATTCACCAGGAAGTGTAGCATCCCCTTTTTCGAACCTTAGCTAGTAGCTATCAAATCAATGAAATACTGTTACTAATTCACATTCATGAGCATGAGAAGGCAGTTAAAAACGGTTATCTTATATGTTCATGCAAAAGAGCTTAACAGTTTAACTGAAATATCATAACTAACAATTGAAGGCATCATCAATAAATCTATATAGAGGACTTAAGTTTTCCATGCCCTAAGTTCGGATATCGGAATCCGCCTAGGGCAGCATCTGCAAAACCCAAGTTAGTCCACGTATAGCACTTAAGGCACAAATAGTTATGTCATTGTATCGTAATGACCAATACCATCTAGGGCATCAAATACTATTGTATCATCCCTTTCCTTTCCAATAGCTAACTACAGCAATAGCATATAGTTAAAAGCTATATTCATTGTTCACATAAATGAAGGACATTTATAACAACCATCCAGTAAGATATCTCATGCATACAGATATATTTCATGTTCAATTGGAAGATCAACAGATTTCCTAAAACGTTTAAAGAGGAAAATTGATTTCTACGCATTGAGGGAAATAACTAATTAAACGATATTAACCAACATATCTTCAACTCAAGATTACAAACATCACAAAAGCAAAATACCCATTACTAGAAGACATTTGGATGTAGATTGCATCTTTGTCTTGTGCAAGCCTTGGCATCTAGTGGAGAGGCGAAGCATTGTCAAGGGCTTAACCTCCCAATCACAGACCCTTAAATATCCCCACACAATCTCCACTGAGAAAGGCCCTCCCTACTCGGAAATAGACATGGAACACCATGTCCAACCACTAAGCATCCCGATATTTAGAGTATCAACCCACCGCTCGACTAGACAACAAGATCAAAACATTGGACCTCTATAAGCTAACTTGGTATATGCAATTTTGATGATTCATTACTCTTGTTTACTAACATTTAATTGTTCTTGCAAGGATACTTCTCTCCTCCCACCCTTTTGTCTTGACTATTCCAGTCCTTATGGGTGCTTCGTAGGAGATCCCTTGAATAAATTCAGTTCTAGTATCAACTTGCATTTCTAAATTTAATTTGGTGTACAGAATCTTTATCATGGCATCATATGTTGAACTTATCTTAGAGGCATATTGCCAACGCCTCTATATAAGCCAGCGTAAATTAACAATATGATAAAAAGCATTTCGGTGCTTTGCAAATATCATATACAAAATATGTAAGTGTCATATGCATAGTGGATCACTTGCAAAAATACAATGACAACTTATGATGTTCACATCTATGATATTGTCATACAATCCTTATGCTGCAGCAAAATAAAGGAATAATGAATGCATAACCTGTTGGAAGAGATACACTACCCCGACTGGAGTATGCCAGGCCTCTTAGCAATCGTAAGTATCAATATGAATATAATACATAATTACAAATCAACAGCACTGTTATGCAATTCTCTAATATACAACCTTAGCAATATAAGTGCAAATCACAGGAGAGTGCAAACGGAATTATGGATACAAGATACTAATATGAACAAAGGCAAATGCACTCGCAAGTCTCAATAAAGAGCATTACGCAGAAATCAGTTTGAAATTGCAGTTATGATTATGAATTCAGAGATACAAATTCTCCCAATATGGATACAATTCTCATTGGTGCCTAATCGACTCCTTGAGTACTAATCTCAGAACAAAGGCAATGCAATGACAAGAATGAATTTCAATGACCATATGAAGCAAACGTAGATAGAGAAAGACAGTCACAAAAACGACAATAGCAGATATCGAATGTGTTTTTAGTATGAAGAAAATCGAATAAATATAGAGAGTGCTTGGCGTTTCAAATGCATGTTTCCTATAAGAATGGAGTTTCAAGCAAAAAGCAAAAAAAGGGTGGCAATTATAAAGATCAAAGAGCCATCGAACATGTGGCATATCATAAATTAAAATGGTCACCGAAAAGCCATAAGGCCCAATGAAGAATTAAGAAAAAATATGGCTGCTCAAGGAAATAATAAATTGGACTTGGCCAATGAAAGAAATAATATTAACAATATTGTCTCGATTTATATAACATCATGGTATTTATAAATACCTATATGTGTATGTACACATATATATGTACATGATGTAATGACCCTAATTGTAATAATTATTTGCTAATTAAATGATAAATAAAAGTAAAATATACTCATTAGTAGATAAATAAATATTAAATCAATCAATAAATCAATATATACAAACATTGATTAAATGATTAAAATATATTGATTGTTAGATAAATAACTAAATATTAATATTAAATATAAGTAATAACTATTTAATCACTTATCATACTCAAAAGCATATTTCCTAAATGCACTAAATAAACATAACTTAATAATATCAATACTTATTCTCTAAGAACACTAAATTACTAAAACATTAAGCTCCCTTATAATTCGATGGTGAGTCACCTGCACATGTCAGATGGATGAAAGGACGCGACCAAATAGCTACGAATGGATATAAGTACCCCATCATCTAGGGAGATAAGGCATTGGAGAGAATGGAGCTTGAAAGGAGACACGTCATACATAAATGGGAGTTTGCAAATATAAATAAAAGAATAACATGTGCATAATATAAATCATCAGTGGGAAAAGTTAAAAGACATAACCACCAAAAAGCATTTTAAATATCAAGGAAAAAACATGGATTAAGAGAGAAGGAAATACACTTCATGTAGGAGTTAGAAGTAAATAAAACATAGAAATGGAAAAGGCCAAAAATATAGGGTGTGAGGGCCATGTTAGAATTAAAGTGATAAAAAACAAAGAACAAGAAATATTTAAGGTATGTTTCTAATTTGTTAGTAAGATAGAAAGATATTAATAAGATTTAGTCAATCTTTATTTATTTAAATACATGATAAATATTCAATTATATATAAATATATTATTATTAATGACTATTATAATTGTGGAGTAAATGTGATTATAAATTATTAATATGTATAGTAAATGTGATTATAAATTATTAATATATATTATTGTTTACTTATATCAAATGTCTTATATCAAGGCTAAAGTATAATTATTTTTAATAAATCAATTATACATATATTCAAGATGTATAACTAAATAATTATGAACAAAAATATAGAAATTAATTTTTAAATTATTATTTGATTTATGAAGAGAAATATGTAATGATACTAAGGAGAAGCTTGCATAAATCTAATCCTTAGATCTTATCCCAATTGAAGGTAAGAGTCAGTATTCTATAAATCTTTGTGAAATGGACTTAGACCTATAAACTTTGAGAGAGTCATAGATTGTGTCTAGGCAAATTGGATAACATTTGTACTCTTTGATCATAAACCTAAATAATTAAATATCATTTGATATCTAAAATGATTATTATGAACATTACAAATGATTTGAAGACGTCGATCATTATAGACCCGAAAAGGGGACATCACAATGGTATTAGAGCATGATCTTGCCATCTTGTAGGGTTAAAGAGGATTAAAAAATAATTTATATGAAAGACTAATGTAGAAAGTTAATAAATATTAGAAAGGATCCAAACATATCCATGATAACAGCCTAACAATTTGGACTAAAAGAAATTTATATTTCAACTCAACAAAAGAAATTATCTAATTGCTTAAAGACAAGCAAATTGAAGAAGGTCAAACTATCATATCCTCATTTTAAGGTAGAATTTTAATAATAATTAGATAATACAATGTTACTAAATAAAGTTATATTAAAACTAATACTAAAATATAAAACAAGGAAATAATAATTATTTAATCTATATTATTAATAAAATAATATTTATTGTGATATTTTAAATAGTTAAAAAATAATAAAATTTCAATGAGTAAAGAAAGATATAAAATTAAATACAAGAGACAATATTGTAGAAAGTATGTTAACTTTCTAAATAGAACTTAATAATAAACAAAATAAACACAAATAAGTAAGTAAATAATATAACATAGAATAATATAAATTAACTAACTCTAATGAAAAGTTAAGAGATGTTTTAAAAATAGACATGACTCTTAAAAATTAAGATATAAAAGGGAGGCGAGTTTATTTTAGAGAGTAGAAAAAAGGAAGAGAAGAGGAGAGGAGTTCAAAAAGAAAAATGGAAGAGGAAAGTAATATGAAGAAAATAAGGAAGTGACTTTTTAAAAAGGTATCAATGATATTGAAAGGATGTGAACCTTTGAAAGGGTCATAATTATGAACAATTGTGGCTCTTCAAAAAATATTTTGATTATAAAGTATTGGGACTCTTCCAAAGGATTTTAGTTATGAAGTGTTGTGACTTTTCAAAAGGATTATAATTATGAAGTGTTGCGACTTTTCAAAGGATTTTTGTTATGAAAGGTTGCGACTCTTGGAAAAGAAGAAATGAAAAAATATATTTTTTCCTTTCCTTATAATTAGAAAATGAAGAATTTTGGAAAGTAAATATAGAGTTGAGATAATCTAGAAGGAATAATTCATTGAAGGGCCTACTAAGGATAGAGCCACATGGACCAAGAAAAGAAGGTAAGAAAGGTATGTTTATGGATTATATTTATTTAATTATGTTTATGACTTTATTTATATTGATGAATCATTGAAGATAAATGTAGTACATGTGTTAAGATAGTCTCATAGGTCTTTGAAGGATAATGGCTAACTAATCAAGGATCGTTCTTAGGAACCCAAAGGGTCTTCCTAGAGGATTATGAAGCCCGACTCGAAAGGTAGTTTCAGGGAAAAAGGCCAAATAATTGAAGGTCATTCCTCATGAACACAAGGGATCCTCCCAAAGGGTTAGGAAGCCAAATTAAGGGATCCTCAAAGATGTGTAGAACTAGTAACATTCCTAGACATCAATCATTACAATTGAATTTAATAGATTATGTTGCTAGTAATTTCTATAGGTAAACATGTCCTAAGGAGTGGGGACATTATACATGAGTAAACCCCAATTCTATAGTTCTTGAGTACATCAAATATCAAGTATGTGTATATGTCTTAATACATATTAATTGGTTTGTGCATATACATATATACATGTATGTTCATGTATAGATATTTAAGTATCATGGTGTCGATATGTTAGGACATGCCTAAATACCAAGAAGCTCCAACCAAATAATTCAAATGATAAAGGTAACAACTTGTTAATATTTCAATTTATGCTTAGTGATTTCTTTAATTATTAAGTGATATATAATTTAACCATTTAGCTCATGGTTGTCCAACATATACTCTTGCTTGCCTGGCCCTTTACCCTTAGTCATGGTGGTTCAAGACTCATACCTATTTGCTCAGTGATAAGTGATGTGCAGTTCCTTTCTCGCAATGCTTTCCCCCCTTTGACATGCTCTTGCAAGGAAAGGAAATTCTTCATGGTTATATCATAATCCTCAACATAATCAAAAATACCATAACAAGTTATTATTCATAACCTTCATAATGGCCAACCACCATTTCACTTCCCCAGATGAATAACCAACTTCCCAAGATTTCAAGATAACAATATAATAGCATCATAATGATTAACTAACATGTCGTCTTCATATGAAAATTATAAAGATTAACCATCTTACTATTTCACATAACTAATTTTACCTGTCAACTCACTTCACATGAAACCTCAACGACTATATGGACATTTTTTTATTGAGTCAAAAATTGGGATGTAACATACCTTTCCCCTTGTGTTTCATCATCCTCGATGAACTTGAAATTTTAACAATATAAAAAAGCATTTAAAATTGGGATGTAACAGGAAGAACCAACAATGAATTATCAATTACTCTGATAAGCATTCTTGCAACAATTTGATCAAGTCTTTTCATTAACTATCCTACTCCAATCTCCTAGCTCTCTACTACCTCCAGTCTCTAAGCGAATCTCCTCTAATTCCATTACAAATGAGAAGGCCTTGATCTTTTATAGTGGTTCCATTACAACAAAGGGCCAAGATCGATTCAAGATCAAGGGCCAAGATTTCTTCCCACAAACCCTAATTAAGGTTGCTGAATTTACAACCGATACATGAAGGCACCAATTCATGGGCCAATAAGAAAATTACAATGATTTTTCAAACATATGAGAAAATAGGACACTTGGAAAGTTGTGATTGACTCTGTTTCAATCTGAAATTTTTCTAATTGGAAGCATATAATTGCCACCTCATCATCCTTATCATGTGTTGGGAGTCTTGGCTTGTGAAAAAGTATCTCTCAACATTTGTGATTTTCTCCTTCGAAATTTCCTAATGGAATCAACTTGAATCACTTGCATCCTTATGAACCCGTGAGCTTGATCTTTCTTGATTCTACTTGAACACGTCCTCATGTAGCTAGATCCTCTGTGGTTTCCATAATTTGCTCTTGATTCTAACTTGAGATTGTGGGTTGATAAATTGATCATGAATTCTTCCTTCTCACTTGAATCCTTTGGCTTGAGCCATCTTCTTGAAGTTTTGAGGCCTTGATCATCACCTTGCCCTCTTGCTTCTCCTTCTGTTGGTGTGATAATGGAGGGTATGTGCACCAACAACGCTCTAATATTCCAAGAATGAATCTCAATTCAGCCCTTCTCCTTCTTGAATTTACCTTGCAAAACAAAGGAGAAAAGCATAAGCTTGTGGAAAAAATCTGAAAACAAAATCACATCAAGAATAAACAAATTTCATCCCAATTTAACACCAACCATCCTGTAAAGTAGAGGCAAATTTGAATCTTATCCCAATCTAAAACCATTTATTATTATTTTATTTTATTTTTGTAATTTTCGTCACTTTCTCATTAATCATATTTTTTAATTTTTTTAGGAGAGGTAGGAGGGTATCAGCGATTAACAAAGGATGATAGTTGGCTTGGGAAATTTCAAACGATGTGAAATTTCCACTGAGTGAAAAATTCCGAAGTTGCAAAATTTCCGAAGTTGCATAATTTCCACCAATTGGAAAATCCTTTGGAAAATTATAAATTTCTTTCCATTACTATTCTAAAATTGCAATGCTTAGGTTGCCACCAAATAAAAGGCCCAAAGTCTTGAGATTTTTGGGAGAAATTCCCACAAAAGGGGAGGTTTCGAAAGATCCGAAATTTCCACCAAGACTTGGTTCTCTCACGAACTTCATCCCCTTTTTCCAAAATAGAAACCCATCTCTCCCAAACCAAAAAAAAAAAATCACTTTCCACTTGGACTTGGACCACAAAAAATTCCCCTATGTGGCATCAAAATACTTGCACAATCCAAAGACCAAAGCTTCCTTCCCAATGAGCCAAAATCGCTCAAACTCGCCCTCGAGTTGGAGACATGGAAAAATGTTGCCAACCCAAATATTCTAAGACAAAGACTCCTTGTTACATCCCAAATTTTTGATCTTTTAAAAATAAAGTCAATTGTTGTAATGATTGGTTAGATAATCTTGATATCATTATCTTGTGAAATGGAAGTTATGAGTTACCAAATTGATTCATTGGGAAATGACTTGTTAGTTGATTTTCGCTATTTTGGCAAAATGAATACTTATATTTTTATATGAAGATTGTGGTGGATAGTCATTGTGACAATTGTCAGTTATTTTGTTTTATTGATATTTTGATTTAAATGGAGGAACATGTTATTATTGTGGAAAATGCATTGTGGTTACAGGGGCAGATGAAGGGGGAAAGCGTTGCTAAACGAGATTCAAAGAGTGGGGCACCAATTCAGTCCATCTTCACACTATCAGGCATGGGCTCTAACAACCTCGATGAAAGATTTAACGACTAGGCAACAAAGTATACCTTGGATAGTCATGAGCTACTTGGTTAACTTTATAACAAGAGAAATAATAAACCTTTAATACCATGAAAGAACTATTACCTCTTTTTCATTTTTGAGATTATGGATGTGCTCAACATTATAGATTTTACATATATTTATATATATGATGCCACCATGATACTCTAATAGCATCTATGAATTGCACTTACATGTATATATAAGTATATCTAGAGAAAATATAATGGTAAAAGAAATTTTATATGCTCTCAAAACTACATATGCATATAGATGTGTATATGTAGGTACCATCCTAGACAAAAATATCAAAGGCATGATGACATAATATTATGTATGTATATGTATATACATATATAAACTTTTTATTGTTTAAAGATTATGGAAAAAAATATATACTTCTATATGTTCCAACATGAGCGTTGCCACCCTTCGTGACATAATATTTCTTTTTAAAAATCTGAATTCATAATATTCTTGTAATTGCAAGTCGAGCTTCTTCTTGGAACCGTAGTAGGAGACTATATTTCCATCCCCCGCAATTGAGAGAACACACTCTCTCTCTCTCTCTCTCTCGCATGTTTCTTTTTCTCCATTGCATACAATTCTCTTAAACTCTTCTTTGTTCTCAACTTACTTGAAAAGCATACGATTCTCTTAAACTCTTCTTTGTTCTCAACTTACTTGAAAAGCATATCACCAATATAGTAGTACAATACTGAGCCGCTCGGGTGGAGCCATATCTTGCATAGTGTTTGCTACTGCACCAACACCTGGCCTTATTTTCTTCCATAACCAGGTCATGTATTTTTCCTCATAGTATTTGCATTATAAGTAATGCCTTACGATTCAAGGAAGCTTCCTTATTCAAATGCGAATGTTAGCATTGAGCATGATTAGCAACTTAGAGGCTTCGGCCTGCTCCCTATTTCTCCTTAGTATTTTGATTAGATATTTTTCATAAGCATCAACTGCTATAAATCTAGAGAAAGGAATGCCCAGCCAATGAAATCATATAATGCTTTATGTTGTGTAAAATCTGCCTTAAAATATCATGTGATTCTCTTTGCTATATGATATGTACCAGTTGTGACTGAATTCAATGGTTTCACAAACATTTCTGATTTAAAAGAATCTCATGATTATCAGCGATCTCCTAGGATGCACCCCAAGGTCGGTAGAGCCAAGTATAAATGGGTGAAGAGGAGAGGAATCCTGCAAGAGAAAAGAAAAGAGAACTATTATTCAATGTCTTAAATATATGATCAATTAAAGAAAGAGAATGCATAAGTCCAAGTCAGCTCATGATTGTCCAAGATGTAATTGGTTGTCAAGTCGAGCGGTGGTAATCGGCTTGTCCATCTAAATCGTTGGCCAAGGTAGTATACAGGTATGATTGCCATAAATGATCACTAGAGGTTGAGAGTGCAAGCTGACAGAGGAAAGGTTGATGAAGGAATCCCTCAGCCTTGTCTGCTACTTAGCCGACACTCTAACACCAGTATGCTCAAGATGGCAAGACTATGGTGCCCCAATCTATCATGGGGTAGGGATGGCCTTTCTCATAAGAGATTGTGTGGGGATATGTTAAAGTCCACGGTTGGCAGGTTAAGCCTATGTTCTCCTCTTTGTTAGATGTCGAGGATTAACCAACACACCGTCAATTATATCAATTAACTCAATATGAATGCTAAATCTTTTACTTGTATGTACCTTTATATTACTAGAAATGTATAGTTGTAGATGTGGTTGAATTGATTTGTATCTTTTAAATTGAAATCATAGAAATTAGTTAAGGAAGTTAATTTAGTTGTCTTTCATATGAAATGGATATAGTCGTTTATTTAATTTTGGATTTATAGTTATGATGTATTGTTTCTCAATTGCTTCATGTCATTATGTTATGATATTCGGTTATAATCCTAGGATATGTACTTTATTTCCAGCTTAGTAAAAATGGTATGTTACATATGGTATAAGAGAACTGGGTTCAACTCTAAACCTTGGGCTCATCATTCATCAAGTTAGGAAAACTAAAAATTCAGATTTAAATGTAGCAAGATGTATATGCGGAAGACCCCCACAAGAAAACCCAACATCCCATTTTCTTTTACTTGATAAACAACATGCCGAAGCATGATTATTCCTATTGCTCCATACCCCAAGATGATGAAACCCTAGCTTGGCCCATGCAATGAATGAAGGAAAGGATCAAATGGACTCTTGCAACAAAAGCAATACAAAGGGACAAACTTATCAAGACATGGAATGCCCGACAAACTGATCCGCTCATGATCTTTAATAAAACTTGGATAGTGTGGGATAATCACAGAATTGAAATTGAACAAAAGGCCCACGAATAGAATTTATGAGCATTCAAATTAGTATTCCTTTGTAGTATTCTCAGAAGAGGAGATTTCTTGTAAATAAAAATTGTTACAAATGTAATTGGGAAATTGGTGAATTCACTTAAATAAGCAATTAGTAAAATCTTGTTTTCTTGTACTTTCTTTTGAACAAACACTTACGCATTTAAAAGTATGAACACGAAAATGATTGAAGAGAAATTATTTATATTTCAGGAGCATTTAAAATAGGAAACATGTATAGCAGCAGGAATACCATAGATAATGAAGTGACCAAGGAAGCCAATCCAGATGTTCCCTCAAACCTATTGCTTCAGGTTTTGCAAGACACTCAAACGAAGCTGGAAACTATGGAAAAGAAAATGAATGACATGACAGCCCAAATAGGGTGAGGTCAAGAGGAGATGCAATCCTCACCTCCACCTAGAACTGAACGTGAATTTTTTGGCCACAGCGAAAAGAGCACTCAAGTCTCACTCACACAAACTGACAAACAGAAGAAACTTGAAATAATTAGCAACTTATCCTCCGATATTAAAAAGATCAAGCCACCCAAATTCTCTAGCTCTCAATCTGAAGAGAATGGAAAAGCCCGATTAACTAAGATGGAACAGTAATTTGAAATTACGAGTTTTCCTGAAACATCAAAGGCAGTATGGGGAATATACCACCTTTCAAGTAAAGCAACTACTTGGTGGGGAAACACCAAGATAGAACTCAACATAAAAACAACTGAGGTTACCTAGGATCAATTCACATCCATTTTCAAAAACCGATGGTTACCCCAAACTTTCTACGATCAAAAACTATTAGACTTTCAAAATCTTAAACAAGGGGATATGACTGTACACAAGTATTGGGAGAACTTCACTCGGTTGCTGAAATATGTACCCCTATATCAACAAGACAAGAACCTAAAAGTTAGGAAGTTCATTATGGGGTTGAAAAATAGGATCGAGGGAGCAGTGGATGTCCTCGCCCCCCGATCTATGAAGGAAGCCCTCAAGAGAGCAATTCGACATGAATACCAAATAAAGAGGGATGACTCTATCTAAGATAACAAAAGGAAAACCAACTGGAACACCGAAGGGTCAAATTCAAGATCCCATAAAAAGCATTTTAAAAACTTCAAGCCCAAATAACCAGATTCAATGGGAAAATGGAGGTAAGGAATTCAAGGGTAATTTAGGAGGCATTAAAGGAAATAAGAAGAAGGGACCACCATCAAGATGTTACACCTGTGGTGGGGATCATTATGCCAACAAGTGACCTAATAAGTCAAGTACAAATCAGCCACCTCGACCTCCATTACCACCACAACAGATTGTCTACCAACAAAGGATTCATGCAGCACTAGACAACTAGCAAGCAAAACAACAACTAGGGCCAATAAAAACTCCAAGTAAGATCTATGAAAACCTTATTTCTATATTAATCAATACAAATGCAATAGAATGTTTTATATCCCCAAAGCTACAAAGTAGATTCCCTAGGGGCCCGTTTGGTAGCTGGAATTAGAACAGAATTGGCATTCGAAATTCTAAAAAAAATCTAATCCATTGTTTGGGTCCGCACAATCGGAATTGGAATTGGAAAAAAGTGGAATCCAGTATCCCCATTTGACCCCCAAAACAAGGATTCCAAATTCCTTCAAATACTTGTTATTTGGAATTCCTGTTTTAATTCCCATTTTAAATCCCATTTTTTGAAAATGAGGATTTCAACTAAAGTAAAATTTGATTGGGTTTGACTTCCGAATGCCCATTTGGGGGCACTTTTTTTTGCACTAATTTTTGAAATTTAATTTTTTTAAATGGGGGAAAATTTTCTGCTATTACTTGCTCATATATTTGCCACTGTTGAGTAATTTATCAAGGTTTTTCTGCCTGATCCGCCTCAGTAGTTACTGCAAAAAAATTTGGTGAAATAACTTTTCACATACATTGTTTCTCAGTTAAATGAATTGTATGCAAGACAAAAAAAATCTACTCTATTGATTTTTTTTCTGGCGTAAAAGTGTTTTCAAGTAAGATTTCGTAAAAATTTAATATAAAAATTTAGACTTTGCACCTGCGAGTTTGAATGTTGTGATGATCAAATTTTTTATTGGATCTCTACAAATATATATATTTTTAATGGGATGTTTCTGACTCTTATTTCATCAATTCTTGTGATTCGGATTCATTCAACGAGACTTGAACAATATACATATTTCATATCAGTAATTATGTGAATTATAATCAATGGTATTTTTTTAATAGAGCAAGAGTCATAAAAGTTTTAGTATCCATTAGTACAATCTCGTCCTCATCCGTTATGATAATGTTTACTTTCAACATGACTTAATCTTTTTATACTTATTAAAAATGTTTGGACTTCAACAAACCAAATAAGTATTGAATTTTTTTGCATGATGATAATGCTATAGCTGGATGATAATATTTTGCATGTTATTTTGGCTAGTATTCCAATTCCACAATGTGCAACCAAACGGAGGAAATCTGTATTCTCACAATGAATTCTTGGTCAACCAAACAGTCCCAAATTGGATTCCCTAATCATAATCTGGATTCCAAGTTCCAGAATCCCAATGCCAGCATTCCGAATGCCAATGCTTAATTTATATTCCAGCAACCAAACGGGCCCTAGAAGAACTAGTTTTATGGCAAATCCATGGACTGTTGAGTATGCAAACCAGTCAAGAGCTAAGGTAGAGTAGCGCATGTTTTAGGCCAGGATTGACTTTCCAAAGTTTACGACAAAGCTGAATCTGTATGTAGCACCTCTTAGGTCCTATGATGTCATCTTGGGTATTAATTTTCTTAGTGAACATAAGGCTAAGGTCGATTGCCTTGCCAAGATAGTAGAATGTTTAGATGATCAAGGAAAACACATAACCATCAGGGGAGTTATACATAAAGTCAAAACACGCTAGATATCGACCATGCAACTTAAAAGATGTAAAAAAAAGGGTGTGAAATTTCCGCAGTTAAAATTGACGACTTGAGAGAATCTATAGATACTACTTGTGGTGACGACTACATCTTCAAAGATGGAAAAATTAGAAAAAACTTAAATGGAATCCTTCAAGGAGAAGTACCCATATCTCAAGAAGTTTTTGGATGTGTTTCCAAAAGAACTCCAAGGAGTACCTCTGTCAAGAGTATTTTACTTCACCATAGACTTGGAACCTGGGGCAAAACCTATACCCAGAGCACCTTACCGAATGACCACTTCCGAGTTGATGGAGCTACAATTATAGCTACAAGAATTATTAGATAAGAAACTTATCCGACCTAGTGTCTTACCTTGGGGAGCTTTGGTGTTGTTTGTCAGGAAGAAGGATGGGACTATGAGACGATGTATAGACTATAGGATGCTTAACAAGGTTACCATTAAGAATAGGTATCCGCTTCCTAAAATTGATGACTTATTTGATCAAATGAGAGGTGCAACTGTATTTTCTAAGATCAACCTAAGGTCTAGCTATGAATATCTTCATATTAAAGACGACATTATGAATTTACTACACTACCATTCAGGTTAACCAACGCTCTGGCAGCTTTCATGAACCTTATAAATAGCATATTTCAAGATTGCTTGGATAAATTTGTGTTGGTGTTTATCAACAACATTCTCATATATTCACAAAATGAGGAGGAACATCAAAGGCAATTCGAGATAGTTTTCCAAAGGTTGAGAGAACATAAATTGTGGGAAAACTATCCAAATGTTCATTCTATCAAAAAGAGATCCAGTACTTGGGGCACATTGTGTCAGCTTACGGAATAATCGTATACCCCACTAAGATCAAGGCAATCAGAGATTGGCCTGTACCTAGGAACATGACAAAGGTCAAGAGTTTCATGGGTTTAGCAGGATTCTATAGAAAATTTGTCAGAGATTTTTCCAAGATAACTTATCACATCACCTCACTTCAAAGAAATGGGAAGGTCACGTAGATCGAAAAGTGTCAGGCAGCTTTTGAATACTTGAAGGATAAGTTAACTATCATCCCGATACTTAAAAGTACCTGATCCCCAAGGCCAATTTGTGGTTATAACAGATGCATCCGAGGAAGGGTTAGGGGGCGTATTGATGTAGGAAGATCAAATTATTGCCTATGAATCTAGGAAGCTGAAATATTATGAACAAAATTACGCCCCACATGACTTGGAGTTAGCAGCCATTGTTCACGCCCTCTAGATGTGGAGGCACTATTTCGTAGGGTAACCCTTTGAGCTCCGATCAAATCACCACAGCCTGAAATACATATTTACTTAGCCTAACCTCAACGCCTGACAAAGGAGATGGCTGGAATTTCTAGCAAATTATGATTTTGAGATCAACTACATTAAGGATAAGGAAAACAAGGTAGCAGACACCTTAAGTCGGCGAAGGCATGTGTTAGCTATGGTAGCCATAACTATTGGACTTAGGGAGCAAGTATTGCAACACCTAATCGGAGACGATTTCTATAACGAGGTCAATCAAGCACTTCACAAAGACCCTCAAGATCCACGATATAGAGATTACCAACTAGAAGAGGATGGATTGTTGAAATACAGAGGTAGGATGTATATACCCAAGGTTTTGAAAGTCCGAAGGATAATCTTAGAAGAATCCCACAAAGCGCGTTATTTTGGACATCCTAGCGTGACCTTGGTAAATATGAAACCCTTGTATTTGTGGAAGGGAATGAAGAGAGAAATAACAAACTACGTAGTTGGATGTCTCGAGTGTCAAAGAGTCAAGGCAGAACAACGTTACCCCGCCAGACTACATAGCTAGATGTCTCGAGTGTCAAAGAGTCAAGACAGAACACCTTACCCCGTTGGACTACTACACCCAAACGATGTTTTGGAATGGAAGAAGCAGATAATTACCATGGATTTCATTCAAGGGTTGCTTATGACCAAAAACAGACACAATACCATCTTAGTGGTGGTAGATAGGCTAACCAAAGTGGCTCACTTCATACTAGGTAACATAATAGATGGAGCAACTGAAATTGCTCACAAGTTTGTACAAGAAATCTTCAGACTTCATGGAATTCTGAACAAGATTATATCCGATAGGGATGCCAGGGTAACATCCAAGTTTTGGCAAACTCTATTTTCAGCGTTGGGAACCAAGTTAAATATCAATTTCGCTTCCCACCTAGAAACTGACAGTCAGACAGAACGAGTAAATCAAGTCTTGGAGGATCTCTTAAGTGTATACTGTATAGATCAACAACACTAGTGGGAAACGTATCTTCCTTTAGTAGAATTTGCTTATAACAATTCTTATCAATCCACTATCAAAATGGCACCCTATGAGGCCTTGTATGGTTGTAAATGCAAAGCTCCTGTAAGTTGGAACCAAATTGAGGACAGAATTATCATTGGACCAGAAATGCTATTAGAGATGAAAGAACAAGTGGTTCAAATCTGTCATAGGTTAAAAGAGGAAAATGACAGACAAAAAAGTTATGCAAACGCTAAAAGAGTACCTCCAAAATTCTCAGTCAAAGAAAATGTTCTATTAAAAGTTAAACCACAAAAGAGTACCATCAAGTTTGGAAAGAATGCCATACTAGCCCCAAGATACATGGGACCCTTTGAGGTGTTAGAAGTTATAAACCCGGTGACCTACAAGATCACACTACCTTCAGCGCTTGCAAAGATGCATGACATATTCCCTGTATCATATCTTAAGAAATATATCACCCATCATGAAAACGTAATTAACTGGAATCTTTTGCAGGTATGAGACCCTAGGGTGGTGGAAATAGAGTCACTCAAAATACTCGAGGTGCATGAGCTCTGCTTACGAAATTGAGACATAACCCAATGCAAGGTTCAATGAAACCAGTATATTGAGGAAAATGCTACCTAGGAAGATTATGACGAGATTTTCCAATAGTTTCCCCATCTTTTCTCCAGGACATCTCCAAGACAGGAGCATAATATCTTTGTGACTATCTGTTGAACAATGCATTGTTACTTACGTAGAACTTTGTTTTCCTTTTCCTTGTTGTAAAGTTCATCAGGGACGATAAAACACAAGGGGGAGGGTATGTTACATCCCAAATCTTTATCTTTTAAAACTAATGTCATAGCCGTTCTAATTGTTAGTTAGATACTCTTGATATCATGATCTTGTGAAATGGAAGTTGAGTTACCAAATCGATTCATTGGGAAATGACTTAATTTATGTTATTTTGGTAAAATGAATACTTATATTTTAATATGAAGATTGTCGTGGATAGCTGTTGTGAACTTTTTATTGTTTAACAATTATGGAGAAAAATATATACTTATTTATGTTCCAACATGAGCGTTGCCACCCTTAGCGGCATAATATTTCTTTTTAAAAATTTGAATTCATAATATTATTGTAAAGCATATCACCGAGACAATAATACAATACTAAGCCACTAGGGTGGAGCCATATCTTGCATAGTGTTTGCTACCACACCAGCACTTGGTCTTATTTTCTTTCGTAACCAAGTCATGTATTTTTCCTCATATTATTCACATTATAAGTAATGCCTTACGATTCAAGGAAGCTTCCTTATTCAAATGCAAATGTTAGCATTGAGCACAATTAGCATATTAGAGGCATCAGCCTGCTCCCTATTTCTCATTCGTATTTTGATCTAATATTTTTCATAAGCATCAATTGTTATAGATCTGGGAAAAGGAATGCCCAGCCAATGAAATCATATAATGCTTTATGTTGTGTAAAATCTGCCTTGAAATCTTCTGATTTTCTTTGCCATACGATATGTACCTGTTGTGACTGAATTCAAATGGTTTCACAAACATTTCTGATTTAAAAGAATCTCATGATTAGCAGCAATCTCCTAGGATGCACCCCAAAGCCGGTATAGCCAAGTATAAATGGGTGAAGAGGAGAGGAATCCTACAAGAGAAAAGAAAAGAAAATTATTATTCAGTGTCTTAAATATATGATCACTTAAAGAAAGAGATTGCATAAGTCCAAGTCAACCCATGATTGTCCAAGATGTCATTGGTTGTCAAGTTGAGCAATGGTGATTGGGTTGTCTAATACCCATCTAAGTCCTTCGCCAAGGTAATATATAGGGATGATTTCCATAAATGATCACTAGAGGTCGAGAGTGCTAGCTAACAAAGGAAAGGTTGACGAAGGAATCCCTCAGCCTTGTCTGCTACTTAGTCGGCACTCTAACATCACTATGCTCAGGATGGCAGGACTATGGTGCCCCAGTCTATCGTGGGGTAGGGAGGGCCCTTCTCGTAACAAATTGTATGGTGATATGTTAAGGTTCGTGGTTAGCAGTTTAAGCTTATGTCATAGCTTCTCCTCTTTGTCAAATGTCGAGGCTTGACCAACACAGTCAGTTATATCAGTTAACTCAGTATGTATCCTAAATCTTTTACTTGTACATACCTTTATATTACTTGAAATGTATAGTCGTAGATGTGGTTGAATTGATTTGTATCTTTTAAATTGAAATCGTAGAAATCAGTTAAGGAAGTTAATTTAGTTGTCTTTCATATGAAATGGATATAGTCGTTATTTAGTTTTGGATTTATAGTTATGATGTATTGTTCCTCAATTGCTTCATGTCATTTCGTTATGATATTCGGTTATAATCCTAGAATATGTACTTTATTTCCAAGTTAGTAAAAATGGTATGTTACACTCCTAATTGCTAAAACAAAAGAGGGGGTCCCCATTTGTAATGGAGCAATGGTGTGAAAACCACACAATAGGAGAGCATTAGAAGATTGTAATGTTTCTTCAATAGTCATCTTAGTTAGTCCTTAGTTTATTAAGTAGTTTCTATTTCCGTCTTTGGTTCACAATTGTTTCTTTTAGAAACATCATCTTTCTAATTCTATATAAGGAGTTTTCATCTCTTCTATTAATACAACTACAACAACATCGATTTACCATAACACCTTGTTAGAATATATAGTCCACTAATATAACTGAGAGTGGGGGTGTGAATCAATTATCCAACTATCATCACTATTATCAACCTTAAACAAACTTAACCATATGAGTAATAAAAAACTGAAACCACAACAAGATACCCATACACAATAACACCAAAGATGTTAACTCGGGAAACCCTTGATTAGAGGGAAAACCGCGTTGGGGATGGTACCCACAAAAGGATGTACTAATATAAATGTTCCTTGTTAGAGAATGGACCCTGTTAGGAGTCTATGAATACATTCAGTACATATGAGTCCCTGTTAGAAGACTTTGAATCCCTATTAGGAGATTTCAACCCTATTAGGAGTTGTGGAAGACAACTAGACCCACTACCCAAACAGCTTCAAGGGCAAGACCAATGAACCCACTATCCAAATGATCTTTGTATCATTCCTTGTAGAATAATAGAATTACTCTGTATTGTTCCTTCCTCTTTCTATGTCCTGTCAACCAAACTTCTACTCCTAATCTTGTAACCAGATCACAAATCTCACATCCAATAATCCCTTGGATTGCTTACACGCATTCAGTAAGCACTCTGCTCCTTTTTGCACTTCGCACTTCATACAACAATCACCACACTCATACCTCCTATGTGAAACAAGGAAAACATCTTTCCTTTATACCATATCTTCATAATAATTCTTTGAATCGGCCTTGAGGCCTTCCTAATTAATTATAATAAGATAATTAATTAATTACAATTATATTAGCATTGTCGGCTCACAATCTATACAAAACTTCACACATGTGATACTAGGGCTTGCACACTCGCTGACGTCATCAGTTGACTGTCCTCTTTCACTGCTTGACTACACATCTCATTGCATCTCAGATGTAAGATAGCAAACAAACATCAAGATCTACTTCCCAATACTCTGTCTCTAAACTGCTCTCTACAAATTAGGTACAACTTTAGTATGCCTTCGACTTAGACTCTACACACTTAACCACATCATCAGGACACTATGTCGAACATGTCCGTAACTGTGCATTACCAAACAATCAAACCATTGTCCGTACGATTAAGATCTATGCCGCCTTCTCAACCAGTCTTTACAAAAACCATGCTATGTCGACATCAATGATAAACACAATCATGAATGCAACATGTCAATAGTCTCCAATGCTTAAGATACTCCCCAAATGTAGCATCATCAGCATTCATGCTAACAATCTCCCTTTTTGGCATTGACGGCAACACAGATGAAAAAACCATCTAAGTTCCAAGACTACCAAACACTGTTCTGTTGTTGCTGCTGACCCGCATCAGTTGTCCACGCGCTAAAAGAATCTCAATACAATAGGTGCACAATAGGTGCATACTTCCACTTCTTAGACATCAATTGTTTACTTCAAACTAAATAATTCACAATACGTCAGATGCATATTCCTACTTCCTTTCATGAATCTTTCTAAATCTCTCTAAAGAGATATTTCTCTTTCATGCATATTCTCTCCCCCATACTTAGGAGATGTTTCTTTCATGCATACTCTCCCCCATTGACATCAATGTCAAAGATATCAATCTCATTGTTACAAAATACCAATTGCTAAATATGTTACACCAAGTCTTCAACCAGCTCGCGTATCCAAAGACACTACTCAAAATTAAATACCAAGAGTCCTCAATAACTATGTTCATCAAAAATACTTTCCCATACGAGAAGCATCAGCGTTCAATCCAGGCTAACAATAGTGCTTTGTACCACTAGACTAATGCACTCTCTGCATCATCTACTCAAAAGTAGGCATAGGCATAACCCCAAGCATACCTCTCAAGTACTCAAACGTTATCTTTAGGCAAAGGCTTCATAAAGATATATGCAATCTAATCATTGGTACTCACATACTCCAATTTGATCTCCTTTTCTGTTGCTTTCTCTCTCGACACATGATATTTAATACATATATGCTTAGTCTTATAATGCAATGCAAGATTCTTAGACTACTCACTGTACTTGTGTTATCACAGTAAATGATAACAAGTTCTTCAAACTCAATTCTGATATCCTTCAACATCTGCTTCATCCACATAACTTGATTATAGTTGTTTGCTGTTGCAACATACTCTGCCTCAGTTGTACTTTAAGAAATGTAACATTGTTTCTTGCTTAGCCAAGAAACCAATCTTCCTCCAAGAAAGAATGCTCTTTTGTCGTCCATATTGCCTGCCCAATCAGCATCAGTATATGCACATAGAGTGAAATCACTCAATTTGTCATACCAAATTCCATAATTAAATGTCCCTTCCAAATATCTAGATATTTTCTTTACTACTATAAAATGATACTCCTTAGAATCAGTTTGAAATCTAGCTACAATCCCAACTGCATTTGCTATATCTGGTCTGGTATGAGTCAAATACTACAAACCTCTAATCATGCATATGTACTTCTGCTCTACAACAGGTGTCTCATCTTTGCTAGATAACTTGTGGCCAATTATCATAGGTGTACCAACAGGTTTACAATTTTCTAAACCAAACCTTTTCAATAAGTCATTTAAGTACTTAGCTTGTGAAATAAAAATACCATCACTGTTCTGCACAATCTGCAATCCTAGGAAAAACTTCATTTCTCCTATCATGCTCATTTCAAACTCATTCTTCATCTCTTCAGCAAACTTATCACTTTTTCATCATTACCTCCAAAAATGATGTCATCAACAAATATTACAATAATTAGAAAACCATTTTCAACTTCTTTCAAATACAAGTTATCGTCCGCCATACCTTTAGCAAATCCAAGCTTTGCCAAATAACTGTCCAACCTTGCATACCATGCTCTAGGTGCTTGCTTCTGACCATATAGAGCTTTCTTTAGTCTACATACCATGTCTTTGTCTTCTGATAAAAGAAAACCTTCAAGCTGATCAATATATACTTCTCCGTCAAGTTCTCCATTTAGAAAGGTTGATTTAACATCTATCTGATAAACCTTGAACTTCTTATTTGTTGCATAAGCCAAGAACATCCTTATTGCTTCCATTCTTGCTACAAGTGCATATATCTCTTCATAGCCTATGCCTTCTTGCTGTGAATATCCCTTGCATACAAGTCTAGCCTTGTTTCTCACAACTTCGCCTTGCTCATTCATCTTGTTTCTGAATACCCATTTGGTTCCTATCACATTCTTGTCTTTAGGTCTACGAAAATTCTTCACAATCTGATCTAATTCTTCGTTCAATGCTTGAATCCAATGATCATCTTTACAAGCTTCATCTACGCTCTTAGGTTCAACTTGAGATATCAAACACATCTCCTCATTTACTCTATTCCTGGCCATCAAACCTGTGCTTTTGCTTCCAATTATCTGCTCAGGAGGGTGATTCTTTGTCAAATTCCTATTAGAGGTAGGATTTGACATCTAAACTCTTATGTCTTCTCTAGGTTCAAATCACTACTCTCCTCTTTGCTCAACAATTAGCACATCATTCTGCAAATCATTGTTAGTCTCAAAGAAAACTTCAACATTTTGTCTAACAATTCCAGAATTATCTTCTTCATCTGAATTATATTCTACCATCTTTTCCTTAGTTCCAAACTCTTCATCAATCCTTACATTTGCGCATTCGAGTATTGTTTTAGTTCTATAGTTAAAACATTTGTATGCCTTGCTTTTCAATTAATAACCAAGAAACATACCTTCATCACTTCTTGGATCAAACTTACCAATGTCATCGTCTCTCTTAATATAACATTTGCTCCCAAATATTCTAAAATACTTAACTGATGGTGAATGACCAAACCATAGTTCATAAGGTTTCTTGTTCATACCTTTTCTGATTTGTACTCTGTTTAGAGTGTATACTGTTGTATTGACTGCTTCTCTCCAAAATGTCTTAGAAACATCATTCTCAAACAACATCACTTTTGTTGCTTCTGCTACTGACTTATTCCTTCTTTCAGCAATCCCATTTTGCTCAGCTGTTCTAAGTGAAGATAGTTGGCCTCTTGATTCCATTCTCTTCACAAAATATGTTCAACTCTCTAGAGGTGAATTCTCCTCCTCTATCAAATCTCAAACACTGACACCAGATTCATTCTCAACTCTATTCTTAAATATCTTAAACTTCTCAAAAGTTTCAAATTTCTCTGTAAGAAATGTTACTAACATCATTCTAGTGAAATCATCAACAAAAAACATAAAATACCTTTCACCATAGAATCCTCTTGTTCTAGAGGGACCACTCAGATCTGCGTGAACAATCTCCTACTTCTCTGTGGTAGTGAACTTCTAGCTAGGAAACGATACTTTCTTCTGCTTCGCCAAAATACATCATTTACACACAACATTAGTAGGCTTTGTAATCTTGGGCAAGTCTCTGACTGCAAATGTGCTACTGACCTTCACAATATTATCAAAGTTTATGTCACAGAATCTTCTATGCTACAACCAACTATTATCCACTTTAGCTACTAAACATGTCATTTTAGTAGGATTCAACTGAAATACATTACCTCTAGATCTAGTGCCAGTTCTAATTAGCTTACAATCTTTTTCTTTGATAATGTTGGTCTTCTTAGTGAACTGCAACTGATAACCCGTGTCCACCAATTGTCCAACACTCAACAAGTTATGCTTCAATCCATAAACAAAATAAACATCATCACTATTAGTTTTACCATCAAGCGTAATGGATCCAATTCTTGTTATATAACAGGTTGCATTGTTACCAACTCTAACAATACCTCCATCATGATTCTTGAACTTAGCAAACTTATTCATATCACCAATCATGGGATGTGAACAACCACTGTCAATTATCCAATCAGATTTCGTTTCTACTTGGGAAATTAGAGCTCTTTCTTCTCTAATTTCTCTATCAAGATCATCTTCCCTAATAGCCACAAATCTCAATTCATCATCACTTTCACTTTGACCTTTCTCATCATATTCTTCATCTTCATTTGCATATAAACAATTTCTATCTCTATCTCTCCTAGGCTTAAACTTTCCCTTATACTTTTTCTCTCTTTTAGGACATTTAGATGTGTAATGACCAAATTCATCACAAGTCCAACATTTAGAGATTTTCTTACCATCTTTTTCTCTTCTCACAAGAAGGGCTATTCCTTCCTCAATCTTCTTGTCTTCATCAGATCTACTGCTACCAGCAAAATCTACATGTGTGCTTGCACTCCTTGCCAAATTAAGTCGAATGTTCAAGGCACTGAAAGTTGTTTCGACTCTTGCTAGATCTCCAAACTGTCTCAAATCTACTTCTGCAAATTCTAATCTTCCAAGCAATGTTTCCTTTGTGAAATCCTTAGTGTAGAGCATTACTAGCTGAATCATCTGAGCTATATTACTTCATCTTCTTCCTTGGTTACACCATGAGAACGAATTCCTACAACAATTTTTAATATTCTGCCAATATAACTTTTTATAGATTCATCTTCCATCATTTTAGCATCTTGAAATGCACATATCCAATTCTATAATCTCATTCTCTTTGCATGTTTATCACCTTCAAAAGTAGATTCTAATGCTTTCCAAATTTCATATGATGTTTCAAGTGACTTTACCTGACTGTATCCATTCTTTGGAAGAGCTGTTAGCAGATCTTCTCTTGCTCTCATGTTACACATGAATAGATCTCTTCCATCTTCACTGCATCCTTCTAGCTTTTCTTCTTCAACGATTGACTTCTTACTCTTTGTCAAGATCCAATATCTAGGACCCATGCACAACAAATGAGTCTTTATCTTCTCCTTCCAATTGTCATAGTTGGCCCTATCAAATCTAGGACTATCCTTTCTGAAAAGATTCGCCATCGATCTCCTAAAGCTGTTATGCTTATCCTTCAAGGACCTGAAGCTCTGATACCAATTGTTATAGAATATATAGTCCACTGATATAACTAGGGGGTGAATCAGTTATCCAACTATCATCACTGTTATCAACCTTAAACAAACTTAACCATATGAGTAATATACACTGAAACCACAACAAGATACTCATACACAATAACACCAGATATGTTAACTAGGGAAACCCTTGATCAGAGGGAAAACCCCGATGGGGTTGGTACCCACAAGATGATGTACTAATATAAATGTTCCTTGTTAGAGGATGGACCCTGTGAGGAGCCTATGAATATATTTAGTACATATGAGTCCCTATTAGGAGATTTTGAATCTCTGTCAGGAGATTGCAACCCTGTTAGGTGTTGTAGAAAATAGTTGGACCCACTGCCCAAACAGCTTCTAGGGCAAGACCAATGAACCCATTGTCCAAATGATCTCTATATTATTCCTTGCAGAATAATAGAATTGTATTGTACAGTTCCTTCCTCTTTCTCTAGCCTATCAACCGAACGTTTGCTCCTTCTGATCTTGTAAACAGATCACAAATCTCACATCCAATAATCCCTTGGATCGCTTACACGCATTCTGTAAGCACTTTGCTCCTTTTCGCACTTCGCACTTCATACAACAATCACCACACTCATACCTCCTATGTCAAACAAGGAAAACATCTTTCCTTTATACCATATCTTCATAATAATTCCTTGAGTCAGCCTTAAGGCCTTCCCAATTAATTATAATAAGATATTTAATTAATTACAATTATAATAGCACTGTTGACTCATTGTCTATACCAAACTTCACACGTGTGATACTAGGGCTTGCGCACTTGTTGACATCATCAGCTGACTATCCTCTGTCACTACCTAACTGCGCATCTTCTCATTACATCTCAAATGTAAGATAGCAAACAAACATCAGGAACTGCTTTCCCAATACTCTGTCTCTGAACTGCTCTATGTAAATCAAGTACAACTTTCGTATGTCTTTGACCTAGACTGTACGCACTTAACCACATCGTCAGGAAACTGTGTCGAACATGTCTATAACTGTGCATTACCAAACAATCAAACCATTGTCTGTACCATTAGATCTTTGTCTACTACTCAGCCAGTCTTTACAGTAACCATGCTATGTTGACATCAATGACAAACATAGTTATGAATGCAACATGTCAATACTCTTCAATGCTTAGGATACTCCCCCAATGTAGTATCATCAGCATTGATGCTAACACACCTCGTACCTGATCTTATCCCACTTTGAAGTCAAATTTAGATTGCCCTTACTGTTGGAAATTATCTTGATCTGCTTAAACCCAAATCGCATCTGGCTGCAATTTGTCTTAGATGTTTACACTCCTGATTTTGACCTTCTTTAGATGCTCTATTTTTGAAATTAATGCTTTTAGATATGCATTCTTTGAAATATAAAATTTTATCTTTCCTTTATAGGTGCTCACCTCAAAAGTCATGTCTTATTTCATGGGCCAACCTGATCTAATTTCCTTGAATTTACAATTTACTTTCTCCCTCCCAGCCAACTTGCCTTGGCATTTCGGATGGTTTGAAATTTACTCTAATCATAAGGTGGATTTGAAGGTGTGATTGGCACTGATTTCTGAGGGCGATCGGAAATCAGACCACACTTGGAACTTTATTCCAAGGGAGGTCGAAATTCCAACGTCCTTTGGATTTTGATTCAAAAGTTTTGCTAGTTTGATTCAATTAAGAAAAAGAAACAGCCCTTATATTGTTTGTTCAGATTATGGGTTTACATCAATTTCTCCTTTCAAATGTTTGATTTTCACACTTGCAAGTCAAGTTTCACTTATATGCCTCATTTTACAAATCGAATTCTTCCTCAATTGCATGGTTTTCTGCCTTAATCAATTTAGATCTGACTGGAAAATCTTGATCTTTTTATCAAATCACGCAGATTTCTTCATTGCACTATTCAGATTTTGCTTGTGGAAATGTCAACTTTGGGTTTTTGAGTTTGAAAGAAACTTACTGAGGCTGGGCAGAAATTAATGGTGGCATGGAAATAAATTCTAGTTAAGGTTGGAAATTCGACCCAGCTTGGAAATTTGTTCCAATTGAGGTCGTAAATCCAACCACTCTTGAGATTTTCCATTGAGGCTCACTGCGAAATCACCTAAGTAAGGGAAACTTGCCATGTCAGTTTCAGATTTCACAATGCTTGCATTCTTTTGATTATCCTTATAAATGCCAATTGGATTCCCATTTCACTTTGTATTCTTGCCATTTCTTGGATCAGATATCCAAAGGTAGATTATGTTCCATGATCTCAGGTCTTTGATTATCTCCCTACCATGTTGAGAACTTGATGTTTGCCCAAACAGGATGATTGAGATCAGATGTGCTTGTGAACTTGCTTAAAACAACTCATAACAATGCTCACATTTTCCCCATCTTAGATTTTTTCATCCATCAGCCAGTCAGATTTTAGCATGAGATTGGAAATTTATTCCAACAAAGGTTGGAATTCTGACCTAGTTTGGGATTTTGTTCCAAGTCAGGTTGGAATTCCAACCTAGCTTGGAAATTTACTATTGAGGTTAGTTTCAAAAATTTACTAAAGTATTAAAAATGTTGTCATGAGAAGTCGAATTTTGCCCACTCTTTGGATTCCTTTATCCAAGTGCAAATCAGGTCCCCGCGCTTATGTCTTGAATTCTTACACTTGTTTTTAAATGCCATAATGATCAGTTTCCTAATAAATACTTGGCAATTTCATGAATCAGCAACTTGTCCATACCTTCCTCTTGAGCATTTTATCAACTGCAAACCAGCTAAGTTTGGAAATTCCAACTAAGATCTAACTTGAAAGTATTTCTCCTTGCCTAAGATCAGATCAGAAATTCCACCAAGTGTGTGAAATCTATTCTTGAAAGGAGATTAAGCTTTCATACTTGTGTTTAGGCAGTCTTCACAAAACTGATCAGTATTCACTGAGTGTTGGCAATTCAACAAGAGACAAGGTCCAAAATTAGGCACTTGTTAGGAATTTGCTTACAAACTCTAGCCAATTCATGTTTGGAATTCTTCCCAAAGATAGGTGGAACTCCATAAGTTGCTAGGAATTTCTTCATAATGTAAAATGGAAGTGAGCAATTGATTGAAGAAATTCACCTAAACCCAGTCCACGATTAGAGAAATTTAACCACAACAAAGACCACAGCTTGACAATCTACTTGTGTAACTTCATCTTGCAGGTTGAGAATCTCATGACTATTGGACAAATCATTCAAATGGAGTTAAAAAAACCACCAAGTGCTTGCATCATGGCTTGCCAATTGAAACTCGCGACTCTCCCAAAAACCCTGACTAGCATATAAGAGTTGACTTGCATCTTTACATTGCTTATTTTCCCTACCTTGTCTACACCTGAGACTTCGAAGTCATTGCCAAACTGGAACCAAAGTAACAAACTACAAAACTACCCAGCAAAAAGTGGGGGTCCCCACTCCCCATTTGCAATGGGGTGTGTGTGTTTACAACACAATAGTAAGCCAGCCCAAGAAATGGAAGTTGGGGCTGTACCAGCCATAGCTATTACCTAAAATGCCCTAGGAAAGCATCCCACTAAATTTTGTTAGAGGCTGTAAGCATGCTTCTAGCACCCAAGTTTTTAAACTTTGTAAATTGGTCCTGTTGGGAATTGTTTCAGTTTCTTGTCGGTTTTTGTTACTAACAACACATTTGTAAGTTTTGATCTATGAAGAGGCAGTGTCCCAATATTGTGTTGAACTCAAACTTGAACCACGGGTTTCAAGTTCAAGTCCGAAGATTCCTTACTTCAGGAGTTCAAAGTTCAAGGTTCACAAATTCAGGGAATTAAAATTTGAGGTTCAAGTTCAAGTTCGAGGATTTCCAAGGTCTAGAGTTATAGATCTAATTTCAAAGTTCAAAATCTTGATCCAGGGATCCAAGTCACTAGTTCGAAATGCAGATCTAGATGCAAAGGTTTGGATCTACTAATAACTCAGTCTCAGCAAGGTACACCAAACCCATAGCTCAGCCAGGTTAAGAAAGGTTCAAAGATTTCAAATTGGGCATGTACTGATGATATAGTAATTCCCATAATGAAACTATGGATGAGGAAATGGTTCATGAGCATCCCCTAAGAAAACTTCTCAGTTGCACCTAGTTAAGAGATACATAGCCATAAACCAAACATTCCTCTAATAGAGTGGAGGCACCCAATTCAAATATCCTTGGCACGGGCATATACCCACCAAGCATCATCAGATATGCAAAAGGTCAAATAAATTATATTTAGATCATACAAAAGATGAGGTGCCCAAGGAAGAAGTTGAGAAATGGTTCTCAAATTATCTAACAAGATGTTGACATCATCAACTCTCCCTGCACAAGCTCAAATGATTATCTGAATGAAAATTGAGAGCTCGGGTTTCCAAGATGAAAAGCTCTTATTTGGAAAATTTGAGTCACTAAGTGAAGAGGTCCCTCTTCAACATGATGGAAGACTTGAAATGCAAATGTCAAACTTTAACTAATGAAGCAACCAGAGGTGAGAATTTTGGTGTATCGAGTTAAACATGATGCCTTGTATCTCCATCGAAATATGAAATTCCTCCACGGGTATCGGCATCCTCTTCATATTTCTCAAATGAGCTTCCATCAAGGAGAATATGTAAAATAATCGCCAACCAAGAGAAAAAACCGGGAATATGTGGAGAATATCGACAAAGTATTTAATAAAATCGTAGCATCAAGTCATGGCCTAAGCCCGCAGGTGTGAAGATAATGCCGCACGGTCTCCATAGTCAAATGGTGTAAAGTTCGACACCCAAGTCCAAGCCTCATCATTTGCACAGGGCATCACTGTCTCCACTAGTAGTATTACATCATGCCAATGATGTTTGATCTCCGCATCAAAATAATCAACACCAACAAGCCTTTGATGGACTATGAAGATATCTTCGGATATCACCGTAGCTATAACAACAAAAATGTCCGATCTCTAAGACTATCAACATGTAATTGGGCTGATTGTGAGCATCATCGCAAACAAGGATCATTATCCGCAAAGCACAAAAATGGAACAGGTACATCATCAACATAGTATAAAGGCACAATGCTTCTATCATGATAGTGTCTCCCGACTCAAATAATCTAAACCATGTCATACACACAACATTAGAAACATAGGGGTATCCGAGAAAACATATGCTTCAATTGACATGTGTCATCAAAACCTATAATGGACATGAGAATGCCCAAACATGAGTTGAGATTCTCTAACAATGATATTGCCAGTAATATATGATTTGTATGAAGACCAAGAGTGTCATTTAATTGTAACCATAGTTGTCAAGCATTTTTCTTTGGAGGCATGACATCCAAGCTAAGGCAATAGGTGCAAACTGTGGAGATTCAAAAATTATGCGTCAGTCATTTGAGACATTGTGTTAAACTTCACCAAGTTCAAGCTTGAGGGAATCGATAGCAATGTTAAACTGTGATGAAAGCGTTTCCATTCTAACATATTTGGGAGAACCTTGAGAAGAATGACTTGATGCATAAAAATGATTAAAGGCATTATGGAAACCCGAGAGCCTACAAACAAGCATTGGAGCCTTTAAAGAGTAAGAAGGATGCTTCGCAATCACATAGTTCAGACTGCAATGCAAATACAATTGCAAGAAAGCAGAGTGACTCTATGTGGAATCATAGAAGTGAAACATGATAGCAAGGAATGTATTTTCCAGATGTTTGATATAACATGTCAAGTCCAAGTGGCGATAATTGCAAACAGACTACTAAGTTTTGAAAAGATTTGAGGTGCTAGTGAGGTGAAATATTCACACCTATATCAAAACTATAAGGGACCTTTTGGAAAGTTTTAAAAGTAATGTAGCGTCCTCATAGCTAAAGGCTTCCTATTTTCACGAATCAGTTTTCATAACTGAAAAAGAACCGACTGGAAAAGAGAACAATATACAAGTGAAAGAAAAATCAAGGGTTCTTCCTTTTCGGGAAGTCAGAAGGTTGTTGAAGGGAAGGATTATTTTCTGATTGTAACAGGGGATAGAGGAATTAGTTTGTTATTTTGTATTTCTTTGTAATTGCAGGTATAGGTTAATTGTATGATTTCTTATTATGAGTTCATAATAAAAACAGATTATGTTCATCAGATCTTGTGGTCTAAAGATGTAATTCTGGGATCACTACTAATCGTATGGTCACTACTTTCATATTTTGAATTCAGTCCTTTGGTTATTCATAGTTGCAGAAAATATTATGTTTTCTCCATTTCTCTGTGATGTGAAGGGGGTTGAATGATTAGTCATATGGCTACTTTCTATTCCTTCTCTCTTTATTCTATTCTTAAATCTGAATATCTCCATGTTGATGGGTGAATGTCAGAAAACCTTTGTGTCTTTGGGTAAAAGACATAACCAGTAATCTAATTCATTGTAAATCTTTCTAAGATGGAGTTGTACCTCTCAATTCAAAGGAGAGTTATCAATCAATGATAACTCATCCAACTGTTAGTACATTTTGTTCTTCTTTTCGAGCATATTGAGTCATTGTTTACATTTCTTCCTGAAGGACAAATCTGTTTACTAGCAGAGGTATACCCAAAACAAAAAGGAACTATGAATATATCTTTGTTATTAAGGATCATTATGTAAAATGTGTGTGCTAATTGATTGTAAAAAGTTGCTGACATGGAGTGATGCAATAATGTGAGGATACGCTGACTTTCCTATTCTAGAAATCTATGTCACAAAGTTCAAGTTCGTGTCTATGTTTGGCAATAATAAAAATTGGATGGGGTGTAATGTTTCGAGATGGCATGCTTCCCTAGTGTTTGTCTTGGCACCCCTACGCTTAGGTTCACACAATGGACAAGAGTGATTGTTTCCACACACATCAAGAGATTAGCTAGTATGGATTTCCGTACAATGGAGGATTCCTTTCGTATGGCCAAATCTTATAACAGTCGTATGGTGGGAGTAGAAGGCTACCACACAGTGTGACATAGAGCGTATGGTAGAAAAAGGGATCATAAGGAAGGGAGATACTATGTTTGTTGTTCATGACACAAAGGGGCAAATTAAGGTGTACGACAGTTGATTGACTGCACTGGTGGGTCAAGGAATGATAGAGCTATAGCCACAAGGTGTGTATTGCCAGCCGTATGGTAGGTAGGCCATATGGTGATAGGGAATTTAATGATTTAATGCAATTTCATGCTTTTAAAGGACCAAATGAACAATAGATTCCAACAAAATGCCAAAGATATAGAGAAATCATGTTGAATATCAGAAAGATTATTGATTCGCAATCAAAATTGAGATTATAGTTGCAAACAATGTGGTGTTTTGATTTGCTAGATCCGAGCAAAGTAATACAAAGAAGAGAATAGGATGAGGGTTGAATCCCACTAAAATCATGATAGCCAAGTAGAGAAGGTCCTCCATTTTCAAACTGTCATACAACATTGAACTCCAACAGGTATTTGCAATATAATAAAATAATCCAAATCACATACCTACAACAACTAACCCAAGAAACATGTATACCCCATCAGAGGAAAACTCTCGAGGGAGAAACAACATACCAACACATAACATTGCATACACCTACGCCTATAGAAAATTAAAGATGGGCACAAGATATACATAAATCAATTAGGACCCAAAATTTAAAAAAATATATTTTATTTTTATTTAATACCAAGAATATTACATGGGGTTTAGCAAGGGGAAAAACTTTGAAAACACAAATAGTGAGTAAATTCACCTTGTATAAATTTAATTTTATTTAATATATGTAAAATAATCACCAAATTAACAAAAAAGTTGAACATTGTTAAATATACTGAAATCTTTATAAAAAGATTACACATTTACAAATCATAATAAAACTTATTAAAGTTCAAACCATATGAAATCACAACTAGGAAGATGTTTTTGAGGTCAGAAAGGGATAATCAATAGTCAAGACTAAAACTTTGAAACAGCTCCAAGTCATCAAGAGCACTTGGTTGAGGTGTTATAGCATCATCATCACTAGATTTGATACTCAATTCATCATCAAAAAGGTTAGGATCGGTCGCTATTGGCTCTAGCATCTTTTAGTATTTTTTGTTGTTCTCAAAAAGATGTAAAGTCTTTAGGTAATTTGGTCATAAAAATTTATATTTGTAACAAATATAGACAAGATCTCCCACCATTCTGAATAGTAACTTGTTCCCTAGAATGAATGTGGTCAAAGCCACTTTTTCCTCTCACAAACTAATGAACTTGCTTTCTGACTCTGTACTCAAATAGAAAAGAATTGTAGTTCAAGGAATTTGTGCTCCATAAGTCATCCATGATATATACCCAAGTATATCAACTTGTGCGATGTCATATTTGGTTGCTAACATTCCACAAACATCACTTCCATGGCTTCTAGTGACCATGATACTTAAATGTCTATATGTGAATATACATGTATATATGTATATGTCCAAACCAATTAAGATATATTAAGACGCATACACATACGCATACTTGATATTTGATGTATACTCAAGAAATATAGAATTGGGTTTAAGCATGTACGTATATATTTGTACATACACATAGGTATTTATAAATACCATGATGTTATATACATTGAGACAAAATTGTTAATATTATTTCTTTCATTGACCAAGTCTTATTTATTATTTCCTTGAGCGGCCATATTTTCTCTTAATCCTTCATTGGGCCTTATGGCTTTTGGTGACCATTTTAATTTATGATATGCCACATGTTTGATGGCACTTTGACTTTATAACTGCCACCTTTCTTTTGCTTTTTGCTTATAACTCCATTCCTATAGAAGCATGAGTTTGAAAAGGCAAGCACCTCTATATTTAAGAGATTTTCCTTCATACTAAAAGTGCATTTGATATCCGCTATTGTCGTTTTTGTGATTGTCTTTCTCTATCTACGTTTGCTTCATATGGTCATTGAAATTCATTCTTGCAATTGCATCGCCATTGTTTTGGGATTAGTCTTCAAGGAGTCGATGAGGCACCAATGAGAATTATATCCATACTATGCGAATTTGTATCTATGAATTCATTATCATACCTGGGATTTCAAACTGATATCTACGTAATGCTCTATATTGAGACTTGCGAGTGCATTTGCCTTTGTTCATATTAGTATCTTGTATCCATAATGTCGTTTGCACACTCCTGCAATTTGCACTTATATTGCTAAGGTTGTATAGGAGAGAGTTGCATAACAGTGTCATTGATTTGTAATTATGTATTTCATAAGGAAACTTGCAATTGCTAAGAGGTATGGCCTACTCCAGTCGGGGTACCATACAAGGCAATGTACCTCTTCCAATAGGTTATGCATTCATTATTCCTTTATTTTTGTTGCAACATAAAGATTGTATGGCAATATCATAGATGTGAACATCATAAGTTGTCATTGTATTTTTGAAAGTGATCTGCTATGCATATGCCACTTACAAAATATGTATATGGTATTTGCAAAGCCCCGAAATACTTTTTGTGCATATTATTAATTTACACTGGCTTATACAGAGGTGTTGGCAATATGCCTCTAAGATAAGTATAGCATATGATGCCATGATAAAGATTGTGTACAATGAATTGGATTTAGAAATGCAAATTGATATGGGAACTGAATTTATTCAAGGTATCTACTAGGAAGCATCCATAAAGACCAAAATGGTCAAGACAAAAGGGTGGGAGGAGAGAAGTATCCATGCAAGAACAATTGAATGTTAGTAAACGAGAGTAAATGAATAATCAAAGCTGCATATACTAAGTTAGCTCATGGTAGACCAATGTTTAGATCTTGATGTCTAGTCTAGCGATCAGATTGATAGTAAATGAATAATCAAAGCTGCATATACTAAGTTAGCTCATGGTAGACCAATGTTTAGATCTTGATGTCTAGTCAAGCGATCAGATTGATACTCTAGTACCAGGATGCTCAGTGGATGGACGAGGTGTTCCATGTCTATTTCTGGCTAAGCAAGGCCTTTCTCGGATGAGACTGTGTGGGGATTATTAAGGGTTTGCGGTAGGCAGGTTAAGCCCCTAACAATGCTTCTCCTCTCCATCAAATGCCAAGAATTGCACAAGATAGAGATATGATCTACAATCAATATCCTCTAGTAACAAGTATTTACTTTTATGATATTTGAAATTTCAAGTTGAGGAAATGTCAGATGATTAGTATTGTTTAATCAGTTTTTCCTTACAATGATTAGAAATCAATTTCCTTTTGAATGTATTAGGAAATTCGTTGATTTTACAAATTGAAAATGAAATGTATCTGCGTGCATGAGATAGGCTTACCAAATGGTTGTTATATCTACCTCTCATTTATGTGAATAATGAATATTAATTCAATGAGAAGTTGGATTGTTCGAGCTACACTAGTGGGTGGCCTAACATTCGGGTTGCCTAACATTCTCAAGGGCCTACTTTGCATGCCTAACGGTTATCAATTGTCAATTAGCTAATTGAACCAATTGTCAATTAGCTAGCCAGCTGCCCTTAGAATATATAGGGTCGAGGCTGGGTGGTGTATTAGCTCTTGTTTTTTATTGGCCAGAAGGAAGGTCGATCCATAGCTCCTTCCATTACTCGGTAGTTGCTCCAATGAGAAACGTAACTTTAACAATATGCGATTGCCATAAATAGCAATAAGAAAGAAAGGGATAATATTATAATACAATGGTATTTGATGCCCTAAATGGTATTGGTCATTATGATGCAGTAGTATTTGATGCCCTAAATGGTATTTGACATTACGATACTGTGGTTTAACTATTTGTGCCCTAAGTGGTATATTTGGACTAACCCAGGTTTTGCAGATGCTGCCTTAGGCGGATTCTGGTTTCAAAATGTAGGGTATGTAGAACTTAAATTTTTTATTTAAATTTATTTGATGATGCCTTCAATTGCTAGTTAAGATATTCATTTAAACTGTTTGTAACTGTTAATATCTTTCACATGAACATAGCTGTCATAACAATTTTCTCATGAATGTGAAGTAGTAACTGCATTTTTATGATATGCTAGTTGTTAGTTAAGGCCCAGAAAAAGGGGATGTTACACAAATTAGTTCATCTTGTACAAAAGTTTGAATGAATATGTGATTTTTTATTTTTGAGACAAGACCATTTAAGATTCATATTCCTAAAATTAAATCATTTGATAGTATGATACTTCATCATTGATCAATGCCAAATGCCAAAGATAAATATTAAATGTCAAATTATAGTTAAAAAATATTCAAATAAGCCATATCATATATGTCTAAGTTCATGATTCCAATGGAAATCATTACAATTACAACATGTACATGAAGCATCAATCATCAAAAGGATTATCAAAAAAGTCATCTATTGAATTTTCATTTTCAGCTAATACAATTTCTAGATCATTTGAACCCAACGCAGTTACACTCGCACAAAATGCATCATGTATAGGGATGTTATCATCATCATAAGCCATAGTGAGTATAGTAAGATCCTCATAAAGGGTCATTTCAGGGTTTTATGGAAAAGAAATTTTTAAAAACACTTTTAAACTTGTTTTAAGAGAAAAAGTGCTTATAGGGCTCGTGTACACTCTGGATGCACCCAGATGCTATCTGGAGGCGTCTGATGTGCATCCACAAACAGCATCCAACTACACATCTGCATCTAAGTGCATCTACATCACACGCAAGGGTTGTTGGTATGAACCCGGTAGCTAAGAGTAAAACGGTAAATTATTGAAGTTAGAATACATTATAATAAATTTTAAAATGTTATAATATGAATGTACTTAAAATTCTAATTATAATTCACTAATATACAGTTAATATGTTAAATATTGTATATTAAATAATAAATATATTATGAGCTTGCAATGGATGAGAAACTTATTTGGGAGTCTCACATCCATCACAGCCTTGTAATATACTTATAATTCAACATATATTCAAGTATAGATGACACTACAGTTTGTAAAAAGTCCTTTGCGTGCTCTGCTTAAACAAATGCAGAATCAAGTATTGCTTCAGAATGCATTGTTTTCAGCAGTTTTCATTGGGTTGATGGCAACCCCTTACACTTTAGGCATACTTTCCAATCATAGCATTGTATGCAACAACTCTCATCCTGTTCCATCACAGTGTGAGCCATCCAATAGCATGCACTCGACTGGCTCTAATGGCTTTTTTGCAGGATACTTTAATTCACAATGTTTTCGCATGAATTGAGACTACACTTGCCAATACAGGAAAGGAGAACAAAGGTTGAGGACCTCAACATCAGGTTTCTTCATTTCTACCTAAGATCATCCCTTCTTCCTCCAGAATGTGTATTAAACAGTCAAGAAAAAGCCCTTGCTCTGTTCCTTACAAACTTAAGGTGAATCAGAACTTTTTTTTTGTTGTAATTTTATTGGAATTTTCATACCTGAAATTCCCCAAACCCAATGACATAGCATCTAGCATTGTTTCAAGTTTGACATTCAATTTACCTCTATAGTCAAGTGGTGGAAGCTCTTCAGAATGGGTAACTTGTTGTCTAAGGGCCTTTCCAAGGCACGAATCATGAATGAAATTTCCAGCACATATACCTTCACCATTATCACTATCTTGTAGGGTCCATTAAATCAAGGTTTCAACTTCTCAAATCCACTTCCTTTTATCAAAGATCATTTAAAGAGTTGCTACAGCAAAAATACTGTCGCCAACCTCAAAGACCCTCTTAGTTTGGTGCCTATCAACATAAGAGATTTTTCTAATTTTGCGCCTGTCACAAATTTTCTTAGAGATTATGAAATATCCCTACTTTGTTGGACCAAATCCTTTGCACTTGGTACTCTTTTATCTGTAAGAATCAAATCCACAAATGAAGTAGCATCATAAACTTAAAGGGCCTTAAGCGGAGACATACCAATCGACATATGATGTGTTATTTTGTAGTAGACTGTAATATTCTCCTAGATGCAACAAGTTGATCCAAGCTGTCTACTGTACTTTGACATTGTTTCTTAAGTATCAGCTCTATCAATTTGTTTATTATCTCTGTCTGACCATGTGTTCAACGGATGATAGCTAGTGCTTGATGTCAACACATACCTCTCAAACAAACAAATTCTTGCCAAAAAAAAATTGAGGAACCTGCTGTCCCTATCACTTCAATATTCTTTGGCAAACCACAAAGTCTGAAAACTTCTCTAAAAGACAGATATGTTACTTGTGCAGTTTTTAATTTTGAATTTATGGCATGAAAGTGTGCATATTTAGTGAGCCTATCGTAACTACATACAGATAATCCTTGCCTTGGACCTTTGGCCGCCCTATGTTGAAATCCATAGATATGTTTTCACGTTTCTGATTTTAAGGTACTGGCAGCAATAATCTAGTTGGGAAAACATGTTTCGCTTTGTTTTGTTGGCATTCCATGCACTCTCTTACATGCTGCAACATATTATTCTTAAGCCCCGCCCATAAGAAATATTCCCTTCTTGTAAGTTTGTAGAGGACAGATGATCAGCAGGGGTGTGTTATGCCATGCCCTCAAAATCATCTCCTTCATCGTAGATCCTAGTATGATATACACCCCTTCTTTATAAAGAATGGGCTCATCTACTACTTTGACCCTGTCATCTTGTACTTTCCCTTCCAGAATATCATTATCAAATGAATTCTCAACTTACTCAGCCATTAAAAAAGACTTCCAATCAGCAGATATATCAGTGATAGAGATAAGGTTGTCTAGACTCTAGAGAACGGATCAAACCCACAATGGTATTCCCTTTTATTGTAATGTCCCCTCTTTAGTTCGACATGACATTGATCATGGATTTTGCCTATTCCAGACTCTCGTAGGCAAATGGTGTGGAGAGAGAGTCAATTCTGCGGATCAGATGGTCATATCTTGCTCTTGAAGAAGTGTTAAGAGGTTATATTTTATTATTATGTGTTATTGGGGCCTACATGTTATAATTTTAAGTTGAGTTGCACTTTTTATTTTATAAAATTACTTTATTATAAAAAGTGCATTATAATGAGATTTTATAAAGGATGTTTCTAGAAGTTCTAGCAACTTCTTAGAAAAGTGAATAAATAGAGGGCTGGGCCTCTCATTTTGGACATGCTTGGATTTGAGATTTCTTCTACTTCTTCCATTGTGGAGCAAATTTGTAATCTCTTGGGTCTGCAAATTATTATTTGATCTTTGGGAACGAATCACTCCCTTGGATTGGCGACTTTGAGGGTGTGAAATATCACCTGAATTGTTGCATTTGAGGAGTTGGTAATTCAGCCATCTCATTTGGACTTCATTGAGATTCAGTTATAAGGGTTTACTTTGGTTGGAATAAGGGTTTCAGTTGTGCCCTAGCATTTGTGGATTGATTAACAGGGTTTGAAGACATAGTTGTGCATTATTTTCAAACTGCCAGTCCAGGGTTTGGACCCACGTTTTTGCTCATAACTCCTAATTGGCTTGACGGATGAATTTCATATTTTAGGGGGTTATTCAGCAACCCTAGGCGCCCAGATTTATTGCTTTTGGAGTGACAAAAAAATGCTGCAATATTTTTATCTAGCAGCCGTACCAGGTCGTACCTGTACGGCCCTGTCAGTTGGGCAGCAGCAGCAATTTTGTGAGTCGGTTTGGGGCAGATTGTGAGGTCTTCGTGTGGCATTAATTCAGCATTCATATCCGGCAAAATTGGAGCTATTTCAGGTGCACAAACTGAAGTTTTGATTGCCAAAATATTGCATGTTATGGATTAGAACAGTCAGCACTGTCATTGCATAAATAGTTATTTCCAGTCATTAATAACTGTTGTAAAAGTTTCGTCATTTACATTCCAAATCTGAACTGGGTTATTGTTCATGTCATAACATTGCATTGTCAAGAGCTTGATGTATTAGAAGTGCATAGTTGTGACAGTCTCTCATTGTAATCAGTTCTATTTGCTGTCATAAAATCAGAATTGCATTGGACTTCATATTTGAGTTTCATATTGTCATCTATCTCTTAGATTGGTAGTGTTATAATCTGGAATTGTTGTTCATACATTATTGGCATCATATATTGAGGTTTCGTTGTACAACAATTAGTAATATTGCAGCCTTATTCGGTTACATGCCAACTGTTTGACAAAATTCCTAAGTCCAGTTTGAGGGTTTCAGTGGCCTTTATAGTAAGGGTCATTACATTTACGTACTCAAAGTCAAAATCATAAGCTTGAATTTTACTTACCAATTTTTGCTGCCTATCATTTAATTCCTTTAGTTAAGGATGAATCTCAGATTATTATAATCCGTTTTCACTATAAATTTGCCACAAACCAAGTGTTGTCAAAATTTAGCTAACACATGCATTATAGCCAACAACTCCTAGTCATAAATGGAAAAAGATCGTTCAGCATCCTCGAACTTTCTGCTCTCATATGCTATGCTATGTTTATTTTGCATCAAGACAGCCCCTATGCATTCTCTTGAAGCATCATATTGTATAACAGAAGGAAATGAGAAATCAAGAATTGCCAAGACAGGACATAAACTCATTACCTCCTTAAGTTCTTGTCAGGCCGTTGGACTCCATGAGAATGCTCCTTTCTTTGTCAAATTCGTTAAACGAGCTGCAAGTTGTGAAAACCACTTCAGAAATCTTCTATTAATAGCTGCATAAGCACACAAATCCTCTTAGATGTGTCAAATTTCTTCGCCTAGGCCAATCTTGGATTACCCTGATCTTCTCCTCATCCACACTAACACCTTGTGCACTAATTTTGAATCCCAAGTACAAAATTTCACTCAACTCAAACTCACATTTGGAGACTTTGGCATAGAAGGAATGCTACTCAAGTATGCCAGGCAGCTCATCTAAATGATTCGAATGATCCTCACATGACTTACTATAGATAAAAATGCCATCAAAGAGGACCAAAAAAAGAATTCTCAACTATAGGATGGATGCCTAATTTATGCATGATTGGAAGGTTGCAGGTGCATTGTTTAAACCAAATGGCATGACCATAAACTCATAATGCCCATAATGGGACCTAAAGGATGTCTTGTGAACATCTTCATCTCTTACCTTGATTTGGTTGTACCCTGAATGCAAATCAATCTTGGATAAATACTTGGCTAGATGAAGTTCGCCAGCTCAGTCATCAATCCTTGGTATGGGGTAGTGATTTTTTGTTGTCCTTTTATTGAGTGCTCTATGATTGATACATATCCTCGTGGTTTCATCCCTTTTCTTGACCGGCGCTACATCTGATGCAAATGAGTTAGAGCTAAGCCATATATACCCCATATAGGTGGATCCTTGATTACCTTTTAAATCTCTTCCTTCTACACCTTGATATGATGAAATAGAGTAATCATGACTGGATTTGCTCCTTTTTCGAGCTCAATCACATGCGGAAAACCCTGGTCCAGTGTAGTCTAGGAGGAATGTCTCCAAAAACCTTGTTATGCTTGTCCAAAATAAATTGAATTTCCACACTACAGGATCTCCCATCCTTTCAAGGACATGTGTCAAAAACATTCAGCTGCCCATGCTACTTGGTCTTTTGTGAAAAGCTCGCTCCATCCTCTTGGCTGAATCACCCATACATCCATTATTAGAAAAGACATGTAGAAATATCTATCTTCCCTTGTGTTGGAATGAGAACTCCATTGTTCCATTACTTTGTTGATATTTATCAAATGAGTATAACCATTGAACTAGTAGAGCTACTTCCATGTCCCCCATGCTAATAATATTGAAATCGTCCTTCATCTTATAATATCCCATGGTCAACTCCATTTGTGAAACCTTCTTATTATAAAGAAGAACTGACCCACTAGCAACTTTAACATCAAACCAGTCAAAATCATATGTCTTTAATCCCAATCTATTCACTAGTTCATCAATGTAATTATGAGTAGCCTCACTATTAATAAGAACTGTTATCTTTAGTCTACTCAAGACACCTATAACACGTCAAGCGTTATACAGTGGTGCTCCTAAAAGTGTTGCAACTGTATCTCTTGAATGATCTTCTCCTTGGTGCTCATGCTTCATCTCTTCCACCTTCTTTTTGGGTGCAGGCTCATCATTTTGAGTATCTTCATCGGGGACTGCCTCTATGTGATGTAAGGCTCTCAAAATATAAAACATAGCTTTTTCCTTCGTACCTCATTCTTGGACACATCTTCTTGACTTGGCTTTGACAGTGATGTCTTGCAAAGTAGTGTATTCTACTCAAAAGATCCCTCCTTCAGAAAATTAGGTGGTGCTTTCTTGGAACAGAATCTATCCCTAGTCACTGAATACTCCAGATTAAGGGCTCTCGTGAAAGCTTCTTGCAGTGTATTTGGATCAAATGTCCTTACTAAACCTTTAAGAGGTTCAACCAAGCCTAATACAAATAAAACTATAAGTCTTCTTTGAGTTACAATGGGAATCATTACAGCAAGTCTTTCAAAGTCTACTAAGAAGTTTCCCACCTTACCCTCTGCTTCAGCCGTGTTAATTACCTAAATGAATTTCTAGATCCCTTCTTCAAATGTCTCAGTCAATTTTTCTAAAGACTCCAAAGAGTTTATTGGGTAATGCCTTGAGTTATCATGCTATCATGATATATCCCTTCAAGATGCAAGGTGGCAAATTTGATAGCCTCTTCTTCAAGCATAGCATTCAGTAAGAAATGTTTCTAATTTCTGCCACCAAGCTCTTGCCGATGACCTTCCAAATCCATCAAAAGTTGGGATGGTGATCTTTCCCAATCGGTCTTGAATGTCCTTCCTCCCTTTATACCCTTTCCTCCCATGCCCAGCTGCCTTCCTCATCTCGTAGAAGTCCCCAAAATCCAAATCCTCGCATATGACGGGGTTTAAGGCATAGTATGCATCATGAAATCTGGACATTTCTTTCTCTGCATCAGGTTTGTCTTCCTCAACACTTATTATTGTTTCCTTTTCCAGAAATTGGCCCTAAATACCCTTGTACCGACTAAGGCTTTCTCACCACCCAAGCTGCTCTCTTATGCTCTATTCAACATAGGTCTCAGTACTCAACTGCAGGGTTAACCCTTGCATTTCTCCCATTGTATCTCTCATGTCAGTAGACATTCCTCTAGTCTCCATGAATTCCTGAGGATGTTTTTCTTCACAACCCTCCGTGATAGCTCCCTTCTTCTCGTGCAGCTGATAGTGTTGTTCCCTGTTATTCAAAAATTCTCACAAGTTAGCAGGTTGAAAGGCTCTAATACCATTGAAGTATTCAAACTCAATATGCTCGAATTTACATGCATAGAATTCATTTATTAACATAAAATAAACTCAAAATTTGTTTATAGATTCTAAATGACTCAAAATTGCTGAAAACAGAAGGATAGAAAGTTGCAGCTAAGGTTGGAAATCTCCTTCAATTTTATCATGAGAAAAATATTTTCATAATTACATCAGCACCTAGAATGGCATTTCAAAACATATTGTCACAGTGGACATATACATTCAAGCTGTAAACAGAATTTTGGAATAACTGATGCACTAAACTTCCAGAAATTGTATATCATTAATCCCCAATCTAATATGAACATTTCATATTCAAGACTTAGCTCATATGGCATTGACTGATATTGAAGAATGGCAGCCCTTGTGTTAGTCCCATCCAGGCTAGCCCAAAAGGGTGGCAATATGGGTGCCTGGAAGTGGCGTTGGTTTCCTTCACTAAAAAATCTGACTCCACCTTCTAAGTTTGTTGCGATTCTGATCAGTCACTCAACTCTTCTTTCCTCCTTCACACCTGAGCTTCTGCAAGTAATGAGAGCGGATTGAAATTAGAAAAATGTTTGTTCACCACTTTAAATATGTTAAGCAATGGCAGGGTTTGCATCCCACCTTACAGGGTCCCTGAGGATACCATCCCAGCCCCACCTACATGCACAGTTGGCATCAAACAAAATATGAGCATAATAATATATTCCCTAACCCCTTTAACTAGAAGATATGCCAACTCCATCAACGATGTCAGCCTTATTAGAAAAAATCTGCCCTTGAATCAACAGCATAAAACAAACAAGCAAAGAGATTTATTGATTATTTATTTATTACCATAGTCTAAATAAAATACTTATGTGAAATTGTAGATTGCCCAAAAAGATTGATTCATTTTGGAATGTGACAGAGCAAGGCAAGTACTACACCAAAGCCTGGACTGGTCGTGAATTGTCCCAATGGCGTTAAGGTTGCAGTTTTCCTTCCACCAGAGTGCCAACACAGACTGACCCTCTCAATTTGCATCCCACCTTGCAGGGTCCCTGAGGATACCATCCCAGCCCCACCTAAATGCACAGTTGGTATCAAACAATATATGAGCATGACAATAAATTCCCTAACCCCTTTAACTAGAAGATATGCCAACTCCATCAAGGATCTCAGCCTTATTAGAAAAAAGCTATCCTTGAATCAGCAGCATAAAACAAACAAACAAAGATATTTATTGATCATTTATTTATTAACATGATCTTGATAAAATACTTATGTGAAATTGTAGATTGCCAAAAAAGATTGTGTAATGGGCACCTTGGAAATGCCCAAGGACTGAAGCAACTGCTGATAAAGACTTTAATGTTTTTTGCATAGATTTTGAAACCACATAACATATAACAAGAAGGAATTTATGCAAACTGAAGATTGAACTACTGCTGAAATAATATTAGTTTTCAAACTAATAAAATTAAATACAAAGCAAACTCACTGATTACTCCAGTTACTCCAGCATCATAAAATCAAAGACATAACAAACTCTGCAACTCACTGATTACTCCAGTTACTCCAGCATCATAAAATCAAAGACATAACAAACTCTGCAACTCACTAATTACACCCAATCTGCCTGTAGCTGGAAATGCACCCAAGCTGTCTGCTAATGAAGTTGATAGCAATGAATTCCAAAGGCCAAACCCCATGGGAATGACATCTAGAATGTCACAAGAGAGGATAGACGTCCTCTAATGCCAAGAACCAATCTGTAACTCACAAATCCATGTTCTTCTCATATTCCACCATGCCTAACAATAGCTACAAGCTCTCCTTTCATTCCTACTTCATAGGGTCGACCACTTTACATAAGCAATGTTGGATAAATAAAGTTAAATAAAATAAAAGAAGAGGCTAACAGTCACACAACTAGACAACTACCTAAAGTGGGGACATTAAAGTCCACCCCCTCGAAATTGCTTGTCCTCAAGCAATCTCAGTCATGTTTGTTGTAACACCTATTCACTCTCCCAAGTAGCATCTTCCTTTGGTAGGTCTCTCCATCTGATTAAATATTTTTTAATCACCTTGTTCTGCCGAGTCCTTCCCCTGGTATCCAGAATAGCTTCAGGAAACAATACGAGCTTCCCCTCCTCATCCAATGGTGGCAAATCTGTAGAAGGCACAACTCTCTGACTAATGGCTTTCTTGCGCCTCAACACATGAAACACATTATGCACCTGACTGCCCTCCGAAAGCTCAATCTCATAGGCAACCTCGCCCACCCTACGAATCACTCTGTAGGGGCCATAAAACCTAGGCTTCAACTTTTTTGCTCCACTCTTCTTGAGTAATGACTGTCTGTATGGTTGTAAACTCAAGTAAACCATATCCCCAACTTCAAAGCTGCGCTCTGTCCAGTGCTGGTCAGCATACAATTTCTACTAATTTTGGGCTTGCTGTATATTCTCCTTGAGCACCCTCAAAATATCATGACTATCCTACAAGAAGTCTTTGGCTTTGGGCACTCTACTATCCCCCAAAACCAAATCCATGAAGCTAGGTGCTTCATAACCATACAATGTCATGAATGGAGTCATCTTGATGGACATATGATAAGTGGTGTTATAACAGTACTCTCCCATATGTAGCCATTTGACTCATTCTCTCTGTTATGTAGTCACATAGTTCCTCAAATATCCTTCCACCCATTTATTCACAATCTCTGTCTGTCCATCTATCTGCGGATGATAACTAGTGCTAGGTGTAAGATTTGTGCCACACAACCCAAACAATTCTTGCCAAAAAACACTCATAAATTTACTATCCCGATCACTAACAATGAAACTAGGTAGCCCCTGTAACCTGAATATTTCTCTAAAGAAAAGATCGGCCACTTGTGCTGCTGTGTAGGTGCAAGGAATAGCAAAGAAGTGAGCAAACTTTGTCAACCGATCAACTACCACATAGATGCAATCTCTCCCCTGTACTCATGGTAACCAGGTGATGAAGTCCATAGAAATACTTTCCCATTTCCTATCCAGAATGGGTAAAGGTTGTAACAACCCTGCAGGATATGTGTGCTCTCCCTTATTCTACTGACAAACTACACACTCCCTGACATGCTTCTGAATATCCTCCTTGAGCCCTTTCCATGTGAACCGCTCACGGATCTGCCTGTAGGTCTTAAATAATAGGTGCATCATGAAATGCCTTCAGTATTACCTCCCTAAACTATGATGAAGGAATCAAATATATCCTACCCTGGAACTTGATCAATACATCCATCACCACATAACAATCATCCTGTATGATGCCTGCAATCACTCCAGAAGCTCAAGTGTACCTCGCATACTCTGTCGTAATCTTATTTCTCCAATCTCCTGTAATCTTCACTAGAGCACAAATATGAGATCTCCTAGATAAAGCATCTGCCACCACATTCTTCTTACCTTTGACAAACTCAATGTCAAAGTCATAAGCCTACAACTTTGTAATCCACTTCTGTTGCCTATCATTCAAATCACACTGACTCATGAAGTATTTGATGTTGTTGTGATCAGTATTGATAACAAACTTCCCCCCAACTAGGTAGGACCGAAACTTGGCCAATGCATGCATAATAGCCAACATCTCCCGATCATAGATGGAATAGCTCCTCTCCACTCCACAGAGCTTCCTGCTCTCAAAAGCAATGGGATGCTTCTCCTACACCAAGACTGCCCCAATCCCATCACCTGATGCATCACAATGAAGCTCAAATGGCTTTGTGAAGTCCAGTAGAGCCAATACTAGACATGATGACAACACTTTCTTGAAATGATCGAAGCATCTCTGAGCTTCTCCTGTCCATACGAAGGCTCCTTTCCTGGTAAGGTCTATCAAGGGTGCAGCAGTCTGTGAAAATCCCTTAACAAATCTCCTATAAAACCTGCAGAGACCAAAGAACCCCTTAAGCTATGTGAGGTTCGTAGGAGTAGGCCAATCAACAATAGCTCTAACCTTTTCAGGATCTACCCGAACTCCATCTGCGCTGATGATATGCCCAAGGTATAGTAGCTCAGTTAACCCAAACTCACACTTAGAATCCTTGGCATATAGTGACTCTTTCTCCAAAATGGAAAACACCATCTCAAGATGTTGTAAATGCTCCTCCCAAGTCTTCCTGAAGACTAAAATGCCATCAAAGAAAATCAAGACAAATCTCCTAAGCTACCCCCTAGATACCTAATTCATGCAACTTTGGAATGTAGCAAGGGCATTGATTAGCCCAAATGGCATAACCAAAAACTCGGAGTGGCCATAGTGACACCGAAAAGTTGTCTTCTCAATGTCCTCCTCCCTCATCTTGATCCGATGATACACTGACCGTAAATCAATCTTCGTAAAAAAGCATGCACCATGCAATTCATCAATCAACTCATCTATCTGTGGGATGGGATATCTGTTCTTAACGGTCTCTTTATTTAATACCCTATAATTGATGCAAATGCACATCGTCCCATCCTTCTTTACCAACACTATTGCTAAAGCAAAGGGGCTCTTACTAGGCCTGATATGCCCCATCTCCAACAAATCCTTAATCGCCTTCTCTATCTCATCCTTGTGTTTCTTAGGATGACAACAAGGAGTAATCATAATTGGTTTGGCTCCCTTCTCGAGCTTAATAACATGCTCTATCCCTCTGTCAAGAAGAACCCCATGCGGAATCTCGCCAAAAACTTTTGCATGCCTATCATGTATCTCCTGGATACCTAGTGGATGACTCTTCACCTATGGCTCTTGTGAGGCTGGCATAGTGAAACATTCTGCCGCCCACTCTACATCATCATGCCGAAATAGTCCCTGCATTCTCCTCAAGGAAATTACTCTGCAGCTCCCATTTGAAAGTCCTCTAAGTACAACAGTTTTGCGCCTATGTTGGAACCTCATCTCCAATTTTGCTAGTTTGAATGTGAACTCAACTAGCGAGGCCATCCATGTCATGCTAAGGATGAGATCATAGTCTCCCATGTCTACTACATAGAACTCATCCTCCAACTCATAGCCATCTCCAAACCTAAGGTGAAGATTAGATATCTTTCGAGTGCATAACAATTTGTCACCATTAGCTACCATAACTCTAAACCCGATGTGCTCCTCGGTCTATAAACCTCTCTTGGCTAGCAATCATGCATCTATGAAATTATGTGTAGCCCCAGTGTCAATGAGTGAGATCACTTTCTGCCCTTGGATAGTACCCCTAACCTAAAATGTGATTGCCTTTTGAGCCCTTGTTAATTGTGCCAACGACTTCTCATCCTTAGGAATGTTGCTCTCCTCTGTAGTGCTATCCTCGTCTAAATCAGTGTTGATCCTCCCTCTCTGACTGTGACTCCTCTACTGAGAAATACTCCATTTGATTTGCCTTAGCCTTGAGAGGACACTTATGAGATAAATCCCAAGGCTCTCTACAATGAAAACATAGCTTCTTCTTCCTCAACTCATTCAGGGTGTCATTATCCAACTTATTAGCCCTTTTTGGCTGAGCGTCCTTGTGAAAAGATTTTTTGTCCTTCTCCTTGTCCTTTTTCATATATGAATCCCTATGTTGAAATCTACTCCTAAAAGAGGAAGGTGCTAAGTCAGGAGCCTTCTTAGTAGCCTTCTGTAATGTAGCTAGGTCATGCCCCTTGACCCAACCCCTCAAGGATCTAAAAGTCCATCCATAAACAACACTACTAACTTGCTCTCTGAAATATTTGTGACCAGCACAACTAACCTCTGAAATTCACTAATATACGACTCAATTGATCCCCATTGTTTGAATTGTGCCAACTCCTTAAATTGTAACTCGGGATTCCTGGTATTAAATCTCTCTATGAGCTTCTCAGTGAACTCATAAGATGTGATCTGATCATGCCCCAAGGTCACCATGCACCACTCATGTGCCGGTCCATCCAAGTGAATAGCCGCATACTTTATAGCCTCCTCCTCAAGCATAGGATTCAGCTGCAAGTATGTATCTACCTTCTGCACCCAAGCTCGTGCAGTCATCTTCCCTAAAGCATCATAATAAGGTAAAGCAAGTTTCCCAACTTTCTTTCTCAGCTCAAAGTTTTGATTTCTCCCTCATGATCTAGGCATGTGTCTCATCCTCAAGTCCATATAATATATGAGGGAAATATCCACTTGAAACTTTGGTCCACTAGCCTCCCAGTCCCTCCTGAAGTGATCCTGTAACTAGGTAACCTACGGTTCATTAACTGGTTGAATTGGATCTCTGGGTGGGAAGGTGGGTAGAAGAGGTCTCGAGCTTGCTGTTCAAGTTGGGCATGCAACATGTCTAAAGTTATCAGTCTCATTCCCATTGTTGCCATGTCCATTATTACCATTAATGTTATTCTCAAGACCGTTGTTGTTGCCTCGGCCTCCATTATTATTGCCCTTATTGTTGTCATTTCCCCCATTGTTATTGGTTCCATTGTTGACATCACCTGGATTAATATTGATGCCCATCTATCTAGTCATAAGCTGCAACATCATATTCATTTGCCTATCATGCTTCTGTTGCATACGCTGCCCCTCCTCTAATGTATCTAGTAACCATCTGAACATTACATCCTCTTGATCTGGACCAGTATTCCTGCCTCTACCTTATCTTGTATTCCTGTCATCTCGGTCATCCATACTGTTGTCTTGTTCAAAGAATATCTCCTCTGTGTCTGTATGATTGGATTGTATGTCCCTCTGCACGAATGAACTAGCCTGTTCGCTCTGCAAGTTTGAACTCCTACTTTGTCTTGCTCTGGTATTGCGAAAATTATAAAGCCCCTGTCGCATGCTCAAACATAAATGCTTAGCCCCTTTTAATTTCTGCTTCTAGCGTTTTGACATTTTGTCCAACAGTTTTTCCTCTATCCGACTGTCCCAAATTCCTAATAAGACCTCCACAGGATGGCAGGACTTATAGCTCTGATACCACTGTAATGGGCACCCTGAAAATGCCCAAGGACTAAACCAACTGCTGATAAAGATTTTAATGTTTTTTGCATAGATTTTGAAACCACATAACATGAACAAGAAGGAATTTATGCAAACTGAAGATTGAACTACTACTGAAATAATATTAGTTTTCAAACTAATAAAATTAAATACAAAGCAGCTCACTAATTACTCCAGCATCATAAAATCAAATACATAATAAACTCTTCAACTCACTAATTACACCCAATCTGCCTGTAGCTGGAAATGCGCCCAAGCTGCCTGCTAATGAAGTTGATAGCAATGAATTCCAAAGGCCATACCCCAAGGGAATGACGTCTAGAATGTCACAAGAGAGGATAGATGTCCTCTAATGCCAAGAATAGATTTGTAACTCACACATCCATGTTCTTCTCATATTCCACCGCGCCTAACAATAGTTACAAGCTCTCCTTTTATTCCTGCTTCATAGGGTCGACCACTTTACACAAGCAATGTGGATAAATTAAATTAAATTAAATAAAAGAAAAGGCTTACAGTCGCACAACTAGACAACTGCTAAAGTGGGGGCATTATAGATTGATTCATTTTGGAACATGACAGAGCAAGGCAAGTACTACGCCAAAAGCCGAGGCTGGTTGTGAATGGTCCCAACGGCGTTAAGGTTGCAGTTTTCCTCCCACCACAGTGCCAACACAGACTAACCCTCTCATCTCCACGTGGCCACCCAATCAAGGGTGGGTCCCAGCCCAAGGTACATGTCCAATGAGAATCTGCACCAGCATGGCATTTAGAACAGAACATCAAAGCCTACCATGCTCCACAAGGCTAGACCTTGAGAGCTCAACTCTTTTACCAAGCCAGGAAACCACAGACACTACAGCAAAGGTCCAAATTGATAGTGAATTGCATCCCACCTTGCAGGGTCCCTAAGGATACCATCCCAGCCCCTCCTACATGCACAATTGCAATCACACAAAATATGAGCATGACAATAAATTCCCTAGCCCCTTTAACCTCTGATACCGATTCGTGGCCCTGCTCCCTGGCTTCCGCATCTGATACGGACGGATGCGGGAAGCCTCCGGATGCGCTGCGGGTGCTGCCCAGAAGCCACCCGCAGGCATCCGGGAGCATCCGGACGCATCCGCGGGAGTTAGGCGGAAAACTAATTAAATAAAGTATATTTTAACTTAAAACAATGAAAAAACATGTGACTAAAAGCATTTTTTAAAGCATTTTTTCACAATAAAACCCTAAAATGACCCTAGAAGACAACATAGAAGCATTCACAAGAGTCATTTTAGAGTTTTGTTTGCACCTACAGCCACTCCTTCATTGTGAAGCTAAGTTTAGCATTTTCGAAGAGGATTGATCGAAGAGGGAGAGATAGCTTTCTCAAAGAAGTTTAAACCATTCAAAGAAGTTTAAACCATTCAAGGTAAGTGATCAATCCTTTTCTTGAGTATTTAGATGAATTTTTTTGAGTTTTTGATGATTTTTTTAAGTTCTTGAAGATTTTTTTTAAGTTTTTTTTCAATTTTTTTTTTTTGAAAGATATGTAGAAGCAACTTCGGGTATCTATTTTAGTAGTTTTTCTCACTTCTTTCCACTTGTATGCATGATCATTGATGTTCATCGTTGTTAGGAACTAATTAAAATTTATTTATTTTCTTATACAATAGGTTGCAAAAAACTAGACAAGAATGGATACCGGTGGTAGTGCTAGTCAAAGTTCAGTGGGGGGCCAAGGAGGGGAAGGGACTGATAATTTCAAAATTGATGTAGGTTCTCCTTTGTGGAGACATACAACACGGATATCACAGGTTTCAGGAGGTGGCTCATACTATTGGAAGTGCAATTATTGTCAAAGTAACAAAGGAAAACCTTTCAATAGCTCATATTCTCGAGTGAAGCTTCATTTTATGGGCCCTGCTGGCAAAGGATTTGGAATGTGCAAAGGCAAAAATGGTACTGGGATGACTAGCGCAGAAATACTTTCATTTGTAAGAGAACAAGAAGCTGCTGATGCATTGATCAATAGATCAAAAAAAAGCTACTATCAAGGTCCTTCCTCAAAGAGCAAGCCAAAGACACCCACTGAACCAATGGCATCCTCCCAACACCCATTCTTGCAGGTACCTGTGCCAGAAGAGGATGAGGAAGAAGTGGAAATTTCAACCCGTAAAAGAGGCCCATTGGACACCGCATTTAAAATGGGGGCAAGAGACCGCGCTGATGAAGCTATTGCACGTTGCCTCTATGCGAATGGGCTTTCTTTCAACTTGGTGAGATCACCATATTGGAAGGAAATGGTGGCAGCAATCAAAGAATCACCAGCTGACTACACAAGCCCGGGCTATGAAAAGGTGCGTACAACTTTATTGCAACAAGAGAGGGCACATATAGAGAGAGACCTTCAACCAATCAAAAAATCTTGGAAAACTTCGGGTCTAACTATTGTGTCAGATGGTTGGAAGGATACAAGAAACCGGCCACTGATTAATGTGATTGCAATTTCCCCCAAAGGGGCAATGTTTTTGAAGGCCATTGATTGTGAAGGGCAAGTGAAGGATTCGGAATTCATTTCTAGAATTCTCATTGAAGCCATTGGGATGGTGGGTAGTGAGAATGTGGTACAGGTGGTCACTGACAATGCCAAAAGTTGCAGGGGTGCAGGTGCTTTAGTTGAGAGTCGGTATGACCATATTTTTTGGACTCCATGCACTGTTCACTCCCTTAACTTGATCATGCAGAGGATTGGCACTGAAGTAGATTGGGTGAAGAAAATATATGAAGAGGGGGAGGACATACAGATGTTTGTGACCAACCACCACATGTCACAATCCATTTTTAGAACATACTCCAAATTGGAGTTGCTGAAGGTAAATTAATTTTTTTAAATTACTAAGTTTCATGGTTTTGTAATTTAGTTAAAAATTAAAATTTATAATTATATTGTCAATTGACATATTGTTAACTTGCTTAGGTTGCTGAGACCCGTTTTGCATCTCATACAATCGTTATGAGACGACTCCTCAAGGTAAAAGATGCATTAAGTCAAATGGTCATCGGTCATCAATGGGGTGTATGGAAGATCTCAAATTCAGAAAGAGCACAAAGGATTAGGAATTTGATCTTGAATGAGAGTTGGTGGGCTCGTGTGGCATATGTATTGGATTTCACCGAGCCCATCATGACTATGCTCCATTTTGCTGATACAGATACACCTTGCTTAGGGGATGTGTATGATGGCATGGACACCATGGTTGAGAAGGTAAAACATTCTATACAAGCACATGAGAGTGACCCCACACAATGTGAAGCCTTATGCAAACAAGTGCAAGCAATTATCAACCATCGCTGGAATAAGATGACTACCCCATTGCACCTCCTTGCATATGCCTTATCTCCTAGGTACTATAGTGAGGAGATAGCTGGTATGCCGAATAGAGTTGCACCATTTGCGGATGAGGAGGTTGCTGAGGGGTGCCACAAAGCCCTTTCAAGACTCTTCCCACTAGAAGAAATGCATGAAAAAGTGAGGGAAGAATTTGGGTTGTTTGCTTCGGGGTTAAAGCATTCTCCATTTGCACTAAAGGACCAAAATAGAATGGGAGCTATCACATGGTGGTACATGTATGGTCAACCTTTCAAGCATCTTCAACCTCTTGCAATCAAAGTCCTATCACAAGTAAGTTTTTTATTTTGTTTTATAAATTTGTTTTAAAATTTTATGTTGACACTTGCATTGTAGAATTTAGTGTTTCACACATTCTATAAAATTAATTTGCTTTTCATTTGTATGTTTTGTGACAACTATATAGGTTGCTAGTTCTTCTGCTGCTGAAAGGAATTGGAGTACATAATCCTTTATCCATTCGGTGAAGCGCAACCGGTTAGGCTCCAAGAAAGCTGAGGACTTGGTCTTTGTCCACACCAACTTGCGTCTTTTGTCACGTAAGAATGATCATTACAAGGAAGGGGCAACAAAGCTTTGGGATGTAGCCCCTGAGTGTGCAGATTTGGATGCAACACTTCATGATCTTGTTACAGTTGGAGACGGTGATGATGTTAGTGTGGCACGTGGTGCATCTAGCATAAGTGGAACCATGCTTGGTTCAAATGATCTTTCAGCAGTTGGAGATGACAATGAGAATGTAGATTTTCTTGCAAATCCCTATGATTCAGAGCCAGACTCTGATTGATTGAATCTTCAGACTTCAATCATTTACCATGTTTTTAAATTTTATTTTGTTGGAATCTTGAACATGACCTATTTGAACTTATTGTTTAAGAGTCAAGACTAAACGCTAATGTTGGACAAACACATATTGATATTGATATATGAATATCATATGAATTTTGAAATATCTTGAATTTTGTTTAAGGGTTCAATTAACTGTTAAGTATCATAGATTCATAGTCATATTATGCTTTATCAAATGATTTGTTTTTGTATCTTTATTCCATTTTGTTGCATATGTTAATATTATAATATTATATATATATATATATATATATATATATATATATATATATATATATACATTTCCTCCCGCATCCGCATCCAAAAAAAAAAAAATCCCCGCATTCCGTATCCGCTTCCGGAATCCGCTTCGGAATCCGCATCCGAATCGGTAACTTAGCCTTTAACTAGAAGATATGCCAACTCCATCAAGGATGTCAGCCTTATTAGGAAAAAGCTACCCTTAAATCAGCAGCATAAAACAAACAAAAAAAGAGATTTATTGATTATTTATTTATTAACATAGTCTAGAAAAAAAACTAATGTGAAATTGTAGATTGCCAAAAAAGATTGATTCATTTTGGAACATGATAGAGCAAGGCAAGTACTATGCCAAAAGCCTGGGCTGGTCATGAATGGTCCCAACAGAGTTAAGGTTGCAGTTTGCCTCCCACCACAGTGCCAAAACAGACTGACCCTCTCATCTCCCCATGGCCACCCAATCAAGGGTGGGTCCCAGCCCAAAGTACATGTCCAGTGAGAATCCACACCAGCATGGCACTTAGAATATAACATCAAAGGTGTTAGAATATAACATCAAAGCTTACCATGCTCCACAAGGCTTGACCTTGAGAGCTCGGCTCTTTTACCAAGAAAGGAAACCAAAACACTACATCAAAGACCCAAATTGATAGTGAATAGTACCCACCAGCATTGAGAGTGGGGTTTCATCCCACCAAAGTGACAACCTCCTCATGATCACATGGCTGTCCGATTGTGGGTGAGTTCCAGCCCTAGGTACACACCTAGCGTGAATTTGGACCACCACGACATTTAGGATGGGACATCAGACACTAAGTTTGTTGGCTATTTTTGGAGGGCACTTTGGAAGAAGTTGGAACAAAACTCAATTTTAGTTCAGCTTGCCATTTTTAAACAAATGGGCAAACTGAGGTGGTCAATAGAAACTTTGGCACATCTTAAGAAGCCTAGTGAGTGAGCATCCTAAACAATGAATCAAGTACTTGCTCAAGCAGAATTTGCCTACAATTATTCATAAAATAGGAGCACAGCTTTATTCCATTTCAAATTGTGTATGGCATGCATCCAAGAGGTGTTTATGAGTTGAGAAACTTGGATAATCAAGAGACAAGAAGTATTGATGGAGAATAGTTGCATGAGCATGTCAAACAGCAGCTTCAAGAAAATATATGGACATAGAAGGAAAGAGCAGATTTGAAGAAGAAAGAGGTAAGTGGGGATTTGTTTCTTGCACATTTATGGTAGGAAAGATTTTTCAAGAAAGAATACGGTAAGGTGAAATTGAAAAAGATTGGGATTTGCAAGATCTTGAGGAGATTTTCCTCAAACTTCCAAATGGAAGTGGAAATTCTCCTATATTCAGTGTTTTAAATTTATATCCTTTCAAGAGTGAAGAAGATTTCACAAATGCAGCTGAACCTAATGATGATCAGATTATAAATTGGGAAGAGCAACTACCTAAAACACAACCAAAATGGATTGAACCAATCCTAGACAAAAAAAAAAAGTTGTGAAGAGAAATAGAGGCAAAGTATATGTTCAATATTTGGTCAAGCGGAAAGATCATCTTCTTGAAGATGCTATGTCGATGACAACTTCAGATATATCAAAGTATGGTAACAGCATTGAAGAGATCACGGAAAGTAGCCCATTAACAAATATTTTGTTCATTGGTAATCATATGCAGGTGCATCATTTATTTGTGTGTTTTTTAATGTATTGTCATGGTTTCTAGCTATTTCTAAACTCATGCATGTATAAAGTAATTCATTTGTTTGATAGCCTCCTAATAATCTTGTAATGTGCCAAGAATAAACTAAATTTTCTTGTTTTGGCCTGTATCTAGGAAATTCAAATAAGTTCAGGGGTAGTTTTGACTTTTCAAAATGAAAGAGATTTAAAGTAGTCTATTTTGCTTCAATTCACCTCTCCTCCCACCAATTCTGTTTAAACAATGCCTATATACCTGTAATCATGTAGCACACGCAGGAGAAGAAGAAAAGTAAGATTTATTTATCCTTCAAATATACTATTTATTGAAATATACAGGCCGCCGAATTTGCAAACTTCAAAATAAAATGTGTCGGGTGCTTTAGCTCGAGTTTTTTTTGGTATCCGTACTTTGAATTGAAAGGGACTCTGATTGCTAGGAAAGGTCTGCAGAAAATGGTCTTCTACTCTACAAAAATGGTACAGGTTTTCCATATTCATGGCACTATGAGTGGAATGTCTTTGTCCTTGAAAGACTCCCACAAAGAGGAGCCTTCTAAGCTCAACATACCAGGGACTAATTGATCAAATCGTGGCCTGTAACATTGAGCAGAATAAAGAATTAAATCAGTGTTGCTGGGCATTCTTTGTGTTCCGAATTGAATGTAATCTCCTTATTCCAATCATTTGTTGTTTCAGGTTTTCCACGTTGAGTATTTAAGGCACTAAGAAGCTATTTAGTTTCAGGTGTGTGTCACATCAGGCTATTTCAGAGGCAAAGTAATACAACTAGTGGACACTGTTATGGTACTAGGTTGCACTAGGGTGAAAAGTATAACGATGTTTCTGAAAATCACAAGTGATAACATAGAAACCCAATATTGAAGCAGCATGAGTCCACACAGAAATGAACAGATTGAAAATAAAAGATGTATGTAGAATGTCAAAATATTGATTTATTGAGTCAAGAAACACATTACTTTAAGAGGGCATCTTCCAAAAGGACCAATGCTTTAAAAATGGAAGATTATTCCTTCTTTCAGATTTAGGCGACCCCTTAAACCCCAAATTAGGTTCCCTGCTATGTATAAACAGAAAATTAAAAACTACTAAAACGTTACTGGGAGCCCCTATATTTTCACTTGAATATTCCTCATGCATTTAATCGTGATACCGTAGCTATCTGTTGACCCTTTAACTTGATTTTCAAATGGCACACGCACCTGAGGCAATTGGCTTCTTTGTTGAAGTATTGCTAGAAGTTAAAGGAGCTGTAAAACAAGTCATGTTTGCATGTGCATGTTGCTGAGTATGCTTCACCAAGCCCACATTCTCAATTCATTGTTAGTATTTCTCGTGACCATAACCATGCCCTTTGAAACGTGAACACCAGCATTTATTTGATTAGCGTATGCATTAGCACCTTAAACTTTACAAATGGTCCAACATACTCACCCTAAGTACTTCGAAACTTCTGTCAATCCTTCTCAAGGCTTTCCACCCTTCGATCCACTGCGTGCAATTTGACCTTCGATCTCCATTATTTTTGTTTCCATTTCTATTTGTTTTCTCCCATCAAAGCCAAGAAAGTGGATAGATAGATACATAGATAAAATTTTAACGTCCACGAGGATAAAAAGGGCGCCGTCTATCCTCACCCAAGAAGCGACATGGTAGACCAAAAAAACAAAAGCATTCTGTACTAAATTATACAGCTTAACAGAAGAAGTGACCAGAAACAAAAGAATCAAAAGGTAATGGAGAGTTGACCCACTTTTGAACATACATTTTAATTGTGTTTTAAATTTAGGTTGGGTCCTATGGAAGGGGGCTTCCTACAAAATAGAGTGAAGCCACTTGCTACTTTATAGGGAATATTTTAAAGCTAGCGGTTCTATGATTTATGATATTCAATATTTTTGCTCCAAAATTTAAGGTAGATGTGAATTAAAAATAAGCTGAAATTTAAAATTCTCTCTAAAACTACATTTTAATTGAAAAATTAAAATTTAGATTATTGACAAGTGGAAAAAAGCATTCCTAAGCTAGTGGGGCTATTTCCAGCTCCACCCCGTTTTCACCTGTTTCCTAAAAATGAGGAGCTTCTACTTTTTCGAAGAAGATTCTAAATAATCCCATAGCAAAATTATATTTTTTCTCATGAGACCACCTTCCTTTAAAATAGAGCTTAAGCCCCCTTCATGGGACCGCACCATTATACATGCATGATATGTATGCTATACATTGCCATACCTTAACAAAAGAAGTGAACACGAAACTAAACAATCAAGAGATAATGGAGATGTGGCCCCATTCTTGAACAAACTTTTTAATTGTGTTTTAAAATTCTCCATATAACACGGTCAATGTGAAACTTTTAAAAATAACAGTAATGCAAACTTGAATAAAACTCATTGAAGATATCACCCAAATAGATTATGTTTAATAAATTATATCGAAGATATGGAATTTATGCTTGAGAGTATTTTGTAATAATAAATTAAATGTCTAGATTTTTCCAAATGTTTATTATAATTTATTTTAATAATTATGTTAGTATAATATATAAATAAGTGACTTAAAATAAATACATGATCTCGAAATTTGAATGATGTGTTATTTAAATTTTTAAAATATATAAATAATTAAATTTAAAAATTATGAATTGATATTCATTTAATATATTTGATTTAATTTTTAACTAATAAGTTTAGATTTACTTGTAATTTTAATATAAATGCTAAAAAATTAACTTTAACATTTTTCATATAATTGACATTAATTTAGTAATCTTATTAAAATAATAAAATAAAGTAAATAATGTATAATAATCATTATATGATGTATAACTAAAATAGAATGATTATTGAATAAATAAAAAATATCTAATAATGGTCTAGATTTATTTAAGAATCTATAATAGCCTTATAATCATTAGATTCAAAATTTGAACCATGATTTGTTATAAATATGTATGTTTCCATTGATTTAATTTGCAAGCAAGTTATATTTGTTCACAAGAATTATTTTTCATTGTGGCTATCTCGAATCATAGATTTTTAGGTAAAAAGATATATCCATCTTGATAAGATTTCATTGTAAATATAAAGTTTTGGTATGAAGATTAAGGTTATATGATTTACGAACTGCTATAGGGTTTAGATTTTGCGGTTATAGGGTTTAGGGTTTTGGGATTAAGATTTAGGCTTTTGTGGGAAGGCAATGGGGTAGGGGAAAGAAGAAGATAATGGAGGGAGGGAGAGAGGGAGGGAGAGGGGAGGTTAAGGAGAGAAATGGGGAGGGGGGTGATAGAGTGGGAGAGGGGGGTATAAGGGGAAAGAGATAAGGAGAAATTGAGAAGGGGAAAGAGAAATAAAGAAGGGGAAGCGAGATACCGTAGAGTAGAAGAACGGGCCCAAGGGAGATTCTCTCTCTCTCTCTCCTCTCTCTCTCTCTCTCTCTCTCTCTCTCTCTCTCTCTCCCTCCCCTTGAACCCTATAAACCTAATCCATGAACCATAGATTATTTCTCCCTTCCTCCCCTCTCTTTCCCTGTAATATCTCTATTCCTCCCCCACCTCTCTCCCTCTCACTATAAAACATAAACTGAGAAATAAAGTTTTTTTAAGGTGCACATTTGTTAACTAAAGAGGGAGGTTGTAGTATGCAACTTATCTATTTCTCTTCTTCCTTTCCCTTCTTACTACTATACATATCCACCTCCCCCACTCTTTTTTAAGCTCTCTCTCTCTCTCTCTCTCTCTCTCTCTCTCTCATGATAACCAATTACCAACTTCCCTCTATCCTCCTCCATATATCTCACCCATCTCCTTCCTTATCTACCTCTCTTGTAGCTCTATCCCCCTGTAGGATTCTTTTATCTCTACCAACCCCCTATCTAGTTCTATCCCTTCATCTGGACTTACCTGCCCCACCATCGCCCTACCCCTCTCTCCTCATCTACTCTCTCTCTCTCTCTCTCTCTCTCTCTCTCTCTCTCTCTCTCACACACACACACACACACACACACACACACAAACTTCCTCCACATCATCCTATTTTTCTCTCTATATATACCTATGTCCATTTCATTTCTAATATATCTATCTTTGTAAGGCCCTACTCATATAAGAAAGGCAATAAGAGACAACAAAAGGGAGTCTATAAGATATCACCTATAGAAGGTGGAAATACATGTCGCCCAATAGTCAATCCTCCTCCATTTTTTAATTTGAGATAACATTAAATAAGAATAAAAAGTACATCTCACCAAGCATAATATAATTTTGTGTAGGTTATACAATACAATGTATAGTTCAACTTGGTACTCTATATTTATAGTGAAATATCATTGAGGTGTGAATACTTTCCTAAAGAAAAATGATTTGATATCCAAGCTTCAATATGAGGTAAAACCAGATGAGCAAGGAGTACATCTTATCAAACACTGTGTTTCAAAATATACTATTTTTCACAACACATCTCTCTGTGTGTGTGTGTGTGTGTGTGTGTGTGTGTGTGTGTGTGTGTGTGTGTGTGTGTGTGTGTGTGAGAGAGAGAGAGAGAGAGAGAGGATCAAGCTACATTTGGTGGAGAGATAGAATAAAATAGTAGGGAAATGGGGAGATAGGAAGAGGAGGAGGACAAGAAAGAGTTGAAAGCATATAAGAAAGAGAGGGAAAGAGTGAGAGAGGGGTAAAAGATTTATAATTTAGGGTTTATAGTTATAGGGTTTTGGTTTTAAGCATTATGGATTAAGATTTAGAGTTTAGAGAGAGAGAGAGAGACATCTATGATGTATCAATTTGAGACATCCTTTAGCATATGTATATATTTACTTGTATTGTATTCATAACTTTTTGATTCATTGTCATTATCTGTGCAACATGTGTAGTGGAAGTTGTATTATTATGTATAACATGGTGTATCACTATGATGAATTATAAGGTTAAGATTAGGGTTAGGGATGGGATTATGATTAGGGTTTATTATTATGGTTCAAAATTTGGTTAGGGTTGATCTAATATAATAAATGATCCAATCTACATGTATACTCAAAGAATCTCTTTCTATAGGATGTATCCACAAATATGATAGATCTACCATTCCCAAGTCATAGACCCATGGATATAATTATAGTCTTGAAAGCCCGAAGGGTTGAATGCTTGAATGCTCATGCATGGTTGAAAAAGATATAATTCCTTGATGAAACACTCCACTAATGAAGAAATAATATAGATCTTGAGAAGAAAACACATGAATGATTAGGACTCCTAGGAACACATGGTCTCATGTGGTTCGTCAAAGGGGTCATAGATATTAGGGTTTATGGACAAGTATATAGTTTAGAGATTATGAATATAGAGTTTAGGGTTCTAATAATATGTAGGGTTTAGAGTTTAAGGGAGAGAGAGGGGAGAGATAAGGAAAAGAGGGAGCTTTGTAGCTAAGATACTAGCTTTCTAGAAGTGAGTATTTTTTATAAAAATATATCAATACTGCACCCTAAACCCTATGAAGGGGGAGAGAGAGAGAAGGGGAGGGGGGGGGTGGTAAACAATACACACAACTACCTCCTCTATTAAGATTAAACCATGAACAAAAATAACAATTACATGCAAATATAACCAATATCAAAAAATAATAGATCGCACAGAAAAGAACACAAGACACCAAGATTTAACATGGTTCACCCAATCCCTAAGCTACATCCACCAAATAACAAGTCCAATATTATTATGATCTAGTGATTACAACCTGATTACAATTTGTAATCCCTTACAACTCAATACCGCTACAACAACCAATTTTCGCATCACAACAATGAAACAATCCCTGACCCTAAGCTCTTTTATACAAGTATTTAATGCCACTTTAGGGTTACAACATGTTAGCCATATGTCAGCCATACGTTGGTCAAGACCCAATTTTTTTTTGAAGTATGTATAGTATTTCCCCCATCAGTCATCACAAACTAATAATCTCCCACTTGGGGACTAATCAAATTCCACACTAGACAACAATCTCCCACTTGGAGATTGATCTTGTAGCAATATCACTACCACATGAGGCTCCCATTGGATCGAACCAACCTGGACGATGCTATTCTTTGATTCATGTTCAGTCTAGAAGACTAACCGAAGCTAAAGAGGATTTAAGCTTCTCCCTTGTTACTACCTTTGTAAACATATCTGTTGGATTGTCATCTATATGCATCTTGTCCAGCTTTAATTGTCCATCATCCAAAATTGACCGAATGAAATGGCACCACAACTGTATGTGTTTGGTCTTTGAATGCAAAGCTGATTTTTTTGCAAGATGAATGGCACTCTGACTATCTATAAACAAATAATTATCCTTCTGTGGTGTCCCAATTCTTCCACGAAGAATTGAAGCCACATCATCTCCTCGGTTGCCTCTATAGTAGCAACATACTCTACCTTTGTAGTGGATAAAACATTAACCTTCTATAACCTAGAAACCCATCTCATGGTTGCCCCACCAATAGTAAAGACATAACCTGTAGTACTCTGTCTAGTATCAATATCCTCTGCCAAATCTGAGTCAACATAACCCTATAAATCAATAGTAGAGCCCCCAAAGTGTAAACAATCATTAGATGCTCCTCTCAAATATCTGAGAATCCATTTGACTACATTCTAATGCTCAATTTCTGAATGACTCATATACATGCTAACGACTCCTATTGCATCTGCAATATCTAGCCTAGTACATACCATAGCATACATCAAGCTTCCTACAGCTGAAGCATAGGGTGCCTTGGACATCTTATCCTCCTTTTCTTGTGTCTTAGGACACATCAACTCAGTCAACTTCAAATGACTAGGTAAAGGTGTGCTGACAACTTTAGCATTCTCCATAGAGAAACATTGCAACACCTTCTCAACATAAGTAGCCTGAGATAGTGTCAATTTCCTGTTCTTCCTATCTCTACAAATCTTCATACCAAGTATTTTTTTTGCTGCCTACAAATCCTTTATAGCAAATGTATGTGCTAACTGGCACTTCAGAGCCTTAATATGATCCATGTTAGACCTAGCTACAAGCATATACATAAAATAATGTGGCTGTCATCATCCAACCTCTTAAAATGAACACAATGATCTGAATGACGCCTATTGTGTCCATGCTCATGCATAAAACTGCCAAATTTCAGATACCATTTTCAAGGTGCTTTTTTCAAGCCATATAAACTTTTCTTCAATTTGCACACTAAGTTCTCCTTGCCCTCGACCCTAAATCCCTATGGCTATGCCATATACATCTCTTCATCCAAATCACCATGAAGGAAGGTTGTTTTAACATCAAGCTACTCTAAATGCAAATCTTCAGTAGCTACAATACTTAAAATAGTGCAGATAAAAATCATTTTAACAATTGGAGAAAATATATCATCAAAATTAATTCTTTTTTTCTATGCAAATCCTTTTACAACTAACCTGCCTTTGAATCTTTTTTTACCTCCATCATCTTCTTTTAACCTGTAAACCCAATTATTTTGTAAAGCCCTTTTACATGTAGATAATTTGCATAGATCCCAAGTCTTATTTTTTAGCAAAGAGTCCATTTCTTCTTTCATTGAAGACTCCCACTGAGTCTTAGTATCCACCTGTACAGCTTCATCATAACATTTAGGTTTACAAGCATCAATAAGTAAAATAGAATATAGAGAGGGAGAAATCTTTCTGGAGGTCTAATTTTCCTTGTTGACCATCTAACATTCATTGGTGTGTGGGGTATTTTTTGTTGCAATTGTTTCACATCATGAGGAATGGCTAGAACATCATATTTTGGAGTATCATCTCACACTACATAATCATCTTCTTTCTTCTCATGTTGCTGTAACAAATCTTTGTACAACACTTTGTCATTGAATATGACATCCCTGATTCTTGCAATTTTATAATTTTCAAAATTCCAAAGCCTATAACCAAATTCATTAATGCCATATCCAACAAATACACATTTCTTTGACTTAGCTTCCAGCTTGGTTCTATTTTTAGAATCTATGTGAGCAAATGCTTCACAACCAAAGGTTTTGAGAAAAGTATAACTCACCTTCTTACCAATCCATGCTTCCTCTAGAATACCACAACTCAAAGGAGTAGAGGGACCTCAATTAATCAAATATACAACAGTATTGATAGCCTCCACCCATATGTGTAAGGGTAACCCAACATGCAACCTTATGCTCCTTACATGCTCCATTATAGTCCTATTCATGCGTTCAACCACTCCATTTTCTTGTGGAGTCCTTGGAACAATTTTCTATCTACGAATACCATTAGTGGAGCAATAATCTTCAAATTCATGACTACAATACTCGCTGTAATTATCAGATTAGAGACATTTTAATTTCTTACCAGTCTCATTTTCAACCAAGCATTTCCATTGCTTTAAAGTTTTAAATACATCATATTTATGTCTAAGGAAATAAATCCATACTCTTCTAGTTGCATCATCAATGAATGTAACATAATAATGAAAGCCACCAAGAGATGATACCTGAGCCAGTCCCCATACATCGGTATACACAAGCTCTAATTTCTCCTTTTTGTTTTTCATCCCAGTCTTCACAAAGCTCACTCTCTTTTGTTTTCTATACACACAACTTTCACAGAAATCCATATTAACACACTTCAAACCTAGTAAAACATTCTTTGAATGAATTACTTTCATACCTTTCTCACTCATGTGCCTAAGTCTATTGTGCCATAATGTTGTATCAAAATTTACAATAGCTATTTGTTCTCCCTGCTCAATTGCAACAATTGTTCTTGAACATTCATTTTTCTCTGAAACAATTAAAGTAGAAGGAACAATATGACATGTACAAAGATATAAGGTGCCTACCTTCAGAACTTTTGCTACTACAAGGGAACCTTTTGAAACCTTCCAATTTGTATCATTAAAAGTAACTACACAAACCTCGTCACCGAGTTAACCTGCTAAAATTAAACTCCTACTCAGCTTTGGAACATGTCTTACCTCATGTAGTGTCCAATGATTCCCATTCTGCAACTTAATCTTAACTTTTCCCTTTCCAAAAATCTGACAAGGTTCATTATCTCCCAAATAAACAAGTCTAAAATCCCCTTGGACATAATCAATGAAATAACCTCTACGAGGTGTAGCATGAAATGAAGCACCAAAACCTAAAACCTATGAACCATCAACACTTTCTAAAGATAGAAGCAAAGCATTCTCTTCGGATTTGTTACTTACCACATTTGTTTCATTGTCTCCATCTAGCTTATCTCCTTCATTTTTCTTTCGAGTCCAATAATCTTTCTTTTTATACCCTGGTTTCCCACAGTACCAGTAGTCATTTAGTCCTCTCAATTGAGACCTCCTCCCCTTTGACTTTCCTCATGATTTTCCATGATTTTCAAAATTACTTCCTCTCTTAGTCATTCTGCCTCGACTTTGTGCATTCAAAGCACTTCCTAATGTAGATCCACTTGAGGATTTCCTATGAGTTTTCTCACTCAAAATAACACCAATCACATCATCATATTTTAGGGTATTAGATCCAGGAACAAAATTACTCATGTAGTCATTACCAAGTCATTCCAGCTTTCAGACAAAGAACACAAAATCAAGAGAGCCCTAATTTCTTCATCAAAATTGATACCCACAGAAGATAACTAACTAGTAATAGTATTAAACTCATTTAAATGACCTGCGACAAATACACCTTCTACCATTTTCATATTAAATAAATGCTTCATGAGAAATACCTTGTTTGAAGCCGAGGGTTTTTCCTACAATGTTGCTAGGGTTTGCATCAACTCTTTTGTTGTCTTTGCTTTTGTAATATTAAATTCCATTGATGGTGCTAGGCATAATCGAATGCTTCCAAATGCCTTTCTATCCAAAAGATTCCAATCGTCATTTGACATAGATCTCTGATTCTTGGTTTTGCCTTCCAACGACTTCCATAAATCCTTCTGATAAAGATAGTCTTCCATTTGCATCTTCCATAACTAAAATTTTTACCCACTAAACCTATCAACTCTCAATTTACCCTCGTCTTCCATTGTAGCCACTCAATTGTGAGATTCCCACTCAATTGTGAGACTTTCCTGCTGAGGATAATTGAAAAAAAACCTCGCTCTGATACCATTTGTTAGGATTAAACCACAGACATAAATAACAATTACATGCAAATATAACCAATATCAGAAAATAATAGATCACACAACAAAGAACACAAGACACAAAGATTTAACATGGTTCACCCAATCCCTGGGCTACGTCCGCCAAACAACAAGTCTAATATTATTACAATCCAGTGATTACAACTTGATTACAATCTGTAATCCCTTACAGCTCAATACCACCACAAGAACCAATTTTTGCATCACAACAATGAAACAATCCCTAACCCTGAGCCCTTTTATACAAGTATTTTATGCCACTTTAGGGTTACAACATGTCGGCTATATGTCGGCCACAAAGAATTTATGAAGTATGTATAGTACTTCCCTAATTAGTCACCACAAAATAACAATCTCCCACTTGGGGATTGATCAGACTCCACACTAGACAACAATTTTTCACTTGGAGACTAATCCTTTAGCAATACCACTACCACATGGGGCTCCCACTGGATCAAACCACCCTGGGTGTTGTTGTTCTTTCATTCACATTCAGTCTAGAATACCAAACAAAGTTGAAGAGGAGTTCAACTTCTCCCTTGTTACTACCTTTGTAAACATATATGTTGGATTGTCATCTATATGTATCTTGTCTAGCTTTAATTGTCCATCATCCAAAATTGACCGAATAAAATGGTACCACAACTGTATGTGTTTGGTCTTTGAATGCAGAGATGAATTCTTTGTAAGATGAATGGCACTCTAACTATCTGTAATCAAATAATTATCCTTCTAAGGGTGTCCTAATTCTTCCAAGAAGAATTGAAGCCATATCATCTTTTTGGTTGCCTTTGTAGTAGCAACTTACTCTGCCTTTGTAGTGGATAAAACATTAACCTTCTATAACCTAGAAACCTAGCTCACGGCTGCCCCACCAATAGTAAAGACATAACCTGTAATACTTCATCTAGTATCAATATCTCCTACCAAATCTGAGTCAACATAACCTTGTAAATCAGTAGTAGAGGCCCCAAAGTGTAAACACTTATTGGATATTCCTCTTAGATCTCTAAGAATCCATTTGACTACATTCCAATGCTCAATTCTTGGATGACTCGTATACCTATTGATGACTCCTACTACATGTGCAATATCTGGCCTAGTACATACCATAACATACATCAAGCTTCCTACAACTAAAGCATAGGGTACCTTAGACATCTTATCCTCCTCTTCTTGTGTCTTAGGACACATCTCCTCAGTCAACTTCAAATGACTAGGTAAAGGTGTGCTGACAGCTTTAGCATTCTCCACAGAGAAACATTGCAACACCTTCTTAGCATAATCAGCCTAAGATAGCATCAATTTCTTGTTCTTCCTATCTCTGCAAATCTTCATACCAAGTATTTGTTTTGCTACCCACAAATCCTTCATAGCAAATGCATGTGCTAATTGGCATTTTAGCCCCTCAATATGATCCATGTTAGACCCAACTACAAGAATATCATCAACATGTCAAGATAAAATAATGTAGCTATCACCATCCAACCTCTTAAAATAAACACAATGATTTGAATGACACCTATTATATCTACGCTCATGCATAAAACTGTCAAATTTCAAATACCATTGCCGAGGTGCTTGTTTCAAGCCATATAAAATTTTCTTCAATTTGCACACCAAGTTCTCCTTGCTCTTGACCTCAAATCCCTATGGTTGTGCCATATGTATCTCTTCATCCAAATCACCATGAAGGAAGGTTGTTTTAACATCAAGCTACTCTAAATGAAAATCTTCAGTAGCCACAATACTTAAAACAGTACAGATATAAGTCATTTTAACAGCAAGAGAAAATATCTCATCATAATCAATTACTTTTTTCTGTGCAAATCCTTTTACAACTAACCTGGCTTTAATTTTTTTCTTACCTCTATCCTCTTCTTTTAACCTATAAACCCACTTATTTTGTAAAGCCCTTTTACCTGCAGGCAATTTGCATAAATCCCATGTCTTATTTTTTAGCAAAGAGTCCATTTCTTCTTTCATTGCAGACTCCCACTAAATCTTCGTATCCACCTGCACAACTTCATCATAACATTCAGTTTCACCAACATCAGTAAGCAAAATAGAATATGAAGAGGGAGAAAATCTTTCTGGAGGTCCAATTTGCCTTGTTGATCGTCCAACATTCACTAGTGTGTGTGGTATTTATTATTGCAATTGTTGACATCATGAGGAATGGCTGAAACATCATCTTTTGGAGTATCATCCAGCACTACATAATCATCTTCTTTCTTCTCATGTTGCTACAATAGATTTTTGTACAACACTTTCTCATTGAATATGACATCCTTGATTCTTACAATTTTATAATTTTCAAAATCCCAAAGCCTATAACCAAATTCATTAATGCCATATCCAACTAATACACATTTATTTGACTTAGCTTCTAGCTTGGTTCTATTTTCAGAATCTATGTGAGCAAATGCTTCACAACCAAAGGTTTTGAGAAAAGGATAACTCACCTTCTTACTAGTCCATGCTTCCTCTGGAATACCACAACCCAAAGGAGTAGAGGGACCTCTATTAATCAAATATATAGTAGTATTGATAGCCTCCGCTCACATGTGTAAGGGCAACCAAACATGCAACCTCATGCTCCTTGCACGCTCCATTATAGTCCTATTCATGCATTCAACTACTCCATTTTCCTGTGGAGTCCTTGGAACAATTTTCTATCTACAAATACCATTAGTGGAGCAATAATATTCAAATTCATGACTACAATACTCATCGCCATTATCAAATCTGAGAAATTTTAATTTCTTACTAGTCTCATTTTCAACCAAGCATTTTCATTTCTTAAAAGTTTGAAATACATCAGATTTATGTCTAAGGAAATAAATTCACACTCTTCTAGTTGCATCATCAATGAATGTAACATAATAATGAGAGCCACCAAGGGATGATACCTGAGCTAGTCCCCATACATTGGCATGCATAAGCTATAATTTCTCCTTTTTGTTTTCCTTCCCAATCTTCACAAAACTCACTCTCTTTTGTTTTCCATACACACAACTTTCACAGAAATCCATATTAACAGACTCAAAACCTATTAAAACATTCTTTGAATGAAGTACTTTCATACCTTTCTCACTCATGTACCTAAGTCTATTGTGCCACAGTGCTGTATTAGAATTTACAGAAGCTATTTGTTCCTCCTACTCAATTGCAGCAATTGTTCCTGAACATTCATTTTTCTCTGAAACAATTAAAGTAGAAGGAACAATATGACTTGTACAAAGATATAAGATGCCTACTTTCACACCGTTTGCTACTATAGTTCTACCCATTAAACTTGTCAACCCTCAGCTTACCCTCATTTGCCATTGCTCCCACTCAACTGTGAGACTTTCCTGAAGAGGATAACTGAAAAACAACCTTGCTTCGATACCACTTGTTAGGATTAAACGACGGATAGAAATAGAAATTACATGCAAATATAACCAATATCAAAAAATAATAGATCACACAGAGAATAACACAAGACACCAAGATTTAACGTGGTTCACCCAATCCCTAGGCTACGTCCACCAAAAAACAAGTCCGATATTATTACGATCTAGTGATTACAACTTGATTACAATCCATAATCCCTTACAACTCAATACCGCTGCAAGAACCAATTTTTGCATCACTATAATGAAACAATCCGTAACCCTAAGCCCTTTTATACAAGTATTTTATGCCACCTTAGGGTTACATCATGTCAACCATATGTTGACCATACGTCAGCCACAAAGAATTTATGAAGTATGTACAGTACTTCCTTGATCAATCACCACAAACTAACATCCCCCCCCTCCCTTCCTCACTTCCTCATAACTCTACAATACACACAATAGCAACCAACACTTTGTTGCAAAACAATGCCAACAATCTTATTTAATCTGAAGTGAAATCAAATGATAGAAAAGTAAACACATCTCTTTCTTTCTATACTTCTCTCCCTCTCATTTCCCATATATATCTATCTCACTCTCTTCTATGCAAGTCATACCTTCTCCTATTCAAAAATACCTTAAGTTTGTATTTGCTATTTTTTATCCCATTCAACTCATCTACATCACTTCTTTCTCTCACTCTCATGTCTTTATGTGTACCTCACTCTATTTATCTATATCTAATTATGTCTTGCTCTTCTATTCAATCCATCTCTCCCTCAATCTATCCTTCATCATGTCTCGATCTATATTTCTCTTAATATCACTCACCCTCCTCTCTTTATCTCTTTCCCTATATTTATCTATCTCTTCTCATACATATTTATTTCTTCATTATTCATGTCTCTTTATATCACCCCCTATCCCTCTACATCTCCTTTTCTATATATTGAGTTATGTTTCCCTTTATCCACCTCCATCTTCTCTATTTTCCTATCTACCTATCTCTCTCACTCTCAACCTCCCCACTCTTTTTCTCCCTCCCTCCCTCCATCCCTCCCTCCCTCCCTCCCTCTCTTTCTACCTCCTACCTCTTCTCTTTTTATCTCTCTCTATCTATACCTCTCTCCCTTTCCCTTCCCATGAATACATCTTTATCTTCCTCTCTTGTTCTTCATATTTATTTTTTCTCCCTTTTTATCTATCTCTCTCTCTATTTGTATATGTCTATCTCTACTTATTTATGTTTTCCTATCCCTCTACCCATTTCTCCCTTGAACTTGTCTATGTAATTTTCCATTTATTTATCTATTTAGATCTTCCTCACCCTCTCCTTTCTATCTTTCCCTATACTTTGTTCTCTTTATCTCTTTCCCTATCTATTAACCCTCTCTATTACCATGAACACTCATAGTTTTTGATCTTTTATAGGACACATTTCTTATTGTGACACCTATCTATCATGATGAGTTCATACTAGTTTCTTTTTAGTTAACAAGATAAGTCTGATCTCTTTTAGATGCCAACCAACAAAGATCTTAGTACTTCAATATTACAACATGGAATTTTTAAGGTTTAGTAACATGAGTTTTGAAGTCATTTTTCACAATAAAGGAAATAATTATCCTATGGCTTTCAAATACAAAGGCTTGATGGCTTTGTGTTACCATTGAGAACTATTTATATGTTATCCCTTCATCCTTTTTGAGTTTTTCTAATCTAACTTGAGTTATGTTCCTAACCCCCTCTTTCTCTTGTATTGAATGGCTTAGGGTGAATTAGTTCTTAGAACTTATGTTTGTAAGGTTTAGAGTTTATGGTTATAGGATTTTGGATATTGAGCTTAGGATTTAAGGTTTATGGCTTGGGAGAGGAAGATATAGGGGGAGGGTAGGAGGGAGAGAGAGAGAGAGAGAGAGAGAGAGAGAGGTCCACATCTCTCTCTAAACCTTAAACCATGTAGCTTTAATCCCTAAAATATTTAAGTCATTTCACACTTTCTCCCTCTTCCCCATATTAATAACCCCTATATCACCCTCTCCTTCCAATCCTCATCTCCCTACCTCCCTATCACTCTTTACTATTTTATCTTCTTGAAAGTGGTGGGACTACTCTCACATATCTAAGCCATAACTTCCTTCAAGTTGAGAATTTACAATCCATGACCAACTATAACCATCTGTTTACAATCCATGACCAACTATAACCATCTGTTGCATGAGTTCAACAATCTATTCTTCTTCTTTAGTGGCGATGATATCTAGGGGACCTTTCTTAGAGGTGATCTAGAGAGAGAGAGAGAGGGATTTATGTCTCTCTCTAAACTCTAAACCCTATAACCATAATCCCTAAAATATAAGTCATTATTCTAGAGAGAGATGTGTATATATATATATATATATATATATATATATATATTTACAAGTGATTTCTTCATTGTAAATGAATTATATTATAGGGTTTAGGGTTTAGAGATAGATGTAAATATCTCTCTCTCTCTCTCTCTCTCTCTCTCTCTCTCTCTCTCTCTCTCTCTCTCTCTCTCTCTCTTTTATTTTCCTATATCTACCTATGAATGAACTTGTCTACACCTCTACATATCTATCCCTTCCCACTATCTCTATATCTATATCCCACTATATAATACCATTTGTATATCTCTATACCTCTCCTTTCCCCTCTCCTCTATGTCCTTCCCTACACTTAGGTTTTAAGGTGTATGGATTAGGTTTTATAACTAGAGAGAGTGATGGAAGAGAGGGTTAAGGGCCTAGGGATTGAAGTATCTAGTGCTAAGAGACTATTATAAGGTTGAGGGATTAGGGATTTTATCTTGGATAGTGATTGAGTGAGAGGAAGAGAAATAATAAAAGGGAAGGGAAAGGGAGGAAGAGCATGTACTTAGGGTTTAGGGTTTAGGGTATATGGTTTAGAGCTACCTCTTCTATAGGGCACATTGCTTGTTGTGGCAACTACCTCTCTTGATGAGTTCTTACTTATTTCTTTGTTATTAAAAAAGAAAAAAGTTGATCTCTTTCAAATGCCAAACAACAAGAATCTTAGTACTTCAAAATTACAACGTGAAATTTTTAAGGGTTACTAATATAAGTTTCAAAGAGTATTTTCATAATAAAGGCAATAACCATCCTATGGCTTTCAAAAGGCTTGATGGCTTTGTGTAATCATTGAGAATTATTTATATGCAATATCAAATTAGAGAATTATTTATATGCCCTAAAATTTGGGAAATCAACACTGAACCCTAAACACTATCAAGAAAGGGCGAGGAAGATATAAAGAGGTGATGTGATAAAGAAGAGGATGATAGGGGTAAGGGTTTTGGGTAGGGAGGTCTAGAGAGAGGAAGATAAATAAAGAGGGGGTAGATAGATAGGGAGTTATATGTGGGTCTATCCCCCTCTACCACTCTCTCCCTATTTTCATTTTCTCCCTCTTATCCATCTCTCCATCTCCTTCTTGAAGGGAAATGAGAGCATCCCATAAATCCATCTGAGATCAGTATGCACATCCTGTATACAAAAGTTTCTTGTACAACTTCTAATCAGCAAATACAAGTGCATACTACTATGCCATAAAAGCGGAAATAGACATAGTTGATTTCCCACAATTAAAACCTTAAAGGAAAGTGATTGCAATTTACCGATCTAAACAAAATTCAGCAGCATTACGACATACAGATTATTACTCTATAATCATAGAACTAGAAGAATGAGACATAATAGAGAACACAGATATACGTGGGGAAAACCTTTCCAGGTAAAAAACCCCACCCTCCAAACCTTCAAGTTAATGTATTATTTAGTAACAAGCTACAATACATTTTCAGCCTTCACATGAAGATTTACATCTTGCTCCATTCTAGAGAAAATCTGGCAGCATAACCCTGTGCAAATATCTTCTCATCTCTCACTCTCACACTCTATTGCACTATTGCACTACTGCATTACAACATGCAATACCCTTTTTATGAACATCTTAAGACCCAACAACATGCCCACAAAAGAGTTGGGCATTTTTCATGGCTCAACCACCAAGAAACATGCACAATGCCACATGTACATCCCATACCAAGAAAAGGGCATCCATCCCTTGAATAGACAATGACAGCTTGTCATAGAATCTGCCAAAAATAGCAATCACAAGAGAAGTGTAAGGGAAACCGTCATACCAACCTATTTTTGGCATATTCTCTTACACACACCAACCACTCATTCTTGGGCGCCCAAATAGGCCTCATGTCATAAGATGCTCTTACACCTGTCATAACTCATTCCTTAAATAGCTCTTACACGTCATAGGAATCCGTCATAACCATTTCAGCCATGATCTCCTTCACACACTTCAAGATGCCGACACATGTAAGTGATCAACATGCCAACTAGACATGTACACTCACATTTACATATTATTTGCAAAAATACATTTACAAAATAAATAATAATAAGAATAGGAATTATACAAGGTTGAGACACCTTATTCCTAACATTCTCCCACTTGTCGAACACCTTGTAAGAGCAACAGGAACATAACAGGAACTAACTGCTATAGGCCGAAAGGCCCATAAACTCTGAACACCATCTGAACTTCTCAGTGCCCACTGGTTTCGTTAATGCATCTACAACATTCTTCACAATATCTACCTTCTCCAAATTTACCTTTCCATCTTCCACCATATCTCTCACAAAGTGAAACTGCACATCAGTGTGCTTTGTTCTGGCATGGAAAGTTGGATTCTTTGCAAGGCAAATAGCACTCTAACTGTTGCACCAAATAGTAATCTATTCTACATCAACACCAACATCAGAACACAATCTCTTAAGCCAAATGGCTTCCTTACAAGTATGAGAACCGATGAAACTATATCATCACAGCCATCCATGAAACAACATAAATCATAACATATGCTCTTGTGCTCCAACTAGACACCTGTCCAAATAACATAAGCATAAGATCCATGCAATAACAAAGGTTACACACATTGCCACCACTCCACTGTGCTCATTAGCTACATAGAAGCATCAAAAATATCAACTTCTTAGCCCAACAAAACTGTGAAGTCATCCTCCAGAAAACAAGATAAAACATCAGCCAGAACAACAACCAAACTGATTTGTCCAATCCAACTGATAAACCCACGAGATTGAAAATAACATCCACAGTAAATGCTAACTCATCCAATCACCCATACCTCAAAGGTATCGAACAATAGAAAACTCATGCCAGCAACATAACCATCCCATAACCTGCAACCTCAAGCTCTATGTGCAAACCAGTCGATGAAGACCAAACACATACAAGAACTCCCACTGCATGGATAATGTCAAATCTAAAAAATCAGCGGCATACTGAGTCTATTGATATCAACACAAAGAAAGTGAAACCATGTAGTACCAAGGACCGTCCACAAAGATATGCAAATCTTGTAGCAAAAACACTGCAAGAAACATCTCTCTCATCCAATCTCCACAAATCTCCTATGTTCTCCACATCCAACAAAGACAAGAGATAAAGGAACCAACTTGTCATCACCCAAAAACAATGAAGTACAAGTGATAACAACTTGACCACAAAAGAGTGACCACATAGTTCCAACAAATCTCAAAAACAATGTTATGTGAACCCAAACATCCAAGAAGATAACCAAGACCAAAGAAAGAAGCTGCAAACCATAAGCATGTAGCATGTCCTTATACAAACACTTCTAAATGTCAACTTTGCCATGTATGATCTCCTTCATAGCCCCAACAGAAAATCCACAACTACATCCAAAACTGTTTCAACCTCAACAGATCAAACATAACCTGATATCATAAATCTACATGGATGTAAGCCTCTCAAAGAAGATCAAACAAACTCCATTTCCCATTTCAGGAAATCAGCCCACTACCATCTCCTATTGTCATCATAAATGAAAGTACACCTCAAGGAGATAATCATGTTATCCATCTCTCGCAATGAATCCTCCAGAACCATCTAACTGCAGCTCAAGATCCACAAATATGAAAGAAAAAATAAAGCACCTGAAAGTAACATTGGGCAATACCTCTCAAGTGATAAACTGCCAAGCAAACCAAGAGTGGGGAATGAGAATGCTCCTCCAAGATATGCAAGTCACCCTGTGACTTATCTAAGAACAAACTCCTCATAGGTCTCTATTGAACTCACGTCCAACAAAGGTGTAGGCTCCTCAGACTTTCTGCTAAAATCTCATCAAGAGTATACATCTCAACAACATGTCTCTCATCTCAAGAGAACTCTAGCCTCACGTAAGTCTCCAAGTATCCACAAGCACTTGTAATCAATCACTCCATGCAAAACTCCACTGCAACATAACACTATCATGAAGTATCAAGCAAATGATCAAAGTACTTAATACCAAGAAACTAAAACAAGATCAATGTCAAAGCTCCAACCATGGAATCAGGAACATAATTATGACATCATGATCTAAACCATCTCCTCCAAAGAGATAACATGCTTCATGTGATCATATCAAATAATTGTATCATGTCACAACTCTAAACGCGTATCAAGAGTATACCATGACATAAAAGCCATCATGATAACATATCAAATAAAAGCATAAACAACATCTATACCAAGGACTCCTTGAATCCTAAAGATGTCAACATCTCCAATCGCATGAAGAGACCATCTCCAACATACCATGAAGAACCATCTCCATACACCATGAAGATAACAAGTGCACCATGCAAATGTCAAAGATGCTTCTGTAGCAACAGGATCTAAGACAAACCTCCAACATCTGCAAACACTCAATAAATAAATCAATGCCAAAAAACTCCCACTCAACTGTGGTACCAAGTCACCTATGGCATCATAAAATCCATCCCCTATATGAAGATCCAAACCATACAACGAACTAATCCTGCACTGTCACCCCATCACTGTTACAAGCTCCCACTAAACTGTGTATCCAAGCTATCCATGACATAATGATACGACATCCTCCAAATCTGAAAATCATCTAGGTTCACACATCACAATGGGTGAAACCAAGATCTCCACACTGAGGAAATTCACCATGCTTTAGGACTCCATAACTGACTATCCAAGTACTCAAATAACATCCATCCTCTCATCTCAAAGCAACCACACAAATGCACAAGTGTCCACAAACAAGGCCAGCTAACAAGTCTGCACCAATGCTGAATCAAATTTGGTGGATATAGACAGTCCACATCCAAGTTATCCCACTGCAATTAAATGGGCGGCCTACCCACCTGACTGCATAACTTGTAGATCCAATCATTGCAACATGCAAACCCACTATCACATTAGTGACATATACAAATGAGATCAAAGAGAATAATCATGTAGACAACATGACTCAAACACCAGATCAAGCACAAATCTGATTTGCCAATTATGTCCACATCAAACACCATAGTCCAGGAATCCAACAAAGCATCACCACAGAAATGCTGAGTGACTGATCACATACCATCATCTCTATTCAGAGAAAGAAAAACACCTCCTCTCACCATGCACAAAGAATTCATGCATGTAGAACTACAACCATCTCATCTGGTACCACTCTAAAGGAACAAGAGTCCAGAAAATAGCTCTTCAGTAGATCCACAAAAAACCACAAGCTTTTTTATTTCAGCATGCAAAACTTGCAAAAACATTGTGTTTAAGAACACCCATGCACATCCACACCCACTTCTCATCTGGAAGACTCAAAGTCCAACTGAACCCAAAATAATGGATTATCATAGATGAACATCACCATAGATTTTTTTAGGAAAATCTATAAACCCCTCGAATCCAATGAACAAGAATTCAAGCCATGCATGTATAAACATCCAAGAGGAAAACATAGTACTGGAACTTCAGGCCCACTTGTAGACCAATCCTACAACCACTACTAGTACATGCATCTGAGAGAGAGAGACTATCCAGAAGCTTCCAGATCATCCAATGATCAACTCCATAGTCTCAATGCATTCCAGATAACAAAAGAGACACCTTCAAATACCCATGCATCAAGAGTTATTCTGCTGTCAACCAAGAGCTCCAGATCAATGTCATTTCAACATGACCAACTCTATTTTCTCTGTCTTCACCATCCTTCAAGAAATGTCTATTGTCTCCTGAAAAACTAAATCAACTGCAAGACTTCCACTCATCAAAGGATTAATTATCAGTCAATTTCTTCAAAACAAACTTCTTCAAGCTCTGCAAGCTAAGAAATCTTAATAGAAGAAATACCCAGAACCAAAAACTCTGTGAATCCTCTCATGCAAACAACATGCAATTCACAAAAATGGGCTTTGATACCAAATGAAGGGAAATGAGAACATCCCAGAAATCCATCTGAGATTAGTATGCACATCCTCTATACAAAAGTTTCTTGTACAACTTCTAATCAGCAAATACAAGTACATACTACTATGCCATAAAAGCGAAAATAGACATAGTTGATTTCCCACAATTAAAACCTTAAAGGAAAGTGATTGCAATTTACCGATCTAAACAAAATTCAGCAGCATTACGACATACAGATTGTTACTCTATAATCATAGAACTAGAAGAATGAGACATAATAGAGAACACAGATATACGTGGGGAAAACCTTTCCAGGTAAAAAACCCCACCCTCCAAACCTTCAAGCTAATGTATTATTCAGTAACAAGCTACAATACATTTTCAGCCTTCACATGAAGATTTACATCTTGCTCCATTCTAGAGAAAATCTGGCAGCATAACCCTGTGCAAATATCTTCTCATCTCTCACTCTCACACTCTATTGCACTATTGCACTACTGCATTACAACATGCAATACCCTTTTTATGAACATCTTAAGACCCAACAACATGCCTACAAAAGAGTTGGGTGTTTTTCATGGCTCAACCACCAAGAAACATGCACAATGCCACATGTACATCCCATACCAAGAAAAGGGCGTCCATCCCTTGAATAGACAATGACAACTTGTCATAGAATCTGCCAAAAATAGCAGTCACAAGAGAAGTGTAAGGGAATCCGTCATACCAACCTATTTTTGGCATATTCTCTTACACACACCAACCACTCATTCTTGGGTGCCCAAATAGGCCTCATGTCATAAGATGCTCTTACACCTGTCATAGCTCATTCCTTAAATAGCTCTTACGCATCATAGGAATCTATCATAACCATTTCAGCCATGATCTCCTTCACACACTTCAAGATGCCGACACATGTAACTGATCAACATGCCAACTAGACATGTACATTAACATTTACATATTATTTGCAAAAATACATTTACAAAATAAATAATAATAAGAATAGGAATTATACAAGGTTGAGACACCTTATTCCTAACACTTCTCTCCCAAACCACTTTACTTTAGCTCTCAATCAATTGTACCATTGATTTGGCATAGAGAATGGAGAGAGAGAGAGAGAGGTGGGGGGGAGAGTGGGGTAACTAGTGTGAGGGAGATATATAGGGAGAGAGTAATAATGGATGAGTAGACCTAGAGATGGGAGGGATATATTTACAAAGTGTATTACAAGATACTCCCCATAATCATAACACATACTCCCCCTTTCCTCCAAGATCCCTTTACAAATGTTAACAAAGTGTATTACTTCTTCCTCCCATTATATTTCTCCCATCTCTAGGTTTCTCTAGATATAAAGATGAAAATATGATATGCACTTGTGTTAATTGGGTTTGAATCTCCATAGTAAGAATAGAATGGAAGAGAATATGGAAATTGTTTTCTTCAAAGAAATAGGAAATGTTGGTATGAAAAGACCAAGAAATGGAAGTGTGGAATAAGTGAACTTTCCTATGGAGTTCGAATTTTTATAGGAATGCAAAATAAAAAATAAGCAAGAAAGAGAAACTTGTAGATAAGAATGAAAAGGTTACAATGATGACTAGATAGTTCAAAATAGGGTATAGACCAAATTGTAAGGCTTAGACCAAATTGTAAGACCTAGTTCCAAGATTGGCACAATATTAAACCCTTGGTCAACTATGGTCAAACATGGTTAAAGTGCTAGGGAGATCAGGGACAAAGTGGGAAAGGGGGAAGAGAGCAAGAGGGGAAGGATAGGGAGAAAGAAAGAGGGAAAATGGATCTTGGATAAAAGAGAGAGTATGATCTAGGATGATGGATTAGAGAGAAAGGGAGGATGGGGAGAAGGAGTGAGGGAGAAATAGACAAGGAAGAGGAAGAGAAGGAAAGAGTGGGAGAGGGGAAAAGAGATGGATAGACCCATGTAGGTTCCTTCTCCATCTACCCCCTCCCCATTTCTCTCCCCCCATCTAGACCTCCCTCCCAAAAAAACTTAAATCTATCATCCTCTTATATATCGCATCATTTCTTTATACCCCCTCACCTTCCCTTTATATATTTTAGGGTGCAAGATCCATGGTACAAGGTTTAGGTCATATAAATAATGCTATAATTTTAGATAGCCCCATATTATTTATTTTCTCCCTCTTTTTATCTATCCCTCTCTCTATTTGTATATTTCTATCTCTACTTATTTATGTTTTCCTATCCGTCTACCCATCTCTCCCTTCAACTTCTCTCTGTATCCTTTTTGAGTTTTTCTAATCTAACTTGAGTTATGTTTATAACCCTCTCTTTCTCATGTATTGAATGGCTTAGGGTGATTTTTTTTAACTAATAAAGGTGGTAGAGAGAGAGAGAGAGAGATCTACATCTCTCTCTAAACATAATATTTGACTTGATAATAGATTCCACTCATACTTATTCACTTAATCTTATACATCATACTTGGACATTGTCATACATGTTCTCTTCCAGCCATACTTACACTTTTCACTACATAAATACTTTCAAATTTATTTAAAATTCATCATCCTTGATCGTGCATAAGGTTAGCCTCAATATTATGTCAATTACATAAGGTGTCCCCTATTAGATATCTCTCTCTCTCTCTCTCTCTCTCTCTCTCTCTCTCACACACACACACACACACACACACACACACACACCCTTCCTATCTCTATCTCTCATCATTTTCTACTATCTCACTTCCTCCTAATTATCCTTTCTATCTCTTTATTTTTTAATAAAATGTAAAAAATATTAATATTTAAATGTATTTTTAATAAATATTAGAATTTAGAATTGTTTCTACACAAATTTAATTTTAAATGAATATATTTATTTTTTTATTCCCCACTTTTCCCCCTCTATCATTCTTCCCCACATCTCTCCCTCTCCCTATCTCTCTCCCATTACCTTTCTCCCCTTCTCTCATTCTTTCCCCATATGACCCCTTTTAAACATTTTGATTGTATTATGTGTGCTAAGGGGTACTTAGATCCCTTAGGACACACATTATGTGATTAAATGGGTTAAAAGAGGCTAAAGAGGCCACTATGACCCCTTTTGACCCATTCAATCATATTATATGTGCTGTTAAGGGGTCACAATATCACTTAAGAGACACATTATATGATCTAATACGTCAAAATGGGTCATAAGGCGATGAAGGGCCACACCACCCTTACCAACTCACAAATAAAAACACAATAATATGGAGATAAAGAGATGACAAAATACTTTGCAAAGCATACTTTTATTATACTTGAAAATCCTTACAACATCAACAAGATGATATCATAGATATGACTTCTTCCAAAAGAAGTTTACAAATGATTCAACATAAGAGAACCCCTAAATAAGAACTTCCACAAGAAGAGTTTTCACACCAAGAGCTTCCACCAAGAGAATTTTCACCTCTAAGCTTCTACACAATAGATTACACCATCAAAGCTTCACTACAAGAGCTTACACTTAAAGAGCTTATACTTGAAGAGCTTGATTACAAATAATCATATGTTGTTAGGATTAAACCACAGACAGAAATAACAATTACATGCAAATATAAACAATATCAAAAAATAATAGATCACACAAAAAATAACACAAGACACCAAGATTTAACGTGCTTCACCCAATCCCTGGGCTACATCCACCAAACAACAAGTCTGATATTATTACGATCTAGTGATTACAACCTGATTACAATCCATAATCCCTTACAACTCAATACCACCACAAGAACCAATTTTTGCATCACCACTATGAAATAATCCCTAACCCTAAGCCCTTTTATACAAGTATTTTTACCACTTTAGGGTTACAACATGTTGACCATAAATTGGCGAATATAAGCAATAACCAATTGAAAAATATTAGCCATTAGCGAATAGTAGCCTTAAAAAAATTAAATTTATGAAGTATTTACAGTACTTCCCTGATCAGTCACCACAAACTAACAATCTCCCACTTGGGGACTAATCAGACTCCACACTAGACAACATAAGCCTTACTTAAATAGTCACTTACCATCTAAGATGTTACAAACACAACCAATGAGGGATAAAAGGTAAATACAACTACCTTAAAACAAATATTAAATTCCCACCCAAATACAACTAAGCACCACCATGTGGCCAATTAGAAAATTACATTTCCTTTGTGGATGACAACAAATATTACATGCATGATTTAAGGAACTTTCCACAAACTTCTAAGATGCCACCTACACACCTCAATAAATAAAATGACAACTATTTTTCTTATTTTTCTATTTACGCCACCTATGCACCTTGAAATAAGAAATTCCTCTTTCCCCTCCTTTTCCCTTTTAAATTTTTTTAAAAATTTCCTCTAATTTTTGTCACTTTCTCTCTCCTCCATAATATATATTTTTAAACAAAAATTTGATCACACCCGCTTTTTTGTGATGCAAGATGCTCCTACATCATAAGGTATCGTATGACCTCCTTTAACCCATGCAAATGATTATATATGTGTTAAGGGGCCTTTAGACACCTTAAGACACACATTATGCTTTCAAATGGATTAAAAAAAGAGTGTCTAGAAGGGTAATGGGAGAGATTTTGGGGAGAGGGGGAACTCTCTATCTTGAATGATAACAACTATCCCCACATAAAATAGAACTCTCCTACACCATGTACTTAATATAGGTACAAACTCCTATGTGTATCATATTTGAATTACTATGGAATGAATTATCCTAATTAAGATTAATTAAATGGTAATTAGTTAATATTTAATTACACCAACTACCCCACTTGAGTGCAACTGAGTAGAATGCACAATATATATCCAAGAATGGGTTTCCATATGAGCTAGATTTAGGCAATGTGATGAGCTCACTAGCAAGGAGTATTGGTAAGACAACATCATAAGAATTTTTGAAGGGAGTAAAAGTTCTCTCAAAAGTATGTCTAGAATCATTTTGTTGCTTCTCAAGTGAATAGCATGCATCCATGTCTTCATCATAGATAGGTTTATCACAAAAGCTTTCCATAGGCTCAAAGGAGGTATCACTCTCTAAGGAGCTCATTAGATCTAATAAATGAAATAATGAAAAAATTCTAGAAATGGGGATAATATTCTCAATCTACTTCTTCCCTTATCGTAAAATATTCATCTCTATTTGTAACACCTATTGTATATCTTTATTTCTAGATATAATTGATAATTTGACATCAGAACATGGGAATAATATGGAAACTCTAAAGGTAAAATTTATATCTTACATACAAATAATCCATGTTATACAATGATGCATTCCCAGATTTTGATCTTCTATAGTGAACATTGCTTTTTGTGTCACCTATTTCTCACAATAAGTTCCTATTGGTTTCTTTGTTATTAAACAAGAAAAGTTTGATAGGGAGAGAGACATGAGAGACCTAGATAGGGAGAGAGAGTGGTGAGATATATGTAGGGGGAATACAAGATTTAATTTTATACCAACCTTCATATTCATAATGAAATCATGTTGAGATATATGCATATCTCTTTTACTTGAAGATGAATGTTGTGATATCTCTTCCTCAAATAACTCTCCCTCTCTCATTTTCCATTCTCTCCTTCTTCCCCACCTCTTTCCATTGTTTCAATCTTACCTTGTATCTATCCATATCCACTTCTCCTTTATTCTCTTACTCATCTACATCACCTTCTTTCTCCTTATCTACCTATCCTATAACTCTATCCCCTTATAGGCTTCTTGTCTCTCTATCAACCCCTCATCTAGTTATATCCCTTCATTTAAAATTACCTCTCCCTCAACATACCCCTCTCCTCCTCTACTCTCTCATCACCTATATATCTCTCACTCTCCCACTCTACACATAGTCTAGGATTATGCTTGATGGTGCAAGGTTTAAGTACACAAGGTTGAGGCTCTCTCTCTCTCTCTCTCTCTCTCTCTCTCTCTCTCTCTCTCTCTCTCTACTCATATATTTAAGCCACAAATTCCTTCAAGTTGAAAATCTCCAATCCATGACCAAATGTATCCCATGGAGGTGGCTCATGAGAAACACGAGGAAAGATGGGGATCTAATTCCCTCTCTACTACTCTCCCCCTATTTATTTAGATAATGGACATCATTCAAATGTAGATAATAAGCCCATTCATATAGGAAGAGAGGGGGGTGTGAGAGAGGGAGATAATAAGCCCTAGCCATTTTTGTCCCCCATTTAGCCCATCATTGATAGCTGATTAGAGAGATCTTCAATGGGATGGATTCTTTGTTTTGGGTTAACATTCTAAAATTTGCAGCTAACATTTCATGTTGTCTTGTTCCTTCTTTTACCAAGTTGGCTTGGGTTCTTCATTGACTGAGTTAGCTCAGTTTGTTCTTTAATCGGGTGAACTTGGTTTCCTTTGTTGCCGAGTGGGATCATTTTCTTCTTTGATCGAGCTATGGGTTAACACACATTTTTTTAAGGGTTAACTTTAGTGTTAACCATTTTTATTGTTTTAGAGAGGCACTTTCATGCTCTTTTTGAAATAGTGAATTTTATTATTTTGAAAGGCTTATCTTCTTGCCTTTTCGAATTTGCTATTTCAAAAATCTCCATTCCTTGCTCCCACAACATTGTGAAATTATTGTTGTCTCTTCCACCGTACATAAGGAAATGTGCCAACCAACATGTTTGTTCCATGTGGTGTTGGGCAAACATTTTGTGCTATCCCATTTTTTATCCTAGTGAAATGGCAAAGCTAGTTAGGCTTTTGCATGTGGTAGGGTTAACATTGCATGTTATCCCATCTTATAATTTTTTTTGTTGATTGTGTAATTACATCTAAGAAATAGAGTCTTGATAGATCATCATGCAGTGGTGAGCAACAAGATAGAGAGATTAAACATCAACTAGGTGTAGGAGTCATAGGTGGGTTAACATGCACTTTGGTAGGGGTTAACATTTCGTGGGTTTGCATTTTGAAATGTGCCAACCAACAAGTTTGTGCCATGTGGCATTGGGAAAACATTTTGTGTTATCCCATTAATGCTGCTAAGGAAATGACAAAACTAGTTAGATTCTTCCTTCCTTATATGTCATAGGTAGGTTAACACACATTATTGGCATAGGTGAGTTAACAAGCATTATTTCACATAGCTTCCTTCCTTATATGTCATACGAGGGTTAACAGACACAATCAATGATTAACATGTCGTGTTGCCTTTTTTTGCTATAATAATTTTAATAATCTTTTATGGTCCTGGGGATGGAGAAAACATGATGGTAAGGAGAAATTTATGTAGTGAAAGAGTAGATGAAGAACCTATTGGTTTTTTTCAATCCCAAATAGCCCATCATAGTAACCGATCTAAGATATTTTCAATGGGTTGTTATATGTCATAGGTGGGTTAACACACACAATTGGTGATTATGTCATGTTGTCCATTTTCACTATTTGGCAATGCCACTTTCATGCCCTTTGTGAAATAGCAAATTTTTTCTATTTTGCGAAGCTTTCTTCATTGCCTTTGAAAAATAGTAAAGTTTTGCTATTTCACATAGCTTCCTTCCTTATATTTCATAGGTGGGTAAACATGCATGAAAGTTGGTTAACATGTCATGTTATCCATTTTGCAGGATACCATTTTAATCCTCTACGAAATAGGGGGATGGGATAATTGAGAGAGAGAGAGAGAGAGAGAGAGAGAGAGAGAGAGAGAGAGAGAGAGAGAGAGAGAGAGAGAGAGAGAGAGAGAGAGAGAGAGAGAGAGAGAGAGAGAGAGAGAGTATCAAAATTAGAAATAACATCAACCTTATTTAACCCAAACCATGTACTATAAATATTGTGTCCTAAATCCTCTATCTCCCATCAACATTTTCTATTTGCAACTCAGTTTCCTTGAAGTGTGGTTTCACCTAGTGCTTCCGAGATTGGTAACAAGGATAACACAATGATTTACCAAAGAAACCTAATGTGTTAACATGTATCCAATAATTTTTCTAGACTTTGTAGGAGGTTTTGTATTGCAATGCATGATAAAATTTGGATGTAATATTCATATAATATTGCATCCCATTTTGTGAGATGAAAATATCAAGTTAGATACATAGTAATTGTTGGCTAATTTTACCCCCATTCAATCCATCATAGATAGTCGTTCTAAGATATTTTCAATGGGATAAAATTTGACACTTTGGATTAACACATCATGTTTGTTGCAGATAACCATCATGTTAATCTTGTTTCATTATTTTCCAGGTTCCTTTTTTACCCTTTCTGTTAACCCTAAATATAATTTTTTAGTTGATAAGTAATTTTAATTTTTTGTTGTTTTATTTAAGTTGTTTAGGGTTAGAATAATATATTATTTCTTTTAGAATCTTGAGATTAACATAAATTCATCTTTCTTGAGCTCTTTATAAATAGTTTAATAAAATAATAAAAATTGCAATCACAAGAATACCATATCACATATAGGTACCTAGAAAGATCCTAGTTAGTAAAAAAAAAATTAGAGCTTATCTTAAAGGTGGTGTTTATTTTTTATTATGTGAAATGATGTACAATTAATTGGTGATTTTACACTATGCAAAAATATGTTGGAATGACTTTGAATAGAGATAGGTGATGTGAATGATCCCAAATTCACATAAGATTATATTTTTGTTACCATGTAATTGAATTTCACAATCTCTTTAAACATGTATCAAAATTAAATATAGTTGTCATAAATATCATCACTTGATCATAATAGAATTTTAATTGTAATATTCTTATCAAAATTCAACTTTGTAATTTTTGAGTCAAACTCATTGACCCATGTTTCATGAATAGTGGTTCACAAGTACCCAACTCCAACTTATCAATAAAATTTAATTCATAATTGTTTCTAATTTTATAAAATAAAACTACACTTCCAATACATTTAAAAAAAAAAAAATTTGCATATTGCCTTTAGAAACTTTATTTCCTAATTCTTATGGTAGGCCTTCCTCTCCATCCTTCACCATCATCTCTTTTAAGAATTTTAAAAAGAATATTTTTGATATTAGATAATATTTTGATGTAAAATGATGCATTTATATTGAGACCATGATGTTTATTATATAGTAAATAGATTTGGTGTATGAATTCCTATGTTTGTTGCTGCAAAAGTCTTGCTTATTGTATATAGTCATTGATGAAAACAAATGCAATAAATTGTTGAATATAGACCTCCCAAATCTAATGTGATCTTAGAATGCACATAAAATGGGTTGGTAAAAATGGTTTGAAAACTTTGAAATGCATGTGATTGATAGTTGTAATGTCAAACCCCATATAGTTTATCTACATTTTCTCCTACCTATACATACCAGTTATGCTATGATGTGATATCTGCACAAAATGGAGATTTAAAAAGCTGTAAAATTAAATAAAAATGTAAATGCAGGTGCACACTCCTCTTCATTGCCCACTTTGGAATGGGTATATGCATCCATCAAAGGAACCATCCACACAGAAGATGAATTTTTAAATAAAGATTTAAAATGTCAAATATATTGATTGCAACAGCACACACATGAATGATTTGGTGAAAAGGCTTAAAAATTCAAAAATTTCACACAATTAATCGATAAAAAAATTATAGTATCTCCTTTACTTCTATTTTAATGTAGAAGTTTTGGAAATAGTGTATCATTATTTCTAATGGAAATAGTTATAAAATGTCATGTTGATAGCTTGACCAAAGGCAGGGGGAGTCCAGAAACTACATCACGAGGCTTTAATGGTGGAGGTATTAGAAAACATGGCATGATCCTAAGTGAGCTAAAGGGTGGTGATTCCAAAAGACTAAGATAAATCCCACTATGGCAGTATGATCTCCTATAATACACTCACTATTCACTTTGATACACGGTTGTTTCTCCCTCACCTGGCAACTCTTATATGAGTCATTTATTGCAAGCCCGTCCTCATACTCTCCAAAACTAACCTCTCTTCATGGATGGTGTTGCCATGGATATTGCTCTGGGCACTTTTTATTTAAAAGCAATGATCATCAAATTATGATAAAGTTGTATGCTTTCCTCTGAAGGCGAAGTGCATAAATCATTCCCAAAAACATTTCCACCCTATTGTTGTAGATAAATCTTTTAGAATAAGTGCAAATGCCACCCCATAAAAAATAATGATAATGTGTAGGACCATTTACATGGCCTCATTGATTCAAAATCTTGAAAACAAGAGAATTGAATTTTTAAAAAATCAAAAATGAAAATAAAGAACAAGAGGGAAAATTAGAGGGAGGAGAAGTGCATCCCTATATTTTGAATGGACGTTTTTCGTTTCGCTTCCCTGCTACTCCCTTTCTTAATTCTAGCGTGCTCCTTGTTCCTGCTCTATGAGCTTCATCATCCCTCCACTATGTTCATATTATGTGCTTTCAAAATTTCTCCACAAAATTTGTACATCAATATCACACAAAAATTCTAAGCGAGAGAAATATTTCAAATTCTGTATGAATCAGATCAAACATCCACCAAATGCTTGTTCGTCAAGTCCTCTCGATTTAAAATTTAAAACATGTTAACAATGAATGTCTTATCATGGTAGATCATATATAAAGACATAGATATACATGTCATTTTTTTGCGTCAAATTAGCTAGCGTCGATAAAAAGACCCTGCACTTGCATCATCTTAGAGAAAAACTATCCAACAATTACAATGAGAATTAAGAATTAACATATAGTTTAGGGCTCAGGTTCTTTTTACAACTCTTTTGATTATGAGTTCTTGAAACTATAGTATTCAATGCACTTTTACTTTTTAATTTGTTTGTTCAATTAGAACATTTTATTATTCATTTACTTTTGAGTTATAAAGTTTTCATATTTATTGTATTTAAAATAATTCAACACAATATATTTATTGAGAATTTGAGTGGTTGTTTTGTGCTACGTAGGCAGTGCAACTTTTTCCTTTATTTGTTTGTCCAATCAAAACAATTTATTATTCAATTACTTTTTGCAACTGCAAAGTTTCCATCTATATTATATTTGAAGAACTAATAATTCATAAAAATATATTTACCTTTATTTGTTTCTCCAATCAAAATAATTTATTATTCAATTATTTTTTACAATCGTAAAAATATATTATCCTTTATTTGTTTGTCCACTCAAAATAATTTATTATTCAATTATTTTTTGCAACTATTAAGTTTTCATCTATCTAATATTTGAAACAATTCATAAAAATATATTTATTGACAAATTGACTTGTTGTTTTATAGGGCTTTTAATTATTTATACACAAAATGAACATATTATTTTCCAGATTTTATACATTTTATTATTGCATAAAATTCATATTATTTTCTTCTATCGACAAGAACTAGATGCTTTGCGTCCTTATTCTTAAGAAATAAGTAGATAAAGAAATCACTTTTAACAAAAATGGGTCACATTTGTTTAGGGAGGTGGCTATCCTTCATTAAAAAAAATTGTACTTTGTTTGGGGAGGTGGCTATCCTTCATTTAAAAAAAACAAAATACTTTCTATAAAAATTCAAAAAATGTAAAACATAATGAATTTTCTTCAAATTTTAAGCATTTGTTCTTCATAATTTGGATGTTTACAGGAGGCTAAGCCATAGACCTAAAAATAGAGACTATTAAAACTTTTATTATATAATGATATTTGCAAATAATTCATAAAATTAATTAAGAGGATGGATCAATTTGTTTATAATTTTTAAAATTTAATAGAAAGTATTCCATTATATATAATGTTTTAAAAATTGTTATTATTTTCAATAATTATAAATTATATTAAGTATCTTATAGATGATGAGATTCATCTTTTTTTTTAATAAGTCAAAGTTATAGCTATGATCCTCATAGAGTTACAACATTTAACTTTTTGTGTAGCTTTGACCCTTTTTCATGTGATTTAGAATTTGTATTGTGTTTGTCTCTTATATATGAACATGATGGCAATGATAATGACCATGAAACTTCCTTGTTAGAAGAGGAAGACAATTAATTTCTTATATTCCACTTAATTCAATCCTTTCAATTTATTAATAGTTTTGACAAATTGGAGAACATGCCATAATGAATGTCTAATCTATCCTTATATAAGTATAAATGTGAGTATGAAGTGGTTTAGTATTTTAAATGTTCTGTGAAATTATTTCTCCTTTGTGTTTACTTTTTATATGAATTGAAGTTGATTTTTTATATAACATTCAACTATGCAATTTTTATTTTTTTTCATTTAAGTCAATGGGCAATGTCTAGTTGGTATTGAGTGAACTAAGCCAAAACAGAATTTGATTTTTAGTATTTTAAGGGTCACAACTATGCCTACAATTTTGACTTGGTTCAAGGGATGATAAACAAGTAGATAAAATATACATCCTTCAAATTCACATAGTTGAGATCAATTAAATCACAAGTCAACTACCAACTTGTACATAGAAAAATGGTATTTACCTACCAGACCATGTTACACTAGGGACAACTAGTTGAACATGAATCTAAAATAAATGGAGAAATTAAATACAAATGCAAATGCAGGTGCACACTCCTTTTCATTGCCCACTTTGGAATGGGTATATGCATCCATCAAAGGAACCATCCACATAGAAGATGAATTTTTAAATAAAGATTTAAAATGCCAAATATATTGATTGCAGCAACGCACACATGAATGGTTTGGTGAAAAGGCTTAAAAATTCAAAAAATTCACACTATTAATCAATTAAAAAATTCTAGTATCTCCTTTACTTCTATTTTGATGTAGAAGTTTTGGAAATAATGTATCATTATTTCTAACATAAATAGTTAGAAAATGTCTTGTTGATAGCTTAATCAAAGGTAGGGGTAGTCCAGAAACTACATCACAAGGCTTTAATAGTGGAGGTATTAGAAAACATGGCATGATCTTGAATGAGCTAAAGGGTGGTGATTCCAAAAGACTAAGATAAATCCCACATTAGCAATGTGATCTCCTACGGTACACTCGCTATTCGCTTTGATACACGGTTGTTTCTCCCTTGCTTGGTAGCTTTTATATGAGTCATTTATTGCTAGCCCATTCTCATACTCTCCAAAACCAACCTCTCTTCATGGACAATGCTACCACAGATATTCCTCTAGGCACTTTTTATTTAAAAGAAATGATAATCAAATTATGATAAGGCCGTATGTTTTCCTCTGAAGGCGAAGTGCATAAATCATTCCCAAAAACATTTATGTCCTATTGGTGTAGATAAATCTTTTAGAATTAGTGCCAATGCCACCCCATAAAAAATAATGAGAATGTGTAGGACCATTTACATGGCCCCATTGATTCAAAATCTTGAAAACAAGAGAATTGAATTTTTAAAAAATCAAAATGAAAATAAAGATCAAGAGGGAAAATCAAAGGGACGAGAAGTGCATCCTTGTATTTTGCATGGACGTTTTTTGTTCTGCTTCGTTGCTGCTCCCTTTCTTAGTGCTAGCTTGCACCTTGTTCCTGCTTTATGAGCTTCGTCATCCCTCCATTGTGTTCATAATATGTGCTTTTAAATTTTCTCTACAAAATTTGTACATCAATATCATACAAAAATTCTAAGTGGGAGAAATATTTCAAATTTTGTATGAATCGGACCAAACGTCCGTCAAATGCTCATTCATCAAGTCCTCTTGATTTAAAATTTAAAACATGCTAACAATGAATGTCTTATTATGGTATATCATATATAAAGAGATAGATATACATGTCATTTTTTGTGTTAGATTAGCTAGTGCTGATAAAAAGACTCTGCACTTGCATTATCTTACAGAAAAACTATCCAACAATTACAATGAGAATGAAGAATTCACATATAGTTTAGGGCTTGTGTTCTTTTTACAACAACTCTTCTGATCATTAGTTTCTAAAACTATAGTATTCGATGCACTTTTATTTTTTAATTTGTTTGTTCAATTAGAACATTTTATTATTCATTTACTTTTGAGTTATAAAGTTTTCATATTTATTGTATTTAAAATAATTCAACACAATATATTTATTGACAATTTTGAGTGGTTGTTTTGTGCAACATAGGCAGTGCAACATTTTCCTTTATTTGTTTGTCCAAACAAAACAATTTATTATTCAATTACTTTTTGCAACTATAAAGTTTCCATTTATATTATATTTGAAGAACTAATAATTCATAAAAATATATTTACCTTAATTTGTTTCTCCAATCAAAATAATTTATTATTCAATTATTTTTTACTATCATAAAAATATATTATCTTTTATTTGTTTGTCCAATCAAAATAATTTATTATTCAATTTTTTTTGCAACTATGAAGTTTTCATCTATATAATATTTGAAACAATTCATAAAAATATATTTATTGACAAATTGACTTGTTGTTTTGTAGGGCTTTTAATTATTTATACACAAAATGACCATATTATTTTCTAGACTTTATACACTTTATTATTGCATAAAATTCATATTATTTTCTTCTATCGACAAGAACTAGACACTTTGCATCCTTGTTCTTAAGAAAGAAGTAGATACAAAAATCACTTTTAACAGAAATGGGTCACATTTGTTTAGGGAGGTGGCTATCCTTCATTAAAAAAAAATGTACTTTGTTTGGGGAGGTGGCTATCCTTCATTTAAAAAAAATTAAGTACTTTCTATAAAAATTCAAAAAATGTAAAACACAATGAATTTTCTTCAAATTTTTAACATTTGTTCTTCATAATCTGGATGTTTACAGGAGGCTAAGCCATAGACTTAACAATAGAGACTATTAAATCTTTTATTATATCATGTTATTTTCAAATAATTCATAAAATTAATTAAGAGGATGGATACATTTGTTTATAAATTTTAAAATTTAATAGAAAGTATTCTATTATATATAATGTTTTAAAAATTGTTATTATGTTCACTAATTATAAATTATATTAAGTATCTTATAGTTTATGAGATTCATCTTTCTTTTTTTAAATAAGTCAAAGTTGTAGCTATGATCCTCATAGAGTTATAACATTTAACTTTTTGTGTAGCTTTGACCCTTTTTCATGTGATTTAGAATTTGTATTGTGTTTGTCTCTAATATATGAAAATAATGGTAATGATAATGACAATGAAACTTCCTTGTTAAAAGAGGAAGACAATTAATTTCTTATCTTCCACTTAATTCAATCCTTTCAATTTATTAATATTTTTGATAAATTGGAGAACATGCCATGCATAATCAATGTCTAATCTATCCTTATATAGGTATAAATGTGAGTATGAAGTGGTTTAGTATTTTAGATGCTCTATGAAATTACTTCTCCTTTGTGTTTACTTTTTATACGAATTGAAGTTGTTTTTTTAGATAACATTCAACCATGCAATTTCAATTTTTTTGCATTTAAGTCAATGGGCAATGTCTAGTTGGTATTGAGTGAACTAAGCCAAAACAGAATTTGATTTTTAGTATTTTAAGGGTCACAACTATGCCTACAATTTTGACTTGGGTCAAGGGATGATAAACAAGTAGATGAAATATACATCCTTCAAATTCACATAGTTGAGATCAATTAAGTCACAAGTCAACTACCAACTTTTACATAGAAAAATGGTATTTACCTACTAGACCATGTTACACTAGGGACAACTAGTTGAACATGAATCTAAAATAAATGGAGAAAATGTTGCATATGCACTTTTAACCCCTACATTGTTGTTCCCATATTAAATTGTATATGTAATATCATAAATCATGCATTTCAAAATAAATGAGAACCAATCAAAAGGATATGGATATGGATGAATAATTACACTTGATCTTATGGTAGCTTCATTTATGTTCTTTAAGTATAAAATTATATGAGCAGTATGTGCTTGAGATATAAAACAATCATTAACAACTTCTTAACAATATCAACACACAACATATCAATGTCAAAAGGCAAGTGCACAAACACACAAATTATTTTTTGAACTCAAAAGTAGTAGTCTAGATATAGACAAAGGAGCATCGACCAACAAAAAGCTAGGGCTTCAAATATGTCATTAAATTAAATGTAGATTTTCAAAGAAGTCATAAACTAAATGTTAAATTATGAAGAGTCCATCAACTAAAATATAAGATATTGAAGGAATTCTCACCAAAATTTAAGGGTTGAGAAAACCATAAATAGAAATATTAGGTCGCAAAGAATTAATAACAACAATGTAGGATTGTGAAGGAGTGATAACTTAAGTGTAGGGTCATGAAGTCCAATCATAAATTGAAATATCGGATTGCTAGAGAGCAATCATTAAAGGATTATAAAGGAGACACAGAAGATCATCAATGGTATTGCATATCTCATCCTACGGGATACATACTAAGGATGCATGAAATAAGAGGAGAGAAGAATGGTGATTTGTAAAAGGATATGATCATTGTGCTCGAGAATCTTGTAACCATTACATAGGTCTCATTACCTAACACTTGAAATATAATGACATAATGTAATCATGTAAGCATGAGTAGAAAAATATGATGGTATATACTTGTTTTCTCCTAATAACGAGTATAAAATAATCAAATAATACAACCAAAAAGCTATATAATATATGTAAGCTTGATATGTCATGCAAATATATGCATGTAAAATTAGACATAGAATATAGCATATAATACACAAGAATGAAAGCACGTGGATAATAACATCTAAAGTCAATAATATAAAAATTATAAGTTGCAGGTGATAAAAGAGTATGATAGTAAAGATAAATCATCAACTATGTCACAATTGATGCTATAACAAATTAGAAAACAATGTAAATTTGGAAATAATAACTACATAAAGTTACTAAATTTTAAACCCTACAACTACATGTCATTTAAATATATACCTTATAATATCATCTTGATCAATAATTTGTAACTAGATAAAAGTGGAGTATGGATTCCATAGATGAATGTATAATATCATTTAACTCTATTATATCATCTGAATCTATGAAAAAGACCAAAAAGATTGTGAAACACTATGTACCACTAAAAAGAAGGTTACAAAAGTATATAGAATAGTGCAAAGTGTCTAAAAATGAGTTATATCATTGTAAAATGCCCCTAAAATGTAATGTCACTCAAATTTGTTGTTTTTCCATATAAACATAAAACCCTCAATGATGTGACATAATGAATATATATAATCCCATTAAATGTTTTTTGTAATGAATGCCCATGTGGAAATAATTGTACAAGTGTGTAAATGATTACCTCATGGCCAATAGGGTTGATCAATGTGAAAAATAACATATCGCATCATGTATAATCTATCTGAGTACATCATGGGAAATAGATGTGCTAAAAAGGAATATTCACATAATTTGTATAAAAGGGTAAGGGGTAAGAGGGTGACTCATTTTCACATATATACAAGAGAGAGATCCCAAAGGAGAGTGTAACATCTCTTAAACATTAACAAAACCAAGTAGGTAATACAATATTGAGCTTATACTTAGATATTATTGGGTTAAGTCTTTTGGATGTTGTAAAATCCTTTAATGCTTTACTTACTAAAAATATAAGTGACATTGCATTATGTGTATATGTAGAGGTTAAAGTATCTAATCTATGTTGGTAACTTATTCATTATGGCTTCATATCTCAATACTTGACGATGTTATTGATAATCTATATATGTAGAATACATATTGATATTGTTAGGATCGTATTATGTTTCTCCCCTTTCTTATGATTATATAATGATTATATTTTTATGTTTATGTTTCATAACATACATACAGTTATGTCCTAACCCATAAGGATGATCAAGCTATGGATATGCTATGTGTACTTGTTATGTTGATCTTCTATTGAGGAGAGATAATGTTGTATTAATCACTTGTGAGGCTTGTATGATGTCTTGATTTTCTCTTCATTGTATGTGCTATCCAACATACTATATAGTATGTGCATGTATAGTACTTATCAAACAAGATTTGTACATACCAAGCATCAAATCCAGTTGGCTTCAAAGGTCTAAATGCACCTTTACATTCCTCGATGGTAGTTGAGGGGAGATAGAATTAAGGCCCACTTGAACGTATCCCTTGCCATCATCCTAATTGAAGAACAAACATGATCTTGAGATACATGTAAAACTATCAAGGTGATAGATCTTGACCCTCCTGTTTACTTGGTTGAGTGAAAAGTGTGGTAATTGTGATTTGTGGTATTTTGATGATGCATTATTTTTGGAAAAATTTCATAAAGGCAATAATTATGTCTCGAGATGTATACATTATTCTATTTTAAGTATATATTTGATCATTTATGAATTATTAATATTTTATTATTATTGATTTAATAACTCTATAAATGGTTGGGTCCTATTTTATTATTATTCTTTAATGATCTTTTTATATGTTTCATGTGGGTTGCTCTATTCTTTAATATGTGTGTGTAGATAGGGAAAATTGACTTTTAGAATATGAAACCTATAACCACGAGAAGGAAATTAAATCATATTCAAATTCCCAATCACTCAATTAAGTTGTAAAATCATGTTTTTGCATAAAAATTATGAAAATATAAAATGCAAACTTCCCTTTATTTGTGATCCATTGCTCTTCTTTCTCCTCAGTAAATCGTGATCCAAAAATTGGTAAAGAAGGCCATTAAATAGAAAAATAACTTGAAAATAAACATACATAGAAGATGAAATGAATAGTCAAAAGGGAATGAAGAGCCAAGGGTTGATAATAAAATCCCAATAATAAATCAAATTTATGCATTTCCCTCCAAAAAGCCCAAAAGCCATTTAGATAATAAACTATTTAAATGAAAAAAAATAGGACTAGCATATGCGTGTGTATAAGCTAAGAGATATCCTTCCCGTGCACCGATTGCATTGAGATAATTTATAAAAATAGGTGCCTCAAGAAGGATATCTCTCGACTTGTTATATATTAATAAAATATATATAAGCTAGTAGCAATTGCGGTGCATAATGAAATACATTATTATTTTTTATTATAGTTGATATATCATGATAAAATTTAATTATTAAATATTATATATATATATATATATATATATATATATATATATATATATATCAGTAATAGATTGATTCATTAAAGAGCCCACAATAAGCTTGGTCAGGTCCAACGTGGAAAAAAAGGGGACCCACTCCCATGATAACATAAGAAACCTAGAATTACAACAAGATCAACATCCAAGAAAAAACAAAGGGACCACAAAACTTGACAATCGAATAGACTAGACCCAAAATAACAATCAAGACCAACACTACATGTTCCCCTTCTTTTGTGATCGTAGGGTCATATCAAATGAAGGTTGTGGGTTTTTCTTTTAATTTTTTCCCTTCACAATCATCCAACATGTCTCCACCTTTGTAGGCTCATCCTACCATTCCATGGTGTTACCTTCTTCCACCCTCCCATCATTAAGATCCCCATCACTTTGTTGAGCATCATTCACCTCCTTATCATTAACCCTTTTTTTTTCTCCCTTCCATCAGGCATAGCTATAATCTTATTTGGTTCAAAAGCCATCATCTTTCCTAGAACCTCTTACTGTGCAGCTAAATTATCTACATCTCCTAATTAGGGAAGCAATTCCCCACTTACTAGTTGAGAAAAAATCTTGTGGTGTGCACCTTTTTTTTTCCATAGTTAATGGTGGTGTGAAGCATCTTTCCACCATGAGGCTTTGTTACTTGATCTCTTCTTGGCACATTTAGTTGCCAAATGTCCAATCTAAAAACATCATTTACAATGAAAGGGCACCCCCTCAAAATCTAATGGTTGTGCCCAACTTCCTTTTGAAGTTTTGAGTTTAATTTCTTCTAGGAGACCTTCCTCAATTTGCATCTCCACTAATATTCTTGCATAAGTAGAATGTAGAAGGTTGGAAAATTCCTCGTCAACTAGCAAAAAAATTCCCTAAAGAATCATCAATAGCTTCCAAACAAGAATCAAACCAAAAATGTAAAGGTAGATTCAAGAGTCTTACCCAAAGTGGTATCTTGTTGAAAGTTTCTCGTTCAGGGAAAAAGTATGGATGCCATGGTTTGAGCATCAAGGGATGCTTGTCCCCCAACTCCAAAAGCATTCACACAAAAAAGAAAAATGGTCAATAGCCTGCTAAAAAATAGCAATGAAAAAACCTTTTACCTAGGGGTAAAGTTGAACATACCCCTTCAATAATGGTTCCCATGGCTCTAATATCCATTTGTAGAGCTCTCCCAGGCTTGGCCACATACCTTGAAATCTTTCCACTAGACCTAGGTTTGAGAAGACCTTGACATTCCTATTTATCTCTTATTCTAGATCATCAACCAGTTCCATTGTTTTGGCCTCCACAACAACAAACTTTAAACTGTCTTTATCCCCAATCACAAAGGATGGCTCTTTGTTGTAGCATGTTTTAGACATATCATTTTCATTAGATCTAAAGGTTTCCTTCATAAGAATATTACTGACTACATGCTGCTTTGTAATGCCTTGGATCACTTTCCCTTTCATGAGAGCTATATCATTGCTATCCTTCACAATCTTGTTATCTCTACCATCTAGATCATTTTCTTTGAGTACTCTCAACCTTACATCAATCCTCTAATCCTTAGATGAAGCACCTTGTAGAAAAGCTTTGAACTCCTTATTTAGCATTTTGTTAACCAGAGCATCATTTGGAACATCGCTTCTAATGTTCTCCACCAATATTGCCTCCGATCAAGCATGATCACTCTCTGTGATACCCCTCACCTTCCTTTGGCCCTACATTGCATACCCAAATGGTCAGAAACCACAACCATTGTTCAAAAAATGAAGTGTAGGAGAAATCCTAGCATGGGAGACAAATAGAAGGATAAAAGCCATTTTCCCACATGACTCTATTTTAAATATTTAATATTTTATGAATAATATATATTTTATATATCCACTTCAAAAATATGTTTAGTACAATAGATTCATTTGAAATTAAAGAAGTTTGTATCTTACAAAAATGATAATTATATCATCAAAATATTTTGTTTTGATTCAAGTAATTAGAACTAAATCTAGGGTTGAAATTATAGTTTTGGTTATATATAAGCTTGATCGCTAAGGTTAAAATAAAACATAACTAAAAGGTCATAGAGGGGATTATGATAAATGTAATATTTAATATATCTTTGCCACATATTGGATATATTAAATACTTTAGGTATTCTCTTCAAAAAAAGGTATCGTGCAACAAATTCTCTTTGAAATATAAAGATTTGTGTCATCACATAAATGACAATTAATACAATTAAAATATGTATGTCTCATTCAAGCTATTTGGGAACTATCTCAACACTTCACAATTTTGATAAAATATCATATAAAGGGTCTAGAGTTGAAGCCACAAAAATAACATCAAAACATAAAACTTTATAAATGGTACTTACAAAATATAAAAATATGTTATAGACTTTAAAACATCAAAGTTGAAAAAATAACAGTTCATTGCAAAGATGTAAAATACATGTAATATTAATCATTGATGAGAATGGTCTTCATTTTCAATGTGACTCTGATGTAATTATGTACTTATTTCATTAAAAAAATGGAAATACAACCACTTTTGTATATGTTGCTTTAACCTTTTTAGGAACACTTTCCATTCCTGATATTTCCATCTCTTCAATGTAATCAATATGTCTAGTTATGTTTTCTAGCTCTTGGAGGATTTTGTGGCAGTACTCTAAAATAGATCTTTCACATTTGTCAATATGTGTTTTAAAAAAAAACACTTGAGTTAATAGAGCCATTTGGGTTTGCAATTATGATTTTTGATTCATTCTCTTAAATATGCATAAACCAAATTATTTTCCAAACAAGAAAAAATTAAGGTTAGTATCTATCAAATATATAAAGTAAATCAAACTAAAATTGGAGCAATATTACATTAAGTAATTAAAACTATGCATGTAAGACAAGAATTAATATTCGTTTTCAAAGGGAATTTTAAAATCATATAGACAATATTTAATGTTATGGTAACTAAAGAAATATTATACATTCTAGTCGCAAACAATTAGTACACATTGAAGCATCAATAAAGAAAATTTGAGAACATCATCTAATAATTTCTTATTTAATAATTATTGAAACAAATTCAGACACAATGCATCACAAAACTTAATAAGATACTAGCTATTGGCTATCCCAAAATTGGGTATAAAAAAAATACTATTGTTCAAAATGTTGACAATATATTGTCAAATAATATGTAGAATACTTTCATTTTTTTAAATCATGGATGGATTGGCAATAACTCTACACTTCTAGGAAGAACTTTTTGAACTTTAATTGATAGAGTAGACTTCATGGCAAATTATGTAGGCACCCCATAGTTTGTGTGCAACAACTTGAAAGATGGAATGACTTGGTGTACTGCAAATGCAAGAGTGTAATCAAAGTTAAGAGTAGCAATCAACCATTCCTAGAGTGGGCCCTTGTGATAGCTAATTTTAGATTCTCCTTTAAGATATTTCATAAACTTTAGACTCAGTTCATTAGAGAGAGTGTGTTTCCTAACATTTATTGTTGGCTTGATGATAATTTAAAAAATACATCCTACAAAATAAAGATCATGAATCTCATGGTAAAAAGTATTCAACCATCCACATTAATCCATAATCTGAATCTGAAGGTGGTGAAATTTGACATCTAAGTTCATGTTCACCTTCGTTCCATAATAGAAGTTGAAGTACAGAGCATAGTTATAAAAATTGATTTGACTATTCCTTGGTCTGTTATTTTTAATTCGACTGACCATTCTATCCCTTATCCAATAGTGAACACTCAACTTCTCTATGTGAAGGATGATATTTTGTGGAAGATATGGGTGAAAGTCTCGCAGCCAAATGTAAACTCATTCTAAGCATAAATTGTCTTACATCTTGGTAAGTTGCATGAAGATTATTTAAAAAAATTTATATCATTATGAAACATGATAAAGAGTATAACTTTTCAAAATGAAATAAATGTTGTGTAAAGGATAGTAACCATTAGAACAATGCATGTTTTTGAAATAAAAAGGGACCAAAAACAAAGGGGGTCAGCCCTTGCAACCAAAATACTGGTAACCAACACATCACCAACAGAGGCCAACAATGAACACTATTGAAGTAAAAACCTACTAAAGTTCAACTTAGCCACAAAAATACTAAGAACAGAAACAACTAAACTATAGTAGAAGTCTATAATATTTGCTATACTACTTAAGTTCCTCAAATAAATTGTTGATACAACTAGGCCAACCCAAGTCCAATCAATAGCTGGATACTAGAAAAACAAGTAACAAAAAATTAACATAAAACAACTTGGATCCAAGGATCCCTTAAAACTAAAAAAATTGATTCTCAATTTTTTCCTTTCCCTTCCTAGCCAGAAGAACTTGAGCCCGATCATCAATAAGGAATTTAAAAAGAAGCTTATGATCTTCCATGTCCATTCCTGCTTCTTCTTTCTCATGTGTCAGTAGTTGGAGGGTGGTGACAACAGTGTGAGTGACTTTAGAGCAAATTTAGAGAAGGTGGTGAACACTTCTTCTAAAATTTTAACCCTCTTGTCCAATTTGGCATACACCTCCAATTGCTCCTCTGTCTCCTCCTTATTTTTTGTTCCCACCTTTTTAACCTCCTTTTTAGCTTTTTCCACTTGGTTATCATCCTGCAAAACCCTTGGGTTAGTAAAAACCTTAGATTTTTCCTTAATCGGGGAGGAAATGGTAATGGGGGAGGTGTCCACTTTACTACTATCTTCACAAAAAGTAATGGTTACAGGGTGAAGCTGGCCGAAACATGGGTAGTCTCTATGGTAACAACATTTCCAGCCGACACTTGAGTATTTTTCGCAGACATCTGGGCATTATCAACAGAATTGTCCTTAGAGTTAACACATTTTTCTACCTCCTCCTTCCCTTTTTCTCTCTTGGAATCCAAGTTAACCTCCTCCTCCCTCTCCTTCTCATTATTATATGAGCTCTCCTCTTCCACCTCCTCAACCCTAAACCTGTTAGATTTTTGCTTGCACCTTGCTTGGGATTGGGCAAGTCTTCCTGATCTCCTCCTACCCTTTTTTCCTACCTCCTCCTCCAAGACCTCCTCTTCCACCTCCACTAGTTTTTCCACTTTAATCTTTTTACTGCCCTTTTGTTCCACAACCACATCATGTTTCTTCTTTTTCTTATTTTCATGGCTAAGGGAGGGTCATGGGGTATGAATTTTGGTACCAGTACTAGTACTTAGTGCTAAAATCTGCCAGTGGCACTGGTTATCAACCACCACCACCCTAGGGGGGCAAAGGGCAAGATGGAATTGGTACAGGTGAAAGATTAGGCCTTGGTGGATGATGGTGAAGTTAAGCCCCTTATTCCTTTTTTTCCTAACATCACTAACCATATCCTTTAGAAAATGTAGCAGAAAAAATAGGATAGAAGTAAAATCCCTATTTCTAAAATGATTCAATAAGGGAAAATGGTAGTAGTAGTAAACACCGAACTTTCCCTCTAGGCATGAGGTATTTCACGAGAACCAGACAAACATCGTCCCGCGAAGCTGGCAACCTATCCCTCTTAAATCCTCCTTTGTAGCACATTGGTTCCTCATTCTCCACAAAAAAACTGCTCATACTAGCCTCGTCAGCGGTTTTAGTGACCTTTCTCCATTTTTCCCCTTCATTGAAAGACTAGTAGCCATGGAAATAACTTCCCCATTAACTTGAAAAGTGATTCCATTAATGGTTACCTTGTGGTCATTCCATCCATTGATGAACTAGAGGGCACAATTCTCGTCATACCTTGCCATCGACTACATATAAGGCATAAAACCCCCCTCCCTCCTTTAGTAGAAACTAGGTAGCCATCCTGTCTTTAAAATTCTCAATTTTTGTGGGCTCCAGCCTATTCAAATCTCCACCCATATCTTCCCTGCCAATTTCCAGTTCCACCACCTCAGTGATGCACATCTAAACCTCATTGTCTGCAAAAACACTGTGAATATTATCCACCCTAAGTCTCTCAACTATGAGCGAAAAGGTTATACAAGTTCACGCTTGATAAACTTCAAAATCCCATGCGAATTCATTATGGGAATCGTGCTTGTTTAACATCATAATTTTAATACCCCAAAAATCTTTGACAATCTGAATAATGATATCCTTTGTACTTTCAAATGGGAAGTAATTTGAATTTCGCAATGTGTTACCATAATGGTGAAATGACACTCTTCTTAAATTGCATTCATTCATTTTGCCATTAGTATGGCCATGTATTCTCCTCATTTCCCTAAAACCTTTATTAAATTTAGCGCTCTTCGACTCTCCTAGGAAAAGATTGCCAAATTTGGCCCTAGCCTTTAATTTAATAACCATAATTAACTAATACTCTCCCCTCTTTCCTTGCATGCCAAGGATTTAATATCCTCATTTAGATTTTCCATATTTCTCTAGCACGTGACTGCTGTTAATTTAAACCCCATGACAGTTGCCACATTAGCCACCCTATTTCCTTCCTTGTAGATGTGTTGCAGGTGGACACTTTCCATCCCTTCTAAAATATGCCTAATATCCATAATGATAGTCCGAATATTCCATTCCGATTAGGACACACCATTAACCAAATCAATAATTAATTTGGAGTCCCCCTCTATGGTTATTTCCTTAAGTTGCATTTATCTAATCAGCTAAAGCCCCCAAAGCAAAGCCATTGCCTCAGCCAAATTATTACTTCCATTCTCCACCTTCCTAGCATAGACTAATAGTGCATCACCATTCCCATCCCGTAGCACTCCACCTGCCGCTCCAATACGCCCTCTAGCGGCACCATCAAAATTAAGTTTGAATTATGTAAGGGTAAGTGGTTTCCATCTCATTTGTTGTCTCCTTAACATTTTTGAGTTATCAAAAAGGTAAAAATCCTCATGAATACCCCTTCTTTCAACAATTTGACCTTCTTGTGCACCTGGTTCTTCCTTTGGTATCTTACATTTGGCAACCCTAATATTTTCCCTCAGCAATTTCTCCATTATTCCAAAAACCACCTCCACCATTTTTTCCTCCTCCCAAAATATTCTGTTATTTCTTTCTTTCCATATATGCCAGCAAATATATGGCAGAACAATTTTCCACAGAAAGACCAATTTTGGGTGGTAGAAAGGACAACATCAGTTCTCCACGAATTGACATAGGTTATCTTTCATAACCCAATTCAGACCAAATCTTTCCCACACCATAGCCCATAACCTTAAGGCATATTGGCACTCAAGGAATAGGTGAGAAATAACCTCCTCCTTTTCCTTGCAAAGATAGCATCAATTTATTATATAAAAACCCCTTCTTTTCAAATTGTCTATAGTTAAACTTTTGTCATGTTGAACTATCCACCAAAAGAAATTAATTTTGGGGACAAGATTACCAATCCAAATATTACTCCATGATGGTGGATAGAGATCCTTGCTAAAAAAGTGCTTGTAAGCCGATTTGACTGTAAAGTTACCACTCAAAGTTAAGTCCCAGACTTTTGAATCCTCTTGGATCAGAATTGGGGGTCTTTGTGCTCTTATCAACTCTTCCAACTCCTTGAGAAGTTGAATATCCTCCTGGGAGTAAGTATCTTTGTATAATTTCCTCCACTTCCTCCCCTGATCAATATAGTCCTCCACCTTCCTTCCTATGTCTTCTTTTAGTAGCTTCATTAGTCTTTTAAATTTGTTGAACACTAGCAGTTTCCCTCCCATCCAATTGTCTTCCCAGAATCTGATGCAATGACCATTCCCCACTATCCATCTTGTCCCTTCCCTCAATAATCCTCTACTCTTAACAATATTCATCCAGATTTTGGAGCCTCCTGGAAGATCATTATTGAAGAGATTCCAATTGAAAGGGGAATTTGATAGATATTTAGCTTTCATAATATTACCCCAATCAGTATTATCTTCTCCCAAATCTCCAACCAAATCTTCGTAAGGAAGGCCTTATTAAGGTCACAAAATCTTCTACTCTCAATCCCCCTTTCTCCTTTGGCTTGTACACCTCTTCCCAGTTGACTAGGCTCAATTTATTTTTCTCCTATGTTCCTGACTAGAGGAAATTCCTTTGTATTCTCTCAATCCTGTCAGCCATATATTGGTTGATTTTGAATAGGGATAGGAAGTAAGTAAGAATACCCTGTAGTGCTATTGAGAGCAATTGCAATTTGCTAGCATTGCTTAAAAATTTCCCTTTCCATCTTGTAAGTTTCTTTTGAATTCTTTCCACTATAGTATTCTAGAAGTCATTAGTCACCTCTTTAGTAGTTAGTAATAGGCCAAGATAAGTATCTGGGAGGTTAGTAGATTGACAACCCAAAATATTCTTAATCCTCCTTTGTAATGAAGCATCAACATTAAAGAAATAGATCTTACTCTTGTGGTAATTAACTTGTTGGCCTAAAATCTCTTCATAATTGTGAAGAATAGTCTTCCAAGCTTTAGCCTCCATAACTGAGGATTCTCTGAAAAGGAATGTGTCGTCTACAAATTGCTGTAGGACTTTAGTATCAGTAGTAGTAGCAAGCTTCACCCCTTTGACACAACCTATATTAACAAGTTTAGAGAAAGACCCCCCAAAGACCTCAACAACCATAATGAAAAGGTAGGGAGAAAGTGGGTCACCCTGTTAGAGCCCTTTCTTCACTCCAAAATTACCCCAGGGGGAACCATTTAGAAGTACAGAGTACTGAACCAAGCCAACCATCATCTTAATCAGATTTATAACCTTGTCATTAAACCCCGCCCTTTCAAGCACATCATAGAGAAAATCCCACTTAACCTTATCATAAGCCTTGGAAATATCTAATTTGAAGGCCATTCCAGGTCTTTTATTTTTTCCATTAAATGAATGACCTCATGTGTGGTTATTGTTGCATCCAAGATTTTTCTCCCTGGAACAAATCCTTTTTGTGGAGCACCAATAATTTTTTCCAAAAAAGGTTTTATTTTGTTAACTAGGACTTTAGCAAATATCTTATAAACAGTATTACAAAGGCTTATAAGTCTAAAATCCAGAAGGCTCAAAGGTGTTGAAGTTTTAGGGACTAAAGTAATAAAATTCTTATTGATCCTTTTTAGCATCTTCCCAATTCTAAAAAAAACTTTGGTGGCCCAAACTAGTTTGGATTTAACCACCTCCTAGAAATGCTGGAAGAAAGCTGGAGGGAAACTGTCTGGACCTGAGGCCTTATACGCTTTCATATAAAACACTACACATTTCACCTCTTCCTCCATGATGTTTCCTAGGATGTGATTGTTTTCCACCACTCCCAACACTTGTGGGATTGTATTAATCAAGTTTCTTTTGATCACCGGATTCCCTGCTTTATTGTCCTTAATGTAAGCCTTGCTAAAGTATTCCACCACATGTCTTCCCATCTCCTCCTTATCTATATAAATCCTTCCCCCTCAACCTTCCAGCCTACTGATTGTGTTTCTTCTTTTATGGTTAGAGGTTGACTTGTAGAAAAAACTAGTGTTTTTATCACCCTCCATTAACCATTGGACTCTTGATCTTTGTTTCCAAAAAATTTCCCCCCTCAGAATAATATCCTTCCACTTTTTTCTATATTCCTCTTCTTCCTAAGTAGCACTTTCTAGGTTAATTCCTTCAGCAATCTCCCCTTGGAGTTTTTTAATTTTTTCCTCCACTTCACCTTTTACTTTAGACAAGTGGAGCTCTTAGCCCAACCCTTAACATTTCTCCTTATGCTATCAAGTTTTTGGGTCAGTCTATGCATTGCAGTACCATCTATCCTTATATTCCACCATTCTTAAACTCTATCTTTGAATTATGGGTGAGACTACCACATTATTTCCTATATGAAAGGTTTTGGCCCACTTTTTAAACCATCTTCCCACTAAAAGATTAATGGGGAATGATCAGAAGCAGTTCTAGTGAGGTTCTCTAGAAGAGAATTGCCAAATCAATTCTAGTTCCCTATCACCATTAGCCTATCCAGTCTAACCTGGATAAGGTCTCTCCCCTTTCTATTATTGGTCCAAGTAAATGAATTCCCTTTCAGTTCCACATCAATAAAGTCCATCCTACTCATAAAATCATTAAGATCTTGCAAGCTTTCAGGGCAGTACCTGTTACCTCCTAATTTCTCTGAATGGTAGAGGGGGGTATTAAAGTCTCCCATACACATTACTTGTTTATCCTTCATTGTTTCTAAAATCCCAACCAGCTTATCATATGTTTCCTTTCTCCCTACCTTGCTATTAGAAGCATAAATATTGATGAGCCCCCAATGTTGAATACTAGTTTGGAAATTAGTTATTAAAATTTCTATCCTTCCAAACCTCAACTCCCATCATGGAGTGTGGGTTCCATAGAGTAGCAATACACCTCGAGGCTCCTTTGGCTTCCATATTTATATAAGTAGCACCCAATCAAACATGGCTAACAATTTTATCAAAATTAGCACTAGACATCTTAGTTTCCTGTATTAACACACAATCAACTTTTTCTTGATATATGCATTGTTTAAGAGCATATTGCCTCTAGGGATTATTTAACCTCCTTAAATTCCAAGAGAGGAATTTCATTTCTTACCTCTAGTTATGGTCTCTAGTGTAAGTTTCTTCCCATTGGCCACATCTCTTGCTGCTTGTTTTGTCCTGGTTGCTCTGCTAGACGGTCTTCTAGCTATCCCACATGCCACCACATCTAGTTTTCCCCCCCTCTTTCTCTTCTTTTTTTGAACCTCCCGTTCCCTATTATCCCCCTCCTATGGTGAAGTGGGGCTAATCTCCTTACTAGTCTTGTCAATGCTTGCCATTACTTTAGCTGCAATCTCTACTGGGGAAGCTTTAACCATCCTTAAGGGGGTAGAATCTCTCTCCTAGTGTCACATTCTGTGGCCATTAGTTCCTACAGGTTCTCACCTCCCTATTTTGCTGGGGAGCAAGGAAGAGGGTGGAAAACCACAATTTCACCTTCTTCCAACAAATCTCCTTCCTTAACTCCCCCCACGGGTGAACTCAATAGTTCCTCCAACTCCCGTCTAAAGGGGTACTCTTCCAATTTCTTCTTATCCTCCAATGCTTCCCCCTCCCCAGTATTAGTATTCTCTATTGGTCCTTTACCTAGGGTGGATAGCTCCACAACAATTCCCTCCTCTAGTCTTGGGACTTCCGATGGTTCCCCCACAACTTCCATAACAATACCTGGGGAACTCTCCTTTTGTTTATCCTTCTACATTTGGGACTTACAATTAACTATAAGATGTCCAAATTGACCACATTTATGACAGAATAGGCTTGCATTCTCATATTCAATGGGCTGGACTTTCTCAGCCCATTTGGTTTTCAAAGTAACCACAGTCGAGAGTGCTTGATTCAAAGCTACATTCACACATAATCTAGCATAAATCAGTCACAATTTTTGCATAGTCACTTTGTCTGCTGTGAAACAATGACCAAAAGAGTTCCCCACCCATCTTAGGATCTTCTCATCCCAAAATTCAAGGGGCAATCTAGGTAATCTAACCCATACAGGAGCTATCTTATTTAACTTTGCACTAGCATCAAAGCCCATATGCCACTTTGTTAAGGCAAGACAAAGTTTCCCATAATACCAGGTCCCTAAAAGTATGAGATTGATATCTTCCTCCATCATAAATTTGAAATAGAAGAGGCCACTAGGCATAGTAGAAATGCCCACACCACCCCTACCTTTCCATTTTTGACTCACCCATTTATGAACCATCTTGATTGTGGGTCTAAAGGCAACAAATCTGCCTACAACACAAAGTTTGAGGCCAGAGGTCACGCTTTCCACCAAGCTATCAGGGAGGGAGATCACAGGACCATCTATGCCATGGGCAATCTTGGGATCCTCCATAGAGACATTAGCCACCAAGGAACCCACAAGCGTGTTCCTCCATCCACCCAGGGTCCCATCTGCCAACTTCTAACCACCATCTAGAGGACAACCAATAGGACTACCACTATCGAAAGCAACAGTGTTAGAAAATTCTCCCCTACATCTCCCTATCTGTCATATCCTCTGAATCCCTACATAACACAAGCATCATTTGTAGATCTAGGCAGGGTGGAGGATCTAGAGGCTTAGGACCCACCATGGAATCAATTCAAAATTCAAATTCAAAATTGGGTGATAATCGAAGAAATATAAAACATATTTTATAAAGTTGATATCTTAATAGATATTTTTTTAAAGGTTTTTTTTATTGGTAACATTATTATTTATTGATTTTTTAAATGCTATTATATATAATCTGGAAAAATAAAATATATTTGACATAAAATGATACAAATTTACAAGGTCATTAGTAAATAACTAGTCAATTCCTTTAATGTAGGGATACTAAAAATAATTTACAAGGATATATTAAATGTCTATTTATATATTATGGATGTTAAAATATTTATTGATAATATTTCAAATGTGAGTCATAGTAGTATAGAAGTAAGCGAAAAATATTGGTCTAATAAAAATAATTTGTGAAGTATTTATCATTTATATTTGTTCAATGTAGGCATTTTCAAAGTGTACTATACTACAATAAACATTACAAATTATTAAAGTGGCAAAAAAAATTGTACTTGCATTGGACAAAATTTTCAAAAATAAAATATTACATCAATTATCTTCCAACCACTTAAGTCCATTTTCTTTATCCTTACACTTGACAACTTGTCTACCCTTTTTCATTCTCTCATAGCAATCATACATGAATGGAAGCATTATTCTTAAACATTGTAGAGATTTTACATGAGAAATTGTCACAAATGTCAATCTTGTTCTTTCTCTTGGCCCTATATCAATTGTCACTTTTGGAAGAGTCAAACCTTGATATTTATATATAGTCAATGCTCATGCCAATCTTAAAGGTAATTGAAGTGTTCTACCCTTCTGTGTTGGAGTTATTGGAATTATTTTTGGATGATGATCTTCAAATGGAAGTCTAGAATAATTATCAAACTCAACATCACATATGTTGGAGGTTCAGGCAGCACACCACCTTGTTTGTAGACTATCTTTTGAATGTACCCTAGAGATCCATTTACAAGACCTACTTGTACCCATAGATGTGAAGTTAGCATGACCCTTGAATCATTACAGATTAGCAACTTCAAATCAATCTCATCATTTGAATGATCTTCTAATGAATTAGTATTTCCTGCTTTTGTTGCAATACTACATGCAATAGGGTTCTTTAATGAATACAACAAATTTTATTATGACTATGAACATTTTCATTTGTTGAGAGTAAATGGATGACATTTCAAACTTAGATTTTGTTGCAACATCAATGTTGATAGGGGTTCTCTTCATCAATAACCTAATCATCAACTTGTGGGTTTGCATCTCTTACATTCATCAAAAGTTGATGAAATCTTTGTTGATCATCATTTTCCCCATCTTGTTTGAATACCTTGTCTAAAGTAACAATAGTCTTGAATTTCTACCATAGCAACTTTTCCCTTCTATTACTATCATATGTTGGTCTATCATTGACTAGATGAAGCTGACCCAAATCTCCTACCAAAATAATAGATACACTTGAAATATAAGAATAATTTTTATTTTTTTATAAACAATATTTTTTAGTTTTATTTCAATAAATTTAGTGTATTTTTTGTACATGATTTACTTGTTCATGAGGAAAATTTAAAATTTTACCTCCAAAGCTTATATCTACAGTTTGCAAGAATGCTTGTTGAAGTCATGAATCTATGTTTTCCAACATGTTCTAACCAATGAAACTCAATTTATCAATCAAGATGTTATTCATATGTGTCATTTCTTCTTGAAAATAGGCGAGTCTTGTGCTTTCCAGTTGAGAAAAATCATGTATTGGTATTCTCAATTTTGAATGAATCGTAGAAGTTCCTATGGTGAATGTTGTGACTCTTGTTGGTGCAAGTAATAGAAGGGGAGACTGGGAGGGAATTGTTTCATTTTCAAGAGATTGACTAGTGACACCAATTAGATAGACTTTCCAATTCCTATTGTTCCTTGAATTGTCATGAGAAATGGCTCTGTGTTTAGATTTTCGTGATAGTATGCCATAATTATGTTAACTAACTTTTGTTGTTTGTTTCCAAGGGTCATGTAGTTGATTCATTAGGGAATGTCATCATATATCAAACAACTTGATTCTTCATGTTACTTATAAAATTGATTATTGTAGCAGTGTACTCTTATCCCTTATAATTAGCAAACCAATTTGCATGTTTGTTAATGTCTCTTCTCCCCAACATGTCTATTTATGAACACTCTATGTTTTGACCATGATGCAACCTAGATACAATCTCCAATTCATGTTTCATTGTATTTATGTGAATATTTTCATTATATTTAATTTCAGAATCACTTGGGCTTTCAACATTTTTTGTAGTCATTGTATGTTCAACATGCCAATGATTGTAATTAAATGTATCCCAATTTTCTATGATGAAGTCATCATCATGACCAATATCTTGTTCTATATCATAGAATGTCTTGTAGAGTAATAACTCTAATAAACAAAAGCCAACCCATTTACCTGATTCGCATTAAGAAATAGATACAAATCTAGGAAACACTCTGATGATTATGCTTTTTCCATTGGCTCTCATTTGTTGTCTCTTCTTCTTTTAGGATTTGTTAGAAAGGTTAATCTTTCCTTGGATATATTTTAATTGGGATATTCCAAGGGTCCCTACATGTAGTTTGTCCACTTGTACACATGTGGAGGACATGTCATTGTTTGTCCTTTATTCCACATGTAAGGACAACTCTTGTTTATTTCTTTATTTAGTTTATCCTCCTTAAGAGGATTGTGACACTTTGCACACACCTATTATGAATGTGGCATTCATAGAAATGGGAGTTACAAATGCAACTCCTCTCTCATCTCTATATAAGAGATGCTCCTTCTTCTTTCTTCACAACTACACACCACTCTAAGCACTTGATGTTATTGTATTGAGCTACTTTTGCTCCAACACTCTCTCTCTCTCTTCTTTAGGCATTTGCCTTCATTCATAATAACTCACAAGGGGTTTTCTTTGCTTTCCCCTTATAAATCCTTGTCTCCATTGTTGAACCATCTTGGTGTATGCTCTTGGAGTTGCTTATCTTATGGTAACATTGTTTCACACTTAACTTACTTGGATTGTTTCTTGTTCCTTGCTCAACATTATCATTTCTTACAGGATTATACATCCATGATCTTTTTGCATCAATTAAAATAACAACTTCCATACATAGTGGCCTTTTTTTTGTACCCATTGATGAAATATTTTGTTTGTTCTTCACTATTCTCTTTATCATTACCATTTTCCTTATTTACAATTATAGGTTTTAATATCTCATGTGAGACATCTAGATTAAAAAATCTTCTACTGCATTCTACCAATGGAAGCTCTAATAACATATGACATATTTCTTGAGCACCAATGTCTCTTTCTATAACTATCAGTTAGAAGTTTCCTATATTCTCGTACAGCTAAAACATCTGGGTTTTCCATGTTGGAGAAGCACATCAATATTTGGTGGTATGTTTCTAAAATTTTCTTTGCTTTTGTTGCATACTTGGAAAAGTATTTTACTACAACATGTTTGGAAAGAACATGTTCCCAATCTATATTTTCTCTACATAGGTATAGTATGTGGCAATAATGTGAATTGACTATGACATCATTTCTCATTAGTTCAAATTTCTTTTCACTTGTTTTTTATGTCTTCATATAATTTTAATCCACCTAGGTTTAATGGTCAAGGAGCATTATATGTATAATCAATATAACAAAGTGTTATACTTAGTCTTAACACTTTTGTACATAATATAATTTGGACTTAAATAGTCCTTGTGATGAAATGATTACTTGCAAACCATCTTTCCCCCTCTTTTTGTAAATAGGCACTCTCCTTATTGATTGTGTGACACTCTACATAGTTTAGGATCTCCTCATAATCATCGTCCAAATCCACCTGTACAAGTTATCTCGTGTTTTTGAGACATGGGTGTTGTTGAAAATCTAGGAATGCTTACTCTTGAAAATAAGTATGAGATGACTATATTAGGTAATATCAAAGTATAGGTATATCTAAATATTTATAGGTGGTTATGCTTCTTCTGCACTCTCAATGGTCTTGGTTCTTCTTTTTGTATGTAATTGTGCATTCAGTTTCAATGTTCATGTCTTACCTCTCAAAATTATAGGGGTGTTATGTTGGTTCTAATGTTTCTTTGCTTGATGGAGTGAGCTATGTATTTAGTATTTGATCATGTGTACTGTTGGGTGGTCATTATGCATGAGGTCAATGATAGGAATCTATTACGCAATTCCTCTCTTGAAAAGCTAATCTTTTGGGATCAACTCCAAGGTTCAGTATTTGTCTTGCGACATACCAAAATCTGCTCAGTTGAAGATAAATATGATTGTTCATGAGGAGGCCTTTGCTAGTTCTATTTTAATCTTGGAATGAAATAAAATTTGTTCGCTGTCTCAAAATAACACACAAAAGAACGATATTTTTGTATTTTCTGGTTTTCAATGAATGCAATTCTAACAATGCAACTAAAATGAGTTCCTATTCTAACAAGGGGTTAGCAAAGCAAATAATGAAATTGAAAGAAAATAACATGAAATTCAAAGCAAATAACATGAAATTGAAATCCTAATGGACATAAGCTATAGAAAACAACACACCTTGAGTTAAGCTTTTGAAGAGATTGGTACATAACCAATGAAAATAGGAGCAACACTTCCTAAATTCCACTAATGCAATCGTCGATGGGAAATTTCAATAACCAAATGATGTTTCACTCTTCATCAAATCACAAGGCCACAAAAAGTCTACTCATGCGAGACAAAGAATTATGCAGACACAATTTGGTGATTTCTTCTCGAGCTTGATACATTAGCAGAATTCATAAATTTGTAGAAAACACCAGAACTAAAAGATTGCACAACCAAAAACAACACAATAAACCTTTGGCTCAATCACAATCTCATGAACAAAATTCACAAAACAATGACACATTCAGGCAAGAATCACTACACTCCAAATGCGAGCACCAAAAGCATAATTTTATTGCATAATAACAATGGCCCTTGTTACATTTTACAATGGGGTATTTATAAGAAATTGTCTCCTCAATCTGTGTTGAGAGTAAGAGATATCTTCATGCAATAAAAATGCTTTTAAAATATTAAAACAAACTAAATATATATAGACTAATAATTAATTTGGTGCTTAGAGGGACTCCATCCATATTTTATTCATTATTTGGATGCATGAGCCCTTTACATGTCAAAAAAGAAAAAAAAGAGAGAAGAAATAGGAGGAAGCCTTTAGTCAAAGTAGGAGTGTCTAAAGGTGCCAAAATTAGAAGTTGGTCCTTCATTAGGCATGTGTTGAATTAAAACTGCTGTCAGAATGCATTTTTGATGCATGGAAAGCACTATTTTGGAACAAGCAATTAACTGTCGATGCACCTCTAAATTGCAGAGTTGTGGGTCTACACCCCTGTGGAGTTGCGTACCGGCAGACCTACACACTTGTGGACCTTGAAAGCTCAATTCACCAAAAAATCAAAGTTCTCAATTTTGAAAAGGGGTTTCTGGGTTTTTCTCAAATGGGGTTTTAGATCACTTTTTGTGTACATACTTTGCCCCTTTTTGATGATTTATACACTCTTTATAGCCAATCACTTTCATAAACTTGAACTCCTTCTACTTCTTCAATCTAAAATCCCAAGGCACCTGCATTGAATCTTGTCATTAATAGCTGCATAAGATGAGGAACCTGCTCCGCTTCATGTGTCCAACCTCTGTATCTTTGACCTTTGTCTTCTCTCCAACTGCCCTATCCTTCCCAGTCAGAGACCAAGTGACCCACATTATCCAAAATGATTAGATGTTTGAAACTTTTTCATGCTTTTTTTACAAATTTTTCTAGGTCCTCTTAACTGTCTTTTTCAAAGGTCTTTTGCTCAAAGTTTCAAGTTGAAACCTTTTTCGGTCCCTAAAATTGGGCAGCCAAGGGCTCACTATTTTAGGGATTGAAATTAGATCTTCAATTCTTCTTTCGAGTGATGTAAACGATTATGCATTCCGAGCTCTAGGTCAAAAGTTATGACCTCGACAAGTTGAGGATGCCTTTTTTACCTACACAAAGAAGCAAATATTAGTTCGTAGAGTTGAAAAATATGTAATTAAGAAACACTCTAATGACACCAGAACAAAAACCCTAAAAACTAGTTACTCAAAAACACAAAAAAAAACCTTAATTTTAACCTTAGAAAGCACAAAATAAAAAAAAAAAAAAATAGTGCACTTGATAGGTGCACCTGATGTGCTATTTATTTTAGCAAAAGTTTATGTTTAGGAGGTGCATGTGATGCGGGGTTGCGTGATGCACAGGAGGTGAATGGGAGGCGTGGTGCGTTCGGTGTGGAGTAGGTGCGCACACGACATGGAGTGGATGAGTGGATAGAGGAGCAAGGTTTTGGAAGTGCACAAGACACAAAAGCACACATGGGATGCGTAGGTGGGCATCTGGCACGGTGCGTGATGCGACACATGTGGTGCTTTAAGGTGCATGTGCAGCATTTTTTTTTCTTTTCAAATTTTATATATTTTTATAACTTTTTTAATTTTTCAAAATTTTTGGTTTTTTCAATTTTTTAAGTTTTTACTCTTTTGACTCTTTGAATTTTCCAGATCTCGAATTGTGAGTTTGGGGACCCGAAAAAAGAGAGAGTAGGGGGTCCTCATTCCTAATAGGGAATGGGGCATGTGTTGTGGAACCACAACATGTACTAGGTTATTTCAGTGGCTAGATACCTATGCATTTCTTTTCTTGATGGAGTGAGCTATGCATTTAGTATTTGATCATGTGTACTAGGTGATTGCAGTGGCTAGATACCTATGTGTTTCGGTGAGATGGATCATTTACCATATAGACACTCTTTCATTTCTACTTTTGGAGGCCGTGAAGATATCTTCCATCTCTAATTGATCATCTCTTTAGACTTAGTATTCTCTACTTGGTCATGCTCTATATAGTGGAGGATCTTCAAATCAACAGTTTGGCAGTGTTTGTAGCTTCATGCTTTAGTGGTGTTCTTCATGATCATCCTTTTGTTCCTATCTTTGAGAATATTCTTTTCATCTCTTTTTGGAGTAGAGTTTTTCACATGTGGTTTTCTCTATTTCTTCTCTTTACAAAGATTTGGTTGTGCTTGGGTACCTCATCAAACTTTGTTTTCGAGAATCAAATCTACTTTCATAGTAGTTTCCATATTTTTAGCTACTCCCTAAGTTTATCTTAAAGATGGGTGTTAGAGTAATCATATATTTTCTAATTAACACTATTTTGGTTTAGCTAAACTTTAGACATATAATAATTAATTATTTTATTGATTATTATCATACAACCTAGGGTTTTACCTTTTAGGGTGTTGATCTCCTTTTATAAGGATTGATCTCTTTATAAATTTATTCACTTTTGATTAATAGAAATTTCTCTTTTTTCTCATTAAGAATGTATCCTCCCTAGATCTGGGTATTCCAACCTCCATAGCTTTTACTTCTCTCCTTTTGTGATAGGTGTTTGCATGCAAGTGATTCTTGGGAGCTAGGGGTTGATCTTTCATCAACTTCAACAATAAGATTACTTGTATATTTTGTTGATGGGGATTTTCTCAAGGGTTCCATGCATGTGTTACTCTTGTATGCATTTTATTATTATCATTAGTGCAAGACCATGTATACCAAGTAATTGATCTATTTTATCGATCTTCATGTCTTCACATGTCCCAAAATAGAAAATTATACTTTCCTCACATAGGGTTTGCTAGAATATATAGTCAACCAATATAACTGAGAGGGTGGGGGGGGGGGGGGGGGGGTTAATTAGTCATCCAACTAATATAACAATTATCAAATTTAAACAAACTTAATCATATGTGTAATATGATAAAAAACCACAACAAGATACTCATATACAATAACACCAGATATGTTAACTATGGAAACCCTTGATTAGAGGGAAAACCTTGGTGGGGATGGTACCCACAAGATGATGTATTAATATAAATATTCCTTGTTAGAGGATGGACCTTGTTAGGAGTCTATAACAACATCTAATACATATCAATCCCTGTTAGGAGACTTTGAATCCATGTTAGGAGATTCCAACCTTGTTAGGAGTTGTGCCAACCCTATTAGGAGTTGTAAAAGACAGTTGGACCCACTATCCAAACAACTTCAAGGTTAAGACCAATGAACCCACTATCCAAATGATCTTTGTATTATTCCTTGCAAAATAATAGAAATTAATAGTACTTTTGCCTCTATCCTGTCAACTAGACCTCTACTCCTTTTGATCTTTTAACTAGATCACAAAACTCGCATCCAATAATCCCTTGGATCACTTACTCGCATTCAGTAAACACTCTGCTCCTTTTCATACTTCGCACTTCATACAACGATCACAACATATTACAAACAAGGAAAACATATCTTGTTTATACCATATCTTCAAAATAATTCCTTGATTTGGTCTTGATGCTTTCCCAATTTATCATAATAAGATAATTAATTAGTTATAATTACAGTAACATTGTCAGTTCACAATTTATACAAAACTTAACACATGTGATACTAGGGCTTGCACATACACTAACATCAACATCTAATTGTTCTCTATCACTAGCTAACCATGCATCTTCTCATTACATCTCAGATGAAAGATATATTACAAACATCAAAAATTACTTTCCAAGCACTCTATCTTTGAACTACTCTTTGTAAATCATGTACACCTTTTGTATGCCTTTGACTTACATGTTGCACATTGAACCACGTCATCTAGACACTCTATTGAACATGTCCATGACTGTGCATCACCATATAAGAAAAACCTTGTTTGTACAACTATGATCTATCTTTGTTACTCTGCCAATCTTCACAAACTTATTGCTATGTTGACATCAATGAAAAACACATTCATGAATGTAGCATGTCAATAATCTCCAATTCTTAGGATACTCCCCCAATGTAGTATCATCAGCATTCATGCTAATAATATCCCCCTTTGGCATTGATGACAAGATAGATAAAAAACATCTAAGTTCAAAGAATACCAAAATAGTACTTTACTATTGTTGTTGTTCTCATCTTTTCAAATCTTCTTCATTAATCAAATATGAAATCCTCTAGAACACTGGACTATTCTTCTTCTTCTTTAGGATCAGAAATAGTTGTTCATAGTAAAAAAATTCGCAATACATATCTCCCCCATAGATATATTCCTCCTTTACATGAATTTTTCTAAGTCTCCCTAATAAAGTAGAGATTTTTCTCCCATTCATACTTTTCTTATGCATTCTCTCCCTCATTCAAGAGATTATCTATTTCTCCCATTCATATTTTTCTTATGCATTCCCTCCCCCATTCAACTAGAGGGTGTTTTTCATGTACATATCTCGCCCATTGACATCAATGACAAAGTCCTCATTATGTCAATTTACTGCTCCAAGTCTTCAACCAACTTAAGTGTCCAAAGACACTATTCAAGACCAAATACCAAGAGTCCTTAATGACTAAGCTCATCTCAAATACTCCCCATACATCAAAATTTAATCCAGTCAAATAATAGTGCTATGTACCACTAGACTAATGCACTTACTGCATCACCTACTTAGAAATAGGCAGGGGCATAACCCCAAGCATACCTCTGAAGTACTCAAATGTATCTTTAGGTAAGGGCTTCATAAAGATATCTAAAATCTAATCTTTAGTACTCACATACTCTAATGTGATCTCCTTTTTTGTTGCTTTATTTCTCAACACATGATACTTAATAGATATATGCTTAGTCTTAGAATGCAATACAAGGTTCTTAGACATACTCACTATACTTTTGTTATCAAAATATATAATATAGGTTTTAAAAACTCAATTCTGATATCCTTCAACATCTATTTCATCTACATCACTCGATTGTAATTATTTGTTGCTGCAACATACTCAGCCTCAGCTGTACTCTAAGAAATATAATATTGTTTCTTTCTTAGCCAAGAAACCAATCTTCCTCCAAGAAAAAATGCTCCACCATTGGTGCTCTTTCTGTCATCCATATTTCCTACACAATCCACATCAGTATATGCACATAGAGTGAAATAACTTGATCTGTCATACCAAATTCCATAGTCAGATGTTCCTTTCAAATATATGAATATCCTCTTTACTAATACATAGTGATACTCCTTAGGACCAGCTTGGAATCTAGCTACAATCCCAATTATATTTTCTATATATGATCTAGTGTGTGTTAGATATTGCAAACCTCCAATCATGGATTTGTACTTCTTTTGCTCAACTGTAGGTGTCTCATCTTTGCTAGATAACTTGTGACCAGTTATCATACATATATCAATAGGCTTACAACTTCCCAATCCAAATATCTTCAACAAGTCTTTCAAGTACTTAGCTTGTGAAATGGAAATACCATTACTATTTTTCGATCCTAAGATAAAATTCATTTCTCCTATCATGCTCATTTCAAACTCATTATTTATTTCTTTATCAAACTTATCACTTACTTCTTCATTACCTCAAATATGATGTCATCAATAAATATTACTATTATCAACAAACCATTCTCATTTTCTTTCAAATACAAGTTACTATGTATTGTACCTTTAGTAGATCCAAGCTTTGCCAAATAGTTGTCCAACCTTGAATACCAGGTTCTAGTTGCTTGCTTCAAACCATATAGAGCTTTCTTTAGTCTACATACCATGTCTTTGTCTTTTTTCAGAGGAAAACTTTTAGGCTACTCAATATATACCTCATCTTCAAGTTCTCCATTCAAGAAGGTTGATTTAACAACCATCTGATATACCTTGAACTTCTTATTCACTGCATAAGCCAAAAAAATTCTTACTTTTTCCATTCTAGCTATAGGTGCATATGTCTCCTCATAGTCTATGCCTTCTTTCTATGAATATCCCTTGTATACAAGTCTAGCCTTGCTTCTCACAACTTCACCTTGCTCGTTCATCTTGGTTTTGAATACCCATTTGGTTCCTATCACATTCTTATCTTTATGTCTAGAAACTAACTCCCATGTTTCATTCTTCATAATATAATCTAGTTCCTCCTTCATTTCTTGAATCCAATGATCATCGTGACATGCTCCATCTACACTCTTAGGTTTAACTTGAGAAATCAAACATATCTCTTCTTTAACTCTATTTCTTGTCATCACACCTTTGTCTTTACTTCTAATTATTTGCTTTGGAGGGTGATTCTTTGTTAGATTCCTATTAAGGGTGGGATTTGACATCCCAACTCTTATCTCATCTCTAAGTTCACATCTCTACTCTCCTCTTTGCTCAATAATTCACACATCATTTTGCATATCATTGTTAGTCTCAAAGAAAATTTATGTATTTTGTCTAACAATTCCACAATTATCTTCTTCATCATCTGAATTGTAATCTAACATCTTTTCCTTTGTTCCAAACTTTTCATCAATATTAACATTTTCACACTCAACTATTATCTTAGTTCTATGATTGAAACATCATTTTTCCTTGCTTTTCAATAAATAGCCAAGAAAGATACCTTCATCACTTCTTGGATCAAACTTGCCAACATTGTTATCTCTCTTAATATAACACTTGCTTCCAAATATTTTGAAATACTTAACTGATGGTGAAAGACAAAACCATAGTTCATAAGGTGTCTTCCTCATACCTTTTCTAATATGTACTTTTTTTATAGTGTACACTACTATATTGATTGCTTCTCTCCAAAATGTCTTGGATATATCATTCTCAAACAACATCACTCTTGCTGCCTCTGCTACTGATTTGTTTCTTCTTTCTACAATCCCATTTTGTTTAGGTGTCCTAGGTGAAGATAACTATCTTTTGATTCCATTCTCTTCACAAAATATGTTACACTCTATAGAGGTGAACTCTCCTCCTCTATCTGATCTCAAACATTTTATCTTAACACTAGATTCATTCTCAACTCTATTGTTAAATATCTTAATCTTCTCAAAAGCTTCAAACTTCTCTTTAAGAAATGCTACCCACATCATTCTAGTGAAATCATCAACAAAAATCATGAACTACCTTTCACCATAGAATCCTTTTTTTCTCAAGGGACCACTTAGATCTATGTGAACAATCTCTAGCTTCTCTGTGGTAGTGAACTTCTTGCTGGGAAAAGATACCTTCTTCTGCTTAGCCAAAATACATTGTTTGCAAACCACATTAGTAGGCTTAATGATCTTAGGTAGATCTCTAACTACAAATGTGCTACTAACATTTATAATATTATCAAAGTTAAAATATGAAAAAATATCTTATGTCATAACAAACTGTTATCCACTTTAGCAACCAAATAAGTCATTTTAGTGGGATTCAACTGAAATACATTACCTTTGGACCTAGTTCCAATTCCAATCATCTTACCATCCTTATCCTTGATAGTGCAAGTCTTTTCTATGAATTACAAGTGATAACCTTTGTCCACCAATTGTCCAACACTCAAAAAATTATGCTTCAATCCATTAAAAAAAAAAAACATCGTCACTGTTATTTCTTCCTTCTAAAGGAATGGATCTAATCCTTGTAATATGATAGGTTGTATTGTCGCTAATTTTAACAATACCTCCATCATACTTACTAAATTTAACAAACTTATTCATATCACTAGTCATGTGATGTGAACAACCACTGTCTATTATCCAGTTAGATTTCTTTTCAATTTGGGAAACTAGAGCCTTTTCTTCTCTAATTTCTCTATCAAGATCATCTTCTTCAATAGCTACAAATCCTAGCTCATCTTCACTTTCACTTTGAGCTCTTTCATCATATTCTTCATCTTCATTAGCAAACAAACAATTTCTATCTCTTCTAGGCTTAAACTTTCCCTTATACTTTTTCTCTCTTTTAGAATATTTAGATGCATAATAACCAAACTCATTACATGTCTAACATTTAAAGATATTCTTACCATCTTTTTATCTTCTCACAAGAAGTGCTATACCTTCCTTAATCTTCTTATCTTCATTAGATCTGGTTCTACAATTGCCAACAAAATATCCATGTGTTCTTGTGCTTCTATACAGTCTTGGCCAAAAATTCAAGGCATTGAAAGTTGTATCAACTCTTGTTAGTTCTCTTGATTGCCTCAAATCTACTTATGTTTCTTCCAATCTTCCAAGCAATGTTTCCTTGGTTAACTTCTTAGTATAGGGTATCAGTAGATGAATCATCTTAGAAAATTTCTTGAATGGTGGTGTTAAGGTTTTCAAGATCTTCCACACAAACTCATCTTCTTCCTTGGTTGAACCATGTGACTTGATTCCTACAAAAATCTCTGATATCCTACTAATATAGTTTCTTATAGATTCATCTTTCTTCATTTTAAGATCTTGAAATGCACATATCCAATTTTGCAATCTTACTCTCTTTGTATGTATATCACCCTCAAAAGTAGATTCTAATGCTTTCCAAATTTAATGAGATGTTTGAAGTGACTTTAACTGACTATATTCATTCTCTAGAAGAGTTGATAGAAGAGCTTCTCTAGCTCTCATGTTGCACATGAATAGATCTCTCTGCTTCATTACATTCTTCAAGTTTCCCTTCTTCGACAATCATCTTCTTGCTCTTTGTCAAGATCTAATAACTAGACCCATGCACAATAGATGAGTCTTCATCTTTTCCTTCCAAATTTCATAGTTGACTCGTCAAATCTAGAATTGTCCTTTTTGAAAAGATTCACCATTAAACTCCCAAAGTTGTTAAGCTTATCCTTCAAGGACTTGATGCTCTAATACCAATGGTTAGAATATATGGTCCACCAATATAAATGAGAGGAGGGGGGGGTGTGTGAATCAATAATCCAACTAATATAACAATTATCAACTTTAAACAAACTTAACTATACGAGTAATATAATAAAAAACTAGAACAAGATAATCATACACAATAACACCAACTTTGTTAACTAGGGAAACCCTTGATCAGAGAGAAAACCCGAGTGGGGATGGTACCCACAAGATGATGTACTGATATAAATATTCCTTATTAGAGGATGGGCGCTATTAAGATTCTATAACAATATTCAATACATATTAGTACCTATTAGGAGACTTTGAATCCCTGTTAGGAGATTCCAACCTTGTTAGGAGTTGAGCCAACCCTATTAGCAGTTGTGGAAGATAGCTGGACCCATTGCCCAAATAACTTCAAGGCTAAGACAAATGAACCCACTATCCAAATGATCTTTGTACTATTCCTTGTAGAATAATAGAAATTAATAGTGCTTCCTTCCTCTATCCTGTCAACCAGATCTCTGCTTCCTCTGATCTTGTAACTAGATTACAAAACTTGCATCCAATAATCCCTTGGATCACTTACTTGCATTCAATAAACAATCTGCTCCCTTTCACACTTCACACTTCATACAATGATCACAACATATTACAAACAAGGAAACCATCTTTCCTTTATATCATACTTCAAAAAAATTCCTTGAGTCGACCTTGAGGCTTTTCCAATTAATCATAATAAGATAATTAATTTATTACAATTACAATAGCACTGTCAACTCCTAGTCTATACAAAACTTCATACATGTGATACTAGGGCTTGTCCATCCATTGACATCATCATCTGATTGTCCCCTAGCTGTCCTTACATCTTCTCATTACATATTAGATGAAAGATGTAATACAAAAATAAAAAATTGCTTTCTAAGCACTCTATCTTTCAACTACTCTCTCTAAATCAAGTACAACTTCCATACATCTTTGATTTGTGTGTTGCACATCAAATCACATCATCAGGACATTTTACTAAACATGACCACGACTACACATCACTAGACAAGAAAAACCTTGTCTGTACAACTACGATCTCTCTTTGTTACTTTGCTAGTCTTCACAAACTTACTGCTATGTTGACATCAATGACAAACACAATCATGAATACAACATGTCAATACTCTCCAATGATTTGGATACTCCCCCAATGTAGTATCATCAACATTCATGCTAATAGGGTTAACATCTAGGATTTTATCTCTAATTGGTTAAGTAATTGTTTTGTTGAAAAAAATAATTTCTTTACTTAAAATACCTCTTTCCTTATCTCTATCTTGTTCTACCTATGTATACCTACAATCATTAAATACACATAAATTCATTTTCATACTCTCCTCCTAGCCAAATTCCTGACAATCTCCCCATTTGGCATTGATGGAAATATATGGACAAATTGGCTAAGTCCCAAAAAATCAAAAATTCAAAATTTGTGAAGTTCTTCACATGGCCATACAAAATTTCAAAATGTGGATCATTTTATATTTATATAACATCTTTACATATCATATCATCTTTATGCTGTACATACTCCCCCTTATTCTATACTCTACCTTATACCTCCTTTTACATATACAATTTTCCTCACAATCACTCCCCCTTTGACATCAATGCCAAAGGTGAGTCATAATCTATATACAAGTCAAACTTATAAATTTTCTTCTTGCCTTCATGCTGATAAATTGTGTATCAATGAAATGCAATCATAAAAACTATTCTTTAAGTTGGCTAGTCCTTCATTCCATGCTCCTTTAACTGAGTTTGATACTATGAGAAGTGCACATATTCCATAAGATTCCAACTCTATTTCTTGGAAGTCTAGATAGATGAAGTGTTCATAAGATATCTTCAATTTCAAGTATTCTTCAAGTTTCTTATGAATTGGGTCAATCTTTAAAGATAGATGTTCTCTCAAAAAAGAGAACCTCTTTAATGTTCATTGTTTAATGACCTCTAGCAATCTCCTTTCATCCTAAATTTTACTAATCTTTTTCTCCAAGTGAATCACTTGAGCATTTGTGCTCTTTAGCTCTCTAATCATATTTTCACCTCATCATGTTTTCCTTTAACTATGATGTGAAGGTATTCATATATTCATTTTCTAGCACACATTTCTCATAAAGTTCCTTACCTTCATGTACAAATTTCCATAATTCTTTAATGCATGTGTCTAGATTAGCTAAGTCATCTTTACCATTCTAACATACCTTTCTGAACATATTTTCATCATGCTTAGCTTGTACTTTTACTATAGCTACTTCAACCATAGCCTTGTAATGACTATCAAAATCTTCTAATACTCTAGGTTCCTTTTTCTATGGGTTGCTCTCATTGATTTGAATATTCATTAAAAACTCCATTTTCCCTTTTATTCCCTTGCTCTTCTCCACAATTATGTTGGTAGCTAAAGATGACAATTTGCTAAGCATTTTAATCTTAGGCTCCTCTGCTCTTGCTAGTAGAGTAGTACTCATCATGGTTGCAATCAAAGTTTCTAAGGGTGACTTTGATGAACTATGTGTATCTCTTCCTATTTCTTTGACATATGTAGTCATCTATTCTTGCAACCTCTAATTATTATCAATTGTTTGTTGTAGGGGTTGATCATTAGTGGTATTATTTTATTGTTCAAATTCTTCTACCTAATGATTATCATCCTTCTATTCCAATAGATGAAGTGCCAACCCATCATTTGTATTATCCCTTTGCTTCTCTATCTCATCGACTTGTTAGCTGTCCATGAATATTTCCTTCTTTGTCTTAGTGTGTTTCAATTATGGTGTGAAATAAGAAGGCTCTTGCATTATGGTTTTCCAATCAAACTGTAAGTTCATGTCAACTTTCTTAAGTTCATCTACTGAAGTAGCCAAATCCTCCTTCTCATCATTTTTACCTTCTCCTTCTTTTTGTCTCCTTCATCTTTCTTTCCTTTTTTCCTTCTCTTCATCCTCAGAGCTTGTATAGCCAATGAAATTGTCAACAAAGGGGACATAGTCCTTAAAAGGATCTTATAATTCATCAACAGTAATATGAGTACTATCAATATTCATTATGTAAGTACCAATTACAATTTTTGGCATCTCTAATGTAATTACCTTTGCATCGTTCACCTCTTTATATTTCATCACAATGTCATCATTTTCCTTAGCTGTAGTGATAGTGATAGCCCTTATTTTCGCTAAGCTACAAATTTGAAAATTCATTATGAAAATATGTTTTAAACTAGGTTGTATTGCTAGGGTTTGTATTTTATTTATCCCTAGTAAGATAATGTGATGTCTTAAGGTTGCATTTTCACCCTAGTCATGAATTTTTTTTTGTTGAAATTGTAACCCTTTTCCTTTAACCCTAACTATTCTTTCAAGTGGCAAATGACAAATCTTTCAAAGCATTTGTTACAATCTTATGATGTAAGGTTACACATAAGATTGTAGGGCTAGTACTCTGAGTTCCCTTGATCTTAAGATATTTTTTGTGTTCAAAACATTGTAAAAGTTCAAGGTCAGGTCTCCAACTTTACAACTCCCTTTGTATCATATTATCTTATGTGTTTGATAAAAGAATGATACAACATGAGTTATGGTCTTACGACAAACAAGTCAGTGTAAGATCTCAAGGAAAGAAATGGAAGTTCACAATACTAAAAAAAGTAGTTGAAATAAGATCATAGGTTAATTTAGTGTAAAGAAGATATTCTAAGCTATGATCTTATGACAAAAAAAGAGTTGTGACATCAAAGAGGTTCTCTAGTAAGCTCATGATGCTATGAGGGGGTTATGATCCTAATATTGTAAGAGTAAAATGAGAAATATAAGATGGTACGATGAAGGCACAATCATAAGATTGTAAGGTAACAAGTGACAAAGAAAGGTGGTAGTTTAGTGTCAGAAAAGATGACATGTGTTCTATCCTAATTGGTCAAAGTTACAATGCATAAAAAGCTAGGGCTAGAGGTGTATTTGTATAAATTTTAATGGTAATATGGAAAGTTTCATTCTCTAACCTTATGACAAGTAGTATATCATAAGATCTTAAAGGTAGGGATAAAGAGTTACAATGCTAAAAAATAGTGCACAATGAGATCGTAAAGTTGAAAGTTAATATCGACGATGCTATGATGAAGAAATGTAATAGTTTGTTGTAAGATTGTAAAGATAAAGAAGGAAGGGTAAGATGTTATGCCAAGGGAAGTATAAACAATGATCATAAGATTGTATGAGGTCTTGGGGAGAGATGAGATGATATAATAAAGGGTTTATCATAGGATCATAAGAGGCTTAAGGGAAACTTTCAAAGGCATGATAAATTGAAGTATAGTGAGATCGTAAAAGCCATTTTCAAGGCTTGCGATGGTAAGATAAAAGGTTTTATTTTGAATGATCATAAGATCACAAAGCTTAGTTTTACCACCTAAGATGATACGAACAGACTCCTTTTAGAGTATGTCATAGGATCATGAAGCCCTAGTCTAACATGAAAAAGCACCTTTTTGTTTTTTTTGAGCTGGAATAATGACAAGAAACCCTGGCCAATAGAAATTAAGAAAAGTACAAAGTTTCCCTAGCTGAATAATTATATGGATACTCTATCTAAGATGACAGAATGCACTAAGTTTAAAGCTTGAGCACGTAGAGTATTAATGCATAGAGAAGTTTGATGAGTGTACACACAACATAAAGCATTCCACAATTCATTAATCTGTTACTATTTGTAGAGATTAGAGTTTTTAATAGCAATTGTAGAGTTTCTAGTACTAGCAAATTGTTATCTTTAGAACCATTTATAGAAAATTTCCATTGTTCTTAGCTATTTTCACAAAGATGTCTGATAAAGAAGTAGAATAAATCCAAGCTTTAGACATGGAGGTGGTGGAAACATCAACTCAAAAGGAAGGAAAAACACAGTAGAGAAAACCTAAAAGGTTTGTAGAAGAATGGATTAAGATTTTTCTAGGATCCTCTAATGCTAATGTTGCAGATGATCATGCATTCATGGACCCATATGCTCTATGTAGAGATGTTACATGTCCTAGAGTTACAGGGTATGAACTCTTTAGATATTTTTACCATAACAGATAGAAGAAGATCCTTGTGTGCAATCCATGGAAGAAGAACCTGACAAAATTGATCTTTCTAGAGGTTTTCATTGATGTTGATTTAGTAAAGGCCCTAATCAAATTATACAATCCTACCACCAAATCATTCCATAAGAGAGATGGAACTATTATGTGTATACTGGACCATGCCTCATTCATTGAAGCATTTGGACTGGACGGTGCCACAAGTGAACCAGTAGACTTGGTTGACCTGCAAGTAAAAGTTGCGAGGAACACTCAGGCATACACAGAGAAAGAAATGCTACAACATATTCCTATTACTTGAAGCAGGTGGGTGATTATCCCAATAAGGTTAATAAGAAGATGCCTTTTGACAAGTTTAAGAATTATTTTTTTAAACTGTATATGGTGTCCACAAAGTAGTTGGTAAAGATGGAACATATTTGGTGTATGGAGCAGAGTTTATCATTGACAAGGATGTGCAAGACTCCTACCATGGTGTAGAATATGATTATGTTGAGTAGATTTTTGAAAAGATGAAGGAGAACATTAGATTAGCTCAACGTGGATATATGGAGAAATTTAGTTTCTATCATTACTCATTGTTGATGCACCTGATCTTGTATAAGAATGTGGGATACATAAGCCCAAATTTCATTGATCATATATCTGATATCAACGGAGAGCTGCCAGTTCAACTATGGACATGGGTATAGGACACTTCTTATCATTATTCTGATTATGTCTCATTTTTCAATAATTTTAGTACAATTATAATGAAGATGTTAGAGCTACTTTAGGGCACTTGAGGTATTGAAGAGTCTTTTGAGACCAGCCCCCCTCCTAGAAAATAAAAGGTTAGACCATAATTGAGGAGATATTTTCCTTTTCCCAGCTTTTTCCTTGATGAGGGTTTATGATTGTCCCCAACCCCCACATATAGTGCCAAAATTTATTCCTCCTAGACTAGCCATCATTGAATTCATGTCATAATTGTTCATGGTGAATAGGGAGTATCTAAGGCCTAAGGTACATACAGGTACATTCCTATGTAGATGTTGTAAGGTGGTAGAATTTTCAATTGGAAAGGAATCCTTTGATCAAATTCATTCCTTCTTCCACCATTACAATTTGTCAACTTGCCCATATAGGATGTATGATCCTGATAACTAGATGAGGAACAACCTCAAGGAGATAATAAGTTATGTGTTTCCCAACACCAAGGAATTTCCCCATGAAGACCTCATTCCCAATATTATTGCTGAGGGGGAGGCTACAAATAGATTGTCAAAATTTCATGATGTACTAAGGGTAGAAAGGGAGTTAAAGAGGGTTAATAAAATTTTAAGGGTTTTTACCTAGATGTCCCCTATCCTCAAAGGACAAGAAAGATGGTGGTTGACAATGCAAAAATCATGGCACAAATACCAAAGGAACCACTTGGGAAAGAGAGGAGGGCCAATCCTGATAGCCCTAAGACTGATGTGTCCTTGGAGTTAAAAGAAGATGACCCCTCTAAGGCATCATGGGTCACCACAGGGAATAAGAGGCAAAAGGTTTTCCATATCCCTAAAAAAGTAAAATCGAGAACATTACAGATCTTGCCTAGTAGAAGTTAGTACTTTGCTGACTTAAGATAGAGCTACATACAAGATAGGCTCATTGCAGTTGGGAGTACATTGTTTGAACTAGAACTAACAACAACAAGGTTGGATGACAAGAATATCCAAGCCTAACAATTTATAGAAGATGACAAGTTCATCAAATTAGTTGAGTTCAAGAGCTTCTTTTATAAGATTAAACAGAGTGAGTTGGTGCTAAAAATGAAACCAAGAGTATTAGATGAGTAGAAACAAGAATTAATTGAAAAGTTGCATGCCTATGACCTTGAAAGTGAAGTCATGACCCTTGAGGAGGCAAGGTAACTGGTGCAGAGGAGTGGGATGTTGCTAGTGCTTGGATGAGATTTGGAGCAAGCATTTATGCTTGACCAAATTAGAAGACAATATAATATCATCTTATATGAGGCATATGGTGTTGGTAGACTACAGAGAGGATCTGGATTCAATATTGACACCAAGTCTTTGGTAGTATGAAGCATGACTCCTACAAAAAGCAAGTCCAAGTTAATGGATGTGCAAAGCACAAAATAGGGCAACATGATAGTGTGCACACTTTAAGGTACCTCTGGGACAGAGATCTCCAAGGCCACGAAACATTTCTCATTTATGAATGAGGTAAAGGTAGAGAAGATAGAGACAAGGTTGGCTGAATCCTTCTATGCTTACATTGATGTTAGGAAGTAGTATAAGGATGAGCTAAGAAAAATTCATGTATATAAAGAGAGAATTGAGGAACTTGAGGCTATGGTCCAAGTGCTAGAAGCTGAAATTGTCAGCCATTGTAGAACATGGCAAGGGACAAGACAGTTAAATACAACCATCCAAGGTCACAACTAAGACTACAACATGAACTGATGAGTTGGAGACAAAGGAAATAGAGCCTAGGAGAATGAGCATTGATGCTCCACCAACACAAAAAGGTGATGAGGTAAGGACATTTGTTCTTAAGAGTATGATTGGCCATAGGGATGAAACTCTTAAGAGTATCTCACAATAGGCCCACACAATATATAATTCTTTACAAAGTGTTGAGAAATTTTGCAATGAAGCACTCCTATGGCTATCACCCACATTTAATCTTTGGGGGCCATATATTCAATTCTTAGATAGGCTTATTACGTTGATGGCTAAAAAGTTAGATTTACCCAATAAGATCATTATAGTAAAGGAGAGCATAGAAATGGTAAAGGAAGTAATTGGCTTCTTCACTGGTAAATTACAAATAATACAACGGAAAATGATAGTACTATCTAAGGGAATTGAGCCTTGTATTCCACCAATTTTGGATAAAAGTAGTAAGTTGAGAGAGTGACAAGAATGGTCTAATGCATTTAGTGCAATATTGACTCAAGAGACCAAAATGCCAATTTTTTAAAATAACAGTGATATCCCATTTAGCAATTTGATTGACTCCTTGTTTAGGGAAGAGATAGATTTGAATAATTTTTTAGTGGAGTCAAAAGCCATAATGGAAGCCAGGTGGACAAAAGCCACAAAGGACCTACAAGAGGTTAAAGCCACAAAGTGACCCACCAAGCGAGAGATCTATGTTTGGGAAGCAGCGGGAGATTAAATCTCTTCTAGTAGGAGGTATCTAAGAAGTTACTTGTTGAAGATAGAAGATGACAAGGAATTAAAGTTAAAGCTTCAACAATAAATAGCCACCTAATGGCCTTTCAACTGCATTCTCTTTTTGGATCAAGTGCATAGAAATGTCTTAAATTGTGACTTTTTGTACATGTCCTACCACCTTTCTCTTCCATTAAGGTTTTTACATGTGTCCTCCCATCTATAGCTTGTTGCAATCCTTTATGAGGATTCCCAAGATGTAGAGTAGAGGTTGGAAGTCAGTATATTTTTAGTTTTATGTCATTTTACAATCCAACCAGTTTTGTTAATTGTATGAATACATTTGGTCTTGTATACTTAAAGATATAGTGAATATGAATGATCTAGTTTTCAAGTTCTGAGTTATATTGTGAGTTTATACTAGTATTGTATCCATTTTAAGAGGAAATTAATACAAAAGGAAGTTTTTCATATCTGTATATCTGAGTTTTATCTCCTTTTTGTGATCTTGGGATTGAAGTGAACAATGTTATTTTAGTTTAATGTAATGTAGATAAATTGTATGCCTCTTATTGATTTCTTTTGATTCAAATAATTAAGTAATTGCTTTCAATAAGTGATAGAGTTTTGGATATATGAGAAGGATATGATAAGAATGAGATTCAGAATTCACTGTTGACAAATTTAATTGCAAGTCAATTAAATAGGTCTAAAGTTATCAATTTTGACTCTATATGACAATGGATAAGGTACCACTCAATTAATTTTAGTTACAAGTTGATGGTTCTTATAGTTGCAAAATACATATCAATCAAAAATCAACTTTCCATTTTATGTATTGAAGAATGAAAGTTGCTACTCTGTACTTATTTGTAATAACTTTTCTTTGGTTATAACTAGCTATTGTAATCAGAAAGTTTTTTGCAAATCTGAGAAGAAATTGTGACCATTATTTACTATAAGGGATAGGTTTGAAAGAAGAAGTATAAGTGAGCAAGTGTTTGAAGAGAGAAAATCAGAATAGCCAGTCACATTCATATGCTTGAGGTCCACCCACCTTGGCCTTGTAGAGCCTAAAGAGTACATAGTACATTGTACTTTGTTGATGTTGGTCCAGAGTTGAGACTAATCATACTGAATATAGGATTTAACTAATCCTTAGGTTTGTTTCCATCTTTTGCATCTTGGTATTGGGTTCAGAGTACCTAATAGTCCAAAAAAAACACCAACAGATAGTAGGAGGAACTCCCCATAAGTTTATTTTTTATTTTTTAATCTTGGCTAGGATTAGGTATTTTAGACATTACTTTATCTTCTGAAGTATTTTATGCCTTAGTCAATGCGCCCTTAAGCTCTATCATAACTTTTACATCTACCTCCTCAATTTCTTTATTCACTTGGTCATAATTACCTCCCATGATTAATGTTACTCTTGTCTTGTTCCTCAAGAATGGTTATAGGCTTTTCATAATCCTCTAAAATTGTTCCTCATTCTCAACTTTGAAATTTTTTTACCTTACTGTTTGTCTAATTGCTTTGTCTTCCTCCTTGACTCTCTTCTTTCTATTTTTCAATCTTTTATATAAATCATCTGGAATTTATCTATGAAATTTGGTGAACCTTTGATTGAAAAAAATTATGTATCTAATGATAGCATTCTCTAACTGTAATTTCTCAAAATTATCATTTAAATGATAAAATATGTTCAACTTTGTTAAATTTCCATCATTAATAATCATACAATTCATATTTTCTATCTTTGTCTTTCATTTATTTATGCTCTTAGTTGTAGCCTTAGGTTTTTTCTTTTTCTACCATCTCTTCCTCTAATTCAGTTAATTTTTCCCGTGATTTCTCTTTCTTTTTCTGCTTGCCCACATATGTAACTATATTTTTTTGTCTCTTTTCAAAACCTATGGAAATTTCTTTCACTCTCTTGTGTTTTGGAGGTTCTATTTGCTCCTATTTGACTTCAACTAACCTCTTGGACCCTCTTATGTTGCTAGGTGTAGATGGATAAACTTTCACTACACAAACATCTTCTTCTTCTATAGACTAAACTGATGGAGATGGGACACATTATGGTGATATTGATGCAATGGGTGACCACATAGATGAAACCACAATTGTTACTCCCTCAACATATCCTCTTCTAATTGCCAATGGTTTTTCAATTAAAATTTTAGATTGGTCACTTTCTCTCATCTCTTTGGATATCCCCATAGCTTCTCTAAATCATTCTTTATTCATACAAAATTCTTTCAATATTTCACTTATTTTCTTGTCAACTTTCTTCTTAATATCCTTCCTATATAACTGGCTTTCCACTTCCCTCACTTTCTCTTCATAGGTGTCTCATCTAGGACACTCTTTATCCTTTTTAGATTCAATAATCATCTTCCCATAACCTTCAATCAATTCTTTTTTCATCTCATAGCCCATAGGATCAATAAATCTGACTCTTGGCTCTACTACTTCCATACAAGTTACATATATCTCAACCATAAAACATATCTCATCTTTATATTTCTCTACAATGGATGGTGGAATCCTAAATATTTGTTTGATCTCAACTTGGATACTCTTTATCATTCTAGAGATGTCTTCTATGATTCTTTCTTCAGGCTATTTTCTACAATAATGTGTAATTAATTCCATTATGCACTTGTTAGAGTTTTATTCATAATCAAGCATACCATGGAATTTCCTCATTACTTGAAAGAATAAGTGTGTCAATAAAGACTCAAATCTAAATGTTATATTTTTGGTTTTCTTAATCTTGCCAATGTTGTCAACTAGTTGATGTTTGAGGAACTCACACATGTTGACTCTCTATTTTCCTACAATCATCATGAAAGCTACATGGATGAATCCAACAGGTACAAAGTTCATCTTAGTATTGTAGATGATCTTATATCCAATTACCTTATTTATCAACCTCACATCAACTTGTTTGATTTTGTCTACCTTCATGCTTCTTCCATTAGATGTTGATCCATTGTTGGTTTTAGCCAATTTCTTAACATTCTTCTAATTAACATGGATACTACCTTCATTACATAATCCATCCAAATTGTGAATCATATCATTGCCAATCATTACTATAATGTCTCCTACCTAGAACATATCCTTATGAATTTGGCTTAGAATTATCTGTGTCCACTCATGTTGGTCAAATTTTTCAAAGAACATATGCTTGGTAATGTTTATATTTTATAATTTCTCAGACCCTTTTTTGGATGTGAGGTCATTATTGTACACTAAGTTCATGTCTTGGTGAATGTCATTATCTCAAATTGCCTCAAACTTGCATTGAATATATGCATGGATATCATTTGCATGTAAAACTCTATTGGGTACTTCTGAAAATGCACCTAACTGATCATCTTCAAGTAAAATGTATGGGTGATTCTTAAAATTATACCTAGGTCTTTCACTCACATCACATATAGTGGATGGTTCTCTTTTTTCAAATTGAAACCTTCAAATTACAACTATACAAGTGATAAATACCTTCAAATTTGTAAAACTAGGGCTCGTCGAATTTACTTTATAATTTTCTTCCTTACACTCCTTAACTCATTGCACGATCAAATGGTACTAAAAAATATCATTTCAACCTTTTAATCCCTTCCAACTTACTTCTGCATTAATTTCTCAAGTACATAGGCTTTAAAAAGTTGTTCTTATTAACTAGAGAACTTGTTTTCTTTCGTGCACTCACATATGAACTTAGAATCTTATGTAGTCTTAAGTGTAGCTTTCTTACATCCATATCTACCTCATCTAATTGGGAAATCCTTAATTTAATCATATAGGGGTTAAATAATTTTCTAATGTTAATTCCCTTTTAGTTTCATGAAATAAGTTGCTCAAATATATAGGAGTTGGTTAACAACTATCACTAAATTCAACTTCTTTTCAGGTGTGCCACTAGTCTTCTTTTCTAACCAAATTTGTGAACTTGCTGGAGTCTTAGCTTTAACAAATATCTCATTGAATTTTTCTACATGCTCTTTCACATTTTCTTTATGTTTGTCATTGATAATCTCATTCCTTTTCACATTGTTGCTTGTGTTCCTTCTATAGCTTAGTGTTCTTATGTTATTCCTCATGTTGTTTGGTATTCTCATGGTGTTCATCCTACAAAATCTTTCTCTATGTCCCATATTGTTACAAATCTAACATGTTATCACATTGTTTCCATATCTAGGTCCTAACTAATTGATATGTAATCTACAATCTCTAGCAATATGTCCAAATTTATTGCACTTATAATACATAACTCCATTCCTTCTGACATTATTTACAATGATATGTCTACTAGCTACAGGGTTAGTACCTTGATACATACTATTATTGAATCTAGGTCTTCTACATTCACTAGCTCTATGTCCATAAGCACAAAAATTATAACAATAACTAGAAATAGGGTTAGCATACTTATCTGTGTAATCCTTCTTCATATGATCAATTTCATTGAATGCATAAGATTTTCGAGTGAAATACCTCCTTACTTCTTTAGGTGTTTCAAATTGTTTAGGTACATATTCATATTAAATTGAGTCAAGCTTGATTAGATCTCCTTGTTGTTGTTCAGGCTCTTGGATCTGAGATCTAGTTCCTTAGTAACTTCAAATCTCTTTGATGATTCTCCTTCATAGTATCCAAGACTAGTCTTACCATAAGAAGATCTTTGTGCCATGATCTTCTCATCAAGCTTTTTACTAATTGAATACAACTTCTCAAGATGTTGCTTTATTTGTGTAAGCTCTCCTTTCACAACAATTTTAAATTTCATATCTACATTCTCAGATCTCAAATCTGATTCAAACTTCTTGTCATCATCCTTCAAACTCAACTTTAGATTTGTAATCTCTAGCTCATGCTTTAGGATATCATTCTCTTTCTTAATTTTTTAGACTTCATCGATATCCTTATTATGATCATTAGACTCTTTCTTGGATTTGATAGATTCAAATTTTCTTTCATCTTTGGAATGTAGTCTTTTGCATTTTCATATTTGTCCTTCAGAATATTTCTTTCTTATGTGATTACATCAAATTGCTCTTTTGTAATTGATCCATATCCATAGAGATCTTACTCAAGTTATTATGCCTTCTCTTAGTAACTGTGCTTTGGTACCAATTGTTATAAATAAGAAATACTTGGTGGGAGGGGGGGGAGGGTTAGTATTCACAATGTTTTTCCCAACTATGGATATCATTACAATCTTATGACATGCACATGTGAGTATACTAAAAAGTAAACATAAAAATAACACAATGAAACTCTTAACACCATTATCTGTTAACTAGGGAAACCTTGACAAAGGGAGAACCCTAGTGGGGATGGTACCCACAAAATGATCCACTAATCAAAAGTATCTTGTGAAAGATATTAAACCATTTAGGAGACTATTACATCCATATAAAATCTTAGTCCTTGTTAGAGGACTAGGCCTTGGTAGAATCCTCAACCCTATTAGGAGTTGTTATTAGAATTACAAAATGTACACAAGATGAGCCCACTACCCAAACATGCAATACACAATAATATCCTAAACACAAAATGTATAGATACAAAAGCCTCTTGCCAATTCTGATATCGTTAATATCTGAATTGACCTTTGTAGCTTGTTGTACAAAAATTCACATACTTTGATCTTTCTCTGCTCTAACACCAAGTTCACATTAAAAAAAATAACATAACAATAAAAAAAGCATCACACAACTTCAAATCCAAAGTTCTATCCTTTATACCAAGTGTTGAGTTGTCATTTTGCATGATGCTTAACAAGAGGAATCCTTTCAAACTCCTCTCTTGAAAAGCTAATCTAGGATAAACTCCAAGGTTCTAGGCAATCTTGCAACTTACTAGAATTTGCTCAATTAAAGATAAATGTATATGTTCACAAGGAGCCATTTGTTGGTTTGAACCAATTTTGAATAAGATGTTTGATCTACTTGTTGTTTCAAAAAGTAACCACAAAAGATATATATTTTTGGTATTTTTAGTTTTATGATGAATGCAATTTATCGATGCAACTATATGAATTCCTATTTTAACCAAGTTTTAGAAAAGCAAATAAAAAAGATGAGGTAACATGAGATTAAAGAAAATAACTTGAAAGTGAAATTCGTAATGAACATAAATCATGGTAACAATACATTTGCAAGTTAAATTGTCAAAAATATTGGGTAGGAAATCGATGAAAATAGGAGTAGCGCTTCATCAATTCCACTAATGCAATCGTCGATGAGAACTCAATAATAATCAAAAGATGTTTCACTTCTCATCAAATCACAAGGCCACAGAAAGTGTGCTCATGTGAGACAAGAAGCTATGCAGGAACAATAAGGTGATCTTTTCTCCAACTCGGTACATCAGTGAAATTTGTTAACAAGAGGCAAACGCCAGAATTAAAAGGTCGCACAATCATAACAATACAATAAAACCATTAGTTTCGTTAGAATTCATGAACACACATTCACAAAAATAACACACTGGGAAGAATAACTACACTCAAAATGAAATCACCAATAACATATATTATTGCATCAAAATAATGGCCTAGAGTACATATTGCATCCATGTTTTTATAAGAAAAAATCTCGTCTTTTTGTGTTGAGAGTGAGATCTCTTAAAATGCAAACACATGTTAAAACTAATAAAACAAATCTAATTATATATAAACTAACTCTCTAAATGGTGCTAAGTAGGTATGCACCCTTGTTTATATCAATTAATGGGTGCATGAGCCTTTACATGACTAAAAGCAATGAAAGAAGAAGTAGATAAGAAGAAGGAAGCCGTGAGAGGACTTGAGAGTCACTGAAAGCTCTAAAATGGAAACTTGACCTTCTCTAGGTGTTTCTAGGAGTTGAACTATCGTCAAAATGTGTTTTCGGTGCATGGAATGATCTAAATTAGGAAATGATGGTTAACTGTCAGTGCATTGTTACTTCTTCAAAAAATTTGGTGCACCTCTGTGAATAGCGCACCTTGATGACAAGTTCCAAAAAAACCAAAATTTTCCCAAGTGTCAAATTTGAATTTCCAGCATTTGGCTTTTTTCCTTCCTTATCCCAAAGTGATGTATGGATGTTTGCTCTTGAATTTCTCTTTGATCTCCGTTACTTGGGTAGCTTCTAGTAAATCTAAAGCTCCATATTTATCTTTAACTATTTTTCGGTAATTGCTAACCTCCATACAAGTTTCCACAAAATCCTCAAGTTTAGTGTCTAGTTCCATCAATATCTCTTCAATCTTAAATGCTTGCCTAATACCTTCACTTGACAAAGCATCCTTGAAATTTCTTCATAATTATTGGACTATAGATTGTACTGAATTAACCTTGGCTTTCGACTCATCTTCAAAAATGTCAAGGCAGACAATGTTGTAATACCTCTCTTCTTCCAAAATATTCTCTTGAGTCTGGTCTCTTAATCTCTAAAAATTCTCATGTAGTCCCTCCATGACTTTATTACTAGTATCTATCTTCTCTATCCAATTGTCAAGCTCACCAAGCTCTTCTATTGTATATACATCCATGAGTGCACTATACCTTTGACCTTTTATTGATGTCAAAATCTATAGGTATTTTGCCCATGTATGTACCTCATTAATCAACCCAAAATCCTAGTTCACTATGGACACCAGTTTATCCACGCTTGACTAAATATAGTGTATCAGGTCCAAATTGCCTTATATTATTTGTACACCCTTTTCCTCAAAATTGTCATGCCATTATTGATATGCTCCCAAAAATGAATCCATTTGCACAGTCCCATCTCCTCTTTTTGTGTTGAGAGTGAGATCTCTTAAAATGCAAACACATGCTAAAAACTAATAAAACAAATCTAATTATATATAAACTAACTCTCTAAATGGTGCTAAGTAGGTATACACCCTTGTTTATATCAATTAATGGGTGCATGAGCCTTTACATGACTTAAAACAATGAAAGAAGAAGTAGATAAGAAGAAGGAAGCCACGAGAGGATTTGAGAGTCATTGGAAGCTCTAAAATGGAAACTTGACCTTCTCTGGGTGTTTCTAGGAGTTGAACTATCATCAAAATGTGTTTCTGGTGCATGGAATGCTCTAAATTAGGAAATGATGGTTAACTGTCGGTGCATTGTTAGTTATTCAAAAATTTTGGTTCACCTCTGTGAATAGCACATCTGAGCACCTTGTACACCTTGTGCATGTGCACACCTTGATGACAAGTTCCATAAAAATCAAAATTTTCCCCAAGTGCCAAAATTGAATTTCCAGCATTTGGCTTTTTTCCTTCGTTATCCCAAAGTGATGTATGGATGTTTGCTCTTGAATTTCTCTATGATCTCCATTACTTGGGTAGCTTCTAGTAAATCTAAACCTCCATATTTATCTTTAACTATTTTTCGGTAATTGCCAACCTCCATACAAGTTTCCACAAAATCCTCAAGTTTAGTGTCTAGTTCCATCAATACTTCTTCAATCTTAAATGCTTGCCTGATATCTTCACCTGACGAAGCATCCTTGAAATTTCTTCACAATTATTGGACTATAGATTGTACTGAATTAAGCTTGGCTTTTGACTCATCTTCAAAAATGTCAAGGCAGATAGCATTGTAATACCTCTCTACTTCCAAAATATTCTCTTGAGTCTGGTCTCTTAATCTATAAAAATTCTCATGTAGTCCCTCCATGACTTTATTACTAGTATCTATCTTCTCTATCCTATTGTCAAGCTCACCAAGCTCTTCCATTGTATATACATCCATGAGTGCACTATACCTTTGACCTTTTATTTATGTCAAAATATGTAGGTCTTTTGCCCATGTATGTACCTCATCAATCAACCCAATATCCTGGTTCACTATGGACACTAGTTTATCCACGCTTGACTGAATATAGTGAATCAGGTCCAAACTGCCTTATATTATTTGTACACCCTTTTCCTCAAAATTGTCACGCCATTACTGACATGCTCCCAAAAATGAATCCATCTGTAGAGTCCCCTTTCCTTTTATCTCTAGTGTCATAGCAAGAGTGATCTCTATATTATCTAGGTCTATTGGGCCTACAAATCCATGCAAGTAGCCTCTCAAAAACTCTTTTTGTTTCCACAGTAGTAGCAACTCGGACTCATCTTGGTCCATGTGTCTAAACACATCGTTTATGCCTGTAATGATCAATACTTTGGCAGTATCTACCATGGGCCTTCCTAATAGAATCTCCTTGATTTGATAATCATTAGGAGTCAAATTCTCAGTGTTAGCATGTGGAGTAGGCATAGCTATGTGTGCAAAAAAGTCCCAATCTTGGTTCTTCATAATGAAGGCCGACGGTCATGCATCACCCATAGGTAGCTCAAACTTCTTTATGGCTTTTACTAGCTCATCCATTCCCTCCTTAGCAATTACATTCAGTTGCCTCTTTTGTCAAACCATGACCTTCCTCTTCAAAAAAGCAGGCGTAGTGCCCATTGGAGACATATATTTGACTAAAGAGGGTGTTTGCACTACAGGTCCCTTTACCTTATCAACCCTCTTTGGAGTCTTTTCTCATTGAGAGTGATCGCCAATTTGAGTCTCTGTACTTTCTTGGGCTAAGGTCCCAACCTTAGTATCATGAGGAGTTTGTTGAGGTTCCTCATGTATTTTCCCCTCCTCCAATACTTCATCAAATTGCAATTATTGGGGCTTTTCTTCCTCCACTGCTTGTTCTTTTGAGTTTGTAATGGGAGGAAGTGTCATTGCTAAGGTTTTGTCTAGGAATGACAAATCCTGAGATGATAATGGTGGTAAGTGTATGCATGAAAACCTAACCTGTCAGGAGCATGTGTAAACAATAAAATGCTAGTAGCATGTGCATAAAACCATATCAAAATCAAGAAAATTACCAACTAATATTGTGTTTTAATACTAATGTAACTGATAAGAAAGAGTCCCCACACAACCTCAAAGCAACTCAACAAGGGCACCCATAAGAGGCTTTGTTGTTGTGTTTAAGTGTGAGGGATGTAGATTTTCTCTTCCAAACATAACTATGAATGAATCCCTTCAAACCGATACGAATGAATGCAAATATGCAAATGTGAATCTAAACTAAAATGTATGCGAAATGCCTTCAAGCAATGGTTATGAGTAAGTCATCCTCAAAGGATTTTGTGGATGTGAATATGAAATGGAATGAAGCAAACTAGAAATAGTAATATATCATGAGATGCAAGCATAAATAAAAGAAATCTAACATCTACCAAAGGGTTAGTAGCAAATATGAAAATCACTAAGAAAGTTTTAACTCTATACTAGCATGATAACAATGCAAATGAGAGAGATGTAAAATGCTTGAGACAAGAGCTCTATTTATAGGTTATGTGGCATCCACATAGGTGCCCCAAGGGAGACACATGGACTAAGGGGATAAGAAATGAAAAGGTCAACATAGGCCTTTTGGATGAAAGTGATGGCTAAAGGTTTGCTCACACGTTTGAGAAACCTTGGAGAAAGGAAGGGGGGAAATGTGTAAGAGGTGTGAATAAAATAATGAAATGAAAGCTTTATTGGATCATGAGCAACACTTAGGAGCTAAAAGGTGTTTAGGATAATTAAGTGGGATTAAGTAATGGGTAGGCTTAGAAGGATGAGAGTGATGGGTGTAGACTAAGTTTTAGGATGGGATTAGGATTAAATTAAATAAGATTTAACTTAATCATAGGATTAAATAATTTAATAAAGTGGAGGGAATTAAATAAATTATAATTTATTTAAAAGGAGATTTATGGAGCACTATGCATTAAATAAATTTAATACATTAGAGGAGAAGTATTCAAAATAAATATAAATACATTAGGGAAATGAACCTATTTAATTAAATAAAATTTATTAAATAAGTAGAAGAATATGAAAAGTATAACTAATTGATAAATAATCAATTATAGTGTCAAGGGAATATTAAATTAATTAATATAGTGTTTAGGATAATTTTAAGAGTCTATAGTAGGCCAAGAGGTCCTTGAGGCAGAGGTGGTAATTGGTTCTAGTCCTCTCATAGGAGTATCCTGTATCTTCTCCCCCACCATCTCAGTGCCCATTGACATGAAATAAAAATTAGAGAGGTCAAAGACATCTATCTCTTGACCCTCCACATTTGAGATCCATTGTTGTTGCTCATCCTCTGAGGTAGGAATCTAAATAGGTTCTTTTAGAATAGATGGTGGTGTTGCAGTGGAGCTTCTTCTTCTTTCCTCTTTTGTGGCCCTAGTTGAGTGAGTCCTTTGACTCGAAGGGACATATTAAATTTGTTCCCCTTCTTCTTCTTCTACTTCAGCTTTAGGAATGGTTTCAAGCACCTATGGGGGAGGCGTATTCTTTTTCTTCAACCTTCTCCTACATGTCCCTCTTACAGTGGGCTCAATCCTGGCCTTTTTAGTAGCTGAGAGGGAGGCTTCTTCCTCTTGTTCTACCGGTGGCACCCTTTTTTCTTCTTCTTATTGTTCATGTTCCTATTCTTGTCCTAATGGAGGCACTTGCTTAGTCTCTTGGACTTGAGCTCCTAATTCATCTTGAGGCTCTGTTTGTTCTGGATTTTATTGTGGTTGTTGAGATGGCTAGGCCTGAGCTATTTGTTTCTTACCCTTTTCCCCTCTCTTCCTTTTCACTCCTCTATTTGCTTCAAAATACTCAACTTCCCACTCATGTTGATGAACCATTTCTGGCATCAATAGGGATGGAGTTGGGAAAGTTAGCACTTTTACACCTTTGCCTTTGATGGGTCATTTTGTATCTTGTAGAGGAACAACTTGTGGAACGAGGTCAATTTTGAAAGGCTTCTTGATCCATTCCCTCATCAATTGGACTATATGGTGAGCTCTATTGTTGATATCCACATTCTCATCCCTACGAGTCTCCACATTCATGATCTAGCTATCGTAGATTTTGTCCTGATTGTACAATGGATCCAAGACATCTTTAGTATCTTTCTCAACAACCTTGACTGGGATCTTCATTTTCAAGGCCTTTTCTACTAGATATATAGTTATTCTACAATAATCCCTTATTCAGATATCATAGTCATTATTGCATTCATCTAGTGATCCTCTAGTGCATCTTCATGTACAAATTGCTTCCTTGCCAGATACATGACCATCCCTATATTGTCAAAATAAGGGCAAGGGGAGTTTTACTCTTCTAGGGGATACTGATCCCATTTTGAATCAGAGGTCATGATGTCTTGCTTCTACTTGACCTTGAAAGCACCTATGATGATTGGCCATACCCATGTCTTCTCATGTTGTTTCCTCACTCTGTCATATGTAGATGTGAGTTGCCTAGAAATCTCCAAAAAAATGAGCCTATCTGATGGATATCTCAAGAGCTTCTTCAGGTTCACTTGTGTGCCTACAACCTTGAGGTATGTGAATGTTTTGAACTAAATGTAGTAGGCACCAATCTCTTTGATTCTGGATGCTACCTCTATTGACATCCATTTGGCATAATCACCCTCTATGAATCAGATGCTTGTGAATATAAAGATGTCATTCACTATCTTGTACTCTTTTCTCTTATCCAAAAGTTTCTTCTTCACTATCTGAGGATATACCGCATAGGGCCATGCATTAGCATCTTGCACACTACCTTTTTTGTAAAGTCATAGGTAGTTGATTGTTCTGGCTGCCAATAAGTACACCAAATATGATGTCATGTGGAATTTGGGGTCGATCTTAACAATTACTAGTTGCTCATCTAGTTTATCACTTAGCATTATGACCCAATCAATTGGTATCTTGGTCATTCAGATGGTTTCTATGAAATGGACCATCCAGATATTGAGATGTCCAACTGCTGGTAGGCCCATGACTTTTCTTAAAATCATGATGGCGTATCCTAAGTCATCCTTTATGTATCCTCGAGTCATGTCTACTTTGTAGACTTTACAACCCACTAGTATTCTATCAATCAAAATTGCTAATTGGATTATCCTTTGGCTTGCTTCTCATGTTACCAATACCATTTTTCTGCTTCTTCATAAGATATGTGTACACATTGATCGACTTTGGGCAAGTAAAATTCTTTCTTAATGTTTCGAGGTCAGAGGTCCAGGACTATCTTGCCTATGACACCCTTGACAACCTTTTCTTTAGTGACATAGTTTTTGATGAGATCCATGATGAGTTTTGAAGATTTCATGGAAGTAGGATGTGATACTGTGTTGACTAACCCTGATCAGGTGAGTGCTGATACCATTGCAGATCTTTCTTTTGGCTTATTGCATATGGTGAGGAAGGCAATCCAGTCAATGTGTCCAAGCTCAATGTCTCTGATTTTGGAGTGTCCATCTTGGAAGTGATATTTCCTTGGCGTACCTTGTTATTTGAAAACTACTAGTTTAGGAGCAACCTTTTCTGCCAGTGAGGATGATGAAGATGCCATTTTATGTGCACAAGAAAGGAGACATTAGTCTAGAGAGCTAAAATTAGACTTAAAAACAAGCCCTAACCATAAAAAAACCTATCAAAAATGTCCCAAAATAGTGAAATACTAGTTACCCCTTACCCCCCCCCCCCCCCACCCCCCCATAAGCCCTGATATGAAAAATAACACACCTAGTGCACCCTCACAGGTGCACTAGGTGCGCTTAAATGGTCCCTCTATGAACATTTTGGTGCACTTGTGCACCTGCACACCTAGGTGAGGTGTGCACATGCACATGTGTGTGTGGGAGGGGGGTGGGGTTGGGGGGACATAGTCCTTCTATGTTTTCTTACAGTGCAAAAAGGGTGCACACATGCGTAGCTTGATGGGGTGTGCATGTGCACACCCTTATGTGTTTAAGTTGCCTTTGAAAGGTGTGCATGTGCGCACCTTGGGGAGGTGTGCACATACACACCTTTCCTTAGGTTTCCTCTTTCCTTAGTTTTTAGTTTCAAAAAGGTTCGCACATGCACACCTTGAATAGGTGTGCATGTGCACAACTTTTAATACTTATATGTTTTTGGTTCTTTTTTAGGTCTTAATGGATGAGAAAAGGTGTGTACATGTGCACATTGAGGAGGTGCACATGTGCGCACCTTTGGTGTCTAACACTTTGTTTATGTTTTGTGTTTGGTAGGGGTGACCACACTTTTAGGGTGTAGAGGTGTGGTTGATTAGGGAGCGCAGAGATAAGTAGGGGGAAAAGGAGGGCTCCTAGGTTTATATAGACTTGGACCTAGGGTGTGCACCCTCCAGAGGTGCACACCTACTCATATGCAAATGTGCACATCTTCAAAGGGAGATGAATGTGCACTTGTGCACTAAGAACACTTGCACACCCTTTTGAGGTGCACATGTGTGCTAGTGCACATTTTTGCACTAAAACCTTCAAAAAATATCTTGTTTCTTCCCATCTCTAACACCCTGAGCTTTCCCAGTCAGAGACTAGGGCTTGACCCAGACTCATGAAGAGCTCTAACATGACCCAGGCCCCAGACTAGGTATCTGGGAGACAAAAATTTACTAGGGGGTCACCATTTGTAGGAAAAATGGGGTGTGTGTTGTGAAACCACAACACCAAGTAATTCTGTTCTATTGACCTTCATGTCTGAACTCACATGTCCATAAATAAAAAATCATACTTTTCTCACTTAGGGTCAACATCTAGGATGTCTTCCCTAATTGCTTGAGTAATTTTTTTCTGAAGAAAAAAATTCCTTAACTTAAAATACCTCTTTCCTTATCTCTGTCCTAGTCTGCTTGTGTATACTTGCAATCACTAAATACTTCATATCTCTATCTGTTCTGCTCATTAAGGATCAATCTATCACATGTAGGATCCTTATAACCTATTCTTGCTTTCCTCAACACACATTCCAATTCACATTATGTCATCTTCGCAAGAAAAAAATGTGTTTGTGTTGATAGTTAAACTATATGATTCTTAGACAATTTTCTAAGTCTTCAACCCAAAACTATATCTCCAAGTTATGCTGACTTTATAAAAGTAATATGTTGCCATAAATGATAACCTCAATTCATTTTTCATACTCTCCACTTAGCCAAATTGCAAACATATCTATGTTTGAGATGATTAATGAAGGACTCTTGGTGACTAATGTTTAATAGTGTCTTTGGACACTTGAGCTTATTGCAAATCTTATGTAGAGAATTGACATAATAATACCTTCAACATTAATGTCAATGGGGGAGAGTAATACATGAAAAAATCCTTTTATATTACTTAATATCAATTGGGGAGAGTAACACATGAAATACATGTTTGGAGAGAATAACACATGATTGTACATTGATTGATGTTGATGAGAGAAGAAGCTTCAATGGAGCTTATCCTTTAGGGGAGAGATATTATTGAAGGAGAGATTTGATTAATGAAGAGGATTTGAAGATTCAATTGTTGAAAATGATTTGAAAATATGATTTTATATGGGGTAGATTAACACCTTCCTTATGCATGATGGTTGCAATCAAATTGACATTCATGGACAACATGAATGAGGGAGCAATAATAGCAGAGACATTTGGTAATCATGGAACTTTGATTTTTTTCATATATTTTTCCATCAATGCTAAAGGGAAAGATTTTTAGCATGAATGATAATGGTATACCTATGGGGGAGTATCCAATAAGAGTTGGAGACATGATTCAGAGGTTGTGTGTTGCATTCATGATAGATTTTGTCATTGATGTCAACATACTAGTTATATGTGAAGATTGACATTTAGTGGTAGAAAGAGTTTGGTTTCATGTAGTTCAAGGATTGAAGATACATTTATGCACACTCAGGAGAATGTTCTAGAGTATGTCTAGATACTATAGTTAAGAGCGCATATGGAAATATGAAGATTGGACAGAGTTATGATGGACTTGGTGAAGGCATTGTTCAGACATAGTTTCTAGAAAGAAGTTATTATTGTTTGGATTGTATCTCTTAACAGATATAGAATCAAGTCAAGTGGACTTGGATAGAAGTAGAAGAAATGATGAATATGTTATGGCTAATCACACACATCCAGATGAGCAGTGAGTAAAGAGTTATGAGGACCATGAGATGACAGTTGTGTATAATCTTGTGAAAAGATGTATGTTGTAATGTAATGTGTAAATGTAATATCTTAAGTTGGTACTATATTATTATTTTAAATTGAGAAATCCCCAAGGTTAATTCAATAAATTGTTCTAGGACTTGGTATAAAAGAAGGATGATATCCTTAGTTGAAATCATCTAGTGCGGATACTGTGTAATCAGTGAGATATTATATTATGCAAACTTACATGCACATATCTTTTGGAATAGAGAAGTGGTTGGTGTAGTTAAGGCACAATGGGCTTACAAGGAACTATATTTTGCAAAGAAGTTTCTGTTGGATGGTGTTGATGTAAAATTTTATTACTCAATGAGGATAGTACAAAGGCTATTTGGATAGTGGGTTTAGTAGTCATCTTATCAAACTCTAACCATGTTGGAATCTCCTAATAGGGATTCAAAGTCTCCTAATGGGGAGTGATATGCATTGAATATATTTCATTGACTCCTATCGGGGTCCATCCTTTCATAGGGGACTTTTATGTTAGTACATCATTTTGTAGGTACCATCCCCATTAAGGTTTTCCCTAGTTAACAAATCTAGTGTTATTATGTATGGTTATCAATTTGTGGTTGTTGCATCTACTATTTACATGTTTCATAATTAATAAGGATATTGATATTTGTTTTAATTTCATAAATGATTCACCCCCTCTCTCTCTTAGTTATCTTGGTGGACTTTACTTTCTAATAATTCTTACTTGGCTAAGTCATGGCTATCCCCATTTATTCCTGATCATATAGTTCTCAATCTTCTAGTTCTACTAGCAACTGTTACACTACCCCTTTCTCCATCAGACCATGATCTTTCAAAATTCCTTGATAAAAAAATCCCTCTATCTTAGTAGTTATTCCTCATCACAAATTTCATCCACAAATTCATTCATTAGCTCATTAACTACAAATTCCCATAAATGCTTAGAAATGATCTTAATGTTCTCCCCCACTCTTTCTTGGCTATCAGGATCCTCATTTGATGGGATTGATGGACATAATGTTTTCTCCTGGATATCTATGACATTATCTAGGTGTTCCCCTCCTTCGAACATCTTTTCCTCTCTCCTTTGACTTGTTCAGTTCTAAAGCCTCTTTCTTCCTCATTAAGTAATATTTCGATGTCTTTTTGAGGCTTATCCCTTTTGGAGTTTTTACCCCTTGACTCTGTAATTTCATTAAGATCTTTCTTGGAACTTTCCTCACCCCTTTTTTTTTCTATAACCATCTCTAAATTTGGTTGGGCTTAAAGGGGGGCATTCATGATGAATCCTGGAGCCTCCCCTTCTTGATCTACAAGGATAAAAGTTCCCACTATAACTGAGGGGAGTGAAAGAAAAACTTCTCTTATTTCCCCCTCTTCCAAAGTATCCCATAATGTCAATGCCTCCCTTTTCAATATTAAGGATAATCTGCATGTCTAGAGGAGGATAAGGAAAATAAGGGCTCTAATTCATGATCAGAGAAGTTGATGTAGGGTTCTTTATGAAAGGTCAATCTATGAATATTGGTGCTATCCTAAGTAACCTTCCGTTAATGAAAATCTATAAAGGCTTAGGTTTATAGATCTCGACATTCATACTGACTATGATAATTGGACTAGATAACCTCAATTTAGTTTCTATAAAACCCACATATTTCCTTAACTTGTTACATATAAATTTAAGAGTCTTTTTTATTAGTAGCTCAATAGGGATGTTGACAATCTAATAGTGTGATCTATTTTTGAAAGATCTTGGGCTATTTGGGCTAAAGAAATGCTGACAATCAAGGACTTAAAGAGATTTTCCTTTGAAAACTAGGGCATTTAAAAATAAAATTTCTTGTTTCAAATTAAAGCTACAACAATTAACATAAAGAAAACCATTTTCCAAGATAATTACATCTAATTTATTACCATAATATTCTTTCAACCATCTCATAGTAGATTCTACCTTAATACTTGTTCCCATCCATATGGCACATAGACCATACTTCTGACATTATAATTGGGTATGTTCCACTTCACAACCTTGAAAATTTAGAGTGAGGATTTACTCCTTGTCATTTTTCATGAGACTTTGGACAACTATTTCCTATTGGATTGTTGGGGCTTCCTTCCTAGTTAGATCAACTATGGGATCTAATTTGAATTTAGTAAAGGGTGATCTCAGCACTGGATCTCTCAAAGGAATGAAAGGATTAGAATCCAAACAATGTTTGGACAAAGTTGATCCTAGTCTTCTTGTAGAAGGTGGTTTTGATCTATGTGAGTTCTCATGGCAAGGGTGGGAAGGAATTCACATTTTTGGGGGTTAATGTTGCTTCTTGTTGTCTAGATCATTTAGATTTTTTAGTAATCCAACCCTCATCATTAGATTCATTCTTTGTTGGTACAGAAAGATTCTAGGGAACAAAGTCTAGAATTTATTTGTAGTAAAATGGGAGGACATATTTTATGTGCCATAATATAAAACATTGTTTGCCAAAATTTTCCCTAGCCACTTGGTTTGCATAGACTATACACAATGGAAAGTTTATAGGATTTATTTTTTCTATTTCACATATACCTAAATTCAAACTTTAAGTTAATTTGCAATCTAAATTTTATTATCATCATCGAAGAAAAAGATATTTTTGTCTAATTTATGAGTATTGCTACTTCTAGATTCTGAGGAGAAAGTGCCAGCTTAAAAAATTAAAACATATGATATTACCTAACTTCCATCATAAAAAAAATACCCTAAAGAAGTATCAATCATAATGGTATCACTATATTATATTCTCAAGATGATAGGATGCAAAACATATATGTTATATTCTCAAGGTGATAATTGAATGTAAATATTTTATAAGCAACAGAGTGTGCACCTAAGATTGTAGCCTATTTGGAGATTTTTTCTGCCTTGAATGCAGAGCTAAATCATCCCTAATCTTGGGTGTAGATGAAATATGGGTGTATTGCACTATGTCTTTCTTCAATTAGAATTATTGAAAGCAATCTTCTTACGAGGAAGATTCTAATTTTTGTCTTTGACTTGAAAACTTGTTAATTCTCTTCAACAGTTTTGAATGTTGGGGTCACTAGATTGCTTTCCTCCCCTGGCCTTGCACCTTTGAGAGAAACCCTAATCCTTGATTTTTCTTTGTATTCACTAATTATTAAACTATCAGATCTTTGTTCATATGATTTTCCAATGCGATTCCAATAAAATAAACTTTCTAAAGCTCAAAATAGTATTTAATCAAACAACAAATATTTGCAAAGGCAATGGCGACAACTTCCTTCTCTGTAACTCTTTGAGTTACTTCGCATTCAAATTATTATCCGAAATGTTCCATCTATAGTTGGTGTTTTGTTTACTTCCCTTTTTTTGAGTTTTCTTCCACTCAAGTTTGCCCTTTTTTGATTCATAAAACTTTAAATTGTTCAATATTAGTAGGTTCTTATACTATTTGATGCTTCTTGGTTGCTTGTGATAAAAATGTGAACCTAGAATTTAGATTGCTTTGGTGTCCAATGGGTCTGAATTTGATCTGCATTTGCATATATCACCCACACTTTCTTTTCTATTTTAAAATTCTTTGTTTGTTTTGAAGGAGTTCAATCACTTTTTCCTTATTAATAGAAGTTAGATTGAGTTGTAAAAAATATCGTTGATTGCTGGAGGAATTTTCTATAATTTGCTAGACTTCATTGTAGTTCATGAATGTATTCATCTTAGACATCACCATTTTACTTTATATTCCTATCTTTCCATGTTTCAAAATTACTCATTTAGACTAGATTTTGATACATTTGTTGCATTTTCCTTCCTCCAATTTATCAATTACCCTAGAGTTAAATCTAATATCATAAGGAGAAATCTCCATTTATCAAGCTCCGTAGAGGTGTTTGGTAATAATTATAGACATTCTTTCTTTATAGGTTTAAGAACCTAGGTAAGTCTCTATTTGCAAGTCTAGAAGAGTCACATTATATAGGTTTAGATATGTGTGCATGAGTTTAGATGTACAAGTAGTTTTAACTTAATTGTTGAGATCAATTCCATGGAACTAGGTTGGTGCACAATTATACTTTTGTAAATTCCTCCTATTTTAATCTATGTATTCTAGATCCAAAATTGAAAGCATAGACAAATCATCAATCATGGTTAAATTCATCTCCTCATCTTTAGCATAAAAATGCATTTATTATTGTATATTTTATTTCATTTTCTAAGTCCACTTAGTAATGCATTTATGATCCCAAATTTGTTTTTGATTAAAAAAAAACCAAAAACTAGGGGGCTGGCCCATTACAACAGTGGTGGAATAACCATAAAAAACCTATTGGCAACTAGCACAAAACCAATTGACAATTAGCACACAACCAAACAGTCCCCCTAATGGTTCATATCAAAATCATCAAAAATAATATACTAGGATATAAGGTTACTAGTATTCCTATTTTTAAAACCAACAAAGTTAACAAGTTAGCAAACTGCATATAGGTGGTCATCGCATCGTACCGACTACAACCCATAAACAAGTTTAGCATAAAAAAAAAACCATCAACAATAGATGGGGAGAGACTAGAAGAGTTCCAAAAAAAGAACAAAAACCAGAAAGCCATTAACTAGCCTCCTTTTTCTTTCCTTTACTAGCCATGAGAACCTTGGCCCAATCATTAGCAAGGAAGCTATAAAGAAGCTTCTTGTCCTTCTTTCTAAGGTTCTCCTCCACTAAGTTATTAGCCAATAGCTAAAGAGTGGTATTTTTCGCGTGTGTCACTTTGAGAGTGAACTTGCAAAAAAGGTTGAAACCCTCTTCCATTGCCATGCACCTATCCATTAGCTCCTTGTGTTCCTTGTGGGTAATAGGTTCATTCTCCTTGGTTTCCAGCTTTAGGGTCCTGGTACAATTCTCTAGGGGGTTCTGCTTAACCTATACATTAGAAATGTTAGCATGGCCTTTCAGGTTCTCCTAGCCCTCTTTACCAACCAAGGAGGAAATAGTGTCAGGGGAGGCATTAGTGGTATTGGGGGTTCTCTTGGTTGATAACAGAAAGTAGGGTGATGGTGGCAAAGACATGTGTGGGGTCAGGGGAGGGGTCCTTAGCAGTGTTGTCTGCCTCAAAGTCCCAAGTACCATCAAGGGTATCATCCCATTTCTCCACATCTTTATCCATCTCCTCTTTCCCCTATCCATACCATTCCCCAAATTCTTGTCACTCTCCTCAGAGTTGGTATCATCACCCTCCTCTTCTTGAGAGCGACTAGCCATTTGTTGGTATAGACCCTGAGTCTTAGCAATTCTTCCAAAACTTCTCCTCCCACAAATTTCCTCATCTAAATCACCAATTTCAACCTCCACTCTCTTGTCCATTTTAATTCTTTTATTGGGCTCTAGCTCAAGGGTCAGAATTTTTTTTTTTCCTTCCCTTAGCAGGGGTTTGGCCAGGAGAGGGCTGAGGAGTGAGGCCTTGGCTACCACTAGTAAATTCCAAATGCAGGGTCCCCCTAGAGGGGAGGATGTTATTGATGTCAATCAAACAAGGAGGGCAGAGGTCCAAGTAAAATTGGAAGAGGTGAAACATGAGCCCTTGGCGGAGAATGGTGAAATTGGCCTCTTTTTTCTTCTTTTCTCTAACTTCAATGATAGTGTCCTCAAGGGCATGCAACAGGAAGAAAGGAATACTAACAAATTTTCTATTGCAAAAAATGGTTAAGCAGAGGGAAATGATAAAATTAATACACACCATGCTTACCCTCTAGTGTCAAATACTTCATTATCATCAAACAAATGTCATCCCAGGGCTTTAAGAGTTTGTCTCTCCTAAATCCTCCCTGGTACCAGCCAGGAGCCTCATTCTCTCTAAAGAAACTGGACAGACTCACCTCATCCACCACCTTCATGATTTTTTTCCATTTCCTACCCTTCATCTCTAAACTTGTCACCATAACAATATAGATTCTTCATTCACCTGAAAAGAAATGCCATTAATGGTCACTTGCCTATCCTTCTAGGTAGCGATGAACTATTGCAAACAATTTTCATTGTACCCCGCCAAGGCTTACATGTGTACGCCTAAAATGTGAGCACACTTCTATGAGTCATTATATCTAAGATTGCTCAAGAATGATATCTCAAATGGCGAATCATAGCTCTATATTCATGGAGTGCAAGGATTTATAATAGAGGCCCTCCGTTTGACCTAGTTTTTTCCCATGCAAGTACACCATGGAATAAGAGATTCAAGGATCAAAATATGAATACAAATGAGGATGCAAACTAATCTATATGATAACAATGCAAAGTAATGCAAGAAAAGGAAATCTTAGTTATGAAAGGAAATAACAATGCAATATTAATCTATGAAAATAAAAATGACTCTAAGATAATATGAAAATGTAAGGATGAAACCTGATGATGGAAGTCATGGATGCAAGAGAGAATAAGAAAAGAAGAGAGAAGTTTCAATGAAGCTCCAATCTCCAAACCCTAATGCTCAAACTCCTTCTCCAAAATTGCTCTCCAAACCTGTAGCATAATAATAAAATCTTCCTCTATATTTCTCTATATCTCTCCCTATTTCTCTATATTACTCTATATTTCTCTCTATTGCTCTCTATATTTTTTAATATATGAAAATGAGAAGGAGAGGGCTTCTTATAAAGGAAAATGTGGAGGTGGGAGGCTTCTCACAACCAATATGAGATAACAGAGTTTGATCCATGTGAGACAAAATTCCACCAATGAGAAAAGTGGAGTGTTTGAGAAGATAGTGGAAAGAGGAAAAAGAGGAATCCCACTTAGAGATATGTGCATTTAAGTGTGGAGGAAAATAATGAATTATTTATTTATATTTAATTTATTTCCTTTTTTCAAGTGGGATTTTATTTGTTTAATTAAAAGAGGGATTTTCTTTTAATTAAATAGGAAATATTTAATTAAATTAAAAGAGGAGTTTTTCTCTTAATTAATTAAATGTGGATTAATTATTTAATTAAAAGAGAGTTTTTCTTTTAATTAAATAAGACTTAGGATAAAATGATCAAGCCTTAGGAAATGTTGAAATAATTAAATTAATTACAGTTTGATCAAAGAAATTGATTTGAATTGATTTAATAAAATATTGCAATGCTTTGATTCACGAAATCTGATATATTGAATAATGGGGGCCCATAGTCTAGGCGACCATTTTAGAGTGCATACAACATGTAGGGGAAATACCCTACTTCCTTAAGCATAATCCAAGTGGCCTACCTCTTGGAGAAGTCCTCCAACTTTGTGGGCTCCAATATATTTGGGTCCCCACCCATGGCAGCTTTCTCCTTAACCAAATCTCCTTCCACAATCTTAGTAATTCTCATTTGCACCCAAAAAATTGTCGAGGTAGGCCTAAAACTAGAACAACTAATGGATTTCTTCATGAGCCTATGAATACAATGTACAAACTAGTTAGTGGTATCATTATGGGTAGTGTTAGGATTCCACATGTAATACCATAATGATCTGGCCCTGGTATTAATGTGAACTTTTCCCTTAATCATGCCATAACACCACACAATAATGACATTAATTTTAAAGCCTGTATTATTTGTTGATTCACCTTTTTCATGCCTTTTCATGATGCAATCAGTATTATTTCTCTTTGTGAGATGTGTTGTCAATATTATGGCAACTATAGCTATCATAATAATAACAATCCCGCCAAAAATGTCCATTTTCCAAAGTTGAAGAGTCATCTAACCTTATTTAGTGGGGTCTTTTTCTTGCAAATGAGGGAATGCACATTCTTGGGTAGCAATTTCGTATTCCTCCAACTTTTAGTGTTCACAAAATCAAAACCACACCTTGCCAAGGTGTCTGCCATCGCATTGCCTTTCCTGTAAGTGTGTTGTAAATCATAATGATCCAGTTTCGTAAGATAATGCCATATGCCCCCTAGAATGTGCCTTAGTGTCCAACAAGGTTGGGCCCTACCCTAAACCAAATCAATTGACAAGTTTAGAAGCCCCTTAATGGAAAGTTTTCTAACCTTCATTTCCACTACAACTTTTACCCCCATAGTAAGGTGGTGGCTTCCGTCACATTGTTGGTTCCCTGACACAAACTTCTCGAGTAGGCAACCAATATATCTCCTTTTTTGTCTTACAACACACTACCTACTGCCACAAGCCCCTCACATGCTGCCCCATCAAAATTTGATTTGATAGTGGGGCCAGTGGGGGGGGGGGGGGGGGGGTTCTAACACGTATTTATTATAGCAACCACTTTCGAGTTGTCAAACTTATGGAAATTAGGAAGAATATTCCATCTCTCAATAATATCCTCCTCTTTCCTACTCGGTGGTTGAAGTGGTAATCTTACTTTAGTTGGCATAACATTCTTAGTAATGAGCTTGCCTAAAATCTCCCCCATAATCTTCTCACCCCTTTCCTCCTCATGAAAGATCCGATTGTTTCTCTCCTTCCAAATGCCCTAGCAAACATGTGGGGGGAGGAAAATCAAAAGGATTCTGAGGCGAGGATGGTAGAATGGGCAGCTCCAGTTCTCCATGAATTGCTCCATTCCTCTATTCATGACCTAATCAATCAAGAATTTTTTCCAGATGTAGGACCATACATTAAGGGTATAGGGGCATTCCAGAAAGAGTGGGTTATGCATTCCTCTACCTTCTTGCATAGATAACATCTATTGGTGATTGGTAAGCCTTGCCTTTGAAGGTTATCAATTGTGAGGATTTTGCCATCCATCACCATCCACCAAAAAAAACTCACTTTTGGCAGTAATTGACTAATCCAAATCTTTCTCCAACTTATCACGGTTTGATCATTTTTGAAGATAAGCTAGTAGGCAGACTTGACTGAGAACCAAACATTCGTTTTCTTGTACCACACCACCTCATCCTTCTGATCATGCATAGGAATTCCATAATGATAGATTAGATCCTCTAGCTCTTTGATCAGGGAGTCCTCACCATTTGGTATATCCAAAGTGGATAAGTCTTTCCATTTCCCATGATCATTAATATAGTTCACTATCCTTGTCCCCATCATTCTTTTTAGAGGTTCCTGAAGGCCACTGAATTTGTTGTAACTAAGAGGTTTCCCCCCTATCTAGTTATCCTCCTAGAATCTAATTCTTTTCCCATTCCCAACCAGCCATCTCACACCTTATCTCAGAAGGGCCCTATTTTTGAGGATGCTATTCCAGATCTTAGACCCACTAGGCATATCGTTATTGAGGAGGTTATATCTAAAGTGAGTGTTGGCAAGGTACTTAGCCTTCATAATTCTTCCTCAACCAATTTCATTTTCCACCAGTCTCCACCTCACTTTTGTGAGTAGAGCCTTATTCATATCAGCCGTTCTTCTTATACCCAATTAGTGATCCCAAATTTGTTACCTAAACTAACTTAGTTTGTTTGACTGCTCATTACTTCTTTAATTTAAACACATGATCAATTATTTATATTCTTTTTTCATATATAAGAATATATAATTACAAATATTTTTTTTGCATTTTATGTAATCTTTTGATATATAAAGATATATAACTAAAACAACTTGTTATAAACATAAATGATCCAACATTCTAAGTAAAATTCATATATATTGACATTAATTTCATCATTTATAATTATTTACGATTATAATTTGAACATTATTCTATGTATATAATCAATTTATATTCTATATAAAATCTTTTTCCATATAGAAAAGATTTAAACAAAACAACTTGTTATACATGTATAGGATCATCATCTTAAAAAATAATTTATATATACCAAAATTAACAAGAGACGCAATGCGTCATAGTTCCTGCCTAACGCATAATGGTTGTAGAGGTGTAGATGAGTGGGAATAAGGTTAAATAGTTCTAAATTAACATTGTGAATGCATTAATTTTTGTGTAGAAATGCACTTGTGATTTGATAGGATGGCTCATATTTTGTTGTTGAATTCTTGTCCTAGAAATGCACTTGTGATATGATAGGATGGCTCATATTTTTTTGTTAAGTTCTTGTGTTATATTATTATATCTTTGGGCATTTACACTCAAGAATAAGAGGCCAAAGTCCCCAATATGACACTAAGTATTTAATATCATACTACGATCAATACATATGCTTTAGACAAATTTCAACCTTCTACATTGACAACTTAAAATATATGTAATGAGGAAAGATATCCATACCAATATTTGAATTATAGAACTTGAAGAAGTCATAAAGCATTTGGAGTATTACAATATATGTTTAAGCATGTTATTCATGCTACTAGAGAACCATAAGTGGATGGAAAAACTCCCCCAACTATGCATTATTCTCATCTTGATTATCAAATGGAAGTCACATTATTTTTAATCATTAGATAGAGATAAATAGTAGTATAGAACAATAACATAAACATATATGTAGAGGAAAAAATGATAGATAATATAGAGGAGGAAGAGGAAGAGAGATAAAATAGTAAGATAGAGTGATACCAACATAATTTTGTGTGTGTGTGTGTGTGTGTGTGTGTGTGTGTGAGAGAGAGAGAGAGAGAGAGAGAGAGAGAGAGAGAGAGAGAGAGAGAGAGCAATATATATATATATATATATATATATATATATACACAAAACAAATAGTCAAAATAAAATCATGGTTATAATAAAAAATTAAAATATATTATATTTTAATTAATGAAACTAAGAATTTAATTTCTATATTAAAATTCACATTTGTATAAGAAAAAATGAAATGTATTGAAATATAAAAATATTTTATAAATAAAAATAATTGTTTAATTTTACACAATCAGAGAAGGTTTACTATTTAATGTTTTGTATTTCCAAAATTTTCATAAAATTAAGTAATTTTTAATTATGAAATGATATCTATATAATTTAATATGTACATTTGTAAATAATAATGTAATACATATAAATTTGATGTTGATGAATAAATATGATGTAATAAATAAGAAATAGAATATAACTATTTAATTTTAATACATAGTTTATAAAAAATTTAATAATAATTTATATGTTTTTAGAATTGAATTATTTCTTTTTTGTGGTTATCTACTTTAGTATTTTTTTAATGTAAAATATAATTAGAGGATTACCAAGGAAGTCAATTAGAGGAGCTTGAAAATTTGATGTTATTCACCACATGTGGGATAAATAGCAATATACAGTTGCATAAGGATCCATCATCGCCACAATCAAATCTGCATTGGGAAACAGACAATAAAGTAGCGTCCCCTGGTAAATCTAAATTTTTTTGGCAGACTCCAGCAGCCATCAACAGTTCTCCTTTCACTCCAGGCAATAGTCTTTACCAGGAAGACACAGTCAGTGTATCAGTAGTTGAACCCCCAGTCAAGGAATTTCAAGAATTCTTGAACAAGGACTACTTTACAGAATCTGCAAATGTCGAACCAGTTACAGAAGAGATAGAAAATCTGGAATTGGAACAACTTGCTGAGGAACTAGCCCAAGTATTCAGTCCATACATTATTGAGGAATCCTCAATGAACCGAAAGGAAGAACTCATAAAGAGGGTTATCAAATTAGGAGGGGAAAACTACTCAGGTGAAGATCTTCAAAGAGATATATTAAAAATTCAAAGTGAAGATATAGCTTCGGCACTCTCTTATCAATCAGGGCTAGCTAAATAGATTCTGTCAGAAGTGGAGCTAAAGGACTAGGAACAGTCTCCATCAGAAAAAAATGATAGTGTGAAAATAGCGAAAGATAACCTGGATCAGCTAGGTATTTACATGTCTCAAGAAAGACCAAAATTTCCAAATTGCGGTAAAGTAAAAAGCAAAAGAGGGAGAAAATCTCTAAAGATACTCAGAGAAGTAGAGGGCCTCAGCAAGGAACAGCAGAAGATTGACCAAATATTCCACAATGGGAAGGGGAAGTGCCTTCCGATCAGGTATGAAGATCACTACTTGGAATGCTAGGGGTCTAAACACCCCTAGCAAAAAAAGATTATTAAAAAATAATCTAAATGTTTTTAATTATGATATTGTCCTAATTCAAGAATCTAAATTAAATTCTATAGAAATAGTTAAGTTAAGTAGGATGCTTGGAGTATGGCGGTCCATGTTTCAAAAATCTTCAGGGGCATCAGCGGGATTAGGAATCCTCTGGGACCCAAGAAAGGTTAGTTTCAGTACCCTCAATACTTCTTATAATTGGATGAGTGGTAAGGTTCAAAGTTTAAAATCAAACCTCAATTTCATTATCATTAATGTGTATGGTCCGATTAACAATACGGATAAAAAACTAATCTGGGAAGAATTAGGTCAATTTTTGAATAGTTATGATAATGAATTATTCCTATTAGGAGGAGACTTTAATACCATCCTTAACCTCAACGAAAAAATCAGTGGTATTCAGATGCTATCGCAAGCATCTAAAACATTTTTAGAATGGTGTTCCATTCATAATCCAATTGACATTCCCACTAATAATGGAACTTATACATGGAACAATAGAAGAAAGGACTTTGCCTACATAGCAGAGAAACTCGATAGATTTATGATTAAAGGGGAGCTAGATTCCATCAATCTTGACATTCAGTCCTCAATTTTACCTATAGCTGGTTCAGATCATTTCTCGATTAAATTTGAATTCATAGAGCCCCTTAAACCGGCCAGAAACCCTTTCAAGTGTGAGAAAATGTGGTTCCTTGATCCAAACTTTCTCAACAATGTAAGATCCTGGTGGGACCAAGAGAGCTTTATAGGGTCTAAAATGTTTGTCTTCGTCAACAAACTAAAAATGCTTAAAGATAATATCCTTAGGTGGAATAAAGAACATTTTAACAACATTTTCAAAGAAAAATTGGAAATAGAAAACTAACTTAAAAATCTTAACTCGGAAGTGATCAACAAAGGTATAGATAATAAGAGCTATCTCCTCAAAAAAGAACTGCTAGCCAAACAAGAAGATATTCTATCTAAAGAAGAGATATATTGGAGGCATAAATCAAGAGAAAGATGGTTGGCAGAAGGTGACCGAAATACTAAATTCTTTCATAACTCCACCATTTATAATAGAGCAAAGAATAGAATCACAAGGGTCAAAGATCAACAAGGAATCTCAACAGAAAAACTAGGAGAAATTGCGGACATCTTTGTTAGTCATTTCAAAAATTTGTTAAATAATCATAAAGGTTCAAATTACTCAGCGCAAACAAGTCTATTGAAAGTCATTCCTAAAATTGTGGATCGCCAAGATAACATTAATCTGATCAAACCTATAACCATAGAAGAAGTTAAGAATGTGGTCTTCAATATGAACCCAGATAAATCCCTGAGTCCTGATGGATTCCAGGCATTCTTATTTCAAAAATGCTTGGACATCATAGGTGTTGACCTTTGGAAAGCAATTGAGGCATCCAGAAATGGAGTCTCTCTCCTTGCTGAAATAAATTACTCCTTCATTACTTTGATCCCCAAGAAGTCTGATCCTGATTCTCTAGGAGATTATAGACCAATAGCGTTATGCAACATAGTCTATAAAATTTTCTCCAAAATTATAGCAAACACACTCAAAAAAATTCTCCCTAAGATTATTTTGAAAGAACAAAATGGTTTCATGCTGGGTAGATCCATTCTAGACGGTATCATCACTATTCAAGAAACTATTCACTCTGCAAGACTCAATAAGGATGCATGTATGCTCATGAAACTAGGTATTCAGAAAGCATATGATATGGTAGACTGGAGGTTTTTATGTAAAACATTAGAAGCCTTTGGGTTCTCACACCAGTGGATTAATCTAATATTCAAGTTTATTTCAACTCCTAAAATTTCGGTGCTCATCAACGGAACTCCAGAAGGTTTCTTTGATATTTCTAGAGGAATTATACAAGGGGACCCTCTATCCCCCTCACTGTTCATTATTATGGCGGAAGCATTTGGAAGAGCGGTTCAGGACACATACTACAATTAGCGGATCTTAGGCATCATAGTCTCTAAAAATTTACCTAATATAACCCACCAACAGTTTGCTGATGACACTATTCTACCTGGGAAAAGTACAATTGCAGAAGCTCGATCTCTTAAAAGCATTATTAACCTATATATGGAAGCCTCGGGACAGAAGGTCAACAATCTCAAATCCAAAATTTTCTTTATTAATACCAAGAGAGAAATTGAGGAACAAATTTGTAGGTTCATGGGTTTTAAAAGAGGAACCTTCCCCTGCAAATATCTTGGTATAGCCTTAGAAAAAGGTACTAAGTTGGGCAAAGTCTGGGATGATACTCTAAGGAAGTTAGATTCCAAGTTAGGTTTGTGGAAGGACAGATGGCTAACAAAGGCAGGAAAATTTACTAAAATTAGAGCAGTACTATCAGCCATCCCTACCTACCTGCTTTCTTGCCTCCCTCTTTCTAAGTAGAATCTTAAGAATTTGAAACTAAGATGAGAAATTTTCTTTGGAATGATAGGGATGGAGATAACAAGTGGGCTCTCATCAAGTGGAAGCACATCAGTAAACCAAAAGATTTAGGGGGTTTAGGGGTTAAGAATCTTCAATGGCAAAATGAAGCTTTAGGAGCAAAACTTATTTGGCGTCTCTACAACGAATTTAATCGTAAATGGGCAAAGATACTCTATAATAAATATCTCATCGTAGAGGATCAAATTTCAATTTTTAGAATTATCTCTCCTCCCAAAGGATCAGAATGTTGGAACTTCATGATCAAATGCCGTAGTCTGATTTGTAAATTTCTTACCTGAGATGTAGGCTCGAGTGATAAAGCCCTTTTCTGGGAAGATTCCTAGGATGGTAATCCTCCTCTCTCTCTCTCTCTCTCTCTTCATTTTGATAACCCAACCCTAATAAAAAAATTAAAGACCCTTTGGGGCAATAAGGTTAAAGATTACAAGACTCTATCAGATAGAGAAGGTTCTCCAAAATGGTCTTGGAAATCACTCAAAGGACTAGGTTTTGAAAAAGAGATAAGTGAAAAATTTGATAAGTTGTTGGATGGTAGAAAAGTTAAACAAACTAACAGAGAGGATACTCTAATTTGGGCGGCTTCCAATGATGGGCAATATTCGGTCAACAATGGCTATAGGGCTATTGTCAAAGCTCAACAAACAGAGTTTGTGGATATCCCATCACAACTATGCTGGGATTCCTCTTGTCTCCCAAAAGCTAGCTTCTTTCTATGGCTAGCCATTCAAAAGAGGATCCTAACTATGGATAGATTACACATCCTTAGTTTTCAGGGTCCCTCTAGATGTACCCTATGTAACTGCAATATTGAAAATACTGATAATCTTTTGTTTAACTACTCCTATTCTCAAAGCTATTGGGAATGGCTCAAATGGATGTTGGGCTGGTCTACACATTTCCCAAAATCATTGACTGAGCTGCTTTTTGGCTGGCCTACGAAAATAGTTAAGGGTGTCTATAGTAAGCTGTGGAACATCTCCCCTTCTACCATTATTTGGGAAATTTGGAAAGAAAGGAATCGACGTATATTCCAAAGCTTGGAACTCAAACCGGCAGAGCTCATGATCAAAATTGAAGCTAGTATAGTAGAACTGGTCAACTCCCACTTAAATGAATTTAGGTTAGAAGAAGGTTCCTTTTCAAATTGGGATGGCCTTATGAAAAAATTCTGGTCGAACCTGATCAACCCTCCTCTTATCTATATGAAGAAAAATATAGAGGCTAGGAAAATCTACAAATGGGAGCCACCACCATTTGGATGGGTCAAATTGAATTTCGACAGAGCCGCGCGAGGTAACCCAGGTGTAGCACGTATTGGCTGTATCATAAATAATGAGACATGATCTTGGATAGCTAAAAAATCAATGTCTATCCAACCTACCTAAAATAACATAACAGAACTGGAGGCCCTTCATCAAGGGATTCAGTTATGCCTTAAGCTTAATTTATCCAAAGTTATCATTGAAGGCGACTCTCAAATTATCCTTAACACTATTAGAAAAAGATCCACCCCCAACTGGGTCCTAAAATCACATTTAGAAGAGATTCTTCCCCTTTTGGATAAAGTGGAAGATTATAGGATCTATCATATATTCAGGGAAGGTAATACATTGGCGGATAAACTAGCAAATCTAGGAGCAGACAAAGTCAACTCTCTCCTAGTCAATAATAATTCTCTAACTCATTTTAATAACTGATCAAACTGAGTATATTCTTTAGTATGTTTAGTTTAATTATATCGTCCAAGTAGGATATAGTTATTTTCTTAGTTAGTGACTTCACTAAATAAGAAGCTCTGGCCTCATCGTCCTTTAATTATATTCTCTCGGTAGATTTTCATGAGTTTTTTCGAGTGTGTGAAATATATAGTCTACAGGTTTTAGGTACTTTTCACATCATTATTTCATAATCCGCAGTTTGTAGTAAGATTGTAATCTTGTTTAATGATTTCCCTCTTAGATGACATTATGCGCCTTAAGTACTTAACTTAGGCCAGCTTTGGTTATTTCATTTAGGTATCCCTCTAGTTTGTATCTAGAAGTTTCCCTTCGATATCCATAAGAGATCTCCTCTGAGATATCCATCCCCAATTTCTCAATTTAAACATGGAATCCAACATTTATCTTTTCCACACCCATGAAAGTCGAACTATGGCGTTCTGTGGATCGGTGAAACCAGAAAGGTGGAACCGTATATTATATCTAGGGGATGAAATGATGCGTTTTGCTATCTGTAGATCTCTGGGAGAGGAAGTGTTTGACTATCAATATACCTGGAGGACCAATAGTGACATTATCGGGTCCTTTATCGGATGCTTGGTAAGAGCTAAAGTAGAAGCGAATGACTTTGTCAAGCTTTGTCATGACCTATTTGTGCCATCATGGAGAAAGGGTCTGGAAGAAGCCGTGTTTAGCATCGATGAAAAATGGAGGATTCCCCTCCCGAAAAGGTATACGAGTCTCCCTGTAGGGCATCCAGACTTAATTATCGCTCCTCGCCGCCAGTCCCTAATCATCCGGGATAACCTAGCCTTCTATAGAGAATGGCCCAAAATGGAGGCCAGTTTGCATTTTCTCCTTCGTTGGCGAGGGATCGTTTTAGAAGAAAACAAAGATTGGCTCCTTGACTATCTTCACCGATTCAACGCCTATATCAAGCCAGGGGTGTTTTTCGACAATCTAGACGATCTCGTGTTCAGTGCCCCAAATATAGAGAAATCAAGTAGGGTGAAGCATGACTATGTGTTTCCTCCCAATTTTCGAGTGGAGCATCCAAATGACATGGTGGATCTGAAGGTAAAAGCACAAACCTGTGTCACCTTTTATAAAGAAACGTGATATCAGAATGTCATAGTTCAACATTAGTGACAAAAAAAATGGTATTTGTGTTTAAAATATGAAGATGATGTAAACTGATGAAATGTGTAGAATTGGATGAATTTTATGCCTATAATTTTTATAATTTTTTTGAGTAGGAATTTATTCATTTTATTTTATTTTGAAGTCTCTTTTTTAACTGTAAAAAATATAGGGTGTAGTTCCCGTCAAACAAGTATATGCAAATCATCTTTTTTTGTTCTGATTTAAAAATATCTTATAGATGACATGTATAGCTAGTGCAAAAAAAAAGAAATAATTATTTTTTATGTATATTTTATTTGTTATAAGTACTCAAGTTTGACCTTATCAGAATTCAACAGTTTTTTCCTCCCGTCAAAACTTTCCTATCAAATCTATACCTTCTTGAAAAAAAATTACATATTCGTGAAGAGGATTCTCTCCTCTAGAGATAAATATAATTTTTTAATTTTTTTGATATGATTTACTATTTTTTTTCCTTTTTTGAGGGAGCATCTTCTGAAATGTTGAAATATCGACTTATAATACTTTGAGATTATAACCTATTATAACTAATCAAAACACTCAAAAATTTATATAATGATGATATTGAATCTGAGATCTATAAAAGGGTATTTTTAATTTTTGAAAAAAATTGAGTTTTGATAGAGATATGAGATTTGACCAAAGCAGGTTTTGGTATCACAAACGGTGACACAAATCTGTGCTTTTACCGGTGATCATTATTTTTTGGAAGGATGGAGAAGGCTCGGTTAGTTAGATTCAAGTTTTTGGTCATAATTTAGCCCTATAGATATCTTTAGTGTGTAGTATGACAGCGATTTTGTTATTACGCCTAATATAGCTTAGCTATGTGTCCTTTGGTTTTTAGCAGAAATGTTTAGTTTGTAAATCAGTATGTCACATATAAAATGTGGGTCTGTAAATTGGTGATAAGTTCTTTGCTGCAAATGATGTGATAATACATTATGAAATATGATATAAGGTTATTTAGATGAAGTTTTGCGTATTTATTAATCTTAAAATGTTGTTAGGATCCTATCTATATAGAGATGGATTTAATTCCTTATTGGTGATTCAAGTTAATATAGGGCAGTGTGAGGCCCAATGTTCTCTGTTTCTATTTAAGTTAATAACTTTCTCAGCTGTATATGCGATATTCTATGGTACGAATAATCCATGAAATTCCCAAAAATTATACACTCAGAGCTTTAATAAATGTTTAATAACAGCTTTAGTTTTAGCTATAGTTCGTGATAATTCTTATGAGGATATCATGAACCAAATGGTGATTTGTATCTAGAGATTACATAGATCTGGTACTTGGTAACTTTTTAGCTTCCTCAGAATTGAGTATCGATTTCCATCCTTAGGAATCTCTTCGAATTGCATCCTGGGTGTAGTATCATTGCTTAGAATTCTATAGTAAGTAGTAAATCTGCAATTTGGGGCGTACTCTATTTCCCAATCAAGACTAATTTTAAGCCAGCCGGTTTTGCCCAATTGATTTTTTGATAAGCCTTTCTCCTCACTTTGGCCACTGGTGCCAACTCTAGTAATGACTGGTTACCATGTAGCCTCTCATTATGGGCCCTTTAAATCTATTAATTAATTAAGAAAACCTCCTCTATAAGCTTTAGCTGGGCAATCTCATAGAAAAGGCTCTTCTTTGTTATATTTGGTTAAATCAAAATTTTCTTTAAGTTTAGTAATGATTTTAGTTAAGCAATCATGGCTCGGGACTCCTTTCTTAAACTTTTTATGATGTGGAATTTGGCTCATATTGTTGATGATTATGAATACTTTCAGATTCTTTCTTTATGGTCTAGTAGAGTTAACTACGATTCCTCTTATAGTTTAGTTTGATGCCTTCATTTCTCTTCTTTCCTTCTTATCTATTTTCAGTCAGTGTACATGTTTTAGCTCTTTATGTTGATAGGTTTCTATGTGTTTTGCTTTTTCTCATTAACGACTAACCCTTTGTTCGAATATCTAGTATCAAAAATGGTTGAATGAGAGATTATAATCAATCCCTTGATCGCTATCCTAGCATCACTCGGCAGAAATTATGGATTTCTTAAGTTGTAAATTATCAGGGGTATCCCCCAGATTACATGTAATTATTAAGAAAACAATTTCACTGGGGTATGCCCCTTTTAAAGTTGTAATAATTTAGGACATTTGTCCCGGGCAAGACTGGAGGTTTTCTTCTCCGTTCTTTCCTACCAGTGCCCGTTTGAATGGAGATATGCTTTGTAATTACTTTTAAATTAATAATATAGATCAAAGCCTTGGCCGTTTACTGATAAAAAAAAAAAATTAAAAATTTAATATCAAAAAATATATTTAGGTTTTAAATATATTTAAACTAAATGATAAATTGTCTAAATAGAAATATTAATAATAATAAATGATATAATTTATAAATTGTAACACTTATCAATTATACATATTACAAACACTATTATAAAATATAATTTAAAAAAAATTGTTTAATTTATATTTATAAAAGTAAAATAATAGTAATAATTTAACTACTTTTATTAAAAAATCAAAGTTTTAACAAAATTAGAGATTCAAATACAAAGATATAACATACTGAAATTATATTGCTATTGAGAATTAATATTGATTAGAAATGTTGTGTAAGGTGGAAGAAAAAATGATTGAAAAATAAAAAAAATCTTATCAATTTGTCACAAAATGTGGAAAAGATAAAGTTGTAATTAATGCATTAATTAATGCATGCTGATGTTGTTAGGAAATATTTGTATTTTTTTTTAAAGAAAATTAATTTTCTCCCCCACCAAAAATAGTATGGATCAATAGAATGAATGAAAAATGTGATTTATAAAATAATAAAAAATTAGAAAAAGATATAAACATTTGAAATTTCATATAATCTTTTAAATGATTTGATTTGATTGGTGAGTGTTAATGTCATATTAGCACTTGACATGAATGCGTAAGTATTCCTGGCAGGAACTAATAATCACTTGAATGATAAATATTTTACATTATTTAATATTATTCATTAAAGCGACTACCTAAGTTTTAAGATGCACTAACGCACACATTAACTTCATACATTAGTGGATGCCAAGAACTAGACATTCAATTCACTATTTTGTAAAGATTGAAAACCATTTTCCCTTATCATTATACAATATCAAAAAAAAATTAATAATTTTTTTTTCAGTTATAAAAAATCAACGCAGCTTCATACTTTATGATGAAGATGTTTAAAAAAGTTGGTCAATATACAATAATATTTGTTAATACCATGATAAGACCATGAGAATCATGCTTTTTGACCTCTTGAGATCTGAAAATGTCAGTCCCCTCTGATTGATAGTTTTGAAGCATACCACTCCCTTCTCCCCATCTTGGTAAAGGAAAATGACCTCTCAAACAGTCTTTAATTCCATGGATTAATCCGTTAACATCTCTACTTTGTGAAAACTAAAATAAGCGGCACATTTAGAGCCATTAAATGTGTCTTATCAACGGTAGAAAGAAGGAATGAAATATGTCACGTTTTGACCTTTAAAAAACAATGTAAACAAATTAAAAATTAATAATGGAGACGTTTTGATCATTTAGGTAGATTTGCTTGTGGTGGTTATTATTATTATTGTTAATGAAAGTCAATTGATTAGTGTGGGATGAGGAGAGTTAAGTTTGCTTCACTTGGGCAAAACAAGAAGAATCCACAAGAACGAAAAATGTGTCATCTCCATCTTAATCATTTAATATGTATCATATGTGATGGTTTTGAATTGAAATGGATCATATTTTAAATTGTTTTAATTTGATGATAGATTATTCATTGTGATTTAAAATATTAATTAAAAAGTAAAAATATGTCATAAAGTTAAAATAATTTTATTAATTTGTATGCATTATTATTATTATCTACATATAATAATCTAACACCAAAATACATTGTCAATGCATGAACTCATTAGTTTTGATTAGAGAGATACAAGAAGTTTTGTAGGGGCTTGAAACCTTGTAGAAATGGATTTTTCTATGGTCTAAAACCTCCAAACAAATCACGATGGGTTTTTAGAGGCTCTCATAACTTTCAAATGATGTATCACCAAGATTACGATCATAACAAAACCCAACTAAAAAAATAACAATCCTCAGTCCAAAAAGAAACAAAAAAAGCATTGGGAAGAATAGGACTTTTAATAATCGTCGTATTTTATTATAGGTACATGAATCTTTACCATCCTTAAATTCCACCTCTGAAAAACTCCCTTAATCTCCACCTTGATAGGATATAAAAAGTGAAATATAAAGGGCAACAATAGCCCCCTTGCAACATCTCCCATCAATTCTTGCAATACTATTCACCACTTCAATAGGAACTATCTCCACCTCTAAAGGACAAGTAGAATCTAGGACTCAACAAGAACATGGTGAAATTTGACACAACCCACCAAGAATATCTCCATATTAATTGGGGAAACAAGTCTAGGGTCAAAGGGAAGGGTAGCATAAACCCTCTTGAAGAAACTCCAACTCTCGAGAATAATAGTAACAAAGAGAACCTTCAATTGTAAAACATGGGACCCAATTATTTTTACTTAAACAAACATCCACTTCAATAGGATAACCAAGAATGAAAATTGCAAAACCTTCATCCACCATGAACAAAGGACGAACTATTTGGAAAATGGCATTAAAAATATCCTACCAAAAATAATATTAAAAAAATAATTGAAAACAATTGAATTCTTTAATGTCTCTGTTTTTGGAGGAGTTAATTATTTATAAAGTTATCAATAAAAATAATATTACAAGATAACTTTATATTTAATTAACTTAATAAAGCGATATATTTTATAAAGTTATTAAATAAAACAATCTTCTAGAGGTTGTTGGAAGAAGTGGAAAAGAAATTAAAAAGGAGGCCAACCTATTGAGAAAAAAAGAATAAATAGGCATTGAGGGTTCATTGCCTATCATGAAGATTTATATTGATATTTGCTTATGTGCATTGTGGAGCCTAGGGTTTCTACAGGTGGTCACAATTGGCCATTAAGAACAAAAACTCTCAATTGGTATGCAATTTTGAGGGTGTGAAAGATCACCTAAATTATTGCAGCGATGGGAAGGATATTTCAGTCCTTTCACTTGTGCTTAATTGCTGGTTTGGAGTTTCAATTGGAGTTGCACTTTCATCATATCATCTTCAGCATTCAGCCTCCAACACTTGATCAATCCAGTGGCCTGTTGGTAAGGGTCACTACAAATTTGTAGACATAGACAAAGGGAGGGCCACAAAAATCGCTGCTATGACCAAAGGAGCACTATCTCCTAGCTTAAAGCAACAAAATAATATCAAACACAAAATGGGCATTTCATAACATATGAAAAAGATAGCTATACCCATCAAGTCAAAATACTTGAGCACATAAAAATTACTCAAAGAATATCGAGAGCCTATCATAGCTAGAACATGAAATATGGGGGTTGGAACGAACCACATCTATAAGAAAAAAGTCCAAACCAAAGAAACCTTGTTTCAATAAGAACATGATAAGGAAAGACACCATGATCTTTATACAACCACCACTACATAAAGCAAATGAATAGAAGCAATGCAACCCAAAAAAAAATGCTTCCATCACCAACAACAATACCCTTGATAAAAAAAGCCCTATCTTCACCTTTAACTAATGAAAAAGGAAAATCAAGGTATAAATAGGAACTCAAGACTTGAAGAGAATGATCATCCAAAACCTTATAACAAATTCCCAACATGGTAGAGGGCACCAAAACCCTTACATCCACATGACGTTTGGATGGAGGGTAAACCAAAGAGAAATGAGTGCCTTGGTTAGCAATAACATATATAAAACTTCATATTAATCTTGACATAACAAACATTGCAATAGAAATAAAGAAACCATCAATAAGGAATTTTTTTTGGGAATACCAAGAAAGGAAAGACAATCCAAAGGCATTCCATGTGTAGCTTTAACTGTAGTTCTAAAATGAACCATGAAACCCTAGCCATCTATAAAATCCACCCAGGGCCACATCAACATATCAAATAACTACCATTTTCATTATAAATATACATATAAAAAGGATCCTCATAATTAATTTCACCATTCTCTACATCTCAAAAACTCTCTAGAAAGCATATTTCTACTTCATTTTCTCCCACCACTCTCTAGTTTGACTCCCAAAATTAATCGACAAAAGAAATTGTTATAAATCTCACATAAAATTATAGAAATAACTCAACAATAGAAAAGAGAACTTGCAATTCAATAATACAAATCTTCAAATGCATTACAAAAGAATTCAACACCATGCAATGTTCTTTACTAAAAAGAAGTCATTCCACATTATATGTTAATATATTATCCAAATATCAAGTGCTTTTATTGTATACTACTCAACTATATAACATTGACACTTACCAATACATGTAGGGTATAAAGTTCTATTCTAATTAACTAACTTGGAATGCCTTACAAATTATATGTATCCTATGATTTGTGCACAAAGACGAGGATTACAAATTGGTCAAAATCTTGTTTTGATCTATTTTTTGTATAGCATGGGCTACTCAAAGAATATGTATCCTATGATATGTTCACAAAGATAAGGATTACAAATTGGTCAAAACTTCTTTTTGCTCAAAAGAAGTCAACACCATGCAATGCTCTTTACTAAAAAGAAGCCATTCCACATTATATGTCAATATATTATCCAAATATCAAGTGCTTTTATTTCATACTACTCAGCTATATAACATTGCCACTTACCAATACATGTAGGGTATAAAGTTCTATTCTAATGAACTAGTGGAATGCCTTACAAAGTAGATGTATTCTATGATATGTGTGCAAAGACAAGGATTACAAATTGGTCATAAGGTGCTTATGCCAACTTATATTAAGTTATAATGCAAGCATTTTATAAAATGTTTGTGTTTTGTTGACATGAAATCTATACATACACATACACATACACATACACATACATGTACAAGTACATGCACACGTACAAACATAAATACATACTTACATGCATACGTATACATGAACATACACATGCCTACATACATTTTTAATCATTGCATAAAAAACCATCTTAAAATATCACTCAACTTATTTTGATAATTGATACTTATTCCTTTATATAAACATTAAAACTAAAATTGATTTTAAATATTTAAGCAATTTATAATAATTAAAAAATAATATACATATAATTTAAAATTTAATTTGAAATACTCAATAATAGTCAATTTTAATATTTATACCAAAATTTTATTATTAAAAAAATCAAACTAAATTAGAAATGAATTGGAAGCTTTGTATTTTTCTCCTTACAAAATGAATGAATTGGAAGCTTTGTATTTTTCTCCTTACAAAATGACATAATATCTTTGGGACAATGACCACTAACAACAAATTTCAAATAATCTTACTAGGTTCAAAACGCATTAAGTGATTAATAAATAAACAATAAAAAATACGTTTTCTTTTTTTAAATAATTTGACAATATGGGCATTGACCTTTTCTATTTAAAAAAATATTAAATTATAATAGTAGATTTAAATTCTAAAGTTATCTTTTTGATGTGGAAAGAGATTTAATCCATCAATATTTTGGAATTTTAAAAATTTTATTATACTCTCTACTAATCAAGTTAGAATACTTTATTTACATTTTAAAATTTTATTTTATTTTAAAAAAGAAATTATATTAAACAAACACGTCAAAGGGGTTTATCTACAATTAGAATGCAATTTTTTTAAATTTCTAAGACTTTCTTAATCTTAAATACTATTTCAAATTTGAAGGTGGAGAAACTTCCAAATGCAAAACCTAATTCTTTTGTCATTTCAAACAACTTTTGAAAAGAGATGTCTAAGAGTTTTACAACAAAATTCTTCATTTTTTTTTCTACAAGGACATCACAAAAAATATTTAAATCATTAAAAAAACTTATGAATTTTGAAGGAGAGATCATCTAAATTCAAAAAACATTTCATATAATTGAAAAAAGGAAAACAACAAAAAGACACACATTAAAGAGTTTTATTTACAACAAAAATTTAATTTAATTTTAACTTACAAATGCAAAAAAAATCTTACCTTGAATGTTTTGCTAAATTTGGATAAATTTGAAAGAAAGTTGTGGTTAGTTTCTCTACAAAACCATGTATAAAAATAGGTTATGCCTAAATAATTTGAAGAAGTTATAAATCTGTTGATATATGGTGATTGATCAATATAATTTTCTTAAATTCTTTGGCATTCAGGGTATTGCTTTTTTTTTTTTTTGGGGGGGGGGGGGGGGGGGGGGGGATGAGGGGGTTACTCGTCAAGGATTTTTTATTTCCCAAGGTTGATTCGTCAAGTTTTTTTAAAGTTAACTTGTCAAAATTATCTAGCCCTAATTTTGTAAGCAACAAAAGCTTGTATAAAATGGTCTAAGGTTAGGGATTTCATTAGAGTATGATGAGATTGTAGCTGCTTGTGACGATATAGAGCTATAAGGGATTATAGATTATAATCGAGTTGTAATCACTAGATAATAAACTATTAGACTCGTTGTTTGGTGGATATAGCCCACATATTGTGTAAACCATGTTAAATCTTTATCTTCTGTTCTCTTCCGTGTGCATTATTATTTTCTAATATTGAATATATTTGCATGTAATTGTTATTTCTATCTCGTTAATCCTAACAAAATCAATGTCTATAATGGATCAAAAGATCGAACAATTATGAAATCAATTTATATATCATCAAAAAGATTAAATTATTTAAGAAATCAATCCATAGTCATATGTCAATTAATAATTCAATATTTTTAGTACTATTAAGATCATGAAAAGTATTTCAACCATATAATTAAAATATGAAAGAACCATTGTCAAAATTTCTCAATCAACTAACTATATAATACATTTTCTACATATATATGAGGTAAGATTATATAATACATTTTCTACATATATATGAAGTAAGATTATGTATATTCTTTTGAATTAGTTCTTATATCAAACTCAATAATCTATCATCATAAAAGATTCTCTAAATACGATTTAAAAATTATTTAAAAATGTCTATACAATTTTATTATAATAATTTTGTTACTTTAACTTTTAAAAATTAAAATAAATGAACAATAGAACTTAGATAGTGGCAAAACAAATGACTAAAATATGTTTTTCCAAATTAGAGGAGAATTGATGATGCTCCTTAAATATTTATTACTAGTCAATTTCATTCAATTCCATGAGCCCATCTTAGCATAAGGAACACATTTTCATGCATTTTGTTTCCAATCACAATCATATGCATGATGTAAGTAGAGTGGGATTTGCTCTTTCATATCATCTCTAGTCAACAATCCTCACCGAGAGAGTAAATAAAGCATAATTTAGGGGAACGATCTCATTTCAAATGGGACCGTTTTGATCATTTAGACATTTTCCAAAATGATTTGCTTATTATTATACAAACAAAGTACAATAAAGATAAGATGGTCACTAGAGAATGAAAAAAGTGACTTCATATTACAAATTATCAAGAAAAGTTGACCATTTATTGAGCCAGCAACACCCATACAAGCATAATATAAATTTATTGTATAATTTGTGAAAGTTTTATTTCTAAAACTGAATTGGAGAAAACTGGCATTAGATTAGGATAGTTTTCGAATGTGAAAATTTTATATTCACATTTTTTAATCAATTATTTTGGTATCATAGTTTTAGAATGTTAAAAATTATATATTTATGTTTTTAGAGATTAGGAGTAATTCTATATAACAATAAATTATTTGTAAGTAAATGGATATTAAGGGCTTACTTTATGTGTTTTTTTTTTTTTTTTGGTATTTATTAAATTTCTTATTTTTCTCTTTTTCGATTTGGGAGACATTTACATTTTGAGAAATTGATGTCAAATATTTTTATTATGCTTGTAAAAGTAACACAACTTTTAAAATTCAAAATCAAATGTAGGGTTGACTTTATTATGTTTGTGATGATTTTATTGAATACTTAAATGCATTACCATGTAATTTCCTTTGCATAAGCATATATGACATATGTGAGAATATTTCCAACAATAATTTGGGTTATTAACACATCCCTACTACATGTGAACCATCAAACACTAAAACACATTTTTTTATTCATATGACTTAATTGAAAACTTCAAGCTGAATTGAAAGTGGCATTCTAAAAGATTGCATAGATCAAATTAACAAGTCAAGAACATAAATATGAGATATATTACATCTAGACCCATGAGATCAAATCTCTAATCGTCGAAGGGACCTATAGAAAAATAAATAAAAAATTAAGATCACAAATCTAATCTTGACTAATATTTCTAAATAGTATTGGTGAATAACATTGTATTATTTATTATAGTTTTCTAAGTAAGGATATTTTGTTTTCTGAAACTTCATTTAATTTAGAATTATCATATCTCTATAACTTTTTTTCTAGATTAGATTTTTAATGTTATTGTTATTTGTTTATATACCATGAATTTATGTAAAAGAGACTTTATTCAAATTCTCATTGAATACATGGTTATTTAAATTCATTTTCATATTTATTGAACCCGTGACTCTTTCACCTCTTCAAGATTTCTAGTCTTTGAGATTTATATTTTAATTTTATAATTATTCATATTTAAGAGTGATTTATACCACTTTATCTTTGAATATCACTTTACACTTTAAAGTTCATTTATGACACATGCTTCTCAAAATGGATGAGTGCTTATTGTTCGCATAATTGATGTTGTGATGGAAGGTGATGTTTAGTGTTGTTATGCAAATTTGATTGCATGATGATCATTTATTGTGTTGCCATTGATGTCAACTCTAGACCCAGTGTTCCTAGTATGTTGCCAAACATAAACATGATGAAAAGGGTGTTGCAACAAGTTTTAGTGGTAGAGATCCTTATAAGGGAATTGAGGATGTCTTTGAAGGTTTATGACATGACCACTATTGTTGAAGTGATTCTATGAGAAAGTTGTGATCGAATGAATGTTGACAGTGCAACTACTAGAGTAGTTACAAGAGATAGGTGATTTGTTTGGTTTGTCAGATATAAGATAAGTTAAGTAGAGCAACCATAGGAAAAACTTAAAAATATTATTTACATGACTCATGGTTATGAATGTAACTCATTAGTTTGACCGTCGTGAAGGATCAGTGATCAATGCACATAGATAGAGTTTTTAAATAGGTTAAAGTATTTTGTACTCTTGAGTGGCAACTAATAAATTGATGATCAATGATCAATTTTGAGTTTGTGATGGATTCGAATGAGTCGATCATGATCTAGTGACATGTCTTCATGATTGAAGGTGATGGTATGGCATCACATTATTAGATGATAGCATGTGAAGAGTACTCTAGAGGAAGTGTGTGTTTGGTCAAAAATTACTTAAAAGTTCAATGTATATTGGTTGAAGTTGAATATTTTTTCTTATTATGGTTGGACAAGTAGGGTTGAATAGTGCAAGTTATGATCAAGCCAGGGTAGATTTGAGTATGTTATGAAGAGATTTTGAACTTTAGTGGATCCAATCAAGTAGATGTAATACAATTCTACAAATCATTCTCTATGTTGTTCCCTAAGAGTTGTAGCAGAAAAATCCCTTAATCAAGCAAATCCTAATAGGTTCTATATTATAAATCCTTTAATAAGGTGGCACTTTAATTAGTGCTCTAAGTCCTCTAACAAAGATACTCCTAACAAGGCTAGACATAAATCCCTTGATCGAGTGGCACCTAACAATGTATTTGTAAACTTCTAATAGAGTTAAGCTCCTCATAGGCATACTTTAGAAGAGTGCACAATTAATGGGTACTAATTCCCACCATAGTTTTCACCTAAAGTGGGTTTCCATGATAAAAAATCTCTTTGTCTATTTTGTGGATGTGTTTATGTGTTTGAATTTTTCAGTTGCTTCAGCTAAGATATTCTTGAGATAAGGATTTAAAGGTTGAAAGGTTGTATAATCAGTAGTTTATTGATTCAACCCCCCACTAGTCTGGTCCTATAGAACTAACACTTTATTAATCTCATATCTACACAATCAAATTAGAATGACCATATTTCTAACATGAAAGCTTGTAATACATATATAAATAAATGTTTTGAGTGAAGTAAATATCAACAAGACTGAGATCTAGTGAAATATATGTTTCTAACAAAGTTCTTTCCCTTTAACAAAACATTAATTGACCAACACAACTCTTGCATTGATCACCATCTATAAGCTACGATGAACATAAGAAAAAGATTGGTATTTAAAAATCCCATTAAATAAATTCACATTATTTGCCTCAAAATTTCCATTTGCAAAATCTTTCAATTGTGAAGAGTTCTAAAACTTTAAAAAATAAATGTTCTTAATCATATTATTATTATATTATCATGGGATATGTATAAAGGTTGACATTTGGATTATATTAGTTATTTTTTATTATGTCAAAATTGTTATTATTATAATTACAATAATAATAACACTATTTATATATTAACTATTAGTTTAAATGCATGGCTATATCATCATATACTATGGAAGGTCAAGACACAAGGGCTTCACTTAGTGAGTCTGAATCATAGCTTGTGTGTTTTTTGCATACTATAGTATCCCTTGTATTCTCAAAAAATATTGCCTTTTGTTGCCCAATTTTTAGTTCCTCTCATTTTGCTTTAGGTTGAAGTCAAGTTAATGTGTCAATGTTTTGAGCCTATGCCTAGATTGTCCTTAAGGAACCTCTCCTATCATCTATCCCTCTATGTCTATATAGGTGAGCATTCAAAAGTAATCTAATGCATTTGTTCATATTATGTTGATTGGGAAAGGAAGGGTAAGTTTGCATTTCCTAGATGAGAGAGAAGTTGTTCTAAAACCCTAATGCTTTGATCAAGTGTTCATTGTGAAGACATGATGCATTAGAAAAGAAGATCACACTTATATTAAGAGAAAAAGGCAACAGAGAACATCGAGATCAAGGCCAGAGGATATGATGCAAATCATGGAAACAAGTTAGAAGCAAGTTCATTCGAAATCAATGCAAAGGAAGAGCTCAAATATCTAGTAGTGGTGAACACCCTGGTCAATGGTGGCAAGAACAAAGATGGAAATCAAATCAATGATGTAGAATGCATTAGAATCTCTATGTCACTAGTTGAAAGGTCAATTTCCCTTGGAGATGGATTCCTACCTATCAAATGAGGATCAGATCAAAGGTCGTGACTTGAATTAAGCCTTAGACATTCCAAGTTGCGACAATGCGGGGAATAACCACTATAATTAGAATAAAGGTTTCATAGCTTCACATGAAGTTAAGGCTAACCTATGGTTAAGGTAGTGAAGTAGTAAAAAGATCACAATCGCAACATTGTAATCAATTAAAGTTAACCTTGAGTTAAGGAAACAAAGTAGGGTGATCTCACAATAATGGGTTCCACCGTTTGACCAATTTTGACACTGAAATCAATATTTTTGAAACAAACCTCACGTTCGAGTGACTATATCTCTAAAACTATGAATAATTTCAAGATGACATAAACTAGTGATTTCTAGTACTCTATCCTACTTTGTAACCATATTTTTTAATTTAAAAAAAAATTATTATGTCAATTTTTTCTTCTCCTCCAAAAAGTGGTACATATTAAAATTTAATATTTTTAAAGAGTGATAGTTCGTTTGACACACAACTTTTTTTCTAGAAAAGATAATGAGGTAATTCTTTCAGTGTTGGATTTGTAACATTAATATCTAGAGGATGCATTTGGTTTGATTCAATTTGGTTGAATATTTTATAGTTTATGAAGTGACACCAATCATAATTCAAAAATATGTTTGTTTTGACACAGATAACTTGAACTCAATTTATTATAATTTTTTTTTTTTTGAATAGAAAGATATCTCAATAACCTATTTCCTAGATATTTTTCAATTTTTTTGACCTAATTTACTAATTTCTCAAAGTGTCGAAGTCAGTTGATGTTCAATCGGTAATGAACCTATAACGAGTTAAACTCATATTTGAAGGTCTTAATGAATTTAATATGTATTACAATTATAGTCGTTGGAAAGCTTGCTCCGAGCAACACAAATTGAAATTTTTAATTTTATAGTAGAAGATCAATCATTTTCAATTTTGGGTGTCAAAAGAGCCAATTTTATTTTTTCAGAAAAGAGCCTGGTGAAAAATTTATAATTTGACATGTTCGCTGTTAACATACATAATGGGTTCGCTATGAACATGTGTTTGCGCAAACACACACCCTTAAGTTTTTCAACTATATTAATGAGGTATGTTCACAGTAAACATGCCTAATATATGTGAAATGCGTTTGCTGCGAACATTATTAGAATATATGTTCACTGCAAACATGGTTTATATGTTCGGGTGAACTATTGATAAATGCGATTTGCAGATTTTGCAATTCTTTTGGATTTTCTTCATCCCACAAAAGTGGAACCCATTATTGTAGGTTCACCTAGTAGTGAAGGTCTATCATCGCATTATCGTTGCCAGTTAAGAGAAACCTGAGGTTAGGGTTGTGAAGGAGTGAAAACATGTATTTGCAGCTTTGCAAGGTTAAATGATGAGTTAGAGTTTTAAGTTGCCATCTTACGAGCTTACAAACAAGTTTAGCTTGAAGTTAGTAATAAAATGAGTGAAGTGATTGAAGGAAGCAATATCTTGTTATTTCGATAAAGTGAAATTTACAAAAGTGGCAAAGCAATCCTCTATACAGTCATCACAACATTGTAGGGTGTCAATGTTAACTCTCAAAGAAGGTTGCAAAGGTGTGAAAAGGGTAACTATGACAATCAGATTACAAGCCATCACTACTTCACAGGAAGTTAAAGTTAGCCCGAGGCTAGAGTTGCAAAGAGGTGATAGCTAGTGATCGCAACACCATAGGTAGTAATATGGTTAAAGGATTTTAAGTTGTGAAGCTACGAAAAACAACCCATTATAGTCATTGCAA